>CM077086.1:124064879-125372593 GCA_039513925.1 Platanthera zijinensis | reverse complement strand
TTAAGGATATTGATGATGCCTTAGAAAAGAAGTGAAACTCTGCCACCAGAACATGTGGAAAGAGACATGTCATTTGAAGGGATGGAATTCGTCCTTCGTTACATTGCGGGTTGCTAGAAAATTGAAGGGGAGGTATGGCCACAGATCTGATCCTGATCGTTCGGAATGAGAATTACAACGAATGTATAGAGACTAGAACTTCGAAATCTACGCCTGCCATCTTGGTGCATATTGGAATACTCGAAGGACAAATGGACATGTCATATCACCAATTTGTAAATAATGTTGCAGGAACTGGAAAGGAGAGATTGCTGTGGTAAAATGGGGAGGTGGACCTGTGTGTAGTCTTTGGATCAAGAGGTTGTGCATGAGCCATTTGGGGGTTGTTTACGTCTTTCTTTTCCCAGTGGGCTTGTAATAGATTTGTTAATTGTTTTTTTGTTCCGGCCATAACTAGAAACATTATATCTAATTCATGCTGGGACATGATTGGATTTTCTTTTATAATTAAGAACAACTATTATTTTATATTTAAGAATGATGTTTGTTATGATGTAGCCAAATTGTTTAATGGTCTTTATGTTTTGAACTTGGACCAATTGATCTATAATGTATAAAATAATAAAAGACAAAGAATAAATGACTCGAAACCCTACATATCTCTGGCATTGTCATTG
Organism: Platanthera zijinensis; assembly: GCA_039513925.1. Taxonomy (NCBI): domain Eukaryota; kingdom Viridiplantae; phylum Streptophyta; class Magnoliopsida; order Asparagales; family Orchidaceae; genus Platanthera; species Platanthera zijinensis. The sequence continues at coordinate 125,371,916 of CM077086.1, read as the reverse complement.
GGCCATAATAAACGAGAAGCGCATATCCAAGCTCCATAAAGATTGACTTTTGGACTCCATTTGATTATGAATCATTTGAGAGATGCGAATCTTGTTTGTTAGGCAAGATGATAAAACCCCTTTCACTTTTTTACTGAGAGGGCTGAAGATCTCTTTGGTGTTGTACACAGTGATGTATGCGGACCCATGAGCTCCATGGCTAGAGGTGGGTATTTATACTTCGTTACATTTACTGATGATTTCAGTAGATACGGATATATGTATCTTATGAAGTGCAAATCCGAGACCTTTGAAAAGTTTAAGAGTTCAAAAATTAAGTAGAGAACCAGTTGGGTAAAAGGGTTTAAGCACTCCGATCTGATCGAGGTGGCGAATACCTGAGTCATGAGTTCCGTGATCATCCGAAAGAGTGTGGTATTGTATCACAGCTCACTCCACCTAGAAAACCTCAACATAATGGTGTGTTTGAGAGGAGAAATCGTACTCTGTTAGACATAGTACGTTCGATGATGAGTCATGCAGACTTGCCTGTTTCCTTTTAGATTTTTTCTTTAGAGACTGCTACATGACACTGAATCGCGCTCCAACAAAAACAGTTCTGAAGACACCATATGAGATATGGACTGGGAAGCGTCCTATTATGTCGTTCATTAAATTTGGGGCTGTGAGGCATACGTGCGACGTTCAAATGCCTGACAAGCTGGAACCCAAATCGGATAAATGTTATCTGGTGGGATATCCTAAGGAAACGAAAGGGTATTACTTTTACCTACCGTCCGAGGGCAAAGTGTTTGTCGCAAGGCTGTCGTCTTCTTGGAGAGAGAATTCTTTATCAAGAAAGACTGAAAAGTTAGAACTTGAAAGAAGTTCAAGAACCACAAGTAATGAATTAACCGGAATTGGAATCTGAGACAGGACTACAAGATGTTGTAGCATAGAGAACCTGCTCAAGAAACACAAGTCCTACGTAGATCTGGTAGACCTGGATTTGAGCCTGAGAGATATGGATTTTCACATGTATCAAATAGGTAATGTGTTGCTTATGGTGCATGATGATGAACCAGCAACCTACCAAGAGGCTTGAATGGACCGTATTCCGACAAATGGCTTGAGGCTATGAAATCAGAAATGGACTCCATGTATGAAAACAAGTTTGGAACTTGGTGGAACCACCTGAAGGGGTACGACCCATAGGGTGCAAATGGGTCTTCAAAACAAGACCGACATGGATGGGAATGTACAGACATTCAAAGGGCGACTAGTGGATAAGGGTTTAAAGCAAATTGATGTATTGACTATGATGAGACCTTTTCCCCTATTGCCATGGTAAAGTCCATAAGGATATTGCTTGCTATTATTGCGTACTAAGACTACGAGATCTGGCAGATGGATGTCAAAACGGCTTTCCTTAATGGAAACCTCCTTGAGAAGTGTACATGACACAACCCGAGGGTTTTGTATCCCCAAATGAATCCACTAAAATATGCAAGCTGAATAGGTTAATCTATGGACTGAAGCAGCCTCTCGAAGTTGGAATCTTCGTTTTGATGATAAAATCAAAGAGTTTTGTTTCATCAGAATGATGATTAGCCTTGTGTTTACAAGCGAATCAGTGAGAGCATTGTTGTCTTCCTGATATGTATGTAGATGACAACTACATTTGATTGGGAATTACATTCCTACCCTGAAAGTTGTTAAGAACAACCTAGGGAACTTCTTTTCTATGAAGGACTTGGGTGAAGCGACTTACATACTCGGTATTAAGATCTATAGAGATAGATCGAAGAAGTTGCTGGGTTTTGACCCAGAGTACATACATTAAGAAGGTGTTGAAGCGGTTCAACATGCTTGGGTCCAAGAAAGGATTTTTACCCATGTCTCATGGTGTGAATCTCTTTAAGGACCAGTGTCCAAAATCTTGTGAAGATAAGGACCGCATGAAGTTGATTCCATATGCTTCGGCAATTGGATCAATCATGTATGCAATGTTATGTACTCAACCCGATGTCTCCTTTACTTTTGAGCATGACTAGCAGGTATCAGTCAGACCCCGGTGAGTGTCACTGGATTATAGTCAAGAATATCCTGAAGTACTTGAGAATGACAAAGGATGTGTTCTTGGTGTATGGTGGAGAGGAAGATCTTGTTGTAAATGGTTACACGGATGCTAGCTTCCAAACTGATAGGTGCCTCAAAGTGTCAGTCAGGTTTTGTGTTTTTCTTTAATGGAGGAGGTGTGAGCTGGAAGAGTTCCAAGCAAGAGAAAGTTGCTGATTCTAGAATAGAGGCCGAGTATATCGCTGCAGCTAACACAGCGAAGGAGGCTGTATGGATTAGGAAATTCATCGACGAGCTTTATGTTTCCTCCTAGCATGGTTGGTCCCGTAGTTCTCTACTGTGATAACAATGGTGCAATTGCACAATCTAAGGAACCTAGATCCCATCAGCGCTCCAAGAACATACTTCGGCGGTTCCATCTTATTCGTGAGATTGTCGAACGAGGAGATGTGAACATTTGCAGAGTGCTGACTAAGGAGAATATTGCGGATCCACTGACAAAGCCTCTCGCGCAGAGAAAGCATGATGGTCATACTACATCAATGGGTATATGATACCTAAATGATCAGCTCTAGTGAGAGTCTTGTGGGTTGCATGTAACATATAATTTATTGGATGTTTGTTGTTTATTCATATGATAAATTAATGTACCGAAATTTAATTTTACAATTAATGGCAAGTTCTTTTATTTTGATTACTCTTTGCGATAGTTAAATGTTAACATAATAAATACCCTTAGAATGTTCGCTTCCATAGGACATCAAGTACGTGATTTGAATGTGAGATCCTATGATTTATTTGAAGCATCATTCTTAAAAGGTCCCTGGTCGTTGTATCATCATAGAAACTAAGGGTGATGATGATACATTAAGACTAGCAACGTGTCTTGACTGATGACCAGTTCTGATAGGTCATGATATTATGATATCAAGTCATCACGTGGGTACTTGTTAATGAACAAGTTGTACTGGACAGACCCAACCTGAGACTACTCTGTGGATTGTTATCTAAACGTGTCATAGTAGGTCTCAATTGACAATGGTGTTGTAGTCCGTTGACCTGAAGTCACAACATTCATCAAGTGAGGAAGAGCGTGCTTTGATGCCATCTAGAGTCTTCCTTGAGAAAGGTTGATGATAAGGGTGGTTGTTGGGCACATTACGAATCATTTGGGTGTCTGTGTGTGAGCAGATATGGGATTTGTCCTCCTATATGATAGGAGTTGCATTCATGGGCCCCTTGATGGAACTGGACTGAGAAATGCATGGCCATGCTTGTTGAGTCAATATGTGATATTGGACTCACCATTCTCTAGAAGTCCGTCTAGATCAAGAAACTTGGATTGAGCTATTACAGGGTGACACAGTCCATGCCTCTAGTTCTTTTCGGATGTAAGGACAAAGGACAAAGACACGCTGAGACATTGTTCAAAAAGGCTTATGAGTTATGAACTCTTATTTTTTGGGTAGCAATGATGCATTGCTAGATGCCGCTCATTGTTTGTGAGGTTTTGGTTTGATACTTTCAAGATCAAGTTAGAGACTGTTGGATTACCATGGTGATTTAGAAGTGGTCAAACATGTAATCTCACTGCCAACGCGATATGATCCTACAGGGTCGCACATAAGAGCATGTGGAGAAGTTGGAAGATTGACTGTGTTGGTAAGGGTTACCAATCACCACACAGAATGGGGTCGGGCAAACGTTGCCAAAGGAGTTTCGTCGAGAGTCGTCGAGTATGACTCGCCGACAAAGGCAAAAGTCGTCGAGAGTCATCGGTAGTCGTCGAGTATGACTCGCCGACTAAGGCAAAGTCGTCGAGAGTCATCGGCAGTTGTCGAGTACTACTCGCCGACTAAGGCAAAGTCATCGACAGTCATCGAGAGTCAAACTGCTGGATTCTCGAAGAATCTGTCTGTTGATTCTCACCGATTCTGTCTACTGATTCTCGCTGATTCTGTCTTCTGATTCTCGACGACTGATTCTCGCCGAACCTGTGCTGATTCTCGGCGAATGATTCTGAAACCCTATTTTGGGTGGTCTGCGGATAGCGATACTCTCAGGTCTGTTTATTCCTTTGGTATAAATTTAGACTTAGGGTTTTGGGAAAGTAACCGTACTTTTTTCCTATGGCCGAATAAAACCCGACGGAAGCGTTCCGCCGCTCGTTCGCTCAGCCGATTCCCGAACCCTACCGGACGGAAGTTTTCCGCCGCCTCGTTCGCTCCGCCGACCTCCTCCTCTCCGACGACAGTCGCCGGTGTTGCTATTCCTGGGGCGGACCTAGCAGTTCGTGGAAGTGCAAGGTGTAGTCGATCTCCTTCCCGATCTTTTGTGTGACGAAGCTCGGTGTTCTCCCGCTCGTGTGGATTTCTACAGAGACGTAGAAGCTATTCTACGTGGAACTCGCCACCCACAAGGAATCACATTTTGGAGCATCTCTGTTGAGTTTTGACTCAACACCAGAAAGGTAACCTTGACCTAGTTATTTCTTAACTTCTTGATTCAATTTTCATGGCCCGATCCCAATCTCTTTGGGTTTTTCTTGATTTTTATTACTTCTGCTGTGTGCATAAGTTTTGTGCCCCCCCCCCCTCATAGAGAAACCCAACATGTATCAGGCTGATGTGAAGGAGAATTAGATGGTATATGTGTAGGGGAAGAGGGAATTGGAGATGCTTGTGGTATTGGGGTATGGATTAGAGTGGTAGTGGAGGGTGGAGTTGTTTGGACTTGTGATTGGGATGGAACTTGAGGGGAAGGAGGTGGTGGAGGGGTGTGGAGAGGATCCCTTTAGTTGGGTGGGGAGAGGCTAGTGCAGCCCTTGTACTCTCAAAAGTTCTTGTTAAGGAGGATGCAGCCTTAGTTGGCTTTGTGATAGTCCTCTCCCACTTGCTAAAAAGAGCAAGACTGAGTCTCTTAGAAGCATTGATGTATATGGTCGAGGAGACCAGGGATCCAGCAGCCTTTTCCTTTAGGAAGATCCCTATGATCCTTCCAAAACACGCCTCTTTCTTATTGTTTTCTTTTTTTTAATCAAGTCGAACAGAATTTGAGCCCTGTTCACAGCTTTCTTATTTACAATGACACACATAACCAGGAACTGATGTCTGGTGATGTAGTCATGTGTTGTGTGCTTTCCTAGCAGCACTTTCCCAGTGATATCTGCAAGAAACTTATACTCGGCAGACAAAAGTTTCTTAAGTAATTTGTTTGGGGTGTCTCTAGAATAACCCATTGTACTCAACATCAAATCAAATTCTCTAGAGTCTATTTCTAATTCATCCTCACCATTTTTCAATCCAAAAATCTCAGTTAAAATATCGGGGTAAGAGAAATAACGTTACCCGCGATGGTTCCGGTCATCGTATTTCCGTCGGTAGTTGTTGTATAGACCCACTCCCTGATCTCTGTTGCAGATATCTTGATGCGAGTAGTAAGGAGAGTCTTTAGTTATTGATCTTCAATGAGTTATAGAATGTTCAGGAAGATTTTATCGGAGTATTGAAAAGATTCAAAGTCCAAATAAAAACTAGAGTCAAACTTTATAGCAACAAGAGATCCTGCGGAAATTGCCATGAGAGAACCTGCAAAGGAAAACAAAGATCAAGTGCAAAAGAACTGAAAGCGCGGGACGGAGGTCGAAGAAAAACTAGATATAGTGTTTTCCAGAATATGAATCGACAGACTCCGTTCACACAGATCTTCGATCTGAGGTCGACGAAATAATTTAGAGTTAAACATTTCGTCGATCTCAGTCTGAAGGTTTGAAGACGTATCGTCGATCTCTGGTCGACGAAAGTTTTCGGAAGTAACTTCGTCGATCTCTGTTCGACAAAACTAACTTATCTCACAGAGAGTTCGTCGATCTCTATTCGACGAAAATCTCAAGATCTTTTCCTTGTTCGTCGAGCTCCGCTCGACGAACTCTGAAAAATTCGTCGATTGTATACATAAACTAAACTAACCCTTCTCCATTTATCATTCCAAGCTTATTTACAAAGAACAAGTGATTTCTTTCATCAAGGGGTTTGTTGAAAATATCAGCTCTTTATAAATCAGTGTAGATATAGACAAGATTAATTTTGTTTTTGTCTACACACTCTCTAATGAAATGATGTCTTATGTCTATATGTTTAGTTCTGCTATGATGAACTAGATTTTGTGCTATAGCTATAACACTTGTGTTATAACAAAGTAGAGTTGAATTATTTAAGTTGAACCCATAGTCTAGGAAATGGTTCTGAATCCACAGAATCTTGGAACAACAACTGCCAGCTGTAATTTATTCTGATTCAACAGTTGATGTGGACACAAATGATTGTTTCTTGCAGAACAAGGACACTAACCTCACACCAAGGAACTGGCAGTTCTTGAGGTACTATTTCTGTCCACTCTACATCCAGTAAAGTCAGCATCTGAGTATCTAGTTAACTAAAAACTCTGACTCAGTAGGATAACAGAGACCTAGACTAGGACAACCCTTTATATATCTTAAAATAATTTTTAGAAAAAATAGATGGGATTCTTTAGGGTTCACTTGGAACCTAGCACAAAGGCATGTAGAAAACATGATATCAGGTCTGCTTGCTGTAAGGTATAGTAGAGACCCAATAATGCCCCTATATAATTTCTGATCCACAGGTTTCCCATGCACATAAGAATCTGTTATAGTATTTGAAGCCATGGGCATTTTATCTGCTGAGGCATCAGCCATCTGAAACATTTTTAATAAGCTCTTTAGCATATTTAGCCTGGGGAAATGAAAATTCCATCAGGAAGTTGCTTCACTTGGAGACCAAGGAAGTAGGAGAGCTCACCCATGCTACTCATCTCAAATTTTGAATTCATTAGATAAGAAAATCTTCTGCATAATTTGGGATCAGTAGAACCAAATATTATGTAATCTACATATATTTTCACTAATAGTATTTTATCAAGATGCATTTTGGTAAATAAAGTCATATCTACTATGCCTCTTGAAAAACCATGCTTTAAGAGAAAGTTGGCTAAGTTCTCATACCAAGCTCTTCGAGCTTGATTTAAACCATAGAGAGCTTTATGCAATTTAAACACATAAGATGAATGAGTTGGAGAAACAAAACCTGGAGGTTGTTCAACATAAACCCCTTCTTAAAGTTCCCCATTAAAGAAAGCACTCTTCACATCCATTTGATAAACTTTGAACTTTTTGAATGCAGCATAAGCTAGAAATATCCTTATAGCTTCTAGCCTGGCAACTGGAGAAAAGGTTTGATCATAGTCAATACCTTCCTCTTGCCTATACCCTTGAGTAGCAAGCCTAGCATTGTTCCTCACAATCACTCCTTGGGCATCAAGCTTATTTTTGAATACCCATTTGGTTCCAATGACTGGATAGTCTTTTGGTCTTGGAACCAAAACCCAAACTCTACATCTCTCAAATTGATTAAGCTCCTCTTGCATTGTAATGATCTAGTGGGGATCTTGTTCTGCTTCAGTAGACCTACTGTTATGTCTCCAATCACTTGGGATCTGGAGTGATCCCTCAGTGTGACAAAATCAGTTGGTGGAGTTGGTTATGCAACATCATTTGGAGAGAATTCTTCTTGTGGAGTAGCTTGTGTTGTTGTAGGGTAAGCTTCTTCCACAGTTTCTTCATCACTTTCTTCATTGACTTGTTGAGAAGGATGAGGTATAACTTTTGGGGTAAGGTTTAAGTCACCCAATTTCTCACACAAGTTGTGTACCTGCAAGAAGTCTTTGGTAGAAATCACTTTCTCCTTATAAAACATGTTAGCCTCATCAAATGTAACATGCATAGATTCCTCTATTTTCAATATAGATTTATTAAATACCCTATAAGTTTTGCTGACTTGGGAATATTCTAGAAAAATTCCCACTGCAGCCTTTGCTTCAAACTTTCTAATGTGCTTTTTGTCATTATTATGAATATAACATACACAACAAAAAATTTTAAAATAGTTGATTATTGGTTTCTTCCCTTTGAGGAATTCATAGGGAGTATTATGTTTTAGTTTGTGTATCAAGCTTCTATTCAGGACATAATTTGTTGTGCGCACTGCCTCTGCCCAATAGGATAGGGGCATGTAAGCATTTATAAGTAATGTGCTTGCAGCTTCAATGAGTGTTCTATTTTTCCTTTCAGCTACCCCATTTTGTTGAGGAGTTCTAGGAGCCGAGAAGCAGTGTCTGATACCTTCCTTCTCACAAAACTCATGCATAAGAAGAGACTCAAACTCTATACCATGATCACTTCTGATCAATGCAACATGAGTGGAGTACTCAATCTGTATGGTTTTGATAAAATCTATAAGAACCTTGAATGTATCTGACTTAGATCTCAGAAAGAATACCCAAGAGAATTTTGAGAAGCCATATACAACCACAAAAGTATAAGATTTCCCTCTTAGGCTTTGTACAGCCACAAGGCCAAAAGGTCCATATGTAGTATGTGCAATGTCCTAGGTGAATCACTCTTATTAATGGATTTGAAAGTAGATTTAGTTTGCTTTCCTAGTTGACAAGCCCTGTAGAGTCCTTCCTTTTATAGGGGGTAGAAGGTAGACCTCTAACAAGGTTGTCCTTAGATAAGTTAGCAATATTTTTCAGAATTACATGTCCTAATCTTTTATGCCACAAGTCATTTTTACTGCTAACTATGTTAATCAAACATATGTCTGAAGTAATAGAATGAAAATTAACTAGGTATATGTTTCCTTGTCTCTTACCAATTAAAACATGTTTGTTTTCTTTAGAGGTAATAGTACAAGAGCTAGAGTTGAATGATACCTGATAACCTTCATCACAGAGTTGGCTTATAGAGATGAGGTTATGCTTTAGTCCACTTACATAAGCAACTCTCTTGAAAGTTACTGTTCCAATCCTGACTTTGTCAAAGCCCTCTGTTTGGCCACAGTTAGAGTCACCAAAGATGACCTTTGGTCCCAGCTTAGGCTTATAATCAATTAGATTTTCTTTGTTGCCTGTCATGTGTTTGGAGCTGCCACTATCAAGATACCAATATTGATTGTATGCTGGACAGGTCTTCATCTGCAAATGAGATAGTTAGTCTTTCTTGACCCAGGTAACTTTGGGTCCTTGTTGATTTACATAGCGATAACTAGAAATGTAAGAACATTCAGGTTGATGTTTATAGCATTTGGGGTGATATCTTCTTAGTGGTATTATCCATTTACTTAAAGGATTAAAGTTTTTGTTAGAATTTAGGTTTCTGTTGTAAGAATCTGCGATCGACGATTTCTGGTTGGATCGTCGACATGAGCTCGACGATGTTGGATGAGATCGTCGATCTCTACTCGAAGAATGGAGATATTTATTCTTGGGGCACCAAAATCGTCAATCTCTGGTCGACGAACCACACTGGTATCGTCGATCATAGATCGAAGAATAATTATTACTTAAGTTTGTGTTCAGAGATCGTCGTTCTGAGTTCGACAATCTGTTCATATATCGTCGATCTGAGTTCGACGATAACTACCCAACATTGTTGTTTTTGTTATTCTTCTGGTTGTTAAGTTTATTCTGAGTTTTAATTTGTTCAAGAAATTTATTGACCATATTAACCTGTTCAATATTATTCTTTCCTTTGCCAGATATAAACTTTACTGGTTTGCAAAGGTTATTTTTCTGAATTAGAGGTGGATCACTAGAGGAGGCACCTAGTCCTAGTTTGCTATTGTTAATCCTAGCATTTATAGTACTAGTGATATCTAGTAGTTGCAAATTTATTCCATTTAGTGATTCTTCTAACTACTTAGCCTTGCTAATTTCAGATTTCAGAAAAGATATTTGTTCATTAGCAGAAATCAGTTCATATATTAGATTAGCATTTTCTGAGGTGATTTTATCTAAATCATTTAGTTTTTCTCTGAGAAGTTTGATTTCCTTCTCAGAGCAGATCAAGTCTAAGACCAAATTTTTAAACTCAAGTTTAAACTCATCTGATTCAAAATCATATGATGATATTACCCGATCTTCAGCTGATAAGAATTCCTCATCTTCAGATTCATAGGTATCTGATCTACTACAACTTGCCTCGATGACCATGAGGCAAACTTCCTTAACCTTCTGCTCTTCTTCATCCTCACTGGAGCTGGAGGAAGTTGACTCTTCTTTAGTATCACTCCATGTTTCAGCAATAAAGCTCTTGCCTTTCCTCTTGTGATTCCTTGAGGAAGGTTTGATGTAGTGACTCTTCCTTGAGTCCATCTCCTTTCTTCTATCCTTCTTCTAAACTTCTTGGCACTCAGAGATTGAATGCCTTGGTTTCCTGCAGCCAAAACAAACTGTTTATTTAGATGGTGTTTTGTCATACCTAGGCTTATCTTCATATTTTGATGGTTTCCTTCTGAAGTCTTTTCTAGCCATCTTGAAAAATCTCTTAGAAAAAAGACTCATCAACTCTTCATTCACAGGAACGACTTCAAAATCTTCTATAGCTTTGAAATTTATGATGTGCTCCTTCCTAGTTGGTGTAAGAGTCTTTACTTCAGCTGCTTTTTCTCTTGCTTTCATCAGTTGCTCATAAGACTTTAGCTTTCCTAGAAGAGATTTTGTTGAGATCTCTGTCTTGCTACTGGCTTCTCTGATGGGCCAGATTCTTGAGTCCCATGTGCTGGGAAAGTACATAAGGATTTTGTCATTCACTTCAGTAAAAGTGATTTCTTTATCTAGGGTCCTTAGCTCACCTATGATGGAGCTGAGTCTATTGTACATCACTTCAACTGTTTCTGCTTCATCCTTCTTGAAGTTTTCATACTTAGTGATGAGGTTTGATCTTCTTTCTTTCCTCTCATCTGCTGATCAAGCCACCATTTGGTTCAAAGAGTCCCAAATGTCCTTAGCTGATTGACACTCAACAACCTTTTGAAATATTTCATCAGACATAGTTTGAGCTAGTATGTTCATGGCTCTAGCATCAGCTATGTTAGAATTTTTCTGTGCATCTGTCCACCCAGGGGGTGGATCTTCACTAAAGTCAATTGATGCAGTTGATGTTGAAGCCAATGGAGCTTGTGGTCCTGTTAAGATAGAGTTAAATATATCTTCATCAATAGAGTTCATGTAAAGCCTAATTCTTGCCTTACAGATTGTGAACTTGGACAAGTTGCACACTTGAGGTCTAGTGCTTGCATATTCTTTGTTATGTGCCATGCTGTATATATAAATCTAGTAAATATAAAGAATAGATCTAACTTAGGATCTTTTTTTCAAGGGTTTAACTTGTACAACCAAAAGAACCTCCTCTGATACCAATTGAAAGTTAGGGTTAGATCTGATATACTCTACAGGGGGGGTGAATAGAATATATATGTATAATTAAAAACTTTTCCTGAACTATAAACATTGTACCTAAACTTAGATACTATATCACAACATACCAAATTGAAATAAACGAAATCACTGAAAAGCTAAATAACACAGCCACAGAAAGAACAAGAAGAAGAGGGAAACAAGACAACACAAGAATTTATAGTGCTTCCCCAATCTGGGTACATCCACTCTTCTACCACCCTGATAGGAATCCACTCAGGTTTTTGATCAGGTGACTGCCACCAATGAGCTTTTGGTCAGGTGCTCAAAAACCAAATCTCAAGTCTTTTGGTTAGGAGACTTACAACAAGGAAACACTTTTGAAGGGAGTAGAGAGCTCTTTTAACATAGGGGGTGAGAGTGTGATGGTGTCTTCTCTTTCTAAAATACAACTGAGAAGACTAGTGGAGTTGATGTTAACAAAAAGCTCCCCCTGAAATATTGAGTTTGTTCAGGGAGGAATGGAACTTTTTCTTCAGGGTGATCGGCCTTCAAGCTTTCAGCTTTAACCCGAAGAACTTCAGGAACTTCTTGACAGATGTAGTATTGTTGTTCTACTTAAAGTTCCTGAGAGTATGACAAAAGAAGATTCTTGATTTGGATGGTTGTTCTTCTTTTTCAGAAAGATTGTTCTTCTTCAGGTCTAGGAGTTGTTTATTTCTTTACAAATCGATTCTCTATGTTTCAAGAAATCTGTATGTCTCTTAGATTGTGTCTCTGTGTTATCTTGGAAGAAACAGAACTTCTCGTTTTTATATTTTCCATGTGGAAGTCCATTTGAATTTTTAAATTCTTCCTATAATTAATGCTGACGGCCATGGAAGAATTTGGCATTGATTTGTTTACCCAACTATCCCTTAGAAAAACGGCAGGAAATAATCCTGATGAAGACTGTAATTAATGCTCTTGTCTAACAGTAATATTCAGAAATATCAGAGCATTAATCAGTCAGGAATCATTGCCACAAAATATGGACAAAAGAGGAAAACAACTAAGACTGGATTCGTCGACCTGAGTCTACAGTTCGTCGAGATGAGAATAGTTATTCGTCGAGCTGAGATCCAAGATCGTCGACCTCTGAGTGCTGCTTAATAACTTTCTTATTCTGTGCATCAAGTTCGTCGAGCTGAGATCTAAGATCGTCGACCTCTGAGCCCAGAGATTTGTCTCTGAGTTCGTCGAGCTGAGCATGACTTTTGTCGACCGGAGATCGACAAATGTAGAACTCCTTTTTCTAAGTCTTGAATTCTCTAAGTCTTGAGCCTCTGACTTTGTTTAAGGTTGGTCCCTAGCATTGTTTACTCTAAGGACTTGACCTAGACTCTAGGACACGACCATGACCCTGGTCTATACATGTTGGGTCATATCTTAACTTAGTGAACTAGCCCAAATCTAACTAGGGATCCAACAATCTTGTTTCTATTTCTTCTTTGGAAACGACGTTTGTTACACTACGTCTTAAGGATATCTCGGTGGGGCGAGAGTTTCCAAATGTCTTCCCTGAAATTCTGACAGCACTTCCTCCCGAGAGAGAGGTGGAATTTGTGATAGACCTCGAGCTAGGTACTCTCCCTATTACTACGACACCGTACTATATGGATCCGCTTGAGTTAGAAGATTTGAGCACTCAGTTGGATGAGTTCTTGCAGTGTTGTTTTTTTAGGCCGAGTTCTTCTTCGCGGGGTGCCCGTATTTTGTTCGTAAAGAAGAAAGACGGTCCCATGAGGCTCTGCATTGATTTTCGAGAGTTAAAAAGATAACCATCAAGAACAGATATCTGTTGCATCGGATTGATGATCTATTTGATCAGTTGTAGGGATGCGCTGTGTTCCCGAAGATTGACCTTCGATCAGGCTACCACCAGTTGAGGGTCCGTGGGGGCAAATATACTACGGGTGATTATTCATTCCCGGCACGGGAATTTTGAGTTCTTGGTGATGTCTTTTGGTTTTTACAAATGCCCCCTCTGCTTTTATGCACTTAATGAATAGAGTGTTCATGGATTTCTTGGACCATTTAGTGGTCGTGTTCATAGATGATGTCCTCGTATATTCCCGTAGTGTTGCGGAGCATGCTCAACACTTGCACATAGTTTTGTCAACCCTGAGGGAGCATAAACTCTATGCTAAGTTGAGTAAGTGCGAATTAAGGTTACCCCACGTGTCCTTCTTGGGCCATGTTATGAGCAAGGATGGTATTTCGGTAGACCCGACCAAGATTTCTACTATGATGGAATGGAAGATACCTTCTACACCTAAGGAGATTAGGAGCTTCTTAGTCCTAGCCGGTTATTAAAAAATATTCGTGGAAGGGTTCTCTGTGTTATCTACTCCTCTAACTCTACTTACACAGAAGAACACTGCGTTTATTTGGAGTGAGTGTGTACAACCCCGTGTTCGCTAGTGGGCCCACGACCCTAGGTGAGCACCCCAGGGGAGCTCGCCCGTGTCAGAACAGCAAGCAGGCGGACTCAGAACCAGCATCTCGTAAATGATATCCAGCCACTCCTTTGTACGAACTTCTGACTCCGTCCCAAGGTAGGATGGCAGAGAAATACCATGAAAGACACTAAGCCAATTTTCCCTGGGGTTTGGCTAAGGAGCAAGAGCCTGGTGAGTCCTGAATGCCTCTAAGATGGATGACAATTTCTTTCCCATCTTCCTTTGCTGAAATAGAGTAGGAGTCGGCGGAGGTGGAGCAACATTCTAAGCCTAAGGTATAGCCTATCCAGGGATAGGGTTTGTCGCAGGCTAGAAAGTTGAATCCAATTGTCAGTTGGTTTTCGAAGAGATTCGTTGGAAATAAAATGGACTGTTATATGTGATTTCCCTTATGGGCACACCATTGCTTTCGTTGCTAGTTTGCCCACAAACTAAGCTTGCGCGGGGTTTCCAAGGGTTTTTGTGGACTTCTTTTCTTTAGATCGAGGTTTCCTCTGATACCGGTTTGTAAGACCCCATTTTTTCGCTTCGCCTCAGGGGTCTTATGCCCAGAATCGCCATTTTGAGGTAACACCAACGCTCGGGAAGCTCGCCAATACAAAATGCCGATCCTGTCAGCAGTAACGGTGACCAAAGAAGTAGAAGTATATAGTTAAAACAAATAAGTCTAAGTCCACAAATTACATGTAATATATGAAAGAGAATCACAGTACAGTCCACAAAGTAATATAACTAAAATGGAAGCAGTTAATCAATAGCAATAAATGGGCTCTTGCCTAGTACATCATGTCTTCACTACAACACTCTCGCAGAAGAAAAATATACTAATCACTCATGGATCCTGAAGCTGGTGCTCCTATGCTAGACTGGCCCACCTCCATGTGCACCGCACTCCGCTGGTGCTACATCACCTGCTGCTGCTCCCTGCCTCCCATTCGGAGCCCCTAAAATGTTTTGTCAGCTGACCGTTAGTCAAACATACAAAGCCTGGTTTTCCCCCACCCCTCCCCCATTGGCTCCTAGGCACCGTGTTGGAGGAATGATAAGAAAGCTATGATGGTAGAGAGTGGGCAAGCAGGTGATGGTGGACCTAATCTAGCAGTTATATTGTAATATTCATAGTACTATAAAAATAATTGCAAGCTAGTAATACTAAAGTAATAGAGGAGTAAAGAGTAGAAAGTAAAGTGAACCATAAAAGAAATGTAATAGTTAACCACAGAGAAAGTAACCTTAGCTTATAAGCATGCCCACACAAGCTTATAAAATAAGGGGTCATTTTACAAGGCCTAACGTTTAAAAAGTCTCATACCAATTTATACATTAGGGGTAAGGGTTGAAACGTGATTATGATATGATATGCTATGTTATGTGGGATCGATGGAAATGATTCATATGAGTGCAATACACACACACAAGACTCTATGTGCACAGACCTTTAGTTCCCCATTTTGAGTTAGCTAAACTCTCAGGTACCTGCCATCATGGAAAACAGAGGCAGTAGGTTGGGCCACCCCACCTCTAGGCCGACATTCACACCACCTAACCTACACCTTCGTACGCCTCAACGCGAAGAACACACTGTGAATTCTGCTTGAAAATCCATAAGTCTTTCCATTGGCTAATTATAAGCCACACCCGCTGAGTCAACGTATCGACGTCGGTGTGAACGATCGCAAAATATCGAAGACCCACCACCTGATGCACATGCAACCACGAATTCCCAAGCCCTCGGCTCCCAAGACTAATCTGTCCGTTACAACTACATTCTGAGCCTTCGGCTTGCCTGGCTAACTTGCCCATTTCCACAACCACTGAGCTTACCGCTCGGGTAACCAAGCCAAGAAAGTCTCCCGATGCATCGGGGTGAGTGAAAGTGAAGTACTAGTATTTACTAGTTACTCTTTAATCAATTTAGTCTTACGGTTGAAGGTTAACCGTGGACTGCCAAAGGCATTCCCTCTGAAGGGATTTCGAGATCACTAGGAACTACGATGGGCTGATCCCAAAGCTCCCTTTCACAAGATACTAATTATTGTTGGTATCTACCCATATTCCAACTCTCTTGATCTTACAGTTAAACTAAACCTAATTGTATTTAGACTTCCTTCAAGGGAACAACGATCCATCGTCGATCCCGAGAATAACCTTGCATCCTAGTCAACAAGACTATCACAACTTGACTCCTACTTATGACCTCTTCCTATCCAACCAGACCAAATACACCTACTACCTCACATTCCTATACCAAGGCTTACATGTTATCTTATTTCTACCGCTTTACCATGTGCAAACCTAATGAGCTACTTGATGTGCATGAAAGATGACCCCTCCAGATATTCATCCAAATGACCTAAGATTATTACTGGGGGTTTAACATGATATTTTAATGATAAAACAAGAATATAATTTTTTTTTTAATTTATTTGGATTTTATTTATTTTTCTTCAAAAATCATGCTAGCTATGCTTTTGAACATCAAGTATACTTTTCTAACATGGGATGCCTCAATAAAATTATGACAAGTGTATATCATCAAAATAATAATAAATACAAAAATTCAAAAAATTTCCAAAAGTGTTTGACCTACAAACTAATTATTGAATAAATAAACTCACTAAAAGGGCATGGAGGGAAATTATAGAAATAATCATCCAACATTATATAAAAATTACTAGATGTTAAATGTGACCAGAAATGACAACTGACCATATTTAGTAATTTTCCAAACATATTTGGCCACATAAATAAATTATTTAAAAATATGCTACATAAGACATTTTGTGAAGCATCCTATTTAAAAAGGCTTCTAATAATTTTATAAAAATTCACAGTGCATGATGAAGCCATAAAATGTCCTCAAACCAAATTTCATAATTTTCCAATGAGTAAATAACAGATAATAAGTTTTCTTACTAATAGGGCAATTAATAGGTTGGTGAATGAAGTACTATAAACATTATTCCAAAATACATACCAAAATTTACAGAGATTACTAACCATTATATAAGATTACTGCCTAAGTTTCATAAAACTCCAAGATCATATAACTTTGCAACAAAATTATGAGAAAAAGTACCCTAATTGGTCCTAAACCATTTCCAAGGGAATGTAAGTCCCAAAAAATTCTTAAATCATTTACTAGGGCTTATTTCCAGCCAAGGAACACCTACCAAGTTTCAATACATTCCAAGGACATATGGTCCCATGTCCTTCTTTGAGCTCAAAACTCAACCCTAGGGTTCACACTAGGGTTCTAGAGCATTCCAACCCTAAACCACCCAAAATATCTTATGGGGTGTTTTATATGACTTTAAGTCAGTTGCCAAGGTTTCATCCCTTTTGGATGAGGATTGGCCGCTCACCCCATCAAACACACATTTGCCAAAATTTCCCCTTAGAGACCAAACTTTGGTCACACCAATACCTACTCAAATCAAACCCAAATGGGTTGAGATTTTTACAAGAGACCTATAATGACCCTAAGGGTCATCCACCAAAAGTTTGGGGAATTATGAAGTCATTAGACCATCTAATTAACCCATACATGGATTATAAAATATTTACAAAAACTATAGAAAAATGTTTTCCAAAAGTTCCCATTTTTTGTCAGAGTTATAGGTAAGAGTGACCCCTAGTCCAAATTGGAAGTCATTAGGTTGGCTACATTGATATGGGCACTCAATTTAGTCTCTGGCTAACCCAATGTATAGAATGCACCATTTTGCGGGCTGTGGTCAGAACACTGACCCAAATGGGTTGAAATCAATTTTAAAATAAACTAGACCTCATGGATAAATCTTTGATGTTGACCATTTTACTAGTAGAGGGCCCTAAGTATTTATAATAATTAAAACCATTTACTGCAATAAGTGTGACAGAACTTAAATAAAATGAAATAATATTAATCGAATTTATATAAAAACGACAGCACGAATCTTGGCGCAAAACTGATGGAATCCCGTCGTCATCACCATCATGCCAACAGCTCAGATTACTCGGTCCTAGACCGACTCTGCCCGTGATTTCCCATCCACCCACTCCCCTTCCCGCCCGGCCACTACCACTACCACCTTGGTTGAAGTGTTTTTATGTGATTCGCAGTGGTAGACCGGCCGAAGATGGCCGGAACAGTCAATTGTGCATGAAATAAAAGCTTGAAAAACCAAGATCTCGGTTCCCTTGATCTGGGGCCAATTGGACCCAAAACATGGTTCCAATAGATGGAGATCTATCCATAGAGAAAGAAGAGGAAGAAAGGACCTTCTAGGGTATCTAGAGTCGGGCTGAGCGTCGGGTTCTTATTGTCGGTGGTGGAGATTTCGGGTGCTTTGCTTCCTCCTATCTAGAAAGCTTGAAATCTTCAAGGGAATGTTGGAATTGATTGTTGAGGGGCTAGAGAAGCTTTTAAAAGGATTAGTTGGGGGAGAGGAGGGTTCAAGCTTCAATGGACAGTAATGGCCAAGGGAAAGAAATTTTCGGCCAACTTAAATCCCTTGAATCCAGCCACCAAGGGGGCCGATCATGGTTGTTGATCTTCTCATATCTGATTAGGAGAGATGGACCAAGCTATTGGAATTGAAGAGAGGAGGCCCTTGGCCTTCCAAGCCATGAATGGCCATCTCTTTCTCTCTTTTTCTCTCTCCTCCATTGAAGAGGAACTTGAGTTTTCTCTCTCCTAGTCACCATTTCTAGAATTTAGATGTTATTTTAGGTAATTGTCAGCCTCGTAAAGCTACTGGGCCACTCCAATTAGGTTTAGCCCAAGTGGATTGGGCTAGGTTTTGTCAACATGAGTTAGTTTGACACATTTAGGGGTGAGTTGACTTTGGTCAATTTGACCTTTTGAGCTTACCTCAATGGGTCCTTAGTGACCCATTGGCCTCCCCTAAGGTCTAGGGAGACTTGGGTAGGGTTGGTTTGACACATTGGTGGTCACTTGACACTTATTTGGGTACTTCGACCATTTTAGGGTTTAGGGTAACTTTGGTCAACTTGACCTCTTGGGTTGACCCCAATGTTCCCTTAGTGGCCCAATGAACCTCTTAAAGGTTCAGGAAGGTTCAAATGGGGTCAAAGAGTGAAGCTGAAGCACAAAAGTTAGACCCCAAGTTTGGTGATTGGGTTGTGCTATTTGCAGACCAAGATGATTTCTACCTTCATGCCCTTGTTCACCTAGTCTTCTTGAGCTTCCTATGGTTTTTCAATACCTAGTAATTACAAAACCACACTTAGTGTTCGAGTGGTTTGAGGGTTGTTACAACCTCGCACATCCCACGCTCATCACCTGTGTGAGTGGGCCAGGACATCCTGACTCGCCCGTCAAGAGGAGTGATCTGTATTTTTTTGTAATTCCATTTTGGCCTGCTAATAGCACCTCCAAACAATACAGTTTTGTTATTCGCAGAACACTTTAGGCGGTGTTTAGTGTAATCAAACATCAAATTTTGTTGTTGGCAGACTATTCCCAGAAAACTATAAATAGACCCCATGAGCATCAATGGAGAAGGCCTCTTCTGGATTTTTCTCTCATTTGGCTAGCTTTGGTTGGAAAGAGCTTCAGCTCATTAGTAAGCATGGTTTCCGAGTTGGTGGTCAGATCTTCTGTGGCCCTCAAAGGTGTCTAGTCCAGTATTGGATTAGGAGGGGAAGAAATCTAAAAATTTTCGGGTGAGTGGCGAGAATTCCTTGCTAGGACTCATAGTTTATTTGAGGAAGTTTTTGTGAATAAGACTCCAAAATCAAAGTCTTATTTCAAGACATCTACTGGGAATAAGTCAAGGCTAGCAACACCCCAGGTCTGAACTTTTTTGAGCTATAGTTTCTGGGTTCATATTTTTTTGGTACGATGAACGTGAACCGTAGCTTGCCAAGAAAATCTTAAGTTGGTGCCATTGCAAGAGATAAGGGGCAAGGAAATAACCTAGAGGACTCGCCTCTTTCCAGTTCCTTTGTGAATCCAAAGCAGTTAGAATATTTCATAAATATCTTCATGGATACCATGCATTCTGGCCTCATGATGTGAGCCGGCGTATAATCGACAACCGCGGTCCTAATACTCGCCAAGCTACTATTACGGGAAGAGGCATTGGGTAGGTGAGCTGGGAAGTAGGTAACGGTAGAGGGAGAGAGAGGTTGCTTTAAGGGCATGAGTTATTTCCCATCTTTCAAGCGGTTTCACAGTCTGGCATGATGGCTCAACATTATCTGACGTCTCTCCAGGAAGGCTTATGGAGCCCCATTTGTGATCTCATCCTCTCAGGCTCGGTGCCAGAGAGCTTTAGAGAGACAATCATGTCATTCTATGCAAGAAAGGAGGATACAGTTCAACATGTGCAATGGTTTAAGAATGCAATCTCCATCAGGCAGATGACAATTGCCATCAAGTGAAAGTTGTTTTCCATAACATTCAAGGACATGACAAGAGACTAGTTCCACCAGCTTCCCCCAGGAACCACATACAACATCGATGACTTGCATTGCGACTTACTGCTATGCTTTTCAACATCAAAGAAAAGGAATAAGGGGGTGGAGTCCATCTTCTTGATAAAGCAAGGGACATAATAGACACTGGCAGATTGCACTGATCGCTTACCAGAGGAAATTCTTTTAATCCAGGAGGTCTCGGGGAACCTCCTATAGATGTCCTACACGTTGGGGCTATGAAAATGAATGTTAAGGATGGAGCTGACCAGAAACCCCGCCCGGAATTTTGAAGAGTTGATAGATTGAGCTGCAAGGAAGATCAAGTATAAAGAAACCAATCCCGAATTCATCTCGAGATTGGCCTAGATTCGAGAACGGAAACAATAGGGGGTGATATAAAAGAGGAAGGGAAAAGAAGGGAAGAGCCGAGGAGGCAAGATCCACAGGAGAAGGGATGGGGGATTCAGTTGCCGACTCAACATCAAGTATGGAGGCTGGCACATGGGCTGGCCCAAGTTCAAGGAAAATGATCCCAAGATCGGGGGAAATAACTTTACAGAGTAGGGACGATTCAACCCTCTAAGGTGGAATTTGAGCCTGAGGATGCTGCCCCCAGCAGGTTATGGCGATAGTCCGAGGAAGAGGAAGAGGTAGAGGAGGTGGAATGAGAAATCAACCTGGAGGAGGAGGGAGAAGGGGAGGTGGGGCGATGCTCTTTTGTTACTTCCACCAGAAAGAGGGCCACGATATGGTCACATGACCTGAGATCTTTGAGTTCAATGGAGTCATGAGAGCCGGATGGATACAACCATTTCTTCTTCTAATTGAGGAGGCGGAGGTCGGATGTGAAGGAAGGGTTTAGATGGAAGATCAGTATGAAGACCAGGCCGACATAGGTTGCCAAGGATGGATCATAGTGATCCATGGGTGAGTGGTAATTGAGGCTCCCCGAAAGGGGAGCCTCAACACAAATTTTCATCGGAGCATTATTTCAACCTCTATAACACAACCTCCGATGGAGAAGATCACATTTTTATCAAAGGACATGCCAGAGTATGAAGACCTATTTTTTGATGCCTTGGTAATCCAGACATACATTGAAATATTTCTAGTCCCGAGGATCTTGGTTGATAACGGGAGTTTAGTTAATGTTATCTTCAAGAAAGCCTTTGACGAGATGAAGGTCAAGTGACCAAGAGGTCATTTTGACAGACACTATTTGTGGAAATTTTTATTCTGAAAAATTTCATATTTATACATTCTAACTCTCATGTCTGTCATGTTGCAAATGAGAAAGACTCGTATTATATGCATTGGCACAAGAGTCTTTTTTAATTGAATTATAAGGAAATTAATAAGCTCTTTATTGAAGAGATAGTCAGAAATGGACCCAATCTGAAATGCACTAAAGAGGGCATTTTCTCTGCTTGCCAAAAGGGGAACCAGACAAAGGCCTCCTTTAAGAGCATTAGGGACAAGGATTCTGAGAGGTGTATCTACCATCTGTATATGGACTTATTTGGTCCTATGCTAGTTAATAGTCTGGGTAGAAAATTCTACACTATTTTTATAGTTGATTACTTCTCCAGGTTTGTATGGGTATTCTTCCTTAAGAAAAAGTTAGAAACCCTTTATAACGTTATGACTTTTGTTAGGAAAATCCGAATGAAAAGGAATGTTCTGTGGTCAAAATCAGAAGTGACCATGGCACAAAATTTCAATATGAAGGCCTGCCAAAGTTCTGTGAAGAGGAAAGTATATTTCAGGAGTTTTCTTCTACAAGAACACCCAAACAAAATGGGATAGCTGAGAGGAAAAATGGTGTCTACTAAACGTGAAGAGAGTAAAACCGAACTAACAATCCATCTAGGCAAGTGTACCTATCGAATTGTAGCCAGGGGATACAAGTGTCACATTAAAATCAGGGAACTGTTGAGTAATCTTACTCACACGAAGACTATTATCTTATAAAAAGATTGTTTTAGGGTTTGTTAAGAGAAAACTAATTGTAGTTAAGAAAAGAAATATTGCGCTAAAAATAGAACTACTTGCAGTTAAATAAAGAGCTACTAAAAGCGATTACAATGAGAGGTTGAAATGATGAAATATAAAAGCACTCAATCGATAATAACCTCGAAAAAAGTTGATTAAATACGCGATAATAAACTAAACTTAGTAGGGTGAAGGTCCTTGACCGTGGAGGTTACCAAAGCTTGAACACGCTTTTCTGAAAGTCATGCCCAACTGAGTTAAGGAAGGTCCGACCAAACTCTCATCCAAATCGGAGACCTAAAGCTCGTTTTACGCTGTGAACCCCGCTCTAGGATTTCACTCCAATCCGGGAGATTTAACGTCTGCCTCTTGATGAGTCTGATATTTATAGGGTTTTTTAGACTCATTTGGGCCTGTTTTATCACTCGTGCACTATATTTCTACAAGTAATCGATTATATTTGCTTCGATCGGTCAATGGCCACTCTATGCACCGCTTTGGCCCGAGGGTGTGCAATTGCGCATTACGTTGTCGGGGGTAAGTACTATAGTACTCCCCGCGTGGATTCTTTTTGTTTTATGCTGTGTATTTGTGCTGGGAGCTTCTGCTCCAATTTTTGTTTTTGTTGTGCAAGTGGTGCATTTTCCACAAGGCAGGAATTCTGTTTTGTGGAATACACACAGTCGTGCATTACCTTAGCACATGCTTTATGCCCGATTGTGTGTTTTTATTAAACGGAAAAATAGTCCAGAGGAGCTCGACGGATATCGTCGAGCTGAGATCGACAATCTTCACGCACGGTTTCTTATAAACTGTGTGTGAATGAAAGTACAGTTTTCCTGTAGTTGCATTAATTTATTGTGTTTTGTGGTTAATTGTGCAATTTGCTCACACACGGCAGAAGTGCCCGTGCGTGAGTAAAATGTACGGTGCCACCTGCTTGCCAGAAATTTCTTCTTTCTATTATTACCCGTGTGTTTTCCTTCACGCACGGGAGGAAGCGTCCGTGCGCGAGGAAATTCACGGGTCAATGCTTCTGTTTCCGCAGGCTTTTTCTGAAATTTAATATAGCACAATTAACGCACGGTCGTGCGCCAAACCGTGCGTGACCATTATTTCTGACTTCTTTATTTAAGCCGCAGGTCTCATTCGCCCAACGAATCCAGCCTGCAATTTTTGCTCCTCTAAGCGGGAAAACCTTCCTCCTGCAATTTTATTCTCTCCCCTCCTTGGAGAGCTCGTCCTCCCACCGTTCTCCCTTCAAAAGCTCTTAATAGCTTCATCTCCGCCCTCCATCGTCTTCCCCAACCTCAATGCTCTGTTTCAAGCTTTTAGGTGCCGCATACGTGGAGTTCTCCGGTCAGGTTTTACCCGACGACTATTCACGAAGAAGACGGGCTATTAGAAAGAAGTGCCAAACCTTCTCAATCTCGGACGTCATCTGTAGACTGAGAACAGACAAGGCCCGATAACCCTTAACTCCGGCCGCGATTCTCGGAAAGTCTTTGTGCGTTTGGTTTTATCTCTCCCCCTTCTCATGTAGTAACTTTGCTCTTGATGGCGTGGTTGTTGGATTGATGAGTAAGAACTTGATTTGCTTAATGATTTTAGCATGTCTATGTGTTGACATATTTTATATCTAGATTGTGTTGGTGCGCTTCCATCTTTTGTGTTCTCGACGCGATAGTGTTATCCTAATAATTATTAGGAGCATGCATGGCGCTGAGGTGACTACAACCCTCAATGGTTTGTCCATCCTCCTTATTAATCACTTCAGTAATCCACCCAAGCGACGTGGTGAAGGCGACCCGCAATAGTTTTATTAGTATTAAAATTAGGAAAACAAATATAAAAACCACTTGTTATGTTGACACTTGCAATCCCTCTTTCAATAGAAAAGTCACACTGCCTACCTGCACTACTCGAAAGATCAATATTTGGGGATTCAACTCCTCAACTTTATTACTTGACTACGATCGGTACACTTGCCGAAAGTGCATCAAGTTTTTGGCTCCGTTGTCAGGGAGTCCAACAGTTGTGTGTATTTTTCTATGGGAAGAGTTTTTCAAGTGTTTTTAGCACTTTGAAAGTTTTTTTTGTGTGTGTTGTACGATAGAACCAAACCCCAGGGATAGAGGTGAAGATCTAGGAGTAGATCTTAGACTGCACGGGCAAGGAGGGATCGCCAGCGTGCCGCTGCTGCTGAAGAAATAATGGAAGATTTAGGTCAGTCAAGAAATAACCTTGGTGAACGGGTCGTTGAGGACCAAGAGGTTTTCCAACCCCGCATTAGGACAATAAGAGACTTCACGACCCCTATCGAGGGAAGTGTTTACCCTGGATTCGGCCCGACCATCGTAAACAACCACTTCGAGATAAAGCCTACCATCCTCAACATAATCCAGAAAAATGCGCAGTTTTCGGGCTTGCCATGTGAGGATTCGCAGCTCCATCTGGCAGAATTCTCGGAGATTTGTGGCACCTTCCGCTACGCTTACATTACTGATGACGTGGTGAAGCAAAGGTTGTTCCCGTTTTCGCTAAGTAACAATGCAATAACCTGGCTCCACACTATTTCTCCCAGGACTACAACTACGTGGGAGGATCTTTCCACGAAGTTCCTAGCTAAATTCCACTCGGTGGACAAAATAGTGAACGCCCGAAGGGAGAAATCCAAATTCCGGCAGCTGTATCAGGAAACTTTTTCTGAGGCCTGGGAGAGATTTGTTGATCTGCAGCATCGATGCCCCCAGCACGGCGGTGTGTCGTAGAATTTAGTGGAAATATTTTATTTTGCTATTGAGCCTAATTACAGGGCTATGACTGAAGCGGTGGCTGGAGGGACTATCATGAACCTGACTCTGGATGAGGTGTTGTGGCTCCTTCTCGACACCGCTCCTCATAATACATATTGGACTTCTAAAAGAAACGCACCTATGGGTGTAAGAAATTTGTTCGATGTGAATGTTGTGCAACAACAAGCTGAGGCAAGCCTTCTTACGATGGATGGAATGATGATGCTGACCAGATCGACACCTCCTCCACCTCGGGTGATGGATATTTCGTGTCAAGGTTATGGAAACCCCGGCCATCATAAATATGAATGCCTAGATGGAGAAGATTTTGCTGACCCCTCAGGTATATCTACTGAAGAGAGTGTATATTTTATAAATAATCAGAACCGCGGTTCTCCTTATAATAATACTTATAACCCGAATGCCAGAAATCATCTGAATTTATCCTAGAACAAAAATTCTCCCGGTCAAACGTGGCTGGGAGGCCAGCATCAGTTTGATGCTCAAGCCTCTAATTGCTAGCTGCGGCCGCCACAACCGGGTTATAATCAGAATGTGTAGGGGACGCAAAAGAGTGCGTTGGAAGAGATGATGGAGAAATTCATGGAGATGGTCCAATCCAGCATGGCCACTATGACCGCCTCCATGAGAAACTTGGAGAAGCAGTTGGGGCAACTTGCCCATGTGTTCTCTGAGCGTACTCGCGGTGCCCTCCTGAGCAACATGGAAAAAAATCCTCGTGAGTAAGGGAAGATTATCGTGGAGGCGGATGAGTGCAATAAAAATGAAGTGGCTGTAAAGATTGAGATAACTGAGGTCAAGACGATGGTCGTATGTGATACCGGATCTTCTTGTAACATTCTTGTTTTGCAAGATGTTGAGAAATTTAATTTAAATATTGAGTCGAATGTCCGGAAATCGCTCGTGCTAGCCGACGGGTCAGTTGTGAAGACTGACGGTGAGATAAAGGAGGTGGAACTGATCTTGAACGAGGCTGTAGTGATCACGGATTTCCAGGTGTTGGGACCATTGGGGAATAATTCAAAATCCATTTTAGGGGTCCCTTTACTAAAAGCTAGTGAAGTGATATTGCAGTTTAACGCGAGCGGCATCACCTTGGCTTCCAAGGTTGCTTTGCCTTTACCTCCATCACTTCCCCCTATAATTCAAAATAAACCTTGAAAACTGCTGAAATTGAATGTTGTGTTATCTGATGGTTTGACTAGTGCAGCTGAGACAGGTGTGTTGCAGAAAGAGGAATACAGGGCTATGAAAGTGGCAGAAATGCTGATGATAGCTAAAGAAGAGATGAAGACGGAGTTTATTGGAGTGAAACAAGATTCGGATGAGATGAAATGTGAGCGGAACACGGCTATTGAGAGCGTGCATAAAATAGATTTAAAAACTTTTATTAAGCAAAATAAATTGTGTAAAATTGCTAAACAGCTAACTCTGGCTGATTTATCACCCGTCGCAGGTGGGGAAAGGATTCCTCCGGATGGAAAATTGAGAGCTACCTCTAAATTGGATGGGGTGGTTGTTCCTCCACGGAGATCCCCATCCGTAGATAAAAAAAGAGAACTGAGAAAGCATAAGGCGCTGGATTTTGCCTGCCGACGTGAGACAGAAGAGGCTAGGGGCAGGGGAAATTCTTCTTCCCTGGGCCCTAAAGCTTTCGCTTCTTCCTCATCTCGTGGACTGGGTGGATCTATCACAAGTCAGCATTTAGCTGAGAAGTGAGGAATCTCCGGGGCCCTCCCCCTTTATTTTAGTGTTTTAATTATTGTTGTGTGTTACTTTAGACTTTTTCGTTGCGTAATGAACTTATGCTCTGAACATTATAAAAGACTGCTAATACAGGTATTTGGTCCACCTTAAGGACGGTAAAGAAAAGGGCATATGGGAGACAACCCAATTTTGCAACTTTTAATTTGTTCAATTTTGATGTTGTGATTATATGTCTATAGTGTTCGTGCTTGGAGGTATTCTCTTTTGCAGGTGGAGTTTGTTTGGGTCGGTGACTTTCTACTGAAAATAACGCCGATCTTCTGGTATACTCATTTGTTGAGCATGGCGTAACCTCTCCCCCACTTTTATTTCTTAGTTTTTATTCCTAATCTTGGTTAGGTTGCCTATAGTAAGTCTGGCGGGGGAGAGTTATGCGAGTTACCTATGCACGTGTGTCACTATCACTTTCATACCAAAATCATATTTTTATTTTCTGTTTTCATGAAATCACGTCCGCATTGTGCACCTACACCCACATGAGTGTGATCTTAACCACATGCGTGGCTCGAGTCAAATGTATTTCTTTTGTGTAAACTTTAAATTAGCGGTGCTGGCTTAGGATTTTAGGATAGAGTAGTGTGAAACTCGTGCAGTGCTCCTAATCGAGAGCTCGTGATCTGTGTAGAAATAGTATAGATTTAATTTTTCTTTATGCTCGTGGATTTATACTTTTTATGCAGATGTAAATATTGTTTGTACTACTCAAAAATATTGAATCTGGTTTAATCGAATAGTAGTTTAGGTATGTGTGTAGCCATCACTAGACTCATTTTGATCAAGTCGTGAGGAAGGATCATCTTTCTCGGTGGATAAGAACTTGCCCCAAGCTACTCTCGAAACATTGGTGCATGGTTAGTCAAGCGTGAGGGTGATGTCGGCCATCATTTTGCCCCGGTTTTGCCAAGTACCCCATCCTAACTTAATCCTTGTTAGCCTATGTTATGCTTATCCCTTCTGTTGATTTAGCCCTACTCTGTGATCACCAAAGCCTTAAAGCTTTTCCCAGTCGCACACTCCAATCGCTAAATATTGGTGGATTACTTCTTGTATTTGGTGATGTTGCTGTGGTGCAGTTTTGTGATTTTGAGTTGGAGTTTTCATCTTAATATGTGCTGAATGTGGTTTGGAAAAAAAATTGGAAGAAGAAAAGAAAAGTAAAAAAATTGTTGTTTGATATAAAATAAGAAAGTGAAAAAGAAAATTCCATTTGTGATTTTATTCCCGTGGTGGTAGACATTGCACACACCCTTGTTGTCAAGTTCATGTCTGGTGGTGTGGTGAACCTGCAATTTTTTGTTTGCTAGAAGATAATCTTTTGTATGAGCTCGTTTGGGTTGTGCGTAACCACTATTTTTATGTTTTTTTACATCCTTACCTACGTATACACTCAAGCCCAATTATTATCCAAAAGTCAAACATATTCACGCTTGAGTCAAACTAGCGTCGTGGAGAGAGTGTGAACAGGCAAGCGTATGGTCCCCGACATTGATGGATTTCTATGGAGGTGATCACGAGCCTAGGTCTTTAACAATGCTCATCTGAGTGTCCTGCCTACTTTCTTCCTTTGTATGACCGAACGATTCTCCAGAATTCCAATTTTTAGTAGATACAATATTTATTTACGCCTGTCGAGAAGTATAAACTCCGTAGTATAATTAAAAAGTTTGTCTATTATATTTTTTATGCCCATGATGTATTAGATTTCTCGCAATACTTTATTTGGACTCATCTGGACTAAATGTTTTCTAGTCCACTGAGTGATGATTTTCTGGGATGAGAAAATGTTTAAGTCTTGTAGTATGATGAGTCCGGTATTTATACGATTTTTCAGACTCATCTAGGCACATTTTTTCACTCGTGCACTGCATTTCTACTGGTAATCGATTAATTTTGCTTCGATCGGTCTATGGCCACTATGTGCACCGCCTTGACCCAAAGGTGTGCAATTACGCATTCTGTTTTTGGGGGTAAGTACTCGGGTACTCCACATGCAGATTTGTCTGTTGTATATTGTGTATTGGTGCAGGGAGCTTATACTCCAGTTTTGGTTTTTGCTGTGCAGGTGGTGCGTTTTCCACAAGACAGGAATTCTGATTTGTGGAAAACACACGGTCGTGCACTTCCTTAGTGCATGCTTTATGCACGATCGTTCATTTTTCTTAAATGACAAAATAGTCGAGCTTGCTCGACGAATATCATCGAGCTGAGCTCGACGATCTTCACGCACAGTTAACGCACAGTTTCTTGTAAACCATGCGCGAAGTAAATGCACGGTTTTCCTATAGCTGCCTTGATTTATTGTGCTCTGTGGTTAATCGTGCGATTTGCTAATGCATGGGAATAAGTGCCTATGCGCGAGTAAACCACACGGTTCCATCTGCTTGCTGAAATTTCTACTTTCTGTTGTTACCCGTGTGTTTTCCTTCACGCACGGGCATAAGCGTCTGTGCGTAAGGAAACACAAGGGTAAACGCTTCTTCTTCCGCAAGCTTGTTTTGAAATTTAATATTGCACGGCTAACGCATGGTCGTGTGTCAAACCGTGCATGACCATTATTTTTGACTTCTCTATTTAAGCTGCAAGCCTCATTCGCCCAAGGGATCCAGTCCGCCATTTCCTTTCCTTTGAGCGGGAAAACCTTCCTCCTGCCATTTTCTTCTCTCTCCTCCTTAGAGAGCTCGTTTGGCCACCGTTCTCCCTTCAAAAGCTCTTAATAGCTTCATCTTTTGCCGCCATCATCTTCCCCAACCTCAAAGCTCCGTTTCAAGCTCTTAGGTGTTGCATATGTGGAGTTCTCCGGTCAGGTTTAACTCGCCATCATCTTCCCCCACCTCAACCCAGCTCATAGGAGGAGCATCTAAAATGGTGCAACTAAAGGTGGAGCATCTATAGGAGGAGCTTTTATGACTAGTCAGGTTCAAGAGCGGGAAACACTGAAATGTATGAGGATGTTGGATTTGCTGGAGAAGCAAGAACAGGTGGATAGGAGCAAAAAGACAAGGGCGATGCTAGTAAGAAATGGAAAGGAGAAGAGCACCTTAACTATATAAAGAAATTATTATACTAATGACTATATAATTTCTATTTTATCGGACTTAATTTTATTCTATATTTGCCCGCCAACATTTGTCGCAAATATATACCTATGTTATGATTTTGTTCTGGTTATTTATTTTTTGTTTTTGTTGATGTACAAAACATCTCTATTTAAGGTTCTGACTTTTTCAAATAGGGGAAGATTGTTCGGAACAGTGCCCATAATGTTCATGATTTGAAGAAGTCCTAATAATATAAGTGATCACACTTATATTTGATTAATGTGTATTTTTATTTCAATGCATATAGGTACATAATAGTATAAGCACAAAATAGGGCTAGACTTAATGTTATCATACATAATCGTGCCAATATAATCCCTCATTATACAAGACACCATATCAACAAAAGTTTTAGACCAGGTTGTACTTATTCATTGCTTTGAAAAATAATCAATTATTCTAGTTCAAGAAGTACCAGGTTGAGCAAAGAAACCAATCTCAAAAGATTGATTTTTGGTTAAGTCTAAATTTGTCTTAATATGAAGTTAGTCAATTAGATGTCCAAGTTGATCGGTTAAATAAATCAAGTCGAATTGTGCTCATCATTAATGCATAATATTTATGTCAAACACTTATTAGACTAGACAAGAACAGCATGTAATGTCCCGATTCGCGCTAGCCCCCTCGGGCATAATTTCAAGTCAAGTGAGTTGACTTGGGCTCGGGATGCGCTGCTGGATTGGCTTGAACTTGAGAGTGGGGAAGTGTCGACTCGACACTGTGTTTCTAAACACTACCGTACGGTGGTAGAGGTACCGTGTAGCGGTAGCCATCATGGAGTATATACGAAGAATATCCAGAAGGGTCGAGAGCATCGTGTGAACTCGATGATCGTCGAGTACTACCGCGCGGTGGTAGCGTGATATTTTACGGCGGTAGCGGGATACCGCGCGGCAGTAGAGCTCGTCGAGTATATACGATGAATACCAAGATAAGTTGAGAGCTTTGAGTAGAAAAAAGGTCATCGTGTGTTATCGTGCGGTGGTAGCAGGATACCGTGCGACGGTAGCTGACTGATTTATTGGCGTGTGTCTCTATAAGCTATAGCCTGGAGGTAGTGATACCACCGGCGATAGCCCCACTGAATTATTTATCATGGCACTCGATAAGATACGGTGTGGTGATAGAAAGAGTATCGCGCGACGATATCATACAAGGGGCGGCACCTGAGTTGTCATATTAGACGGTTGCTTGCGGAGGAAGTAAAATTTGAAATTACCATGCGGCGGTAGCTCCCTGATCGGTAAGCCCATATCCATTTGGACGCATCATTTATATACGATTTTACAAGGCTTGGCCAACAGTCTTCTTCTTTGATTTACTTAAGAGAATGAAGAGTGCAGAGCTTTTCTTGGATGTACAAGGAACATGACAGACTTTCCCCGAAAGAGAAGAGCGAGGGCCAAGGTCGACACCACCATGCCGCTAAGAAGGATAACGAGATCCATGGCTGGAATTAAGGGGAGCTTCCCACCCCCAACTTTAGTGCAAGATCTTTAGTTATTAAATAGGAGAGATTTCAGCTCAGAGGAGTTCGACCTTGATGAAAAATGAAGATCTCCTAGGAAGAGACCATGCTATGACCTTTGTCCTAGGGTTTGTTGTCTTCAACCTTTCCTCTCTTCAATGGGAAGACGGTGGACTGGTATTCATGAAGAATTTTGGTATAATGAGGGTGAATAAGGGAGGAGGAAGAGATGAATGCATTTTGTATGAATGGTACGAGGAAGAAGACAAACTGATGTCGTTCGTTGGTCTTTAAGATGCGTGCATAAATCTATTTTCTTTGCGCAACAGACTTCATGACCATTTTTTAGTATGGTACGGCCATATTCAGGTCTTGGTCTGGACACGAAAATAATAGTGCCCGGAAAGGCCTTTCCAACGGATGTTTACACGTTCTAATAGGAGCTATGTAACTTTAGGAATGTTTGGTCAAAGTTGTTGTACCTTAATATTATGTGTGTAGGCTGCTTTTCGGTTTAGTGTACATTCGGATTGGGCTCGGTAGGAATACCATAGCTAAATGATATAGAGTAAAATTGGTAAACCTAGTTAAAGGTAACTAAGATGACATAATTATTGTTGGAACTATTTGAATGATCGATTGGTTGTTAGACCTTGACGGAACAAATGGTTGTGGATCCTTAAATGAACAAATGGTTTATTCATAAAAACCTGTAAAGATGTCTCTTAATAATAATGTGATGATTTGTATAGGTTTTGGAACGGATTGTAGTATATGATAAACGAATGTTTGATTTATGGCTTGCGTTGAACTAAAATTGTTGGAAGAATATGTGATGTACTCCTAGCAAGTTATGCTGATCATGTGGAAAAATAAATGGCATGATGAATGTTGTACGTTTTAGAACCTGGAAGAGATATATAAATTAATATGCAGGTGCCTGCTGGATCATAGAAATGGGGCTAGAATAGAAAAATGCTTGTAGACATACAATATGTTGAATCCTGACCTCTGGTTTTTGAAGGTATAGATAGAGTAGTCCACTTCTTAGAGTCGTGTCTCCCTACGGGTAGCAGTGTGGGACTAGATTGATGTATAAGGTGGCTTGCCACCTGTGTTAATGATGAACCCCTGAGTTCTTGGAAGCACGGGAACGTGAAAGGGTGTGTGTGCGTGAGTATTTAACTGCACTGAATCGATGTGATGATAAGTGTCTCAGTGTGGATCCCTTGAGTGCATTTGCGCACTTGAATGGTAATGACGAGAAGGAACTCGATTGGAGCACTTGGAAGTTTGATGGAATGACCATGTCTATTTGCATGCAGTGTGAGTTGACATACGATGTCATAATCCTAGGTTAAAGATAGTCTGGAAGGTCTACAAGCTCGCTAGTTGTCATACAGACAGTAGTTGACAAATAAACTTTGGGCGGTTTGGCTTGTTCCTCGGTGCTCATTCTAGAGGGTCCATCTGTGCCAAGTGGATAGTTGGGCTTAGTATTTTTGTGATATACTCCCAGAAGCTCCTTCCATGTCACAAATATAGGCAAGTTTGGGATACATTCTTTGTGCTCATCTACCATAGACCCTTATAAGACATAGTACGCATGGGCTTCGCTGTTGTTTTCTTAGTGTTGAGACATACGAAGGCTTAGGCCTGATAGTGTGGATACCTGCCTAGTAGTTGAGACGCTCGCTCTACTATCATCGTCTGGCCACGATGGATGACGCCTTAGAGGTTAGCTACCTGCTTGAAAAGTGGGAACTAAAAGACTGTGTCGACATAGCACTGTGCGTATGTGATCATAGGTGAGTCATCATATTGCATTCATATCATATCTTTGCATTGAACCATTTAAGATCCTCATCATATATATTTGTATGGGCACTCTTATATAATGATTTACTTACTAGTAAGATGATTCTTAACTTATAATTCTGTATGGGAAATTTTCTAAGTTACATTCCAGTCATAGAATTAGATATGTTGTGGTTGAGTGATATTATACTCTTAAATAATTGCTACAGTAGAATGATTAAATTATTGTATACACCGCTACCATTACAACTCATGATACGTAAAGATATACCACCCGCTTGTACTTACTGCATATATATATTATACTTATTCCTCTATCTTCCGCCCTATACCTAAGAGCCGCCAGGGTGAGAGGATATGATAACCACTTACTCTTTATGACAAACGGTTGCTGCATCTACCATTTTAGGAGAAAACCCAGTAGATAGAGCAACAATAGGTTTTGCAGGAGGGCAGTCAGGCCAGGGAGATAACGCCTGATACGATGATACCCTAGCTGCTGTCGGTGACTGACGTGAGTTTAGAGAGGCTTTTGTTGTAGCCCTTTGGGGAATTTTCTTTTGAACTCTGATATTAAAGGAACCTATGATGCTCCTTATTATCCACGTACTGCGCTATGTTTGGACATGTACTTATTGTGATGATATGACTTCTGTACTTTCTTTATATTGGGTTGGATTAATGATATTGTGATGAGGCGGCAGAATAGGAATCTTGTTGTACCGGTCAACCCGTGTGTTGACGCTACTGCAAGGCAGTTGTTCTAGGAATAAGACTCTCCTTAGCCATTTGTTGTGTTCCGAGGGGTGGGGGGGTCATACATATGGTATCAGCTTGCAACGATCCTCAACTAAAGAATTCATTGAACAATGGTGCCACCCCCGGTCGATTGTTCAGTTTGGGGTCAAAGATACATAGCGAAAGCAGTGGTGTGCCCATGTGTAATAAACATTAAGTATGTCTAGTTATTACCCTACGATTAGCCAACCTTACCCTAGGTTTGTACCATTATATGTATATTTTGGCACACGTAGTGCCAGTAGTGGGCACTCCCGCCCCTTTCGTCCTTAATCAATTTTAGCAGTCAGAAGTCGAAAAGACCCTCACAACAATTTTAGATTCATTTAGATCTTAGCAGGCTCTAGTGCACCAGCAGGCCCCGGGTTCTAACTGGTTGAGTACCTTTTAATCCCTCTCACCGCCTGCTTATCATTGGATGGAGTCGGCCGTTCGTACCGAAAAATGGCTAGATACTATGCATGAACTGATGGTCAGAATCAGATGTCCAGCTAGTATGGTTGTTACCTTAGCGGTATCTATCTTGGAGTCACACGGGAAAAGGTGGTGGAAGTCCCTCATAGGCTCCACTTTTCGACGTGTATATACCGACATCAACAAAAATGAATTTTATGATGCCTTCTTAAAGCATTTAATTCCTTTCACTGCTAGTGATGAGCTCAAAGAAAGGTTTCTACACTTGAAACAAGGTTCCAAGTAAGTTACAAAATATCAGTGAGAGTTTCATCATCTTGCAATATTTGTTAACTCCAATGATTTGGATGACCACGGGTATGCAAAAATGTTTTACAAAGGCTTGCGAGATGCCCTAAGGCAAGCACTTTTGTTTATAGTGGACGTGATCTTGGCAGAGATAATTGATATGGACAAAAGTTTGGAGGCGGATCACTTGGGAGTCCAGGCTAGTAGTATGTGACCCGCCGAGGGTGTGATAAAAGCAAGTCCCAGCTATAGGATGATACAAAATATTAGAGATGGAAGAGAAAACCAAAGAGGTGGCAGACACTTCCACCATAATTTTAGGATGGAGCGCCTGGCCCCACACCCAGTGTTGCCTCCACCTATAACGTTCCAACCTCACCAACAACCACGAGGACCATTTAGGCAAGTATGTTATCAATATAACCAGTCAGGCCACATCCAGCGTTATTGCCCAAAGTTAAGTGGAGATGCTCCCCCTGTCGCTTCTCTTGTAGCTCTGCGAGGACGAGGACAAGTCTGTGGCTGAGGATGAGGACCACGAGGAAGGAACCCTGGACCTACTAGAGAGCAGATTTTCGCTCCAGACATGATTCAGGAGCGGAATCCTCAGGACGTGATTGCAGGTATGACTTTGACTAATATATTTATGAGAATTCATTTTTAGCTGTCCTAAGTTATGCTAGGAATCTAGCACTGAGGTTGTTATAATTTTGTACTTAGGCACTGTGACTGTTAATGGAAAACCAACACTCACTCTATCTGATACCGATGCCACTCATTTGTTTGTCTTGGCGGACTTGGTGAAATACTTAATCGGCGTGCAATATTTCACCAGTATCACTCGGAGAGTCTGCCTCCAAGATAGATCCGAGATGACGTCGTTCGCCAAGTGCGACTTGGAAGTATATATTAGAGGAAAGATTTTTTAAACCCCTGCAATGGTGGTGAGAATGCCAGAATTTGATCTAATTCTGGCGCCATGTTTTTAGTAGAGCTAGATTAGCAGTAGACCTGCCAAGGTGCGTTCCGTGAAGGAATGGTATCCTTTGAAGTCAGCGGCCGATGTACAAAGCTTTCTTGGACTTGCGGGGTACTATAGAAAGTTTGTGGAGGGATTTTTGAAGATAGCCCTCCCTCTCACTGCCCTAAAAAAGAAGGGTGTGCCATATGAGTGGACGCCTCAGTGTGATACTGCGTTCCAAAAATTTAAGGACCGGCTTACCTCCGTACCGATCCTAGCCCTTCCATCCGGGAAGGAAGGATTTCAGGTTACACCGATGCGTCCTATCAAGGGGTTGGAGTAGTGTTTATGCAGCATGGGCATGTGATTGATTACACTTCGAGATATTTGAAGAAGCATGAGGTGAATTTCCTAGTGCATGATTTTGAATTGGGAGTAGTGATGTTCGCCTTAAAGGTTTAGAGACATTATTTATACGACATCTACTACGAGATCTTCTCGAACCACAAGAATTTGAAATATGTTCACACTCAGAAGGAGTTGAACCTAATGCAGCGACGGTTGTTAGTATTTTTGTGAGATTAAGAATTTACGTTGAACTACCACCCCAGGGAAGGCAAACTCCGTAGCCGACGCACTAAGTAGGAAGGTACTAGCGTCAAGCACCGAGTCACGAATGATGGCAATGGAATTGGCTCTAGTGCTAGATGAGATGGAAATTATGATAATAAGAAAGAATCATTTCGAGACATATATATAATACTCTGATGCCTTGAGTATAGTATGCGACATCCATGAGAGGATGCGAGCAGAGCAAGGGAATGATGCTTCTCTGGCCCCTATGTTTAAGGAAATTTAGAATTGTTCTGCCGAAGGATATGATTTGAAGGAAGGCCTCATCCATTTCCATGACAGGCTCTACATTCCCAATGGCGGTGGAATCTGGGAAGACATCTTGAGAGAGGCATATTGTAGCACATATTAAGCACATCCCGGGATTGCCAAGATGTATAATGACTAACAGAATACCATGTTCTTTCTAGGGATGAAGAGAGTTGTTAAGTATTACGTTACACACTATGGTCTTATCACGGGGTGAAGGTGGAGTATAAGAGCTCAGGAGGATTATTACAGTCATTACCCACCCCGAGTGGAAGTTCGAGGATATCTCCATGGATTTTGTCCACGGGTTGCCTCGCTTGCGCTCTGGCAATGATTCAGATTGGGTAATTGTGGATAACCTCACAAAGGTTGCCAGGTTCATGCCAATGACTAAAGGGTCGCATGTTGATGTTTTTGTATGTCACTTTGTGGAACAGATTATTCGATACCATGGAGTGTCTTAGACAATTGTCACTTACCGTGATGGTTGCTTCACTTCCAAGGAATGGAGGGCAGTTCAAGCATACATGGGCTCTCACTTTACCTTTAGTACAACTTTTCATCCTTTGATAGATGGCCAATTTGAGAGGACCATTAGAACCATGGAAGATCTGTTTTGGTTATGCGTGTTTGATAGAGTATAGCCATGGGAAAGGCTCTTTCTGCTAGTGGAGTTTTTGTAATACCCCCTCCAGGAACGCAAGACACGACCGACAAGAGTATTATGCCCAAAATAGCCGCCTTGCGGTAACACCAACATACGGGTTGACCGATACTATAAGATGCCTATGCTGCTAGTAAAAACTCATATTATCCATGCCAACCCAACATAAAGAGAAGTACAGAAGTCAAAATCCACACAAGTATATAAGTCCAACCATTACAACAATAATTAGAAGCCATGATGGCTTCTACAATATAAGAGTACACAAAATTGCCCGAGGGATACAATAAAAGTCACTCAAAACTCACATTCGTAACTGACGGCATTGATGGTAACATCATTTAAGGCCCTATCACTCTGGCCTGGCTTCCCTCCTACATAACCTACTGATGCTCTATCTGTGGGGTTTCCTCCTAAATGGAAGACGTAAAAACTATTAGTCATATACACTATGTGGCTATCACATTCACTCCCCCGACGACTCTTAGGCACCGAGCGGAGAAAGAAAGAGGGTACAATATATATATATATATATATATATATATATATATATATAAGAAAAATAACAATCAGGCGATATATCTCTATATATAAATAGTGTTAATAACAACATTATATAACATCATTATCAACATTCTACTATAGCAGTTCGACAAATGCAATATCCATCCATCAAAGTATATATATCTGTAACAGGAAATTAACTTAACTTATAAAAATGCCCATATAAATTTTTAAGTTAAGGATCAACTTAACAATAAAGTAACTTATCATATAAGAGTTCCAATACAAACTTATATGATAAGGATCTATATGGTGTATTGCAATGATATGAATGAAACATGATGACTCACCCATAATCACACACACACACACACACTTCTATGTCAAAACAGACTTGTTGTTTCCACTTTTCAAGCAGGTTGCTAACCTCTCAGGCTTCATCCGTCGTGGCAAGATAGTGATAGTAGAGCGGGTGTCTCCACTACTAGGAAGACATGCACACTACTAAGCCTGGGCCTCCATATGCCTCATCGCTAAGAACACAACAATGGAGCTCCATGCGTACTATGGATGAGAGGGGTCTTGGGTATATGTGCACCAAGAACACTACCCAATCTGCCCTATTTTTGTGGCACGGAAGGAGCCTATCGGAGTGTATCACCACTGGACCAAGCCCACCCATCCACTTAGCACAGAAGGAACCTCGCGAATGAGCACCGAGGACCAAGCCGAACTTCCCAAAGTCTATCTATCAACTCATGTTTTTGTTACGACTAGTGAGCCCGTAAACCTTATAACAATATCCTTAACCCAGGATTATAACACCATGTGTCAACTCATAATGCATACAAAATCACATGGCCTTGCCATCAACCATCCAATGTATCCAACCGAGTCCCTTTTCATCATTACCAACCTACTGCTTAACAACACTCAAGGGCTCCACATTGAGTCCCTTATCATCATTACCAATCCAATGCGATCAAATACTCATGCACTAACTCCCTTTCATATTTCCGTGCTCCCAAACACTAAAGGGTTCAACATAATCACAGGTGGTAGGCCACCTTGAACAACATACCAATCCCACACTACTACCCATAAGGAGACACACTCTATGTAGTGGACAATACATATTATCCTATCCAATACTTGATATTATGATTCAACATTTTTCATGCCCATGAGATTTACCTCATCCGATTCGTTCCTTATAATCAAACATTCACAAACAACTATGCACTCATATATTTATCACAACAAAATATATTAACTCCTCACGTATTCATCAAGCATGATAACATTAGTAAAGATTTCATAATCAATTATCGGACACGACATCCTCTTTCAAAACTTGTATCATTCATCAGATTACAATCGCGCGCATCCTTACTGGATTTCACATGTAGTCATTTGTGCAACCAAATCTTATCAAATCATTTGTTCACTAATTTTCCCAAACCATTTGTTTATAAATTCCTCCAAACCATTTGTTTATTAAATTCCTCCAAACAATTTGTTTATTAAATTCCTCCAAACCATTTCTGAATCTAAGATACATATAACTAGGCTAATCCAAATTTCAAAATCATCTTGCTACGTTTCTTCTACCAAGTCCAAACTCGGTTATACACTAACCCGAATGCATCCTGCACATAAGTTTCTACCATGCAATAACTTTGACT
Source organism: Platanthera zijinensis (assembly GCA_039513925.1). NCBI lineage: Eukaryota > Viridiplantae > Streptophyta > Magnoliopsida > Asparagales > Orchidaceae > Platanthera > Platanthera zijinensis. Next base: position 125,332,500 of record CM077086.1, on the reverse strand, counting down.
GTACATGTCTTTCCGAGGACTACAACTTTCACGTTCAGCCAATGACCGAGATTCTGCCGTATCATACTCGAAATCAGCCTACAAGTCTGCTACGCGCAAAAAAACATATTTCTGCATGCATCTTAAAGCGAAACGAGCGACATTGGTTTGTCTTCTTGCTCTAGCCATATAATCAAAACTTCACAAGGATTTTGTCCTCCCTTATTCACCCTAAATATACCATTTCTCTACACGAAACCAAGTCAATCACCTTCACAATGAAGAGAGTAGAGGTTGAAGACATAAATCCCTAAGACAAGTGTCTTATCAGGGTCTCTTCCTAGGAGATCTCCATTTCACACCAAGGTCGAACTCCTTTGAACTGACATCTCTCCTATTTCATAACAAAAGATCTAGCACCTAGGGAGGGGGTAGGAAGCTCACGTCATTTCCGGCCATGGATCATGTTATCCTTCTAAGCGACATCGTTCTTTACGAAGGGGAGTTCGGCCTCAAGAAAATATGACACCGGTGACCTTCGTTTCTGTCGGGTTCTGCAAGTAACTGCTCGGCAAGAAGAATGAAGTGACGGCTAGGGTTTTCCAGTATGTTTGCTTTTATAAGAAAAATTAAGGTTAGATTGCTTTTCCCCGTGTCACCCTAATATTGGACCACCCATTATTACTTAAAACAAGTCTTGTTGAAGAGCCCGGTCCACAGGAGTCATTTAAAACATTTCCCGAACCCGGTTCAACACGTATATACAAGACAACGAATTCTACCTAGGCCGAAAATTGCTCTAAGTCAAAATCGTCATATATACCTATACACCCTTGACGAATGGTCGAAATTTGTCGTGATCACTCAACGCCTTGTTGAGTCAAGTAATTTTCTAAGTCAAATGCATTGGGATCGTCGAGTATCACTTAACGCAGTGTTGAAAGCATCGTGATTACTCAATGCCTTCCCAATTCTAGTAATTTCTAATTCAAAGCATTGGGATCATCGAGTATCACTCAATGCCTCATCGAATGGCGTTGAGACCACTCAACGCACTTGACACCTTCTGAAACTAGTATAATTCTAAGTCCATTTCTTCTTATGTGTTGAGTATCACACAACGCCTCGTCGGATGGCGTTAAGACCACTCAACGCACTCGATACCAATTGAAACCAGTATAATTCTAACTCCATTTCTTCTTATGTGTTGAGTATAACTCAATGCCTCGTCGAATGGCATTGAGACCACTCAACGCACTAGGTGCCGACTGAAACCAGTATAATTCTAAGTCCATTTCTTCTTATGCTTTGAGTATCACTCAATGCCTGCTACCAGTGCAACCCGAGCATGGGTCAACTTTCCTGAGTCAAAATACGTGCGAGGGGTCTAACACGAATCGGGATGTTACAAATCCTATAAACAAAATAAAAGATTTCATCCCCTAAATTAGGATAAGTCTATCGGGGAGGTAAATCATGAAAAATATAAGTATGCTTTTAAGGGTAACTTGGTGAAAAAACTAAGAGTAGCGCTTCTACATCAAGTCCACCGGCTCCAAAGGGTATTCCTCTTTCCCACTATTAGACCATATGTCCTTCACCAAAGGAACACTCTTCTGACGCAAGTTCCTTGTCTCGATGTCCACTATCTGTAATGGCTCTATTAGTTGCCACTACTCTACTTGTAGCGGCGACATACTGATCTGGACATAGAAGTGCTTTCTGAAGCGATGACACATAGAAGACGTCGTGAAAATTTTCTAGCTCTAGCAGTAGCTCCAGACGATAGGCCAAAGGGCCAAATCTTAACAATATAACATAAGGCCCCATATATCTGGGGCTGAGCCTCTTCCTCCTACCATGTATGCGTGACACACCATACATCGGCCAGATCTTTAAGAACACCTTGTCACCCACTTGAAATTCCACCATCCTATGTTTCATATTATTATACATTGCCTGCTGTCTCTGAGCCTCAAGCAATCGATCTCGTATCAATCTAACCATAGCATCAGTGTCATCTATATACTCGATTCCCAAAATCTTCGGGCCTTCATCCTTCACCCATGATAATTGTGTTCTACACTACCTTCCATAAAGAGCTTTGTGGGGTGCCATCCTGATGCTAGCTTGATGACTATTATTGTATGAAAATTCCACCTGTGGTAAGAGCCTTTCCCACGGCTCTCCTCTATCCAATACAAACAAACTCAACAGATCTTCGATAGTTCTGATGGTCCTCTCAAACTGGACATCCGTATGAGGATGAAAGGTTGCGCTAAAGGTAAGGCGAGAACCCAAATATGCTTGAACTGCCTTCCATTCCTTGGAGGTAAAGAGACCATCACGGTTAGAGACTATTGTCTTAGGCACTCCAAGGTATCGTACAAACTGTTCGACGAAGAGACATACCAATACATCCACATGCACCTCCTTCCTCTTTAGGATAAACCTAACAACCTTATTGAAGCCATCCACTATCAACCAAACCGAGTCATTCCCTGATCGTGATCAAGGAAGATAGTGAACAAAATCCATTGAGATATCTTCAAATTACCACTCCGGAATGGGCAAAGATTGTAACAATCCTCCTGGGATCTTACACTCCACCTTAACCTTCTGATAAGCCTCACATTGTGTAACATAGTATGTTACATCCTTCTTCATCCCTAGCCAAAACATAGTCTTTCGTAAGTCACTATACATCTTGGAAATCTCGGGATACATTGAATACTAGGAGCAATGCGCCTCTCTCAAGATATCTTAATGGATTTCAGGGCCCTTGGGAATGTAGAGCTTGCCACGGAAATGAATGAGGCCGTCCTGTAGAGTATACTATTCATTAGATACATTTCTAATTGTCCTAATCATAAGGGCCAAATCAGAATCGTTCCCTTGCTCTGCCCGAATTTGATCTTGAATGTCACAAATTATACTCATAGAAGTTAAGTACTAAGTATACTTCTCTAAATTATCCTTACACACTAACGTGATCTCCATCTCCTTGAGCACTCGACCCAAATCCATACTCATCATCTGATAATCAGGGCTCAACTCTGGTACTTTTCTGCTCAAAGCATCTACTACGGAGTTTGCTTTCCCGGGGGGTAGTTCAATGTAAACTCATAATCATACAAAAATTCTAACAACCGCGGCTACAACAAACTCAACTCCTTATGAGTATGAACATACTTCAAATTATTATGGTTCGAAAAGATCTAACAGTTGATGCCATATAAATAATGTCTCCAAACCTTTAATGTGAACACCACTGTCCCCAATTCCAAATCATGTACTGGGTAATTTACCTCATGCTTCTTAAAATGTCTTGAAGTGTAAGAAATCACATTCTTGTGCTGCATCAATACATCCCCATCCCTTGGTAAGATGCATAAGTGTAAACTTGAAATACTTCTCTTCCTGATGGAATGGATAGGATGGGTTCGGTGGTACGTCGGTCCTTTATCTCTTGAAATGCAGTCTCACACTAGGGTTCCCACTCATATGGAACACCTTTCTTTGTTAGTGAAATATGAGGAAGGAGGATCTTTGAAAATCCCTTCACAAACTTGTGATAATATCCAATAAGTCAAAGAAAGCTTCATACATCAGCCGCTTACTTTAAGGTGACAATTCCTTCACGACACGCACCTTTGCTGGGTCTACTGCTAATCCAGCACTGCTAATGACCTAGCCCAAGAAGGAAACTTTTTCGAGCCAAAACTCACACTTACTGAACTTAGCAAACAACGAGTGCTCTTTTAAATTCTTCAAAACTAAGGCCAAGTGTTCGATGTGCTCCTCTCCCATCTTCGAATAGAGAAAAATGTCATTGATGAAGATGATGATGAAGACGTCTAAGTATGGCTCAAAAACCCTGTTCATCAAACTCATGAATGCAGAAGGGGCGTTTGTGAGTCCAAATAACATCACTGTGAACTCGTACAAACCATATCTCGAGCTAAATGATATTTTGTGATATCTTCCTCTTGTATTCTTAACTGGTAATACCCCGAGCACAAATCCAATTTAGAAAACCAATACGCTCCTACCAATTGGTCGAATAACTCGTCGATCTGAGGTAACATATAGGTGTTCTGTACCGTTAGTCAGTTGATTTCTTGGTAGTCTATACACAACTGTAGGGATCCAACTTTCTTCTGAACAAACAAAATAGGGGCTCCCTAGGGTGATGAACTGGGACGAACAAACCTTGATTCTACTATCTCCTGTAACTATACTCTAAACTCAGTGAATTCCTTTGGGGCCATTCGGTAAGGGGTCTGAGAAATAGGCTTGGCTCCCAGTACTAGTTAAATTTGAAAGTCCACTTCTCTGTGTGGGGGTAAACGTGGCAGTTTCTCGGGGAATACCTCCGAAAAATCTCGTTCTACCCGCACGTCTTTCACACTTTTTGCCATGTCTTTTAATTCAAAACATATCATATATACTCCGTCCCCATTCTTATGGGCCTTAATAGTCTGAACTGAAGATAACTACATTCGAGGCGCGAATTTAATAGCTTGGAAGACGACTTCGGAGTCTCCATACCTCAAAGTGATTTGCTTCGCCGCACAATCAATTCTGGCATAGTGCCAATCCAGCCTTGTCTCTCCCAGAATAAGATCAAATTTTGGTATTATCAACACCGTAGTAGGGGTTTCAAAAATCTTTTATCCAATATATACTTCCAAGTCACACTTGGCGGATGCCGACATCTCGGAGCCGTGTGGGAGGCGTACTCTCCGAGTGCTACTATTGAAGGATTACATTCCATTTAAATATTATACAAAGTCCACCAAGATAAATGAATGCGTGGCACTGGTATCAAATAAGTTGTGAGCTATTTCCCACTAACAGTCACAGTGCTTAAGTACCAAATTATAACAACCTCAATGCTAAATTCAGAGCACAATTGAGGAAAGCTAAGGATGGATGCTTATAAATCATACCTGCAATCACATCCTGGAGTCTCCGCTCTTGAGTCTTGTCTATTGGGTTTTGTTATATGTCACAGCACTTGTGCACAACGAAAATTAGGAACAAGAAAACCCAAAAGTGTTCCGATCTAGTGATGAACATTTATAAAGAAGCAAAGTGCGGTAAATAAAATTTTACCTTTGAGGGATTGAGTCAATACTCAACCAAGGTGCTCTGATTGATTCCAAGTAACGACAACAGCTGGAGTTCCGAGCGTAGAATAATACCCACGCCTCAATGGACATCCACACGAACAGCACAAGATCTAGGTCAGAAGTGTATTTGCCCCCAACGTCTATACAGACTACTAGATCCATTCAATGAGAGGCGGTAGAGACGAGTACGGTGCTAAGTAAATGATTCTCATCAATGTACATGAATGGCAGATGATTGGCAGCGAGATCAGCGTGACTGGCCTTGGCAAAACACTTTCGTCGGGAGGGAAGAAGAGCCGACTCGCGATTAGGTCTAAATATTTCGTCACTTACTCGATTTAATATAAATTACACTTATATACTAAGTACTAAGCCAATCCAAACCAACAGATCGTTCCAAACCAGACATAGAGAAAATAAACCGGATGAAATAGAATTTGTCGAGTATCATGCCGATATTGATGAATCAACACTTTACTCGACGAATCGTTGAGTATACGCGTCGATATTCGACGAATTAACACTTGACTCAACGAATCATTGAGCGCATTCAACGCACTCTACGCCTTAATACTAGACTGATTTAATCAACACTTGACTCAATGAATTGTTGAATGAACTCAATGCACTCAACCCCATCATTTGACGAGTCAACATTTAACTCGACGAAGGCGTCGAATGATCTCAACGATCTCAGCGCCTAATTCAACAAGTCAATGTTAGACTCTACAAAGGCATCGAGTGGTCTTAACGCTCTCAATGCCTAATTGGCAAGTAAACATTTGACTCGACGAAAGCGTTGAGTGGTCTCGGCGCACTCAACGCCAGGCTGAGCAGACTTGATACACTCAACACCATCATTTTACGAATCAATGATTGACTCGACGAATCGTCGAGTGGTCTCAACACTCTCAACGCTAACTCAAAAAATATACACTTTACTCGACGAAAGTTTTGAGTGTTCTCGATGCACTCAACGCTTGGCTGAGTCCAGTCCTTTATTCATCTCATGACAGTACTTTGTACTTCACTCATCATATGAGCAACACCAACATATTCCAATCATCCAAATTCTCTAAACACTCTTATGTGCGACCCCGTAGGCACATATTGTGTTGGCAGTGAGGCTACATGTTTGATCCTTCTAGATCACCATGATAACACCAATTGTCTCCCACTTGATTTGACAAAAGCATCACAAATAATGGGCAGCATCTAGCAATGCATCATTGCTCCCCAAACAATAAGAGTTTAAAACTCGAAAGCCATTGTGACAAACATATCAGTGTTGTCATATCCCATCGTCCCTTGTATCCGGATAGAACTAGAGGTAAAGACCGTGTCACCCTCGTAATTGTTCAATCCCTATTTCTTGATCTAGAATGGACTTCTAGAAATTGGAGAGCCCAATATCACATATTGACTCATCCATCAAGGGGACCATTGATGCAACTCCTGTCATATAGGAGGACAAATCCCATCTCTTCTAACACGCAAACACCCAAATGATTCGTACCATACCCAATAATCACCTTTATCATCCAACTTTCTCAAGACTGGACTTTTGATAGCATCAAAGCATTTTCTTCCTCACTCGATGAATGATGTTACTTCAGGTCAAAGTACCACAAACACCATTGCCACTTGAGTCATACTTGTGACACATTCATATAACAATCCACAAAGTATTCCCATGGTGGGTTTGTCCAGTATAACTTATTCGCTAACCAGTACGATGTGGTTACATGATATCACAATATCATGACCCGTGAGGACCGGTCATCAGTCAACACACATGCTAGTCTTAATGTATCATCATCGCCCTAAGCTTCTAAGATGATACTCGACCAGGGACTATCTACGAATGAAGCATCTAAAACATAGGCTCTCATATTCACGTCCCCACTTGACTTCTATGGAAGCAAACATTCTAAGGACATTTATTACATTAAATTAATCTATCACAAAAGAAATAAATTAACAAAACAAAGAACTTGCCATAAATATAAAATGAAATGTATAGTACGCTATTAATCAAATAAATTATTACCATAACCGACAAATATACAATTCACAAGACTCCTACTAAGGATGATCATTAAAATATTGTATACCCATATATCTAACAAGACCATCATACTTTCTCTTTGCTAAAGGCTTCGTAAATGGATCTGCAATATTTTCTTTAGTTGGCAATCTGCAAATGTTCACATCCCCACAATCGATAATCTCTCAAATAAGATGGAATCGCCAATGTATGTGCTTGGAGCGCTGATGAGATCTAGGTTACGAAGAAGGTGCAATTGCACCATTGTTGTCACAGTAGAGAACTACGAGATCAACTATGTTAGGAACTACATCTAACTCGCTGATGAATTTCTTATTCCATACATCCTCCTTCACCGTATTTGCTGCAGCAATATACTTCGCCTCAGTTGTAGAATCAGCAACTGTCTCTTTCTTGGAACTCTTACAGCTCCTCCATTTAGGCAAAATATGAACCCTGACTGAGACTTTGAGTCGTCCCTATCAGTTTGAAGCTAGCATTCATGTAACCCTTTACAACGAGCTCTTCCTCTTTACCAAATACCAAGAATGTATCCTTAGTTCTTCTCAAGTACTTCAGGATAATCTTGATGGCAATCCAGTGACGTTCACTAGGATCAGATTAATACCTGCTAGTCATGCTCAAGGCATAAGAGACATCGGATCGAGTACATATCATTGAAAAGATGATTGACCAAATTGCAGGAGCATATGAAATCAACTTCATGCGGTCCTCATCTTCATAAGATTTAGGACACTGGACCTTAGAGAGACTCATACCATTGAGACATGGGTAAGAATCCTATCTTGGACTCAAGAATATTAAACTGTTTCAACACCTTATCAATGTATGTACTTTGGGACAAACCCAATAACTTCTTCGATCTATCTCAATAGATCTTAATACCAAGTATATAAGTAGCTTCACCCAGGTCCTTCATAAAAAAGCAGCTCCCTAGGTTATTCTTAACAAATTGTATGGTCTGTTTATCATTCCTAATTAGTAGTATGTCATCTATATATAATATCAGGAAGATGGCGATGCTCCCACTAATCATCTTATAAACACACGGTTCATCCTCATTCTTGATAAAATCAAACTCTTTGATGTTTTCATCAAAACGAAGATTCTAACTTCGAAAAGCCTGTTTTAATCTATAAATAGATCTCTATAGCTTGCATATTTTAGTGGCTTCACTTTGAGATACAAAACCCTTGGGTTGTGTCTTATACACTTCCTCAAGGAGGTTTCCATTTAGGAAAGCCATTTTGACGTCCATCTACTAGATCTCGTAGTCATAATACGCAGCAATAACAAGAAAAATTCTTGATGGACTTAACCATGGAAACAGGTGAAAAAATCTCATCATAGTAAACACCATGAATTTTCTTGAAACCTTTAGCCAATAATCGCTCTTTGAATGTCTGTATATTCACATCCATGTCGTTCTTTTTCTAGAAGACCCATTTTCAACCAATGGGTTGTACCCATTCAGGTGGTTCCACCAAGGTCCAAACTTGGTTTGTATACATGGTGTCCATTTTAGATTTCATGGCCTCAAGCCACATCTCGGAGTTTGGTACACTCATATCATCTTGGTAGGTTGCAGGCTTGGTGTCTACTTATCGTGAAGAAAATAAGAACCAAACTAGCAATCCATCTAGTCAAGTATACCAATCGAATTCTATCTAGGGGATACAAGTGTCGTATTAAAATACGGGAACTGTTGAGTAGTTTTACTCACACGAAGACTATTATCTTATCGAAGGATTGTTTTAGGGTTTGTTAAAAGAAAACTAATTGAAATTAAGAAAAGAAATATTTGCGCTAAAAAGAGAACTACTTGTAGTTAAATAAAGAGCTACTAAAAGTGATTACAACGAGGGGTTGAAATGATGAAATAGAAAAACACTCGATCGAGAATCACCTCAAAAAAGTTGATTAAAAATGCAATAATAAACCCTAACTTAATGAGACAAATGTCCTTGACCATGGAGGTTCCTAAAGCTTGAACACGCTTCTCTCGAAGTCTTGCCCAACTGAGTTTAGGAAGGTCTGACCGAACTCTCGTCCAAAGCGGAGACCTAAAGCTCGCTTTTCGCGGTGAACCCCACTATTGGATTTCACTCCAATCCGGGAGATTTAACGTCTGCCTCTCTTGAGGGGCGCGTAAAACACTCTTTACACTTGAGTGTTTACTTCAAACTACGAGCCTCTCGGCTTGATAATAGTGAAAATAAAGATGGAAATTATATATCGATGATATAACTCCAAACATGATTTTTCAAGAGTAAATTGAAGGCCTAAACACTAATAAGAAAACATATACTTAAAGAATCATAACTTAATCAAATCGAACCTCAGATCATAAATATCGAGTACAAGGAGGATTAGTTAATCATGGCAAAGTGGTGGAAGAGAGATGGGTAGAAGAACATTACGAAAAAAAGCAAAAGGGCACTTTATATTATTGTTAAAAGAGAGCTACAACTTTGCAATAAAATATTACAAGTGAATGGAAATGAAACCTAGGCTCGCATTAACATTAAGATACTAAAGAAATTACAAGAGAAATTACAAAAGGGGTACATGATGCGTTGAATGACAAGTGTACTGGTCGCAAAAGTAATATAAAATGGGCGAATTTTCCCAAGTATCGATCTCGAGAGAACACAACAAGGTGGAGTTAATTTTAAGGAGGACTTGAGATTGAATACCTTAGGTTGGTGTTTACGAAGGGGGGTTTAGATTATTGCGAAAAAATAAAATAAAACACTAACAACTGCTCCTATGCAACGCCGCTAAGAGATGCTTCGCCAGGCGGGATGGAAGACTACACGGGCCGCTATGCACCGAATCACTAGGCTGATGGACGAGTAGGCTTACAGATGAGGTGGTGAGAACAACGGAATGAGGGTCGAGAGCACCTCTTCTCTACGCATGCCACAAGCAATTGCTAGTGTGGTAATGTGGTGTGGTGGCGGATGGAAATGCGGGCGTGCAACTAAAGCGGCAAAACAAAACAGGTTCACATAGACATGAAACAAATAATGTTTACAATTAAAGTTCACATCATCAACATAAATAGATTTAAACACTCATATTCAACAAGAAAGCAAGAACAAGTCAAGAGATCGACTGAATCTGAAGGCTCATCGAGGGGTCGCGTAAGGATTTGCCAGGTTGTGAATCCGCGTCCAAGCTCGGTCCTCAACTACATCTGGGGTAGAGAAGGCTATCACTACCTTCCAATGGACCTATCTTCTTCGTGTCACGATGCAGAAGAAAGTTGCAAGCTTCCCTTTACTTGATGGATACAACATCAAAACTTGAAATGGAGCTTAAAAGATTAAGGAGGAGGACGTGTGCAAGCACAACCAAGGAATAGGCTTCGCGAGCATGGTCGGAGCTTCTCTCCTTGGTGGAAGATGAAGGGCGGAGGTGAAAGGGCAGAGATTTGCCCTAAAACGGTGGTTGGAATGGATCCAGAAGAAGCTCTCTGAAATGGAGGAAAATCTGCACTTTAAATAGAAGTAGGTAAGAAAAATAGGCACGCACAGTTTGGCGCACGACCGTGCGTTAACTGTGTGTTATTAACTTCCAGGCCAAGCTTGCGGAAGAAGATGCGTTGACCCGTGCATTTTACTCGCGCACGGGTCCTTCTGCCCGTACATGAAGGAAATTGCCTGGGTAAACACAGAGAACAAGAAAATAAGATTAAATAAGGGAACCGTGCGTTTTACTGGCGCACGGGCGCGTATGCCCATGCGTGAAGGAAACACAAGATTAATCCCAGAAAGCTGAAATTAAGAGAAAAATATGGAGATCGTGCATTTCCTTCTCGTATGATTTGGCCGAAATAATACGAGAACAAAATGCACGGGTAGCCACAGACGTCCCCAAAATTGTTGTGTATTATGCACGATTAATCTCAAGTCGTGCGAGAAGAAATTCACACGACCGTACGTTTTACATAGAAGCTGGAAAATAAATCTTGTACGTCCCGACTACCTGCAAAGCAATAAAACCAAGCTTGAGCACAAGCTCCCAGCACCAAAATGCAAACAAAACCAAACAGAAAGATCCATGGGGAGCACCATGTGCATACCCCCAACAACAAAATGAGCAATTGCACACCCATGGGCCAAAATAGTGAACAAAGTGGTCATAGACCGAATGAAGCAAATATAACCGATAACCGGTTGAAATGTATTGCATGAGTGAGAAAACAAGCCCAGATAAGTCCGAAAATCACTATATATAGAGGACTCATCACACCCCCAGACTTACCTGTTTGTGCATCCCGAGCAAACAAAATCTATGAAGATAGGGAAAACAAACTAGCTAACAAAGAAATTGAGATACGGAGTACCATGCGAAGTCGCACGCTCACGCGCGTTAAAATATAATGGAAGGAAATTTCTAAGTATACAAAATAGTTTATACTTCTCACAATGCGTATCAAAATTTTATTACTACTAAAAATGAAATCACGGTGAATCTTTCGGTCAAGCATAGGGAGAAACTAGGCAGGCCACTAAGGTGAGCTTTGCCAAATATCGGGGCTCAGGATCACCTTTAAAGAAATCCATCAATTTCGGGGACCATACGCTTGCCGATTCACACTCTCTCCAAGGTGCTAGTTCGACTCAAGCGTGAATCCGAAGGAATTTAGGAGAATCATGGTGCTTGGGTTTTGGTGAGGTAAACAAAGATAAATAAGAAGACTACACACCTAACCTAAATAAGCTAGCATAAAAAAAGAACCCAACTACTAACCATAATATATGCATGTACACCACACCCCCAGACTTAATTTTTAAAACATGGGTGTGTGCACCGCCTACTCCAAATACAAATACATCTCAAAAAGAATTTTCAATTATACTTTTTCTTTTCACCTTTTTTTACAATTCATTTTTATATATTTTTTCAAATCATCTTTTTATTTTAACAATTTAGCAAATAAAAAGTTTGGAGCACATCCACATATTCACAATGAATATCACAACATCAACACCACAAAATGAAAATTATAAACACTAAAGCTTTACTTGGGTGTGCGACTAGGATCGACTATAAGGCTTTGGTGAAATAATGGTGGAGTTGAATCAAAACAAGGGGTAGGCACAACGGGGCTAGAGAGTATAAGACGTTAGGAATGGTACAAAGCTCAACCAGGCCAAAATGATGGCTTACATCACACTCACACTTGACTAACCATGCACCAATGCTTTGAAAGTAGCTTGGGGCAAGTTCTTACCCACCGAGAAAGATGATCCTTCCTCCCGACTCGAGCAAAATGAGTCTAGTGACGGCTACACACATCCCTACACTACTATTAGATTCATATCAGATTCACCAACTTTTGAGTAGAATAAAAAGTCTTTACGCAAATAGAAAAATATACAACTATAAGCATACAGAAAAATTAAATCTACTCCAATTTCTACACGAGACGAGAGCACTCGACTAGGAGCACTACAGGAGTCAACATTTTACTCCGTCTCACAATCTTATGTCAGCAAAATAATTTTCCCAAATCATACAAAAGAAACGAGTTTAACTCACAGGCCGCTAACAGCTAAGAACGCGCTCATGTGGGTGCAGAGGTATGCGATTCCATGAACAAATCAAAATAAATCTATAAAAGCTTCTAGTATGCAAATGAAATGTGTGTGCGCAAAAGGTAACAAATACTTGCTCTCCCCCAGACTTAAACTAAGCTACACAACATATGATATTGAAATTTAAATCAAATAGAGACTAGGGAAGAGGTTACCCAATGCTCAGCCAGTGAGCATACCGGAAGACGCTTGAAAAATATAGGCAGGTCCGCCAAATGAAGAATCACAAACCTGCCAATACAATGTTGTCATGAATACCTACAGGGGTGAGCTTCGCAAAAAGAAAAGAAAAATAAACAAATACAAAGAAATACTTAAACTAAAATTCACATGAAAAATAAAAATGCAGGAAATATGAGATAACTACTGGGGTTATTATCCTCCCAGCACGACTTATTAAATTCTATACATTTCTAGCTAATGGGCCTATGAAAAGAAAAGTTCACAGGTAACTTTTCCATTATCCTTTTCGGCAACGGGTACCGATACGGAGATAGATCAGTTACCCATCTACCTAAATAATAATACCAGCCCAACACAGGTAGAGGAAATAGGAATTAAGAAGAGGAGGAGCGCTGGTCCTCGCTCATCTTATCACAAAATAAATCCTTGCTTAGAAAGGCATCGTCAACCATAGATCCGCATGAGGCAATGGCGACAGCATGAGCACAAGGCTCATCGTCATCCCAACGTTCCCGTGGAGACTCAACTTACACAGGCTCGGATAAAGAAGGGGGGTCAAGTAATAAAAGAGATGAAGAATAAAAATAATCAGAATAAGGGAGAGTGATCCCGGTATCACTCTCAGCAGGATCCAAGCATAGATCATCGTCGGTATCATACGAGTCGTATCGTGGGGAATCCGAGAACTTGAGGTCCGCATTGGTAATAGGGAGCACCTCATACAATAAGGAAGTGCAAATCTCCGCATCGGAAAGGGAATATTCCTCATCCCACTGGGGTGCATCATAGTTCTTTGAAGCTCCACATTCTTCGTCGGAGATAGAAGAATACTCATCCCACCTCTACGCAACCTCAGTAACCGAATCACCCATGATTACGGTATCATTAGCCGACTCACAAGAAAAATGAGTAGCACGATCAGGCAAAAATTGCAGAGGGGCAAAACTGCTCTCAAAATCAAGTACTGAATGAGCCTGCCCCATCGCAAAATCATTCACAGACGCCATACCATCGACAGGAACAATCTATGTGTCCCATATAGGAGCGCCCATGGATTCCTGATCCTCTTTTTGTGGGCTAACACTATGATAAGTAAAGTTTGTTTTAAAGAAGATAGATTTGGTTTTATATAATCTTTTACGTATATCAGTCTATCTCTTTTTTACTTACTTATATCCTGTGGATAAAGGCAAGAGTACCTATCGCATAGGAGTATAGTATTTTGTAGAAATTATCAAGGTCGTATTTTTCCTGGGATCGGTGTTAATTATTCTACTTTTTTGAACGGACTATTATTTTATCGAACGAACGGAGTGGAGTTTATAATTAAAAACAAAAGATAGAAAAATATATATACGGGATTTTATTAAGATAGGGACTTAGAAGGTAGTCCTCGATTTCAGAATTACTTTGAGAGAATATTAATTCAGCTATTAAAGAACAACTTTATTTCTTTATTACCTAACTTAACGAGAGGGTCCCTTTGGTAGCATCACTGACCCGAAAATACGACCGAGGAGGCTTGCGTTTAAAACGGGTTAACGTGCACGTAGTGTCTCTTCACCTGGTATATGATCAATTAACAGAAAACCCTAGTTAGGATAACTAGAAAGTAGAGTTGAAATAGTTGAAAATAATATCCAGCCCAGAGCTCATCTTGACCAAGTGCTAAGGGTTGTTAGCCTCTTCTCAGGATGGGGACGGTATAAAGTACAGAAAATAATATCTACCTATCTATCTCAATCAAGGATTTAAGCTTTCGCTTCACCTTTGTTTTTGGGATTGGGTAGTAAAATTTTGCAGAGCTTCCGCACTATCTTAATCCAGGTCATAGGCTTTCGCCTCGCCCTTCATTCAGGATAGTATGAAATAATAAGGGTTTGAAAATAATTTTTAAAGCAGTTTCACACTATCTTAATCCAGGACATAAGCAGAGCTTCGCCTTTCATTCGGGATAGTATAAAAAAAAGGAAAGTAAAGACTGAAAATAAAGCAGTAAAGTACTCGGAATTAAAATTGAAAGAGTCTATTTTATAATGTCCAAAAAATTATTACAACTTCTTAAAAAGATGAAAAGAAAGCTAAAATATTACAACTTACAGAACTTTAGAATACTTGAAAGCTACTACCAGTTCCTTGTCAGAGAGCTGGGGAGTCCTAACAGTTCTTAAGGAAGCTACTAGTATTCTAATAATTCCACTCAGCCCTGCCCATCTATTTATAGCAAAAAATTTCAAGTGACACGCCCCCTGATACGGGCGTGTCGGGTAGGGCGTAATAGGGTCACGAGCATGACTTCCAGCCTGTCGGGACAGGTGCTAAGCGGGGCTAAACTTCGGATAGAATTTGAGCAGGTCATGGGCGTGACTGATGATGTCACGGGCGTGTCGGGAAGTTGATTCATCAGGTGGCACGGGACATGCCGACAGCGCGGTAGCTTGCTCGATTTCTGTATAGAACTTCACTAGGTCACGGGCATGTAGCTTTTATCACGGGCGTGTTCAACGGGTGTGTTCAGCGGGCGTGTTCAGCTATTTCCTGATTTTCCTGGGAAAAAACAGAAACAGGAAAAAAGATTAAAAAGGGCTGTCACGCCCTAGATCACGGGCGTGACCTAAGTAAAAAATACAAAAAATTCATAAAAACTTAGAAAATAAATCTAAAACATAAAAAATACAATATAATTAAAATAGTTAGTTTTATATATCGAAACTAAGGTTTTATTTATAAATATGCAAATTTAATACGATACAAAATTGTATATTTTTATACTCATCAAATACCCCCATACTTAGATTTTGCTATTCCAGAGCAAATATAGAGTTAAGTATATTTACAAGTTTATGAAATTTTCTATTTACTATCAATTTGATTCTTCAAGATAAAATAGCTATAAACATCCGGTGAATAAAGAGTTGAATGCTATCGTATATATGTATCATTGATACCAGAGTTAGAATTTTTAGCCATAAAAAGTTTTTGAAAATAAATAGTAAGCATATATTAAAATCAGATATAACAATGATAGATTGGCTTAATGACTACTGTGTCTTGCATGATATATGTTGACAAATTACAACCTATTAAGTATGCTCTCTCAAATTTTTAATCAAAATTAATTTAATTTTGTAGTGGTTTTAGGGGATATCAACTTGGTGGTTTTGCCCATACAGAGGCTTTGAATGTAGGAGGTGATGAATTTTATCCTCTCACCTTTTTTTCATATTCATGCATTATTACAACTATTTTAGGAAAATATTTTCCAAAATAGAAAAAAAAACTTGCAGAATTGAACTTTGAATTAATCCAATGCATATGTTTAGGAGCACATACTCCATTCCATATGGTTTTTTAACATTTATTGGATGCCTATGTTTACGGAATTTTTTTGATTCCCATGGACATAAGATCTTTTCTTTTCTAGGAGCACATACTCCTAGATGCTTGCGTGCGTAAAGAAACATGCCAAGCGAAATAGTAGGTAGGGGTTTGTAAAAATAATTTTGATAAAAGATTTTGAGAGCAATGGTAATAGCTTGATATTTTTTATATTTTAACAAGATTGAAGTAATGATAATTACAGTCTAAAATTATTTGGTGAACATAATATGTTTTGCTTCTATTGTATATATTTGTATTTTTGATATATTAAAGAAGGCTTGCTAAAAAACTAAATACGATTGTAATGAAATTTTACAAGGTAGGGTTTAAAAGTTTATTCCGGATATTTATATCTATCTAGTTATGAGAAGGAGCAGTAAATTTTAAAATTGAATAAATTGCATTTTTGATCAACTTTAATTTTTTGGAATATATATACATAGTATGGTTTTGAAAATTTTGACTTATTTGGGATGAGTACTAAAATAAACAATGTTTTTATTGAAAACATATAAGTGAGAAAAACAATTCCAGCTAAAAGCACCCTCATACTTATGTTAGGCATAGGTATTAAGTGAAAAATATGTACAGAATATACAAAAGCATAAAAGATGGAAATATACAAGTGAATTTATATTTCGAGTTTATGGAGTATTGTTAGGGTTTCAGGTTCTTTTTGAAAAGGGTCCCTAGTAAAATATAATTTTAAACGGTGCTCGTTTACTTTGAAAGTTCCGAGTTTAGGGTTAGAAATAAGAACGGTCCCATATGGTCAGGTTTGTTTAACAGTATAGGGTCTGGTCCAACGGGATTTTAATTTTCCTAGAAATAATTTAAGGCGTGAGTTATATAGTAGGACAAGATCACCTGGTGAAAAAGATTTTGGAAATTTAATTTTCCTATCATGATAAAACTTAAATCGCTCTTTATAAAATTTATTATTTTCATAGGCGTTTACACGTCATTCCTCAAGTTCATTGAGTTGAAATTTACGTTGTTCTGCGACTAAGTTTGTATCTAAGTTAAGAAATTTTAGCGCCTAGTATGCGCGATGTTCTAATTCTACAGGTAGGTGACATGCCTTTCCATATACTAAACGATAATGTGTACAACCGATCGCAGTTTTGAATGTTGTACGGTAGGCCCAAAGTGCATCATCTAATTTGAGGGACCAATCTTTTCGATTGGTATCTACAGTCTTTTCTAATATGCGCTTTAGTTCTCTATTGACTACCTCCACTTGGCCGCTTGTTTGGGGGGTGATAAGTTGTAGCGAGTTTATAAGTAACTCCATATTTGGCTAACACTTTAAACATTTGGGTGTTACAAAAATGAGTACCTCAATCGCTAACTATATCCCTAGGCATGACAAAATGTGAAAATAAGGTTTTCAGAAATTTAACGATGACTCTCGAGTCAGCGGTGGGTAAAGCTTGCGCTTCAGCCCATCATGAAACGTAATCGACCGCTACAAAGATATAATGATTTTTAAAAGAAGGAGGTAAAGGGCCTATGAGAGTACTAAGTTGTTAGCCAAAATCACCTAGAGGGGGGGGGGGTGAATAGGTGAAATGCGTGTCAAATGCGGAATTAAAAATAACACAGCACACATCAAGCAATCACAGATGACAAGAGATTTATAGTGGTTCCCCAATCTTGGGTACGTCCACTTTACTCACCGATGTAGCAAATCACTAGACTCGGCTACTCCACTATCTCGGATTGAAAATAATCCTACACCTCGGAACCACGTTCCTACAAACTCGATCCAAATCAGATCTACACTCGGAAGATAAAGCCTTCCTACAAATCTCGGGGAAAAACTCCTACAAAATAAATTGTTTGAAAAGAAAAATACGAACAACAATGATCTCAGATCTGGATCTTGACAGTCTTCTTCCTTAAGAACTTTGGCTTGATCAGAGTATGTTGAAGACGATAGGAGAGAGATCCACAAATTTGAAAAACGGAATCACCTCGATCGAGAAAATAGATCTGAAATCTTTGAGGCTCGGCGAGATCGAGTGATTAACTTTCGTCTGGATCGCTGGAGAATAAAAGTTAAAGGAAGCGATCGAAGATCGTCGATCCAGAGCTTCTTCTGTGAACGTCAATGGGGGCGGCGACGACGTGAGGAATTAGGGTTCACGAGATTTCCTTTTTCTCTTTCTTAAAAGATAATAATCTTAGAAAAGACTTGTTATTAGTCAAATCTGAAAGGACCTATTTATAGGTGGACTCCAACGGTCAGAAAATTAATTAGGGATGACACGTGGACCAATCAGAAATGATTAATTTGAAATACACTGCGAAATTGACTTAGAGAATTTCAGGAAAATTTAAACAGATATACTCGAGTCATAGAAGAAACATACTCGAGTATCAGATGGTATATACTCGAGTGGATAGAAGGAGTATACTCGAGTATAAGAAAAGAAGCTACTCGAGTGATTCAAAAATCAGCACTCGAGTGAATTTAGAACTACTCGAGTATGAGAGTATATACTCGAGTAAAAACACTTAGAGAAAATTTTGAGATAAGATAGGAAAAGCTACTCGAGTGAAAGGGTTGGAGATACTCGAGTGAGGGGAAAAGGAACTACTCGAGTATCTGGGGAAGATTACTCGGGTAATCACTAAGCTACTCGAGTATGAAGAACAACTACTTGAGTACAGAGTCACTTACTCGAGTATATAGGGAACTACTCGAGTATGTAGACTTAGAATTTTCCTGAGATGACAAGCACAGATCTACTCGAGTATTAACAGAACATTTACTCGAGTAACTAACCAACTACTCGAGTGCAAGATATCATCTACTCGAGTATAATGCAGTCTACTCGAGTATGTAACCTAACTTACTCGAGAGCAGACTCACTTACTCGAGTGTAAAAGGAGGTACTCGAGTATGTGGACTTAGAGAAATTTTTGGATCTAATAACAGAAGGATCTACTCGAGTATAATATATGACTTACTCGAGTGACTAACTATCTACTCGAGTATAAACTTATCTACACGAGTATACAGAGTCACACGAGTATGTCTGAGGATCTACTCGAGTACTAAGTCACTTACTCGAGTATATGAAGAAGGCTACTCGAGTATGTGGACTTAGAAAAATTTCTTCTGAAAAGATAAACTTCAACACTTCAGTCCACCAATCAAGGTGCATGTAGGAAGTGTATCCCAATAGAGAGGCTATACATGGGCCAACACTTTGGATCACACAATGAGGGATTACATTGTATGGTCCTGTGTTTGGTGACCCATTATAGACTGACATTGGTCTACACTTAGCAATAAAAACCTGCACACATACAACTTGAACACAATATCAAATACACCTTAATTCATCTTAGTTCAAGGTCTGACCTCCTACAAATCTGAGGTATTGTGGAGACAAATCCCAACAATCTCCCCTTATTTGTAGATGTCAGCACCCTCTATACTAAGGTGAATTACTTAAAGTAAAAAGAACAATACACATATACCAAAAAAAAAATAAAGTAAGCTAAAGTAGGGTAAATAAAAAGATAGCCAAAACCAGAATCAAATATATATATAGAAATGTTTTTAACAGATCAAAATATCCATTTCCACATTCTCATAGACTCAAGAAGGGGCTTCTTTGTGCATTCTTTCTCTTTTCAGCTCTTGCCTCTCTAGGTAACTGAAAGGTTTAGGAAAATAAGTTCTGGGCCTAGGAGGAGAAGCTGGGTTGTTGTGTCCCCAATTCCTGTCATGAAGTCTGATCTTGATCTGAGATGCTTCATAAGCCTTCCATTCTGAATAACTGTAATAGTGATCTCTGTTCTCACCAAGATCTGTCACTAACTTCAAGGTATCAAGGATTAGGTATTTGGAGGTTGGACTCCAAACCTCAGAATGAACAATTGGTGGTCTACCTTCAGAAGCTAGGGCACGATCTTTTCTAGGTGCAGAACAGCTGGTAGAAGCACCTTCACCATATCTTCTTTTCTTTCTTGGGGCACCTTGAGAATTGGGAGGAATTTCATCTTGCCACATATCAGAATAGGAGAGAGGGGGCTCAGTCACATCACCATCAGGTCTGGGTGAGAAGACTGGCACATCTTCTGGTATGGTTGCCTGAGCTGGAGCATCTGCTGGAGGTTGTTCTTCAAGAGGATTTAAGAAGCTGGGAATGATGGTAGGATTGAGTTGGGCATTAGGGAAATTCTGATTATTTACCCATACAGCTGTATCATAAATGTAGAATTTGACAGATTAGAGCTGGGCTAGGATGTCTGCTTTCATATCTTTTACAAGACCATCCACACCTACTTGAGCTTGTTTAGATAGTTTTTCAACTTGTTCTTTTACAGCTGCTTGAGCCTGTTCAGATAGTTTTTCAACTTGTTCTTTTACAACTTTCTCCCCCTTGGTGATATCTACAGCTAGCTTGGCAATTGCTTCATCTCTGAAGGTGCCAACTTCTTCACATACTTTCATCACATTTGCTTCAGCATTCTTGTCCATTACTATCTGATTATGTGCAACAGTTTCTTATTGATTTCTTAGTTCACCTATGCTTGTGATAGTGTGATCTAGTGCTTTTCCACCTAGCTGAAACCATCTTTTGAGCTCATCAGTATTGGCTTGGATTTCAGCAAAGCCTCTACTCATCTCTTGTTCAAGAGTAGTGACTTTGTTATTTACTGATGCTAGAGATTCATCAAAGTACTTTCTCTGTTCAATAAGCAATTGTTCAATTTTACTGACCATATCTGAAGAGGAAGAAGGGACTGAGGTTGGGGCAGGGACTGAAGGAGTAGGAGCAGGAGCAATCCATGGAGGGATTTCTGTAATTTTCACTGAACTAACAGCTCTTTTGAAGGGTTCTACGAAATTTGAATCTTTAGTGTTGATGAAGGAAGGAAGGGTGAAGTCCAGTGTCCTCAAAGGAGCATCCACTGGTTCTGGAGATACTTCCTCATCATCAGACAACAGAATCTGATCAGATTTGCTGGGCTCACTATCAGGAGACTGGGCAGGACACTGTGCTGGAGTCTGAACTGTAGTCTGAGCTGGAATCTATACAGGAGATTGAACTGGAGTCTGATCTAGAATCTGAACTGGAGACTGAATTGGAGAATTGGCAGGAGACTTTACAGCTGATTCATTTTGAAATAGAGGAGCATCTGAGCTTAGCTCATCAATGAATTTATTTATATCTTCTGCTGTAGACAGTAAAGATGTTATATCTGGAATCTCTGATTCAAGATTTGCTGGAGGAGGAGAAGCTGGAGGAGTAGAAACTCTGACTTCTTCTAGTTCTGAAAGTTCTGAGGAAGCTGGGTACTTAGGATGAGAAGAGGCAGGCTCCCCCTCAACTATTGCACCAGAGGTAGCAGCAGTTTGATTTAGAGGAGGAGATGGAATCCTGTCTTCAGATACACTGGGTTCTTGGGACTTTTCCGAAGGAACAGCAGCTTTGGAGGCCTGTGCAGAATTCAGAAGTTTAACATCATATCTTTGGATGGAGGATATGGAGACTTTCTTCATGTGATGTAGGGGAGTCCCTTTGGATAGGTTAAACACTGATGGGTTAACTTCATGAAGCAGGAGGGAGATAATTCTAGCAAAGCTGGGATGCTTAATACTTTCTCTGATTTTGTCTAGGAGCAACAGTCCAAACTGGAACTGTTTGCGGCAGATAATAGCTTGCATTATGTCAAACATTTCCATAGAAATGTCTCGAATAGAATACGTCTTGCACAACAGAACTTTTGCAATAACATCTACTAGGAACTTTCCTTCTGAGTTAAAGTCGGCCCTGCTAAAGGAATGGGCTTGAGGGTTAGCTCCACAGAATAAGCTAGTTCTTATGGAATCTTCTGCAGTCATATCGGCATCTTCATCGACCACTGGGAGCTTTAGCAGAGTTGCAAGAGAAACTTTATCCAATCGAATTTTTATTCCTCTGACTTTGGATTTCAGGAGCTTTCCATTACGCTTGACCTTCAAATTCTGATAGAACTCCTCAACTGCTGGAAAAATAACTATGCACGGCGACTCGAGAACGAACGATAATCCAGCGGTTTCGAACAAAATCAGAAGATTTCTGAAATCATCTGAGATATCGGCTATACCCGCGGGGGCGAGTTCAGAGCCGATGCCAATTTTAGAGGAAGGGGCCATTTGCGATTCTAGAAGATGAGAGAAGCGAAGAAGACGATGCTCTGCGATTTCTGGAAGATGAGGAGTCAGCGGCTACTCGAGTAAATGAGAAGTGGAAAGGGTTTTCCTGATTTTTCTGTATATATATATAATCCTAATTAGGTTTTAGAAAAAAATATATATTTCATACCTGAATGAAGCGGCAAATAGCTCGGTGCGAATAGAAAAAATAGAATTTCAAAGTAGAGAAGTCCGTATACTCGAGTAAGTCAAGTTCATACTCGAGTAGAGATGGAGCATACTCGAGTGTGTAAAGTTCATACACGAGTATGTAGTCAACTACTCGAGTATGTGAAACTCTTTACTCGAGTATTTCCCGTTTACTCGAGTATGTCTTTGATATACTCGAGTATCTTGCTCTGAAGGACAATTTTCCTTGGAGATTTTTACTGTCATTGATCTCTTCAACTTTTAGCAGCCAAAATCACTGATATCTTCTTAATTTGGGAGTCCATTACTAGTCTTCTCTGTTGAGCAGTCCGAGTTCCGTTTTGAAGAACGAAAACTTGGACTCGTCCAGCGGCTTGGTGAATATGTCTGCAACTTGCCTGTCTGTGGAGACATATTGTAGATCAATGTCTCCATTTTCCACATGCTCCCGGATGAAATGATAGCGAAGCTCTATATGCTTGGTCCGGCTGTGGGAGACTGGGTTGTTGGCTATTGCTATAGCGCTGGATGAGTCGCAAAACAAAGGAATGTTCTGGAACTTCATGTCGTAGTCTTCAAATTGATTCTTGATCCATAAAAGCTGTGCACAACGGCTGCCTGCAGAGATGTACTCTGATTCAGCCATTGAGATAGCTACACAGTTCTGCTTCTTACTGCTCCAGGAAATAAGTCTCCTTCCGAGAAATTGGCAAGTCCCGGAGGTGCTTTTCCTGTCATCTTTGCTACCTGCAAAATCTGCATCTGAAAATCCAATTAGTTCACTATCATTACTTCTTGGGTACCATAAGCCAAGATTTGGTGTACCTTTGAGGTATCTCAGGATTCGCTTTGCAGCGATGTAGTGAGATTCCTTAGAGTTCACCTGAAATCTAGCACATACACATGTTGAGAACATTATATCTGGTCTACTTGTAGTAAGGTAGAGCAAGGACCCAATTATGCTTCTGTACTTGGTTTCATCAAAAGGTTTCCCTTTCTCATCCTTGTCCAGAGACATAGCTGAGGCCATTGGAGTCCTCATAGAGGTTGCATTCTCCATTCCGAATTTCTTAAGTAGCTCTTTGGTGAACTTGGTCTGTGAGATGAAAATTCCATCCTCAGATTGTTTCACTTGAAGCCCTAAGAAATACTTCAGCTCTCCCATACTGCTCATTTCAAACTTCCCTTGCATAAGTTTGGAAAACTTCTTGCAGAGGTTGTTATCCATAGAGCCAAAAATGATGTCATCGACATAGATTTGCACTAGCAAAATCTTGCCTTTTATTTCCCTAAGAAATAATGTCTTGTCTATCTTTCCTCTTGTGAACTTGTTCTCAAGAAGAAAGGTGGACATCGTCTCATACCAAGCTCGAGGAGCTTGTTTAAGACCATATAGTGCTTTTTGAAGTAAATAAACATAATTAGGAAAGGTTGAATCAACAAAACCTGGCGGTTGCTCTACATACACTTCTTCCTTTATGTCACCATTTAGGAAGGCGGACTTGACGTCCATCTGATAGACGGTAAAGCCCTTAAGTGCAGCGTAGGCAAGAAATAACCTGATCGCCTCCAGTCTTGCTACTGGAGCATAAGTCTGGTCGAAGTCGATTCCTTCTTCTTGACGATAGCCCTTGGCGACAAGTCTGGCTTTATTCTTTATAATTGTTCCATCTTCGTCCATCTTGTTCCGGTAGACCCATTTTGTCCCAATGACGTTCTTACTCTTGGGTCTAGGAACAAGTGTCCAAACTTTGCATCGTTTGAACTGATTCAGCTCTTCTTCCATGGCTAGAATCCAGGATGCGTCGGAGTTGGCTTCCTCAAACTTCTTTGGTTCAACCTATGAAAGAAAACTTAAGTATAAATTCTCGTTAGTTGTACCTCGACGAGTTCTGACGCCATCCCGAGGATCTCCTATGATTTGATCAACGGGGTGATCCTTCAAGTGTCTGAACTCTAAAGTCCTTGCATCTGGGATCTCTTCAGCCACTGGAGTTGCATCTTCAGCTGGGATGTGTTCTTTATTTTGATCATCTACCTCTTCAATGGGGGTTGTAGAGGTGATCTTGATGAACGTTTCATCCTTATCTTTAGTAGTTTCATCCAGGCTAAGTTCTTTCAACTTTGTACCTGCATCTACAATATGCACACTAGACAAGTTGCTTTGTAGCAGACTCGTCTCATCAAATACAAGATGTATCGACTCTTCCACCACCAGAGTTTTTCTATTGAATACTCTATAGGCCTTACTATGGCTACTATAACCTACAAAAATACCTTCAAAGCTTTTCTCGCTAAACTTGGTGGTGTGATACTTACCGTTGTTAAGTACGAAGCACTTACAGCCAAAGATTCTAAAATACGAAATGGTTGGTTTCCTGCCTTTTAAAAGTTCGTAAGGAGTCTTATCATGGTTCTTGTTGATGAGAGCTCGATTTTGCACGTGACAAGCGGTGTTGACGGCCTCAGCCCAGAAGTACTCTGGAAGTGAAGCATCACTCAACATGGTCCGGCAAGCCTCTATGAGTGTTCTGTTCCTTCTCTCAGCTACTCCATTTTGCTGTGGAGTGCGAGGAGAGGAAAACTCATGAAAGATACCTTGACTTTCACAGAATTCTGTCATGGCTCCAGACTTGAATTCTGTTCCATTGTCACTTCTGATTTTGACTACGGAATAGTTGTATTCATTCTGGATCTGCCTAACAAAATTAGTGAAAATACCGAAGGTATCTGACTTGTGTTTCAGAAAGAACACCCACGCAAAGCGCGAGTAATCATCCACAATAACCAACGTATATTCCTTACCTCCCAAACTTCTATCTTGCAGTGGACCAAACAAGACCATATGGAGAAGCTGTAAGCTTCTATTGGAATCCTTGCCTATTATGCTTTTAAACGAACTTCTTGTTTGCTTGCCTTTGATACAAGCGTGACAAGGACTGTCCGTAACGCACTTGGCATTAGGTGCATCACGTACTAAGTTTTGAGAGAACAATTTATTAATAGTTTTGAAATTGATATGTGCTAGTCTCTTGTGCCACTGATCAACAAGAGATGCACTACTTTTTGCCAAAAGACACACTGGTATCGAAGAGTCTATACAAATGAAATTTAAACAGAAAATATTTCTGCTTCGAGTGCCTGATAAAATAGTTTCCATGTTGTTAACCGATTTTATCAAACACTTGTCAGCATGAAATTCAACTACGTATCCTTTGTCGCATAATTGGCTTATGCTGATGAGATTGTGTTCCAATCCTTCAACATAGGCTACATCCGAAAAGGATACGCTACCGTTAGAGATCATACCATAGCCTTTAGTTATTCCTCGATCTGAACCTCCAAAGATGACCTTTGGTCCGTTGCAGACTGAGGTGTAACTCTGGAGTAGGCTCCTTGTCCCGGTCATATGCCGAGAGCATCCACTGTCCAAGTACCAGATTGGCATTTTGGTGGCCTTTGGACATACCTACAATTACAATCAGTTAGCCTTAGGAACCCAAACAAGTTTGGGTCCTTGGTCTCGA
The DNA here is from genome assembly GCA_039513925.1 of Platanthera zijinensis. Lineage (NCBI taxonomy): Eukaryota > Viridiplantae > Streptophyta > Magnoliopsida > Asparagales > Orchidaceae > Platanthera > Platanthera zijinensis. Next base: position 125,306,272 of record CM077086.1, on the reverse strand, counting down.
GTTAGAATACTCCCCCTACGAGCATTAGCCTCATGAGTGGTCACTCTCACGTTGCTAACTTTAGGGGTTACAACATTTTTAGGATTGAACCAACAATCACTGGCAAAATGACCAATTCTGCCACAACACCAACAGTCGAACCTGTCGTATTTTTGCCTTGTGTAGTCCTGCTTGACTTTCTGGAATCATGGTCTAGAAGGAGCTTTACTCTTGGAGGACGAGGCTTCATGATGATGGCAATTACATGGAGTCTTCTCCTTCATAGGCTTTTCTACAATGGGTTTTACTTTTGGTGTCATTTTGATATTGTGACCATGAGCATAAGGTCCATAGCTTTGAAGTTGAATCTCTTCATAAGGTGCTTTGATGGCACTTTCGCCAAAGTTACGGGGACGAGTCCAACCTTGGTATCTTGACTTAGGCTTCTCAGGGATCGGCCTAGAAAAGTGTCCATAGGTAGACTCATAGTCGAGCTCGTTCGTAGGAACGATAACTTTCTTGAACAGAATAGGTTCCAAGGGAGCTTTCCCTTTTTCTTCAGCTAGAGCCTTCCGGGCAGCCTTATTCTTTCTCTTGGCCTTGTTTCTCCTAGATGATTTACTAGAAGAGCCAATGTGGCCTAAACCAGCACCCTTGGGCTTAGCAGAGAACTCAGCAACGATTGGAAGAACTGTCTTAGGCTTAGAGAAACTCTCAACAAGTTTCTTTTCAGCCTCGAGTTGTTGTTCCAATTCTTTGATGATTTCCTCTTTAAGGTCGAGGTGCTTGAGAGCTTGATTGTATTCATCCATAGCACTGTTTAAGATCTCTTGAAGAGAGTTAGTCTTATTGACTTCTTCTCTCAAGCTGCTCTCACTAGCCTGTAGAGATTTTATCTCTTTGGCTTGAGTTTTCACTACTCTACGACATTTCTCGTAGGTCATGAGCAACTCTTTGTACTGGGCCATGAGTTCAGATTCATCTTCAGAGGAATAGCCCTCTTGCTCATTATCATCATCGGACTCAGAGAGAAGAGTGTGAGATTTTACCTCCCCAGTGAACTGGGGAACTTGTTCATCATCTGAGTGAGCCATGAGCCCAAAGTAAGCTTCCTCTTCTTCACTCGGCTCAGATGAGTCGGAGTCGCTGAGAGTTTTGCTCTTCTTGGCTACTAGACTCTTCTCTGTCCTCTTCTTATGGTGTGAGGATTTCTTTTCCTCTCTTCTTCCACCTTCTTTCTTTTTGTGAGGGTAGTCGGCGATGACGTGACCTGGCTTATTGCAACAATAACAAATGATGTCAGTCGAAATCTGTTTGTTCTGTTTAGAGTTATACCTGTCATGGCTACTTGACCCTTTCTTTCTCTGATCACCATCACGTCGTGATCTTCTGAATGAGGCATCTTTGCCTCTCCATTGCTTCTTCTTATTTAAGAATTTCTTGAATTGCCGGGAGAGCAATGAGAACTCTCCTTCAGATAGTTCTGAGCCAGATGAGCTTGGATCAGATGATTCTTCTTCATCAGCTTCAGGAACTGGGGCAGGAGAGCTAGCCTTTGTCTTCCTTGAGCTATCTGCCTTTAGAGCGACAGACTTCTCCTTGGATTCAGACCTGCTTATCTCTTCTTCATCTTTTCTTGAGTTGATTTGCAGCTCGTAAGACATAAGCTTTTCGAACAGATTCTGCGGGTCTGTCTCAGCTAACCTTCCAAACTCCCGAATGGCACATACCTTATTATCCCATTCCTTGGTTAGGGATCTTAAGAATTTGTCATTGAGTTCCCCATTGGTGAAGACACGTCCATAAACTTTGAGGCCATTTACTTTCTTGAAGAAGTTCTCAAAACTGTCAGCTATAGCTTCCTTATGACCCTGCCTGAAGGCTTCATATTTTTGGTTCAGTAGGGACCTTCGATCATCCCTTACTTCTTCTGTACCTTCCATTAGAGTCACTAGGGATTGCCACATCTCCTTGGCAGACTGGCAATGAATCAGATTCTGCAGCATTGAGTCATCGACTGCACTTGCGAAAATATTTTTGGCATTTTTGTCCAACGAGACAAGTGCAATCTCGTCCTTATCGAGATCCATCAATACTTGCTTAGATGAATCTATGGTGGAGGTGGTCATAGGAATGTGGGGACCTTCTTCAACTATCATGAAGATCCGGGGATCTACTGCTTCCATGAAGAACTTTACTCTTTCCTTCCACATAGGAAAATTGTTCTTGGTGCAGATAGGGAGTTTAGCAAAATCCTTGGTCTTAATCATGCTTGATACTATTCAAGAAACAACTTAGAGGGATAAGATCAAGGTGTTAACCTTTTAACGATCAACCTCGCTCTGATACCAATTGAGAGTACTAAGTTGTTAGCCTAAATCACCTAGAGGGGGGGGGGTGAATAGGTGAAATGCGTGTCAAATGCGGAATTAAAAATAGCACAGCACACATCAAGCAATCACAGACGACAAGAGATTTATAGTGGTTCCCCAATCTTGGGTACGTACACTTTACTCACCGATCTAGCAAATCACTAGACTCGGCTACTCCACTATCTCGGATTGAAAACAATCCTACATCTCGGAACCACGTTCCTACAAACTCGATCCAAATCGGATCTACACTCAGAAGATAAAGCCTTCCTACAAATCTTGGAGAAAAGCTCCTACAAAGTAAATTGTTTGAAAAGAAAAATACAAACAACAATGATCTCAGATCTGGATCTTGACTGTCTTCTTCCTTAAGAACTTTGGCTTGATCAGAGTATGTTGAAGACGACAGGAGAGAGATCCACAAATCTGAAAAACGGAATCACCTCGATCGAGAAAATAGATCTGAAATCTTTGAGGCTCGGCGAGATCGAGTGATTAACTTTCGTCTGGATCGCTGGAGAATAAAAGTTGAAGGCAGTGATCGAAGATCGTCGATCCAGAGCTTCTTCCATGAACGTCAATGGCGGCGGCGGCGACGTGAGGAATTAAGGTTCACAGGATTTCCTTTTTCTCTTTCTTAAAAGATAATAATCTTAGAAAAGACTTGTTATTAGTCAAATCTGAAAGGACCTATTTATAGGTGGACTCCAACGGTCAGAAAATTAATTAGGGATGACACGTGGACCAATCAGAAATGATTAATTTGAAATACACTGCGAAATTGACTTAGAGAATTTTAGGAAAATTTAAACAGATATACTCGAGTCATAGAAGAAACATACTCGAGTATCAGATTGTATATACTCGAGTGGATAGAAGGAGTATACTCGAGTATAAGAAAAGAAGCTACTCGAGTGATTCAAAGATCAGCACTCGAGTGAATTTAGAACTACTCGAGTATGAGAGTATATACTCGAGTAAAAACACTTAGAGAAAATTTTGAGATAAGATAGGAAAAGCTACTCGAGTGAAAGGGTTGGAGATACTCGAGTGAGGGGAAAAGGAACTACTCGAGTAACTGGGGAAGATTACTCGGGTAATCACTAAGCTACTCGAGTATGAATAATAACTACTTGAGTACAGAGTCACTTACTCGAGTATATAGGGAACTACTCGAGTATGTAGACTTAGAATTTTCCTGAGATGAGAAGCACAGATCTACTCGAGTATTAACATAACATTTACTCGAGTAACTAACCAACTACTTGAGTGCAAGATATCATCTACTCGAGTATAATGCAGTCTACTCGAGTATGTAACCTAACTTACTCGAGAGCAGACTCACTTACTCGAGTGTAAAAGGAGGTACTCGAGTATGTGGACTTAGAGAAATTTTTGGATCTAATAACAGAAGGATCTACTCGAGTATAATATATGACTTACTCGAGTGACTAACTATCTACTCGAGTATAAACTTATCTACACGAGTATACAGAGTCACACGAGTATGTCTGAGGATCTACTCGAGTACTAAGTCACTTACTCGAGTATATGAAGAAGGCTACTCGAGTATGTGGACTTAGAAAAATTTCTTCTGAAAAGATAAACTTCAACACTTCAGTCCACCAATCCAAGTGCATGTAGGAAGTGTATCCCAATAGAGAGGCTATACATGGGCCAACACTTTGGATCACACAATGAGGGATTACATTGTATGGTTCTGTGTTTGGTGACCCATTATAGACTGACATTGGTCTACACTTAGCAATAAAAACCTGCACACATACAACTTGAACACAATATCAAATACACCTTAATTCATCTTAGTTCAAGGTCTGACCTCCTACAAATCTGAGGTATTGTGGAGACAAATCCCAACAGCCTACAAAATCTATGCCCCACAAATCAAAAATTTCACATTCTAAGTAAAAGTTTTGGGGCATTTTGTCCTGACGGGAAATGTTACCTGACGTTGGCAGCGGTTGCAAACGCTTACCAATTTTTGAGCATCCTTAAATAAAGTAGGCCAAAAGAATCCTGCTTCAAGGGCTTTACGTGCAATCTGGTTGGATTGATAATGTCCGCCGGTTGGTCCTTCGTGGCAGTGCCATAGTACTTTTTGTCCTTCCTCGTTCGAAATACATCTTCTAACTACTTGGTCGGCACAGACTCGAAATAAATACGGGTCTTCCCAAAAGTAGTTTTTCAAGTCAGAAAAGAATTTCCTATTTTCTTGACTTGAAAAAGCATTTGGAAGGACTCGTGCTACTAAATAATTAGCCATGTCTGCGAACCAAGGAGTAGAAGAGTTTGTTACCTTTTCGAGGGCGAGGAGACTTTCTTCAGGGAATTTATCTTCGATGTCGGCTTCCACGAGTGTATTTATTGGAGCATTCTCTAGTCGAGAAAGATGATCGGCTGCCAAATTCTCTGCGCCTTTCTTATCTCGGATCTCTAAATCAAATTCTTGTAATAAGAGAATCCAACGTAATAAACGGGGTTTTGCATCTGCCTTAGATAGTAAATATTTTAAAGCAGAATGATCCGTAAAAACTATAACTTTTGATAGCATTATATAAGATCTAAACTTATCAAATGCAAATAAAATCGTCAGTAGTTCCTTTTCCGTGGTCGTGTAATTGGTCTGTGTGGATGTGAGAGTTTTACTTGCATAATTGATAGGATGAAAATATTTGTCTACTCGTTGTCCTAAGACATCTCCTACCGTATAATCACTCGCATCACACATGATCTCAAAAGGAAAGGACCACTCTGGGGCTACTAAAATAGGAGAGTTGATAAGTTTGTCCTTAATAATATTGAATGTTACTAAGCATTCACTATCAAATATAAATGTGGCTTCTTATTCTAATAAATGAGTTAACGGTTTTGTTATTTTAGAGAAATTTTAAATGAACCGTCTATAGAAACCTGCATGGCCTAAGAAACTTCTAATAGATTTTACATTTGTTGGAGGAGGAAGTTTTTTAATTATTTCTATTTTGGCCTTATCGACCTCGATTCCCTGGGAAGAAATTTTTTGATTGAGAACTAAACCTTCGCGGACCATAAAATGGCATTTCTCCCAGTTCAACACTAAATTCGTGTTTTCATATCGTTGAAGATCACGAGCGAGGTTATCTAAACACGTATGGAATGAGTCTCCAAATACTGAGAAATCATCCATAAACACTTCCATAACGTCCTCTACTAACTTGCCGAAAATAGCTAGCATACATCTTTGAAATATAGCTGACGCATTACAAAGTCCAAACGGCATTCGCCTAAAGGCGAAAGTACCAAAGGTGAAAGTGAACGTAGTATTCTCTTGATCTTAAGGGGCTATAGGAATTTGTAAATACCCTGAATAACCATCGAGAAAACAATAATATGAGTGACCCGAGAGTCGCACTAATATTTAATCTATAAACGATAGTGGAAAGTGATCTTTACGGGTGGCATCATTTAATTTTCGATAATCGATGCACATCCTCCAACTCGTAACAGTACGTGTTGGAATTAGTTCATTATTAGCGTTTGGCACTACCGTTATACCGCCCTTCTTAGGGACGACGTGTACGGGACTAACCCATGTGCTATCTGAGATTGGATAGATAATTCCTACGTCTAATAATTTCATTACTTCAGCTTTTACGACATCTTTCATATTAGGATTTAAACGTCGTTGGGGCTGGATAGATTTTCGAGAGTTATCTTCCAAAAATATTTTATGCGTACAAAACGATGGGTTGAGTCCTTGGATATCAGAAATTTGCCATGCTAATGCTTGGCGATGTTGTTTTAACACTTCTATTAATTCAAACATTTTCTTATCATTTAATTCGGCAGAAATGATAACAGAGAGTTTAGATTCGGCTTCAAGGAAAACATATTTTAAATGTGCAGGAAGTTTTTTCAGCTCGAGTGTTGGTGGTTTTTCATATGAAGTTGGAGTTTTTAGAGTTGTATGAGTTAAGGATATAAAAGGTTCTAAAGGATCATTGGTAGGCATTTCTTGTGAAAGGTGTAAGTCTGCCAAGTCCATTTCTTCTACAGTTATTGAAAGTAAATCAGAATAGGGAAAACCATTTTCCTCAAAAGAGGCTTCCGCAAGATAGCAGGAATCGTCGTTTATTAAAGAATTTTTCATAGAGGGATCTATATCGATAGTAACCTCGTCATCTCCTACTCGTAAGAGAAGTCTACCGTTACTTACGTCTATTATCGCGCGAGAGGTTGCGATAAAAGGACGACCGAGAATTATGGGAACATTGGCGTCTTCCTCTATGTCACGTATAACAAAGTCTACCGGGAAGATAAACTTGACTATTTTGACCAGAACACCCTCTACTATCCCTATTGGATATTAAATAGAACGATCTGCTAACTGGATGCTCATTTTAGTTGGGCTGGGGTTACCTAATCCTAGTTTTTGAAAGAGCGAGTAGGGCATTAAATTTATGCTAGCACCTAAATCTGCTAACGCATCTTTTATTAATAGATTACCGAAGAGACACGGGATGGAAAATCGTCCCGGATCGTTTAATTTTTGGGGTAATTTATGTAATAAAACGGCTGAACATTCGGCGTTAAGAAAAACTCTCGAAATATCTTCGAGTTTCTTTTTATTAGAAAATAACGCTTTTAAATATTTTGCGTATTTAGGCATCTGTGCAATTGCCTCGCAGAAAGGTATATTGATTTGAATTTGTTTTAGCATTTTTATAAAAATTTTATATTGTTCATCTTCTCGCTCATATTTTAATTTAGATGGATAAGGTAAAATCAACATGTGGGGAGGAAATTTGCGGGGGTTGAGGAGGCAGAGACGTAACGGGAAGTGATGTAGGGAGGCTAACTTTAGCTTCTTTTTCTACACTAACGGGTGATGGTAGCTCCCTGCCACTTCGTAGTTTGACGGCTTGTCAACTTGGGTTACTGGAATGGCCAGTATCCTGCGGATTTGGTTCTGTATTTCCTGGCAAATTACCAGGTTGGCTTTCCGATAGCATTTTTGAAATTTGTCCAATTTGTGTTTCTAAGTTTTTAATTGATCTGGTCAAGTTCCGGATATTGCACTCATTGATACTGACATATTTCGTGAATATGTCTTCTATCGGGGTTGGCCTAAATTAGTGCGGTTGTGGTGGTGGTGTTTATGGTTGTAGGGGTTGCGGTGCAAATCCACTTGGATTAGCAATCAGAGGGCGTTGAGTATTATTGGGGTTGCTCCATGAAAAATTAGGATGGTTCCTATATCCTGGATTGTAAGAATTATTATTTAAGTTCATATTAGGATTATAGGAAGGTCTATAAGAGTTCCCCATATAATCGATTTTTTAATTATATTATTATTCGGATTCCAAGTAGTTGTGGCAGAGGAAGCAGATATTCCTGCCAATTGTTTAGTTAAATTGTCTACTTGGAGTGCTAAAGTAGAAGAAGTGTCGATCTCATAAATCCCAGCTAATTTAGGGCGTGACCTTGTCACGTTCCACTGGTACGCATTCATGTCCATTTCCTCAAAGAGGGTTTGAGCGGCCTCGGGGGTTTTGTTATTGAGCGTGCCCCCAGTGGAAGCATCAATGGCTTGCCTGGTTTGAATATTCAAACCATTATAAAATATTTGTACTTGGAGCCAAGTTGGCAGTACGTGATGTGGACACGACGTAGATATTCCTTAAAACATTTCAAGTCTCATAAAGAGACTCGGACTCGCCTTGCACAAAGGAAGAAATATCCGCACACAGACGTGCGGTTTTTGCAGGTGGAAAATACTTTGTAAGGAATTTTTTGGTTATTTCAGCCCAAGTGGTAATAGATCCTCTAGGGAGAGAACCTAGCCACTGTTTGGCTATCGTTTGTAGCGAAAAAGGAAATAAGTGCAGACGGATGGCATCATCAGTGATGCCATTTATCTAAAATGTGTCGCATATTTCTAAGAAATTGCATAAGTGCGTGTTTGGATATTCGTCGGGCAATCCATCGAATTGAACGGAATTTTGAATCATTTGGATTATACTCGATTTAATCTCAAAGTTATTATTTGCAATTGGTGGACGAACGATACTAGACCCGGTGTCATCTAAATTGGGTCGTGCATAATAAGACATGGTCCTTTGGGGGACCACCTCTGGCATTTGTTGTTGCTCTGCTGCCATTTCTTGAACGTGTGCGGTGCATATAGACTCTTCCATATTTAATACAAGCTCTTGATTCAGAGATCGAAGGCGCCTGCGAAAGGTGCGATCGATTTCAGGATCAAATTCAAGATTTAAATCAGATGGAGTTCTGCGGGTCATACAATAAAAAAAAACTTTTGTATAAAAACAAAAAAAAAGTAAAAAAAAACTATGTTAAACAAACACAAATACGAACACACGAAAAAGATGTAAAAATGAAAATAACTAAAAACAGGTTTTATATATAAAACAGGTTTTCTATAAAACAGGTTTTATAATAAAAAGTAGTTTTTATTATAAACGAGTTTTTTAAGAAGAAAAGTTTTATATAAAATACGTTAAAATAGTAGGTTAGGGTTTTTTGTTAGAATTCGTTAGTGGGTAATAAACTTGTTTAAAAAAAATTAGGTTATATAAAAACAAAGTTTTAAATTCAAAGAATTTTATGTTTGTTTTATTTTTATAAAAACTAAGGTTGTTTTTTTAATAACAAGAAAAAGAAAAGATAAAATTAATAGCGTTCTTTTATTTTTCAAATATAAACACATATAAACGAGTCCCCAACAACGGCGCCAAAAAGATTGATAAGTAAAGTTTATTTTAAAGAAGATAAATTTGGTTTTATATAATCTTTTACGTATATAAGTCTATCTCTTTTTTACTTACTTATATCCTGTGGATAAAGGCAAGAGTACTTATCGCATAGGAGTATAGTATTTTGTAGAAAATATCAAGGTCGTATTTTTTTCTGGGATCGGTGTTAATTATTCTACTTTTTTGAACGGACTATTATTTTATCGAACGAACGGAGTGGAGTTTATAATTAAAAACAAAAGATAGAAAAATATATATACGGGATTTTATTAAGATAGGGACTTAGAAGGTAGTCCTCGATTTCAGAATTACTTTGAGAGAATATTAATTCAGCTATTAAAGAACAACTATATTTCTTTATTACCTAACTTAACGAGAGGGTCCCTTTGGTAGCATCACTTACTCGAAAGTACGATCGGGGATGCTTGCGTTTAAAATGGGTTAACGTAAACGTAGTGTCTCTTCACCTGGTATATGATCAATTAACAGAAAACCCTAGTTAGGATAACTAGAAAGTAGAGTTGAAATAGTTGAAAATAATATCCAGCCCAGAGCTCATCTTGACCAAGTGCTAAGGGTTCTTAGCCTCTTCTCGGGATGGGGGCGGTATAAAGTACAGAAAATAATTTTTACCTATCTATCTCAATCCAGGATTTAAGCTTTCGCTTCACCTTTGTTTTTGGGATAGGGTAGTAAAATTTTGCAGAGCTTCCGCACTATCTTAATCAAGGTCATAGGCTTTCGCCTCGCCCTTCATTCAGGATAGTATAAAATAATAAGGGTTTGAAAATAATTTTTAAAGCAGTTTCACACTATCTTAATCCAGGACATAAGTAGAGCTTCGTCTTTCATTCGGGATTGTATGAAAAAAAGGAAAGTAAAAACTGAAAATAAAGCAGTAAAGTACTAAGAATTAAAATTGAAAGAGTCTATTTTATAAAGTCCGAAAAGTTATTACAACTTTCTAAAAATCTGAAAAGAAAGCTAAAATATTACAACTTACAGAACTTTAGAATACTTAAAAGCTACTACCAGTTCCTTGTTTGAGAGCTGGGGAGTCCTAACAGTTCTTAAGGAAGCTGCTGGTGTTCGAATAATTCCACTCAGCCCTTCCCATCTATTTATAGGAAAAAATTTCAAGTGACACGCCCCTGACACGGGCGTGTGGGGTAGGGCGTGACAAGGTCATGGGCATGACTTCCAGCCTGTCAGGACAGGTGCCAAGCGGGGCTGAACTTCAGATAGAATTTGAGCAGGTCATGGGCGTGACTAATGATGTCACGGGCGTGTCGGTAGCTAATTCATCAGGTGGCACGGGGCGTGGCGATAGCGCGTCAACTTGCTGGATTTCTTGATAGAACTTCACTAGGTCACGGGCGTGTCGCTTTTGTCACGGGCGTGTTTAGCGGGCATGTTCAGCTATTTCCCGATTTTCCTGGGAAAAAACAAAAATAGGAAAAAAGATTAAAAAGGGCTGTCACGCCCTAGGTCACGGGCGTGACCTAGGGGCGTGACCTAAGTACAAAATACAAAAAATTCATAAAAACTTATAAAATAAATCTAAAACATAAAAAATACAATATAATAAAAATAGTTAGTTTTATATATCAAAACTAAGGTTTTATTTATAAATATGCAAATTTAATACGATACAAAATTGGATATTTTATACTCATCAAATACCCCCATACATAGATTTTGTTATTCCAGAGCAAATATAGAGTTAAGTATATTTACAAGTTTATGAAATTTTCTATTTACTATCAATTTGATTCTTTAAGATAAAATAGGTATAAACATCCGGTGAATAAAGAGTTGAATGCTATCGTATATATATATATATATCATTGATACCAGAGTTAGAATTTGTAGCTATAAAAAGTTTTTGAAAACAAATACTAAGCATATATTAAAATCAGATATAACAAAGATAGATTGGCTTTATGACTACTATGTCTTGCATGAGATATGTTGAAAAATTATAACCTATTAAGTATGCTCTCTCAAAATTTTAAGCAAAATTAATTTAATTTTGTAGTGGTTTTAGGGGATATCAACTTGGTGGTTTTGCCCATACAGAGGCTTTGAATGTAGGAGGTGATGAATTTTATCCTCTCACCTTTTTTTCATATTCATGCATTGTTACAACTATTTTAGGAAAATATTTTCCAAAATAGAAAAAAAAACTTGCAGAATTGAACTTTGAATTAATCCAATGCATATGTTTAGGAGTACATACTCCATTTCATATGGTCTTTTAACATTTATTGGATGCCTATGTTTACGGAATTTTTTTGAATCCCATGGACATAAGATCTTTTCTTTTCTAGGATCACATACTCCTAGATGCTTGCGTGCGTAAAGAAACATGCCAAGCGAAATAGTACGTAGGGGTTTGTAAAAATTATTTTGATAAAAGATTTTGAGAGCAATGGTAATAGCTTGATATTTTTTATATTTTAACAAAATGAAAGTAATGATAATTACAGTCTAAAATTATTTTGTGAACATAATATGTTTTGCTTCTATTGTATATATATGTATTTTTGATATATTAAAGAAGGCTTGCTAAAAAACTAAATACAATTATAATGAAATTTTACAAGGTAGAGTTTAAAAGTTTATTCCGGATATTTATATCTATCTAGTTATGAGAAGGAGCAGTAAATTTTAAAATTGAATAAATTGCATTTTTGATCAACTCTGATTTTTTGGAATATATATACATAGTATTGTTTTGAAAATTTTGACTTATTTGGGATGAGTACTAAAATAAATAATGTTTTTATTGAAAACATATAAGTGAGAAAAACAATTGCAGCTAAAAGTACCCACATACTTATGTTAGGCATAGGTATGAAGTGAAAAATATGTACAAAATATACAAAAGCATAAAATAAGGAAATATAGAGGTGAATTTTTATTTCGAGTTTATGGAGTAGTGTTAGGGTTTCAGGTTCTTTTTGAAAAGGGTCCCTAGTAAAATATAATTTTAAACGGTGCCCGTTTACTTTGAAAGTTCCGAGTTCAGGGTTAGAAATAAGAACGATCCCATATGGCCAACTTTGTTTAACAGTATAGGGTCCGGTCCAACGGGATTTTAATTTTCCTGGAAATAATTTAAGGCGTGAGTTATATAGTAGGACAAGATCACCTGGTAAAAAAGATTGTGGAAATTTAATTTTCATATCATGATAAAAATTAGATCGCTCTTTATAAAATTTGTTATTTTCGTAGGCGTTTAAACGTCATTCCTCAAGTTCATTGAGTTGAAATTTACGTTGTTCGGCGGCTAAGTTTGTATCTAAGTAAAGAAATTTTAGCGCCTAGTATGCGCGATGTTCTAATTCTACAGGTAGGTGACATGCCTTTCCATATACTAAACGATAAGGTGTACAAGACAAACAATTCACATGTTCTTGCATAAGAACATTCCACCGCACGGAGGAAAAAAGGGAAACGGTTAGCTAAAGCTGACCAAATTATAACGACCCCACCCCTTACTCGGGGCGGTGGTGCTCCTTCCCTGCATTTTATTAGTATAACCAAACAAGATAGTGAAAAATACAATTTAAGCACACATCACCACAGGCGTAGGCATACACGACCACATACCCTTTGCTCTCAGGGCACATTCTAGGTGAACTCGGTCAACCACCGCCCCTAGGACGGCAATATCATGAGCTAATAGTCTTATTCAGCCGAAGCCTAAGACCCGCCTTCTATGCCATAAGTAGGTCTCTTTAACCGAACCACATAGTGCGGGTACAGTTTCACTCAACCCATTGCTCACATCGCCACAATAATTTAAGTCATCGAAGCGAGTTAAGATTCCCCGAATCCTAAAGTATCAATCATACAATGTTACATAACCTGGTTATGCACAAGGTTTGCTCCCTGGCCACCAAGATGGCAGCATTGCAATTCAACCCAATTTTCCAAGTGCACCCTTGAGTTAGTCCCAAGGCTCCATGTTGCAATCTACCACGTAGAAAACCCGAAAAACAAATTACACAGAGTCTTATCCGGCAATGCAAGCATAATGAAAACATCACTGATCCAGAATAACTTGTCCGGATAGGCTTCACACACCATGCCTACGTCCATACTTCGATTCCGGACTCTAAAAACAAAATGACGGGGATAAACCATATCTACTCAAAGGAATATCTCGCACTCACCTCTCACTTGCGGGAGAGAGTTTCCTATTCAAAAAGGAAGAAGAATTCACTTGTACAAGACGAGAATCGTTACCCTAGAGGTTCGCTTCGGTGCCATGGAAAACTAGATGGATGAAAAGCACCACAACAGACTCGCCTCCACGGATCTAGACTCAGCTCGCAATTTGGAGATCCGAAGCTTCAAAAATGGCGGGATTCCTACTTCTTATTCAACCTTTGCTCTCCTCTCTCTACCTCTTGTAAAGAGATTGGGTGGAAAGAAATGTGGGCTAAACCCTCAATCCCCGGCCATATACTAACAGTGGGAAAGCTGGGCCGTCGGATCCCTTAGAAATATAATGAACGACCTTGATTCACTCATAAAATCGTTTAACTGGGGCCGCACACGGCTTGTGACATGCCTGTATCATAGCTCGTGTCTTTCAATAGTAAGAGAAATCATCGATCTAAGAATAGGACACAGCTCTGACACACCCGTGTCCCAGGACATGTACTAGAGAAGGATTTGGACACTCCCTTGTCCTAGGTCATGTTCCTCAATTGACGTTGAAATCGTCACGCATGAACAGGACACGACTCTATAACATGCCTGTGTTACAGACCGTGTGCTAGTAACGCCTTCGAACATGCCCGTGTCCAAGGCCATGTGCCTCAATCGACACAACCCGGTAAACAAAAAGCAGGACACGACTTTGGACACGCCCGTGTCCCAGGCCGTGTGCCAGACATGGCTTCGGACACACCCGTATCTTAGGTTGTGTTGCTCAACAGACACAACCCACTCATAATCGAGTTTTGGGGCGTTACAATTCTCTCCCCTTAAAAGATTTTCGTCCCAAAATTAAAGAATGGGAAAGTACACAAAATTAAATGGTACCCTAGAAGAAAAGCTCGGGATACTCCTCAAGCATGGTTTGCTCTAATATCCCACGAAAGCTCCTCACGACCGCAATTTTCCCATCGGACTTTGATTTTCCTGATAGCTTTGTTCCGCAATTTGTTGACCTCAGCATTCTCGATTCGAATGGGTTTAACTTTCGTTATTAGTCCACTATCGACCGACACTTGATCCGCAGCAACTACTTGCGCTGGTTCTTTCACGGCTTTGCGTAGGACCGAGATGTGAAATACATCATGCAATCCACTCAGTTCTTTGAAAAGAGCCAACCGATAAGTGGCTTCACCAACCCGCTCCAAGATCTCAAAAGGCCTAGCATACCTCGGACTAAGCTTCTTAAAGCGTCGAATACTTGATATGCCTTTAAACGACTTTATCTTAAGATACACTCTGTCGCCCTCCGCAAACTCCACGTTCTGATGCTTGTTATTATAGTACTTGTCCTGTCTATCTTGAGCAATCAATAGCCGCTCCCGAATCAACCGTATTGTTGAAGTAGCATCTTCAACATCCTTTTGCTTGTACAGCTTCGATTCTCACGTTTCTACCCAAGACAATATCGTACGACACCTCCTTCCGTATAGATCCTTAAAGGGCGCCATCTGAATGCTGGCTTGGTAGTTGTTATTGTATGTGAACTCAATCATGTAAATATGGTCCTCCCACATTTTACCAAAATCCAATGCACACATACGATGCATGTCTTCCATTGTCCTATTCACCCTTTCAGTTTGCCCATCTGTCTGTGGTTGAAAAGAAGTGCTGAACTTCAACTTAGTACCAAACAACTGATGAATGAGCCTCCAATCGTTGGATGTGAGCCGGCCATCACAGTCACTAACGATGCTCTGGGGTACACCATGCAAATGGATTATATTATCCACATAAAGCTTCGCTAGCTTCTCCAATGAATCGTCCTTCCTATTGGGTATGAAGTGCGAT
The DNA here is from genome assembly GCA_039513925.1 of Platanthera zijinensis. Taxonomy (NCBI): domain Eukaryota; kingdom Viridiplantae; phylum Streptophyta; class Magnoliopsida; order Asparagales; family Orchidaceae; genus Platanthera; species Platanthera zijinensis. The sequence goes on along the minus strand of CM077086.1, from coordinate 125,291,124 downwards.
ACCTTCGTTAACCGATCCACAACCACCCAAATGGCGTCGTTCCCCATGGGCGATCACGGCAAACCGTGCACGAAATCCATAGAGATGTCGTCAAACTTACACTTGGGTATAGGCAAGGACTTTAGAAATCCACTTGGCTTCTGGAATTCGGCCTTCACCTAGGCATATTTCTTACACTTTTCCACGTATAGCGCTATGTCTTTCTTCATACCTAGCCACCAGAAAAGCCTCTTCATGTCTTTAAACAACTTTGTGCTCCAAGGATAAATTGAGTACTTTGTAAAATGCTCCTCGTAAATTAATTCTTCTCGTAATTTCCCAACGTTCACTACTAGAAAAGTGATTTTTAGTGATGAAATATTTCGTCACTAAATACCGAATTATGGTCACTAAAGACATTTAGTGGCCGAATTGAGCCCGTCACAAGGTCGTCACAAAAGCCCCGCCACTAAATGTTTTTTGTGGCCAAAAGTATTTTGTCACTAAACGTTGTTTTACTGACTAATTTTTTTGGACACTAAAAGAAGTTATAGTGACCGAAGCACAACAGTCACTAAAACAACTATTAGTGATGAAGTATGCCCGACACTAATTGTCTTTAGTTGCAAAAAAAAATGTCACTAAATGTGAACTTTTAATGAGCAAATCTTTTCAATCACTAAAAATTCTAATGACCAAAAAACATGGGTCACTAAAAAGACGTGTTTAGTGACTGCATTAATTCAGTCACTAAAAGAGAATTTAGTGGGCACTAAAATAAAATATTTTTAGTGTCTAAACTAATTCTGCTCACTATGTTTTTTTGTGACGGAATATAAGGCTCATTAAAAATATGATATTTGTCACTAAACTTTATTCAATTTCTTACAAAATACCATAAAATTATTTCATTTGATATTCACTAATTTTCATATATGTACATTCAAATACAACAATAAATAAACACTCAATTGCAACAAGAAGATTGTTCTAACATAGATTATTTCATTAATAGGAAAAAATTGGGTGGGAGATAGCCCAACCCCCTCAATACAAAGTAATAATATTTTTATTTCTAATTAAATTTAAATACAATAACAAATATTTATATTAAAGAAAATCTATAAATATGCATTCTTTGGCACATCTGTGATAGAAAACTAATGTCTTTTGCTCTCTTCATTAGTTAGAAATAACTCCGGCCTGCAAGGGACAGAGTTGTAATAGGACCTTTTAGAGGAAGAAGACTTGAAAGATGAGATATATCTTCTTCCAAAATGCAATCTGCAATGAAATTATAAACAATCTATCATTAGTAGAGCTTCTAGTAATAATTTAAAACTCACAAGGAATCAACGTACAACTGTAAGTTAATAGAAAAAAAAAATCAACACGGTGAGCTCGCAGAAGTGGAGAACAAAAAAGTTGTACCTATCCTATGCAAAATTTGAATAACAAGGATTAATCAAGACCTAGTACTGCAAACTTCAGCATCATTAGCATGAAGAAGTCTAACATAAGCTGAAACTAATTCAGACCTAGTACTGCATAACAAGGATTAATCAAGATTGGCATAATTTTATCATAAAATAAACCTTAATTTTACTGTTGGATGAAGGGTTTGCATAAAATAAATACAAGCATAATGTATGAAAATGAATCTATCACTTTTTCTCTCACTTACGTAGAATTTAGAGATAATCATAAATAGAGAATTACAAAACTATGCATTCCTACCATCTCAGCTTTCTTTCTGAGTTGTTCATCATCCCAGTATATGACATTAAAAAAAATCCCAGTGTATTCATGATATTACTTCTTATTTCTTTCTACTTATAAAACTTACAGGTTATGTACAAAACACTGAATCCTCAGTGGCATCAAACTCTGGAGTTCCCTGACACGGGGAGTCGAATGGTTTTGCATGTGAAATTGTATGGTTAGGAGGTCCACTTCTATAGATATCCTGGAATCAATCAATTTTGCAGCATAACATAATTATCTAAATTCATGAAAAATGCATTAATATGAATAGAAGGCGGAATTGGCCAGCAAAAATGTACATTTTTCAGGATATCAAGGAGCTTCGATGCATAATGGTAATTGTATGGGGGACTACGGAGGTATTGTGAAAGTAGTGGGAGATTAGTGGCTGCAGGGAGAAGGCGGAAATGGCCAGCAATGTCATCCAGGAGTCGGAAAGGGGCCAAAAGCATCTACTAGCAGCAGTTACGATCAGAACATGGCATCAGGCTCTCGGTTAGTGGGCTAGGAGGAATGTTCTCGCACCTGAGAGATGTGTTCCCGATTCCTGGAATTTAGTGGGGGGAGGCACTTGTCTGCAGAAAACAAGAGGGAGTTTTAGCTGAATAGGGTAAGGGGTGTGGCTTCTTGAATTGAGGAGTGTCGTTTCAGTCCTGGAAGGGTCCAGGACAGACATTCTGGGTCTCCTGGATCGTCACTCGTTAGTTGAGCGGTTCATGCCTCCATGTAAGTAGACTTGAGCGGTTGGTTCCGATGAGAGTCGGTCCACCTGTGAAATGTGAGCCCCATCAGCTTGTTTATGATTTCATAAGTGGATGGCCTTTCTAAGTTCATGCCCCTTAGTCAAATAGTCAATCATACACAGAAATCAAAAAAAAATTTGCTACTTTCTTTCTATAATGTAGTCTATCTACATTGTATTGAAGCCGCTGTATGGAGAGTTGTTCGTTCAAATGCGTAGATCCATCATATTAAAAAATGAGTATCAGATGTCTATGACTCTACGTAATCCAATCAGCCAATCAGAGCAAAGTTGAATCAAACTTATTTCAAATAAACCAGTCTCGAGGTGAAGTTTAATTTCATATGAAATTAAATTCAAGTAATTACTGAGGGAGTTTCAGACTTAATTATCAACCTTTTAAAAACTGCTTAAAAAGGATTTCACAAGCAACTTAATGATTTTTTTTCAAATTAAGTAATAGTTGCTGCAAGATGAAATTGCAGCATAAAGATGGAAATCATACCATTCCTGAAGATGGCGGCATACCATATTCTAAGGCTGTGACAAAGTCTTCATCAAGAGAGATGTCATATGAATAATCATCATTCTCTCTTTTCTAGTCAGCAAATGTTGCACGCTTTTCATTATGTTGCTCTATTTGCCTCATAAGACGAGTTCTCTATCACATTAAAATAGAAATGTGCAAGAGGAGTCAACATTTTAGCATCATGTCAAAATTATCATTGGATATCATTTTTAAACAAGGGCGTGTTTGACTGGGAGGAATCTCGCAGTGCATTGTAGACAGGCGGAATGGGGGAACACCCAAATAGGCCTGGTTGATTTGGTGGTACATCGCAAAATGCCGAAGGCTAATTTTGTTCTGGGTTCTATTTATAACTAGATGCAGGGAGCTCCAGGGGTGTTCCTCGTTCCGCTGTTCCATTGCATGTAAATCATTTTTAGACAAACTGACAACTGACAAGCAAGTATTTGAATATGGTCTTGAGAATAAAATGTTATTCTCAGTTATGGAATGAAATTTTAAGTATTTTAATCGATGTAATTGACTAATCAAATACTACGAAAGTGAGAATATCAAAGCTAGATAATAAAAACATCTCGCCACGGCACATTTTTAACCACTCTATGATTTGGTTTTGGACAAGCCATAGATAATTTTGTGACAACTTCAAATATGAAGTACTCCCAAAATGACCAAACAGACCACTAATCCTCTCTAAAACACCAATTTATTTTCTGAACAGTGAATTGAATCTTCAAAAAACAGTAAAAAGACAATAATAAGTCCAAAAAAAGGAGGAACACCCTCAACAACGAGGATTAGCTTGCTAAAGACCTGAGATCAAATTGAACTTAAAAAATTGCCAAATTGGCCTGTAATTCAAACTCAGTGAATGAGAACTCAAATGAAATGCACTAAAACTCCAAATTGGCCTATAAGGATTAGCTAACCTGGGATGCAAGCTAATCCTTTTATGAAATGCATTAAAACTCTAATTTGAGTTCTCATCTGAGTTCTCATTAAAATGCAGGCCACAATCTATTCAAATTGAAATGCATTAAAACTCCTGGCAATGCTCATTTGAATTACGTACCTTATTGTCCAAGCATTTCATGAACTTCATCTTCTAGGATTCAGAACCTGAGGGACATCATCGTTGGTAGAGCAGTATTTCTCATTTACAGGATTAAAAAAAATATTACCTCACACCTTTTGAGTGATAGTAGGACTAAATGTCCTCCAGATGAAATGCATTAAAACTCCAAATTGGCCTGTAAGGATTAGCTAACCTGGGATGCAAGCTAAAAAATACTCATAATGATTCATATAACATTGGCACCAAGCCAAAAAATAATAAGAGATATTTTATCTCTGTCTCAACAAACCCAAAACATAAGATGCATTTAGCAAAACATCATAAAAATAAAAGAGATAAGAGTTCATACCATAGAAGATCCTTCCAAAGAGTCAAACAATATAAAAGTGAAAGAAAACTTGAACAAGATCGATATTTTTACAAATATAAAATTACTTGAACAGATAAAACATAAAGCAAGAAGACAATGTCAAATGCTAAATTAGAATTTTAATTTCAGCCCCAACTTATATGGATTAAATATCAATTAGTGCTGTCCGCTTGATCCTCAGGTTCTCTTTGTTTCAGAAGAGCCAATATCTTAGACTCCATTCTTTGTGCCATCTGATCTTCCATCTCTTGAATATGAGTCATTCTTTGTGTCATCTGATCTTCCATCTCTTGAATACGAATCATTCTTTGTGTCATCCGATCCTCCATCTCTTGAACACGACCAGTCATCTCCACTTCAAACTCAGCTCGAATCTCTGCTCGTAATTGTTGCACATTAGTACGTACACGCTCTGAAGGTCTTGGTCCCGGCCCCATTCCAAGAACATAACCTGAACGATGTCCAAGTACGATGGTGTAAGCGTCTTCTAGGGTCAACTTATCTTCATTCTTCTCTCTTATTTGAGTGTCATGAAGTTCCAATAATTTTTTATATATTTCTTCTGTTGTTTCATCTTGCCACTCATTATCTTTTCCCTTGTGAGTTTTCTCCCACATCCTTACATACATGGGTAACTCATCTTGTTTTTGTGGAGCTTCTCTCTACATACAAAAACAATAAAACATTAATTCAAAGTACTAGTACTATAGTTAAGTTTAGTCAACATTATAATTATTAAGAGAAGTACTTGCCATTTCATATATTGTTCTTGCAATAGACTTTGTTCCAACATGAGACTTCATTTTTTGTTGACTCCTATTTTGTTTATTGATCTCGCTAATCCTCTATATCAACAAATCAATAAGAAAAAAAATTGTATAAACAATGTACATAATTTAAAAGCAAAGTATTTTATACCTTGAATCGGGCACTGCCCCAGTAACTAATTATCCAATTCCAGTGACTAGGATCGATGTCTTTAGGGCAATTTGCACGTTGTTGTGCATCTGTATTCCATTTCAGATAATAATTAGCATACAAATGAAAACGCCAAATATTATAGTGTCAATGGAGTGAAGATATCAGATCACCACAAACATGAGACTCGTTTGGGAGATTGAATTCAGTCTAAAAATATAATATAAAACACCTAAAATAAGAGTTCAAAATACAAAACTACTAAGAAATTAAAAAAATACTAATTTGATATGTAATACTTACATAGATGATATTTATTATTTTGTCTACAATATCAGTTGGAATATCAGACCATTTCTCCACATTCAGAGGAGCATGGTTCCTTACATAGCGCCCACTTTTTGTAATAAGCTCTTGAGCTCTATATCCAACCAATCTTCGAAGTTCTGTTGGAAGTTGCACATCCACCCTCTCTATATTATTTTGTCTCCTCTTCAACCACTCAAGCCCAATGGTCGGACCACGTTTCATTTTTTTGTTACATTTATACCTGTCATTAAATTTTTTTGTGTTAACATATTTCAAATATATCAAACTAAAAAAAACATAAGAGAGTTATACCAATATCAGAATCATGCTCAAGATTTGTTGGATTTGCAGGTACAAGATCATTAGCAGCCTGAACAGAAACGTGTTCAACTACACTTTCAGCATATGCATGCGGATTTTTGTTTATCAAACCTCGATCCAAATATAATGATATTGGTGTTTCTGGTTCTTTTGTTTGATCTTTGGTGGAAGGTTCGCAATCCTGTTGAGTCAGAGATCTAACAAAGGAACGAACTCGTGCTGTAGTAGATCGTGGATGTAAAGCGGAAAAGTCGGTTTTCCAATCATGCGAATATTGTCTAGCACTTGTAGCATGTAGTGGTGAATTATTTGTAAGCCTTTCTATGCGAGAAGATTTAGTATTACCACCAGTAATTGTACTCCTCTTCATTTTTTTTAATTTCAATAACCTGAAAAAACAACAATTTCAATTTATAGTAAATATTTAAAATAAAAAAATGTATTAAACTACAATAACAATTTATAGTAAATATAGAGAATTTACAAAACTGGGAAAAACCAGATACATTAAAGGTTTGCAGGATATATATCACCTGCATCCTCAAGGTCTTCAATATCATCACCATCTTCATTTTCTTCAGCTGTAACTCTTCTTTGTATGGATTGATTTTTCTTCTCAATAGTTATTGCCGCAATATCAGTTCTTTGTAATGAAAGCACATGGTTATCATTATCTACAACATTATGAATCGTTGATCCTAACCCAAAGTTTACATCATATAACTGAATTTCATCTTTAGTGAATTCTTCAAATTCTTTGGTTGGGACATCATAAAAGTGACGTGCAACTGTCTTTATGATTACTCGCCAATCTTTGTTTTTGTTATCTGGTACGTAATACACTTGTTCAACTTGGCAAGCTAGGACATAAGGTTTGTTGCTTCTTAAATTATGTTTTATGTTAAGAGAAATAATTCCGTTGTTTTCCTTTTTATAGCCTCTACCTTCATTGTATGTATCCCACCATTTACATTTAAATAAGACAATTTCTTGCCCAACATCATACTCAAACTGAAGAATGTCTTTTAGAACTCCATAATACTCTCTGCCACCTGATTGCTCATCACCTTTAACAAAAACACCACTATTTTGAGTTTTGCGTCTAATTTCACGTTCATAAGTATGAAACCTAAATCCATTAACAATATAACCAGAAAAATGTATCGCCCCTCTTTTTGGGCCACGGGCTAACTGCAAAAAATCTTTGCTAACTCTTGAGTCTCCCTCATAATATAACTTGGATATCTGATGAAAACAAAATATAAGAACACATTTTAAATATAATAACAAGTTGACACATAAAAACTAGATGTTATATTTACCAGTGACTCGAACCATCTAACCAAAGTAGACTCGTGTCTTCTTTCAATATCTTTTGAATGTACAAGTTCATGCTCTCGACGATGTTGCCTATTAATCCAATGTTTATTAAATTAATTACATTAGATAAAAATAAAACAATTTCAAAGAGTAATAATGTGAAACTCACTTTATAAATGGTTCTACTTCTGGACAATTCCTTAGTATATACAGTTGTGCTTGATGCCAATCTTCATAATTAAGATCTTTTTCTATTCCTTTACCTAATGACCTCCCAATTTTTTGAAAAATGGGCAATCTTAAAACTTGCCCAACATTTCCTTCATCATTTCTATCTGGGCGATTAAGCTTTGTCTCAATTTTATTTATATATCTCGAACAAAATGTTAAACACTCATGTATAAGATATCCCTTCGCCATTGAGCCTTCTGGGCGTGCTTTATTTCGCACAAATGATTTGAGTGTATGTAAATATCTGTTGATTTCAAATATGTTAGTATACATAACATGATAAAGGAACAAAAGAGTAATGAATTAATTAATATGCATACCTCTCAATTGGATACATCCATCGATATTGTATTGGGCCATCAATTCTTGCTTCTTGTGTAAGATGAATTGGTAAGTGCATTATGATTGTAAAAAAAAGATGGAGGAAATATTCTCTCAAGTTTGCAAAGCGTGATAACAATATTTTGCTCGAGTTTATCCAACACCTCTGTATTTAGTACCTTAGAGCTCAACTCCTTAAAAAATACACTTAATTCAACTAGGGGGTCATAAACTTCTTTGTGAACAATACCACGAAAAGCAGGAGCAAGTTGATCCAACATGAAAACATGACAGTCATGAGCTTTCATTCTTGATATTTTGCCCTCTTTAACATTTACACAACTCTTTATATTTGATGAATACCCATCTGGAACTTTCAAATTCTCTAAAAAACTGCATATTGCCCTTCGTTCAGCCAATGTTAATGTATAGCATGCTTGTGGCATGACATAATGATTATCTTTTTCTATCAAGTGTAATTCTGATCTCAACCCCATTTCCATAAGGTCAAGTCTAGAATTCAAATCATCTTTTGTCTTCCCATCAATGTTCAACAAAGTACCCAATATATTATCAGTAATATTTTTTAAAATATGCATGTAATCTAGACAATGACGTATCTCAAGTGTACTCCAATACGGTAATTGAAAAAAATGCTTAACTTCTTCCAATTGTATGCAAGAGAAGTTTCATCCCGACTTCTTTTCCTTTGAAGCTTTCCAAAAATAACATTATCATATCCTTATAGCAGCCCTAATATGTCATCCCCTGATAGGACCTTTGGAGCAAGTCGAGTTTTAATTGTTCCATCAAAAGACTTTTTATCTTTTCGCCATCTATGATTTGAATCCAAAAAACGTCTATTTCCCATGTAACACATCTTAGACCCATTCTTCAACCGACAATACCATGTGTCTTTATTACAACATGGACAAGCGAGCTTACCTTTTGTGCTCCAACCAGAGAGGTTGGCATAAGCTGGAAAATCATTTATCATCCACAACACAGCAGTATGCATGTTAAAGTTGCACTTACTATATGCATCATAAGTGCAAACCCCAACTTCCCGTAAACTTTTTAACTCATCAATCAAAGGTTGCAAATATACATCTATGTTATTCCCAGGTTGTCCTGGACCAGGAATAATCAAAGATATAATAAAATTAGGAGTTTTCATGCATAACCATGGTGGCATGTTATATGGAACTAAAACAACTGGCCACACACTATAACTTGTGCTCATAAGACCAAAAGGATTAAACCCATCACTTGTTAATCCAAGTCTAACATTTCGTGCATTAGATGAAAATTCTAGATGTTTCTCATCAAATGACTTCCAAGCAAAGGAATCAGCTGGATGTCGCAAATTTCCATCATCGCAACGCTTTTCTTTATGCCATCTCATATCCTCAGCCGTTCTAGAAGACATATATAATCTCTGAAGTCTAGGTATCAAAGGAAAGTGACGAAGAATCTTGTTTGGTATATTTTTCTTTCTTAACAAAATGTTACTTTCTAAATTATTGTTTATCTTGCTCGATTGCCACCTAGACATACCACAAGTTGGGCAACTCTCAAAATCTGCAAACTTGCCACGATAGAGAATGCAATTATTCAAACAAGCATCAATCTTCTTACACTCCATTCCAAGCTCTCGTATGTAGTTGTTGGCTTCATAAAAACTACTTGGTAGTTTTTCACTACAAGGAATTGCTCTTTTTAAAACTTTAAGTAATTCAGTAAAAGACCGATCAGTCCATCCATAATCAGATTTAAGTGCAAGTAACGTAACCATAAATTGAAATTTTGAAAATTCTTTGCAACCGGGATATAGTTCTTGTTCAGCATCATTTAACAAATTATAAAAAAATTTAGCTTTTTCATTGGGTTCTTCATGATCTTGTTCTTGTCCATTCTTGTCATTAAAACAAGTATTTAAATCATGTAGCAGATCATGCATATCATCATGCTCTAAAATCTCTTCTTCATCCTCTTTATAAACATCATCATCAATAACACCAGTTGGGCTAATGTAATAATCCTCTCCATGACTCGACCACCATTTATATGTCTTTATAATTCCATTCAAAATAAGATGCACAAAGACAATCTCTCGGGTGTGAAATTTACAATTTCCACATTTATAACAAGGACAATGAATATTGTTTCCTCTAGCAGAATGAGTAAAGGCAAAATCAAGAAATGAATTCACTCTGTTGATGTAAGCAGGTTGTCTTCGATCGCTGATATCCATCCAACTCTTATCCATAACGCTATACATAAAAAAAACAATATCATCAACATAAATAAACTTCAAGAAAATTAATATAAAATTGATTACATTGGGGGTTTAGGATTTCAAGTATCGTCTATCTTCTCTCTTATATTGTCAGTAGAAGTAATTTTCTAAGTGTAATTATGTTTGACTATGATTGGTAATGGAATTAGTAAAAGGGTATATGAGTATACATTATACAATTATGCATCTATTAGATTCTAGGTGTCTTCTTTCACGTGCTTCCATTTATTTACATCAATCATCATTGAATCCTCTTTTTAGCATAAAGATTGAATTTTTCTGCCGACCAGTTAAGTAGCAATGAATTAAGAGAAAATTGTGAATTTAACTTCAATTTAGAGTTCAAAATAGGTGGAGAGAATGGTTTTTTTTATTGGTAATGGTTTGAGCATTTTGCGTTGTTTTGTTTATTTTGGGGTTTAAGAGTTGTGTCAAATAATATTTAAATTGGTTGGTTGTACATCAGTTCAAAAAAAAAATTTTAATAGATTTTACATTTTTTATCAGGCCCACGCTACTTAATTTGGGTTAGAGGTCCACGACAAATTAAAGAAACACATTATTTTTAGCATTAAAAGATTGTATACAATTGTATTAGAGAAATTTTTTAGCTCCAGTTTACAGTTATTTACTTCAGTACGGGGGCGATTTAGCTAGAAAATTATGGAAATTTTGAAAAAATATAGTGATGTATTGATTCATTTTGACATGCACTGTTTTTCCCACTCTTTTGTGAACTTCATCATTTAATCTTTGTAAATTTCAATTGATTTTCAACCCTCTCTTGTATTGATCAAATTTTTCACCCCTCTTTCAATGTTGTTGTGAGAAACACTATTATAACTGTGGGAAAAAACTAAGTTTTGTTTTTTTTTCATTCAGCGGACTCAAATATTTGAGTTTTTTTTATTCAGCGGTTGTGTTCTTAAACTTTGAGTTTATTGTTCTTAAAGTTTATAGTTCTTTGTTCAGGCTTTAGTTGATAGGCTAGTAGAAATTTGTCATTGTTTTAATCATATGCAGTTAATCATATGCATGTAATCGAGATTCTGTCAAGTTGAGCTAATTATGGGATATTATTGCATTAAAAGTTGTTGCTGTTAGAGTAAAGCTGGCTCCTCTTAGTTAACATTACTCACAGTCATAGACATGAATGTATTATTATTTAATGGTTTAAATATGCAGTGAGAGTAATTAATCTTTACCCATTCATAGACATGAAAGTATTATAACTGAAGTTTTTAAAGCTCTCTAGGTTGAATTTTGATGTTTTGGCCGGCTTTGTTTTTAAGCTTTGGGTTGATTGTTCTTAAAGTTTATTATTCTCTGTTCTATTCCAAATTTCTAGGACCAAAGTCAATTTTGAAGACATGTTACGAGAGATGCCACAGACCAAAGTTAATTTTGCCACAAACCAAAGTCAATTTTGTGTCAAGCTTCTGTACATGTTTTTAGGAAATGAAGACATGTTACGAGAGATTAGGTTAAATTAAAATATAAAGTTACGAGCATTGCCTCCTCAATAAAATGTTTTAATTAAACTGATCAAATGATTAATTTTTCTCTACCAAGAGCATTGTAAGTAGTTGTCCCCTATCTATATAACAACCATGATTTTGAAGTGTTTTATAGGCCTTGGAATTGTAGGACGCAAATAGAGGGGAACAATAAATAGAAGGAAAACATCATAACTTAAGGTTTCATTGCTTGATTCAAAATCAAAAGAAACTATATAAATTTTTGGTTTAATCAGATCAGTTTGGGTGGCTCCAAAGTGCATTGAAAGTAACGGAATCAAAAAATATGTAGCTTGAGAAAGATAGAAATAAATAAGACTCGATTTTAGTTCTATGTTAAACAACATCGATGAAAGTCAAGCTAAGTAGTGCTGATAATGTCAAAATTCATAGTAAAGGGTTTTTGGTAGGAAAAAGGAAGAACAACAACACTCAAGCCTTTATCCCGCTACAGTGGGGACGGCTATATGGATCATGTGTTGCCATTGTGCCCTGTTTTTAGTCATAATCTCACTAATGTCTAAGTACATCATGTATTTCCTTATAGTAATTGATTAGATATGACCAAAAAATTAACATTGCATTGCATGAAAAAGACTGGAAAATATCACCTCATATTATATTCATGATGTGGGCAATTGTTGAGGGCGCTAGGATGATACCAATAACGGATCCAATCAAAGCAACATTTCATTCGTTCAAACAACACACTTTAATTTTCCACATACACATTGATTCTCAATCTACCCTCATTTTATTGCTGATGCTCTAATACTATGAGTTTTTTTTTTGTTAAAGTTATATTGAATACATAATACATTCCAATAAAAAAATAGAGGAAAGAAATTGACCTTGAAGGCTTGAAGTGGTGAAATGTTAAACCTGGAGAAGTGGAGATATGCTATTCTGATCCTCTGAATCTAGAAAAAGCCAAATAGAAAAAGGAAATTTAGGTGAAAATAAAAAAAAACTGGAGAAGCAAATCAGATGAGAAGAGATTAGGGTTGTTGAACTTACTGCTGCTCGGTTGATCCTCAAACCTCAAGGAAATGGTCCAAATGGAAATGGAGATCTAGTCCACTGGAGAACTGGAGAAGCAAATTTAGGAGAAAAATCAAAAAACCTATCTAAGTGCCATGGAAGAGAATAGGGCTCAGATAAATGGAAATGGAAATATGGAATCACGGAATCACCTGACCTAGTCACCGTGAAAGTGAAGCGAAGAGGCCGAGTTGGAGCAGACCGTTGACGAGATTAGGGTGTGTCGTCCCTTGGTATGCCTAGGGCTTATCGTCGTCCTTTGGAAGATATTAGGGCGTGCAGTCGTCGTCCAAAATGAAGCGGAGATTCACGAGTAGGGTGTCGGGGGATGAGAAGAGATTAGGGCATCGGGGGGACTGATCACGATTAGCGGGGAAGGGGGATTTGTCAGGAGGATGGGATGTCGAATCGGGAAGGAAGTAAAGAACTAGCAGAACGACAGTTTTCTGTAAGGATTAATACGGGTGGAGGAGACGCTCCATGATATGATCGTGGAATTAAGACGGTTAACATTTATTTAATGTAAATCCTAATACAACAACATTTATTTTTACTTAGTGGGTTAATGAAAAAATAAAATAAACAAATAATTGTTGAAACAATATAATTGGAAGCTCGGCGGTTTAGGAATTATTAAAGCATTACTTACTAACTAACAATCATTTAGCTAGGCAGGCTAATGAAACAAATATATTAAAGAGAAAAATAAAATGAAAAAAATTTTAGATGGTAATTTAATGATAAATGATTATAAATTTACTCAAAAAATTGTTGAGAGGTACGAAACACTGGGGGGTAAAAATTATATAAATGTCGTGACAAAAAAACATAAAGTTCACAAACAAACTCATCACTAAAGTTCATTCTTTAGTGAAAAAAAAACATAAAGTTCACAAAAAAAGACATAAATTAAAGACCGGCGAAATCGTGGTGGGTGCCCAGTACTCCCCAATGCAATCAAACTCCACAAAAAAAACTTAAAGTTCACTTGCTCGACCGACGAAATCGTGGTGGGTGTCCAGTACTCCCCAACGCAATCAAACTCCACAAAAAACATAAAGTTCAATCTTTAGTGTTCAATTTTTTTATTTTGCCATTAAAAACCGAGCTACTGAAAATGTGTTTTTAGTGATTAAACTTTTACTTCGTTACTAAATATATGCTTTTAGTGACAAAAGTTTACTTTTTCACAAAAGTTATATTTTTAGTGATTAAACTTTAGATTCGTCACTAAAGATGTCCTTACAGTGACGAAATTTTTATTTCGTCACTAAAGATGTGTCTTAGTGACTAATTGTTACTTCGTCATTAAAGATGTGTCTTTAGCGACTAAAATTTTGCTTCGTCACTTAAGATGTGGCTTCAGTGACGAAAAAAATTTTGTCACTAATTTTTCGTCACTAAAAACCATTATTCTTGTAGTGGTTAGGGACACACAATCGACTACCCTTCCAAACAACGCCATCATCAACAATAAACTTGTCATTCGACCCATCCACGACCTCTGCCATGTGATTATTCACGCTTACGTCCAAATCCAAGGCCTGCAGAATCCTGTCCGCGAGGTCGTATTTAACCTCTGTCTAACTGAAACATGCATTAGAACTAGATCCCTTGTTAACCCAGGGGATCTCCAAAGACTCCAAATCACGGATGAGCCGCTCGTCATGCATCTGCAACCAGTTTGCCTGTGTAGGAGTTCTACCACTCAGAGCATCTGCCTCAACATTCCCCTTTCCTGGAATATAATGAATCTTGTAGGTGTAGTCCCCAAGGAACTCCATCCATCTTCATTGACGCATGTTCAGATCCTTCTGTTCAATCAGGTACTTCAGACTCTTGTGATATGAATATATAATGACCTTTACTCCATAAAGGTATTTCCTCCAAAGTTTGAGAGCGAATACGACGGCCGCCAACTCCAAATCAAGGACCGAGTAGTTCCTCTCATGCACCTTTAACTGACGAGATCCATATGCTATCACCGACCCGTGCTGAAGCAGAACACAGCCTACACCACTCCAAGAGGCGTTAGTGTAAACCTCAAAGCCTTTAGAACCACAAGGTGAACTTAAAACAGGTGTTGTGGTCAAACGACACATTAGTTCTTTGAAAGCTTGTGCGCACTCAGGCGTCCAAATAAACTTTTGATCCTTCCTTGTCAAAATAGTGAGAGGCAATGCTATTCGTGAGAAGTTCACCACGATGCGCCTGTAATAGCCGGCAAGCCCCAAAAAACTCCGGACTTCCACCCCCAAAGAAGACACAGGCCACTCCCGTATAGCAACTATCTTTGCCGGATCTACCGCAATCCTTGCCCCACTTACTATATGACCAAGGAACGCTATCGAGAACAACCAAAAATTGCATTTTGAGAACTTAGCGTACAATTAGTTCTTCCTCAGTATCTCCAACACAATATGTCGATGTTTGAAATGATCCTCCTCGCACTGCGAGTACACCAGTATATCGTCGATAAAAACTATCACGAACTTGTCCAAATATTCTCTGAACGTTCTATTCATCAAAACCATAAACACGGATGACGCGTTCGTTAGAACAAATGATATGAAAGTGATCTCATAATGCCCATATCGTGTGCTGAAAGCCATCTGTGGGATGTCACTTTCCCTTATCCACAGCTGATAGTATCCAGATTTTAGATCCAACTTTGAGTACATAGTCGATCCCACAAGCTAGTCGAACAGATCCTCAATCCTTGAGATCGGATACTTATTCTTTTCCGTTAACTTATTCAACTCCCGGTAATCAATATAGATTCGGAAGCTTCCGTCCTTCTTCTTAACAAAGAGGACCGGCACGCTCCAAGGCGACGAACTTGGACGCACATAACCTTGTTCCAATAGCTCTTGAAGTTGTTCTTTCAGTTCTTCCATCTCCTTAGGCACTAACCGATACGGAGAGCGTGAAACAGGTTTGGTACTTGGCACTAGCTCAATGGTGATATCGATCTCTTGTTGAGGTGGAGCTCTAGGGAAATTTTCAGGGAAGACGTTAGGGAACTCAGATAAAACTGGGATGCTATCCAAACCAGTCTTGGGGTTTGAACCCTCTACTAAAGTGTGAGATAGCTCTGCACCACTACGAACTGCCTTAACCACCTGGAGAGCAAACATCAAAGTCTTGTTTGACCCCTTGAAGCATGAGAACGTCATCTCACGATCAGTATACACTCCCAGTGTGACCACCTTACAGTTGCAATCAATATACGCCCGCTGCTCCGATAGCTAGTCCATTCCAAAGATCACATCAAACTCCACTATCGGTAGTAGCGACACTCACAAGTCATAAACGTGACTCTCAATCCCTATCTTCACGCAATAAACTCTATCCGAGCACATAGAGAAACCATTAGGCACCAACAAATCCAATTTGTCCCTTGTCATCGAAGAAGGTACTCCGATGCGCGATACAAACTTATCGGACAAAAAGGAATGCAAAGCTCCGATAATGAACAATGCTCTAGCCAGAAAATCAAAGATCGATACAAAGCCTAGCTCAACCAGTCATAATCTAACACGCATAAGGAAACATGTATATAAAGCTAAACTGCGATTAATTTAAGTCGTACCTATCACCTCGTTAGCCTACTTCATTGCCTCCAGCTGGCCAAGGTTGTACCCTCTAAGCTTCCACTCGGACTTCTGATGTCGGCTCCAACAATCTCGGTCAAAGTGTCTAGGCTTCCCACAATTAAAAAATATAATTGAGTCTCGCCCATTGGCTGCTCCAGGTCCAGTCTTCTTTGCCACTGGAATACCACTACATTCTCTGGCACTCTGTCCTATAACTGATCCTATCATATATTTCTTTGCCTTCTGTGCACCATTACGACAATATTGGGCAAGGTGACCTTCCTTGCCACAAGTATGGCAAGCGTAAGTAGCTTTACTAGTAGTTATTCTAGACATCTTTTTCTGTATTCTGCGGTATGCAGCCTTTGTAGGACCTGCAGAGTACGGTATACTACACACTGGCATCTGCTGGGCCTTCCCCAAATCTTCTTCCAAAGATCTAGATGACTCCACCATGGATCGGAATCCCAATAATTTTGGTCCTAGACGTAGAACTCGTAACTTGTCACGCATACCATTATATAATCTATCGACTATAGACTGCTCGTTCTCCAACTCAAAGCCTTGGTAGCGCCTTATCATAAGAAATGCCTGCTAATATTCATCAACTGAGTGCACTTCATACACTAAAAGCATGTTCAACTGCTGACCTGATTGTCTTCTAAATGCCATTTGCTCCATCACACCAACCGGCATTGAAGCCACCACAAGGACAAAGGGTTGCACATTCCTTCCATGTTGTGCATTAGTCACATCGAACACCGCTTCAACCACCCTTCTTATGGTTTCAACAGAAGGAGGGGTCTCAAGCATGTCGCTGGGTGCACTACTTTCCTTAGATAGCGAGCGTTCTGATTGCCCTGCACCACTCCTGGTCACCTATAGTCATACAAAACACCATTAAGCGACCAAACAAAATTGCAAAAAGTAATTATATGACCACACAAGTTCCTCAAACATGTGTATTTTCATTCCTAAGTGGAAATTCATGGGTTCTTTTCATGTTATAACAATGATGCACATACATGTGCTCACCACCCCTTAAAAAATTCGTCCACGAATTACAATAAGCAAGACCAATGCCATAGTCTGATACCAAATTGTAACACCACCATCCGTCACATGGAATATAACAGAAGGTCTGGCTGGGGCCCCACGCCATATATCACGGACAGTTAGTGGAGTTACGTATTAATACCAAAATACCAACAATAGGAACACGCATCCTAACTCAGAGCATTATAACATAAGCTTTTAAAACAATTATAAGAACCTAAATACAAATCACGAATGTCCACTATAACCAAAGGTAGGAATGAGAGCAAAATACAAAAAAGTCTTGGCCTTAGGGCCTTATAAGTGTTTACTTAAACATTACATTATTTCAAAACTTCGGCATGCAGGCCGGCCACACATGAACATAATACAGTAAACATTCGCTTTGGTCTTCAAGGGCCAGCACAGCAACAAGGGCTTCAGCCTGCTATTTGCCACTAGGCTCACTTATTCCTACATAAGAAAAATCCACCGCATAGTGGAAAAATAAGGCAACGATCAGATAAAGATGACAAAACTATAACGACCCCACCCCCTACTCGGGGCGGCAGTGCTCCTTCCCTTCATTTTATTAGTATAACAAAACAAGATAGTGAAAGTACAATATAAGCACATTTCACCATAGGCATAGGCACACACGACCACACAGCCCGTGCTCTCAGGGCACATTCTCAGTGAACTCAGTCCACCACCGCCCCTTGGACAGCAATATCGTGAGCTAATAGTCTTTTTCAGCCGAAGCCTAAGACCCGCTCTCTATGCCATCGGTAGGCCTCTTTAACCGAACCACATAGAGCGGGTACGGTTCCACTCAACCCGTTGCTCACACCGCCACAATAATTTAAGTAATCAACGCGTGACAAGCTTCCCCGAATCCCGAAGTATCGATCATACAATAGTACATAACCCAGTTATGCACAAGGTCGGCTCCCAGGCCACCAAGATGCCAGCAATGCGCTTCTGCCAGTTTTCTGGGTACACCTTGGAGTTAGTCCCCAAGGCTCCCTATTGTAATCTACCGCGTAGATAACCCACAAAACAAATGACGCGGAGTCTTCTCTGGCAAATACAAGCATAATGAAAACATCACTGATACAAACAAACTTGTCCGGAAAGTCTTCACACACCATGCCTACGTACGTACTTCGATTCCGGACTCTAAATGAAAAACAATGGGGATAAACCATATCTACCCGAAGGAATATCTCACACTCACTGCTCACTCGCGGGAGAGAGTTTCCTACGCAAAAAGGAAGAGGACTTCACATGTCCAAGAAGAAAATCGTTACCCTAGAGGTTCGCTTCAGTGCCATGGAAAACTAGCTAGATGAAAAGCACCGCAACGGGCTCGCCTCCGCGGATCTGGACTCGGCTCGCGATTGGAGCTCCAAATCTTCAACAACGGTGGGATTCCTCCACCTTCTTCAACCTTTCCTCTCCTTTCTATCTACCTCTTAGAAAGAGATTGGGTGGAAAGAAATGAGGGCTAAACTCTCATTCCCCAGCAATATACCAATAGGGGATAAGCTGGGCCGTCGGATCCCTTAGAAATAAATCGAACTGCCTCGATTCACTCTTAAAATCGTCTAACTGGGGCTGCACACGGCCTGTGACACGCCTGTGTCACAGGACGTGTTTCTAAATAGTAAGAGAAATCGTCGATCTTAGAACAAGACATGGCTTTGGACACGCCCGTGTCCCAGACCGTGTGCCCGACACAACTTTGGACACGCCCATGTCCTAGGACGTATGCCTCAATCGACGCTAAAACCATCAATGTCGAATAATACATGGCTATATAACACGCCCGTGTCACAGGTCGTGTGCTAGTAACGCCTTCGAACACGCATGTGTCCTAAGTCATGTGCCTCAATCGACACAACCTGGTAAACACAGAGCAAGACACGGCTTTAGACACGCCCGTGTCCCAGGACGTGTGCCCGACATGTCTTAGGACACACTCGGGTCTTAGGCCGTGTTTCTCATCTGATAGAGCCCGCTCATAATAGTGTTTTGGGGCGTTACAAAAAATACCCCGAGAGGCCATCGAGAAAACTGTAAAAGCTATGGCCGGATAATCGCTCTAAGATTTGATCGATGAACGATAAGGGAAAGTGGTCCTTGTAGGTGGAGTCATTTAACTTACGATAGTCAATAAACAATCGCCACCCCGTAATCGTCCGTGTCGGGATTAAATCATTTTTTTCATTCACAACTACAGTTAACCCTCCCTTTTTCGGCACTACCTGAACAGGGCTAACCCACTTACTATCTGAAATAGGTAAGATAATTCTTGTGTCTATGAGTTTCATAACCTCGCATTTTACGACATCTTTCATGTTCGGATTTATACAAAGCTGAGGTTAGATGGAGTTACGCGAATTATCTTCCATTAAGATTTTTTTGGTGTAGAAAGATGGGCTTATGCACTTGATATCGGATATCTGCCAAGAGATGGCTCGGCGATGTTTTCATAAAACTAGAAGAGTTTGTCATTTTATAATTGGTGTCGAGAAAAAGAGAGCAGAACAAGCAATCCAACTAGGCAAGTATACCTATCAAACAATAGCTAGGGGACAAAAGTGTCGTATTGAAATCCGGGAACTATTGGGTAAACTTACTCACACGAAAACTATTATCTTATCGAAGGATGGTTTTAGGGTTAAATAGAAATATAAATGCGAATAAGAAAAGCAATATAGCGCTAAAAAGAGAACTACTTTCATTTAAATAAAGAGCTATTAAAAACGATTACAACGAAGGGTTGGAACAATGAAACGAAAAATCACTCGATCGAGAATCACCTCGGCAAGAGTTGACTAAAAATGTAATAAAAAACCTAACTTAATAGGGTAAAGGTACTTGACCGTGGAGGTTTCTAAAGCTTAAACACGCTTATCTCGAAGTCATGCCCAACTGAGTTTAGGAAGGTCCGATCGAACTCTCGCCCAAATCAGAGGCCAAAAGCTCGCTTTATGCGGTGAACCCCACTTTTGGATTTCACTCCAATCCGGGAGATTCTGAGCCCTGCCTCTCTTGAGGGGTGCATGCAACTCTCATTACTCTTGAGTGTTCACTTCAAACTATGAGCCTATCGGCTAGCTAAGAGTGAAAAAAATGGAAATTATATATCGATGATATAACTCCAAACATGAAAAATTAATAGTAATTAGAAGGCCTAAACCCTAAAAGAAAAGGTAAATTCAAAGCATCATTACTTAATCAACTCGAATCTCGGATCATCAAGATCGAGCAAAAGGAGGATTAGTTAATCATAGTGAAGTGAAGGAGGATGGATGAGTAGAAAAGCATTAAGAACATAAAGTAAATAAAGGGCACTTATATTAATATTAAAGAGAGCTACAACTTGGAAAAGAAAATTACACTTGCAATGAAATGAAAACATAACCTATCATTACATTTAGCAACTAAAGGAAGTAAAAAAACTATAACAAAAGATTATACTAAGCTAGGGATAAAAAACACAAAATGAGAAAGAGAGTGAGTGAGATAATGCATGAAAAAGATTAAGAAATAAAAGGGCAGCACCTCCCCTTTAAAACCAAAACTGTTCTGGACACAAGGGGGTACCACTGTATTTATAGGAAAAATTCTTAGGTTGGTCACGCCCTCTATCACGCCTAGGGAGGGCTTGTCAGGGGGTCGTGACATGCACGAAGTTGACCTCGGACTCTGGATGCTAGCGGGAATGATGATTGCTTCTGTACGTCGGTGGACATGCCCTCGGCCACCCCCGTATAATTGGGGCGTATAAGGCACATCAAGTCTCAATCATTGGTTGGAAATCCATCAGATGTCAAAAAAAGGTGGCAAACGCCCTGTGAGATGCCCGTGTAGGGGGGCATGTTAGTACTGTTGACGTGTAGTAATGGAGAAAGATTTAAATTCAACAGCAGGCTTTCACGATGAGGGTGATATGTCTAGGGAGGGCGTGTCAAGGGGAGTGTCAGGTGGTTTTCTCTCTAGAACAAGCTACAACAACTTTTCTTCTCGGGATCGGGTGACATGACCTGTGACATGCCCTGGGAGTGCGTGTCAAGGGGCATGTCAGGTGGTTTTTATCTAGAAATGGCTTCAGCATCATACTCCTCTGGATAAGGATGACATTCCTTGTGACATGCGTATCTGGGGGCGTGTCAGGTGGTTTTTCTCTAGAAATGGATTCAGCATCAGACACCTCTAGATCAGGATGGCATGCCCTGTGACATGCCCTAGGAGGGAGTGTCAGGGGGGTGTGTCAGGTCAATTTTTGCTGAAAACTCTGGAAACCTGCAAAAAAAGAGGAAAACATTAGTGGCAATAATATATACATAAGGAGGTCAACATATAAGCTTACAAGACATGATTCGCGCAATAAAAACTAGAAAATACCCTAATAGTTTAGACAACAAAACAAACTATCAAATTCCCCCAAGCTTATGCTTTGCTTGTCCACAAGCAAAGATATAAAAACCAGTAATCATAAAAAGTGACTAATCAAAAAGTTTGAATTATGCCTACACAAGTACTATGCAAAATTTTTAGTGGGAAGAAGGTGAAACGTAAACCTAAAAAAATTATTTAAACATGGTTTACAATTTATAAACTTTATAAACAAAAATAAATCCAAAATTTTAACAAGTTTCTTTAAATAGAGTTAAGCAATGAAATAAAATGAAAAAATGAATTGAGTTGTTACTAGATCCAAGCAACACATTATAACTATATCAATTAAATAACAAAAATCTAAATTTAAATCCAAAACTAATACGGATTTACTTTTCTTCTTTACTTAGCTAATAAATAATATTCAAAAGCATGAATCAAAAGGACTTAGTATGACCGAAACATTTGGTTTAGGATTATTATTAGGAGTGTATTTCAAAGATAAACACGGAGGCTAAAAAATCACACTAAACAAAAACAACGAGTTTCAAAAATAAAATATTTTTCTTTTTCTTTTCCATTTTCTTTTCTTTTCTTTTCAAAACAAAGGCCAAAAATAATTTTTCTTCTCATTTTAAAATTGGCCAAACAAAAGTAAACACTTCTTTTGATCATACTTTTTCAAAAACTTCTCCAAAAATATCACAAAATAACCTTTCATAATCATGAAAATTTTTAAATGAAACACAAAAAAGGTTAGTGTGATTAGATAGGTTGGAAAATTTGGCTTTGGTGAAGATGAAATGATAACTGGAGCTATGATGTAAGCGTACACGTTTGGACCGAAATGACCTTACGGACGCACACGACTATCTCTTCACGAACTAATTCTACGCTCACACAATTGTTCCACGCCGCTTCACGCTATTACATTCATTCAATTTCACGCTAGCGTACGGGTAGCCAAACCGTTTTGCAATCAAATAAGGGCGATAGGCCTGTATCCGATCGAGCTAAAAGGACCAATGTTGGATCCGGACGAGCGAAGGTTGTACCCAAAGAGATCTATCGAAAATAATCACGAATTCGGAAAAGGAAGATCTCACCCAACAAAAGAAAACGAGGGTTCGCCAAACCCTTTACGAAAATTAAGTTAATCAAGAAAACAACGCAAAAACAATTAAAGCTAGTCACGAAATTTTAAATGATTTCAAAATTTAATGCCAGAAATTCCACCACAGGATTATTTAAGAAAAGAAACACACAAAAGTGGAAAGGTTCGTTACCCAACCGGAATGGATGATTCCGATTCACTCGGCGAGGATCGTTCTTCAACGGCTCCACCGGAATCACGCCGGTAGGAGTGAAATTCGCCCGCCTTCGTCGCGTTACACCGGAAATGGAAAGTCCCGTCGAAATCTTCTTAATATGGAAATAAATATCTTCCAGTATGGCAAGAGAGAGAAAATGTGGTGGATTAGAAATATTAATGGAAAGAGATATTCCCAATATGGAGCGTTAAGGGAATTTATGGTAGGTGATATTTTGGTTATGGTAAGTGGGGGAGAATATGGTATGATTTTAGAATGAGTTTGGAAGGATTTTGTTTAGGATTTAGGAAGGAATTTATGAGGGAGGGGGTCGGTTTTGTTTGTTGTAGTGGAGGTGGCGGCTTGGCTTGGTGGAGGAGGAGGTGGCTCGGGTTGGCCCTGATGGTGGTGGTTCGGGTAGGAGGAAGGAGGAGGGTGGACGGCTCTTGTTGGAGGGAAATGGAAGAGGTGGCAGCCTTGGGAGTTGTGGATGATGGCTCGGGTAGGAGAGGAGTGGTGGCCGGGTTGGAGAAAGAGGGAGGAGGAAAGCCGAGATTTGAGAGGGGGGATGAGAGGTGGCCGGCGGCCTCGGAGAGGGAAGGAGGAGCAAGAGGAAGTTCGGCCAAGAGATGAGGAAGGAGGAAGCTTCAAAAGGTTAGGATTTCAAATTTTCTTTTCATTCAATCTCCTCCAAATAGAGGGGGGGGGGTACATGCCTATATATAGGCTACAACAACAACACTCCAACTGGCTACATGCAGCCCAAACATGAAAACATGAAAATAAAACACACACATACATCATGATTTTATATCATAACCATAATGCACATATTACATGAAATAAAAGTGCAATTATTAAAAATAAAACACACAAAGCATGAATTAATAATTAATAATAACTTGATAACAATTATTATTAACTATTAATAAATCGGCTTGCGATCAGGACGCCTATTATGACGATGCTCTTCACGGTCATTTGTCAGTGCGCCGTCTTCAAGGTGTTGCGCGCCGTAGTCTTCATCAATCCTCCCCCGCTCGAAAATACTCATCACCGATAAGTGGATTTGACTGCACTAGCGCGGGAGAGCTACAACAAAACGAGCTACCCCTGATCCAAACGGCCAATGGACATCGGAGACTGGACGATCACGCCAACAAAGCAGGTAGTGGCCAACATCGCCACAAATAGAGGGGAGCACTTCAACCTGGAGTATCCTGTAATGCAAAAAGATGGTCCTGGGGAACCTCGGAAAAGCATTAGGCAATAAAGGAAGAAAAATTTCAACATCAACTACAAACGTACCTCCAGTGAAGACCGATAAAGAAAGCAATCCAGGCACAATCTCACTACCCAACCCATAAGAGCACGAAGTGGAACCAAACGGACAGGCAAATAACTCAAGTGGTGGAAAAACATGCAGCGTTAAATCAGAAACATTAAAAATAGGGGTATCACCCCAATCAGTGAAAAACCTCAAAAGTACTGCGCGTTCTCCTAATGTCATTAAATTCCGCAAATGGTCCAGCTCGCCAACTCGCCCACTTTCTATAGTGCCCGAAAGCAACCGTTCAGGGACGAGACGCACCAAGTCAAAATCGCAAATTATACCGTAAGACGCTCTTTTTTGTAAGCTAGCAAGAATTTGAATAGATTGTTGTAATGTGGTTGGCGCTTCACTACAGTGCTTACATAAATAAAATTCATTGCGAGCATCATCATGCGCAAACGTACTTAATGCATTCGGTGGTAACGGAACGACATAAGGCGGTACCAACGGAACTAAATCTGGTGGCGCTGAGGGAATCTCATCTGGAGGCACTATAAGCGGCCCTATCCTAAACATATAATTCGATAAATGATTTTCTTTAAAATTCATGGAGGATAAAATTAGGATAAAGGAAATAGTCGCTACAGACATAAAATCTAAAACATCCGAGGGTGTGACCAACGATGGACTCGTAGGGTAATAGGCCGTCAAAGGGGACATGTCCAAAGGAGGAGCTAGGTCATTCTCAATGTCGAAACACGGGTTTAACGTCCAAGAAAGATCTCCCGGTTGCAAGGCATTAAAGTCATATGAAAATTCAAACAATGGATTCGCCCTTACAGAAAATTCATCCGACATGTCTACCAATTCATTAGAGATATCATGTAATTCAGAATCAGTGGTCGGGTCATAGGTCGGCAACAATAATACGGGATCTGGGGGCACTAACGAGACCTCATCTGGGGGTACTGACAGAATGAACTCAGGGGGCACTGTAGAACTCCTGAAATTAATCGTACTATAATCATGTCCTAAATGATCAGTACGTCGAGTCAACGGGTCAGGGGGACGAGTCGGTAAATTCAAACACGGTGTACAATCCAAAAAATCGTCCACTAATGCAACTTCCTTGCTTACAGTTTCTTCTGACACACTATTCAAGTTATTTAATTTAGAATCAATTATAATCTCAGACAAGGGTAGAATTGAGCCCGATGGACACTTTAAATTAGGAACGTCAGATAAAGGTGTTTGCATCAAAGGGATATCGTTCGGGCTCATAGCACTAAAATCATCCAAGGATAACTCGTTCACCCACAATAAGTCTTCCCAATCAGTCGGAACGTCCAATATATCAGGATCATCAGAACAGTCCTCAAAATATCTCTGTCTAAGAGGAACCATCTCGAGTCCGAACAGATCATCTCCTAAGTCACTACTAAGTAATCTCTCATCATCAGGTAAAATGCCTACCGACTCAGGTGTAATCACAGCAGGAGTAATCGTAGGCTCCAAAATGTCGTCGACGGGGAGTGGAGATGATTCCTCAGTGGTGAAATCCTCATCCAGGTCACTAGGGTAACCAATATCCTCATCGTCGCTATCATCATCAAAGATAACAGCCTCGTCCTCAGTGACGGGCACGATCCTAGACAATACCTTAGACTCAACAGGAGAGCCAACAACTAGACTAGACAACTCAAGGGGAGACTCAAAAGGGTCTACAGGCATAATCGACGGAGATCGCTCAACAATGTGTCGTTTGATCTGGGCATTGGGTTTATAGTCAGTCCTAATGGTTGGTATGAAACTATCGTCATAACGATACTCACTCAAAGGTTTGGCGTTAGTAGTACGGAGATTGGTGGGATCAAATTGATCCGAGAGGAGACTACGCATCGCCCACCACGTGTGTGTATAATTGCCAACACGACGCTCTTCGTTTATCCAGAATGACTGGGCTCGACCTATTAACCACCCTCGGGCGAAGTGGACCTTTTGGAGGTCATCCCATTCGCGACAGTCAAAATAAAGTTCTATCTCCTTAAGCCAATCCCTAAAATTTGTAGGGTACCCTAAACCGTCATAGGTAAGATTAATGTGGCTTTGCCTAGGGGAAGGCTTAACCATGGATTTATCATACCAATAGTCTAAATGGGAAACGTGAACGTCATAGGCCATAATCGTAAGAACCGGAGAGAAAACTCGATCCGATACTCGTGTACATGCAAAGAAAAGTAAACTGACCCAAATAAATTATGATTGCCGGAATTGTTCCCGCTTAACCACTAGGGTAATACTTATAGAAAATAGATTTTCTTGCTAAACAAAATATGAAGATTATTAATAAATTTTTTTTTGATGTTTTGCTGAAAAATACGAAATTTAAGCCGCTATTGGCACACCACAAAATTATATTTTTTTTTGTTTTAATTTGGAGAATAATTTGAAATTTGGAATTTGAAATTTGAAATTTGGAATTTGAATTTTAAATTTTGAAATTTGAAACTTGAAATTTCGAAATTTGAAATTTGAAATATGAAATTTGAAATTTTAATTTTGAATTTTGAAATTCGAAATTTGAAATTTGAAATTTGAAATTTGAAATTTCGAAATTTGAAATTTGAAATTTGAAATTTTATTTTTGAATTTTGAAATTTGAAATTTGAAATTCGAAATTGGAAATTTGAAATTTGAATTTTGAATTTTAAATTTTGAGAGGGGGAGGAGTGCCAATTAGGAAATTTACGAGAACCTCCATCTGATACCAAATTGATGTAGGCGTACACGTTTGGACCGAAATGACCTTACGGACGCACACGACTATCTCTTCACGAACTAATTCTACGCTCACACAATTGTTCCACGCCGCTTCACGCTATTACATTCATTCAATTTCACGCTAGCGTACGGGTAGCCAAACCGTTTTGCAATCAAATAAGGGCGATAGGCCTGTATCCGATCGAGCTAAAAGGACTAATGTTGGATCCGGACGAGCGAAGGTTGTACCCAAAGAGATCTACCGAAAATAATCACGAATTCGGAAAAGGTAGATCTCTCGCAACAAAAGAAAACGAGGGTTCGCCAAAAAACAACGCAAAAACAATTAAAGCTAGTCACGAAATTTTAAATGATTTCAAAATTTAATGCCAGAAATTCCACCACAGGATTATTTAAGAAAAGAAACACACAAAAGTGGAAAGGTTCGTTACCCAACCGGAATGGATGATTCCGATTCACTCGGCGAGGATCGTTCTTCAACGGCTCCACCGGAATCACGCCGGTAGGAGTGAAATTCGCCCGCCTTCGTCGCGTTACGCCGGAAATGGAAAGTCCCGTCGAAATCTTCTTAATATGGAAATAAATATCTTCCAGTATGGCAAGAGAGAGAAAATGTGGTGGATTAGAAATATTAATGGAAAGAGATATTCCCAATATGGAGCGTTAAGGGAATTTATGGTAGGTGATATTTTGGTTATGGTAAGTGGGGGAGAATATGGTATGATTTTAGAATGAGTTTGGAAGGATTTTGTTTAGGATTTAGGAAGGAATTTATGAGGGAGGGGGTCGGTTTTGTTTGTTGTAGTGGAGGTGGCGGCTTGGCTTGGTGGAGGAGGAGGTGGCTCGGGTTGGCCCTGATGGTGGTGGTTCGGGTAGGAGGAAGGAGGAGGGTGGACGGCTCTTGTTGGAGGGAAATGGAAGAGGTGGCAGCCTTGGGAGTTGTGGATGGTGGCTCGGGTAAGAGAGGAGTGGTGGCCGGGTTGGAGAAAGAGGGAGGAGGAAAGCCGAGATTTGAGAGGGGGGGATGAGAGGTGGCCGGCGGCCTAGGAGAGGGAAGGAGGAGCAAGAGGAAGTTCGGCCAAGAGATGAGGAAGGAGGAAGCTTCAAAAGGTTAGGATTTCAAATTTTCTTTTCATTCAATCTCCTCCAAATAGAGGGGGGGTACATGCCTATATATAGGCTACAACAACAACACTCCAACTGGCTACATGCAGCCCAAACATGAAAACATGAAAATAAAACACACACATACATCATGATTTTATATCATAACAATAATGCACATATTACATGAAATAAAAGTGCAATTATTAAAAATAAAACACACAAAGCATGAATTAATAATTAATAATAATTTGATAACAATTATTATTAACTATTAATAAATCGGCTTGCGATCAGGACGCCTATTATGACGATGCTCTTCACGGTCATTTGTCAGTGCGCCGTCTTCAAGGTGTTGCGCGCCGTAGTCTTCATCAAGCTATCAATTGAAATTGGAAAAAAATGCTCAAAAGAGGCTTACTAGGGTTAAAAATTTTTAGGCTGGCAAGAAGACTCAAACGAAAACAAAAATGGCCTAAATCATTTTCAAGCTTTTAAATTTATCTAAAACATAGTTTTGAAAAAATTCAAAAAACAAGTCCGAGATAATCAAAGAAGATTGATGAAATTATCTTGAAAATAGAAATAATAGGTGACTTGGATCATTCTCATCTACTACGCTAATCAAAAGTTGACATTACAGAAATTATCTAAAAATGAAAAGGAAAATAGTGGATGAAATATTTTTTTCAAAGTAAAGAAGATAAAGAACAAAAACCATAATAAAAATGCGAGTTTTAGAAAAAACATTTCACATTAACATGCTACCGTGATTTAGAAACACAACATGGCCAACATTTTGCTTGTGAAACATAATTAAAAAGAATGATTAGAAAAATTATAATTAGCTAAGTTGTTTATATTGGATTTTGAGAAAAATAAAAGAAAAGCAAGGGGTACTATTGAAATACCAAAAAAACTGTCTAAACTATTAAAGTCAAAACAAATAGTAAATTTTTTTATATTTTGAAATATTCTCTTTTTTGGATTTTGAAAATTTTTCTATTTTTTTTTAAGATATTCACTTTTTTTTGTTTTTTTTTAAATATACATAACTAGAAAAAAGGAGGAAATCCTCACCCAAGCATAAAATTGACATTGTCCTCAATGGAGAAAGGAGGGGAAGGAGAGAGAGAAATTAAAACATAAATGAAAGTATAGAATTGAAAAATAGGTACTTCCCCAGATTTATGCATCGCGAAAGCTGAGTGATGTCACTCCCCTATGCTTGCGCTTTGGATCTTTCATGAAATGTCTTCTTTGGACTTCGTGATGGAATTACCAGCGTTGGAGCAGGCGATCGCAGAAGCTTCAGCTTATCGAAGCCGTCCGGGGAAAAAATTGTAAAATATAGAAAACAAAAATGTAAGATGGGTTGCATCCCAAGAGCGTCATTTATTTAAAACGTCGTTTGAGCTCGACGCAAAAAAATTATATTGTCCAAAAATAATTTGTCCAAAAATAATAAATAAAGTTTTAACAAAAATAAATAGTCTTAAGTTACAGATCGTGCAGAAGAAACATGACATTGTTCGGACTGACATCATCATCACCAGAAAAATAAAGTTTAAGACGCTGCCCATTTACTTTGAAATCGTCATTATCAGTGTGTGAAATTAAAACAGTACCATATGGAAAAACATGTTTAATAGTAAACGGCCCAGACCAATGAGATTTTAACTTTCCAGGAAATAAACATTAACGAGAATTATAAAGAAGAACTTGGTCGCCCGACTTAAAGGTTTTTGGGTGCCTTAAGTGCTTGTCGTGAAAACATTTCATCCGTTCTTTATAAATTTTGTTGTTCTCGTATGCGTAAGAGTGCCACTCGTCGAGTTCGTTAAGCTGAAATTTTCTAAGGTCGCCGACAGAGTGGGAATAAAAATTTAAAAATCACAAGGCCCAAAAACTGCGGTAGTCTAATTCTACGTGTAAATGGCATGATTTTCCATAAACCAACCAATACGGCGTACATCCGATGGCAGTTCTGTACGTTGTTCGGTAGGCTTATAGAGTATCGTCTAATTTGGTTGACCAATCTTTTCTAGAGGTTGAAACAGTCTTTTCTAATATTTTTTTTTCCTCTATTCACTACTTCGACTTGTCCGTTAGTTTGGGGGTGGCAGGTAGTTGAAAGCTTATGCATAACTCCGTATTTAATAAGGATTTTTTTAAAACTGCGCATTACAGAAATGTGAACCCCTATCGCTAATGATGGCTCGTGGCGTACCGAATCAATAAAATAGATTTTTTTAAGAAAGTAATTACGACTCGGGCATCGTTAATAGGAAGAGCTTGGGCTTTAGACCATCGTGAAACATAATCTACGACAACTAAAATATATTTATTCTCGAAGCTAGAAGGAAGGGGCCCAATAAAATCAATTCCCCAGAGGTCAAAAATTTTGCACTCGAGGAAATAATTTTGTGGCGTTTCATTTTTGTTGGAAAATTTCCCGACCGTTGCCAACTATCACACTTACTCACAAAGTCTTGCGCGTCTTTAAACAAGCTAGGATAGTAAAAACCCACGCAAAGAACTTTGTGGGTGGTGCGAGTAGCTTGATAGTTACCACAAGTCGGTCCTTCGTGCAAATGTTTTAAAATATCCAAACCTTCTTCAAAAGAGACACATCTCTTTATCACTTGGTCCGCACAGACTCTAAAAATATGCGGGTCCTCCCAAAAATAGTTCTTCAACTAAGCAAAGAATTTCTTCTTTTGTTTAGAGGAGAACTCTTTTGGGAGCACATGAGCCACTAAATAATTGGCTATGTGTGCAAACCAAGGAGAAGGAAAAGTGTTAATTAAAAGCAACTTTTCATCAGGAAAATAATCATTGAAAGATTTTTCATCTAATTTTTCAATAAACTGATTATCTAATCGTGAGAGATGGTCGGCAGCCAAATTCTCGGCTCCTCGCTTATCACGGATTTCTAAGTCAAACTCCTGGAGGAGTAAGACCCAGCGAATCCGGTGTGGCTTTGCAACTGTCTTGGCAAGAAGATACTTGAGGGCCGAGTGGTCCGTAAAAATTAGAATTTTTGAAAGTGTAATATAAGGATGAAATTTATCAAAAGAGAACACTACAGTTAGGAGATCCTTCTCGGTCGTGGTGTAATTCTCTTGTGCTGATGTAAGTGTTTTACTTGAATAATAGATGGGGTGGAAGATTTTAGAAATTCGTTGTCTAGTACGGTTCCCACCGCGAAACTAATCACATCACACATAGTTTCAAAGGTAAGGTCCCACACCAGATCTATCATAATGGGGGCGTTAATTAATTTATCTTTTATTAATTCAAAGGCAGACAAACAAAGGTCATAAAAAATAAATAGGGTGTCTTTTTCCAAAAGATGGGTAGGAGGTTTGATGATTTTGGAGATGTTTTTTATGAAGGGACGGTAGAAACCAGCGTGTCCTAAGAAACTCTTATAGCTTTGACGTTCATAGGTGGTGGCAGCTTCTCCATAACTTCTATCTTAGCAATATCTACCTCAATTCCTCTCGCAGAAGTTTTATTACCCAAAACTAACCCTTCCCTCACCATAAAATGACATTTTACCCAATTTAGGGAAACATTAGTTTCTTCGCATCTTTCTAAGACTTTTTCTAGATTTTCTAAAAAACTATCAAAGGCATCGCCGAACACGGAGAAATCAACCATAAATACCACCATAATGCTATCTACATACTTGTCGAATATAGTGAGCATACATCATTGGAATGTTGCTGGCGCATTGTGTAATCCAAACGACATTATTAGGTAGGCGAAGGTGCCGAAGGGACAAGTAAACGTAGTTTTATCCTGGTCCTCGGGAGATATGGGGATTTGAAAATACCCCGAGAGACCATTGACAAAAGAGTAAAAACTATGGTCGGATAATCGCTCTAAGATTTGATCGATGAACCGCAAAGGAAAGTGGTCCTTGCGGGTGGCGTTATTTAACTTACGATAGTCGATACACATTCGCCACTTCGTAACCGTCCGTGTCGGGATTAAGTCATTATTTTCATTTACAACTACAGTTATCCCTCCCTTTTTCGGCACTACCAGAACAGGGCTAACCTACTTTCTATCAGATATCGGATAGATAATTCCTGCGTCAAAGAGTTTCATAACCTCGCCCTTTATGACTTCTTTCATGTTCGGGTTTATACGGCGCTGAGGATGGATTGAATTGCGTGAATAATATTCCATTAAAATTTTATGAGTGCAGAAGGATGAGCTTATTCCCTTGATATCGGAAATATACCAAGCAATAGAGCAGCGAGGTTTACGTAAAACTAGAAGGAGTTTGTCATTTGGACTTCAGATAAGTAGGTCGAAACTATCACTGGCAGTTCGGAATTTTTTTCTAGGAAGTTATACTTGAGATGTTCATGTAGGATTTTTAATTCTAGGGTAGGGGTTCTTCATATGAGGTTTTAAAAATTCGTTCTTTTTCAAAAACTATATCTTCATAGACTTTTATATATGGAAAATTAAAAGGGGTGGGGCTAGTGTCCATGGAGGCTTCTTGCATAGATTCCATTGGAAGAGTAGAGGGAGGACAAAAATCATAAAATTCATTTTCACTATCAGAAGGGCAGTAGGAAGATTCATCACTTAAGGCATCTAAGAATCAACAGGAGTCGTCATTATCCAGGGTTTTTTTTTTATCGAAGGGGAGATAGAGAAGGTTACTTCATCGTCGACTACTCGAAGGAAGCATTTTCCATTACTTACGTCAATGATAGCTCAAGAGGTGGCAAGGAAGGGTCGGCCAAGGATCAGGGGAACCTAGACACCTTCTTCGATGTCCAAAATGACGAAATCCACCGGTAAGATGAATTTATCGACTTTGACTAGAACATCCTCCACTATTCCTAACGGATACTTAACTGTTCTATCGGCGAGTTGTATACTCATGTGTGTTGGGTTGAAGATACAAATTCCCAACTTCTTGAACAATGAGAAGGGCATCAGGTTGATACTCGCACATAAGTCGGCTAATGCGTTCTTGACAAAAAGATCACCATAGACACACATAATAGAAAAACTACCCGGATCACTTATCTTATTAGGTAAACCATTTGTGAAGACCGCAGAGCGCTCGATATTTAGCATGATGTGCGACAAGTTCTCTAAATTTTTCTTGTTAGTCAAGAGGTCCTTAAGGTACAGCGTACTTCGGCATCGGGGAAATCTCTTCATGGAAGGGTAAGTTTATGTGGATTTGCTTAAATATTTCTAGGAAGCGAGAGTATTGATCATCCTGACGTTGTTTGATAAGTTCGAAAGGGTATGGTGGAGCGAGATCTTTTTCTATAACCGAGAGCGGAGTGAAAACCTTTTTTCAGTGGGTGGTGGAATTTTCAAAATGGGAGCAGAGCTTGCCTCGGGCTCTTCACTAACCATACAAAAAACTTGTTTCCCACTCAAAAGAGTTATAGATTTTGCTTGTTCTCTCGGGTTGAGCTCGGTATTGGAAGGAAGAGACCATGCAGGTCGCTCAGAAATAATTTTTGCGAGTTGTCCTACTTGATTTACTAGATTTTTAACGCTTCCGGTTAAGGTTCTTATAGTAGCGTCATTTGTGGTTATATATTTAGAAAGTAACTCCACCAAGCTTGGAGGTTTTGGATAGTTTTTAAAGGGTGGAGGTGGTGCAGAAAAATCATTTTGTTGTGGCGGGCGCATTGCATTCGAAGGATTACTCCACAAAAAATTCGGGTGGTTCCGTAAAGCAGGATTATAACTATTCGGAAAAGTTAAACCAGGAGCATGGAAATTTGCAGTAGAAAAATTATTAAAAGAATTTCTGGGCATATTATTAACATAATCTAATTATTTGGGAGCAGGAGTTGCAGATTCCCATACCTGAGGGGCGGAGGCAGCAGACATCTCCGTACTTTTTTTACTTAAAATTTTCACTTGCATAACTAGCTGAGAGACGTTGTCCACTTCAAATATACATGCAGGTTTGTTTGGGAGGGACGTAGGCACATTCCATTAATAGGTGTTCATGGCCATGTGCTCAAAAAGATCAAGAACTACTTTCGGGGTTTTTTGGTTTAAGGTACCACCGGAAGCTGCGTCTATCATTTGCTTTGTATTTTGATTTAGTCCATTATAAAACGTCTGCACTTGAAACCATACAGGCAGCGCGTGATTGGGGCATTGTCTTAATAGTTCTTTAAAACTTTCCCAAGTTTCATATAATGATTCAGAGTCTATTTGTCCAAAGGCAGAAATATCATTCCTAAGATTTGCAGTTTTAACTGGCGGAAAATACTTCGTCAGAAATATTTCAGTTAGTTGATCCCAAGTGGTGATGCTCCCTCTTTATAGAGTCATCAACCACTGTTTAGCCTTGGTTATTTGGGAAAAAGGAAATAATCTTATCCTAATAGCATCATTTGTGACAATTTATCTTGAAGGTATCACAAATCTCAAGAAAGCTAGCTATATGCGCATTCGGATCTTCATCTTGAAGTTCATCATATTGCATATACTACTGCACCATTTGAATTATGCTAGGCTTTAGTTCGAAATTATTATTAGCTATAGCAGGGCGCACTATATTGGATTCTGTTCCCTCTAGATTCGGTCGTGCATAATAGGACATAGGCCTATGCACGGCTTTCTCCACGTGGTGTTCTTCCATTCTTAAAGTAGAAAATGACACAGAATCCTCAACCGATATTTGGAGAGTAGGGCCTTGAAATCGTGATCTTCTCCAATGAGTACGCTCAATTTCGTGGTCCAAGTCCAAAATACCTGATGGATTCCCGCGGGTCATGCACTAAAAGAAGAGAAGATGAAGAAAGAGAAATAAATAATCTAGAAAAAGAGAAGCTAAAAAATTCTTAAATAGATTTTTTTATGTTTTAACTCCCAAACTTCCCAAGGGCTACCAATGAAGGGTTCGCAAGGTACTATACAAGATAGTGGTATTTAAGCCAATTTGCCATTTTTGAGAGAGTTAGGTGGTGTAGAAAAATTGTGAAGTGGGTTTCTATTAAGAGCGTTAATAAATTTTTTAATTTTTAATTTTTTTAGAAGGAGGATGAGAAAGAGAAATGATAAAAGTAATAGGTTCGTGTTTTCAAATTATCAACAAAAGTTACTCCCCAGCAACGACTCCAAAAACTTGGTGTCAAGAAAAAGAGAGCCGAACTTGCAATCCAACTAGGCAAGTATACCTATCGAACTGTAGCTAGGGGACACAAGTGTCGTATGGAAATCCGGGAACTGTTGAGTAAACCTACTCACACAAAAACTAATATCTTATCGAAGGATGGTTTTAGGGTTAAAGAGAAATCTAAATGCGATTAAGAAAAGAGATATAACGCTAAAAATAGAACTACTTACAGTTAAATAAAGAGCTATTAAAAACGATTACAACGAAGGGTTGGAACAATGAAATGGAAAAGCACTCGATCGAGAATCACCTCGGCAACAGTTGACTAAAAATGCGATAAAAAGCCTAACTTAATAGGGTAAAGGTCCTTGAACGTGGAGGTTCCTAAAGCTTGAACACGCTTCTCTCAAAGTCGTGCCTAAATGAGTTTAGGAAGGTCCGATCGAACTCTCATCCAAATCAGAGGCCTAAAGCTCGCTTTCCGTGGTGAACCACACTATGGGATTTCACTCCAATTCAGGAGATTTGGTGAAACACCCCCATCCGTCGTATGGCATATAACAAAAGGTCCAACTGGAACCCGATGCCATATACAACGGATAGTCGGAAGGGTTACGGAATAATACCAAATACTCAACTACACGTCCTAACACAGAGCATTTTAGCGGAAGCTTTTAAATAGTTTTAGAGAACCCAGAATTTACACAACCACGGCATGAATGTCAACTATACCACAGGAATTAAATACATCAAATACACAAAAGAGTACATGGCCTTAAGGCCTTACAAATGTTCACTTGACAATATAATGTTTTACATACATCGGCTCACAGGCCGGCCACACATGATAAAAGTAAACAACGGTTCGCTTGGCCTTCAAGTGCCAGCTCAGCAACTTGGGCTTCAGCCCGCTACTTGGCGCTTGGTTCCGCAGCACCTGCAAGAAACATTCCACCGCACGGTGGCAAACAAAGCAACGGTCAGCTAAAGCTGACCAAATTATAACTACCCCGCCCCTTACTAGGAAGGGCGGTGCTCCTTCCCTCCATATCATTAGCCAAGCTAAATAGTAAAGTGCAAATATATATTTTGCCACAGGTGTAGGCTCGCTCGGCCAAACACCCCGTGCACTTAGGGCACATTCTCAGTGAATCCGGTCAATTCCGTAGCTTCACCACCACCGTGAGGATGGCAAACATTGTGAGAATTTTTGAGTCTTTCCGACCAAAGTCCTAGACTCCCGACTATGCCAACAGCCAGTTCCACTTAAGGGCCTCTAGCACCGAACTACAAAGCCCAGGTCCGTTTCCACCCTCCCGTTCCTCACGCCGCCTAGTCACTTTAAGACGTACGCGCGGGCCAAGCTTCACCCGGATCCTAAAACATTTCAAAACATCACATAACCCAGTTATGTTCAAGGCTGGCTCCCCAGCCGCCATGTTAGTACAATTACGTTTCCGCCCAATTTTCCGGGTGCGTCTTGGAGTTAATCCCCA
Organism: Platanthera zijinensis; assembly: GCA_039513925.1. Classification (NCBI taxonomy): domain Eukaryota; kingdom Viridiplantae; phylum Streptophyta; class Magnoliopsida; order Asparagales; family Orchidaceae; genus Platanthera; species Platanthera zijinensis. The sequence continues at coordinate 125,254,260 of CM077086.1, read as the reverse complement.
AGGATCCCTGTTGCAATCTACCACGTAGAAACCCGAAAAAAATGCACAGAGTCTTCTCCAACTATTCATGCAATGCAACATCACTGATCCAGACAAACACGTCCGGGTAGGCTTCACACACAATACCTATGCCCGTACTTCGATTCCGGACTCTAAACAAGAGGGACTTCACATATCTACCCCAAGGAACATCGAGCACTCACCGCACAGTCGCGGGAGAGGGTTTCCCATGCAGAAAGGAAGAGGACTTCACATGTCCAAGTTGAGAATCGTTACCCTTGAAGTCTGCTTAGGCGCCATGAAAAACTAGCTGGATGAAAGGCTTTGCAAGGGAATTCTCTCTATGGATCTGGTCTCGGTTCTCACTTTCGTGCTCTAATGCTCCGCCGGCGACCGTATTCCCCCCTTCCTTCTTCCTTGCACTCTCCTCTCTCTAACATATTAGAAAGAGAGAGATTAGGATGAAATTAGGAATTAAACCTCTAATCTCGGACTAAACACAAGCAGGAACACATCTGGGCCGTTAGATCTTATTTAAAGAAAACGAACGGCTCATATTAGCCTGAAATTCCTTAATCCCGGGTCGAACACGGCCTTTCATACGGCCGTGTCCCAGGCCATGTGCCTCGATCCAGCCACTAATATCGAGCACAGAAAAGGACACGGGTTGGGACATGCCCGTGTCGGGTCCTCGACATGCCCGTGACAATGGGCCGTGTCACGAATAACCGCCACGCCAACCGTCATGTCGCTTGGTTGATATGGGTGGCGACACGCCCATGTCACATGTGACATGCCAGTATCAGACAGTACACACCCGTATTTCAGGCCATGTCCCTCAGTCGATACAGGACCAAACTTACAGAGGAGTTCATGACCATGTAACACACCCATGTCATAGGTCGTGTGCCTGACACGCCCTATGACACGCCCATGTCACAGGCCGTGTTCGATCACTCAACGCTCGTTGACCTCAACTCGACTACCCGAGCACGACACACCCTGTGACACGCCTGTGTCATAGGCCGTGTTCACTTTTCTTAGACACGAACTTGGCTCAAAACACCGCCCGGTTCACTTCTGAGTTTTGGGGCATTACAAATATCCCCCCCCCCCTTAAAGAATTTCGTCCACGAAATTATATAAAAGTACACAAAACTACATAAAGATTACCTGCGTGGAATAATTCGGGGTATGCATCCAACATAGTCTTCTCTCGTTCCCAAGAAAGCTCCTCTCGTCCGCAGTTATCCCAACGGAATTTAACCATTCGGATTTCCTTGTTGTGGAGCCGTTTGACTTCAAAGTCTTCAATGCGAACTGGCTTGACCTTGGTTGTCAACCCATTATCAATCGGCACTTGATCGACCGCAACAACCTGAGAAGGCTGTTTTACCACCTTTCGCTATACCAAAACGTGGAATACATCATGTAGTCCACTCAATTCCACCGATAACTTCAATCGATATGCTGCTTCGCCAACTCGCTCCAGGATCTCAAACGGTCCAAGGTATCTCGGACTCAGCATCTTCAAGCGTCGAATCCACGAGACACCCTAAAATGGCTTGATTTTCAACTACACCAAATCGCCAACACTGAACTTCACATTCATATGCTTGGCATTAAAGTATTTTCCTGTCTATCCTGGGCGATCTTTAACCATTCCTGAATCGTACGTACCATTGAAGTGACGTCTTCCACTGCCTGACGTTTATATAACTTTGACTCGCCTGTCTCTAACCAAGACAACGGCGTGCAACACCTTCTCCCATATATGGCCTTGAAAGGCGTCATACCAATACTCGCTTGAAAACTGTTATTGTAAGAAAACTCTGCCATGTACAAGTGATCTTCCCACTGCTTTACGAAATCCAAGACACACATGCGAAGCATGTCCTCCATCATCCTGTTGACCCTTTCAGTCTGACCATCCGTCTGCGGATGAAAGGCTATACTGAAACTCATCTTAGTTCCCAACAACTTATGCACCAGCCTCCAGTCATTTGACGTGAAGCGTCCGTCTCGGTCACTAACAATACTGCATGGCACACCATACAACTGGACAATATTATCCACATAGAGCTTGGCAAACTTTTCCACCGGATCTTCATTCCTATTCAGGATGAAGTGCGACACCTTTGTTAATCTATCTACGACCACCAAGATGGCGTAATTTCCCTTTTACGACCTTTGCAAACCATGCACAAAATCCATGGAAATTTCGTCAAACTTCCAATCTTGGATAGGCAAGGACTTTGAGAAACCTCCGGGCTTCTGGCACTCCGCCTTCACTAGGGCACAAATTCGGTACTTCTCCATATAAAGTGCTACATCCTTCTTCAATCCTAGCCACCAAAAAAACTTCTTCATGTCCCTATACATCTTCGTGCTCCCCGGGTGGATTGAGTACTTGGTATGATGAGCCTCATACATCAACTCCTCCCGAAGATTATTTTCACTTGGGATGCATAGACGACCGTCCTTCCTTAGAAGTCTATCTTCAACCACAAATTGGGAATTTGACCCATCCAATGTTTCATCCAAGATTTGCTTCCTACTGCTATACTAGAACAAAAGCTTGCCGAATCCAATCAGCTAGGTCATACTGTACCTCCGTCAAACACAAAACGGCCTCAGCACGAGCCTGCTTGTCATCGCAGGAGATCTCCAAAGCCTCCAAATCACGGACCAAACTCTCAACATGCACCGCCAACCAGATAGCTTGCGCAGGTGCCCTACGACTCAACGCATCCACCACTACATTTCCTTTCCCGGGCACATAATGTATTTTGAAAGTGTAGTCCCCCAGGAACTCCATCCACCTCTGCTGCCTCATGTTCAGATCCTTCTGATCTAGCAAATACTTCAGGCTTTTATGATCGGTTTAGATATCGACCTTCACACCGTAAATATAGTGCCTCCACAGCTTTAGAGCAAATATCACGGCTGCTAGCTCCAAGTCATGGACCGGATAATTTCTCTCATGAACCTTCAACTGTCATGATGCATAGGCTATTACGCTCCCATGTTGCAGCAGAAAACAACCCAAACCACTGCCCGAAGCATCACTATAAATTTCAAACCCTTCGAACCCACATAGCGAACGCAAAATAGGCGTCGTGACCAACCGCCTCTTCAATTCTTCAAAAGCCTGTGCACACTCCAACGTCCACACAAAATTTTGATCCTTCCTTGTCAGCGTTGTGAGTGGTAGCGCTATCCGCGAGAAGTTCTCCACGAAGCGCCTATAGTAGCCAGCAAGCCCCAAAAAGCTTCGGACTTCCGCCACCGTAGCCAACACTGGCCACTCCTGAATCACCGCTATTTTTGTCGGATCCACCGTTATTCCTTCACCACTAACAATATGACCTAGGAATGCGATTGAGGATAACCAGAACTCACACTTGGAGAACTGTGATCATCCTCACACCGTGAGTACACCAAGATGTCATCGATAAATAATATCACGAAATGGTTCAGGTACTCTCTGAACATCCTGTTCATCAAATCTATAAACACGGATGGCACATTGGTTAACCCAAACGGCATGACCGTAAACTCATAATGCCAAAACCGCATGCTGAACGCTGACTTTGGGATGTCACTTTCTCTTATCCTTAGTAGGTAGTATCTGGATTTCAGATCTAACTTCGAATATACCGTTGACCCAACCAAATGATCAAATAGATCGTCAATCCTTGGGATCGGATACTTATTCTTTTCTGTAAGCTTGTTCAACTCCCAATAATCAATACAAAGTCACAAGCTCCCATCTTTCTTCTTAACAAAGAGGACCGGTGAGCTCCAAGGCAACGAACTTGGACGCACATACCCTTGCTCTAACAATTCTTATAGTTGCACCTTCAACTCCGCCATCTCCTTAGGCGCTATCCGATACGGAGAGCGTGACACCGGTTGTGCACCCGGTACCAGCTCAATTGTAAAATCAATCTCCCGCTGAGGAGGGTCTCCAGGGAGATCGTCTGGGAATACATCAGGATACTCGGACACAACTGCAATACTGTCAAGACTAGGTTTTAGAGTTGAAGCCTGCACTGAAAGGACAAACAGCTCAGCTCTAGACCGAACTGCCTTAATCACCTGAAGAGCCGACATCATAATCTTGCTCGACCCTTTCATACCCGCAAATGTAATCTCCTTATCAGAATTCAGTCCCAACTTAACCTCCTTTCGGTTGCAATCAATGTATGCTCGCTGCTCCGAGAGCCAGTCAATTCCAAATATTACATCGAACTCCACTAATGGCAACACCAACTCTTGCAAAACAAACTCCTAATCCCCAATCCGAATCTTTACCACACAGACTCTATCCGCACGCGTTGAGCACCTATTGGGCAACAACAAATCCAACTTGTATTTTGTCATCGAGGAAGGAAGTCTGATGCGCAATATGAATCTTTCGGACAAGAAGGAATGCGAAGCTCCCGTATCAAACAAGGCTCTCGCCGGACTATCGAAAATTAACACAAAGCCTAGCACCAAGATTTATAAGCTAACATATAAAAGGGTAACGGCTACAAAAGATAAACAGTAAATATTTAACTCATACATTTCACCACGTCAGCTTGCTTAATGGCCTCTTGCAGACTAAGGTTGTAAACTCTAGGCTGGGCTGGATCTTGGTGGGAAGCGGTTGACTCCGCCGCCTTCCCCTTTTCCTCATAAGTTGCTCTTGTCCTCTTCTCGGACTTAGCACGTCCGCTCCTACACTCACGTGCAAAATGCCCCACCTTTACATAGTTATAGCACGCTCCTGGGGCCCGACTTGAGTTTTCCCCCGTCTCACCAGATGAAGGGGCTGAACTTGAAGTCTCCTGTTTCTTATTCCATCTACGGAAACCAGACTTTGAACTCGGCATTTTGAACTCTGAATTCTTTTCCCCTCGCTCCTTCTTCTCTTGAACTTTCTTCGCGAACCTTTCTAGACACCGAGCAGCATTAGCCAAGGATAGGAAGCCATGTGCTTTAGGCCCAGCGAGGAGTAACTGTAGGTCGCCCCGTAGGCCCTCAAAAAATCGATAGGTCTTCCGTTCTTCTTCAGTAAACATAACACCAGCATAACGATCTAACCGAGTAAACTCGTGGAGATACTCATCCACGCTACTCGCTCCCTGAGTCAATCCAAGGTACTTATTCTCCATTTCAAGCTTCTGGGTAGAAGGTAGGTATCTGGCCAAGAACAACCTTTATAATTTCTCCATCGGTACTTCGGTAAGTTGCCTTCCCACTAAGAGATAAACCTCCAACTCGTCCCACCACATCCTTGCCTCACCAGCCAATAAGAAGGTCGCTATTATGGTCTTCTGCCACTCCGTAGTTTCTGTGGCGGTCATGACCCTCTTCATCGTAGAGAGCCAATCCTCAGCTTGAGTTGGCGTTCCCATCCTGTCGAACACCGGAGGATTAAAACTCATCACATGCTTGAGCTGTTTCTCCGTTGCTCTCCTTGGTGCTACCGGATCAACTGCCAAGAGTTCTACCACTCCCTACTCTGCCACTCTAATCAGTTCTTGCTCATTTGCAGGTGGTGAAGGATGCACTTGTTGGGCATTGATCATACCAAAGACTGCTTCAGCCACTAATTTGATGGTTTCTGCTGAAGGAGGTGTTGTAGGAACGTCACTCGGTGCACTACTTTCCGCCAATTACAGACATTCCGATTGCCCAGAACAACTCCTAAGAACCTATAATTTCATAAACCCTTGATTAGGTGATACACAAATTGCTAAAAGCAATCACTGGAATACTCAGGTTCCTCAAAACAAGTGTATTTTTTATTCCTAAGTAGACATTCATGGGTTCTTTTATGTTATAACGATGACACACATAAATGTGCTCACCACCCCTTAAAAGAATTTGCCCATGAATTCAAATACAGACGACCGAAACCCTACTCTGATACCAAATTGTAACACCCCCATCAGTTGTATGGCATATAACAGAAGGTCCAGCTGGAACCCGACGCCATATACAACGGACAGTTGGAAGGTTACGGAATAATACCAAATACTCAACTACTCGTCCTAACACAGAGCATTCTAGCGGAAGCATTTAAACAGTTTAAGAGAACCAAGAAATTGCACAACCACGGCATGAATGTCCACTATACCACAGGAATGAAATACATCAAATACACAAAAGAGTACATGACATTAAGGCCTTACAAATGTTCACTTGACAATATAATGTTTTACATACATCGACTCACAGGTCGGCCACACATGACAAAAGTAAATAACGGTTTGGTTGGCCTTCGAGGGCCATCTCAGCAACTTGGGCTTCAGCCCACTACTTGGAGCTTGGTTCCAGAGCACCTGCAAGCAACATTCCTCCGCACGGTGGCAAATAAAGCAACGGTCAGCTAAAGTTGACCAAATTATAACGACTCTGCCCCTTACTCGAGACGGCGGTACTCCTTCCCTGAATATCATTAGCCCAGCAAAATAGTAAAGTGCAAATATATATTTCACCACAAGTGTAGGCTCGCTCGGCCAAACACCCGTGCACTGAGGGCACATTCTGAATGAATCCGGTCAATTCCGTGGCTTCACCACCACCCTCAGGATGGCAAACATTATGAGCATTTTTGAGTCTTTCCGACCGCAGTCCAAGACTCCAGACTATGCAAATGGCCAGTTCCACTTAAGGGCCTTTAGCACCGAACCGCAAAGCCCAAGTCCGTTTCCACCTGCCCATTGCTCACACCACTTAGTCACTTTAACACGTACGTGCGGGCCAAGCTTCAGCCGGAGACTAAAACATTTCAAAACATCACATAACCCAGTTATGTTCAAGGATGGCTCCCTGACCGCCAAGTTAGTAGAATCACATTTCCGCCCAATTTTCCGGGTGCGCCTTGGAGTTAATCCCCAAGGATCCCTGCTGCAATCTACCGCGTAGAAACCCGAAAACAATGCACGGAGTCTTCTCCGTCTATTCATGCAATGCAACATCACCGATCTAGACAAACACATCTGGGTAGGCTTCACACACAATGCCTATGCCTGTACTTCGATTCCGAACTCTAAACAAGGGGGACTTCACATATCTACCCCAAGGAACACCGCGCACTCACCGCACACTCGCGGGAGCGGGTTTGCTATATAAAAAGGAAGAGGACTTCACATGTCCAAGTTGAGAATCGTTACCCCTGAAGTCTGCTTAGGTGCCATGAAAAACTAGCTAGATGAAAGGCTTCGGCGGGAATTCTCTCCATGGATCTAGTCTCGGTTCTCACTTTCGTGCTCCGATGCTCCGCCGGAGGCCGGATTCCCCCCTTCCTTCTTCCTTGCACTCTCCTCTCTCTAACTTCTTAGAAAGAGAGAGTTTAGGATGACATAAGGAATTAAACCTCTAATCTCGGACTAAACACAAGCAGGAACTCATCTGGGCTGTTAGATCTTATTTAAAGAAAACGAACGGCTCAGATTAGCCTGAAATTTCTTATTCTTGAGCCGAACACGAACTTACACATGGCTGTGTCCCAGGCTGTGTGCCTCGATCCAGCCACTAATATCGAGCACAGAAAAGGACACGGGTTGGGACACGCCCGTGTTAGGTCCTCGACATGCCCGTGACTAGGGACCATGTCACGAATAACCGCCACGCCAACCGTCACGTCGCTTGGTGGACACGGGTGGTGACACGCCCGTGTCAGATGTGACACGCCCGTGTCAGACAGTACACGCCCGTGTTCTGGACCGTGTCCCTCAGTTGACACAGGACCAAACTTCCAGAGGAGTACACGGCCATGTGACACGCCCGTGTCACAGGCCGTGTGCCTAACACGCCTTGTGACACACCCGTGTCATAGGCCGTGATCGAGTAATCAACGCTCGTAGAGCTAGACTCGACTACCCGAGTACGACACGCCCTATGACATGCTCATATCATAGGTCGTGTTCACCCTTCCTAGACACGAACTTGGCTCACAACACGGCCCGGTTCACTTCTGAGTTTCGGGGCATTACATTTGGACGTCTGCCTCTCTCGAGGGGTGCGTGCCACTCTCTTTACTCTCTAGTGTTCACTTCAAACTATGAGCCTCTCTGCTAGCTAAGAGTGAAAACAGAAATGGAAATTATATATCGATTATATTATTCCAAACATGAAAGATCAAGAGTAATTCGAAGGCCTAAATCCTAAAAATAAAAGTTAAATTCAAAGCATCATAACTTAATACCCACGAAACTTGGATCATCAAGATCGAATAGTATGAGGATTAGTTAATCATAGCGAAGTGGAGGAGGAGGGATGAGTCGAAAAGCATTAAGAAGACAAAGTAAACAATGGGCACTTATATTAATATTGAAGAGAGCTACAACTTGGAAAAGAAAATTAAACTTGCAATGAAATGAAAACCTAAACTAGCATTACATTTAGCAACTAAAGGAAGTATATAAACTATAACAAAAGATTACACTACGCTAGGGATAAGAAAAACAAAAAATGAGAAAGAGAGAGAAAGAGAGAGAGAAAGCATGAAAAAGACTAAGAAATAAAAGGGCAGCACCTCCCCTCTAAAACAAAAACTATTCTGGACACAAGGGGGTACCACTATATTTATTAGAAAAATTCTCGGTTTGGTCACACCCTCTATCATACCCAGGGAGGGTGTGTTAAGGTGGCGTGACATGCATGGAGTTGACCTTGGGCTCAGGATTCTGCCGGGAATGATGATTGCTTCTGTACACCGGTGGACATGCCCTCAGCCACGCCCATGTAGTAGGGGTGTGTAAGGCACGTCAAGTCTCAACCATTGGTCAGAAATCCATCAGACGTCACAAAAAGGTGGCACATGCCCGGTGACACGCCCGTGTAGGGGGGGGGGGGGTCGTGTCAGTACTATTGACGTGAAGTAACGGAGAAAGCTTTAATTGCGATAGCAGGCTTTCAGGATGAGGGTGACACGCCCAGGGAGGGCGTGTCAAGGGGCGTGTCAAGTGGTTTTCTCTTTGGAACAGGCTTCAGGCAACTTTTCTCCTCGGGATCGGGTGGCATGCCCTGTGACACGCCCTGGGAGGGTGTGTCAGGGGCGTGTAAGGTGATTTTCTCTGGAAATGGCTTCAGCATCAGACTCCTCTAAATCAGGGTGCATGCCCTGTGACATGCCTTGGGAGGGAGTGTAAGGGGGCGTGTTAGGTGGTTTTTCTCTATAAATGGCTTCAGCATCAGACTCCTTTGGATCAGGCTGACATTCCCTGTGACATGCCCTAGGAAGGCGTGTCAGGGGGGCGTGTCAGGTCAATTTTTGCTGAAAACCCTGTAAACCTGCAAAAAAGAGGAAAACATTAGTGGCAAAAGTATATACATAAGGAGGTCAATATATAAGCTTACAAGACATGATTCACATAATAAAAACTATAAAATACCCTTAAAGTTTAGAGAACAAAATGAACTATCAGTAATTTAGTTAGGTAGGCCAAAACTATCATTGGCTCTTTGGAATCTTTTTTTAGGAAGGAATACTTGAGATGTTCTGGTAGTTCTTTTAATTCTAGGGTAGGGGTTGTTCATACGATGTCTTGGAAGTTCTTTCTTTTTCAAAAATAATATCTTCGTAGACTTATAACTTATACGGAAAATAAGAAGGGGGTGAATCAATGTCCATGGCAGTTTCTTGCAGACTTTCTGTAGGAAATGTTGAGGAAGAACAAAAATTAGAGAATTAATCCTCAGAAATGCATTAGAAAAATTCATCACTTAAGGTATCTAAGAAGAAACAGGAGTTGTCATTCTCCAGGGTATTTTTCATCGAAGGGGTGATAGAGAAGGTCACTTCATCGTCGCCTACTCGTATGAAGAGCTTGTCATTGCTTACATCAATAATAGCTCAGGAGGTGGCAAGGAAGGGTCGGCCAATGATCAAGGGAACCTCGACGTCTTCTTCGATGTCCAATATGATGAAATCCACCGGGAAGATGAATTTGTCAACTTTGACTAGAACATCCTCCATTATTCCTAATGGGTACTTAACGGATCGATCGGCGAGCTAGATACTCATACGTGTGGGGTTGAGGTTACCAATTCCTAACTACTTAAATAACGCGAAGGGCATTAGGTTGATACTTGCACCTAAATCATCCAATGCATGCTTGACAATGAGATCACCAAAGACAAACAGTATAGAAAAACTACCCGGATCACTGATCTTCTTTGGTAAACCGTTTGTCAAGACGACAGAGCACTCGGCAATTAATGTGATGTTCGATAAGTTCTCAAATTTCTTCTTAGTAGTCAGGAGGTCCTTTAGGTAATTAGCGTACTTCAGCATCTGGGAATCGCGTCATGGAAGTGTAGATTTACGTGGATTTGCTTAAACATTTCTAAGAAGCGGGTATACTGATCATCAAGACGTTGTTTGTTAAGTTGGGAAGGGTATGGTGGAGTTATATCATTTTTAAAAATGGGTGGTGGAGCGAGATCTTTTTTTAAAGTTGAGAGCGGAGTGATAACTTCTTTTTCAGCAGGTGCTGGAATATTCAAAACGGGGGCAGATCTTGCCTCGGGCTCTTTATTAACCATACTAGAAACTTGCTTCCCACTCCGAAGAGTTATAGCTTTAGCTTGCTCTCTCGAGCTGGGCTCGGTATTTGCAAGAAGAGACACGGCGGGTCGCTCATATATAATTTTATCTAGTTGTCCTACTTGATTCTCCAGATTTTTAATGGATCAGGCTAGGCTTCTTATAGTCGCGTCATTAACATACACATATTTTGAAAACATTTCCTCCAAGCTTGGAGGTTTTTGATAATTTTGAAGAGGTGGTGCAGAAAAAGCATTTTGTGGTGGCGGGCACATCGCATTCGAAGGGTTACTCTACGAGAAATTTGGGTGGTTTCGTAAAACGGGATTATAACTATTCGGAAAAGCAAAGTGCGGAGCAGGAAAATTTGCAGCAGAAAAATTATTAAAAGCATTCCTAGGCATATTGTTAACATAATTTATTTGTTCGGGGGCAGCAATTATAGATTCCAATACCTGAGGGGAGAAGGCAACAGACATCTCCATTATCTTTTTGCTTAGTATTTCCACTTGTATGGCCAGCTGGGAGACATTGTCTACTTTAAATATTCCTGCATGTTTGTTTGGACGAGGTCTAGGCACATTCCACTGATATCTGTTCATGGCCATGTCCTCGAAAAGCTCAAGAACTACTTCTGGGGTTTTGTTGTTTAATGTACCACCAGATGCTGCGTCTATCATTTGCTTTGTATTTTGATTTAGCCTGTTATAAAACGTCTGCACTTGTAACCATATAAGCAGTGCGTGATTGGGGCATCATCTTAAGAGTTCTTAAAATCTTTCCAAGGTTTCATATAGAGATTCAGAATCTATTTGACAAAAGGCAAAAATATCGTTCCTATGTTTTGCAGTGTTAGCTGGCGGAAAATACATAGTCAGAAATTTTTCGGTTAGTTGATCCCAAGTGGTAATGCTCCCCCTTGGCAGAGTCATCAACCATTATTTATCTTTTGTTCTAAGGGAGAAGGGGATGAGTCTTAGCCTAATAGCATCATTTGTAATACCATTGATTTTAAAGGTGTCACAAATCTTGTTAAAAGTAGCTAACAAACGACTAGAGCAGAGAATAAACGACTAGAAAACAAGCCGGAACTTTGAATAATTGAAATTTTATTATCCAAAAAGATATCATTTACAAAGGTATGGCCTCCCTTTTATAGAATGGAGGAGAGAGAGTAGAATACAAACTAACAATGTGGGACTAAAGCTATACAACAGATCTGGGCGGCTAGAATAAGAGACCGGAACAGGCCGCGCGGTTAGACAATGTTCTAACCGCTCGGCAATACCAGAACCAAGAGAGAGATGCGGTAGGAGACCGCTAGACCGGCCGGTTTCCAAGCCGCCGGAGATAAGCCGTCAGACCGGCGGATACCACACAGCAACAGTCTGGAAATCAACCCGCCAACCTCAATCCGCCAGACCGCCCGGTAAACAACCCGCCAAGCTCAAACCGCCAGACCGCCCGGTCTCATACTTCGACACTCCCCCTCAAGCTGGAGCATATATATCAATCATGCCCAGGTTGTCACAAATGTGGAAGAAGGAAGTAGAAACCGGCTTGGTGAAGATATCAGCCAACTCTTTGTCGGAGGTGACGAACGGAGTGCAAATCTGTTTCGTCAAGACCTCTTCTCAGATGAAATGGCAGTCGACCTCTATATGTTTCGTTCTCTCATGGAAGACCGGATTTTTGGATATGTATATAGCGGCTTTGTTGTCACAGAACATAGGCAGAGGATAGTTATAGACCTCTCCTAGGTCAAGCATGAGAGCCCGCAACCATTTTAACTCACACGTGGTTGACGCCATACTCCGGTATTCGGCTTCTGCACTGGACCTTGAGACAACAGACTGCTTCTTGCTCTTCCAGCTCACAAGATTACCTCCAACAAATGTGCAAAAACCCGATGTAGATTTACGGTCACCTTTATCATCCGCATAGCTTGAGTCTGAGTAGGCTTCAACTCTCAGATGACCATGCTTCTGAAAGAGTAGCCCTTTCCCTGGTGCTGCTTTGACATACTCTAGTATCTTCAAGGCAGACTGAAGATGACATTCCCTGGGAGCTTGCATGAACTGACTGACCTTGCCTACAGCATAGGCGATGTCGGGTCTGGTCACTGTGAGATAAATGAGTTTGCCCACCAGACGTCAATACCTCGTGGCATCGGATATAAAAGGTGAGTCATCTGTCCATGTTTTGTCTTCTCCAGTGGCCATGGGATACCGGGCCGGTTTGGCCCCGGTCAATCTTGCCTCTTGTAGAAGATCAAGCGCATACTTTCGTTGGGAGAGAACCAACGAGTCGGGCTTCCGAGAGATTTCTATCCCCAAAAAATATTTCGGGGAGCCCATATCCTTCGTGACAAGGTGTTGACGGAGGTGTTTCTTTGTCAAGTCCACCCCAGCCTGGTCATCGCCGGTAAGAAGGATATCATCCACATACACCACCAAAACCACAAGGCCTGATGCGGTTTTGCGAATAAACAATGAGTGATCGGCGGAACTTCTTGTAAAGCCAATTGCAGCCACAATGCCACTAAACTTGTCAAACCACGCCTGAGGGCTCTGCTTTTGGCCGTAGATGGCCTTCTTCAACTGGCATACTCGTGTCTCCCCCTGAGCAACATACCCTGGAGGTTGCTCCATATAGACGTCCTCCTGAAGATCCCCATACAGAAAAGCATTCTTGACATCAAGTTGAGAAATTTCCCACTCCCTGTTGACGGCCACGGAAAGAAGAACCCGGATGGTGCTGAGGCGAGCAACCGGAGAGAAAGTATCAAAATAGTCAACTCCATAAGTCTGAGTAAAGCCTTTGGCCACCAGTCAGGCCTTGTAACGATCCACAGTGCCATCCGGGCAAAACTTCACAACGAACACCCAACGGCAGCCAACCACATCAGTACCTATCGGTGGAGGAACAAGGGTCCAGGTACCTCTTTCAGTAAGAGTGGCAATTTCCTCATCCATGGCAGATTTCCAATGAGGAATAACAAGAGCCTCTTGGTAAGTGCGGGGAGTGGTAGTAGCCGAGATGGCCAAAGCAAAGCACCTGCGAGAGGGAGTAAGCCGATCATAGGAAACAACAGCCGCAAGCGGGTGTTGGGTACACGCCCGCACCCCTTTGCGACGGGCAATGGGAAGATCCAGGTCGTCTTGTGCCTCAGGGACCGGAGCATCCGTGGCAGAGAAAGCTGGCCCGGGACTAGAGAGAGACGGCTGCGGAGAAGAAGGAGGGGAGATAATAGGGAGAGGAGGAGATGGAGGAGGAGACGACATAGGAGGGGAGACGTCGACATGTGTGAAAGGCTTACAGAGATATGGTGGAGAGTCAGAGACAGCAGGAGGAGGTGAAGATGGGAAAGAAAAGTAGGATGCATTTTCAAAGAAGGTGACGTCTGCGGAAACAAACTGTTTGCGCAGAACGGGATCAAAGCAACAGTAGCCTTTTTGAGTTGTCGAGTAACCCAAAAAGACACATTTGGTGGAGCGGTGGGAAAGCTTGTTGCGGGTAGCAGACAGAGCATGCACAAAGGCCGTACACCCAAAGATACGGAAAGGAAGAGGAATGGGTTCCTTGCTTGGGTAGAGAATGGAGAAGGGGGTCTTGCCGTGAAGAACAGAAGAGGGAATGCGATTGATGAGATAGCAGGCAAGAAGAACAGCATAGCCCCAGTAGGAGCGAGGCACCTGCATCTGTGTCATCAGAGTGCGAGCGATATCGAGGAGATGGCGATTTTTACGTTCCGCCACCCCATTTTGTTGGGAGGTGTAAACACAGCTGGTCTGATGAATAAGACCATGTTGCATACAAAAAGATGAAAACTCATGACTGAGATATTCTTTAGCATTATCAGAGCGCAATACTTTAATAGAAATAACAAACTGAGTTTTAATCATATTATAAAAAGATTGCCATACAGATAAGAGTTCAGAGCGGTCTTTTAATAGATACACCCAGGTACATCTGGAGAAATCATCAATAAAAGTTACAAAGTAAAAACTACCCCGACCAACGGTGGGAGTAGGAGCAGGACCCCAGATATCAGAATGAATGAGATCAAAAGGGCGGGAGGAACCACGACCTTGCTTCTGCGGGAAGGAGGAGCGGTGATGCTTGCCAAGCTGACACGCATCACAATTGAGCGGAGGACTGGTTTGAGGTAAGTGGGGAAGAAGCTGACGAAGAATCCGAGGAGGAGGATGTCCAAGGCGAAGATTTCATTGAAGCAGATCAGTAGATGAGGAAGAGAAGGAGGACAGAGCGGAAACATTGTCGAGGAAGTAGAGGCCGCCGCTCTCAGTCCCAGTAGCAATCGTTTGTTGGGTCCTCAGGTCCTGAAAACAACAAGAAGTAGGAGTAAATAATACAAAGCACTGAAGTTGCTTGCATAAAGTAGTAACTGAGAGTAAATTGCAAGGGAACTTCGGGACATAGAGAGTGTCCGCTAATCGAAGCGAGGGAGTGACTTGAACCATGCCCGTTCCATGAACCGGGGAAGGCGAACCATCCGCAACGAGAACCGGGGGTAACCGGTCATGCGTCTCTAGGAGAGAGAAGCAGTGAGGGTTTCCGGTCATGTGATTTATAGCACCAGAGTCAATCAGCCATTTACCTTGGGTAACGACGTGTCCACTACCTGAGGTGGTGGCCACAGAAGCAGATGGCCGAGAGGAGGCGGAGGTTGAGGAAGAAGTATCATCGGAGGGACGAAGATGAGGATGTTTCTGCCAGCAGCGGTCAACAGAGTGGCTGGTACGACCACAGTGAGAGCAGAGGAACCTTGACGGACCGCGCGTGCCAGATTGGCTGCGACCATTATTGCCACCCCGCTGGACTTGGTGAGCATTGGAGTCCAGTGGAGGAGGGGAGGACAATAGAGGACGTTGGAGCAGTGAAGTAACAGCAGCGATGCGAGCCGCGGTGGCATCCAAGGTGGGAGACTCGGCTTCGCCCAAGATCTGCTGGCGGATCATATCAAAAGACTCAGGAAGCTATAGAAGATAACAAACAACCACGAGTTCCTGGAAGTGTTTGTGCTGCTCGGCCAAGTCCGCGGAGAAGGGGCGATTCTGGAGGATTTCGGCTCCAAGAGCCTGAACTTGCTGATAAGCCGCAGCAGGAGACATGGAAGGGCGAGCGAAGAGATCCGCATAGAGAGTATAAATGCGGGATGTCTGGGCCCCCTTTGAGTAGAGAGCAGCAAGGTGAAGCCATCTTGACCGTCTCATCATGGCGTATGACAGGAAGACATTCATCGGAGAGGCTATTAGCCAACCACGTGCGGACAAGCGCATCACTGGCATCCCAGTCATCAAATTCAGCAGAGTCTGAGGGAGGAGGTTCATCGGTGAGGTGATGACGTTTGCGCTGAGAGCGGAGAAGAAATGTGAAAGAGACACTCCAATCCGGATAATTGGAGCCAACAAGTTTAGAAACCATGCCAAGGTTGCCAGAGGGAGTAGGAAGTGGCGCCGGAGTGGCGATAGGAGTGGTGGTGGTGGAGGTTTCAGAAAGGGCCATAGGAGAAAACTGCGAGAAGCTGCGCGGTTAGAATATAAGCCGTGCGGATAGAAAGAAGAAGAGCTGCGGCGGTCATGATGTTAGACACCAGCGGCCAGAGAAGCCACGACCAAGCCGCAGGTCCAAGACGGGGAAGAGGTCGAACGGCTAGAAGATAGACCGCGCGAACAGAAGGGGGGAACGAACAAGGCGAATAAAGCAGTAGGTCGCGATGAACAAGGAGATAGGTCGCTGCGACTGAAAGGCAGGACAAAGAGGACGCGCGGACAGGGCGCAAACAGCGAGAACAGGTCGCGAGAAGAATAGGCAAGCCACGCGGATAGGGCGCACAGAATCAGGAGGAGAAGATCGAGTCCTCTGATACCAAGTTAAAAGTAGCGAACAAACGACTAGAGCAGAGAATAAACGACTAGAAAACATGCCGGAACTTTGAATAATTGAAATTTTATTATCCAAAAAGATATCATTTACAAAGGTATGGCCTCCCTTTTATAGAATGGAGGAGAGAGAGTAGAATACAAACTAACAATGTGGGACTAAAGCTATACAGCAGATTTGGGCGGCTAGAATAAGAGACCGGAACAGGCCGTGCGGTTAGACAATGTTCTAACCGCTCGGCAATACCAGAACCAAGAGAGAGATGAGGTAGGAGACCGCTAGACCGGCCGGTTTCCAAGCCGCCGGAGATAAGTCGTCAGACCGCCGGATACCACACAGCAACAATCTGGAAATCAACCCGCCAACCTCAATCCACCAGACCGCCCGGTCAATAACCCGCCATGCTCAAACCGCCAGACCGCCCGGTCTCATACTTCGACAAATCTCAAGAAAGCTAGTGATGTGAGCATTCAGATCTTCATCTTGAAGTCTGTCATATTACACATACTACTGCACCATTTTGATTATGCTAGGCTTTAGTTTGAAGTTATTTTTAGCCACATCAGGGAAAACTATGCTTCATTTTGTACCCTCTAGATTTGGCCTTGCATAATAGGACATAGGCCTATGCAAGGCTTCCTCTACGTTGGGTTCTTCCATTCTTAAGGGAGAGAATGACTCGGAATCATCAACAAGTATTTGCAGAGTGGGGCCTTAAAATCGCGATCTTCTCCTAAGAGTACACTCAATTTCATGGTCCAAGTCAAAAATAACCGACGGATTTCCCCGGGTCAGGCACTAGAAGAAGAGAAGATAAAGGAAGAGACAAAAATTAGAAAAAAGAGTTAAATTTTTT
Organism: Platanthera zijinensis; assembly: GCA_039513925.1. Classification (NCBI taxonomy): domain Eukaryota; kingdom Viridiplantae; phylum Streptophyta; class Magnoliopsida; order Asparagales; family Orchidaceae; genus Platanthera; species Platanthera zijinensis. The sequence continues at coordinate 125,236,951 of CM077086.1, read as the reverse complement.
TATGAATAGATTATTTAAAATTTTTAACTCCCGAACTTCCCAAGGACTACCCAATAAAGGGTTCGTAAGGTACTAGACAAGATAGTGGTATTTAAGCCACATTGCCCTTTTCGAGAGAGTTAGGTGGTGTAAAAAAATTTTGATGTGGGTTTCTATTAAGAGCGTTAATATGTTTTTTTTATTTAAAATTTTTTAAGAAAGTGGGTGAGAAAGAGAAATGATAAAAGTAATAAGTTTGTGATTTCGAATTATCAACAAAAGTTGCTCCCCGGCAACGGCGCCAAAAACTTGGTGTCTACTAATCGTGAAGAAAATAAGAACCGAACTAGTAATCCATCTAGGCATGTATACCTATCGAATTGTAACTAGGGGACACAACTATCGTATTAAAATTCGGGAACTGTTGAGTTATTTTACTCACATGATGACTATTATCTTATCGAAGGATTGTTTTAGGGTTTGTTAAAAGAAAACTAATTACAATTAAGTAAAGAAATATTTGTGCTAAAAATAGAAATACTTGTAGTTAAATACATAGCTACTAAAAGTGATTAAAATGAGGGGTTGAAACGATGAAATAGAAAAGCACTCGATTTAGAATTACCTCGGCAAAAGTAGAATAAAATGCGATAATAAGCCCTAACTTAATAAGGGAAAGGCCCTTGACCGTGGAGGTTCCTAAAGCTTGAACACACTTCTCTCGAATTCGTGCCCAACTGAGTTTAGGAAGGTCCAACCGAACTCTCATCCAAATTAGAGACCTAATGCTCGCTTTATGCGATGAACCCCGTTATGGATTTCACTCCAATCCGGGAGTTTTAACGTCTGCCTCTCTCGAGGTGCACGTGCAACTCTCTTTACTCTTGAGTGTTCACTTCAAACTTCGAGCCTCTCGGCTAGCTAAGAGTGAAAACAAAATTTGAAATTATATATCGATGATATAACTCCAAACAATATTTTTCAAGAGTAAATCGAAGGCCTAAACCCTAAAAAGAAAAAGTAAACTTAAAGCATCATAACTTAATCAACTCGAACCTCAAATTATCAAGATTGAGTACAAGGAGGATTAATTAATCATGGAGAAGTGGAGGATGAGAGATGGGCAGAAGAACATTATGAAAATAAAGCAAAAGGGCACTTTATATTAATGTTAAAAGAGAGCTACAATTTTTAAATAAAAGATTACAAATGCATGGAAATGAAATCAAGGCTAGGATTAACATTAAGCTACTAAAGAAATTACAAGAGCTATTATAAAAGAGGTACACTAAGCTAGAATTAAGAAAAGCTTAAAATGAGAAAGAGAGAGAGGAAGAACACTAAAGGAAAGACATGAAAAACTAAAAGAAATAAAAGGGCAAAACCTCCCCTCTCACACCACAACTGCTTCTGGACAAAAGGTGGAGCCCTTGAATTTATAAAATTTTCTGGGTCGATCATGCCCCCCCCCCATCATGCCCGGGGAGTGCGTGTCACGGGGGCGTGTTAGGTACGAGGTTGACCTCAGGAGCGGGATTCTTGCGGAAATGATGATTGCTTTTGTATAATGGTTGACACGCCCGTATTGGGGGGCGTGTAAGGCACGTCATGTTTAAATCATTGGTCGGAAATCCTTCAAATGTCGGAAAAGGTGGTACACGCCCGACGACACACCCGTGTAGTGGGGCATGTAAGTACTATTGACATGCAACAATAAAAAATCTTTAATGTAGGCCTACAGGCTTCGGGATGAGGGTGACAGGCCTAGAGACATGCCTAGGGAGGGTGTGTCAGGGGGGCGTGTCAGGTGTTTTTCTGGGGATTTGGTTTCTGGCAGAAAACTTCCTCAAGATCGGGTTACATGCCCTGTGACATGCCCAGGGAGGGTGCGTTAGGGGGGCGAGTCAAGTGTTTTTCTCAGGATCTGGCTTCTAGATGAATTCTGCCTCGAGAATGGGTTACATGCCCAAAGTAAACGCTCGGGTCGGGCATGACCCGGGAGCATGTAACAGCAAAATTGGCCGAAAGCTGTGAAAACCTACAAAAAGAAGAGAAAACATTAGTGGCAATAATATAAACAAAAGGAGGTAAACATATAAACTTACACGACATGATTTTTGTATTAAAAACATGAAAATACACAAATAGTTTAGACTACAAAACGTACTATCAAGGCTCATCATCATGATCCATAAGAAACACATTACCTATCTGAGACACGAGAAATCCATATCTCTCGGGCTCAAACCGTGCTCTACCAGATCTACGTGGAACTAGTGTTTCTTGAGTAGGCTCTCTAGCTACAACAACTTGTAGTTCTTGCTCAGGTTCTACTACCATTTCATTCACGATTTGTGGTACTTGAACTTCTTCAAGTTCTATCCTAGTATCCAATCTACTTAAGAACTCTTTCTCAAAAAAGACATCAGTCCTCGTAACAAATACTTTGCCCTCAAATGGTAGGAAATAGTAGCCTTTAGTTTCCTTAGGATACCCTATAAGATAACATTTATCTGACTTGGGTTCCAGCTTGTCAGGCGTCTAACGTATCACGTATGCCTTACAGTCCCAAATCTTAATGAATGACAAACTAGGACGCTTCCTAGTCCATATTTCATATTATGTCTGTAGAACTGCATTCGTTGGAGCACGATTTAGTGTAAAAGTAGCAGTTTCTAGAGCAAAACACTAAAAGGAAACAGGCAGATTTGCATTAACAATCATCGATCGTACCATGTATAATTGAGTATAATTCCTCCTTCCAGACACAATATTATGTTATAGTGTTCTGGGTGGAGTGAGCTATGATACAATACAACATTCTTTCAGATGATCAAGAAAATCATGACTCAGGTATTCCCACCTCGATCAGATTGGAGTGCTTTAAGCTTCTTACCCAGCTTATTTTCTACTTCATTCTTAAACTCTTTGGAATTTTTAAAGGTTTCGGATTTGCACTTCATAAGATACACATATTCGTATCTTCTGAAATCATCAGTAAATGTTACAAAGTAGAAGTACCAACCTCTAGAAATAGTACTCATGGGTCTGCATACATCACTATGTACTATACCCAAGAGATCATCAACCCTCTCATTGAAACCAGTGAAAGGGACCTTAGTCATCTTGTATAACAAACAAGACTCGCATCTCTCAAAAGATTCATAATCAAATCAGTCTAGTAGTCCATCTCAATGGAGCTTGGATATGTGTTTCTCATTTATATGGCCCAAATGATAATGCCAAAGGTACGTAGGGTTGAAGTCATTCCTTTTTAGTCTTTTAGGATTTTTTTTATATTATAGATATGATGGTCTAAGTTCAAAACATATAAACCATAAAACATTCGGGATATTTCATAACAAACATCATTTTTAAATATAGAACAACAATTGTTCATAATATCAAAAGAAAATCATATCATGTCCAAACATGAAATAGATATAATGTTTCTAGTTATGGAAAGAACATATTAACAATTATCAAGTTCAATTACAAGCCCACAGGCCAAAGAAAGACAGTAAACTCCTTTGACTAAAGCAACAACTCTTGCTCCATTGCCAACATGAAGTCTTACCTCTCCTTTACTCAGCATTCTTCTCCTTTCTAATTCCCGCACATATATAAAAATGTGAGAACCACATCCGGTATCCAATACCCAGGATGAAGGAGCAAAAAGGTTTATCTCTATAACATAAATACCTGAAGAGGAAGTTATACCTCCCTTCATCTTTTGCAGTCCCTCAATGTAAGGATAGTTTCTCCTCCAATGACAAGCCTTGCCACTGTGGTTGCATTTCCCTTCTTTTGCCAACCTTTCTTCTTCAGTGCTGATGAATTGGGCTCAATAGAATACTTAGGTCCTACCTTCGTCTTCTTGAAGCCCTTTGCCTTGCACTTGCCTTTAGGCACCATCAAGAAGGGGCTAGCAGGCTTGTCATCTTCATACTAATTTTGGCATTCTCAACATGCCTCGAAGCTCGAGGAGTGTCTTGTCTATTTCATTCATATTATAGTTCAAGACGAACTGCTCATAACTGTCCGGCAACGATTGCAGGATCAGGTTTATAGCCAACTCTTCGATCATAGGAAAGTTTAGCCTTTCAAGGTTCTCTATATACCAATCATCTTGAGTACGTGTGTCCTTACTAGGTCCTGAGCTCCTATCTCACACTAAAACAATGCCTTGGCAACATCGAACAGCTCTTGATGAGCTTGCCTTTGAAACATTTTCTTGTGATGCTCATCAATTTCCTTGCAACTCAATATTCTCATGTTGCTTTTGAAGCTCAGAGTACATGGTTGCCAGAATGTGGCAATCGACATCCAAGAAGTCATCCTGATAATTCTTGTATGCATTTTTATCAGATCAGGACGCATTCCCGGCAGGCTCATCAGGGGATACCTCTTGCCTGAGAACAATTCTAAAGTTCTCGTACCCGTCCAAATAATTCGTACCACTCAGTTTCTCCTTCTCAAGGATGGCTCTAAGGGACAGGGTGGAATGAGATACACTTGCTATGGAAATTTTATAAGGATTCAGCTGTGAAAAAATAGTACTATATTTCAAAATACATTTTATCATTTCAATTAGGACTTTAATTAAAATAACTCCCACTTTTTTTATGAAACTGATAACCCTCGATATTAATTCGGAGAGTATATATGAGTTACTCTCTTAGTGCACAATATTTGTATTTCACCAATACTATGAGTCAGCTTTGGCTTTTCTCTCACATTATAGTTATTTTGGAAGGCAACGCTTGTGAATTGCATTATTATGCAACTCTTGTGTGGTTAGTGAATAACTCCTTATTCGCATCCATCATATGGTGCATGCCAACTATATGCCTCTAGGCACTCAACCTTTATGGTCACCCAGTTAAGTTTTACCTGATATCGATAGTGGGATATCAAAATTATCCTCCCGCACCATTACCAAGATAGATTCATGCATCTTGCTTTGGCAAGCCCACACTTCATCAATAAATGCAGGAAGAGTGTCATCCATCGGAAGGCATCCAAATACTTAATATTGGTTTAATGATTTTCGATACTAGATTAACACTTAATCATGTTTAATAATTAACCAATATGCATATCCACAAAATAAAACTAGCTGCAATCAAAATCCAAATACATCCCAGATGTGCACAATAAAATCATCAACACTTGATGAACTGGGCTAAACCTGAACATCTAGAACCCTTCTGCATGATCAAACTCCACTTACCCAGTAGATAAGAACGTCTCTCTATGTGAGATTCAAAATCAAACACACTTTGTTTTACAAACCAACAAGAGGGATAGTTACTATTAAGGAGTAACAAAGGTATCACAATAAAATAACATACGCTCCCGGCGATGTCGTAGGGGCAGAGCCCCTAACGGGGTACAAAGGGCAGTGCCCCTGGCGATGGTAAAGGGGAAGAGCCCCTGCGCGGTGTGGTGTAGCACCCCAACCAATTATTGGAAAAACTACCCACAATTCCACACAAAATCCATCAACATTTGATGTTCCAGGAATATATTTGGGCCTTTTAGAACACTTTTAAATTATCCAGATCTACATACAATGGGTTTAGCTGTAACACCCCAGTTTTCAGACCTAGAGTCGTTGGAAGCTAACGCCCGGCGGTTGAGATATCGCTGATGATTGGTCAATTAGCTCAACATTTGGAATATCGCATGATCATTGGATCTAGTGTGCACGACCACTAGTCATGCGCCACTGATCGTGCGCACTATTCCCCGTTTTTCCAAGTTCTGCCTAGGGCAACCGCACGACCATTGGACCTAGTGCGCACGACCAATGGTCGTGCATCGCTGCTCGTTCGCATTTATCCCTTTCTTTCTGGAGTTTGGCCATTATTGATCGCATGATCATGGGATCTAGTGCGCACGACCACTAGTCGTGCGCCAGTGATCGTGCGGGTGGGTGGTGTTCCGTCATTTTGTTTCGTGGTCGTCTGATGCTTCCTAAAAATCGATCCAAGGGCCCAGGATCTTCCGCCCAAATGTCTTTATTTGGGCTTTGAGTGTATTTTCCCCTCATTTCTCATCTTTTAGAGTGAGAGTTAGGGTTGGAGAGGAAGAGAAGGGAGGAGGAAGGAGGGAGCTTTCTTCCACAATTAACGGAGCTTCAAAGCTCTGATCATCGTTCTGAGACCAGATCTATGGAGAGGGCGTGGAGGCGCTCGTGTCAATGCATTCAAAGCAAGGATTCCATGGCTAAGAAGAGGGGTCGAAAGGTAACGACATTTCTCTTCTCAGTTTCTAGGATGCGTGCATAACATCTCTTTTTTTCTTACTTTTCAAGCTTTTGGGCACCAAATCTCTCAAATGAGAGGTGTTTGGGTTGACATGGTTCAAGAGGAACCACCGAGTTGATTGTGTCCATCTCCGGCATGATATTGCATTAGAGATCCGCAATGTTGTTGGATTAGGCATTGTGGGTGAAGCCGTAGTCGCGACCGTTAGTCCGACTCGGTGATGTTGCATAGCGAGCCTTAAGGATATTATAGAAATCCGCTGCAGCAAGATGTCGTTGGTGATGTATGTGCTTCCCCCCCATTTTTAAGTGAGTATGTGTAGCTGGAACCAGACAATGTTAGCTCTGCATTGGCGATAGAAGGTTTCCTTTGTGCGCGGGAACGTTGCAGTACTAATGATGGATTAGGGTGTGAAAGGTTATGGATTGTGATGTGCTAAGGTACGGCTTTGTCTCCGTGGTCGGCTGGCTATCACGTGAAGTGTAAGTGATGTTAGGAGAGTGTTCCGGTGAGGCTAGTACCCTTCTGTGAGACTGACGAGAACGCCAAGCATAGGACAAGCCCGGGCGATGAAGCCCACCAGTGGGTGGGGTCCAGTAAGGGTTCTTAGGATCGCTTTGTGTGTGAGACAGAATCCTAACATGAGAAGTCAGAGTTAGCAGACAAGCCCGGGTCTAAGACCGACGAGCGGGTGGGGCCTTGGCAAGATTTCCGTGTGGCGGCTTGTGTACCGTTTGGGGAATTTTAGTACCCTTTTTGTTCATGACTTGATGTGATGGGAAAATTGGAAGTACCCAGTTATTATGTTATGATGATGTGCTAGAGGCATACGTGATAGGGTGCCTTAGGTGAAACCCATGATTTCATACATGTTGCATTGTAGGCCCCCTTTTTCTTGTGCTTAACGTAGAAACATGTTTGTTGTATGAGACATCCAAACTTGTTTTATTGTTTTACATATTTATGTATATTGCATACGAAGTGCTGACCTGCAGGGTGATGGAGGCCCCGAGGTCCACTAGGGATGGCCGGGAGGAGTTTTGTTGGTTACAAAGTTTTGGTCAGCCTTTATTGACCCACGTTATCACCAATTTTTACGGGGCAGGGATCGCAAGCAGGAGCTAGCTCGTCGGCCAAAAATGCATAAGCCTCATGAAGTGTTTCAAGTTGGGTAATAGCTCTATTTCATTAAATTGTATGTTTGATTTACTTTGTTTCCGGCTTGCATGCCGAGGTATTCTAAGAGTGCTTATGCACGTTGAGGTTTGTTGTTATATATTAAGTTGGGACTCTCTATTGTTGTAAGGCCCTATGGCTGTGTTGATGCTCTTAAGTATGTGGATAACTTCTAGTCTTGTTTTCTGTTTCCGCTATTGGTTTATTCTTAGTTTTGAGCTAGGTAGTAAATATCATCTTATAACACTAAATATGTGGCGTCTATATGTTGTGGGGCCCCGGCAGGACCCATATTAGACGATCATTACAGGGGAGGTGTAATAATTTAGCATCAGGGAGAGGTTAGTGTCCAAGGAAAGGATTTGTGGTCGAATGTCATAATCGAATTGCGTAAGAGAAGTTATCCACATAGGAGTATTTCGGGACCATGAGTGTCCTTGTGTTTGAGTCTTGTGACTAGAGACTAATTTGTGTTTACCTTTCTTTTGCTAAGCATGCAAGCAGCGAGGCAGGGACGTTAAGGCAACGAGAGGAGCCTTCAGCGAGCAGTGTTACTGCTCCAGGTCCGTTGGGCATGCTGGTAACCCAGGCTAATTTCTATCGCATGCTTGTAGAAGCAATAATAGTGGCCCAAGCTGCAACGGCAGCACATGTTGCAACCCCGGTTTCTCAAGTAGCAACTCCTACTACCCTGGATACGGTGACGGCCGTGCCGGGTGGAGGGGCAAGATAAGTAGAGCCTTTGGATGAAAGGATGGTTGTCGGGCACAGAGACTGACAAATGAAGTATTTTTTAGGCTTCCATCCTCCAACGTTTAAGGGAGTTGGCACGCCGACCGATGTAGAGGATTGGTGGGCAAGGATTCAAGAACTTTAGAGGGCGGCAGAGATGCTAGAGGAGAAGAAATTTGAGTTTGCGGCCTTCATGTTGGAAGGAGACGCTAAGTTATGGTGGGTGAGCCATAGCGGTGGGAAGTTTCTTGGACATACCCCGTACATTGAAGAGTTCGGGAATGCTTTCTTGAAGAAGTACAGTCCTGTATCGACGAAGTTATCCCTTGAGAGGCAATTTTTGTACTTAGTGTAATGCGACAAGACAGTGGACGAGTATGTTCAGGAGTTCACTCTGTTTGGTCGTTATGCTGAAATGACCATGGCGGACGATGAGGTGAGGGAAAACCTCTTCTACCCCGGACTGAGGGAGAATCTGAGGAAACCCCTCATATCTATGAAGAGCGCTGGTTTCAATGAGATGGTTGAGGCTGCTAGAACATTTGAAAGTGATTTTGAGCGAACCCAACGTCGGAAGGGTTTTGCAGCAAAGCAAGTGGAAGGGAAGCCTTCTCAATCCCAAGGGAAGCCTAAAGGGAATAGATGGAATAAAAAGCCTCATCGTTTCAAGTCGGGTGAGAAAAGCAACTTGACGTATGGATGGACTCTCTTAAAGGGACCACCGACATTCTTTAATTGTGGAAAGGTTGGCCACATCGCTCGTTTTTGTACTTAAGGCGGTGCTGAGTAACAGCTAAGGGAGGAGCAGACTATGCGCTCCGGCCCCAGTGCTGTAGAGAAAGGAAAGATGGAGGAGTCGAGCGCTTCACAGTTTCAACCAGTGTAGCCAAGGGCCTATAACCTTGGGTAATAGGAAGCGATCTGCCAGCCTGATTTGGTGACAGGTATGAGGAAATTTTTGTTGATCTTGAACTTCATACTTTAAAGACTGTTTATGTTTGTTCCTTGTGTTTAGGCTTTGTGTTAGTTTCTGGATACCCCACTAGGGTATTGTTTGATACGGGAGTGTCACACTCCTTTCTTGGGGAAAGCTTTATCTGGAGGATTGGAGTTGAGTCATTCTCGGTGGATGTAGAGCTGAAGGTGTGTATGCACAATGGGTCATCCATGACTACCAGGGCAAAGGGCGCATTTGTTGGAATCTAGGGGGAGTTGACTTCATGTTGATAGCAGCGGTCCTACCGCTGGTTGAGTTTGATGTGATATTGGGAATTAACTGGCTAGTAGAGCAGCGTACCAGTATTAACTGCATATCCAAGGTGGTGACCCTGAGAAGCGAAGGGCAGGCAGAAGTTATGTTTGAGGGTCTTAATGGAGTGGCCTATTCCCTGATCTTTGCCATGAAGTTGGTGCGGGCAGTTAATAAGGGAGGAGTAGCTCTTGTAGCATTGTTGGAGGTTCGTATTTCCAAGTTATCCCTTGGAGAAGTACCCGTAGTGGCAGAGTTCGAGGATGTGTTTCCTGATGAGCTTCTTGGAGCACCTCCTCGACGGGAGATTGATTTCTCGATTGAATTAGTGCTAGAGGCTAGGCCGGTGTCACATCCTCCTTTTAGGATGGCACCAAAAGAGTTGGCCGAACTCAAAGTACAGTTACAGTAACTATTGGAGCAGGGGTATATCACACCAAGTTCTTCACTGTTGAGCGCGCCGGTGTGGTTCGTGAAAAAGAATGACGGTAGTATGCGGTTGTGCATAGACTACAGAGAGTTGAATAAACTGACTATCAAGAATGAGTATTCAATTCATCGGATAGATGACCAGTTCGACTAGTTGGTGGGGTCAGTTGTGTATTTCAAGTTGGACTTGAAGTCAGGATACTATTAGTTGTGAATTCGATACGAGGACATACCCAAGACAGCATTTGGTATGAGGTATGGTCACTTTTAGTTCTCGGTGATGCTGTTCGGGTTTATGAACGCACTATCCGTATTCATGGACTTGATGAGTCGAGTATTTCGTGAAAACTTGAACTCTTTTGTAGTTTGTCTTTATTGACGTCATTTTGGTTTACTCCAAATCGGAGGTGGAGAATGAGACTCACTTAAGAGTAGTTTTGCAAGTGTTGAGAGAGAACCAGCTTTATGCAAAGTTCTCGAAGTGCGAGTTCTAGTTAGAGAAGGTGGCATTTTTGGGCAGAGTGATTAGTGGGGATGGGTTGGCGGTAGATCCAACAAAAGTCGAAGCCATCCGAGATTAGCCGATTTTGAGAATCGTGGAGGAAGTCCGAAGTTTCCTTGGACTAGCCGGATACTATAAAAGGTTCGTGGAAAACTTTTCATGGATAGCTCTACCTCTCACTTAACTAACTCGTAAGAACCAGAAGTTTTTGTTGACTCAGGAGTGCAATCAGGCGTTTGACACCCTGAAAGAAAGGCTGATGACAGCTCCAATCCTAAGTCTGCCGAAAGGGATTGAAGGATTTCAAATTTTCAGTGACGCATCATGATGCGGTTTGGGTTGCGTATTGGTGCAACATGGCACTTTGATAGCCTTTGGGTCAAGGAAGTTTAAGCCTCATAATAGGAATTACCCCGTACATGACTTGGAATTGGCGGTGGTAATTTTTGCGTTTAAATTGTGGTGGCACTATGTTTATGGTGCGAATATGGAGATCTTCATGTACCACAAAAGCCTGAAGTATCTTCTATATCAGAAGGACTTGAATATGCGGCAGCGCGGTGGGTCGAGTTCGTTGGAGACTACGAGGTGGCGATTCATTATATGACAGGCAAGGCCAATGTGGTGGCAGATGCCTTGAGTAGAAAATACTTTGGGCAAGGGAATTGGATCGAAGCTCATGATGAGTGGTTATTGCGGGACTGGGAGTCCCTTGGCATGGAGTTTGTAGCAAGAGGCGAGTCTAGCATGGCTCGGTTGAACTGGATTGAAAAGAAGAACGACTTGTCTGATTGTATTCGGGAAGCGACTTGTTTGTTTGTGGAATTCCAGCCAAACGTGGTGGAAGCTCAAAAGGGTGAGAGTAGCGCTTGGGAGTTGATCGATTGGATTCTGGGGAAGGATGGAAGGATTTGTGTACCGAAGTTCGGCAACCTCCGTGAGGAGTTGATGTTTGAGGCTCATTTTACGAAGTACTCCATTCACCTGAGAAGTACAAAGATGTACTTGGATATGAAGAAATTCTTTTGGTGGCCTAGTCTGAAGCGAGACATAGCTTTGTACGTAAGTCGGTGCCAAACTTGTGTCTTGGTGAAGGCCGAGTGTCAGAAGCCGAGCGGATTCCTAAAGCCTCTTCCTATTACCGAGTGGAATTTTGATGACATCTCCATGGACTTTGCATATCTGTCACCTAGATCACAATAGGGTAACGACGCAATTTGGGGGATCATGGATCGCTTGACAAAAGTGGATCACTTCATCCCAAATCGGAAAGAGGACAGCGTGGAGAAGCTGGTAGAGTTGTATGTTCGCAACATTGTGCGACTACACGATATTCCTAAGAGTATAGTCAGTGATCGCGATGGACGATTCACTTCCAAAGACTAGAGGCTGGTTCAGAAGAGTTTGGGCACGAAGCTCAAGTTCAGTACGACGTTCCATCCTCAAACTGATGGACAAACAGAAAGGACAAATCGTACAATGGAGGATATGCTGAGGATGTGTACCCTCAACTTTGGTAAAAAGTGGGAAGACCACCTTTTCATGGTGGAGTTTGCCTATAACAATAGTTACCAGACAAGTATAAAGATGGCGCCATTCGAAGCTTTGTATTGTAGGCGGTTTCGAACACCGATGTCTTTCACAGAGGCGGGAGGACACAAAACTTTTGGGAAAAGAAGTGGTAGATTATGCATGTGAGTTGGTGCGAACCATTAAAGAGAGCATAAAGGTTGCCCAGGACCGGCAAGCAAAGTATTTTAATGCTCGCCATAGGAATGTTGAATTTGCGGTTGGCGATTGGGTCTATCTAAACATCAAGCCGTTCATGGACGTTTCGTGGATTCGTCGACTCAAGAAGTTGAGTCCGAGGTTTTTTGGACCTTTTGAGGTTATAGAATGGGTGGGAGAAGCAGCATACCGTTGGCATTATCCATAAAGCTGTGTGTATTACATGATATTTTCCATGTCTCCATCTGGAGTAAAGTCCTAGCAGAGGCTAGTGTGGTGATCGAATCGGCATCGGTGCTGATAGAAAAGGACTTGAGGAAGCGAGTTCGTCCAGTTAGTATAGAGTATAAAGAAGTTCGGCAGTTGCGGAACAAAGAAATCAAGCTCGTGAAGGTGTGTTGGGATACTAGCGGGTGTGACGAGTTCTCTTGGGAGTGTGAGCTAGCAATACGCGAGGACTATCCCGAGTTATTTGTGTAATGCTGGTTTTAAACAGTAATCGATATGTAGGAACAATGTTTTTATTTGGTTGCAATAAATTTTCTTACTATCTTCCTGTATGAACATCAATTTCAGGGACGAAATTCTTATAAGGTGGAAGGAGTTGTAACATACCAGTTTTCAGACCTTGAGTCGCTGGAAGATAATGCCCGACGGTAGAGATACCACTGGCGATGGGTCGATGAGCTCAACATTTGGAATAGCACACGATCATTGGATCTAGTGTGCACGACCACTGGTCGTGCGAAACTGATCGTGCGTACTATTCTCCATTTTTTAAAGTTCTGCTTAGGGCAACCGCACGACCATTGGACCTAGTGCGCACGACCATTTGTCGTGCGCCTCTGCTCGTGCGCGTTCATCCCTTTCTTTCTGGAGTTCTGCCATTGTTGATCGCACGATCATGGGATCTAGTGAGCACGACCACTGGTCGTGCGCCACTGATCGTGCGGGCGGGTGCTGTTCCGTCATTTTATTTCGTGGTCGTCCGATGCTTCCTCAAAATCGATCCAAGGGCCCAGGATCTTCCGCCCAAACATCTTTATTAGTGTTGAGAGTGTATTTTCCCCTCATTTCTCATCTTTTAGAGTAAGAGTTAGGGTTGGAGAGGAAGAGAAGGGAGGAGGAAGGAGAGAGCTTCCTTCCACCATTGACGGAGCTCAGAGCTCGATCGTCATTCCGAGACCAGATTCGTGGAGAGGGTGTAAGACCCCTTTTTTATTTTAAACCATCGGGGTCTTATGCCCAGAATTCCCGCTTTGCGGTGGAACCGACACTCGGGAAGGCTGCCACTACAAAACGCCAATTCTGCCGGCCTTTTTCGATCATAAAAGAGAGAAGTAAATATAATATGTCCACATAAACATATATGAAAGAAGATCATAGTAAGTCCATCAATATATAGAAAGAAGAAAGAGTACTGCCAAAGACAAGTACAAATGAAATAAAAATAGGCTTAAGCCCGGTACATCAGATCCTCACTACATATAACTTGTGAAAGCTATAAGATAGTACTAAACACACACGGAGCTAGTCACAGGTGCTCCGGAACTAGATCGGCCCACCTATAAGCGCACTGTACTCTACTTGTGCTGGTGCCTAGACTGCTGGTTCCTGTCTCCCATCCGAAGCTCCTGTAATGTTGTGGTTTGAAAACCATTAGTCATAAAGACTAAATCCTATCATCCCTACCCCTACCCCCATGGCTCCTAGGCACCTGACATGGGGCGTGACAGTACTGTTGCGTGCAGCTGTGTACAAAGCATTGAAGGAGGCGCAGACTTCGGGCAGAGGGCGACACGCCCCGTGTCACGCCCGGTGACACGCCCGGGGAGGGCGTGTCGGTGGGGCGTGGACAGGGGATTCTTTGGCGGGAAATTCACCTGGCGGCTTTCAACATCGGGAGCAGGTGACACGCCCTGAGTCACGCCCGGGGAGGGCGTGACAGGGGGGCGTGTCAGGGGATTTTTTCTTGGAAATTGTCTGAAACCTGCAAAAACAGAAAATAAATATTATTTATAATATTTACATAAAAAGAAGCAAAAAAATAACATAAAGAAAGAGATTTAAAACGAAAATAACATATTTTTACCCTAATAAATTAAGCTAAAATATGCATCATCAAATTCCCCCATACTTATTATTTTGCTTGTCCTCAAGCAAAGACTACGAGTTAGAGAAAATAAAAAGGATTAATTGAAAAGTTTAAAAATGCTATAAACGAGTAAGACGAGAATTTAGAGGTAGAGAAATTTTTGAAAAAGAACCGAAAAGTCCTACTTTAACTTAGCACAGAATTTTATAAATTTTACTAAATATAAAAACAAATCATCCCAAATTTTTACAGAATTAAAACTTAATAAAGTAATGAGTAAAAAGCGCATTGAGTCACTACTAAAGTCTAAGAGACAAATTAAAACCACAGTCAATCAATACAAAATTCAATATTTCTATCAAAAATACTTACTCAATCTAGTTTCTCGCTACTATACTAAAAAGTAAACGTAGAAAGCATGAATCATTAGGGCTTTAATTAGGCGTATAGTTAGGCTTAGGTTTTTAAGGGTGCGATATTCAAAAAGATAAACACGAGGGATATTTGCACACTTAAAACAAAAAGAAAATGAGCTTTGTCAAAATAAAACTAGCCAAAATAAATACTTTTCTTTTCTTTTCTTTTACCTTTTCTTTTTTTCACTTATTTTCATCATATTTTTTCATTTTTTTTTATACTTATAACTTTTCACTTTTGTAGCAAAAGATAACACAAAGATTTTCCACTAATTTTTCAAAAAAAATGCACATTAGCAATTAAAGCTCAAAAATAATTTTAAAGTGTGCATGTAGGTAGGCTATTTGGCCGTGGTGAAATAAAAAGAAGGGCTACAAAAAGGAAAGGAAAAGGCACAAAAATAGCTAGCAATGGCTATTGTTAGGCGAGGTGCAAAGGCTCAAACGTTACAAAAGAAATGCCTAAATCATTTTCATGCTTCCTAAATCTACTCCAAGTAAAGCTTTGAAATTTCAAAAGAGGATAAGCACAAAAAAATAAAAATTAGAGAATTTGCTTTCTTGAAAATAATGATAATAAGCGTCTAGACCGTTTTGTGTCTACTACACTTAATACTAATTAATGTTTAAAAAGATTTTAATAATGAAAAATAAGGGATGATGGGTTTTATAAAAGTAAAAGAAATAAAAGAAAGGCTATGGAAAAGTAAAGTAAATTTCAAAAAAATTTCAAAAATAGCATACTACCCTAAATAGGAACACTGCATGAGTCAACATACTACTCGCTAAACATATTTAAACAGAAAATTAATCAAATTTATTCTAACTAAGCAAGTAGACATGAGCTTGAAAAAACAATAAAAAGCAAAGTAGCGGGGTACTAATTGATTTGGCAAAAATTAACTCAATTTAATTTGGGATTTTTTTCAAAAGTACTTATATATATATATTTTTTTCAAAAATATAATACATACAACAAATACTTTACTTTTTTTTTTTAATTTTTCTAAATTTTTTTTTTATTATTTTGATTTTTCTAAAGTAAAATATTAAGGGAACACTCCCCCATACTTAAAGTTAAACATTGTCCCCAATGTTTAATGTTAAGTATAAAGAGAGAGAAAAGAGAGAGAAAAGAGAAAAAAAAGAAAAGAAATGCAAAGAGAGGGAGAAGATGCTTCCCTAGCGATTGATGCCCAGACGTTGGAAAATGCGTCCCCCAAACTTGAGCTAAAGATCGGCTTCAGTCCAAGTTGCGAGGCGAAAAGCGGCACAAACACGCGGGAGCTTATTCCTGCACAAAACAAAAGATAAAAAAAAGAAAAACAAAAACAAAAACCAAAAAAAGAAAAAGATAAGCAAGGGGTGCCTCCCAAGAGCGCTCTTTGTTTAAAACGTCGTTGATCTTGACGTATTATGGTTAGCTAAATGGAAAATAAAAAAGAAATATAATGGCAGCTCGCGCAATATGCGTTTCGGCGCGAGTGCCAAAACATTTTTTAAGAAAATAAAAATATTTTTTTGTAATTTTTTATTTTTTAAATAAAACAAAAAACAAGAAGATTTAGAAAAAGAAAAAAAAACTAGAAAAAGAAACTATACTATTAGAAGGGGGCGAAGAAGAAGAAACTAAACTAGAAGGAAAAATAAAACAAGAAAAGAAAACAGAATTTTCGCAAGAAGGGGAAGAGAAGAAAAAGAAGAAGGCGACGGCGGTTGATCACAAGAAAATGGTTGGACAGAAAAATCTGGTTGCTCAACCTGAATATCAATCATTTCGGTAGATTGGGAGCAAACCGGGATATCCGAAAAATCAATCTCTTCAGAAGATCGAACACAAGAAAGTTCGTCTTCCTCGGAAACTTGAAAAAAAATCGGAATATCGGGGGAAATTTCCTCCTCGAGAGGTTGAAGGCACAAATGAATTTCTGAATAATCGTCTTCCGCAAGTGATTGAAGGCACTGCGGAATATCCGAAGATTCATCATTCGAAAGATAAATAGGAGGAGGAGGGGAAGAAAAAGATGCGGCCTCAGCAGCCAAAGCGTCAAAAATCACTTTGAAGTGAGCATTGATGCGTGCATCAAATGCTACACCATCAAAAATGACTTCATTTTCGCTAGAATCAAAAATGGGAGGCGCGCAAACTTGCGGAGAAAAAGTGGAAAAATCTTGAGATGGAATGGATTGATGATCACCTTGGCCCCAAGAATGATCAGGGTGTTGCCACCCTGAGTAGTTCAAAGTAGGGCTAGGATCAAAATGTCCATTCAAGAAATTTCCATAAGAATTAAAATCAGAAAAATTCGGAGGAGTAGGGTAGGAAGGCGTTTGAAAACCATCGTAACCCCATGAAAAAAAATTCGCGGACGGATCAATTTGGCCAAATTGATTCGATCCGGAAGGGATAAAATCATTAGAGGATGAAGGATACCTTACCCAACACTCCTCGCGAGAGTGACCGAACTCTCCACAATTAAAACAAAGATTACACATTTTAAAATAAAATTAATCAACCGCGAGAGTGGGGTGAAAGAGACGAGAGAAAAAAGAAAAGAAAAAAAAATAAAAATAAAACAAAAACGATAAAATTAATAGCTATCCTTTTTTCAAAATATCAAAACATTCCCCGGCAACGGCGCCAAAAACTTGATACAGAAATTCGCAACGGCAGAGAGAGAGGGTTAGAGAGAAGAGAAGAGAAAGTTGATGTGGTGGTTGAGAATATTCTCCGATTCTATATCCGATAAAGGCAAGCGTACCTTATCGGTTATAGTATAGGATACTAAAGATTAGTATCAAGGTCGTATTTCCCTGGGGCGTAATGACTACTTCTACTCAAAGGAGAATGCTATTATTTTATCAATTGGAATTTCTATTAATTACTAAACTAAAAAACTGAAATTAAATTACTAAGCTAAAAGAAAAGAGAACTAATTACTTGCAGGATAAAAAGATTTATAGCTAATAATAAAGAGGCGCACTCGAATCTAGAATCACCTCGGCTAAAGACGATTAAGAAAATGCGATAAAAATCTAAACTTAATAGGATAAAGGTCCTTGACCGTGGAGGTTCCTAATGCTTGAACACGCTTCTCTCGAAGTCGTGCCCAACTGAGTTTAAGAAGGTCCGACCGACTCTCGTCTAAATCGGAGGCCTAAAGCTCGCTTTACGCGGTGAACCCCTCTATTGGATTTTACTCCAATCCGGGAGATTTGGACGTCTGCCTCTCTTGAGGGGTGCGTACAACTCCCTTTACTCTTGAATGCTCACTTCATTCTATCGGCCTCTCGGCTAGCCCAGAACGAAAGCAAAGGCGGAGAGTATATATCGAAAATATACCTCCAACCCGTGATTAATCAAGAATAATTCAAGGCCCTAACCTAAAAAGAAAAGATTAATTAAAGCGCCATAACTTAATCGCTCTAACCTCGGATCATCAAGATCGAGTACAAGGAGGATTAGTTAATCATAATAGAGTGGAGGAGGGGGGGATGAGTAGTAGATCATAAAAAGAACACTAGTAATAGGAAGAGCACTTATATTAATTAAAAGGAGCAAGTTACACTAATGAAATTGAAATTATAAGTGCATGAATTAAAGCCCTATTCTAGCCCTATATTAAGCAAGTAAAAGAAATGCAAGAGCTAAAAGCAAAACACTAAGCTAGGTTAAGAAAATAATTACAAAATAAGAGAGAGAGGGAGAGAGAGAGAGAGAAAAAGCATAAAAAAGGATGAAGAACTAAAGGGGCAGCACCTCCCCCTCTCTCCAAAAGCTTGCTGAAATGGAAGGGGGGGTCTGGTATTTATAGACTTTTCCCACGGGTTGGTCACGCCCTCCGACACGCCCTAGGGGGGGGCGTGTCAGGGGGCGTGACAAGTACGGATTTGACCTCGGGAGCTGAATTCTGGCGGGAATGATGATTATTTCGGTACGATGGTGGTCACGCCCTAGGTCACGCTCGTGACAAGGGGGCGTGACAGGCGTGTCAAGTCAAATTCAGCAGTCGCAGGTCCATCAGACGTCGAAATGGGGGCAGTCACGCCCCAGGTCACGCCCGTGACATGGGGCGTGACAGTACTGTTGCGTGCAGCTGTGTACAAAGCATTGAAGGAGGCGCAGACTTCGGGCAGAGGGCGACAATCCCCATGTCACGCCCGGTGACACGCCCGGGGAGGGCGTGTCGGTGGGGCGTGACAGGGGATTCTTTGGCGGGAAATTTACCTGGCGGCTTTCAACATCGGGAGCAGGTGACACGCCCTGAGTCACGCCCGGGGAGGGCGTGATAGGGGGGCGTGTCAGGGGATTTTTTCCTGGAAATTGTCTGAAACCTGCAAAAACAGAAAATAAATATTATTTATAATATTTACATAAAAAGAAGCAAAAAAATAACATAAAGAAAGAGATTTAAAACGAAAATAACATATTTTTACCCTAATAAATTAAGCTAAAATATGCATCATCAAATTCCCCCATACTTATTATTTTGCTTGTCCTCAAGCAAAGACTACGAGTTAGAGAAAATAAAAAGGTTTAATTGAAAAGTTTAAAAATGCTATAAACGAGTAAGACGGGAATTTAGAGGTAGAGAAATTTTTGAAAAAGAACAGAAAAGTCCTACTTTAACTTAGCACGGAATTTTATAAATTTTACTAAATATAAAAACAAATCATCCCAAATTTTTACAGAATTAAAACTTAATAAAGTAACGAGTAAAAAGCGCATTGAGTCACTACTAAAGTCTAAGAGACAAATTAAAACCATAGTCAATCAATACAAAATTCAATATTTCTATCAAAAATACTTACTCAATCTAGTTTCTCGCTACTATACTAAAAAGTAAATGTAGAAAGCATGAATCATTAGGGCTTTAATTAGGCGTATAGTTAGGCTTAGGTTTTTAAGGGTGCGATATTCAAAAAGATAAACATGAGGGATATTTGCACACTTAAAACAAAAAGAAAATGAGCTTTGTCAAAATAAAACTAGCCAAAATAAATACTTTTCTTTTCTTTTCTTTTACCTTTTCTTTTTTTCACTTATTTTCATCATATTTTTTCATTTTTTTTTTATACTTATAACTTTTCACTTTTGTAGCAAAAGATAACACAAAGATTTTCCACTAATTTTTCAAAAAAAATGCACATTAGCAATTAAAGCTCAAAAATAATTTTAAAGTGTGCATGTAGGTAGGCTATTTGGCCGTGGTGAAATAAAAAGTGGGGCTACAAAAAGGAAAGGAAAAGGCACAAAAATGGCTAGCAATGGTTATTGTTAGGCGAGGTGCAAAGGCTCAAACGTTACAAAAGAAATGCCTAAATCATTTTCATGCTTCCTAAATCTACTCCAAGTAAAGCTTTGAAATTTCAAAAGAGGATAAGCACAAAAAAATAAAAAATAGAGAATTTGCTTTCATGAAAATAATGATAATAAGCGTCTAGACCGTTTTGTGTCTACTACACTTAATACTAATTAACGTTTAAAAAGATTTTAATAATGAAAAAGAAGGGATGATGGGTTTTATAAAAGTAAAAGAAATAAAAGAAAGGCTATGGAAAAGTAAAGTAAATTTCAAAAAAATTTTTTCAAAAATAGCATACTACCCTAAATAGGAACACTGCATGAGTCAACATACTACTCGCTAAACATATTTAAACAGAAAATTAATCAAATTTATTCTAACTAAGCAAGTAGACATGAGCTTGAAAAAACAATAAAAAGCAAAGTAGCGGGGTACTAATTGATTTGGCAAAAATTAACTCAATTTAATTTGGGATTTTTTTTCAAAAGTACTTATATATATATATTTTTTTCAAAAATATAATACATACAACAAATATTTTACTTTTTTTTTTAAATTTTTCTAAAATTTTTATATATTTTTTTTATTTTGATTTTTCTAAAGTAAAATATTAAGGGAACACTAGTAATAAAAAGTAAAAAAAAAACTTATATATTTTTTTGTTGTATGTATTAAATATTTATTGTATGTATTAAAAAAAAGTAAAATATTTGTTGCGATAGAAAACGGCCAAAACCGCTGTCACGCCCCCCTGACACGCCCTCCCCGGGCATGTCACAAGGCGTGACCAGGGGCGTGTCGCCCTCTGCCGCAAAGCTGCCGCCGCATTAAATGCCCTTCCGCCTCAGCACGCAAATAGTACTGTCACGCCCCATGTCACGCCCGTGACATGGGCGTGACACCTTCCTTTTTCGGCGACTGACGGATTTCCGACCAATGATTTGGACATGACATGCCTGTCATGCCCCCTGTCACGGGCGTGACCTAGGGCGTGACCACCGACGTACCGAAGCAATCATCCCTCCGGCCAGAATCCAGAGCCCGAGGTCAAATCCGTACCTGTCACGCCCCCTGACACGCCCCCCCTAGGGCGTGTCGGAGGGCGTGACCAACCCGAGAAATTTTTTATAAATTGAGCCCCCCTCCTCCCCATTTCAGCAAGCTTTGGTTGAGTGGGGGAGGTGCTGCCCCTTTGTTTCTTGATCCTTTTTCATGCTTTCTCTCTCTCTCTCTCCCCCTCTCTTTGTACTTTTTGGTTAACCCTAGTTTAATCTTAGTTTGTGCTAGCTTTTATTGTAATTTTCTTCTTGCTTAGTGCTTAATGTAGGGCTAGAATAGGGTTTAATTTTCATGCACTTGTAATTTTATTTTCATTAGTGTAACTTGCCCTTTTTCATTAATAAAATTGTTCTTCCCTTAGCTTGTGTTCTTCTTATGTTTTTCTACTCATCTCCCCCCTCCACTCCATTATGATTAACTAATCCTCCTTGTACTCGATCTTGATGATCCGAGGTTAGAGCGATTATGTTATGATGTTTTAATCAATCTTTTCTTTTTAGGTTAGGGCCTTGAATTACTCTTGATTAATCACGGGTTGGGGGTAAATTTTCGATATATACTCTCCACCTTTGCTTTCATTCTGGGCTAGCTGAGAGGCCGAAAGAATGAAGTGAGCATTCAAAAGTAAAGGGAGTTGTACGCACCCCTCGAGAGAGGCAGACGTCCAAATCTCCTGGATTGGAGTAAAATCCAATAGTGGGGTTCACCGCGTAAAGCGAGTTTTAGGCCTCCGATTTAGACGAGAGTCGGTCGGACCTTCCTAAACTCAGTTGGGCACGACTTCGAGAGAAGCGTGTTCAAGCTTTAGGAACCTCCACGGTCAAGGACCCTTATCCTATTAAGTTTAGATTTTTATCGCATTTTCTTAATCGTCTTTAGCCGAGGTGAATCTCGATCGGGTGCATTTCCATTTCATATTTTCTTCCTTTAGTAGTAATCTCCTATCTTGTGCTCTTTAATTAACTGCAGTAGTTTCCTTTCTAGCATAGTTCTTTTCTTAATAGCGTAACTTAATTGCGGTAGTTCTCTTTCTAGTTTGCTTTAATTTCTCCATTGCGCTTAGATTTTCTAAAACCCTAGTTTTTCCGTCGATAAGATAATAGCCTTCGTGTGAGTAAGCTTAGCCAACAGTTCCCGGATTTCAATACGACACTTGTGTCCCCTTGCTACAATTCGATAGGTATACTTGCCTCATCGGGTTGCTAGTTCGGTTGCGTTTATTTTCTTCGAACCCTAGCGCGCAACAAGTTTTTGGCGCCGTTGCCGGGGAATGTTTTGAACCCCTTGCTTATCTTTTTCTTTTTTTGGTTTTTGTTTTTGTTTTTCTTTTTTTTATCTTTTGTTTTGTGCAGGAATAAGCTCCCGCGTGTTTGTGCCGCTTTTCGCCTCGCAACTTGGACTGAAGCCGATCTTTAGCTCAAGTTTGGGGGACGCATTTTCCAACGTCTGGGCATCAATCGCTAGGGAAGCATCTTCTCCCTCTCTTTGCATTTCTTTTCTTTTTTTTCTCTTTTCTCTCTCTTTTCTCTCTCTTTATACTTAACATTAAACATTGGGGACAATGTTTAACTTTAAGTATGGGGGAGTGTTCCCTTAATATTTTACTTTAGAAAAATCAAAATAAAAAAAATATATAAAAATTTTAGAAAAATTTTAAAAAAAAAAGTTAAATATTTGTTGTATGTATTATATTTTTGAAAAAATATATATATATAAGTACTTTTGAAAAAAATCCCAAATTAAATTGAGTTAATTTTTGCCTAATCAATTAGTACCCCGATACTTTGCTTTTATTTTTTTTCAAGCTCATGTCTACTTGCTTAGTTAGAATAAATTTGATTAATTTTCTGTTTAAATATGTTTAGCGAGTAGTATGTTGACTCATGCAGTGTTCCTATTTAGGGTAGTATGCTATTTTTCAAAATTTTTTGAAATTTACTTTACTTTTCCATCGCCTTTCTTTTATTTCTTTTACTTTTATAAAACCCATCATCCCTTATTTTTCATTATTAAAATCTTTTTAAACGTTAATTAGTATAAAGTGTAGTTGACACAAAACGGACTAGACGCTTATTATCATTATTTTCATGAAAGCAAATTCTCTATTTTTTATTTTTTTGTGCTTATCCTCTTTTGAAATTTCAAAGCTTTACTTGGAGTAGATTTAGGAAGCATGAAAATGATTTAGACATTTCTTTTGTAAAGTTTGAGCCTTTGCACCTCGCCTAACAATAACCATTGCTAGCCATTTTTGTGCCTTTTCCTTTCCTTTTTGTAGCCCCACTTTTTATTTCACCACGGCCAAATAGCCTACCTACATGCACATTTTAAAATTATTTTTGAGCTTTAATTGCTAAAGTGCATTTTTTTTGAAAAATTAGTGGAAAATCTTTGTGTTATCTTTTGCTACAAAAGTGAAAAGTTATAAGTATAAAAAAAAATGAAAAAATATGATGAAAATAAGTGAAAAAAAGAAAAGGTAAAAGAAAAGAAAAGAAAAGTATTTATTTTGGCTACTTTTATTTTGACAAAGCTCATTTTCTTTTTGTTTTAAGTGTGCAAATATCCCTCGTGTTTATCTTTTTGAATATCGCACCCTTAAAAACCTAAGCCTAACTATACGCCTAATTAAATCCCTAATGATTCATGCTTTCTACGTTTACTTTTTAGTATAGTAGCGAGAAACTAGATTGAGTATGTATTTTTGATAGAAATATTGAATTTTGTATTGATTGACTGTGGTTTTAATTTGTCTCTTAGACTTTAGTAGTGACTCAATGCGCTTTTTACTCGTTACTTTATTAAGTTTTAATTCTGTAAAAATTTGGGATGATTTGTTTTTATATTTAGTAAAATTTATAAAATTCCGTGCTAAGTTAAAGTAGGACTTTTCGGTTCTTTTTCAAAAATTTCTCTACCTCTAAATTCCCGTCTTACTCGTTTATAGCATTTTTAAACTTTTCAATTAATCCTTTTTATTTTCTCTAACTCGTAGTCTTTGCTTGAGGACAAGCAAAATAATAAGTATGGGGGAATTTGATGATGCATATTTTAGCTTAATTTATTAGGGTAAAAATATGTTATTTTCATTTTAAATCTCTTTCTTTATGTTATTTTTTTGCTTCTTTTTATGTAAATATTATAAATAATATTTATTTTCTGTTTTTGCAGGTTTCAGACAATTTCCAGGAAAAAATCCCCTGACACGCCCCCCTGTCACGCCCTCCCCAGGCGTGACTCAGGGCGTGTCACCTGCTCCCGATGTTGAAAGCCGCCAGGTGAATTTCCCGCCAAAGAATCCCCTGTCACGCCCCACCGACACGCCCTCCCCGGGCGTGACACGGGGCGTGTCGCCCTCTGCCCGAAGTCTGCGCCTCCTTCAATGCTTTGTACACAGCTGCACGCAAAAGTACTGTCACACCCCATGTCACGGGCGTGACCTGGGGCGTGACTGCCCCCATTTCGACGTCTGATGGACCTGTGACTGCTGAATTTGACTTGACACGCCTGTCACGCCCCCCTGTCATGGGCGTGACCTAGGGCGTGACCACCATCGTACCGAAATAATCATCATTCCCGCCAGAATTCAGCTCCCGAGGTCAAATCCGTACTTGTCACGCCCCCTGACACGCCCCCCTAGGGCGTGTCGGAGGGCGTGACCAACCCTGTGGGAATAGTCTATAAATACCAGACCCCCCCCCCCTTCCATTTCAGCAAGCTTTTCGGGAGAGGGGGAGGTGCTGCCCCTTTAGTTCTTCATCCTTTTTTATGCTTTTTCTCTCTCTCTCTCTCCCTCTCTCTCTCTTATTTTGTAATTATTTTCTTAACCTAGCTTAGTGTTTTGCTTTTAGCTCTTGCATTTCTTTTACTTGCTTAATATAGGACTAGAATAGGGCTTTAATTCATGCACTTGTAATTTCAATTTCATTAGTGTAACTTGCTCCTTTTAATTAATATAAGTGCTCTTCCTATTAATATAAGTTGTCGGGGACTCAACTTCCGTTGATATTTTGAAAACACGAACCTATTAATTTTATCTCTTCTCTTTCTCATCCCCTTTCTTTAAAGTTTTAAAAAAATCAAAAAAAAAATTATCACCGCTCTTAATAGAAACCAACCTCACAATTTTTCTACGCCACCTAATTCTCTCGAAAAGGGCAAAGGGCTTTAAGCGCCACTGTCTTGTCTAGTACCTTGCGAACCCTTCACGGGGTAGTCCTTGGGAAGTTCAGGAGTTAATCTATAAAAAAAATCTATTTCAAAAAGAAAAAAAATTTTAATTTAATTTTCTAAATCTAGTTTTTCTTTCTAGTTTATCCTTTTTCTCTTTCTCTTCTTCTTTTCTGTTCTTTTAGTGCATGACCCGCGGGAGTCCGTCGGTTATTTTGGACTTGGACCACGAAATTGAGCGTACTCTTCGGAGAAGATCGCGATTTCAAGGTCCTACTATCCAAGTGTCGGTTGAGGACTCCGAGTCATTTAAGACTTTAAGAATGGAAGAACCCAACGTAGATGAGGCCGTGCAAACGACTATGTCCTATTATGCACGATCGAACCTCGAGGGAACAGAATCGAGTATAGTCCGTCCTACTATAGCAAATAATAACTTTGGACTAAAGCCTAGCATAATTCAAATTGTGCAGCAATATGTGCAATTTGACGGACTTCAAGATGAAGATCCGAACGCACATATAGCTAGCTAGCTTTCTTGAAATTTGTGACACCTTCAAGATAAATGGTGTCACAAATGATGCGATAAGGCTAAGACTCTTCCCCTTCTCTCTAAGAACTAAAGCTAAGCAGTGGCCTTAACACGCTTCCGAAAAATAGCATAACCACTTGGAATGAATTAACTGAAAAATTTTTGGCGAAGTATTTTCCGCCAGCTAAAACTGCAAAACTTAGGAACGACATCTCTGCCTTCGGACAAATAGACTCTGAAACCCTTTACGAAACCTGGGAGAGATTTAAAGAATTATTAAGATGATGCCCACATCACGCGCTGCCTGTATGGTTACAAGTGCAGACGTTTTATAACGGGCTAAATCAAAGCACGAAGCAAATGATAGACGCAGCTTCTGGCGGTACTTTAAATCATAAGACCCCGGAAGCCGCTCTTGAGCTTTTTGAGGATATGGCCATGAACACTTATCAGTGGAATGTGCCTAGGTCCCGCCCGAATAAGCCTGCAGGTATCTATGAAGTGGACAACGTCTCCCAGCTCGCTCTGCAAGTAGAAATCCTAAGCAAAAAAATCACGGAGATGACTGCTGCCTCCGCCCCTCAGGTATGGGAATCTGCAACCCCTACTCCAGAACATTTAGATTATGTTAATAATTTGCCTAGAACTGCTTTTAATAATTTTTCTGCTGCGAATTTTCATCCGCCTGGTTTTAATTTTCCGAATAGTTATAACCCCGCTCTAAGAAATCACCCGAACTTTTCATGGAGTAATCCATCGAATGCGATGCGCCCACCTCCGCAAAATGATTTTTCTGCACAACCACCACCACCACCACCACTTCTTCAAAATTACCCAAAACCTCCAAGCTTGGAGGAATTACTTTCTAAATATATCACCACAAATGACGCCACTATAAGAACGTTAACCGGAAGCGTAAAAAGTCTACAAAATCAAGTAGGACGGCTCGCGAAAATAATTTCTGAGCGACCCGCAGGGTCTCTTCCTTCCAATACCGAACCCAACCCGAGAGAGCAAGCGAAAGCTATAACTCTTCGAAGTGGGAAGCAAGTCTCCGGTATGGTAAGTGAAGAGCCCGAGGCAAGCTCCGCTCCTGCTTTTAAAAATCAAAGCTCCGCTTCCGCTTTTAAAAATCAAAGCTCCGCTCCTGCTTTTAAAAATCAAAGCTCTGCTCCGCTTCCACCCTTTGCTGAAGAAGTAATCACCCCCACTTTAGAAAATAATCTCACTCCACCACCCATCTTCAAAAATAATTCAACTCCTCCATACCCCTCTGAACTTAATAGACAACGTCAAGATGATCAGTACTCCCGCTTCTTAGAAATCTTCAAACAAATCCACATTAATCTTCCCTTCCACGAGGCTATTTCACAAATCCGAAATACGCCAAATATCTTAAAGACCTCCTCACAAACAAGAAGAAGTTAGAGAATCTTTCGCACGTCACGCTAAACGCCGAGTGCTCCGCCGTTTTAACAAACGGTTTGCCGAAGAAAATCAGTGACCCGGGTAGTTTCTCTATCCCGTGTGTCTTCGGTGATCTCTTTGTTAAACACACGTTAGCCGACTTAGGCGCAAGTATAAACCTGATGCCCTTTTCATTGTTCAAAAAGTTAGGGATTGGTAGCCTTAACCCCACGCTTATGAGTATCCAGCTAGCCGATAGATCCGTCAAGTACCCGTTTGGAATAGTGGAGGACGTTCTAGTGAAAGTCGACAAGTTCATCTTCCCGGTGGACTTTGTCATTTTGGACATCGAAGAAGACGTCGAGGTTCCCCTGATCCTTGGCCGACCCTTCCTCGCCACCTCCTGAGCCATCATTGACGTAAGCAATGGTAAGCTCTTTCTTCGAGTAGGCGACGACGAAGTCACATTTCCTATCACCCCTTCGATGAAGAACACCTTAGCGAATGATGACTCATGTTTTTTCGTAGACGCCGTCAGTGATGATTCTTCCTACTGCCTCTCCGACTTTGAAAAGGAATTTTCTACTTTTTGCTCCTCTTCTCTTACAACAGAATCACTGTAAGGAAGTGATGAATCTTCTTATTGTCTTTCTGAGTTTGAAAAAGAGTTTTCTGATTTTTGTTCTTCCTCTTTTCTTACCACTGAATCTGTACAAGAAGCCGTCTTGGCTGCTAGCCCCACCCCTTATTACGTTCCTTATAAAAAAATTTATGAAGATATTATTTTTGAAAAAGAAAGAATCTCAAAATCCTCTTATGAAGAACCCCCTACCCTAGAACTTAAAGAACTTCCCGAACACCTTAAGTATGCTTTCTTAGAAAAAGACTACAAGTTACCAGTTATCGTTTCGGCCTACCTCACGGATACGCAGAATGATAAACTTCTTCTAGTTCTACGTAAGCATCGCCGGGCTATTGCTTGGCAAATTTCTGATATCAAGGGCATAAGCCCATCTTTCTGTACACATAAAATTCTAATGGAAGATAATTCGTGTAACTTTATTCAACCTCAGCGCCGTATAAACCCGAATATGAAAGAAGTAGTTAAGGGCGAGGTTATGAATCTATTAGACGCAGGAATTATCTACCCTATATCGGACAGTAAGTGGGTTAGCCCCGTTTAGGTAGTTCCAAAAAAGGGAGGGATAACCGTAGTTAGTAATGAGAATAATGAATTAATCCCGACACGGACGGTGACGGGTTGGCGTATGTGCATAGATTACCGTAAGTTAAATGACGCCACCCGTAAGGACCACTTTCCTCTACCGTTTATCGACCAGATTTTAGAACGTCTCTCCGGCCATAGCTTTTATTGTTTTCTCGATGGCCTCTCGGGGTACTTTCAAATACCCATCTCTCCCGAGGACCAAGAGAAAACTACACTTACTTGTCCCTTCGGCACCTTCGCGTACCGAAGAATGCCATTTGGATTATGCAATGCGCCGGCTACATTCCAACGATGTATGCTCGCAATATTTGACAAGTACGTAGAAAGCATTATGGAGGTATTCATGGACAATTTCTCCGTGTTCGGCGACTCTGTAACGCCCCGTTTTTTTTCAGCGATTATTTTTATTCTCGTTTGGCGTTACGATGACGCGTTTCCGTGGCTTGTGCCATTTGTGGAGTGTGGTTTAGCTCCTTAGAACTGAGTGCCCTGTTTGGTAGCCTGTTGGCAAGATCTCCCTAGCAAACCGAGTCGTTTTGGTGACCCGGTGCGGCCTCTCGGGGGGATGTTTGTGTTTGGCTTTGTTTGGGTGTAACTCGAGTTCTGTTCGTCGAAAGTTAATTTCGACTTCGCCGTTGTGTTCGTAGCGTGGGTATTTAGCTACGGTGCGAATTTCGTCGAATTCCGAGGTAGTTCGGTTTTCGCGTCGATTTGGTGCTTTATGTAATTTTGTAATTAATAATATAATTATATAATTATATATATATATATATTTATGGAATGAGAAGGAACCGCCATCATCTTCTTCCCCGTAAGAAACCGCCGGCCCCTTGTACGAGAGAAACGGAGTAACCGCCTACCCTTCGGGCGCCGATTCCCGGAGCGTTTGTGGACGGAATTCGATTCCGAGAGTGGATTCGGATTGCTCTCGTCGACACCTTCATTCCTGCGGTAAGAAATTCGATTTTCGTGGAGTTTTGGAAGGATTGGAATTTTCGGTTTTGGATGTTTTCCTCCATTAATGGCCGAGTCTTTGTTCTAGGTGTTGCGGCCGTTTTGATCCGTGCGAAGAGGAGGAAAGCAGTGCAAAGCTTCGTTGTGAATTGAGGCAAGTGGTATTCTTGCCCTTGCCAAGTGTTTTCTTTGATTTTATTTGCTGAAATTAAAATCCCGGTTAGCCCAGGTTAGAGGCCTTGTTGTTCTCATTTTCTTGCTAACTATAGGGCTTAGTTCTTCCTACTGAAACCCCCCTATGTTGTGGTGTTTGGAATCCAAATTGTCGGCGTGAAGCCGTTGTTTCCCTTGCTCTGATTGTTGCTCTGGTTCGGGCGTAGCCGAGAGGGAGAGTTAGGAGGGGGGGGTGTGGTTGCCAATCTTCGTTAAGGTATTATTCGAATGGTTAGGCATAGTTTGAATGGTAGTAGCGTGCGACGTGATAGTTGTCTACTGCTACTGCAGTGGCGTGAGTCGTGTGCGCGTTCCGGTGTCGTTCGGGAAATTCCAAACGGTGCAGGTTGACCGCGCACGGTCATCAACCTTTAGGGCGCACGACCACTTGTCGTGTGCCTCTGTTCGTGCGCGTATAAATTTCAGTTTCCAAAGTTCTGTCTCGGGCAATCGCACGAGCGCTGGCAACAGTGCGCACGACCACTGATCGTGCGACACTGATCGTGCGCAGTTGCTAGGTTTTCTGTCAGGTTTTCCAGGTTCGTTTCGCACGATCATCAGCCGATGAGTGCGCACGACCACTGATCGTGCGTCACTGATCGTGCGCTTTGTATATTTTATGTTGCTAGGCGAATTTAGATGGTTTCGAGTGCGGGAGTTTAGATACTCAAGTGGCAGGCAACTACTCGAGTTCTGGATCTTCTGCCTTGGTCGTTCGACTGTCGTCGAGCTCCGTTTTCTTTAGTGGGTTGTGGGTAGTAACTTTATTTTGGCGGCGAGTGAGGCTAGCTCACTCAACGCCAAAGTTTAGGTAGGCACTGAGTGGGTTTCACTCAAAGCCTAGTCGTGTTGGTTTATTTCAACACTCTTCCTTTACCTTGTGTTTCATTCCCGAGTGGATTTCCAGTTGTATTTCTGGGTTTTCCTTGTCGGCCGTTTTCTTTATTTTCCTAGAGGCCGAATCGTGGGTCGTGGATAGTAGTGGTGGTTGTAGCTCTTTATGGGGGTGGAGTTGTGTGATATAGCCAAGGCCACCCATGGATTTCTTGCTCCAGGTACGGGCTGGGCATGTCGGGTGGAAGGTCCCTTGTGTTTTCACGTGTTGACCCTCGAGCTTTTGACTTGGACATGGTGGATTGGAGGACTGCGTTTGCCTTCGATCCGGTTCCTCGTTGTTGTTTTTGCTACTATCACTTCCCACAGTCTAGGGTGTTAGAAGTTTCTTCTTTGATAGTTTGCAGCATTCTGGCTCTTGGCAGCCTAGTAGGCCCTACAGGATGTTGTTCTTGGGCTGGGTCGTTGCTGTTTCTTTGCACGTTGTGCATTTCTTGTTGTCCTGTTTTGGACAGTTGTGACCCTTTCTACTGCATGTTTTTTTGTTGTTTTGTCCTTTTGGTTGACTCTTTCATGCAGTTTTACCTTGATTTTTGCTTGCTGAGGTATTCTGTTTTCTTTTGGAATGCCTCAGGTTCTGAGCTGTAGCCAGTCTGGTGGCTAGTTGGAGGTGTTGTTGTTGGTGGACTCCCGAACTTTGGAGTTTTGTTTACCTTGTTTGTGAGGTTGTTTTTCAGTACTTTCTTACAGACATATATATGTGTTGGTGGGTTCGTGTCAGGTTGTTGGCGCCCACTAGTAGTTTGTACCTTGTACTAGATATATACTATCGCTGCTACCATTTTTCTGGAGATAGTCTACTTGCTTTGAGAAGGTTTTATGCTAGGTTGCTAGTTACTTTTAAACTATAATTATTATTATAAATAAAGCTCATGATCAGCATGTTTTATAAAGCTTAATCACTATTTTCCAAATCACGTACGAAAACCGTTTTCTTATATATATTATATAAACTAAGTGTAGTGTCTTGCATAGCATGAGTGGTTCTCTTGGGACCCTTATGCGCTCTTTAGGGTGTAAAACCTAATTAAAGTATTTTTCCGCAGTGTTTAAATATAGTTTTCTTTTGTGGACTAGATGATCCACTGAGCCGAGGGATACGGACTCTAAACATAACTGATTTTCTATTCATTAAGCACATGATTTTCTTGCATAAAGATTGTAGTTGGATTTGCCTGAGCGTCAGCAGTTATCCCCTGCTTGACGTGGCATCATGACGCGTGTTTTCTCTTACTCTGATAATTCTTAATTCGGAGAAAATGCGGGTTGTGACAGTTGGTATCAGAGGGAGGTTGCTTGACAAGTTAGTTGGGCAACCTTCCTTGGATGCTTTTAGTAGTTCAGCATCATGTCATTCACACACCGATATGTCATCAGCACGTCTTGGCAAAAGCACGAACACTACACTCATAGCATAACATGAAGTATACGGGGCATATTATGTAGTATGGGATGCATAATATGTGTTCGTATATGGATCCACCATAGGGGCTACATGTGAGGGTTATGTAGTATGGGATGCATAACCTCACCACATGACTGCGACTAGCACGTTTCTTTTTCGTTGCATGGAAATGTTATGTAGTATGGGATGCATAACATTTTCATGTGTACGCCGCTCATATCATGCATTAGGGCCTTTTTTAGAATGCATAACACAAACATGCATATCATAACATTGCATAAGCACAACGTGCCGAGCTAAAGATTTGCAGGATGACATATGTACACACATGAGTTTTCAAACTAACATAAGTTCATGCATCCGATCTAGGCACAAGAGTTAGTAAGGTGGTGGTTAACCATCCTAGGTTAGGGCATATCATCTAATTATTGTGAAGAAGATAAACTCTCAGAGCAAGTTTAGCAGCTTTAAGTCTATATCTACATATGTATTGTCTGTACTGGTAATCGGTTCTAGTCGTTGGATTTGCGTCTGATTTGCGTTGTAATGATTTTTAGGATGGCTAGGCGTCCTGCGACTCGATCGACACCCCTGTCTGAGGGTGAATCTTCTGGAGCTCAGGGATTGCAGATGACCAGAGGGTGATGTTAGCCACCTATCAGCTCAAAGGGTTGGCTAAGAGTTGGTGGCTGAGAGAAAAGGAGAGCTTAGTGGCGGGGTGCTCGTGGGAGATGTTCAAGGAGATGCTGTTGAGGAAGTTCTTACCCTCGGTCGAGCGTGACCGCCTCATGAATGATTTCCTCTATCTGAAGCAAAGGCAGCTCACGGTGGGTGAGTATGAGATAGAGTTTAGTAAGTTGAGCCGTTTTGCCCCTGGATTGGTCAGCGTTGAGGCTGATCGAGTTAAGCGATTCCTCGGTGGTTTGAGGAGTGAGGTGCAGCAGTTGGCCAGTGCTTATGGGTCAGTGACTTATGCTGGAGTTGTAGAGGCTGCTCTTAAGGTTGAGGCCATTGAGACGGCGAAGAGCAGAGGCCAGCAGTTGAGGAAGGATAAGAGGAAGTTGGTAGAGGAGAAGAAACCCCTGGTACCCGATGCTGTTCCGGGAAAGAGGAGCAGGGTGGTGTGCAGTTTTTGTGGCCGGTCAGGCCATCCTGTTGAGAGGTGTTTCAAGAAGGCGGCAGCTCAGAAGAAGGAGCAGGTTCATGCTATTCAGGGTGCTCCTGGGAGAGATGTCTCCTGTTCAGTTTGCAAGCGATCCGGGCATGATGCAGCCCAGTGTTGGTCCAGGGATAGAGTCTGCTATCAGTGTGGGCAGAAGGGTCACGTTAAGTCGAGGTGTCCTCAGGTCCAGTCAGCTCTTCCTGCAGTTCCACTGCAGGCATTACCTCCACCTCAGCGTGTGGACAAGGGAAAAGGGAAGCTGAACGTGATTTCTTCCGAGGAGGCTCAGACTTCGACCCACGTGATCTCAGGTTAGTAGTTGGTTATTTTTCTTTCTAGCCTGGTAGTTTAGTTGCTAGATTGTTTGCGGTACTGTTGTGCTAGTTCCTTAGCTTTGTGCGTTCCTATAGGGAAATTTAAGGTGAAGAACCGCTGGGCGCGTGTTCTGTTTGACTCCGGCGCTACCCACTCGTTCGTGGCTAGAGCCTTTGTGGAGCGTCATCGGTTGTCCCTAGATCGTGTTCGGGATTCCTTCCGTGTCAAGTTTCCCTCTGGTGAATCTGTGTTGTCAGATTTGGGTATTTTGGATTGCCCGGTTTTTGTTGGGGGATTTTCTTGCGAAGGCGGATCTGAAGATGATTGATCTAGAGGACTTCGATGTCATTTTGGGCATGGACTGGCTCTCTCTGTATAATGCGGTCATTCAGTGCAAAGGAAAGCGCTTGGACTTCATCAGGGACGACGGTCAGCCCGGCAGCGTGTATGCTGATCCGTGTCAGGATTCTCCTGTTCTCTCTGCGGTATGTGTTCAGAGATTGTTTCTTTCTGATTGTTGTGTTTGTTTAGTCTCGGCGGTTGGAACCGTTGTTAGCGTGCCACGCTTGGAGGAGATTCCTATTGTTCGTGGTTTCGCCGATGTTTTTCCTGATGATCTTCCTGGTATCCCTCCTAAACGAGATGTGGAGTTTGTTATTGATTTGGAGCCGGGTACGCGTCCTATTGCTAAGGCGCCGTATCGGATGGCCCCTCGTGAGTTAGAGGAGTTGCGAATTCAGTTAGATGAGTTGTTGGCTAAAGGTTTTATCAGGCAGAGTTCGTCGCCTTGGGGTGCTCCTGTTTTGTTCGTAAAGAAGAAAGATGGGTCGACGCGGCTTTGCATCGACTATAGAGAGTTGAACAAGGTCACTATCAAGAACAGGTACCCTCTGCCCAGGATCGATGATTTATTTGACCAGTTGCGTGGTAGCACGGTGTTCTCCAAGATCGATCTTCGTTCGGGCTATCATCAGCTCAAGATCCGTGAGGCAGATATTCCGCGGACTGCGTTTTGGTCGAGGCATGGGCACTTTGAGTTTTTGGTGATGTCGTTTGGTCTGACCAACGCACCATCAGCCTTCATGGATATGATGAACAGGGTGTTCAAGGATTTCCTAGACAAGTTCGTTGTGGTCTTCATTGATGACGTGTTGGTTTATTCTCGCAGTGCTGAGGAGCACGAGCAGCATTTGCGTTTGGTCCTATCGGAGTTGAGGAACCACAAGTTATTCGCCAAGTTGAGCAAGTGCGAATTTTGGTTGCCTCAGGTTTCTTTTCTAGGCCACGTGGTGAACAAGGATGGGATCTCGGTTGACCCAGAAAAGATTGCAGCAGTGACGGATTGGAGTAGGCCGAATACTCCTAAGGAGATCAGAAGTTTCTTAGGGTTGGCTGGCTATTACAGGAGATTCGTGGAGGGTTTCTCTTCTCTAGCCGCACCGTTGACCAAGCTGACTCAGAAGAATGTGGCATTTGTTTGGAGCGAGAAGTGCGAAGAAGCTTTTCAGGAGTTAAAGAGGAGATTGTGTACTGCTCCCGTTCTGACCCTTCCTACTGAGGGCGTGGATTATGATGTGTATGTGGATGCTTCGCATATAGGTCTGGGGTGCGTATTAATGCAGGATGGAAAAGTAATTGCTTATGGGTCAAGGCAGTTGAAAACTCATGAGCGGAATTATCCTACGCATGACCTTGAGTTTGCAGCGGTTATCTATGCGTTGAAGTTGTGGAGGCACTTACTTTATGGGGCTCAGTGCAAGATTTTTACTGACCATAAGAGCCTGAAGTACGCGTTCACGCAGAAAGAGTTGAATCTGCTTCAGCGGCGGTGGCTTGAGTATGTGGCGGATTATGATGTAGAAATCCAGTATCATCCGGGCAAGGCCAATGTGGTGGCCGATGCCCTGAGCCGAAAGACGGGAAAGATCTTTAACCTCTCCGCCGATCGATTAGTTGAGGAGTTCCTCCTTATGGATATTTCAGTGGGATGCTGTAGTTTGCAGAGTAGCTTATCAGTGGAAGAGCCGTCCTGGATTTCTTTGACTAGACTGCATCAGAAGGACGATCCGGATCTGTTGCACCTTTTTACCAGGACAGAGAAGGGAGAGTTGCCAGATTTTTCTATTGATGATGCGGGTACTTTGAAGTACCGCGGCAGGTTTTGCGTTCCCGCTGTTGGGGACATTAGAGGTATGATTTGCAGTGAGGCTCATGGTTCCAGCGTTGCCTACCATCCAGGATCTACGAAGATGTACCGTGACTTAAGGCAAATTGCTTGGTGGTATGGTATGAAAGGAGATATAGCCCGATATGTTGCTGAGTGTCACACTTGCAAGCGTGTGAAGGCCGATCATGGGAGGCCTGGTGGTAAGTTGACTCCGCTAGAGATCCCGACTTGGAAGTGGGAGAGTATATCTATGGACTTCATTACGGGTTTGCCAAAATCCCCGAGAGGATTTGATTCTGTTTGGGTTATAGTGGATAGATTGACGAAGTGTGCTCACTTCGTGCCTTATAAGATTGATTACCCGATGAAGAAGATAGCGGAGTTGTACTTGAATGAAGTCATCCGACTCCACGGTGTGCCGGTTAGCATCATTTCTGATCGAGACTCCCGGTTTACTTCTCGTTTTTGGCAGAGTCTGCAGGAGGGTTTGGGTACGGATCTGAGGTATTCTACTGCGTACCACCCTCAGACCAATGGGCAGACGGAGCGGGTCAATCAGATTATTGAGGATATGATCAGGTGCTATATTTTAGACCACGGTGGAGCGTGGGATGAGCGTCTGCGACTCATGGAATTTGCTTATAATAACAGTTATCAGGAAAGCTTGCAGATGGCTCCGTTCGAAGCTTTGTATGGGAGGCGCTGTAGGACTCCGTTGTTTTGGGCTGAGGCTGGTGAGAAGCCTTTGTTGGGTCCTGATGCTCTGGAAGAGATGGAAGTCACCGTGAAGCTTATTCGGGAGAAGCTTCGTTTAGCCCAGGAGAGGTATGAAAAGAACGCCAATCGGCGTAGGTCTGCTTTGGAGTTTTTAGTAGGGGATCATGTATACCTCAAGGTTTCTCCAATGGTTGGTGTGAAGAGATTTGGTAAAAATCGGAAATTGGACCCAAGGTATGTGGGCCCGTTTGAGGTCTTGGAGCGGATTGGTGTGTCTGCATATAGATTGGTTTTGCCAGCGAACTTCCCTGGTGTTCATAATGTTTTTCATGTTAGCCAATTGCGGAAGTGTGTGCGCAGCAGTGGGCAACTCTTGGATGTTGTGCCCCAGTTAGAGCCCAACCTCTCTTTTGTTGAGGTGCCAGTTCGTATTTTGGATACTTAGGAGCGTGTGCTGCGAAAGAAGTCCATACCGATGGTGAAAGTTCTATGGAAAAATCAGGATTTGGAGAGCGCGACTTGGGAGCTAGAGTCGGCCATGAGGAGGGCGTACCCTCACCTGTTTCTCTGATTTGATCGGTATGTTTCCCTTTGTAACTTCTGTTTGTTACTTTTCCTTCTTTTGTAGGAGGGTTGTGCGTAAAGTTTCGGGACGAAACTTTCTTTTAGGGGGAGTGACTGTAACGCCCCGTTTTTTTTCAGCGATTATTTTTATTCTCGTTTGGCGTTACGATGACGCGTTTCCGTGGCTTGTGCCATTTGTGGAGTGTGGTTTAGCTCCTTAGAACTGAGTGCCCTGTTTGGTAGCCTGTTGGCAAGATCTCCCTAGCAAACCGAGTCGTTTTGGTGACCCGGTGCGGCCTCTCGGGGGGATGTTTGTGTTTGGCTTTGTTTGGGTGTAACTCGAGTTCTGTTCGTCGAAAGTTAATTTCGACTTCGCCGTTGTGTTCGTAGCGTGGGTATTTAGCTACGGTGCGAATTTCGTCGAATTCCGAGGTAGTTCGGTTTTCGCGTCGATTTGGTGCTTTATGTAATTTTGTAATTAATAATATAATTATATAATTATATATATATATATATTTTTATGGAATGAGAAGGAACCGCCATCATCTTCTTCCCCGTAAGAAACCGCCGGCCCCTTGTACGAGAGAAACGGAGTAACCGCCTACCCTTCGGGCGCCGATTCCCGGAGCGTTTGTGGACGGAATTCGATTCCGAGAGTGGATTCGGATTGCTCTCGTCGAGACCTTCATTCCTGCGGTAAGAAATTCGATTTTCGTGGAGTTTTGGAAGGATTGGAATTTTCGGTTTTGGAAGTTTTCCGCCATTAATGGCCGAGTCTTTGTTCTAGGTGTTGCGGCCGTTTTGATCCGTGCGAAGAGGAGGAAAGCAGTCCAAAGCTTCGTTGTGAATTGAGGCAAGTGGTATTCTTGCCCTTGCCAAGTGTTTTCTTTGATTTTATTTGCTGAAATTGAAATCCCGGTTAGCCCAGGTTAGAGGCCTTGTTGTTCTCATTTTCTTGCTAACTATAGGGCTTAGTTCTTCCTACTGAAACCCCCCTATGTTGTGGTGTTTGGAATCCAAATTGTCGGCGTGAAGCCGTTGTTTCCCTTGCTCTGATTGTTGCTCTGGTTCGGGCGTAGCCGAGAGGGAGAGTTAGGAGGGGGGGTGTGGTTGCCAATCTTCGTTAAGGTATTATTCGAATGGTTAGGCATAGTTTGAATGGTAGTAGCGTGCGACGTGATAGTTGTCTACTGCTACTGCAGTGGCATGAGTCGTGTGCGCGTTCCGGTGTCGTTCGGGAAATTCCAAACGATGCAGGTTGACCGCGCACGGTCATCAACCTTTAGGGCGCACGACCACTGGTCGTGTGCCTCTGTTCGTGCGCGTATAAATTTCAGTTTCCAAAGTTCTGTCTCGGGCAATCGCACGAGCGCTGGCAACAGTGCGCACGACCACTGATCGTGCGACACTGATCGTGCGCAGTTGCTAGGTTTTCTGTCAGGTTTTCCAGGTTCGTTTCGCACGATCATCAGCCGATGAGTGCGCACGACCACTGATCGTGCGTCACTGATCGTGCGCTTTGTATATTTTATGTTGCTAGGCGAATTTAGATGGTTTCGAGTGCGGGAGTTTAGATACTCAAGTGGCAGGCAACTACTCGAGTTCTGGATCTTCTGCCTTGGTCGTTCGACTGTCGTCGAGCTCCGTTTTCTTTAGTGGGTTGTGGGTAGTAACTTTATTTTGGCGGCGAGTGAGGCTAGCTCACTCAACGCCAAAGTTTAGGTAGGCACTGAGTGGGTTTCACTCAAAGCCTAGTCGTGTTGGTTTATTTCAACACTCTTCCTTTATCTTGTGTTTCATTCCCGAGTGGATTTCCAGTTGTATTTCTGGGTTTTCCTTGTCGGCCGTTTTCTTTATTTTCCTAGAGGCCGAATCGTGGGTCGTGGATAGTAGTGGTGGTTGTAGCTCATTATGGGGGTGGAGTTGTGTGATATAGCCAAGGCCACCCATGGATTTCTTGCTCCAGGTACGGGCTGGGCATGTCGGGTGGAAGGTCCCTTGTGTTTTCACGTGTTGACCCTCGAGCTTTTGACTTGGACATGGTGGATTGGAGGACTGCGTTTGCCTTCGATCCGGTTCCTCGTTGTTGTTTTTGCTACTATCACTTCCCACAGTCTAGGGTGTTAGAAGTTTCTTCTTTGATAGTTTGCAGCATTCTGGCTCTTGGCAGCCTAGTAGGCCCTGCAGGATGTTGTTCCTGGGCTGGGTCGTTGCTGTTTCTTTGCACGTTGTGCATTTCTTGTTGTCCTGTTTTGGACAGTTGTGACCCTTTCTACTGCATGTTTTTTTGTTATTTTGTCCTTTTGGTTGACTCTTTCATGCAGTTTTACCTTGATTTTTGCTTGCTGAGGTATTCTGTTTTCTTTTGGAATGCCTCAGGTTCTGAGCTGTAGCCAGTCTGGTGGCTAGTTGGAGGTGTTGTTGTTGGTGGACTCCCGGACTTTGGAGTTTTGTTTACCTTGTTTGTGAGGTTGTTTTCAGTACTTTCTTACAGACATATATATGTGCTGGTGGGTTCGTGTCAGGTTGTTGGCGCCCACTAGTAGTTTGTACCTTGTACTAGATATATACTATCGCTGCTACCATTTTTCTGGAGATAGTCTACTTGCTTTGAGAAGGTTTTATGCTAGGTTGCTAGTTACTTTTAAACTATAATTATTATTATAAATAAAGCTCATGATCAGCATGTTTTATAAAGCTTAATCACTATTTTCCAAATCACGTACGAAAACCGTTTTCTTATATATATTATATAAACTAAGTGTAGTGTCTTGCATAGCATGAGTGGTTCTCTTGGGACCCTTATGCGCTCTTTAGGGTGTAAAACCTAATTAAAGTATTTTTCCGCAGCGTTTAAATATAGTTTTCTTTTGTGCACTAGATGATCCACTGAGCCGAGGGATACGGACTCTAAACATAACTGATTTTCTATTCATTAAGCACATGATTTTCTTGCATAAAGATTGTAGTTGGATTTGCCTGAGCGTCAGCAGTTATCCCCTGCTTGACGTGGCATCATGACGCGTGTTTTCTCTTACTCTGATAATTCTTAATTCGGAGAAAATGCGGGTTGTGACAGACTCCTTCGATAGATGTTTAGAAAACCTCGAAAAAGTCTTAGAACGATGCGAAGAAACTAACCTTGCCCTAAATTGGGAAAAATGCCATTTTATGGTGAGGGAAGGGTTAGTTTTGGGTCATAAAATTTCTGCTAAAGGTATTGAGGTAGACGTTGCCAAGATAGAAGTTATTGAGAAGTTGCCGCCACCTACAAACATAAAAGCTATAAGAAGTTTCCTAGGCCACGCTGGTTTTTATCGTCGTTTTATAAAGGACTTCTCCAAGATCACAAAGCCCCTCACCCATCTCTTAGAAAAAGACGCTCCATTCATTTTTGATGACTCTTGTATTTCGGCCTTTGAATTAATTAAAGAAAAGTTAATTAACGCGCCAATTATGATAGCTCCGGTGTGGGACCTTCCTTTCGAGATTATGTGCGATGCGAGTAGTTTTGCGGTGGGGGCCGTATTAGGTCAACGCATATCTAAGAACTTCCACCCCATCTATTACGCTAGTAAAACCCTCACATCTGCACAAGAAAATTACACCACAACCGAGAAGGAGCTCTTAGCTGTAGTATTTGCGTTTGATAAATTCCGCCCTTACATTACTCTTTCAAAAATCATTGTTTTTACGGACCACTCGGCCCTCAAGTACCTTCTTGCCAAAACGGATGCCAAGCCTCGCTTGATTCGCTGGGTCTTACTCCTCCAGGAGTTTGACTTAGAGATCCGTGATAAGCGAGGAGCCGAGAACTTGGCCGCCGACCATCTGTCAAGATTAGATAACCCCTTTATAGAAAAATTAAATGAAAAATCTTTTAATGATTATTTTCCTGATGAGAAGCTGCTTTTAGTTAACGCATCTACTTCTCCTTGGTTCGCGCACATCGCCAACTATCTAGTGGCCCGGATGCTCCCAAAAGAGTTCTCCTCTCAGCAGAAGAAGAAATTCTTTTCTGAGCTGAAGAACTACTTTTGGGAAGACCCGCATCTTTTCAAAATTTGTGCGGATCAAGTGATAAGGAGATGTGTTTCTTGTGATGAAGGAATTGATATTCTAAAACATTTGCATGAAGGTCCGACAGGTGGGCACTATCAAGCTGCTCGCACCGCTCATAAGGTGCTTTGCGCGGGTTTTTACTGGCCTAGCCTGTTTAAAGACGCGCAAGCCTTTGTGAGCAGGTGTGATAGTTGCCAACGGTCGGGCAATATTTCTAATAAAAATGAAATGCCGTAAAATTATTTCTTAGAGTGCGAAATTTTCGACCTCTGGGGAATTGATTTTGTTGGCCCCCTTCCTTCTAGCTTCGGAAACAAATATATTTTAGTTGCTGTTGATTATGTTTCACGATGGGCTGAGGCCCAAGCTCTTCCTACGAACGACTCCCGAGTTGTAGTCACGTTTTTAAAAAAATTATTTTCTAGATTCGGTACGCCACGCGCAATCGTTAGCGATAGGGGTTCCCATTTCTGTAACGCGCAATTTTCAAAAATCCTTACTAAATACGGCGTTACGCATAAACTATCCACTGCCTACCACCCCCAAACTAACGGTCAAGTCGAAGTAGTTAATAGAGAAATAAAAAGAATATTAGAAAAGACTGTTTCAACTTCTAGAAAAGACTGGTCAGCCAAACTTGACGATGCCTTATGGGCCTACCGAACAGCGTACAAAACCGCCCTCGGATGTACGCCGTATCGGCTGGTCTATGGAAAATCGTGCCATCTGCCCGTGGAGTTAGAACACCGCGCCTTTTGGGCCTTAAAATTTTTAAACTTCGACCCCCACTCAGTCGGTGACCTTCGAAAATTTCAACTAAATGAACTCGACGAGTGGCGCTCTTATGCTTATGAAAATAATAAACTTTATAAAGAGCGGACGAAGCGTTTACACGATAAACACTTAAGGCACCCTAAAAACTTTAAGCCGGGCGACCAAGTCCTTTTATATAATTCTCGTTTACGTTTATTTCCGGGCAAATTAAAATCTCGCTGGTCTGGCCCGTTTTCTGTGTTAGAAGTATTTACTTATGGAACTGTTTTAATTTCTTACCCAGATAAGGGTAATTTCAAAGTAAATGGTCAGCGTCTTAAACTCTATTTTTCTGGTGATGATGATGTCAGTCCAAACATTATTAAATTTCTGCTTCACGAACTCTAATCTGAAACTTTTAATTTTTTTTTGCTAAAAACAATTTTATTTCGGGACAACAATATTTTTGGACAATATTATTTTTTTGATGCGTCGAGCTCAACGACGCTTTAACCAAAGGGCGCTCTTGGGAGGCAACCCAAGTTATCTTTTTCTGTTTTCTTTATTTTACAATTTTTGCCTCGGACGACTCCGACAAGCTGAAGCTTCTGCGATCGCCTGCTCCAACATTGCTGAATCCATCACAAAGTCCAAAGAAGACATTCGGGGAGCGACATCACTCAGTTTTCGTAGCAAATAAATCCGGGGAAGTACCTGTATTTCAATTCTGTCTTTCAATTCTGTACTTTATTTTTCTCTCCTTCTCCAATCCCCTTCTTTAGCCATTGAGGACAATGTCTGTTTTAAGCTTGGGGGAGGATTTCCTCCTTTATTTTTGCGTAGTGTAAATAATCTTCTTTTTTTGTATATATTGTAAATATTTCCAAAAAAAAAATGAATATCTTAAAATTCCAAAAAAAAGAGAAAAATTTTCCAAAATCCAAAAAAAGAGAATATTTCTCAAAATAAAAAATATATATATGTGTTTTTGAATAGTTTAGACATTTTGGTATTTCAATAGTACCCCTAGTTTTTAGTTTTGTTTTACTCAAAATCTCCTATAAACAACTTAGTTAATTATAATATTTGTAATCGTTCTTTTTAATAATGTTTCACAAGTAAAATGTTGGCCATGCTGTGTTTCTAATTCACGGTAGCATGTTAAGGTGAAATATTTTTCTAAAACTCGCATTTCTATTATGGTTTTTTGTTGTTTATTTCCTTTACTTTCTCAAAAATTCATCATCCACTATTTTCTTCCTCGTTTTTGAATAATTTTTGTAAAGTCAACTTTTGAATAACGTAGTAGATGTGAACGATCCAAGTCACCTATTATTTCTATTTTCAAGTTAATTTCATCAATCTTCTTTTATTATCTAGGACTCGCTTTTTGAAAATTTTTCAAACCTTTGTTTTAAATAAATTCAAAAGCGTGAAAATGATTTAGGCCATTTTTGTTTTCGTTTGAGCTTTCCTGCCAACCTAAAAAAACTTTTACCACTAGTTAGCCGTTTTTGAGCCTTTTTCCGATTTCATTTGATAACTCCTCCCTTCATTTCAGTTTCACCAAAGCCAAAAATTTCCAACCTATCGAATCACACTAGCCTTTTTGAGTTTCATAAATTATTTTGACGATTTTGATAGGGTATTTTGTGATTTTTTTTGTGGAGAAAGGTTTTCGAAAAAAAAAGGAAGTATGTTCAAAAGTGATGTTTATTTTTGTTTGGCCAACTCAAAAAGGAAAATAAAAATATTTATGGCCTTTGTTTTGAAAAAAGAAAAAAAATGGAAAAGAAAAAAATGAAAAAGAAAGAAAAAAAGGTGTATATATTTTTATGAAAATTTTTGAAACTCTTTGCTTTGGTTTAGTGTGATTTTAAAACCTTCACGTTTATCTTTGAATTCCACTCCTAATCATTTTCCTAAACCAAATGTTTCTGTCCTATTTAAGTCCTTTTGATTCACGCTTTTTGATTTTTTATTTAACAACTAAGAAAAGAAAAACAGTAAATCAGTTTTAGTTTTAGATTTAAACCTAGATTTTTGATAATTAAATTGATATAATTATAATACGTTGCTTGGATCTAGTAACAACTCAATGCGTGTTTTTCATTTTCGTTGCTTTACTTAAGTCCATTTAAAAAAAATCTCGTTAAAATTTTTGGATGATTTGTTTTTATTAAGTAAAGTTTATAAAAGTTTTACCATACCTAAATAATTGTTTTAGACTTACATTTCACCTTTTCCCTACTAAGAATTTCGCATAGTACTTGTGTAGGCATAATTAGAACTTTTTGATTAGTCCTTTTTATAAATATCTAGTTTTTATATTTTTGCTTGGGAACAAGCAAAGCTTAAGCTTGGGGGAATTTGATAATACGTTTTGTAGCCTAAACTATTATCGTATTTTATATTTTATATTGTACAAATTATGTCTATTATTAGTTTATTTTTATCCTTTTTATGTAAATTTTATTGCCACTAACTTTTTTCTGTTTTTGCAGGTTTCAGACAATTTCCAGGAAAAAATCCCCTGACACGCCCCCTGTCACGCCCTCCCCGGGCGTGACTCAGGGCGTGTCACCTGCTCCCGATGTTGAAAGCCGCCAGGTGAATTTCCCGCCAAAGAATCCCCTGTCACGCCCCACCGACACGCCCTCCCCAGGCGTGTCACCGGGCGTGACACGGGGCGTGTCGCCCTCTGCCCGAAGTCTGCGCCTCCTTCAATGCTTTGTAAACAGCTGCACGCAACAGTACTGTCACGCCCCAGGTCACGCCCGTGACATGGGGCGTGACAGTACTGTTGCGTGCAGCTGTGTACAAAGCATTGAAGGAGGCGCAGACTTCGGGCAGAGGGCGACACGCCCCGTGTCACGCCCGGTGACACGCCCGGGGAGGGCATGTCGGTGGGGCGTGATAGGGGATTCTTTGGCGGGAAATTCACCTGGCGGCTTTCAACATCGGGAGCAGGTGACATGCCCTGAGTCACGCCCGGGGAGGGCGTGACAGGGGGGCGTGTCAGGGGATTTTTTCCTGGAAATTGTCTGAAACCTGCAAAAACAGAAAATAAATATTATTTATAATATTTACATAAAAAGAAGCAAAAAAATAACATAAAGAAAGAGATTTAAAACGAAAATAACATATTTTTACCCTAATAAATTAAGCTAAAATATGCATCATCAGCACCGAGCGGAGAGGAGGAAAGGGAAGCTATAATGGTGGAGAATAAGCAAGGCGGGTGACAGCGGAACTAGTCTAGCAGTAAATATATATTGTATAAGCAGCTAAGTATGAAAGGTACATCTAGAAGTAAATTTATATTGTATAAGCAGCTAAGTATGAAAGGTACATCTAGCAGTTCTAAAATAGTGAGCAGTAAGGTAAACATGTAGTAAATCACTATAAAAATGAAAGGACAAGTAGAAACTATATATGTAACCTTTACTTATATTAATGCCCATACAAACTTAGAAGTTAAGGGGTCTTCTGAAAGGCTCCCATCGTATAAAT
The DNA here is from genome assembly GCA_039513925.1 of Platanthera zijinensis. Lineage (NCBI taxonomy): Eukaryota > Viridiplantae > Streptophyta > Magnoliopsida > Asparagales > Orchidaceae > Platanthera > Platanthera zijinensis. The sequence continues at coordinate 125,191,952 of CM077086.1, read as the reverse complement.
CGTCCCATACCGATTTATACGTTGGGGTGTCGGTTGTATGCAAATATGAGTGTAGTGATATGTTATGCCATGATTCATGCAAATGCAACTCACGTACATGACTCTATGCGCACAGACTTTTAGTTCCCCCTGTTCGGGCAGCTAGCTTCACTCCCAGGAACCTCTGTAGTGGCAAATGGAGATAGTTGGTCGGGCCCCCCACTCCTAGGCGGGTATCCACACTACCAGGCCTAGCCCTTCCGTACGCCCCTTGAAGAACACAACCTAGAGTATCCGCGTATTAGTGCTGCCTGTATCCACCAGACTTTCTTTGGCTAAGTGTCCCATACCGCCGAGTCTATGTACCGACGTCGGTGTGAATGACAGTCAAATACCGAAGACCCACCACCTTATTTTGTATTTAAACCCTTGAGCCCTCGGCTCCCCGGACTGTCCCGTCCGTGCATCTACCTTCACAAGTTACCGACTGAAAGACAATTAAACCAACCTACTCAACCTCCCTAACTACCGGGGTGTGTGAATGTGAAACTTTAGTTGTACTAGTTGCTCTTTTAGTTTATTATTCCTACGGTTTACGTTAACCCAGGACTGCCCCGACATACCCCGTGAAGGGCTCTCAAAGGGCACTAGTGTAACATCCCATTTTCGACTAGACCCCTGGGATTGGTTTTGTCTTAACAGAACCTTGGGAAGCCCAGGAATTGAAGTTCATCGACCAAGATTTCGAGTCAAGGGGTGGTCACGCCCGTGACCGACCTGTCACGCCCATGACCGACCCGTCACGCCCGTGACCGAGGGCGTGACTCCTTCGACGATCGTCGACCTCAGGAAGACGATCGTCGAGCTCAGAAATGTCCTCATGGGCCTGACACGCCCGTGACCAATCTGTCACACCCGTGACCTTGGAATGGCGTTGAGTTAGCTAAGCTCACTCAACGCCGTGGTCTGGATGGAGTTGAGTGAATCTAGCTCACTCAAAGCCATAAGTGGAATGGCGTTGAGTGCACTGACTACACTCAACGCCATCTTGTGTCGTCAGGTTGGCGTTGAGTGAGCCGATCTCACTCAACGCCGTAGACTGTATGGCGTTGAGTGAGCTTAGCTCACTCAACACTGTAAGATGTCAGGCGGGATGGCGTTGAGTGCGTTGAGTGCACTCAACGCCATAAGTTGAACGGCGTTGAGTGCACTGACCGCACTCAATGCCATTTTGTGCTGTCTGGATGGCGTTGAGTGAGCAGAGCTCACTCAATGCCATAATCTGGACGGCGTTGAGTGAGCTAATCTCACTCAACGCCATAACCTGGACGGCGTTGAGTGAGCTAAGCTCACTCAAAGCAATAATCTGGATGGCGTTGAGTGAGCTAAGCTCACTCAACGCCATAATCTGGACGGCGTTGAGTGAGCTAAGCTCACTCAACGTCATCGTTTAAAAGGGGATTATTCTGGATGGCGTTGAGTGAGAAGAGCTCAATCAACGCCATAATCCGGATAGCGTTGAGTGTGCTGAGCTCACTCAATGCCATAGTCTGGTAGGCCATTCAGATGGCGTTGAGTGAGTCGAGCTCACTCAACGCCGTAACTGGGATTGCTTTGACTGAGCTTAGCACACTCAACGTCGTTGCATGGATGGCATTTAGTGAGCAGAGCTCACTCAATGCCATTTTACTTAGAATTTTCTGGCATCTTTTTTTGCTGTGTGCTGGTTCAGCTGAACCGAGCCGGTCTAGGAAGTTGTCCAGAATGCATTTTTGGGCCGTTTTCTCTTATTAAGACTTAATTAAGTCTTATTTTATGAAGTTTGACCGGCTGTGCCACGTGCCAGCCGTTTCCTCCTCCTCCAGCCATGTCTGAGCCCCAGCCTTCATGGCCGTCAATGGCATTTGATGCCATGGCCTTTCCTCTTCCCCTTGAAACGGCTGGATTCAACTCCTTCTCAGGGAGAGGAGGAGTTTCCAGACCTCCTCCAGCTGTTATAAAGTCGTTTCAGCTCCCCTCCACCATGGTCGAGCCCCAGCCTTCATGGTCGTCAATGGCATTTGATGTCATGGCCTTCCCCCTTCCCCTTGAAATGGCTGGATTCAACTCCTCTCAGGGAGAGGAGGAGTTTCCAGCCCTCCTCCAGTTGTTACAAGCCGTTTCAGCTCCCCTCCACCATGGCCGAGCTTGCTCTTGAAAAGGCAATAATGGTTGGACAGCCTATAACCGCCCACTCCCCATTTCTTCCCTTTAAAAAGGTCCCTTAGGCTCAGAGATAAAGTTTCCCACCCTGACCCGATGGATTGAAGCTTGTGCTGCGCTATAGAAGGATCCTGGCGATGCCACCACAGCGCAAATAACATCCCGACGATCGGCTCGACTCCAAACCTCGAATAAGGTCCTCCTCTACTCCTTTATCTATGGGTAGATCTTAGAAATTATTTAGGAGAGATGTCGAGCTCAAAGGAGCAAGATTGAGCGAGCTTTTCCATGGTTTTTCAAAAATAAATGGTGTTCGGGTTCGCCGGAAACCGCCTCTTCGGCGGCCGTGCCGCCGCCCGACGGTAGCCCTCACCTCAACAGAGGTGGTGGTGGTGGTGGCCGGCCAGGGAGGAGGCTGGACGGCCGGCTGTGGGAGGGAGAAGTGTTCCCATGCACGTGCTATCTAGACCATCGGCTGGAGGTTGAAGACAACCTCCCAGCCGACGGATCAACCTTTGAGATCTGTGCTGTTAAATTAAGTTCTTGCTTTTATGTGAATTTCTATACTAGAATATCAGTAACTTTAGAAAATTTAGAAAAAATACTTAGAGGCTCCTACAGAAAAAGTTGTCAACACTAATATTGTAGCTCTATGAGTCTAGGAAATTTTAAAGTTTGTTTCAAGCATTTTGGACACTAGATAGACTTCAGCACTCATTTTGGTGAGGTCTACCAATAGGGCTGTCCTGACCTTAGAAAAATTCCCCACTCCAATCCAGTCATCAAAATGACTTGAATATCGAGGTGTGGCATAATCTTACCTGTATCTAGGTGCTGTACAAAAATTAGGATTTTTGGAAAATATTTTTCTATATTTTTTGTATAAATTTAATAATTCATGTATAATTTAATTAGGTGTCCTAAACACCTCAAAATCACCCCAAATTTGGGTGGGAGGTCTTAGGGGGAATGTTAGAACTCTGGTAAAAAATTCCACCTCCTTTGGGAGTGTTTTGATTAAGTTTTAACACGACCCTAGGTTGGCCCTTATAGGGTTAGTTAGGTCAATTCATTCCTTTTGGGATTTTAGTGGTCAAACAACCTCAACGGAGGCTGATAATTTGTCCACTGGCTGTTTGGGGCATGACACACCCTCCAATGTAATTTGGGGTGGTTTGGGAAAGGGTAGCCCTAGAACCCTAGGGTAGGTCCCTTAATGGGGATTTTTAGGGTTGTGAAGGTCATGGGGTCAAATGACCTTGGACTTACTTGAAATTTGGTGGAGAGGACCATGGGGCCATTATAGTTCTTTGGACAAAATCTTAGGGGCTTTGGAGAAAGTTAGGCCACCTAAAACACTAACCCTAGTTTAGGTCACCAACTTTAATTTGAACTATTATGCTATCAAATGATCTACAAATCAAATACAATTTGGGCAGGATGATCTTCTGGTCTAAATGGCCATGATATAATTTTGTTGGGAATTTTGGGTTAATTTATACTGTACTTCATTCACAACTCTTATTGTGCCCTAGATATTTATTTTTATTTTTTTGGAATTTATATTCACTGGGATGTTATGAAATCTTAGATTAGGGCATCTTATAGCATGTTATACCTTATGTATTTTCTTGGGAGTTTTATCAAATTATTTTGGATACTTGCTTCTTTAACATACCAATTATGATATGTAGTTAAAAATACAAATAATGCTCGTTTATTATTTGGAAATTTATGAAATTTGGTCAGAGGGTGTTCCAAACCATTATTGTCATCCTGTAAATTTCTTTGGATTTTTAGACAATTAAAAATAGTACTTCCCTCACTAAGCTAAGAAAATTAGTGTTTTACATTAAAATAAATTCAGAGCACAAATATTTGAGAAAAATCATGGGACTTTGTTTTTGATGGTTTTGGGTTACCATAAAGCTTTTATAATTTTCTTGTGATTTTTTGATACATATTTACAGTACTTGTTTCATAATATAGTAAAAGTGGCCTAAAATGGTAAATTAGGAAATGTAAGCTTAAACACCTCTTAAATTTCTCAAAATTTGGAATTTCTGCTTAAATGCCACATAAGATTTTTATTGATTTTATGGTGATTTATTGTTGGCTCATTAGTGCACTTCATGTTCATACTAGGGAATTGGGAGGCTAAGAATAAATAAATTAAATGCCAGATGAAATAGGAAAAATATTAATTTCTAGATTTAGAATAATTATGTCATGGTAGACCTTCAGTAAATATTATAGGAGATTCGAAAGACAATTTGGTTTACCACGCCATGCATACCTCATAAAGCTTAGGATGGTCTGCGTTTAGTAAAACTGCAGAAGCTGAAATAGAGTGGGTAATGAACTTGGGAAATGGAATTTTGGTAGTTTGCTCGTTTGGATAGGGTGAGTTAAACCAAGTTCATTATTGGAAGTCAGGACGGGTAGGGTGTGAGATTGACTAGTGTTAAGTGGTGTTCGGGTTCGATGGAAGATCGCCCTCCCCGAGAAGAGGAAGAGTCAAAGTCACCCTAGGATTAGCCCACTCTAATATGAGAAGGGAATTGGTTAAGGGATCAAATCAATTACAATAAGTGTCTTGGAAAGGGAGCTTTGGGATTCACCCCATCATAGTTCCTAGTACCGCTGCGAGCCCTTCACCGGGTAAACCTCGGGAAGTCTAAGGTTAACCTAAAATCGTAGGAATAAAATGATCAAGAGTAACCCTAATAATAGTTACACCTCACACCTACACTTGTACGCTTATGAAGAAGAATTGGCATGGAATGGGTAGAGTAGGTCTGTGGTCTAAGGTCCTACTATTAATGTCAATGGTTTGGTTTTTTATTGGGAAGTCCGGGGAGCTGGACGCTCGGGGACATGGTATAAATTTGGAAGTCCAGGAAGCGGGATGCTAGGGGACTTGGTATATGCTTGGTAGCCTAGAGAGCTGGAAGCTCGATAACATGAGAACTTGTACAAATATAACTGTCATGATTGCATGTGCATAAAAGTGGTGGGTCATCGGTACTGGACGATCGATCACACCGACGTCGGTATGTTGACTCGGCGGTGTGGGACACTTAGCAAAAGAAAGCCTGGTGGATATAGCCAGCACTAGTACGCGGAAACTATAGGTTGTGTTCTTCTAGGGGCGTACGGAAGGGCTAGGCCTTGTAGTGTGGTTACCCGCCTAGGAGTGGGGGGCCCGACCCACTGTCTCTGTTTGCCACTACGGAGGTTCCTGGGAGTGAAGCTAGTTGCCCGAACAGGGGGAACTAAAGGTCTGTGCGCATGGAGTCGTGTGGGTGTGTTGCACTTGCTTGAGAATTCAATAGCATATTTGCGTGCCATAGCATAAACATTACCACCTATCATATAAGATGGTATGCGACGTTTTATACGATAGGCCCTGCCAAACGACCCCTTGGACTACAGGGGTAATCCCTATAAATCAATGGTTATATTTCTTGTTCTTTTACTTACTTGCTACTCCTTACTGTTTGATAACCGACACCCCAACGTATAAGTGGTATTGGACACTTTATATGATGGGAGACCTGCAAAAGATCCCTTGGCTTATGCGCTTTCGCACATAAGTTAAGGTTACCTTTCCTACTTTCTGCTTCTGTCATATTTACTATGGAATTGCTAGCATTGGCCCACTATCACCTGCTTTTCACTTATTCTCCAGCTTCATGTCCTTCCCTTTCTTCCTCTCCGCTCGGTGCCTAGGAGCCATGGGGGAAGGGGTAGGGGATGATATGGCTTAGTCTTTTAGACTAATGGTTTTTGAACCACAACATTTTAGGTGTACCATATGGAAGGGTCACGGGTTTTGCAGTTCCTGACAGAGTTGACCCTGCGACCGTGTTACCATTGTCACCAGCCGGGACATACATGGGTCAAATGCCCCTTGATGGGTTGGATAGCAATAGCTCAGCAGCCAGGAGGCCGAAGACGTAGACGCAGACGCGGATTGCGAGGAGGCGACTGCAGACCAAAAAGGAAGAAGCACCAGAAGATGCAGCACCAGCAGAGTATGGAGTCGGTTTAGATGGGCAAGTCTAGCTTGGGTTCTCTCTGTTCAGTGACAGTTACGGAGACGCTTAGTTTTAGTTTTGCTTTCGCGAGTGACTTGTAGTGAGGATTACATGTACTGGGCTTAATCCCTCCTTTTGTACTCTGATTATTATTATTGTGGACTCTCCCTTCATGGAGATTTATTTATATACATGTGGTTATGGTGAACTAGCTTTATATTTACTTATACTACTGTTCTGCGATCGATTTGGCCGGTAGGATCGGCATTTTGTAGTGACGACCTTCCCGGGCGTGATGGTGTCACAGCAAAGCGGCGGTTCTAGGCCTAAGACCCCGGTGTTTAAAAGAAAAAAAATGGGGTCTTACAACTAGGAACTATGATGGTAGTTGAAGCCCATCGTTCCCTTTCGCAAGGCACTTACTTTTATTGGTTTATACCCATTACCCGATCCCCTTTAAATTACTTCGGATCTAACCTTAGTGTATTAAGACTCTTCCGCTCCTACCGGGGAGGACGATCTTTCGTGGATCCCGAGCACCTCTTATGACTAGACAACCTACCACCATATCCCTATCTTGACCCCTGAGGGTACATTCTTATTCATTCCTAGTCATCTTTCTAATACTCCAATCCCCAAGATCATTTTGCACCTTAATATAACTTATGCAGTTTCGACTAAACGCAAGCCATTTTAAGCTATATGAGATGCACAAAGGAAGGTACACAAAATTGTCTTCCAAAATTCCTATAAAATTTACTGGAGGTCTATCATGTCCTACTTAGTCTAAAATAAAAGATTCATAATTTTCCTAATTCAACCTATATTTAATTATTTTTTTCAAAAACTATATATGGAGATTTTGAACATGAAGTACACTTTTTAGGTATGTATAAGGCTACACAAAATTATGACAAATAGTAAACAGCAAATTAACAGCAATTCCAGATCTCATATAATTTTTGCAAGGTTTAAATCATTATACCTTATTTTTGGAATATTTTATAAATCATAAATTAAAGGGGCAAGTAATGCATTTAAGCTTCCAAAAATTATACAAAAATTCCACTATGACAATTTATACCCAATAAATATCCTGACAAGGTTTCATAATTTTACAGCAATAACTGAGCTCTGAATAAATTATTTACCAAAATTGCCCTTTTTCATACTTGTAATAGAAGTACTAACAATAATGTTCCAAAATTCTTAATTTAAATTTCCACGGGTTCATACAAACTATAAAACTACACTACGTAAGTTTAACCACAGTTCAGGGAGTTTTAATAACTTTTTCTATCACTCCAAGATTTGTGCCCTAAACTAGGGTTAGGGTTTTGAGGGACTTATTCACTTTAAAATCCATTTAGATTCCTACCAGAGGATTCTAGCTACCCTAGAATCCTCTCCACCAAGTTTCAAATCATATCAAGGTCATTTGACAACCTACCCTTCACAAACCACCAAGAACCATCCTTAGAGTTTGGCCTTATATCCTTGGGCATATTTACCCCAATCCACACCATCTTCCATGGGGGGTGCTAGAAATCATGCCTAGTCAGTGGTCAAAATCTCATCCTCTGTTGAGGTAATTTGACCACCCAAATAACAAAGTGCACTTTTGACCTAAAAACCCCTTAATAGGGCAAAGCTTAGGTTAGTTCATTTCCAATCTAAAACATCTCCACATGAGATGAAAAAGTATACAGGGCCTCATGATGAACCCAGGGACCACTCACCAAAATTTGGAAGGGTTTGGAAGTCATTAGGCCACCTAATTAATTTATATAAGGATTATTAAATTTTTCTAAAAACACTAGAAAAATAGTCTCCTAAAATTCTGATTTTCTGATATGTCCTAGGTATGGCTGATAATAGCCCATACCCAAAATTTCAAGTCATTTGGATGTCTGGATTGATGTGGGAATCCAAATCAGTCTCAGGACAGCCCTATGGATACACCTTACCAAAATGAGTGTTGTGGTCTAACAAGGATCCAAATTGAGTGAAATCAATTTTAAATTAAACAAGATATCAAGGGCTACATTTTCTATATTGATCACTTTTACTGTAGAGGGGTCTAAGTATTATTAAAAATTAAATTTATACACTGCAATTATAATCACAGAAAAAATAATAAATAGAATAAAATTCTTGCACGAATCATGAAGCAGCATCCAAGGGCTGCTGCTCATCTTTAAGCTCCAGCCAAGGGATGCGATTAGCCCGACCTGGAGCTCATTCCAGACATTTCCGCCGGCCATCCAGCCTCCTCCCTGGCCGGCCACCGCCACCACCACCTTCATTGAGGTGGTGGCCATCGCCGGGCGGCGGCACGACCGCTAGAGAGGTGCATTCCGGCGAACCCGAGTGCTATGTTCTTGTGGGAAAAAGCCAGGAAGAGAAGCTCTTCTCGATCGGGCTCAGTTGAGCCCGATTTTTAATCCTAAGGAATGCTATGATCTACCCGTAGAGAGAGAGGAGGGGAGGACCTTGTTAGCGGGCTGGAGGCGTGCAGATCGACGGTAAGCCATTTACGATGGTGGCGCCGCTCGACTTCTGCAATAGTACAGTGGGAGGGCTCGAAATCTTCAGGTAAAGGCTGGGAAACTTTCCTCTTGGGCAACTGATGGTGTTTAAACGCTTGGTTAAGGAGGGGAGAGGCAAAAAGTTCAATGGCCATTAATGCCATTGAAATCTCAACTCGGCCATTGAGTAGGTGGGGTGAACCTGGCTTAATCCAGCCATGTAATGGCTAGAAACTCCTCCTCTTCCCTAGAGGAGTTGAATCCAGTCATTAAAGAGGAGGTGAAGGGAGCCATGGCATCAAGTGCCATGATTGGCCATGAAAGCCGGTGTTCGGCCATGGCTCAAGCTTTCTGCATATTCATAACCGTCGGCCACATGGCCTACCTCCATTTGACTTGTCTACAATTTAAAATAAGACTTAATTAGGTCTTAATAAAAGAAACAACTAATTAACACCTCCGGCCCACTTCTCAAAATGGCCCGGTTCAATTGAACCAGCACCCAAGCAAAAACTGTCGAAAATATTCTAAGTAAAATGGCGTTGAGTGAGCTCAGATCACTCAACGCCATCCAGCATATGGCATTGAGTGAGCTCAGCTCACTCAACGCCATCCCACCTACGGTATTGAGTTGGCTCAGATCACTCAACTCCATCCAAACTACGGCGTTGAGTGAGCTAAGCTCACTCAACGTCATCCATACTACGGCGTTGAGTGAGCTCAGCTCACTCAATGCCATCCAGACTATGGCATTGAGTGAGCATAGCTCACTCAATGCCATCCATAATATGGTGTTGCTAACTCAACGCCATCCATACTATGACATTGAGTGTGCTCTACTCACTCAACGCCATCCAGTCTACATAGGATTGCATTGAGTGAAGTCAGTGCACTCAATGCCATTCAGCTTATGGCGTTGAGTGCACTCAACGCACTCAACGCCATCCAGCCTGAAAGATGGCGTTGAGTGCAGTCAGTGAACTCAACACCATTCTGCTTATGGCGTTGAGTGCACTCGACGCACTCGACGCCAGCTAGCCTTTGACGTTGAGTGCACTCGACTCACTCAATGCCCAAGACAAAATCTTGTTTTTGGCAAATTTCTGACCTACTATTTGCATACCAAGGTGATTTCCACCTTGAGCCCGGGTAACTTGGCCTTCTTTGGCTTCCTAAGGTTTTGTCATGACTTGGTCATGACAAAACCTCTCCTAGGGGTCTGGTCAGAAATGGGATGTTACAAATCCCAATATACAAAAATAAAAATTTTGTCCCCGAAATTATTGTTAAGCCTACGGTGGTTTCTACTGGAATAGAAGAAAATATAACATCCCTACGGTTTAAGATATACCTGACTCGAAGAGTTCCAGATATTTTTGCTGCATCAAGTCTTGTGGCTCCCATGTATTCTCCTCTTTCCCGTGATTGCTCCACAGAACCTTAACTAACGGAACCTTCTTACGTCGCAAGATCCGCATTGTCGTGTCATCGATCATGATCAAATCCAAGTTTACTGATCGATCGGAGGCCACCGAGCCGTCTATTGTGGAAATCAGCTACTTAGGGCGCAGCAGAGCTCTCCGTAGTGAGGAGACGTGGAAGAAGTCATGCAATCCCGCTAACTCTGGAGGTAGCTCCAGTCTATAAGCAAAGGGGCCGATCCGCTCCAGGATCCTGTAAGGCCCAATATATCTCAGATTGAGCTTCTTCCACCCGCGAACCCGCGACACTCTGTGCATCGGCCGTATCTTCAAGAAAACTCGGTCTCCCACCTGGAACTCCACCTGATGATGCCTCGCATCGAAATATTTGGCCTGCCTACTCTGGGATTCAAACATCCTATCCCGGATCAATCTAATCTGAGCATCCGTATCCCCCACAAACTCCGAGCCTAGTACCTGTGGATCCTCATCCTGAACCCATGATAGTGGGGTACTGCACCTTCGTCCATACAATGCCTCGTATGGATCCATGCCTATGCTGGACTGATGGGCATTGTTATACGAAAACTCGACCAGTGGTAGCAACCTCTCCCAAGGCTCGCCGTGGTCCAAAATACACAGGCGCAAAAGATCTTCCAGTGTACAGTTGGTGCGCTTCGTCTGCCCATCGGTCTGAGGATGAAAAGTCGTGCTGAATGTCAACCGAGAACCCAGATGGGCCTGAATCGACCTCCACTCCCTGGATGTAAACTACCCATCCCGATCCGAAACGATAGTCTTGGGCACCCCATGATAACGCACAAACCGCTCAATGAACCTTCTTACTAATACACTAACCGGGGTGTCTTTCTCCACTGGAATGAATCTGGCCACCTTCATTAGCCTGTCCACTATCACCCAGATTGAGTCATTTCCCGCACGGGATCGAGGTAGACCATGTATGAAATCTATGGCTATATCCTAAAATTTCCACTCCAGTACCGGAAGTGGCTGCAGCAAGCCGGCCGGATTTCTGCACTCTACCTTTACAAGTTGGCAGGCCTCGCAATGCGTCACAAAGTACGTAATGTCCTTCTTCATACCCGGCCAGTACATCTTCCTCTTCAAATCTTTCACCATCTTGGTGATTCACGGGTGCACCAAGTATCGGCTGTAGTGAGCTTCCATCATATTATTTTCCCGGATCTGGCCTCCTGCCGGTATGTAGACCCTGCCTCTGAAATACAGGAGACCATCCCTCAAAGAGTAATCTCCTGTCGTGCCTTCCTCCAAGGCACTGAATATCGGCTCAGCCCTCACATCCAGCTTCTGCCCATCTCTGATGCAGTCCCGGATATCATCAGTGGTAACCATCGATCCCAGGTACTCCATGTATAACTCCGGGTCATCCTCGGACACCAGTGATATCTGCATCTCCTCGAATGATTTAACCAACTCCAAGGCCATCAGCTGCGGGCCTACTCCTGACGTACTCGCTCTCCAGCTCAAAGCGTCTGTGACCACGTTTGTTTCTCCGGATGGTAGTGCATGGTATACTGGTAGTCCGACAGAAACTTCACCTAGTGTCTCTGCCTGATGTTTAACTCCTTCTGTGTGTCTAAGTATTTCAAGTTCTTGTGGTCTGAGAAGATGTCGCAGTGACTCCATAGAGGTAGTGCCGCCAGATATTAAGAGTAAAAACAACTGCCCCCATCTCCAAGTCATGCACGGGGTTGTTCTAATCATGCTGCTTCAGCTGACGGGAGGAGTAGGCTATTACGTGCCCGTTTTGTATCAGAATGGCACCCATCCCTTGATAGGAAGCATCTGTGTACACCTGAAATCCTTCCTTCCCTGAAGGAAGAGCAAGGATGGTAGTCGAGATAAGACGATCCTTCAGCTCCTGAAAAGCAGATTCACATCATGGCGTAAAAATAAAAGGAGACTCCTTCTTCGTCAGAGACGTAAGAGGGAAGGCAATCTAAGAGAACCAATTTACGAACTTCTGATAATAACCAGCAAGTCCTAAGAAACTTCGAACATCTGAGGTCGTCTTTAGTGGTGGCCAATCCCATACTGCCTGGACCTTCGCCAGATCTACTGCCAAACCTGCTCCACTGATTACATGGCCCAAAAAGGCCACCTCCTTTAGCCAGAACTGGCATTTGCTGTACTTGGCATACATCTTATGCTCTCAGAGCTTCTCCAAAGTAAAGGACAGATGCCTCGCGTGCTCCTCCTCCAACCTCGAATAGATAAGGATGTCATCGATGAATACAATAACAAAGACATCCATATACTCTTCGAACACCCGGTACATCAAGGTCATGAATGCGGAGGGGTGCATTCGTGAGCCCGAAAGGAATCACAGTAAACTCGTGCAAACCATATCTAATGCTGAAGGCCGTCTTCGGGATGTCCTCCTCCCGAATGCGAAGCTGGTAGTACCTCGATCTCAGATCCAGCTTTGAGAACCAATGGGCTCCCTCCAGCTGGTCAAATAGCTCGTCTATCCTTGGCAAGGGATAAGTATTCAAGACCGTCAACCTGTTTAGGGCCCGGTAATTTATACACAGTCGAGGAGTCCCGTCCTTCTGCTTGACGAATAATAGCGGAGCTCCCCATAGTGAAGAGCAGGGCCGGACTAACCCGTCCTCCACTAACTCCTGAAGCTGGCTTTGAAATTCCACCAACTCCTTCGGGGCCATTCGATGGGGAGCTCTGGATACCGGCTTAGCCCCTGGTATGAGCTGAATCTAGAAGTCCCTTTCTCGTTGCGTGGGTATCCCTGGTATCTTCTCCGGAAAAACATCAGCAAAGTCTCGTACTACTGGAATATCTGAAATGGAGTCTGTGGCCACGACCGCCTCAAAAAGAACCTGATAAACCTCCTCCCCTGTAGATGGGCCTTGATGTCCTACACAGGTGATAATAATATGTGGGATGCTGGTATAATACCTTCGATAACAATGAAGGAGACACTGATGTATGCCACTCCCTAAATGGAAACCAGGCACGAAATGACAAGGGAAATTCCTATGGGGAATTTAAGCGAACACGTTGGGTGTGGGTTAAATCTACGAATTAGTCACATATACCTCTCAACAATTCAATCCTACACTCGCACATTCGTCACGCATCACACTCGTTGGACACCTTTATCAAGTTAACGCTATCGTACGGTAGCCACGCCGTTTTAAGATCGAACAAACGACTATAGGTCGTCGTTCTCTCAAGAAAAAGGGCCAATATTGGGCCCGACCGAGCGATGGTTGTACCAAAAGAGATCTACCAAAAAGTTCGGTTCGAAAGAGGTAGATCTCTCCCAACAAACGAAAGCGAGGCTCGCCAAACCTCTCGGAATATTAAGCAACTAAAAATAATAACACAAGCAGTCGAAAAGATAATCCACGAACGAGCAACGATTCCAAAATAATGCAAACGTATTCCACCGAAATGAAATTATAAAATAATAGGAATCACACAAAACAAAGTAGAGGATCTCGTTACCCAACCGGGATAGATGATTCCGGTTCACTTTCTGGGACCGTTCTTCCACGACTCCGCCGGAGTTGTGCCGACCGGAGAGAGACTTGACCACTTTAGTCACTTCACGCCGGAATGGAAAACTCACAAGGAAGGAGCCTTGCTCTTGGCCGAAATCTTCAAGAGGAGGGTGGTCGGGTTTTATGGATGAAAGGGGTGGTCGGCTATTATGGAGGAGAGGTGGTCGGATTTGTGAGGGAACGGGTGGTCTGGTTTTGCTAGAGGAAGAAGGGAGAGGGGAAGAGGAGGAAGACCGAGAAGGGGTGGGGATATGGTGGCCGATTTTGAGGTCTAAGGAGGAGGGAGATGTTGGGTTGCTAGAAAGGAGGAGGGGAAGAGGTGTAGAAGGAGGAGGCCGAGAGGCCTAAGGGAGGGGAGGAGATGGTGTGGCCGGCGGCCAAGGAGATGGAGGGGAGAAGGGGGCGGCCAAGGAGAAGAGGAATCTCAAGAGGTTTAGGGTTTTTAATCTTTCATTCACTAAAGCATAATGAAATAGTTCATGCCTATATATAGGCTTTACAACATGCATAGGCTATTTGCAGCCCACTTAAATAAAAAGAAAACAACAACATGATAAATTAAAATGCAACATGATAAAATAGAAAGCAAATAAAAGAACTAAATATTATTTGGTAGTCTTCATTTTCATCATGTGGGAAAACGCCATCGCCGTCGCCATCATCATCTTCAACTGTAGGGGAACGTCGTCGTCGTCGCCATCATCATCTTCAACTTTAACACATTGGGGGTCGCCGCCATCAATCGTCCCCCGCTCAAAAGAACTCATCACCGATGAGTTAGCATGGAGGTGCTGGCGCCGAAGGACATCATCCAAAAGAACCATCGCCGAGTCCGGGATCCAAGAGTCTCCGGGGACTGGACGATCACACCATCGTATCATGGAACGCTGAATACTTTCGCTTGGAGATGAGAGCAAACCACCAAAGTTGAACCTGTCTAGCAAAAAGATTGTCCTGCGGAACTTGGGAAATGCATTAGGCAAAGAAAGAGGAAAAATTTCTGCATCAACAATCAACGTACCTCCGTTGGAGACCAATGGAGAGAACGATCCAAGAACAAGCTCACCCCCCAACCCAAATGAAAATATAGTGGCACCAAACATAGAGTTAGATATTTCAAATGGTGGAAAAACACAATGCGTGAAATTGGAAACATTTAAACTAGGGGAATTACCCCATTCAGTGGTTAACTTCAACAGATATGTTGTTTCTCCTAATTGATTAAAAATCCGAAAAGTTCTAACTCACCGAATCGCCAACGTTTCTTTAGTGCCCGAAGTCATCCATTTAGGGATGAGACGCACCAAGAGTAAACCGAAAAACTTATAGGGAGTCACTCTCTTATGTAAGTTAGCGGTAAGTTGATAAGAAGACATTTGTGTGAAAAGCGCTTCCTTAACTTGCTGATGTGAAATGAGAATGTGAGAGGCAACTAGTAGTGAAAGTGGTGGTAACGGAACTATATAAGGTGGTACTAGTAGAATGAAATCATGCGCTAAGTAGGGTGATTTCTCAAAAGTGCGCCTGACTAACTTGCTACCGTGTGGTGTGAACCCATGCGCTATGTGTTTCACCCCAATTATAGTAAATAAAGGAGTTAAGTCCGGGGGAACGGGATCCTTAAAATCAAAGATGATTTTCAAAGGCTTGAAGATCACAGTTCTAATTTTATGTTTAATATAATCACATGTGGCCAGAAGATATGTCAAAGTAAGCAACTCATCACTAATACTAGTAAAGTTGAATGCTCCCGGGTGTGACAACAGGCGCGAGCTACACAACTCACGAGGCCTAGCCGAGGTCACTAACGAGTGGGAAAAAGGATCATCAAACGGCGGGGGATAAATGCGACATGACATGTCCCTAGGTGGATCCAGCATGAACGGGGAGACAAAATGACTCAAATCAGGCAAAATAAATTCATATCCGTAAGGATCCGCTGGTCGGGTCAACATTACGGGAGGGGTAGTCGGTAAAACTAATACAGGGAGAGAGTTAAGATTGCATTTAAATTCACGCCACGGAGTTTGCATCAGGGGACGCTCATCCGGGTCTATCTCAATATCGTCCTCCAAAAATGTAACTCTCTCACTAGGAATTTCTCCCAACACATCAGTCTCAACATCAGTAGAAGTACAAATCGCAGAAGTGGGCACTACAATATGCCTCGGACTAATGTTAACTAGCTCGAGTCCAAACACTTCATCGCCTAAATCACCAATGGGTAAACTCTCAGCATAAGGTAACTCTTCCGACTCAACCGGAATATCAACTGCCACAGGGCCATCAGAAGACTCCATGGAAATCAAGGTAGACGACTCTGAAATATCGTCAAAAGGGAAAGGGAGTGATTCCTCAGAGGAGAAATCATCATCCAGGTCACTCGGGTAACCCATCTCTTCTACATCAATACTATCATCAGTAATTTCAGCCTCGCCCTCAGTGACGGGCATAGTCATAGGCACGACCTTAGACTCAACAGGGGAATCAACCACTAAATCAGGCAACTCAGGGGAAGACTCAAAATGTCCAACGGGCGTATTCGGGGTAGGACGCTCAATAGAGCCACTACCAGATTTGCCAATAGAATCACATATAGTAATCGTCCGACATGTAACCATACTCCTAGGAATTTGGTGCTTCTCAATTTCCAAAGCCGTAATAAAGGTGGCGTCTAGATCGGTGTGGAAATAACGTAGTAACTTACCCTGGATGTAGGGGTCTACCCCCCTACGAAACCTAGACAGGGTAACCTCGGGCATTTCCTTCACACCGCTCCTAACCGTCCTTTCCCTAAAGAGTTGCATATATTCTGAGACTGACTTATTCCCTTGTTTAAGGGTAGCCAAATCATCAGTTATAAGCCGCTTGGCCTGGGCATTTGGTCTATAGTCACCCCTAATGGTTGATGTGGAACCTACAGGTTTCATTCGGGAAACGGGGACATCATGAGTCATTTTCCCGTGGGGAAAACTGGGGATAGACTACTCGGATTTAGTGCACAAACAAGGAAAAAAAGAACCTGAACCACAATTTTATAATATATGGAATTGTTCCCACTAAAATAATATGATACCTAAAATTTTTTTTTTGTTTTCTTGCAGGAAAATAGTTGAAGATTATTAATAAATTTTTTTTTGATGTTTTTGCTGAAAAATAAGAAATTTAAGCCGCTATTGGCAGACCAGAAATAATTTTTTTGTGGTTTTTGACAACTAACGTGCAAACAAAAGTGAGGGTAACGTGCCACAAGATGGGGGAGGGGTGCCAATTAGGAAATTGACGTGAACCTCCCTCTGATACCAAATTGATGTAGGCCACTCCCTAAATGGAAACCAGGCACGAAATGACAAGGGAAATTCCTATGGGGAATTTAAGCGAACACGTTGGGTGCGGGTTAAATCTACGAATTAGTCACATATGCCTCTCAACAATTCAATCCTACACTCGCACATTCGTCACGCATCACACTCGTTGGACACCTTTATCAAGTTAACGCTATCGTATGGTAGCCACGCCGTTTTAAGATCGAACAAACAACTATAGGTCGTCGTTCTCTCAAGCAAAAGGGCCAATATTGGGCCCGACCGAGCGATGGTTGTACCAAAAGAGATCTACCAAAAAGTTCGGTTCGAAAGAGGTAGATCTCTCCCAATAAACGAAAGCGAGGCTCGCCAAACCTCTCGGAATATTAAGCAACTAAAAATAACAACACAAGCAGTCAGAAAGATAATCCACGAACGAGCAACGATTCCAAAATAACGCAAACGTATTCCACCGAAATGAAATTCTAAAATAATAGGAATCATACAAACAAAGTAGAGGATCTCGTTACCCAACCGGGATAGATGATTCCGGTTCACTTTCTGGGACCGTTCTTCCACGACTCCGCCGGAGTTGCGCCAACCAGAGAGAGACTTGACCACTTTAGTCGCTTCACGTCGGAATGGAAAACTCACAAGGAAGGAGCCTTGTTCTTGGCCGAAATCTTCAAGAGGAGGGTGGTCGGGTTTTATGGATGAAAGGGGTGGTCGGCTATTATGGAGGAGAGGTGGTCGGATTTGTGAGGGAACGGGTGGTCTGGTTTTTCTAGAGGAAGAAGGGAGAGGGGAAGAGGAGGAAGTCCGAGAAGGGGTGGGGATATGGTGGCCGATTTTGAGGTCTAAGGAGGAGGGAGATGTTGGGTTGCAAGAAAGGAGGAGGGGAAGAGGTGTAGAAGGAGGAGGCCGAGAGGCGTAAGGGAGGGGAGGATATGGTGTGGCCGGCGGCCAAGGAGATGGAGGAGAGAAGGGGGCGGCCATGGAGAAGAGGAATCTCAAGAGGTTTAGGGTTTTTAATCTTTCATTCACTAAAGCATAATGAAATAGTTCATGCCTATATATAGGCTTTACAACATGCATAGGCTATTTGCAGCCCACTTAAATAAAAAGAAAACAACAACATGATAAATTAAAATGCAACATGATAAAATAGAAAGCAAATAAAAGAACTAAATATTATTTGGTAGTCTTCATTTTCATCATGTGGGAAAACGCCATCGCCATCGCCATCATCCTGTTCAACTGTAGGGGAACGCCGTCATCGTCGCCATCATCATCTTCAACTTTAACACATTGGGGGTCGCCGCCATCAGACACCATGCCTCACGGTGATCCTCTTCTCCACGCAGTCAATCTGGGCATGGTTCTAGTACATCCATGTCATGCACAGGATCAGATCGTAATCTGGCATCCTCAGGATCGTCATTGGTGCCTCAAATGCCTTCCCATCGATCTCCGCCTACATATTGCAATGAGCAGAGGTCATTAGCTCTGATTTATCGGGTAGGCGCACCGTTATTACCTTTCCGGTGAGCAGCTCCACGCCTACTAGTCCTTTCACAAAATCTTCTGACACAAATGAGTGTGAGGCACCGGTGTCGAAGAGCGTGTGAGCGGGCTTGCCGCTGATAAAAACTTTGCCTGAGGTAATTAAGTGTCTTAGTATTCTGGTTATAGTTGTCTTCTCTTAGTTTCTAACAAGGTTATGTCTAGAAAACTAGTTCCTAGGAAGGGAGAGAAAAATTTAACAGTACTGACATACCTGCGATAACCTGCTCTGGGTTCCGGGGATGTGTCAAGTCTATAGCATACACCTGCTCCCTCTCTGGCATGTTGCCTCGGCCCTGATATCCTCATCCTCGATCGTGTCCTCGGTCCACAAACTGTCGGGGAGGTGGGGTGCCCTGAAGTGCTGGTGGGGGTGCTCACCTCATAGGACAATTCCTCTTGATATGCCCAGGTTGATTGCACTAAAAGCACACTGGTGCCTGCTCTGCTGTCCTTGGCATCTCCAGAATCTGTAAGGGTTGGGAAGCCAATACCCTTTGACTCCTCTACTTCTGCCCAATCTCTTGATGAGGTTGATCCCTATTCCTTCTCTCCCCAATTACCTGGCCTCGAGGATGGTCTCTACGACCTACAATCCGGTCTCTTCTGGCTCTTGACTGTAAGCTGATCTGCTTCACTCTTTTTAGCCATCTCTAGAATCCTAGCCAAACTCCCCTCTAAGACGAAGAGGAGGGCCTAGCTCATGTCGTCTTGCAGTCCCTTGTAAAATCTCTTGGCATAGCCTGCATTATCCAACTAATAAGTGTACGCATAACGGGCTAGGTGAGTAAACTCCTGATAATACTCCAACACCATCTTGTTCCCTTGCCTTAACCGCAGGAACCTGTCCTCTAGCTCGTCCCTCGCTGACTGATGTACGAAATGTCCCAAGAGTGCTTCTCTTAATTCCTCCCAAGTAATATCTGTGCAATCCATACCCGCAAAAGTTGTGTCCAGCTTTGACTTCCACCACCTCTTTCCATGTGACTCCAGGCAGGAGACTGCCAAAGCAATTGCCTCCTCAGTTAGGCATCGAATCCCCGCAAGCATCTCATAGATGGTATCTAACCATTTCTCTGTGCATACTTCCGACTCCGTCCCTAGGTAGGATGGAGGGGAAAGTCCTCGGAAGACACTTATCCAGTTGGCCCCGGGGTTTAGCTGTGGGGTCGGGGCTTGCTGAGCTCTGAAGGCCTCCAGAATGGCCGTCAGTGTTTGCCCCATCTCCGTCTGCTGGAACGGAGATGGAGCCGGCAGAGGTGGGACCATATTCGGAGCCTGAGGTGTCCGCTTCTGTGGTGTAGTGTTCGTTGTAGGCTACAAGGAAAAATTCCATTTGTTAGATACCGTATGAATGGAATATAAGAAAGGGATAGGATGGACTTTCACATATGATTTCCTTTATGGGCATACCACTGCTTCCGCTACTAGTTTGTCCGCAAACTAAGCTTGCACGGGGGTGGCCCAAGGTTTTGTGCACTACTTCTCTTTCAATCGAGGTCTCCTATGATACCACTTGTAAGACCCATTTTTTTTCTTATTTTAAACCATCGGGGTCTTATGCCCAGAATTGCAGCTTTGCGGTGGCACCGACACTCGGGAAGGCTGCCACTACAAAATTCCAAATCTACCGGCTTCTTTCGATCACAACAGAGAGAGAAGTAAATATAACATGTCCACATAATCATATATGAAAGAAGATCACAGTAAGTCCATCAATATATAGAAAGAAGACAGAGTACTGCAAAAGACCAGTACAAATGAAATAAAAATGGGCTTTAGCCCGATACATCAAATCCTCACTACATATCACTCGCAGAAGCTATAAGATAGTACTAAAATCTCACAGAGCTGGTCACAGGTGCTCCGGAACTAGACTGGCCCACCTCCATGCGCACCATACTCCGCTGGTGCTGGTCCCTGCACTGCTGCTCCCTGTCTCCCATCCGGAGCTCCTGTAATGTTGTGGTTCGAAAACCATTAGTCATAAAGACTAAATCCTACCATCCCCTACCCCTACCCCCGCGGCTCCTAGGCACCGAGAGGAGAGGATGAAAGGGAGGCTATAATGGTCGAGAATAAGCAAGGCGGGTGATAGCGGAACTAGTGTAGTAGTAAATATATATTGTATACACAGCTAAGTATGAAAGGTACATCTAGCAGTAAATATATATTGTATAAGCAGCTAAGTATGAAAGGTACATCTAGCAGTTCTAAAATAGTTAGCAGTAAGGAAAACTTGTAGTAAATCAATATATAAATGAGAGGACAAGTAGAAATTAATTATGTAACCTTAACTTATATGAATGTCCATACAAACTTATAAATTAAGGGGTCTTCTACAAGGCTTCCATCGTATAAAAAGTCTCATACCGATTTATACGTTGGGGTGTCGGTTGTATGCAAATATGAGTGTAGTGATATGCTATGCACTGATTCATGCAAGTGCAACTCACGCACACGACTCTATGCACATAGACCTTTAGTTCCCCATGTTCGAGCAGATAGCTTCACTCCCAGGAACCTCTGTAGTGGCAAACGGAGACAGTGGGTCGGGCCCCCCACTCTTAGGCAGGTATCCACACTACCGGGCCTAGCCCTTCTTTATGCCCCTAGAAGAACACAACCTAGAGTATCCGCGTACTAGTGCTAGTTGTATCCACCAGACTTTATTTGGCTAAGTGTTCCACACCGCCGAGTCCACGTACCGACGTCGGTGTGAACGACAGTCAAATACCGAAGACCCACCACCTTATTCTGTATTTAAACCCTCGAGCCCTCAGCTCCCCTGACTGTGCCGTCTGTGCATCTACCTTCAGAAGCTACCGACTGAAAGACAATTAAACCAACCTACTCAACCTCCCTAACTACCAGGGTTTGTGAATGTTAAACTCTAGTAATACTAGGGCTCGTTTAGTTTATTATTCTTACGGTTTATGTTAGCCCAGGACTGCC
This sequence comes from Platanthera zijinensis, assembly GCA_039513925.1. Classification (NCBI taxonomy): domain Eukaryota; kingdom Viridiplantae; phylum Streptophyta; class Magnoliopsida; order Asparagales; family Orchidaceae; genus Platanthera; species Platanthera zijinensis. Next base: position 125,170,393 of record CM077086.1, on the reverse strand, counting down.
CCCGGCAAAACCCGTGAAGGGCTCTCAAAGGGCACTAGGAACTATGATGGTAGGTGAAGCCCATCGTTCCCTTTCGCAAGGCACTTACTTTTATTGGTTAATACCCATTACCAGATCCCCTTTAAATTACTTCGGATCTAACCCTACTGTATTAAGACTCTTCCGCTTCTACCGGGGAGGACGATCTTCCGTCGATCCCGAGCACCTCTTATGACTAGACAACCTACCACACTATCCCTGTCTTGACCCCTGAGGGTACATTCTAATTAATTCCTAGTCATCTTGCTATTACTCCGATCCCCAAGATCATTTTGCACCTTAATATAACTTATGCAGTTTTGACTAAACGCAGACCATTCTAAGCTATATGAGGTGCACAAAGGGAGGTACACCAAATTGTCTTCAAAGAATCCTATAAAATATACTAGAGGTCTATCATGTTTTACTTAGTTTAAAATCAGAGATTCATAATTTTTCTAATTTAACCTATATTTAATTATTTTCTTCCAAAACTATAATATGGAGATTTTGAACATGAAGTACACATTTTAGGTATGTATAAGGCTCCACAAAATTATGGCAAATACTAAACAGCAAATTAATAGCAAATCCAAATCTCATATAATATTTGCAAGGTTTAAATCATTATTCCTTAATTTTGGAATATTTTATAAATCATAAATTAAAGGGGAAAGTAATGCATTTAAGCTTCCAAAAATTATACAAAAATTCCAGTGTGACAATTTATACCCTACAAATATCCTGACAAGGTTTCATAATTTTACAACAATAAATGAGCTCTGAATAAATTATTTACCAAAATTGCCCTTTTTTATACTTGTAAAATAAGTACTAAAAATAATGTTCCAAAATTTTCAATTTAAATTTCCTAGGGTTCATACTAACTATAAAACTACACTACCCAAGTTTCACAACAGTTCAGTGAGTTTTAATAACTTTTTCTATCACTACAGGATTTTTGCTCTAAACAAGGGTTAGGGTTTTGAGGGACTTATTCACTTTAAAATCAATTTAGATTCCTGCCAGAGGATTCTAGCTACCCTAGAATCCTCTCCACCAAGTTTCAAATCATATCAAGGTCATTTGACCACCTTCCCTTCACAAACCACCAAGAACCATCCTTAGGGTTTGGCCTTAGATCCTAGGGCAAACTTACCCAAATCCACACCATCTTCCATTGGGGGGTGCTAGAAATCATGCCTAGTCAGTGGTCAAAATCTCAGCCTCTGTTTAGGTAATTTGACCACCCAAATCACAAAGTGCACTTTTGACCTAAAACCCCCTTAATCGGGCAATGCTTAGGTGTGTTCATTTCCAATCTAAAACATCTCCAAATGAAATGAAAAATTATACAGGGCCTCATGATGAACCTAGGGACCACTCAGCAAAATATGGGAGGGTTTGGAAGTCATTAAGCCACCTAATTAATTTATATAAAGATTATTTAATTTTTCTAAAAACTATAGAAAACTATTCTCCAAAAATTCTGATTTTTGGATATGTCTTAGGTATGGCTAATAATAGCCCATACCCCAAATTTCAAGTTATTTTGATGTCTGGATTGATTTGGGCATCCAAATCAATCTCAGGACAGTCCTATGGATAGACCTTACCAAAATGAGTGTTGTGGTCTAACAAGGATCCAAATTGAGTGAAATCAATTTTAAATTAAACTAGACATCAAGGGCTATATTTTCTATGTTGATCACTTTATCTATAGAGGGGTCTAAGTATTTTTAAAAATTAAATCTATACACTGCAATTATAATCCCAGAAAAAATAATAAATAGAATAAAAATCTTGCACGAATCTTGAAGCAGCATCCAAGAGCTGCTTCTTATCTTCAAGCTCCTGCCAAGGGACGGGATTAGCCCAACCTGGAGCTCATTCTAGACGTTGCCATCAGCCATCCAGCCTCCTCCCTAGCCGGCCACCACCACCACCACCTCCGTTGAGGTGGTGGCCATCGCCGGGCGGCAGCACGGCCGTCGGAAAGGTGCATTCCGGCAAACCCTAGTTCTATGTTCTTGCAGGAAAAGCCAGGAAGAGAAGCTCTTTTCAATCGGGCTCAGTTGAGCTCGATTTTTAATCCTAAGGAAAGTTATGATCTACCCGTAGAGAGAGAGGAGGGGAGGACCTTATTCGCGGGCTGGAGGCGTGCAGATCGACGGAAAGCCATTTTTTATGGTGGAGCCGCTCGACTTATACAACAGCATGGTGGGAGGGCTCGAAATCTTCAGGTAAAGGCTGGGAAACGTTCCTCTTGGGCAACTGATGGTGTTTAAAGGCTTGGCTAAGGAGGGGAGAGGCCAAAACTTCAATGGCCATTAATGCCATTGAAAGCTCGGCTCGGCCATGGAGGAGGTGTGGTGAACCTGGCTTAATCCAGCCAAGAAGCGGCTGGAAACTCCTCCTCTTCCCTAGAGGAGTTGAACCCAGTCATTAAAATGGAGGGGAAGGGAGCCACGACATCAAGTGCCATTATTGGCCATGAAAGCCGGTGCTCGGCCATGGCTGAAGCTTTCTATATGTTCATAATCGTCGGCCACGTGGCCTACCTCCATTTGACCGGTCTACATTTTAAAATAAGACTTAATTAGGTCTTAATAAAAGAAACGGCTAATTAACACCTCCTGGCCCACTTCTTGAAACGGCCCGGTTCAACTGAACCAGCAGCCAAGCCAAAACTTTCGAAAAAATTCTTAGTAAAATGGCATTGAGTGAGCTCATCTCACTCAACGCCATCCTACCTACGGCATTGAGTGAGCTCAGCTCACTCAATGCCATCCCGCCTACGGCGTTGAGTGAGATCAGCTCACTCTACGCCATCCAGACTAAGGCATAGAGTTAGCTCAGCTCACTCAATGCCATCAAGACTACGGCATTGAGTGAGCTCAGCTCACTCAACACCATCCAGACTACGGCATTGAGTGAGCTCAGCTCACTCAACACCATCCAGACTACGATGTTGAGTGAGCACAGCTCACTCATCGCCATCCAGACTACGACGTTGAGTGAGCTATGCTCACTCAAAGCCATCCAGTCTACACAGGATGGCATTGAGTGCAGTCAGTACACTCAACGTCGTTCAACTTATGGCGTTGAGTGCACTCGACGCACTCAACGCCATCCAGCCTGAAATATGGCGTTGAGTGCAGTCAGTGCACTCAATGTCATTCTACTTATGATATTGAGTGCACTCGACGCACTCGACGCCAGCCAGCCTTTGTCGTTGAGTGCACTCGACGCACTCAAAGGCCAAGCCAAAATCCTGTTTTAGGCAAATTTTTGACCTACTATTTGTAGACCAAGGTGATTTCCACCTTTAGACCGGGTCACTTGGGCTTCCTAAGGTTTTGTCATGATTTGGTCATGACAAAACCTCTCCTAGGGGTCTAGTCAGAAATGGGATATTACAGAGGGCGTGGAGGCGCGATTGTCAATCCATTCAAAGCAAGGATTTCAGGGCTAGGAAGAGGGGTCGGAAGGTAACGACATTTCTCTTCTCGGTTTCTAGGATGCGTGCATAACATCTCTTTCTTTCTTGCTTTTCAAGCTTTTGGGCACCAAATCTCTCAAATGAGAGGGGTTTGGGTCGCCATAGTTCAAGAGGAACTATCATAACCCGCATTTTCCCCGAATTAAATAATTATCAGAGTATGAGAAAACGCGCGTCATGATGCCACGTTTTCTCATACTCTGATAATTATTTAATTCGGGGAAAATGCGGGTTATGACAGTTGGTATCAGAGGGAGGTTGCTTGACAAGTTAGTCGGGCAACCTTCCTTTGTTTGCTTTTAGTAGTTCAGCATCATGTCATTCACACACCGATATGTCATCAGCACGTCTTGGCAAAAGCACGAACACTACACTCATAGCATAACATGAAGTATACGGGGCATATTATGTAGTATGGGATGCATAATATGTGTTCATATATGGATCCACCATAGGGGAAACATGTGAGGGTTATGTAGTATGGGATACATAACCTCACCACATGGCTGCGACTAGCACATTTTCTTGTTCGTTGCATGCGAATGTTATGTAGTATGGGATGCATAACATTTTCATGTGTATGCCGCTCATAACATGCATTAGGACCTTTTTTGAATGCATAGCACAATCATGCATAGCATAACATGGCATAAGCACAACGTGCCAAGCTAAAGACTGGCAGGATGACATATGTACACACGTAAGTTTTCGAGTCAAAAATAATATAAAGTCATGCATTCCTGATCTAGGCACAAGAATTAGTATGGTGGTGGTTAACCATCCTAGGTTAGGACATAACATAAAGTTTTGTAAAAGGTAAACTCTCAGAGCAAGTTTAGTAGCTTTAAGTTCATATCTATATATGTATGGTATGTACTAATAGTTGAGTCTAGCCGTTGTACTAGGATCTAACTAGTGTTGCTATGACCTTAGGATGGCGAGACGTCCTTCGACTAGATCAACTCCCCTGTCTGAGGGTGAGTCTTCTGGAGCTCAGAATGATGCGGTAATCGAGAGCTTGCGGCAGAGTAACGATTCCTTGAGCAGGCAGTTGGTGGAGGTGCAAGCCCAGATCCAGTCTTTGGTAGTAGTTGTGGCGGGTCCGACTCAGGGAGTGCAAGGCCCTGCAGGGGGGATTGTTGTTCCTCCCCCTCCTGTACCCTTAAGACCTCCAGTGGTGGTGCTAGCGGAGATGGCCTTCATCTCGCAGTTTCAGAGGCTGAGCCCTCCCACTTATGACGGGAAGACAGACTTCATGGTGATAGACGACTGGCTGATCTCCATGGAGGAGATGTTCTCGTATTCCCAGGGATTGTAGATGATCAGAGGGTGATGATAGCCGCCTATCAGCTTAAAGGTTTGGCTAAGAGTTGGTGGCTGAGAGAGAAGGAGAGCTTGGTAACTGATGGTTAAAACGCCGGCTCTTATTTAGGTGTGAAAGTGGAGGTTTTTATTTATAAAAAGAAGAGCGTTTTGTTTTTGTTAGAAACCGAGTTTTAACGAGAGGGAGGCAAGTGCACCTATCGCGTGTAGTACAGGATATTCCGGTGTGGAATATCGGGGTCGTATTGTTCTCGGGGCCGGCTTAGCTATATCTACTCTTTCCCTGAAAGCCTATTATTCTACCGAAAATATTTTACTTTGGTTTAAAAAATATAAAAATGCATAAAAACAATAGCATAATAAGAAAGCAGGAAAAAATGCAGTAAATAAGTGCGAAAGGCCGACGAAGAACTCGGCGCGACGATATCAAAAGAGAATTTGAACTAAAATAACTTTTAATAAAAAGAGATCCTAATTTTCAAATTAATTAAGGTGGAGACTCGGCCGTGGAGGTTCCATAAGAATGAGCTCACTTATCTCTAGGACTATCGCTCACCTGAACGCTAAGACTATTCGACCGATCGCTAGACCGACGAAGGATTCCTCTTAACGCCCGCATTACGCTAAGAACCCCGCTATTGGGTGGGGAACCCAATCCGGTAGAGTCACGCGCCTCCTCTCTCGAGGGTTAGCGTGGAGCACTCTTTACCCAAGGGTGATCGGTCCATACGTGCGGCCTCTCGGCGTTGCGTATGGATAACGGAAATAGAGCCCGCACATCGATATGCGGTCCTACGCATCGTTAACCCGGGGCAAACCTTAAGAAATTTAATTAAATAGAAAACAGGACCTTTAATTATTTAAAGCTACTTTATCTGTCCGAATGCTCTTCGATATTGAGGGCTAAGAGAGGTTAGCCACTCATCGGAATGGGGACACTTACGCTAGAAAGCAATAAAGAAAGCAGTAAGAAAGCAGTAAAGAAAGCTGAAAATTGCAAGTCCTACTCAAACGAGTAGGACTGAAGAAAGCAGTAAAAGCGAATCCCGGCTCAAATGAGTGGGCGGGGGTTAATTAATCTCATACACTCACGCACTATACTTGAAAGTAAAACACACACACGCACTCTACAAAAATGTAAACACACGCACACACACAAAGTTTTCCTGCTCAAGTGAGTAGGAAGAAAATGAAAGCAGTAAAAAGACAAGTCCTACTCAAACGAGTAGGCGGGAAATGAAAGCAGAGCGCCATTTAACTCTTAACGAGTAGGCGGAAATAAATGCATACGCACACACTCTACAGAAATTGAAATAAAGCAATAAAATCTAACTCATACACGCACACACACTTGCAAAAATAAGAAAAAGCAAAGTTACTGAAAAATTAAAATAACTGCATTTCTACCGCTAGAATGCGGTAGAAATGCATAAAAAGTGAAAATAAAAATTAACCGGACAAAAAGTTTTGAAAATTAAAATGAAAAGATAAGTGCTTGGAAAAATTAAAACGACTGCATTTCTACCGCTAGAATGCGGTAGAAATGCATAAAAAGATGAAATAAAATTTAAACAGAGCGAAAAGTTTTGAAAATAAAAAGCTAAAATGAAGTTGACGAAAAATTATAACAACGACTTTTTCATTCTTAAGTTTTTATAAAAGCTCCTAAAAAGTGAAAATAAAACTAAAAAAGACGAAAAGGTTTACAATCCTAAAGCGCCTAAGTTAAATAAAATCAAAATGAACACTTTTTAGGTGTTTTTATAAACCCTTAAGAATGAAAATAGTGAAAAGAAGAGAAAGCTAAAGCTAAACAGGTGCGGAATATGAAAATAAAACGGGCATTATAACGGCTAGAAAGTGCGATAAAATCCTAAACTAAACTAATTTATAAAGTTGAAAAAGATAAAACATGAAAAGAACAAAAAAGGGAACGAAAAATTACTTAAGTTAGGGCGCTTAATTGAATTCCAAGCCATGCGAAGAGAGAAAAACTAACATTTTATAAATAAAAAGGCTATTACAAAGTAGAATAGAGCAAACATCCTAATACAAACTAAGAGAGAGAGGGGGGATAAAATTCCCTTACATAGCATTTGGATTCCATTTGGGCAGCACCTCCCCTAAGGAATTTGGACCAAAAAGTGGACAGAAATCTCATACAGCAGCTGCCCTTTTATAGGCAAAATTTCGGGTTGGTCACGCCCTAGGTCACAGGCGTGACAGGGGGGCGTGACAGTACTGTTCATGAGCTGATTGGTGATTTGACTGGAGCTTTGACTTCGGCTGAAAACGTGGCGGTCACGCCCCAGGTCACGGGCGTGACAGAATTGTCACGGGCGTGACAGGGGGGCGTGACGGGGACAGCTGGCATCCTGATGTCGGCAGCATTGACTGTTTGACTAAGCGTTGCGTGTTGGCCTCGACACGGGCGTGATAGGCTTTGACACGGGCGTGACGTTGGGCGTGTCGGGCTCGGAAGAGTGAAATTGGTTATTTTGACTGGCTGATTGCGTTGAGAGCCTGACACGCCCGTGTCGGGGGGTGACACGGGCGTGACAAGGCCGAAAATTATTTTTCTGGACAATTTCAGAAAAACAAAAAAGGCTAAGTTAGAAATAAAAATTTACAAAAAAGAAACAATTTATTGAACAAAACAAACTAAAAAAGAAGAAAATAAAGTAAAACAACAAAATAAATACACTATAAAATGGGTATATTTACAACTCATCAGTAACCGGATGCTCTTGGGAAGTCTTCAAGGAGATGCTATTGAGAAAGTTCTTACCCTCAGTCGAGCGTGACCGCCTCATGAACGACTTCCTCTATCTGAAGCAAAGGCAGCTCACGGTGGGTGAGTATGAGATAGAATTCAGCAAGTTGAGCTGTTTTTCCCCGGGATTGGTCAGCGTTGAGGCTGATTGAGTTAAGCGATTTCTTGGTGGTTTGAGGAGTGAGGTGCAGCAGTTGACTAGTGCTTATGGGTCAAAAACTTACGCAAGGAGTAGTGGAGGTTGCTCTCAAGGTGGAGGCTATTGAGACCGCGAAGAGCAGGGGACATCAAAGTAGGAAGGATAAGAGGAAGTCTGTGGAGGAAAAGAAACCCCGGGTACCGGATGCAGTTCCTGGGAAGAAGAGCAAAGTGGTGTGCAGTTTCTGTGGCCGGTCAGGCCACCCGGTCGAGAGATGTTTTAAGAGAGCAGCAGCTCAGAGGAAGGAGCAGGTTCATGCGATTCAGGGTACTCCGAGGAGAGATGTCTCCTGTTCTGTTTGCAAGCGACCCGGGCATGATGCTGCCCAGTGCTGATCTAAGGATAAGGTCTGTTTCCAGTGTGGGCAGAAGGGACACATCAAGTCTAGGTGTCCTCAGGTCCAGCCTGCCCTGCAAGCAGTCCCCTTCAGGCATTACCTCCACCTCAGCATATGGGCAAGGGAAAGGGAAAGCTGAACGTGATCTCTTTCGAGGATGCTGAAGCTTCGACTCTGGTCATCTCAGGTTAGTTGTCTTCCAGCCTGAATGTTTTGTTTTTGTCTTGCTAAAATGTAGTATTGTTGTGGTAGTTCCTTAGTTATATATGTTCCTATAGGAAAGTTTAAGGTGAAGAACCGCTGGGCGCGTGTTCTGTTTGACTCTGGCGCTACCCACTCGTTCGTGGCTAGAGCCTTTGTAGAGCGACATCGGTTGACTTTAGATCGAGTTCGGGATACCTTTCGTGTTAAGTTCCCCTCTGGTGAATCTGTGTTGTCAGATGTGGGCATGATGGATTGCCCTGTTTTGTTGGGGGACTTCCTTGCGAAGGCAGACCTGAAGATGATTGATCTGGAGGACTTCGATGTTATTTTGGGCATGGACTGGCTGTCCAGGTATGATGCAGTCATTCAGTGCAAAGGGAAGCGCTTGGACTTCATCAGGGACGAAGGTCAGCCAGGAAGCGTGTATGCGGATCTGAGCCAGGATTCTCCTATCATCTCTGCGGTATGTGCTCAGAAGTTTTTTCTTTCGGATTGTTTTGCTTGTTTGGTCTCGATGGTTGGGACTGCTGTTAGTGTACCGCGCTTAGAGGAGATTCCAGTTGTGCGAGATTTCGCCGATGTTTTTCCTGATGACCTTCCTGGTCTTCCTCCCGAGCGGGATGTTGAGTTTGTGATCGATTTGGAGCCGGGTACGCGCCCTATTGCTAAGGCGCCGTACCGGATGGCCCCTCGAGAGCTAGAGGAGTTGCGAGTTCAGTTAGATGAGTTGTTGGCGAAAGGGTTTATCAGGCAGAGTTCGTCGCCTTGGGGTGCTCCTATTCTATTTGTGAAGAAGAAAGATGGGTCAATGCGGCTTTGCATTGACTATAGGGAGCTGAACAAGGTCACAATCAAGAACAGGTACCCTCTGCCGAGGATCGATGACTTATTTGACAAGTTGCGCGGTAGCACGGTCTTCTCCAAGATTGACCTTCGTTCAGGCTACCATCAGCTTAGGATCCGTGATGCAGATATTCCACGGACTGCGTTTAGATCAAGGCACGGACATTTTGAGTTCTTAGTGATGTCGTTTGGATTGACCAACGCTCCATCAGCGTTCATGGATATGATGAACTGGGTGTTCAAGGATTTCCTAGATAAGTTTGTGGTGGTCTTCATCAATAATGTGTTGGTTTACTCTCGCAGTGCTGAGGAGAATGAGCAGCATCTGCGCTTGGTTCTATCAGAGTTAAGGAACCATAAGTTATTCGCCAAGTTAAGCTAGTGCGAATTTTGGTTGCCTCAGGTCTCGTTTCTGGGCCACGTGGTGAATGAGGATGGGATCTCGGTTGACCCAAAAAAGATCGCAGCAGTGATGGATTGGAGTAGGCCGGGCATGCCCAAAGAGATCAGGAGCTTCCTAGGGTTAGCCGGCTACTACAGGAGGTTTGTGGAGGGTTTCTCTACCCTAGCCGCACCTCTGACTAAGCTGACTCAGAAGAACGTGGCTTTTGTTTGGAGCGAGAAGTGCGAAGAAGCCTTCCTGGAGTTAAAGAGGAGATTGTGCACTGCTCCTGTCCTGACCCTGCCTACCGAGGGCATGGATTATGATTTATACATGGATGCTTCGCATGTGGGTCTGGGATGTGTATTAATGCAGGTGGGTAAGGTGATTGCCTATGTGTCAAGGCAACTGAAGACTCATGAGAAGAATTATCCTACGCATGACCTCGAGTTCGCAGCAGTTATTTATGCGTTGAAGCTGTGGAGACACCTACTTTATGGGGCTCAGTGCAAGATCTTCACCGACCATAAGAGCCTGAAGTACGTGTTCACGCAGAAGGAGTTAAATCTGCCAGCGTCGGTGGCTAGAGTATGTGGCCAATTTTGATGTAGAGATCCAGTATCATCCAGGCAAGGCCAATGTAATGGCCGACGCCCTGTGTCGGAGGACGGGTAAAATCTTTAATCTCTCCGCCGACCGTTTAGTGGAAGAGTTCCTCCTTATGGATATATCAGTGGAATGCGGTGGCCTGCAGAGTAGTTTGTCAGTGGCAGAGCCGTCTTGGATTTCTTTGACCAGACTTCACCAGAAGGACGACCCGGATCTTCATCACTTGTACTCCAGGATTGAGAGAGGAGAGTTGCCGGATTATTCCATCGATGATGCGGGAACTTTGAAGTACCGTGGCAGATTTTGCATCCCCGCAGTTGGGGACATTTAGGGTATGGTTTGTAGAGAGGCTCATGGATCCAGCGTTGCATATCATCCAGGATCTACGAAGATGTATCGTGACTTAAAGCAAATTGCCTGGTGGTATGGCATGAAGGGAGATATAGCCTGATTTGTTGCGGAGTGCCATACTTGCAAGCGGGTGAAGGCCGATCATGGAAGGCCTGGTAGTAAGTTGACTCTGCTAGAGATCCCGACTTGGAAGTGGGAGAGTATATCTATGGATTTCATCACGGGTTTACCGCGATCCCCGAGGGGATTTGATTCTGTTTGGGTTATAGTGGATAGATTGACTAAGTGTGCTCACTTCGTGCCATATAAGATTGATTACCCTATGAAGAAGATAGCAGAGTTGTACTTGAATGAAGTCATCTGACTCCACGGTGTGCCAGTTAGCATCATTTTCTGATCGAGACTCCCGGTTTACTTCTCGGTTTTGGCAGAGTCTGCAGGAGGGTTTGGGTACGGATCTGAGGTATTCTACTGCGTACCACCCACAGACTAATGGGCAGATAGAGCGGGTGAATCAGATAGTTGAGGATATGATCCTGATGCTACACTTTAGACCACTGTGGAGCATGGGATGAGCGGCTGCGACTTATGGAATTTGCTTACAATAATTGTTATCAGGAGAGCTTGCAGATGGCTCCGTTTGAAGCCTTGTATGGGAGGCGATGCAGAACTCCGTTGTTTTGGGCTGAGGCTGGTGAGAGGCCATTGTTAGGTCCTGATGCGCTCGAAGAAATGGAAGTCATAGTGAAGCTTGTTTGGGAAAAGCTTCGTACAGCTCAGGAGAGGTACGAGAAGAACGCCAATCGGCGTAGGTCTGCCTTGGAGTTTTCTGTGGGGGACCTTGTATTTCTTAATGTTTCCCCGATGGTGGGTGTAAAGAGGTTTGGTAAGAATCGGAAATTGGACCCGAGGTATGTGGGTCCGTTTAAGATTTTAGAACGAATTGGCGTGTCAGCTTACAGGTTGGATTTGCCAGCAAACTTCCCAGGTGTTCATAATGTTTTCCATGTTAGCCAATTGCGGAAGTGCGTGTGCAGTAGAGGGCAAGTCTTGGACGTTGTGCCCCAGTTGGAGCCCAACCTCTCTTTTGTTGAAGTGCCGGTCCGTATTTTGGATACTCAGGAACGGGTGCTGCGAAAGAAGTCTATTCCGATGGTGAAAGTTCTTTGGAGGAATCAGGATTTGGAGAGCGTGACTTGGGAGTTAGAGTCGGTTATGAGGGAGGCTTACCCTCAGCTGTTTCCCTGAATAGTTTGGTTTGTTTTTCTTCTTGTAATGTTTGGATTATTACTTTCCTTCTTTAGTATAAGTGTTGTGCGTAAAGTTTCGGGACGAAACTTTCTTTTAGGGGGAGTGACTGTAACGCCCCCGATTTTTTCTGCGATTATTTAATTCTTCGTTTGACGTTACGATGACGCGTTTCCATGGCTTGTGCCATTTGTGGAGTGTGGTTTAAATCCTTAGAACTGAGTGCCCTATTCTGTAGCCTGTTGGCAATATCTCCCTAGCAAGCCGAGTCATTTTGGGTGACCCGGTGTGGCCTCTCGGGGGAATGTTTGTGTTTGGATTTATTTGGGTATAACTCGAGTTCTGTTCGTCGGAAGTTAATTTCGACTTCGCCGTTGTGTTCGTAGCGTGGATATTTAGCTACGGTGTGAATTTCGTCGAATTCCGAGGTGGTTCGGTTTTCGAGTCGTTTTGGGTGTGTTATTAGTAAAAACAAATTAGAAACCCTTTTAAATTAAGTGAACCGGCAATTTAGGCAGCGGTTAGGTCCGAATAGGCGTGTCCTTTTATTATAAAAGCCTTGTTAAGAAGTGGCGGACCCACTTCTCCTTCCCCCTTCCCGAGACCAGACCGAAACCGTCGCCCCTCCTGTTCGCGGAAAACGGAGGAAAACCGCCGGCCTGCTTCCCCTTCGGACGGTGATTCCGGGCTTGTTCGTGGACAGATTTCGATTCCGAAAGCGGCGTTGTCTTGCTCTCGCTCAGATCTTCATTTTGACGGTAAGATATTTGATTTTCGTGGAGTTTTAGGAGACTTGGATTTCCAGTTCTTGTGGTTTTTCGCCATTAATGTACGGTTTGCTTGTTAGGTGCTTCTCCTTCTAGTGCAGAACGAAGAGGAGGGAAAGCCGACAAAGCTTCGCCGGAAATCGAGGCAAGTGGTATTCTTGCCCTTGCCATTATTGTTCTTTTGAATTTTGGAATGTTTCCCGGTTAGCCCTAGGGTAGAAACCATGCTTATTCTCTTATTATCTTGCTAAGTTTTAGGGCTTAGATTCTCCTATGAGCCCCCTCTTTGGGCTGTTTGCTCCTCGTGCTAGTTGTGTTCACCATTTAGACTCCAGATTTGTAGTTCTAGTTGGGTGCTTTTGCAGGTGGAGCCGAGAGAGAGAGAGTGAGGGAGGTTGTTGTGGTAGGGCTCTGGTTAGAACTAGTCTTGGTAGACCCTCGAGTTTTGGTGTTGAGTGTGTTGCACACACTCAAAGCCAAAAGCCGCCCGGACTTGGCGTTGAGTGTGGTGGACACACTCAAAGCCATAGTTTGGTTTGTTCTTTGCGGCTGAGTGGTGGGGTGATTGAGTGAAAATTTTCGTCTAAGTCAAAATCGACGGGAATCACCAAGTGATTCCCGCCGATTTCGACGTGTACCGTCAGTGATTCCCACCGATCGGCGAGAATCATCCTTGATTCCCGCCGATTCGGCGAGAATCATTCTGGATTCCCGCCGGTCGTCGAGAATCATCCTACATTCTCGCCGATTCGGCGAGAATCGTCCTGCATTCCCGCCGATTCGGCGAGAATCAGTCGGCATTCCCGCCAACCTTCTCTTGTTGGCGTTGGCTTAGGGTTCTCCTGCGGAAGTGAACTTTGGCATAGAGTGATTTAACCTCACTCAATGCCAAGGCTGTTTTGGCGTTGAGGGAGGTAGACTCACTCAACGCCGCTGTTAGGTTTTGTGGTTTTGCTGAAGGCGTTGAGGGAGTGGACCTCACTCAACGCCATGGCTGTTCTGGCGCTGATTGAGGCTAACTCACTCAACGCCAAGGTCTGGTTAGGCACTGAGTGGATTCCACCCAACGCTGAGCCGTGTTGAGTAACTTCAACACTGTTTCTCTTTCCTCGATTTATGTTTCCGAGTGAGTTTCCTTGATTATATTTGTAGTTTCCTTGTCGGCCATGTTTTCTTTCCTAAAGGCTGAATCGTGGGATGTGGATAGTAGTGGTGGTTTGAAGCTCTTCATGGGGGATGTGTTGTGTAATCTAGCCAAGGCCACCCTCATTCTTCTATCTTGCTCCAGGTACGGGCTGGGCAAGGGGGTGGAAGGTCCCTTGTGCTTTATCATGTAGACTCCTGAGCTTGTTGGCATGGAAATTGGTGGTTGGGGGACTGAGTTTGCCTCCAACCCGGATCCATGTTGTTGTTTTGCTACTACCATCTCCCACAGCTTAGGTTGTTAGAAGTTTCTTCCTTGGTAGATTGCAGCACTTTGGGCTCTTGGTAGTCTAGTAGGCCCTACAGGATGTTGTTCCTGAGCTGGGTTGATGTTGTTTCCTCGCACGTAGTGCATTTATTGTCGTCCTATTTTGGACAGTTGTGACTCTTTCTACGGCATGTTTTTCAGTTACTTTTCCCCCTTTGGTTGACTCTTTCATGTAGTTTTTACCTTGTTTTGCTTGCTGAGGTATTCTGTTTTCTTTTGGAATGCCTCAGGTTCTGAGCTGTAGCCAGTTAGGTGGCTAGTTTGCAGTGGTGGTGTTGGTGGTCTCTTGGACTTTGGAGATCTGTTTGCCTTGTTGGTGAGGTAGTTTTCAGTAGTTTCTTACAGACATACATATGTGCCAGTGGGTTCGTGTCAGGTTGTTGGCGCCCACTTGGTTGTTTTTACCTTTGCACTGGATATATTACTTATGCTGCTACCGTTTTCTAGAGATAGTCTACTTGCTCTGAGGAGGATTTTTGCTAGGTTGCTAGTTACTTTTAAACTATAATTATTCTTATAAGTAAGATCATGATCAGCATGTTTTATAAAACTAAATCACTATTTTCCAAGAAGCGTATAAAGATCATTTTCCTATATATAATATAAATTAAATGTAGAGTCTTGCATAGTATGAGTGGTTCTCTTGGAACTCTTATACACCCTTTAGGATGCTAAACCTGAATAAAGTATTTTTTCGCAGCGCATAAGTATAGCTTTTAACTGTGGACTAGGTTATCCACCGAGCCGAGGGATACGACCTCTAAAATATAACTTATTTTCTAATCATTAAGCTCATGATTTTCTTTCATAAAGTGTAGCAGATGGTTTTGCCTGAGCGTCAGCAGTTATCCCCTGCTTGACGTGGCATCATGACGCGCGTTTTCTCATACTCTGATAATTATTTAATTTGGGGAAAATGCGGGTTGTGACAAGAACCACCGGGTCCATTGTGTCTGTCCCCGACATGATATTGCATTGGAGATCCGGACTGTATTTGGATTAGGCATTGTGGGTGAAACTGTAGTCGCGACCGTTAGTCTGACTCGGTGATGTTGTTAACGATCCATAAGGATTTTGTTGAAATCCATAGCGATAAGATGTCGTTGGTGATGTATGTGTTTCCCCCCATTTTTGAGTGAGTAATTGTAGTCAGAATGTGACAAGGTTAGCTCAGCGTTGGCGGTAGATGGTTTCCTTGGTGCTCGGGAACGTTGTAGTACAAATTATAGATTAGGGTGGGAAAGGTTATGGATTGTGATGTGCTAAGGTCCGGCTTTATTTCCGTGGTCGGCTTACTATCTTGTGACATGCTAGTCATGTGGGGAGAGTGTCCCGGTGAGACACGTCCCCTTCTGTGAGACTGATGAGAATGCCAAGCATAGGACAAGCCCGGGCGATGAAGCGCACGAGTGGGTGGGGTCCAGCAAGGGTCGTTTGGATCGGTTTGTGTGTGAGACGGAATCCTGACGTGAGAATTCAGAGTTTTAAGGCAATCCCGTGTCTAAGACCCACAAGCGGGTGGGGTCTTGGCAAGATTTCCATGTGGAGGCTTGTATGTCGTTAGGGGAATTACAGTACCCTTTTTATTTGTGTCTTGATGCCGATGGGGAAATTCGAAGTACCAAGTTGTTATGTTATGATGATGTGCTAAATGCATACGTGATAGGGTGTCTTGGGTGAATCCCAGGAATTCATACATGCTGCATTGTATGCCCCCTTTTTCTTGTGCTCAATGTGGAAACATGTTCTTTGTATGAGACATCCAAACTTGTTTAACTGCTTTACATATTTATGTATATTTCATACGAAGTGCCGACCTGCAAGTTGACGGAGTGCCCTGGGGTCCGCTAGGGATGACCGGGAGGATATGTGTTGGTTAAATAGTTGAGGTCAGCCTTTGCTGACCCACGTTACCACCAATTTTTACAGGGCAGGGATCGCAAGTAGGACCTAGCTCGCTGGCCAAAAAGGCCTAAGCCTCATGAAGTGTTTCAAGTTGTGTAATAGCTCTGTTTCGTGAAATTGTATGTTTGATGCACTTTGTTTCTGGATTGCTTGTCAAGGTAGTCTAGGAGTGCTTATGCACATTGACGTTTGTTGTTATTATTTGAGTTGGGACTCTCTATTGTTGTAAGGCCCTATGGCCGTGTTGATACTTTTAAGTATGTGGATAACTTATGCTCTTGTTTTCTATTTCCGCTGTTGGTTTATTCTGAGTTTTGAGTTGGGTAGTAAATATCATCTTTTAATGCTAAATTTGTGGCGTCTGTATGTTGTGGGGCCCCGACCGGACCCATATTATACGGTCATTATAGGTGAGGTGTTACATTAGCAACTTATGAAACGATGATCATCGCATAACCTCCTTCTGATATAACTGTTAGGTTTTGCAATACGTCACAACACTTATGCGCAATGAAAATTATGAAAAAGAAAACCAAAAAGAGTTTAGATCTAGCGATGAACATTAATTAAGAAGTAAAGTGCGGTAAATAAAATTTTTTCCTTTGAGGAATTGAGTCAATACTCAACCAAGGTGCTCTGATTAATTCCAACGGATTGCAACAGCTTGAGTTTCGAGCATAAAATTATGACCACGCCTCTAGGGATATCAACACGAATGGGAGAACACGTAGACTCTTGTCGCACAAGATCTAGGTCGGAAGAGGATATTCCCCCAACGTATCCACAAACTCCTATATCTGTTCAAGGAGATGCAGCAGAGATGAGTATGGCGCTTAGGAAATAATTTCTGGTGATGTACATGAATGTCGGATGGTCGGTGTCGAGATCGGCGTAATCGACGTTGGCGTAATAGTTCCGTCGGGAGGGAAGAATAGCCGACTCGCGATTAAGTCAAAATGTATCGTCACTTACTCGGTTTACTATATTAACATTTATATACTAAGTACCGAGCCAATCCATACCAGCAGACCGAGCCAATCCAATCGATAATAAACCGGATGAAACAGTATTCGTCGAGTATCACACTGATATTCGACGAATCAACACATGACTCGACGAATCGTTGAGTATACACATCGATATTCAACGAATCAACACTTGACTCGAAGAATCAATGAGTGCATTCAATGTACTCAACGCCTCAACGCCAGACACATTGTATCAACACTTGACTCGACGAATTATTGAATGAACTAAATGCACTCAACGCCCTCAATGCCATCATTCGACAAGTCAGCATTCGACAAGTCAATTTTTTACTCTACGAAGTCGTCGAGTGTTCTAAATGTTCTCAACGCCTAATCGTCAAGTGAACATTTGAGTCAATAAAAGCGTTAAGTGGTCTCGACGCACTCAAAGCATGGCTGAGCAGACTTGATACACTCAACGCCATCAGTCAATGAATCAACGATTGATTCGACGAATTGTCGAGTGGTCTCAACACTCTCAATGCTAACTCGACGAAAGCTTTGAGTGTTCTCGCCGTACTCAATGCATGGCTGAGTCCAATCCTTTACTCATCTCATGTGAGTTCTTGGTCCTTCACTCATCACATGAGTAAGACCAACATAATCCAATCTTCCAAATTCTCCAAACGCTCTTACATGCGACCCCATAGGCTCATATTGTGTTAGCAGTGCGGCTACATGTTTGTTCACTTCCAGATCACCAAGGTAACACCAATAATGTCAAGAAAAAACACAGGCTCTCTAATGGGTTCAGGATTCCTTCCTCGTTGTCCTCGTCCTCGACCACGACCTTCTCCTCATCCTCGCGGAGCTGTCGGGTGAAAAATAGGGGGAGCATCTCCTCCAAACTGCGAGCAATAATGTCGGATGTGACCTTGTCGATTATAGTGGAAGAAAACTCGCTCGTTCTGCTTTATAGGCTACTGATAAAATTATTGAGGTGAATGTAGTTCTAGCTTCGAGGCCAGACATTCCATCCTAAACTTTTGGTGGAAATTGCCGCCACACCTTTGGTATCCTCTTCCACCTCTATTATTTTGTCTCTTCCTATAGCTGGGGTCTGCTTCCATCATGCCCTCAGCGAGTCTCTTAGCACTTCCCAAGTGATCTGCCTCACCCCTTTTTGTCATATCGATTATCTCTACAAGGCTCGCGTACGCTATAAACAAAAGCGCTTGCATTAGTGGATCTCGCAATTCATTACAAAACTACTTTGCGTACCCGCGGTCGTCCAACTCATAGGAGTCAGCAAATCTACCAAGGTGCTGAAACTCCCGTTGGTATTCCATCACGGACTATGATACTTACTTTTGCTGCTAGAATCTCTCCTCAAGCTCGTCTCGAGCAGTGTTCCAACAAGGATTCAAAAAACTCGTTCCAACTGATCTCAGTGTATACTGGGCCTTGTAAAGAGGAGCACATGAGGGACTTCCACCACCTCTTCGCGTGCGTTTCCAAGACTAATAAAGCTAAGGTAACAACTATGCTAGCTGGAAATCTAATTCCGGCCATTAGCTCTTCCACCGTGTCTATTCATTCTTCAGTTCAGACAGCAGACTCTGTCCTATGGTAAATAGTCGGGGAGAGGGCTCGAAAGGTACTCAACAAGTTAGAGCCCGAAACTTGTTGCTGTACCATGGCCTGTTGAGACCTTAAAGTGTCCAGAATTGTCATAAGAGTCTGTCCAAACTCCAACCGCTGGAACTGGGTAGGGACGAACGGGGCGGCAGTGCTTGCTACTAGCACTACACGTGTCGGGATCTACACGTAAACGTACAAACCTAAGGTCAAGTTGTCTAATCGTAGTATAACAACTAGACATACTTACTGTGAATTACACATGGGCACACCACTGCTTCCGCTAAGTCAGTTTGAACCCAAAATGACCAATCGAGTGGGGGTGGCACAATTATTTTATGACTTCGTTAGTTCAGGATCATTGCAAGATGATACCATTAGTAAGACCACCCTACGGAACACAAGACACGGATGAGGGGAGTCTTTTTCCCAAAACAGCTACCTTGCGGTAACGCCAATACACGGGTTGACCGATACTACAAGACACCTATCCTGTAGGATTAAACCAATATTATCCATGCCAACATAACAGAAAGAGAAGTACAGAAGTCAAAATCCACACAAGTATATATGTCCAACAAGTACAATAATAAAAAGCAAAGATAGCTTCTAAAATATCAAAGTACACAAAATTGACCGAGGGCTACAATATGATCACTCAAAACTCACATCCATAACTGACGGGAACGATGGTAATGTCATATTAGTCCATATCACCCTTGCCTGGCTGCCCTCCAGCATAACCTACTACAGCTCTATCTGCGAGTTTTCCTCCTAAAATGGAAGATGTAGTAACTTTTAGTCATAAAGACGAAGTGGCTATCACATCCGCTCCCCCAGCGACTCTTAGGCACCGGGCGGAGAAAGGAAGAGGGTAAAATATATATAAGCAGTAATAACAAGCAGGTGGTATATTTATACATATCAAGAGGTGTAATAGCAACATTATATAACATCATTATCAACATTCAACCCTAGCAGTTCTACACATGCAATATCTATCCATCAAAGTATATAGATCTATAACAGGAAAGTAACTTAACTTATAAAAATGCCTATATAGATTTATAAGTTAAGGATCAACTTAATAGTAAAGTAACTCATCATATAAGAGTGCTCATACAAACTTATATGATAAGGATCAATGCGGTACAATGCAATGATATGAATGCAATATGATGACTCACCCATGCTCACATACAAGCACACTCTTATGTCGACACAGACTTATAGTTCCTACTTTTCGAGCAGGTAGCTAACCTCTTAAGCATCATCCGTCATGGCCAGATGGTGACAGTAAAGCGGTCATTTCCACCACTAAGCGGGCATCCACACAACCAAGCCTAGGCCTCTGTAAGCCTTTATGTGCCCGATTTAAATAGGGTTTTTAGGACTCATCTGGGTTGGTTTTCGGGCCTTTGCACTTCACTTTTAGGGACTTAACTTTTATATTTCATTTCTTCTGCGCATCACGCTTAGTGCACCTTATTTTTGCCCGTGGGTGCGCAATTGTGCATTCGTTTGCTGGGGGAATACACATGGTGCTCCCTAGGGCTCTTTCCAGTGTCTTGTTGTTTTTCTGTGCTGTTGGACGGTCCTCCTTTAATGTATTTTTGTTGCTTGCCGGTGGTCAGTGTTCCTCATTTCAAAATGCTGATTGTGGAAAACGCGCGGTCGTGCATTTTCTTAGCGCAAGGATACTTCTGATCGTGCGTATTCTTAAAGTTATTCTAGAGGATTGACCAGCCCGTATGATTCCTTCACGCACGGTTTCTTCGGAACCGTCTGCAAAGGAAACACATTGTTTTTTTGTAGCTTTTGTTTTAGTCCGTTCTGTGGTTAATCGTGTGTTTTCCTTCACGCACGGGCAGAAGCACTCGTGCCCGAGTTAAACGCACGATTCCACTTGTTTGCCTACGATTTGTGCATTCTGTTGTTACCCATGCGATTTCCTTAGCGTACGGGCGGAATTGCCCGTGAGTGAGTAAAACGCATGGGTCAACACTTCTTCTTCTTCAGGCGTATTCTGAAAGTGAATATCGTACGGTTTGCGCACACTCGTGCGCCAAACCGTGCATGACAATTTTTTTTGACTTTTACTATTTAAAATGCAGATTTCTTCTGTACCGGATTAACTCCGCTTCTCTCGCCATTTCTGCTCCTTTTAGCGGGAAATCATCCCTCCAGCCGTCACTCTCTCTCTCCTCTGTGAGAAGCTCCTCCGACCATTGTTCTCCTCCGAAGAGCTTGCAAAAGCTTTGTCTCCAACCACCATTTCCGTTTTCGACCTACAAGCAACCATTTGAGTTCCTTGTTTCTGCGCTTGTGAAGTTCATTGTTTAGATCCAACATAGCAACTCAACGCGAAGAAGACGGGTTAAAAGAAGGAAGTGACAGCCCTTCTGGATCTCGGACACCTTCCGAAGACCGAGCTAGGATGAGGAACGACAACCCTTGCTTCCGGCCGTAAATCTTTTAGAGCTTTCGTGCGCTCGGTTGTATTCCTTTACTTTTTCTTAAGCTTGCTATGTTCTGAACTTGTTCTAGTGAGCTTGTAACTTGATAACACTGTTTTTTCTTGAGGTTTCAGCAAGGTTTGGTAGTGATGTTTTAATCTCGTCTTGTGTAGTAAACTTCAGTTCTACTACTGTGGAATGTGTTTGAGCCGTTCTAGCAATTGCTAGAAGCGCGCGCTGCGAAGTGGTGTTTATGACCCTCGATAGTTTGTTCATCTACCTTATTACTCATTGGAGTGATCCACCCGTACGACGCGGCGACGGCGACCCGCACTAGTTTTATCATGCTTAACGTAGGAACCCAAAACCACCCCCCCCTTTTCATAGTTGCACTTACACTCATTTTTCCAAAAGTGAAATCCATGCTCCCTACTTGCACTCCGCGTGAGATCGATATCTGGGGATACTACTCCTCATCTTTATTACTTGACCGTGATAGGTAAACTTTCAGGGAGCGCATCAAAATTTTGGCGCTGTTGCCGGGGAGTGCAACCGTTGCATGTGATTTTGTTTCGACTGGGAAATAGTTTGTAAGTGTTTTAGTGTTTTAATTGTTTTCTTTTTTTAGTGTGGTATGACAGATCTGAACCCTGGTGATGGGGTGAAAATTTGTGTGTTGATCCTGAGACCGCACGAGCAAGGAGAGCTCGTTTGCGTGCTGCTGCTGTAGGAGAGAGATTTGAATACCTAGGCCAAGGATGGAATGGCCAAGGTGAAAGAATTGTTGAGGGCCAGAGGTGGTCCAACCTCGTGCCAGGACGATGCGGGATTTCACTACCCCCACAGTGGGGAGTGTCTATCCCGGGTTCGGACAAGCCTTTGCCAACCCTCATTTTGAGATAAAGCCTGCGATATTGAACATGATTTGAAACAATACGCAGTACTCGGGTCTGCCGAGCGAAGACCCTCAGCTCCATTTGGCGGAGTTTTCTAAGATATGCGGTACATTCCGATATGTTGGCATTTTGGATGAGGTGGTTAAGCTGAAGTTATTCCCTTTCTCGCTGTGAGATTGGGATAAGACATGGCTTCATACGATTGCCCCTAGCATCGCAACTACCTGGGAAATTTTATCTTCTATGTTCTTGGCTAAGTTCCACCCAGTAGATAAAATTGTTAATGCTCGCAGGGAAATCGCTACATTCAGACAGCTTGACCAAGAGACAATATCCGAGGCATGGGAGAGATTTGCTGACTTACAGCGTCATTGTCCCTAGCACGGGTGCGAGCCTTGGAACCTAGTGGAGATATTCTATATTGCCATCGAGCCAAATTTCAGGGCAATGATTGATGCGGCAGGAGGTGGGACAATCATGAATTTATCTCCTAAAGAGGCGTTGAGGCACCTTAGAGACATGGCCTCCCACAATACGTACTAGACGGAAGCAGGAATGCCCTAAGAGGGGCAAGAAATTTATTTGATGTAAATACGGTGGGGCAATAAGTAGAATCAAGCCATCCTACTTTAGATGGGAGGTTTATGTTGACTAGATCGACCCCACTGCCTGATCCAGTTATGAACATCTCATGCCAGGGTTGTGGAAGCCCTGACCACCATGCTTATGAGTGCCAAGTGGGGGAGTTATTTGTTGACTCTGCAGTTATGCCTTCTGATGAAAATGTTAATTTCAAAAGCAATCAAAACTGTGTTGTACCTTACAATAACGCGTATAACCCTAACGCGAGAAATCACCCCAATTTTTCGTGGAACCAAAACGCCCCCTGTCAAAGATGGCAAGGAGGTCAGCATTAATTCAATGCTCAGGCTTTTAGCAGCCAGCCGCGACCGCCTCAGCCGGTTTATAATCATAATATGCTAGGGACGCGCAAGAGCGTGCTAGTGGAGATGATGGAGAAGTTTGTAGAAATGGCTCAGTCCAATATGGTGACTCAAATTGCATCTATGAGGAACTTGGAAACACAACTGGGGCAACTGGTCCATGTGTTTTTCGAGCGTACTCGCGGCGTACTTCCTAGCGATACGGAGAAAAATCCCCGTGAGCAGGGGAAGAGCTTCGAGGATGCGGAGGAGTGCAATACCAATGAAACGACCATTAAATGTGAAATTAATACTATTGAAACTTTAGCACTATGCGATTCCAGTTCATCCTGCAACATTATTGCTTTGCAAGATGTTGAAAAGCTAAATTTAAATATCAAATCTGATGGGTGGAAATCCTTAGTGCTAGCAGATGGATCAGTAGTTAAGACAAATGGGGGGGTCAAGGGTGTAGAAGGGGTTTTGAATGGGGCTGCGGTCATCAAAGACTTTCAAGTGTTAGGACCTAGGGGTCACACATCAAAACCCATCCTTGGGTTCCCCATCCTGAAAGACAGCGAAATGACACTGCATTTTAATGCTAGTGACGTCACTCTTATGCCCAAAGTTATTTTGCATCTATCGCCTTCACTTCCTCATGTTGCTTCTGATGAACTTGTAGAACCGGTCAACTTAACCCTTGTGTTATCTAATGAGGCTACTAGTGCTGTTAAGGCAGATTTTCAACTGCTGGGATAAGAGCAGTGTGAGAAAGCTATAAAAACACTGATGACAACTGAAGGAGAAGTAGTGACGCTGACACTCGATGTGATACATGATGCCACTATGAAGAAGGATGAGCTGGGCACGCCGGTTTGGAGTGTGCAGGAATTTAGATTAAAACTGCTATTTATTTGGACAAAGTTTGTAAAACTGTTAAACAGGTAGCTACGGTTGATCTTTAACCCGCTGTGGGTGAGGAAAGGATGCCCCTGGTCATGAATGGTAAACTGGCTACTGTGACGCCGGATGTGACCTTACCACCCTGGCGATCCCCTTCTAGGGAGTTGAAACGTAAGGAGCTGCTCCTACATAAGGCACAGAGTTTTGCCCGCCAGCTTGGGGAGGAGGAGGTTAGGGGCGGGGGTGGTTTACCTTCCCTTGGCCCTAAAGCTTTCACCTCTTCATCGTCCTGCGTGTTTGGAGGGATCTGTCACAAATCATCGTTTAGCTGAAGAGTGAGGGATCTCCGGAGCCGTCTCCCTTTTTCCTGTTGCTTCTAGTGTTAGATTTGCTTAGTGTTGTGTGTGGCTTTGGATTCTTCTTCTTCTTTGTGTGTTAAACTTTTGATATGAACAATTATATATAACTGCTAATACAGGTATTTGGTCTACCTTAAGGACGGTAAAGAAAAGGGCTTATGGGAGACAACCCAATGCTGCTGCTTGCTTTAAATTTGTACAATTTAGATGTTGTGCTTAATAGTGTATAGCTTTTTGTGGTTGGAGACATTCCATTTTGTAGGTGGAATTTGTTTGGGCCGTGGGCTTCTAGTTGAAGTTTAACGCCAATCTTCTGGTATGCTCATTAGTTGAGCATGGGTAACTTCTTCCCTTAGCTCTTTATGATTTTAATTTGTATATCTCTTGCAGTGTAGTTTAGCTTATGTCTGGGGGAGAGCTGATGTTGGTTACCTTTTACTTATGCACAGTTTATTTACATAGTAGAAGTTTCTATATTTTTATCTTCACAAGTTAATTGCATCGCACACCACTGCACCCACATGAGCGTGTGCTGAGCTTTTTTCGTTCTGCGAGTTAAACTCGTTTCTTTGTTAAATTTGGGGAAAATTATAGAGTTGGCTTAGGATTGTGAGACGGAGTAAAATGTAGACCTTACTGTGCTCCTAGTCGAGTGCTCTCGTCTCATGTAGAAATTTGAATAGATTTAATTTTTTTGTATGCTTATTGTTTTATATTTTTCTATTTGCGTAAATAATTTTTTTTTTACTCAAAAGTTGGTGAATCCAGTGTGAATCTAACGGTAGTGTAGGGATGTGTGTAGCCATCACTAGACTCATTTTGCTCAAGTCGGGAGGAAGGATTTTCTTTCTCGTTGGCTAAGAACTTGCCCCAAGCTACTCTCGAAGCATTGGTGCATGGTTAGTCAAGCGTGAGTGTGATGTACGCCATAATTTTTGCCCGGTTGAGCTTTGTACCATTCCTAACATCATATCCTCACTAGCCCCATTGTGTCTACCCATTCCTTTGATTCAGCTCCACCATTATTTCACCAAAGCCTCATAGCAGATCCTAGTGGCACACACAAGTTGAGCTTTAGTGTTTTATATTTTCTTGAATGGGGTGTTGATGTGTTGATATCTATGTGAAAATATGGATGTGCTACAAGGTTTATTTTTGCTGAGATGTGATGAGAAAAATGGTGAAAAAGAAAAAGAAAAATATTTGTAATGAAAAAATGAAAAGAAAAAGTATAATTGAAAATCCTTTTGGTTATGTGATTGCATTTGGAGTAGGCGGTGCACACACCCATATGTTAAAATTAAAGTCTGGTGGTGTGGTGTACTCGTTTGTATTTTGTATTAGCGGTTGGATTTCTTATTATGATAGATCATTGAGGTTAGGTGCATAGCCTCCCTGTTTATCTTTGTTTACCTTGCCGTAACCCAAGCCCCGTGATTATCCTTAAGTCCTACGGATTCACGCTTGAGTCAAACTAGCGCCGTGGAGAGAGTGTGAACGGGCGAGCTTATGGTCCCGACATTGGTGGATTCCTTTGAAGGTGATCCTGAGCCCCGATCTTTGGCAAAGCTCACCTTAGTGGCTTGCCTACTTTCTTCCTGCACAGGACCAGGAGATTCACCGTGATTCAATTTTTGAGTAGCAATTAAATTTTGATACGCATTGTGAAAAATGATACGCATTGTGAAAAACATAAACTATTTTGCACACTTAGAAATTTCCTCTATTATATTTGTATGCGTACGAGCATGCGACTTTACATGATACTCCATATCACGATTTCTATGTTAGCTAAGTCATTTTTTCTGTCAGCATAGATTTAGTTTGCTCGGGATGCGCAAACAGTTAAGTCTGGGGGGTGTGATGAGTTTGATTTATATAGGGTTTTTAGGACTTATCTGGGCTAGTTTTCGGGCTTTACACTACACTTTTAGGTACTTAACGTTGATATTTAATTTCTTCTGCGCATCATGCTTAGTGCACCTTTTTTTTTCCCGTGGGTGCGCAATTGCGCATTCGTTTGCTGGGGGAATGCACATTGTGCTCCCCAGGGCTCTTTTTAGTGTTTTGTTATTTTTCTGTGCTGATGGAGGGTCCTCCTTTGCTGTGTTATTGTTGCTTGCAGGTGGTCAGTTTTCCTCACTTCAAAATGCTGATTTGTGGAAAATGCACGGTCGTGCGCTTTCTTAACGTACGGTTACTTCTGATCGTGCATTTTCTGCAAGTTATTCTGGAGGATTGACCGGCCCGTGTGATTCCTTCACGTGGGTGAAGGAAACGCACGGTTTTCCTGTAGCTTTTGTTTTAGGCTGTTCTGTTGTTACCCGTGCGGTTTCCTTAGCGTACGGGCGGAATTGCTTGTGCATGAGTAAAGCGCATGGGTCAACACTTCTTCATCTTAAGGCATATTCTGAAAGTTAATATCGCACGGCTTGTGCACGGTCGTGCGCCAAACCGTGCGTGACCATTATTTCTGACTTTTACTATTTAAGAGGCAGATTTCTTCTGGACCGGATTAACTCTGCTTCCCCCTCCATTTCCGCTCCTTTGAGCGGGAAATCATCCCTCCAGCCTTCACTCTCTCTCCTCTGTGGGAAGCTCCTCCGGCCATTGTTCTACTCCAAAGAGCTTGCAAAAGCTTAGTCTCCAACCACCATTGTCGTCTCCGACCTACAAGCCACCATTCGAGTTCCTTGTTGCTTCACTTGCGAAGTTCATTGTTCAGATCCAACTTAGCGACTCAACGCGAAGAAGATGGGTTAGAAGAAGGAAGTGACAGCCCTTTTGGATCCTGGACATCTTTCGAATACCGAGCTAGGATGAGGATCGACAACCGTCGCTTCCGGCCGTGAATCTTGGAGAGCTTTCGTGTGCTCAGTTGTATTCCTTAACTTGTTCTTAAGCTTGCTATGTTCTGAAATTGTGGTAGTGAGCTTGTAACTTGATAACACTATTTTTGCTTGAGGTTTCAGCAAGGTTTGGTAGTGATATTTTAATCTCGTCTTGTGTAGTAAACTTCAGTTCTGCTAGTGTGTATTATGTTTGAGCTATTCTAGAGATTGCTAGAAGTGTGCGCTACGAAGAGGTGTTTACGACCCTCGATAGTTCGTTCATCTATGTTATTACTCGTTGGAGTGATTCACCCGTACGACGCCGTGACGGCGACCCGCAGTAGTTTAATCATGCTTAATGTAGGAACCCAAACCAAACCCCCCTTTTTTTCATATTTGCACATACACTCATTTTTCCAAAAGTGAAATACATGCTCCTGACTTGCACTCCGCGTGAGATCGATATCTTGAGAAGCTACTCCGCCTCTTTATTACTTGACCGTAATCGGTAAACTTTCTGGGAGCGCATCATGCCTCATCGCTAAGAACACAACATCGGAGCTCCATACGTACTACGAATCAGATGGGTCTTGGGTAGATATGCACGAAGAACACAACCCAATATGGCCTATCTTTGTGTCACGAAAGGAGCCTATGGGAGAGTATCACCATAGGACCAAGCCCAACCGTCCACCTGCACGGAATGACCCCCGAGAATGAGCATCGAGGACCAAGCCCAACTGCCCAAAGTATATCTGTCAACACCCATCTATGTGACAATTGGCGAGCCTGTAGACCTGCTAGCATTCACATGGCCTTGCCATCAACCATCCAAGGGCTCCAACCGAGTCCCTTTTCATCATTACCAACCCAGTGCTCAACAACACTCAAGGTCTCCACACCGAGTCCCTTATCATCAGTACCAATATAATGCGGTCAAATACTCACGAACTTACACTCTTTCACATTTCTGTGCTCCAAAGCACTCAAGGGTTCAATATCATTAAAGGTGGTAAGCCACCTTGAATAACATACCAATTCTACACTACTACCCGTAGGGAGACACACTCTAAGCAGTGGACTATAAAAATTATCACATCCAATACTTGAGATTAAGATTCAATAATTTTCATGGCCATAAGGTTTACCTCATCTGATTCCTTCCTTATAGTAAAGCATTCACAAGCAATCATGCTCTCTTATATTTATCATAACAAAATATATTAACTCCTCACGTATTCATCAAGCAAAATAACATAAGTAATGATTACACATTCAATTATTGGGCACCACACCCTCTTTCAAAATTAATTTCATTCATCGGATTATAATCGCGTGCATCCTTATCGGATTTCACAAGCAGCCATTTGTACAACCAAATATTATGAAACCATTTGTTCAATAATTTCGCCAAACCATTTGTTTATTAAATTCGTCCAAACCATTTGTGTATTATATTCCTCCAAACCATTTGTATATCTCAACTACATATAACTAGGCTCATCCAAACTTCAATATCATCTTGCTACGTTTCTTCTACCTAGTCCAAACCCGGTTAAACACTAACCTAAAAGCATCCGACATATAAGTTATTACCATGCAGAACCATCGACTGGACATTCCCGGAGCTACAAAGATCCTATGTAAACTTAGAAAAATCCATTGGAAAGGTCATTCCGAGTACTACAACTTTTGTGTTTAGCCCAAAACTTAGATCGGGCCGTATCATACACGAAATTGGCCTCAAAGTTCGCTGCGCGCAGATAACAGATTTTTGCACGCATCTTAAAGCAAAACGAACGACATCGTTTCGTCTTCTTCCACTCGACATATGTTCAAAACTATACATAGATTTTCTTCCTCCATTATTCACCCTTAATAGACCATTTCTCTTCATGAAACCAAGTCCATCAACTTCACAATGAAGAGAGGAGAGGTTGAAGACACAAATCCCTAGGAGAAGGGTCCTAGCCTGGTCTCTTCCTAGGAGATCTCCATTTCTCACCAAGGTCAAACTTCTTTGATCCCGCATCTCTCATATTTCCTAATTAAACATCTAGCAGCAAGGGAGGGGGTAGGAAGGTTACCTCATTTCTGACCATGAAACTTGTTATCCTTCTCGGCGGCATTGTTCTTTATAAAAGGGAGTTCTGCCTCCAGAAAATCCGACAACGGCTACTATCTTAGTTTCTGTCGGATTCGGCAAGTAACTGCTCAGTAAGAAGAATGATGTGACGGCTAGGGTTTTCCAATATGTTTCCTTTTATAAGAATAATTAGGGTTAGATTGCTTTGCCATGTGTCACCCTAACATTAGACCACCCATTATTACGTAAAACAAGCCTTATTGAAGAGACCTATCCACAAGAGTCATTTGGCACATTTCTTGAACTGGGTTAAACCCGTATATACAAGACAACGAATTCCTCCCGGGAAGAAAAATGGTCTAAATCAAATTCGTCGTATATACCTATACACACTTGACGAATCGTCGAAATTCATCGTGATCACTCAATGCCTCGTTGAGTCCAGTAATTTTCTAAATCAAGGCATCGGGATCATCGAGTATCACTCAACGCTACATTGAAAGCATCGTGTTCAGTCAATGACTTCCCAAGTCCTGTAATTTCTATGTCAAAGTGTCGGGATTTATATTATCACTCAACGCCTCATCGAATGGCAATGAGACCACTAAACACACTCGACGCTTATGGAAACCAGTATAATTCTAAGTCCACTTGATCTTATATGTTAAGTATCACTCAATGCCTTATCAAATGGTGTTGAGATAACTCAATGCACTTGACAACTACTGAAACCAGTATATTTCTAAGTCAATTTCTTCTTTTTCGTTGAGTATCACTCAACGCCTCGTCGAATGGCATTGAGAACACTCAACGCACTTGGCTCCTACTGAAACCAGTATAATTTTAAGTCCATTTCTTCTTATGAATTGAGTATCACTCAACGCCTTCTACCAGTACACCCAGAGTCTGGGTCATCTTTCCTAACTCAAAACACGTGCGAGGGGTATAACAGAATTAGGACGTTATAGTTTTCATACAATTATAGTTATCAAGCTAGCATTGGAATGGCACCCTACGAGTCACTTAAAGGGAGGAGGTGTAGAACTCTGTTATTGTTGGTGCAAGATGAAGACCCAAGGATTTTTTGAGTGAAGTATATTCATGATACTGATGTTATGGTTAGGTTGATAGGAGATCGCATGCTTGAGGCTTAGATTCAGTAGGCAAAGTACTATAATGCGAAGCACAGGATGGTGGAATTCCAAGTGGGTGACAAGGTGTTCTTAAAGATCAGGCCAATGCATGGGGTGTCACGTGGGTGTGGAAGAAAGAAGCTCAGCCTGAGATATGTGGGGCATTATGTTATATTGGAAAGGATTGGCCCTTTGGCCTATCGGCTAGAGCTATCACAGGAGCTAAAAATTTTGCTCGACGTCTTCAATGTGTTGTCCCTTCGAAAAGCACTCCTATGAACCGATCTGCATGTCACCGCTACAAATGGAACAGTATCAACTGATAGGTCTGTTCGACTAGAGCCATTGCGGGTACTAGATATTGAAACAAGACACTTGTTATGGAAGAGTGTGTCTTTGGTCAAGGTCCTATGGTCTAATCACGGAAAAGAGGAGTACACTTGGGGGTTGGTGGACTTGATGCGGAAGCTCTACCTAGAGATGTTTCCCCAAGGTAAATTTAAAAGCATACCTTATTTTTCATGCTTCACCTTCCCAATAGACTTTTCCTGATTTCGGGGATGAAATCTTTTATTTTGTTAATTGGATTTATAACATCCTGATTCGCGCTAGACCCCTCGTGCGCATTTTCAAGTAAGGTGAGTTGTTTAGGTCTTGGGCTGCGCTGGTGGATAGGCTTGCACTTAAACCGGGGGAAGTGCCGACTTGACACTGAGTGTCTAGACACTACTGCACGGTGGCAGTAGGTACCGTGCGGAGGTAGCCATCATCAAGTATATATGAAGAATATTAGGAGTCAAGGGAGTTAAGAGAACACAATGATCGTCAAGTACTACAGCGCGGCTGTAGCGGGATACCGTGCGGAGGTGGTTATCATTGAGTATATATGACGAATATCCAGAGGACTCGAGGGCGTTTAGTAGACAAAAGATCGTCGAGTGCTATCGCGCGGCGATAGCAGGATACCGCGTGGGGGTAGCCGACTATTTTATCAGCGTATGTCTCTGTCAGCTATCACCTGGTGATATTGATACCTCAAGAATAGCTCGAAGAATTATTTATCATGGCGCTCAAAAAGATACCGCGTAGTAATTGGAAGAGTATTATACGGCGATAGCGTACATGTGGTGGCTCTTGAGTGGGACGACTAGACAGTAGTTTGTGGAGGAAGCTAATTTTGAAGTTACCACCCAGCGGTAGCATTCTACCGCATGGCGATAACTCCTCGATCAGGAAGCCCTAAATACATTTGGCCGCTTTCTATATATATGATTGTCCAAGGCTTAGCCGATAGTATTCTTATCCAATTTTCCCAAGAGAACGAAAGTGCGGAGCTTTTCATTGAAGGACAAGGAACAAGACATAGTTTCACCTAGAAGAGAAGAGCGAGAGCCAAGGTCGACGCCAACATACCGCTAAGAAGGATAACGAGAACCATTGCCATAAATTAGGTGAGCTTGCTACCTTGAAGGACAAGGGGATAAATCTAATTAGCTCTAGAGGGGGGGGTTAAGAGAGCATTAAATTTTTTTACAAATTTATATCATTTAGCAGTAAAATAGGTGATAGCAAATATTATGTAAAGAGAATAAAGCTAGACTATAAAGCACAGTACAAAAAAGAAAAACGGTAACCGGACAACACAAGAGATTTTATAGTGATTTCCCAAACTAGGTACATCCACTCTTCTACCACCCTTGTACGAATCCACTAGCAAGTTTTGCTCAGGTGACTGCCACAACAAGATCTATTTATAGGGAGATCTCACAACCGTTTATGCTTTTGATCAGGTGCCCAAAAAACCAACCCAAGTCTTTTGGAGGGAGACTTGTGAACCAGTCAGACTTTTGAAGGGATTTATTGTAACGCCCCCGATTTTTCTGCGAATATTTAATCCTCGTTTGGGCGTTACGTCGATGCGTTTTCTTAGCTTGTGCCATCTGTGGAGTGTGTTCTTAACTCCATAGAACTTAGTGGCCTATTTTGTAGCCTATTGGCAAGATCTCCCTAGCAAGTCGAGTCGTTTTGGGTGACCCGGTGTGGCCTCTCGGGGGGATGCTTGTGTTTTAGCTTCGGGTGGGTATAACCCGAGTTCAGTTTGTTGAAAGTTAATTTCGACTTCAAAGTTGCGTTCGTAGCATGGGTATTTAGCTACAGTACGAATTTCGTCTAATTCCGAAGATGTTCGGTTTTCGCGTCGTTTTGTATTTTATGAAAAAAAAATTATAATATTATTTATTAAATATTATAATATTTATTATGTTAGAAGGGTGCGGGTGCTTGGCGGTTTTGCCATGTTTTAGCATTATTTAATTAATAGTTAATTAAGATTAATCGGGTGTTATATATAGGATAGCTAGATTTATAAAAAAATAGGTAAAACCGCTCTTGTTCATCTTCTCGAAAATAAAACCAGACTGTGCCTGTTCGCGAAAAGAAGCGGAGAAACCGCCGAAACCGCTACCTTCGGACGCCGATTTCGGGAGCGTTTGTGGACGGAATTCAATTCCGAAAGCGGATTTGGAATTCTCTCGCCTAGACCTTCATTCCTACGGTAAGAAATTCAGTTTTCGGGGTATTTCTAGGGGTCTTGAAATCCTTGGGTTATCCGTTTCCTCCATTAAAGCTCAAGATTTCTGCTTTAGGTGTCGTTGCTGCTGGTGCCGTGTGAGAGTAAGGGAGGCCGACCAAGCTTCGCTGGAGATCGAGGCAAGTGGTGCTCTTGCCCTTGCCATGTAGTTTTTCTTGTTCTTTTGGTTCCTTACTGTTAATGATTTTCCAAATTTCTCTTGCTAAAAGGTCCAATTTCCTTTTGATTATGACAGAGTTTTGCTTAAGCCTGTAGATAGTTTCCTATACAGATTTCATTTTTTTGAAATCAGCCTTGCTATTAATTTTTTTCCTTCCTACTGTTAAGTTGGCTAGTTCTTGGGTTACGAGTAGAGAAATGATTGCTGGTTCAAGCATTGTAGATTTCAGGATTTGGCGTTGAGTGTGGTGCACACACTCAACACCGGGTCTGCTTAGATTTGGCGTTGAGTGTGGTGAACACACTCAACGCCGGGTCTGCTTCGACTTAGCGTTGAGTGTGGTGCACACACTCAATGCCGGGTCTGCTGGGACTTGGCGTTGAGTGTGGTGCACACACTCAACGTCGGGTCTGCTGGGACTTGGCATTGAGTGTGGTGCACACACTCAACGCCATTGCCCCTTGATCGATTTTTTTTGAGGCTAAGTACTTTGGGGTTGAGTTAGTCGACCTCACTCAAAGCCAAAGCTGTTTTTATCGTTGAGAGTGGTGGACACACTCAACGCCACAGTCTGTTTTTGTGGCTAAGTACTTTGGAATTGAGTGAGTCGACCTCACTCAATGCCAAAGCTATTTTAGCATTGAGAGAGGTGGACTCACTCAAGGCCACAGTTGATCCTTGCGGCAAAGTGCTAAGGCGTTGAGTGAGTAGACCTCACTCAACGCCATAGCTGTTTTGGCGTTGAGTGAGGTTAGCTCACTCAACGCCACAGCCTGTTTAGCTGAGGAATTGAGGGAGTGGACCTCAGTCAATGCCATAACAGTTTTGGCGTTGAGTGAGGTTAGCTCACTCAACGCCAAAGCTTGTGTTGCTGAAGGCGTTGAGGGAGTGGACCTCACTCAACGCCATGGCTGTTTTGGCATTGAGTGAGGTTAGCACACTCAACGCCGCAGCCTGTGTTGCTGAAGGTGTTGAGGGAGTGGACCTCACTCAACGCCGTAGCTATTTTAGCGTTGAGTGAGGTTAGCTCACTCAACGCCACAACCTATTTTGCTGAAGGCGTTGAGGGAGTGGACCTCACTCAACGCCATGTTGTTTTGGCGTTGAGTGAGGTTAGCTTACTCAACGCCAAAGCCTGTGTTGTAGAAGGCGTTGAGTGAGTGAATCTCACTCAACGCCATAGCTGTTTTGGCATTGAGTAAGGTTAGCTCACTCAACGCCACCGTCCGTTTAGGCGTTGAGTGAGTGGGGCTCACTCAACGCCTTGCCGTGTTGAGTCATCTCAATGCTTTTCCCTTACCTTGATTTTCTCTCCCGAGTGAATTTCCTTTGGTATTGAGGTTACTTGTCGGCTATGTTTTTTTCCAAAGGCCAAATCGTGGGTCGTGGTTAGTAGTGGTGGTTTTAAGCTCTTAATGGGGGAGGTGTTGTGTAATTTAGCCAAGGCCACCGATTTTTTTCTTTTATCTTGCTCCAGGTACAGGCTTAGCAAGGGGGTGGGAGGTCCCTAGTGCTTTCACATGTAGACCCCTGAGCTTTATTTCTTGGAAATGGTGGTTGGGGGACTTCGTTTGC
Source organism: Platanthera zijinensis (assembly GCA_039513925.1). Classification (NCBI taxonomy): domain Eukaryota; kingdom Viridiplantae; phylum Streptophyta; class Magnoliopsida; order Asparagales; family Orchidaceae; genus Platanthera; species Platanthera zijinensis. The sequence goes on along the minus strand of CM077086.1, from coordinate 125,135,943 downwards.
CTCCAACCCGGATCCGCCTTATTTTTGCTACTACCATCTCTCACAGCTTAGCGTGTTAGACATTTCTTCCTTTGTAAATTTGCAACATTTGGGCTCATGGTAGCCTGGTAAACTCTGCAGGATTTATTTTAGGGCAGCTTTATTTCCTCGCACATAGTGCTTTTCCTTTTTGTCTTACCTTGGAGAGTGGTGCTTGTTACGGTTACTTACTCTTCTTGCTTATCCTTTAGCTTAATATTTCCATACAGCTTATTTGTTTTTGCTTGCTGAGGTATTCTTTTCTTCTTTGAATGCCTCAGGTTTTGGTTAGTAGGTTATTAGACGGCTAGTTGTTCGGTGTTGTTGCTGGTGGTCTCTGATACTGTGGAGATCAGTTCCTTGGTCTTGTGAGGTTGTTTTTTACTTCTTTCTTACAGAAATATATACTTGTCCTTGGGTTCGTGTAAGTTTTTTGGCGCCCACTGGTAGTTTTACCTTGATACTAGATATGTTATCTTTTGCTGCTACCTTTTCTGCAGATAGTCTACTTGCTCTTGGGATGATTTATGCTAGGTTGCTAGTTACTTTTAAACCTAAAAATACTATTATAAGTATATCTCATGATCAGCATGTTTTATAAAACTCAAACCATATTTTTCAAAATAACGTAAAAAGATCATTTCCCTATATATAGTATAAATTAAATATAGGGTCCTGCATAGTATAAGTTGTCCTCTAGGGGCACTTATGCACTCTTTTAGGATGTCGAACCTGAATAAAGTATTTTTCCGCAACGTATAAGTATAGTTTTTAAATTGTGGGCTAGATGATCCACTGAGCCGAGGGATACGACCTTTAAATTGTAACTTATTTTCTAATCATGAAACTTATGAATTTTCATAGTCTAGTTAGATAGTGTTCGCCTGAGCGTCGACAGTTATCCCCTGCTCGACGTGGCATCACGATGTGTGTTTTCTCATACTCTAATTCTTCTTAAATTTAGAGGCATCTACTTTATGGGGCTCAGTGCAAGATCTTCACAGATCATAAGAGCCTGAAGTACGTGTTCACGCAAAAGTTGTTGAATCTGCGCCAGCGGCGGTGGCTAAAGTATGTGGCTGATTATGATGTAGAGATTCAGTATCATCCAGGCAAGGCCAATGTTGTGGCCGACGCCCTAAGCCGGAAGACGGGGAAGATCTTTAATCTCTCCGCCGGAAGAGTTCCTCCTTATGGATATCTCGGTGGGATGCTGTGGCTTGCAGTGTAGTTTGGCAGTGGCAGAGCCTTCTTGGATTTCCCTTACTAGGTTACACCAGAAGGATGATCCGGACCTTCTGCACTTATACCTCAGGACTTAGAGAAGGGAGTTGCCGGATTTTTCTATCGATGATGCAGGTACTTTGAAGTACCGCGGCAGATTTTGCATCCCTGCTGTTTGAGACATCAGGGGTATGATATACAGAGAGTCTCATGGATCCAGTGTTGCCTACCATCCGGGATCTACAAAGATGTATCGTGATATGAAGCAGATTGCCTGGTTGTATGGGATGAAGAGTGATATAGCCTGATTTGTTGCGGAGTGCCTCACTTGCAAGCGTGTGAAGGCCGATCACGGGAGGACTGGTGGCAAGTTGACTCCGTTAGAGATACCGACTTGGAAGTGGGAAAGTATTTCCATGGACTTCATTACGGGCTTACCGAAATCTCCAAGGGGATTTGATTCTATTTGGTTTATAGTGGATAGACTGACGAAGTGTGCTCACTTCGTGCCGTATAAGATTGACTATCCGATGAAGAAGATAGCAGAGTTGTACTTGAATGAGGTCATTAGATTGCACGGCGTGCCTGTTAGCATCATTTCTGATCGAGACACCCGGTTTACTTCTCGTTTTTGGCAGAGTCTGCAGGAGGGTTTGGGTACAGATCTGTGGTATTCTACTGCTTACCACCCACAGACCAATGGGCAGACGGAGAGGGTGAACAAGATATTTGAGGATATGATCAGATGCTACATTCTAGACCACGGAGGAGCGTGGGATGAGAGGTTATGACAGATGGAGTTTGCATACAATAACAGTTATCAAGAAAGTTTGCAAATGGCCCCGTTTGAAGCTTTGTATGGGAGGCGCTGCAGAACTCCCCTGTTTTGGGCAGAGGCAGGTGAGAGACCCTTGTTTGGTCCGAATGCGCTCGAGGAGATGGAAGTCGCGGTGAAGCTTATTCGAGAAATGCTTCGTATAGCTCAGGAGAGATATGAAAAGAACGCCAATCGGCGTAGGTTGGATTTGGAGTTTTCTGTAGGGGACCTTGTGTTTCTTAAGGTTTCCCCAATGGTTGGAGTTAAGAGGTTCGGTAAGAACCGGAAATTAGACTCGAGGTATGTGGGCTCGTTTAAGGTTGTTGATCGGATTGGCGTGTCAGCATATAGGTTGGATTTGCCAGCAAACTTCCCAAGTGTTCATAACGTATTTCATATAAGCTAATTGCGGAAGTGTGTGCGCAGTAGTGGGCAAGTCTTGGATGTTGTGCCCCAGTTTGAGCCTAATCCCTCTTTTTTATAAGTGCCGGTCCATATTTTGGATACTCAAGATCGGGTGCTGCGAAGGAAGTCCATCCCGATGGTCAAAGTTATATGGAAGAATCAGGATTTGGTAAGCGCGACTTGGGAGTTAGAGTCGGCTATGAGGGAGGCTCACCCTCAACTGTTCCCCTGATTGGATTGGTATGTTTTCTTCTTGTAATATTTGGCTTGTTACGTTTCCTTCAATAGTATAATTGTTGTGCGTAAAGTTTCGGGACGAAACTTTCTTTTAGGAAGAGTGACTGTAACGCCCCCGATTTTTCTGCGAATATTTAATCCTCGTTTGGGCGTTACATCGACGCGTTTTCTTGTCCTATGCCATCTGTGGAGTGTGGTCTTAACTCCTTAGAACTGAGTGGCCTATTTTGTAGCCTATTGGCAAGATCTCCCTAGCAAGCCGAGTCGTTTTCGGTGACCCGGTGTGGCCTCTCGTGGGGATACTTGTGTTTTGCCTTTGGGTGGGTATAACTCGAGTTCTGTTTGTTGAAAGTTAATTTCGATTTCGTCGTTGCGTTCGTAGCATGGGTATTTAGCTACAGTACAAATTTCGTCGAATTCCGAAGATGTCCTATTTTCGCGTTGTTTTGTATTTTATGAAAAAAAATATAATACTATTTAATAAATATTACAATATTTATTATGTTAGAAGGGTGCAAGTGCTTGGCGGTTTTGCCATGTTTTAGCATTATTTAATCAATAGTTAATTAAGTTTAATCGGGTGTTATATATAGGATAGTTAGATTTAGACAAAAATAAGTAAAACCGCTCCTGTTCATCTTCCCGAAAACGAAACCATTCTGCACCTGTTCGCGAAAAGAAGCGGAGAAACCGCCGGAACCTCTACCTTCGGACGCCGATTTCGGGAGCGTTTGTGGACGAAATTCGATTTTGAAAGTGGATTGGGATTTCTCTCTCCTAGACCTTCACTCCTACGGTAAGAAATTCAGTTTTCGTGGTATTTCTAGGGGTCTCGAAATCCTTGGGTTTTCCGTTTACGCCATTAAAGCTCCATATTTCTGCTTTAGGTGTCGTTGCTGCTGGTGTCGAGTGAGACTAAGGGAGGCTGACCAAGCTTCGCTGGAGATCGAGGCAGGTGGTGCTCTTGCCCTTGCCGTGTATTTTTTCTTGTTCTTTAGGTTCCTTATTGTTAATGGTTTTCCAAATTTCTCCTGCTAAAAGGTCCAATTTCCTTTTGATTATTACCAAGTTTTGCTTAAGCCTGTAGATAGTTTCCTGTACAGATTTCATTTTTCCGAAATAAGCCTTGCAATTAATTTTTTTCCTTTTTGCTGTTAAGTTGGTTAGTTCTCGGGTTGGGAGTAGAGAAATGATTGCTGGTTCAAGCATTGGAGATTTCAGGATTTGGCGTTGAGTGTGGTGCACACACTCAACGCCGGGTCTGCTTGGATTTGGCGTTGAGTATGGTGCACACACTCAACGCCGGGTCTGCTTGGACTTGGCATTGAGTGTGGTGCACACACTCAACGCCGGGTCTACTAGGACTTGGCGTTGAGTGTGGGGAACGCACTCAATGCCAATGCCCCTTGATCAGTTTTTTTTTGCGGCTAAGTACTTTAGCGTTGAGTGAGTCGACCTCACTCAACGCCAAAGCTGCTTTTATCATTGAGAGTGGTGCACACACTCAACGCCGCAGTCTGTTTTTGCGGCTAAGTACTTTGGTGTTGAGTGAGTCGACCTCACTCAACTCCAAAGCTGTTTTGGCATTGAGATAGGTGGACTCACTCAACGCCATAGTTGGTCCTTGCGGCAAAGTGCTAAGGCGTTGAGTGAGTGGACCTCACTCAACGCCATAGTAGTTTTGGCATTGAGTGAGGTTAGCTCACTCAATGCCACAGCCTGTTTAGCTGAGGCATTAAGGGAGTGGACCTCACTCATCGCCATAGCTGTTTGGCGTTGAGTGAGGTTAGCTCACTCAACGCCACAGCCTGTGTTGCTGAAGGCGGTTAGGGAGTGGACCTCACTCAATGCCGTAGATGTTTTGGCGTTAAGTGAGGTTAGCTTACTCAACGCCACAGCCTGTTTTGCTGGAGGCGTTGAGGGAGTGGACATCACTCAACGCCATGCTGTTTTGGCATTGAGTGAGGTTAGCTCACTCAACGCCACAACCAGTGTTGTAGAAGGCGTTGAGTGAGTGAACCTCACTCAACGCCATAGCTATTTTTGCATTGAGTAAGGTTAGCTCACTCAATGCCACCATCCGTTTAGGCATTGAGTGAGTGGGGCTCACTCAACGCCATGTCGTGTTGAGTCATCTCAACGCTTTTCCCTTACCTTGATTTTCTCTCCCAAGTGAATTTCCTTTGGTATTGAGGTTCCTTGTCGGCTACATTTTTTTCCAAAGGCTGAATCGTGGGTCGTGGTTAGTAGTGGTGGTTTGAAGCTCTTAATGGGGGAGGTGTTGTGTAATTTAGCCAAGGCCACCCTTTTGTTTTCTTTTATTCGTCTCCAGGTACAGGCTGGGCAAGGTGGTGGGAGGTCCCTAATACTTTCACATGTAGATCCCTGAGCTTTATTTCTTGGAAATGGTGATTGGGGGACTGAGTTTCCCTCCAACCCGGATCCGCGTTGTTTTTGCTACTGCCATCTCTCAGAGCTTAGGGTGTTAGACGTTTCTTCCTTTGTAAATTTGCAATGTTTGGGCTCATGGTAGCCTAGTAAACACTACAGGATTTATTTTTGGGCAGGGTTGTTGATGTTTCCTCGTACAAAGTTCTTTTCCATTTTGTCTTGCCTTGGACAGTGGTGCTTCTTATAATTACTTACTCTTCTTGCTTATCCTTTAGCTTAACATTTTCGTACAGCTTATTTGTTTTTGCTTGCTGAGGTATTCTTTTTTTCTTTGAATGCCTCAAGTTCTAGTTAGTAGCTGATTAGACGGCTAGTTGTGCGGTGTTATTGTTGGTGGTCTCTCATACTGTGGAGATCAGTTCCTTGGTCTTGTGGGGTAGTTTTGTACTTCTTTATTACAGACATATATACTTGATAGTGGGTTATGTCAGTTTGTTGGCGCCCACTGCTAGTTTTATCTTGATACTAGATATGTTATCTTTTGCTGCTACCTTTCTTGGAGATAGTCTACTTGCTCTTTGGATGATTTATGTTAGGTTGCTAGTTACTTTTAAACCTAAAATACTATAATAAGTATATCTCATGATCAACATGTTTTATAAAACTCAAACCATATTTTTCCAAATAACGTAAAAAGATCGTTTTCCTATATATAGTACAAATTAAATATAGGGTCCTGCATAGTATAAGTTGTCCTCTAGGGGCACTTATGCACTCTTTTAGGATGTCGAACCTGAATAAAGTATTTTTCCGCAGCGTATAAGTATAGTTTTTAAACTGTGGGCTAGATGATCCACCGAGCCGAGGGATATGGCCTTTAAAATGTAACTGATTTTCTAACCATGAAATTTATGAATTTTCATAGTCTAGTTAGATGGTGTTCGCCTGAGGATCGATAGTTATCCCCTACTCGACATGGCATCACGATGCATGTTTTATCATACTCTGATGCTTCTTAAATTTGGAGAAAATGCGGGTTGTGACAGTTGGTATCAGAGGGAGGTTGCTTGACAAGTTAGTCGGGCAACCTTCCCTTTTGATTACATTAGTAGTATAGCATCATGTCATTCACACACCGATATGTCATCAGCATATCTTGGAAACAGCACGAACACTACACACATAGCATAACATGAAGTATACGGGGCATATTATATAGTATGGGATGCATAATATGTGTTCGTATATTGATCCACCATAGGGGAAACATGTGAGGGCTATGTAGTATGGGATGCATAACCTCGCCACATGGCTGCGACTAGCTCGTTTTCCTTTTGTTGCATTAAAATGTTATGTAGTATGGGATGCATAAAATTTTCATGTGTACGCCGCTCATAACATGCATTAGGGTCTTTTTAGAATGCATAGCACAAACATGCATAGCATTACATTGCATAAGCACTACGTGCCAAGCTAAAGACTGGCAGGATGACATATGTACACACATAAGTTTTTCGAGACAAAAATAATATAAAGTCATTCATTCCCAATCTAGGCATAAGAGTTAGTATGGTGGTGGTTAACCATCCTAGGTTAAGGCATAACATCAATTCTTGTAAAGATAAACTCCCAGAGCAAGTTTAGCAGCTTTAAGTTCATATTTATGTATGTAATGTCTATACTTGTAGTTAGTTGTAGCTGTTGTACTAGGATCTGACTAATATTGTTATGATTATAGGATGGCGAGACGCCCTTCGATTAGATCGACCTCCCCCCCCCCCCCCCCGTCTGAGGGTGAGTCATCTGGAGCGCAGAATGATGAGGTGATCGAGAGCCTGCGACAGAGTAGATATTCCTTGAGTAGGCAGATGGTGGAGATACGAGCCCAGATCCAGTCTCTGGTGGCAGTTGTGGCAGGACAGACTCGGGGAGTACAAGGCCCTGCAGGGGGGTTAGCTGTTCCTCCTCCTCCTACACCCCTGAGAGCTCCAGTGGTGGTGCCAGCAGAGATGGTATTCATCTCGCAGTTTCAGAGACTTAGCCCTCCTACTTATGATGTGAAGGCAGATTTCATGGTCATAGATGATTGGCTTATCTCCATGGAGGAGATTTTCTCGTACTCAGGTATTACAGATGAACAGAGAGTGATGATAGTCGCCTATCAGCTCAAGGGTTTGGCTAAGAGTTGGTGGCTTAGAGAAAAGGAGAGCTTGGTAGCTGGTTACTCTTAGGAAGTATTCAAGGAATTGCTGTTGAGGAAGTTCTTACCTTCGGTCGAGCGTGACCGTCTTATGAATGACTTCCTCCACCTGAAGCAAAGGCAACTCACGGTCGGTGAGTATGAGATAGAGTTCAGCAAGTTGAGCCGGTTTGCTCCTGGGTTGGTGAATGTTGAGGATGATCGAGTCAAGCGATTTCTTGGTCGCTTGAGGAGCGAGGTGCAGCAATTGACCAGTGCTTATGGATCAGAGAATTATGCAGGGGTAGTGGAGGCTGCTCTGAAGGTGGAGGCTATCGAGACCGCAAAGAGCAGAGGCCAGCAAATGAGGAAGGATAAGAGGAAGTCTGTCAAGGAGAAGAAACCCCAGGTACCCGGTGCTGCTTTGGGAAAGAAGAGCAAGGTGGTGTGTAGCTTCTATGGCCGGTAAGGCCACCCTGTTGAGAGGTGTTTCAAGAAGGCAGCAGCTCAGAAGAAGGAGCAAGTTCATGCTATTCAGGGTGCTCCTAGGAGGGATGTTTCATGTTCTGTTTGCAAGTGACCCGGGCATGATGCTGCCCAGTGCTGGTCCAAGGATAAAGTCTGCTATCAGTGCGGGCAGAAGGGTCACATTAAGGCTTAGGTGTCCTCAGGTCCAGCCTGCTCTTCATGCAGTTCCACTTCAGGCACTACCTCTGCCTCAGCGTGTGGACAAGGGCAAGGGGAAGCTGAACGTGATCTCTTCCGAGGAGGCTCAAGCTTCGACTCAGGTCATCTCAGGTTAGTTGTTTTTCCAGCTTGAAAGTTTTATTTACTAGAATGGTTACAGTTTTGTTTTGGCAGTTCCTTAGTTGTATATACTCCTATAGGGAAATTTACGATAAAGAACCGCTGGGCGCGTGTTCTGTTCAACTCCGGCGCTATCCACTAATTTGTGGCTAGAGCCTTTATGGAGCGACATCGGTTGACTCTAGATCGAGTTCATGATACCTTCCGCATAAAGTTCCCTTCTGGTGAATCTATGTTATCAGATTTGGGCATTATAGATTGCCCATTTTTGTTGGGGGACTTTCTTGCGAGGGCAGACTTGAATATGATTGATCTGGAGGACTTCGATGTTATTCTGGGCATGGACTAGCTGTCTAAGTATGATGCGGTTATTTAGTGCAAAGGGAAGCGCTTGGACTTCATCAAGACAATGGTCAGCCGGGAAGCGTGTATGTTAATCCGTGTCAAGATTCTCCTGTCTTTTCTGCGGTATGCGCTTAGAGGAGATTCCCATTGTTCGTGGTTTTGCTGATGTTTTTCCTGATGACCTTCCTGGTCTTGCTCCCGATCGGGATGTTGAATTTATGATTGATTTGGAACCGGGTATGCGTCCAAATGCTAAGGCGCCGTACCGGATGGCCTGTCACAACCCACATTTTCTCCGAGGAAAACGGATTATCATAGTAGGAGAAAACACGTGTCATGATGCCACGTCGAGCAGGGGATAACTGCCGACGCTCAGGAAAACCACTATCAACTATACTTTTATAAAATTCATAAGTTATATGATTACAAAATCAGTTATATTTTTAAAGGTCGTATCCCTCGGCTCGGTGGATCACCTAGTCCACAATTTAAAAACTATACTTATACGCTGCGGAAAATACTTTATTCAGGTTCGACATCCTAAATGAGTGCATAAGTGTCCCCAGAGGACAACTTATACTATGCAGGACCCTACTTTTGATTTATACTTTATATATAGGAAAATTATCTTTTTACGTTATTTGGAAAATAGTGATGAGTTTTCTAAAACATTATGATCATGAGGTATACTTATAATAGTTTTTTTAGGTTTAAAAGTAACTAGCAACCTAGCATAAATCATCCCAAGAGCAAGTAGACTAACTCTAAAAAGATATCAGCAAAAAGTAACACATCAAGTATCAAGGTAAAACTACCAGTGGGCGCCAATGAACTGACACGAACCCACTGTCAAATATGTATGTCTATAAGAAAAACAGTAAAACTACCTCACAAGACCAAGGAACTAATTTCCACAGTACTAAGGACTACCAGCAACAGCACAACACAACTAGTCGCCTAATCGGCTTCTAACCAGAACCTGAGGCATTAAAAGAAGAAAAGAATACCTCAGCAAGCTAAATAGGTAAAAGCTGCATGGAAATGTTAGGTTATAAGATAAGCAAGAAGAGTAAGCAAACCGAAAACAAGCACCACTATCCAAGGCAAGACAAAAAGAAAAGCACTAAGTGCGAGGAATCAGCAACAACCCTGCCAAAAAATAAAATCCTGCAGAGTTTACCAGGCTACCATGAGCCCAAACGTTGCAAATTTACAAAGGAATAAACATCTAACACCCTAAGCTTTGAGAGATGGTAGTACCAAAAATAACGCGGATCCGGGTTGGAGGCAAACTAAGTCCCCCAACCACCATTTCAAAGAAACAAAGCTCAGGGGTCTACATGTGAAAGCACTAGGGACCTCCCACCCCCTTGCCCAGCCCATACCTAGAGCAAGAAAAAGGGTGGCCTTGGCTTAATTACACAACACCTCCCCCATTAAGAGCTTCAAACCACAACTACTAACAACGACCCACGATTCGGCCTTTTTGGGAAAAAAATAGCCGACAAGGAACCTCAAAATCAAGGAATTAACTCGGGGGAGAAAATTAAGGTAAGGGAAAAGCGTTGAGATGACTCAACACGGCATGGCGTTGAGTGAGCCCCACTCACTCAATGCCTAAACAGACGGTGGCGTTGAGTGAGCTAACCTCACTCAACGCCAAAACAGCTATGGCGTTGAGTAAGGTCCACTCCCTCAACGCCTTCAGCAAAGCAGGCTGTGGCTTTGAGTGAGCTAACCTCACTCAACGCCAAAACAGCTATGGCATTGAGTGAGGTCCACTCACTCAACGCCTTCAGCAACACAGGTCGTGGCATTGAGTGAGCTAACCTCACTCAACGCGCAAACAAGCTACGGCGTTGAGAGAGGTCCACTCACTCAACGCCTTAGCACTTAGCCGCAATAAAACCAACTATGGCGTTGAGTGAGTCCACCTCTCTCAACGCCAAAATAGCTTTGGCGTTGAGTGAGGTCGACTCACTCAACGCCAAAGTACTTAGCCGTGAAAACAAACTGCGGCGTTGAGTGCGTCCACCATTCTCAACGATAGAACAGCTTTGGCGTTGAGTGAGGTCAACTCACTAAACGCCAAAGTACTTACCCGCAGGAAAGGGCTGCGGCATTGAGTGAGCCCGCCTCACTCAGCACCTAAACCGCCATGGCATTGAGTGAGGCCCACTCACTCAATGCCATCCGAATGAGTTCGGCGGGAATGCAGATTGATTCTCGCCGAATCAGCGGGAATGCATATTTATTCTCGCCGAATCAACGGGAATGCAGATTGATTCTCGCCAAATCGGCGGGAATCACTAACAATTCTCATCAAAGTCGGCGAGAATCACCTAGTGATTCCCGTCGATTTTGACTTAGAAGAATTTTCTCACTCAACGCCTCACTACTTAGCAGCAAAATAACAGATCAAGGGGCAATGGCGTTGAGTGTGTGCACCACACTCAACGCCAAGTCCCAGCAGAGTGTGTGCACCACACTCAACGCCAAGTCCAAGCAGACCTGGCGTTGAGTGTGTGCACCACACTCAACGCCAAGCCCTGAACCCTCCATCGCTAAAATACAGCAAGTCTATTCCTGTAGTAACATAAATCTAACAGCCAAACACGTTTCTAGGGTTATAATGAGGACTAGCACAATTTTCAAGTTAAAGCTTCTAACTCCTACCCGGCTACAGCTACGGCACAGGAAAATGATAACCTAACCCTTACTTCCTTCCCCGGCCCGAGAACAAACAAGCTACAATGAGGGAAAAAGAACAGAGAACATACACGGCTGTTTTGGGCAAGGTTCTATACAGGTAATTTTCTAACAGCAAGCTTAGGCATCATCACCGGTTCTTTCACAGGAAAAGAAAGCATCTATTGTACAGGAAAGGAAACTGACTGTGGCTAAAGAAATGCTCGGTTGTATCAAATAGGCTAACTGGGCATATAAGAAAACAGGAAAACTAAATGGCAAGGGCAAGAGTACCACTTGCCTCGATTTCCAGCGGAGCTTGGTAGGCCTCCCTTATCCTCACTCGGTACCAAAAACAGCAACACCGTAGGAATGAAGGTCTAGGCGAGAGCAATCCAAATCCGCTTTCGGAATCGAATTCCATCCTCAAACGCTCCTGAAATCGGCGTCCGAAGGGGAGCAGTTCTGGCAGTTTCTCTGCTATCCGCGAACAAGCGCGGACTGGTTCGGTCTTTCGGGAAGATGAACAGGAGCGGTTTCCTCTTTAGTCTAAACTATCCTATATATAGCATCCTCTTAATCTTAATTACTAATCAATTAATTAAGGCTAAAAATGATAAGGCAAAACCGCCAAGCATCCGCACCCTTTCAAAATAATTATTAATATAATATTTATTAAATAGTTTTATTTTTTCATAAAATACAAAACGACGCGAACACCGAACATCCTCGGAATTCGACGAAATTCGCACCGTAGCTAAATATTCATGCTACGAACATTACGGCGAAGTCGAAATTTACTTTCGACAAACAGAACTAGAGTTATACCCACCTGAAGCCAAAACACAAGCATCCACCGAGAGGCCATACCGAGTCACCAAAAACGACTCGGCTTGCTAGGGAGATCTTGCCAATAAGCTACAAAATAGGCCACCCAATTCTAAAGAGTTAGGACCACACTCCTCTAATGACAAGAGCCAAGAAAATGTGTCGACGTAACGCCAAACGAGAATTAAATAATCGCAGAAAATCAGGGGCGTTACTCTCACTCCCCCTAAAAGAGTTTCGTCCCGAAACTTTACGCACCACGCCCCAACTATAGAAGGAAAGTTAACAAGCCAAACATTACAAGAAGAAAACAAACCAATCTAATCAGGGAAACAATTGAGGGTGAGCCTCCCTCATAGCCGACTCTAACTCCCAAGTTGCGCTTTCCAAACCCAGATTCTTCCATAGAACTTTGACCATCGGGATGGACTTCCTTCGCAGCACCCGATCTTGAGTATCCAAAATGCGGACCGGCACTTCAATAAAAGAGAGATTAGGATCCAACTGGGGCACAACATCCAAGACTTGCCCACTACTGCGCACACACTTCCGCAATTGGCTTACATGAAATACATTATGAACACCTGGGAAGTTTGCTGGCAAATCTAACGTATAAGCTGACACGCCAATCCGTTCAACAATCTTAAACGGGCCCACATACCTCGGGAACAATTTCCGGTTCTTACCGAACCTCTTAACACCAACCATCGGGGAAACCTTAAGAAACACAAGGTCCCCTACAGAAAACTCCAAGTCCGACCTACGCCGATTGACGTTCTTTTCGTATCTCTCCTGAGCTATACGAAGCTTTTCTCGAATAAGCTTCACTGCAACTTCCATCTCCTCGAGCGCATCCGGACCCAACAAGGGTCTCTCACCTGCCTCAGCCCAAAATAGGGGAGTTCTGTAGCTCCTCTCACACAAAGCTTCAAACGGAGCCATTTGCAAACTTTCTTGATAACCGTTATTGTATTCAAACTCCATAAGTCGCAATCGCTCATCCCACGCTCCACCGTGGTCTAGAATGTAGCATCTGATCATATCCTAAACTATCTGGTTCACCCGCTCCGTTTGCCCATTGGTCTGTTGGTGCTAAGCAGTAGAATACCTCAGATCTGTACCCAAACTCTCCTGCAGAATCTGCCAAAAACGAGAAGTAAACCGGGAGTCTCGATCAGAAATGATGCTAACAGGCACACTGTGCAATCTGATGATCTCATTCAGGTACAGCTTTGCTATCTTCTTCATTGGGTAGTCAATCTTATACGGCACGAAGTGGGCACGCTTCACCAGTCTATCCACTATAACCCAAATAGAATCAAATCCCCTTGGAGATTTCGGTAAGACCGTGATGAAGTCCATAGAAATACTTTACCACTTCCAAGTCGGGATCTCTAGTGGAGTCAACTTGTCACCAGGCCTTCCGTGATCTGCCTTTACATGCTTGCAAGTGTGGCACTCAGCAACAAATCGGGCTATATCACCCTTCATCCCATACCACCAGGCAATCTGCTTCAAATCACGATACATCTTTGTAGATCCCGGATGGTAGGAAACACTAGATCCATGAGCCTCTCTACATACCATACCCCTGATGTCTCCAACAGCAGGGATGCAAAATCTGCCGCGGTACTTCAAAGTACCCGCATCATCGATGGAATAATCCAGCAACTCCCCTCTCTCAGTCCTGAGGTATAAGTGCAGAAGGTCCGGATCATCCTTCTTGTGCAACTTAGTAAGGGAAATCAAAGACGGCTCTGCCATTGCCAAACTACTCTGCATGTCGCAGCATCCCACTGAGATATCCATAAGGAGGAACTCTTCCACTAAACGATCGGCGGAGAGATTAAATATCTTCCCCGTATTCCGGCTCAAGGCGTCGGCCACTACATTGGCCTTGCCTGGATGGTACTGGAACACTACATCATAATCGGCCACATACTCCAGCCACCGCCGCTGGCGCAGATTCAACTCCTTTTGCGTGAACAAGTACTTAAGGCTCTTGTGATCAGTGAAGATCTTGTACTGAGCCACATAAAGAAAATGCCTCAACAGCTTCAACACATAAATTACAGCTGCAAACTCAAGGTCATGCGTAGGGTAATTTCTCTCGTGAATCTTTAATTTCCTTGACCCATACGCAATCACTTTTCCAACTTGCATCAACACGCAACCCAGACCAACATGCGATGCATCCACGTACACATCATACTCCACACACTCAGTAGGTAGGGTTAGGACGGGAGCAGTGCACAATCTGTTCTTTAGCTCCAGGAAGGCTTCTTCGCACTTCTCGCTCCAAACAAAAGCCGCGTTCTTCTGAGTCAACCTGGTCAAAGGTGCAGCCATGGTAGAGAAACCCTCCACGAACCTCCTGTAGTAGCCGGACAACCCTAGGAAGCGTGCCCGACCTGCTCCAACCCATCACTGCTGCGATCTTTTCTAGGTCGACCAAGATCCCATCCTTGTTCACCACGTGGCCCAGAAACGAGACTTGAGGCAACCAAAATTCGCACTTGCTAAACTTGGCGAATAACTTGTGATTCCTCAACTCTGATAGAACCAAGCGCAGATGTTGCTCATGCTCCTCAGCGCTGCGGGAATATACCAACACGTCATCGATGAAAACCACAACGAACTTATCTAGGAAATCCTTGAACACCCGGTTCATCATATCCATGAAAGCTGATGGTGCGTTGGTCAATCCAAACGACATCACAAAGAACTCAAATGACAGTGCCTCAATCTAAACGCAGTCTATGGAATATCTGCCTCACGGATCCTGAGCTGATGATAGCCAGAACGAAGATCGATCTTAGAGAGCACTGTGCTACCGCGCAACTGATCAAATAAGTCATCGATCCTCGGCAGAGGGTACCTGTTCTTAATAGTGACTTTGTTCAACTCCCTGTAGTCGATGCAAAGGCGCATCGACCCATCCTTCTTCTTTACAAACAAAACAGGAGCACCCCAAGGCGACGAACTCTGCCAGATAAACCCTTTTGCCAACAACTCATCTAACTGGACTCGCAACTCCTCTAGCTCACGAGTGGCCATCCGGTACGGTGCCTTAGCAATAGGACGCGTACTGTTTCCAAATCAATCACAAATTCGACATCCCGATCGGGAGGAAGACCGGGAAGGTCATCATGAAACACATCAGCGAAACCACGAACAACGGGAATCTCCTCTAAGCGCGGTATACTAACAGCGGTCCCAACCACCGAGACTAAACAAGCAAAACAACCAGAAATAAACAACTTCTGAGCACTTACCACAGAAATGACAGGAGAATCTTGGCACGGATCAGCATACATGCTTCCTGGCTGACCATTGTCCTTGATGAAGTCCAAGCGCTTCCCTTTGTACTGAATGACCGCATCATACTTAGACAGCCAGTCCATGCCCAGAATAACATCGAAGTCCTCCAGATCAATCATCTTCAAGTCTGCCCTCGCAAGAAAATCCCCTAACAAAAGAGGGCAATCTAGAATGCCCAAATCTGATAACACAGATTAACAAGAAGGGAACTTGACACGGAAGGTATCACGAACTCGATCTAGAGTTAGTCGATGTCGCTCCACAAAGGCTCTAGTCACAAATGAGTGGGTAGCGCCGGAGTCGAACAGAACACGCGCCCAGCGGTTCTTCACCTTAAATTTTCCTATAGGAGTATATACAACTAAGGATCTACCAAAACCCAACTGTAACCATTCTAGTAAATAAAACATTCAAGCTGGGCAAAGAAACAACTCACCTGAGATGACCTGAGTCGAAGCTTAAGCATCCTCGGAAGAGATCACGTTCAGCTTTCCTTTACCCTTGTCCACACGCTGAGGCGGAGGTAGTGCCTGAAGTGGAACTTCATGAAGAGCAGGCTGGACCTGAGGACACCTAGACTTGATGTGACCCTTCTGGCCGCACTGATAGCAGACTTCATCCTTGGACCAGCACTGGGCAGCATCATGCCCGAGTCTCTTGCAAACAGAACAGAAAACATCCCTCCTAGGAGCACCCTGAATAGCATGAACTTGCTCCATCTTCTGAGCTGCTGCCTTTTTGAAACACCTCTCAACAGGGTGGCCTGACCGACCACAGAAGCTAAACACCACCTTGCTCTTCTTTCCCGAAGAAGCACTGGGTACGTTGGGTTTCTTCTCCTCAACAGACTTCCGCTTGTCCTTCCTCATTTACTGGCCTCTACTCTTTGCGGTCTTGATAGCCTCCACCTTCAAAGCAGCCTCCACTACCCCTGCATAAGTCTCTGATCCATAAGCACTGGTCAACTGCTGCACCTCGCTCCTCAATCCACCAAGGAATCGCTAGACTCGATCAGCCTCAACACTTACCAACCTAGGAGAAAACCGGCTCAACTTGCTGAACTCTACCTCATACTCACCGACTGTGAGTTGCCTTTGCTTTAGGTGGAGGAAGTCGTTCATAAGACGATCACGCTCGACCGAAGGAAAGAACTTCCTCAACAGCATTTCCTTGAACACTTCCCACGAACAACCAGCTACCAAGCTCTCCTTTTCTCTAAGCCACCAACTCTGAGCCAAACCCTTGAGCTGATAGGCGGCTATCATCACTCTCTGATCATCTGAAATACTGGAGTACGAGAACATCTCCTCTATGGAGATCAGCCAATCGTCTATGACCATGAAATCTTCCTTCCCATCATAAGTAGGAGGGTTAAGTCTCTAAAACTGTGAGATAAATGCCATCTCCGCTAGCACCACCACTAGAGGTCTTAGGGTTGCAGGAGGAGGAGGAACAGCTAACCCCTCCAACAGGGCCTTGCACTCCCTGAGTCTGCCCTACCACAACTGCCACCAAAGACTGTATCTGTGCTCGCACGTCCACCATCTGCCTGCTCAAGGAATCGCTACTCTGTCGCAGGCTCTCGATCACCGCATCATTCTACGCTCCCGATGAATCACCCTCAGATAGGGAGGTTGATCTAGTAGAATGGCGTCTCGCCATCCTAAAATCGTAGCAATATTTGTCAGATCCTAGTACGACAGCTGCAACTAACTATAAGTACAGACAATACATACATAAATATGAACTTAAAGCTGCTAAACTTGCTCTGGGAGTTTATTTTTACAAGAATTGATGTTATGCCATAACCTAGGATGGTTAACCACCACCATACTAACCCTTGTGCCTAGATCGAGAATGCATGACTTATATTATTTCTGACTCGAAAACTTATGTGTGTATATATGTCATCCTGCCAGTCTTTAGCTTGGCACGCTGTGCTTATGCAATGTTATGCTATGCATGTTTGTGCTATGCATTCTAAAAAGGCCCTAATGCATGTTATGAGCAATGTACACATGATAATGTTATGCATGCCATACTACATAACATTCTCATGCAACAAAAAAGAAAACGAGCTAGTCACAGCCATGTGGTGAGGTTATGCATCCCATACTACATAACCCTCACACGTTGCCCCTATGGTGGATCCATATACGAACACATATTATGCATCCCATACAACATAATATGCCACGTATACTTCATATTATGCTATGAGTGTAGTGTTCGTGCTATTGCCAAGACGTGCCGATGACATATCAGTGTGTGATTGGCATGATGCTAAACTGTTAATGCAATCAAAAGGGATGGTTGCCAGACTAACTTGTCAAGCAACCTCCCTCTGATACCAACTGTCACAACCCGCATTTTCTCCGAGGAAAACGGATTATCAGAGTAGGAGAAAAAATGCGTCATGATGCCACGTCGAGCAGGGGATAACAGTTGACACTCAGGCAAACCACTATCAACTATACTTTAAGAAAATTCATAAGTTATATGATTAGAAAATCAGTTATATTTTTAAAGGCCGTATCCCTCGGCTCGGTGGATCACCTAGTCCACAATTTAAAAACTATACTTATACGCTGCGGAAAATACTATATTCAGGTTTGACATCCTAAAAGAGTACATAAGTGTCCCTAGAGGATAACTTATACTATACAGGACCCTACTTTTTATTTATACTTTATATATAGGAAAATGATCTTTTTACGTTATTTGGAAAATAGTGATGAGTTTTATATAACATGCTGATCATGAGGTATACTTATAATAGTGTTTTTAGGTTTAAAAGTAACTAGCAACCTAGCATAAATCATCCCAAGAGCAAGTAGACTAACTCTAGAAAGGTAGCAGCAAAAAGAAACACATCTAGTATCAAGGTAAAACTACCAGTGGGCGCCAACAAACTGACACATACCCACTGGCAAATATGTTTGTCTATAAGAAAAACTGTAAAACTACCTCATAAGACCAAGGAACTAATCTCCACAGTACTAGAGACCACCAGCAACAACACAGCACAACTAGCCGTCTAATCGGCTTCTAAAAAGAACATGAGGCATTCAAAGAAGAAAAGAATACATCAGTAAGCTAAACAGGTAAATGCTGCACAGAAAAGTTAGGTTATAAGGTAAGCAAGAAGAGTAAGCGAACCGAAAACAAGCACCACTGTCCAAGTCAATACAAAAAGAAAAGCACTAAGTGCGAGGAAACAACAAAAACCCTGCCCAAAAATAAAATCCTACAGAGTTTACTAGGCTACCATGAGCCCATACGTTGCAAATTTACAAAGGAAGAAACGTCTAACACCCTAAGCTGTGAGAGATTGTAGTAGCAAAAACAACGCGGATCCAGGTTGGAGGTAAACTCAGTCCCCCAACCACCATTTCCAAGAAACAAAGCTCAGGGGTCTACATTTAAAAGCACTAGGGACCTCCCACCCCCTTGCCCAGCTCGTACCTGTAGCAAGAAAAAGGGTGGCCTTATCTAAATTACACAACACCTCCCCTATTAAGAGCTTCAAACCACCACTACTAACCACGACCCACGATTAGGCCTTTTTGGGAAAAAAAGAAAATAGCCGACAAGGAACCTCAAAATCAAGGAATTCACTCGGGGGAGAAAATCAAGGTAAGGGAAAAGCGTTGAGATGACTCAACACGGCATGGTGTTGAGTGAGCCCCACTCACTCAACGCCTAAACAGACGGTGGCATTGAGTGAGCTAACCTGACTCAACTCAAAAATAGCTATGGCGTTGAGTGAGGTCCACTCCCTCAATGCATTCAGCAAAGCAGGTTGTGGCGTTGAGTGAGCTAACCTCACTCAACGCCAAAATAGCTATGGCATTGATTGAGGTCCACTCCCTCAATGCCTTCAGCAACACTGGCTATGGCGTTGACTGAGCTAACCTCACTGAACACCAAAATAGCTACGGCGTTGAGTGAGGTCCACTCCCTCAACGCCTTAGCACTTAGCCGAAATAAAACCAATTGTGGCGTTGAGTGATTCCACCTCTCACAATGCCAAAACAGCATTGGCGTTGAGTAAGGCCGACTCACTCAATGCCAAAGTACTTAGCCGCGAAAACAAATTGCGGAGTTGAGTGCGTCCACCATTCTCAATGATAGAACAGCTTTGGCATTCAGTGAGGTCAACTCACTCAACGCCAAAGTCATTACCCGCAGGAAAGGGCTGTGGCGTTGAGTGAGCCTGCCTCACTCAGCGCCTAAACCGCCATGGCGTTGAGTGAGGCCCACTCACTCAACGCCATTCGGAGGAGGTCGGCGGGAATGCAGATTGATTCACGCCGAATCTGCGGGAATGCAGATTGATTCTCGCCGAATCGGCGGGAATGCAGATCGATTCTCGCCGAATCGGCGGGAATCACTAACGATTCTCGTCGAAGTCGGCGAAAATCACCTAGTGATTCCCGTCGATTTTGACTTAGAAGAATTTTCTCACTCAACGCCTCACTACTTAGCTGCAAAAGAACAGATCAAGGGGCAATGGCATTGAGTGTGTGCACCACACTCAACGCCAAGCCCCAGAAGACCCGGCGTTGAGTGTGTGCACCACACTCAATGCCAAGTCCAAGCAGACCCGGCATTGAGTGTGTGCACAACACTCAACGCCAAGCCTTGAACCCTCTATCGCTAAAATACAGCAAGTCTATTCCTGTAGTAATATAAATCAAACAGCCAAACACGTTTCTAGGGTTATAATGAGGACTAGCACAATTTTCGAGTTAAAGCTTCTAACTCCTACCCGGCTACAACTACGGCACAGGAAAATGCTAACCAAACCCTTACTTCCATCCCCAGCCCGAGAACAAACAAGCTACCACGAGGGAAAAAGAACAGAGAACATACACGGCTGTTTTGGGCAAGGTTCTGTACAGGGAATTTTCTAACAGCAAGCTTAGGCATCATCACCGGTTCTTGCACAGGAAAAGAAAGCATCTATTGTACAGGAAAGGAAACTGACTATGGCTAAAGCAATGCTCGGTTGTATTAAATAGGCTAACTGGGCATATAAGAAAACAGGAAAACTAAATGGCAAGGGCAAGAGTAACACTTGCTTCGATTTCTAGTGGAGCTTGGTCGGCCTCCCTTATCCTCACACTGTACCAACAACAGCAACACCGTAGGAATGAAGGTCTAGGAGAGAGCAATCTAAATCCGCTTTCGGAATCGAATTCCATCCACAAACGCTCCCAGAATCGGCGTCCGAAGGGGAGCAGTTCCGGCAGTTTCTCTGCTTTCCGCGAACAGGCGCGGACTGGTTCGGTCTTTTGGAAAGATGAACATGAGCGGTTTCCTCTTAAGTCTAAACTATCCTATATATAGAATCCTCTTAATCTTAATTACTAATCAATTAATTAACGCTAAAAATGACAAGGCAAAACCGCCAAGCATCCGCACCCTTTCAAAATAATTATTAATATAATATTTATTAAATAGTTTTATTTTTTCATAAAATACAAAACGACGCGAACACCGAACATCCTCGGAATTTGGCGAAATTCGCACCGTAACTAAATATCCATGCTACGAACACAACGAAGAAGTCAAAATTAACTTTCGATGAACAGAACTTGAGTTATACCCACTCAAAGCCAAAACACAAGCATCCCCCGAGAGGCCACACCGAGTCACCAAAAATGACTCGCCTTGCTAGGGAGATCTTGCCAATAGGATACAAAATAGGCCACCAAGTTCTAAGGAGTTAAGACCACACTCCACTGATGACACAAGCCAAGAATATGCGTCGACGTAACGCCAAACGAGAATTAAATAATCGCAGAAAATCAGGGGCGTTACATGGCCCCTCGTGAGTTAGAGGAGTTGCGAGTACAGTTGGATGAGTTGTTGGCAAAAGGATTTATCAGGCAGAATTCGTCGCCTTGGGGTGCTCCTTTTTTGTTTGTAAAGAAGAAGGATGGGTCGATGCGGCTTTGCATCGACTACAGGGAGTTGAACAAAGTCAATTTTAAGAACAGGTACCCTCTGCCGAGGATCGATGACTTATTTAATCAATTGCGTGGTAGTACGGTGTTCTCCAAGATCGATCTTCGCTCTGGCTATCATCAGCTTAGGATCCGTGAGGAAGATATTCCACGGACTGTGTTTTGATCGAGGCATGGACATTTTTAGTTCTTGGTGATGTCGTTTGATCTGACCAACACACCATCAGCTTTCATGGATATGATGAACCGGGTGTTCAAGGATTTCCTAGACAAGTTCGTTGTGGTTTTCGTCGATGACGTGTTGGTCTATTCCCGCAGCGCTGAGGAGCATGAGCAGCATCTGCGCTTGGTTCTATCGGATTTGAGGAATCACAAGTTATTCGCCAAGTTGAGCAAGTGTGAATTTTAGTTGCCTCAGGTCTCGTTTCTGGGCCACGTGGTGAACAAGGATGGGATCTCGGTCGACCAAGAAAAGATCGCAGCAGTGATGGATTGGAGCAGGCCGAGCACGCCCAAGGAGATTAAGAGCTTTCTAGGGTTGGCCGGCTACTACCGGAGGTTCGTGGAGGGTTTCTCTACCCTAGCTGCACCTTTGACCAGGTTGACTCAGAAGAACGCGGCCTTTGTTTGGAGCGAGAAGTGCGAAGAAGCCTTCCTGGAGCTAAAAGAAAAATGATGCACTGCTCCCGTTCTGACCTTACCTACTAAGGGTGTGGAGTATGATGTGTACGTGGATGCTTCGCATGTTGTTCTGGGTTTCTTGTTGATGTAGGTTGGAAAAGTGATTGCGTCTGGGTCAATGCAATTAAAGACACATGAGAGAAATTACCCTACGCATGATCTTGAGTTTGCAGTGGTGATTTATGCGTTGAAGCTGTGGAGGCATCTACTTTATGGGGCTCAGTGCAAGATCTTCACTAATCATAAGAGCCTGAAGTACGTGTTCACGCAAAAGGAGTTGAATCTGCGTCAGCGGCGGTGGCTAGAGTATGTGGCGGATTATGATGTAGAGATCCAGTATCATCCAGGCAAGGCCAATGTGGTGGCCGACGCCCTGAGCTGAAAGACGGGGAAGATCTTTAATCTCTCCACCGATCGTTTAGTTGATGAGTTCCTCCTTATGGATATCTCGGTGGGATGTTGTGGCATGCAGAGTAGTTTGGCAGTGGCAGAACCGTCTTGGATTTCCCTTAATAGGTTGCACAAGAAGGATGATCCGGACCTTCTGCACTTGTACCTCAGGACTGAGAGAGGGGAGTTGCCAGATTTTTCTATCGATGATGCAGGTACATTGATGTACCGCGGCAGATTTTGCATCCCTGCTGTTGGAGACATCAGGGGTATGATATACAGAGAGGCTCATTGATCCAGTATTGCCTACCATCCGGGATCTACAAAGATGTATCGTGATATGAAGCAGATTGCCTGGTGGTATAGGATGAAGAGTGATATAGCCCGATTTGTTACGGAGTGCCTCACTTGCAAGCGTGTGAAGGCCGATCACGGGAGGCCTGGTGGCAAGTTGACTCCGTTATAGATCCCGACTTGGAAGTGGGAAAGTATTTCCATGGACTTCATTACGGGCTTACCGAAATCTCCAAGGGGATTTGATTCTGTTTGGGTTATAGTGGATAGACTGACGATGTGTGTTCACTTTATGCTGTATAAGATTGACTATCCGACGAAGAAGATAGCAGAGTTGTACTTAAATGAGGTCATCAGATTGCACGGCGTGCCTGTTAGCATCATTTCTAATCGAGACTCCAGGTTTACTTCTCGTTTTTGGCAAAGTCTGCTGGAGGGTTTGGGTATAGATCTGAGGTATTCTACTGCTTACCACCCACAGACCAATGGGCAGACGGAGCAGGTGAACTAGATAGTTGAGGATATGATCAGATGCTACATTCTAGACCACGGAGGAGCGTGGGATGAGCGGTTACGACTGATGGAGTTTGCATACAATAATAGTTATTAAGAGTGTTTGCAAATGGCCCCGTTTGAAGCTTTGTATGGGAAGCGCTGCAGAACTCCCCTGTTTTGGGCAGAGGCAGGTGAGAGACCCTTGTTGGGTCCGGATGCGCTCGAGGAGATGGAATTCGCGGTGAAGCTTATTTGAGAAAAGCTTCGTATAGCTTAGGAGAGATATGAAAAGAACGCCAATCAGTGTAGGTCGGATTTGGAGTTTTCTGTAGGGGACCTTGTGTTTCTTAAGGTTTCCCTGATGGTTGGAGTTAAGAGGTTCGGTAAGAACCAGAAATTGGACCCGAGGTATATGGGCCCGTTTAAGGTTATTGATCAGATTGGCGTGTCAGCATATAGGTTGGATTTGCCAGAAAACTTCCCAAGTGTTCATAACGTATTTCATGTAAGCCAATTGCGAAAGTGTGTGCGCAGCAGTGGGAAGTCTTGGATATTGTGCCCCAGTTTGAGCCTAATCTCTCTTTTGTTGAAGTGTCGGTCCGGATTTTGGATACTCAAGATCGGGTGCTGCGAAGGAAGTCCATCCCGATGGTCAAAGTTCTTTGGAAGAATCAGGATTTGGAAAGCGCGACTTGGGAGTTAGAGTCGGTTATGAGGGAGGCTCACCCTTAACTATTCCCCTTATTGGATTGGTATGTTTTCTTCTTGTAATATTTTGCTTGTTACGTTTCCTTCTATAGTAGAATTGTTGTGCGTAAAATTCGGGACGAAACTTTCTATTTGGGGGAGTGACTGTAACGCCCCTGATTTTTCTGCGAATATTTAATCCTCGTTTGGGCGTTACGTCAACGCGTTTTCTTTGCTTATGCCATCTATGGAGTGTGGTCTTAACTCCTTAGAACTGAGTGGCCTATTTTGTAGCCTATTGGAGAGATCTCCCTAGCAAGCCGAGTTGTTTTAGGTTACCCGGTGTGGCCTCTTGGGGGATGCTTGTGTTTTGGCTTCGGGTGGGTATAACTCGAGTTCTGTTCATTGAATGTTAATTTCGACTTCGTTGTTGCGTTCGTAGCATTGGTATTTAGCTACAATACGAATTTCGACGAATTCCGAAGATGTTTGATTTTCGCGTCGTTTTGTATTTTATGAAAAAAAATATAATACTATTTAATAAATATTATAATATTTATTATGTTAGAAGGGTGCGGGTGCTTGGCGGTTTTGGCATGTTTTAGAATTATTTAATTAATAGCTAATTAAGTTTAATCGAGTGTTATATATAGGATAGTTAGATTTAGAAAAAAATAAGTAAAACCGCTCCTGTTAATCTTCCCGAAAACCAAACCAGTCTGCGCCTATTCGCGAAAAGAAGCGGAGAAACCGCCGGAACCGCTACCTTCAGACGCCGATTTCGGGAGCGTTTGTGGACGGAATTTGACTCCGAAAGCGGATTTGGATTGCTCTTTCCTAGACCTTCATTCCTACGATAAGAAATTAAGTTTTCGGGGTATTTCTCGGGGTCTCGAAATCCTTGGTTTGTCCGTTTCAGCCATTAAAGCTCTAGATTTCTGCTTTAGGTGTCGTTGTAGCTGGTGCCGAGTGAGAGTAAGGGAGGCCGACCAAGCTTCGCTTGAGATCAAGGCAAGTGGTGCTCTTGCCCTTGCCGTGTAGTTTTTCTTGTTCTTTTGGTTCCTTACTGTTAATGGTTTTCAAAATTTCTCTTGCTAAAAGGTCCAATTTCCTTTTGATTATGACCAAGTTTTGCTTAAGCCTGTAGATAGTTTCCTGTACAGATTCCATTTTTCCGAAATCAGCCTTACTACTAATTTTTTTCCTTCCTGCTGTTAAGTTGGCTAGTTCTAGGGTTGGGAGTAGAGAAATGATTGCTGGTTCAAGCATTGGAGATTTCAGGATTTGGCGTTGAGTGTGGTGCACACACTCAACGCCGGGTCTGCTTGGACTTGGCGTTGAGTGTGGTGCACACACTCAACGTCGGGTCTACTTGGACTTGGCATTGTGTGTGGTGCACACACTCAACGTCGGGTCTGCTGGGACTTGGCATTGAGTGTGGTGCACACACTCACAGCCAGTGTTGCAGAAGGCGTTGAGTGAGTGAACCTCACTCAATGCCATAGCTATTTTGGCGTTGAGTAAGGTTAGCTCACTTAACGTCACCGTCCGTTTATGCGTTGAGTGAGTGGGGCTCACTCAACGCCATGCAGTGTTGAGTCATCTCAACGCTTATCCCTTACCTTGATTTTCTCTCCCGAGTGAATTTCCTTTGGTATTGAGGTTCCTTGTCAGCTATGTTTTTTTCCAAAGGCCGAATCGTGGGTCGTGGTAAGTAGTGGTGGTTTGAAGCTCTTAATGGGGGGAGGTGTTGTGTAATTTAGCTAAGGCCACCTTTTTTTTTCTTTTATCTTGCTCCAGGTATAGGCTCGGCAAGGGGGTGGGAGGTCCCTAGTGCTTTCACATGTATACCCCTGAGCTTTATTTCTTGGAAATGGTGGTTGGGGGACTGAGTTTACCTCCAACCCGAATCCGCATTGTTTTTGCTACTACCATCTCTCATAGCTTAGGGTGTTATACGTTTCTTCCTTTGTAATTTTGCAATGTTTGGGCTCATGGTAGCCTGGTAAACTCTGCAGGATTTATTTTTGGGCAGGGCTGTTGATGTTTCCTCGCACATAGTGCTTTTCCTTTTTGTCTTGCCTTGGACAGTGGTGCTTGTTACGGTTACTTACTCTTCTTGCTTATCCTTTAGCTTAACATTTCCGTACAGCTTATTTGTTTTTGCTTGCTGAGGTATTCTTTTCTTCTTTGAATGCCTCACGTTCTGGTTAGTAGCTGATTAGATGGCTAGTTGTGCGGTGTTGTTGCTGGTGGTCTCTCATACTGTGGAGATCAGTTCCTTGGTCTTGTGAGGTAGTTTTGTACTTCTTTCTTACAGACATATATACTTGCTAGTGGGTTCGTGTTAGTTTGTTGGCACCCACTGGTAGTTTTACCTTGATACTAGATATGTTATCTTTTGCTGCTACCTTTTCTGGAGATAGTCTACTTGCTCTTGGGATAATTTATGCTAGGTTGCTAGTTACTTTTAAACCTAAAAATACTATTATAAGTATATCTCATTATCAGCATGTTTTATAAAACTCAAACCATATTTTTCCAAATAACGTAAAAAGATTGTTTTCCTATATATTGTATAAATTAAATATAAGGTCCTGCATAGTATAAGTTGTCCTCTAGGGGCACTTATGCACTCTTTTAAGATGTCGAACCTGAATAAAGTATTTTTCTGCAGCGTATAAGTATAGTTTTTAAATTGTGGGCTAGATTATCCACCGAGCCGAGGGATACGGCCTTTAAAATGTAACTGATTTTCTAATCATGAAACTTATGAATTTTCATTGTCTAGTTAGATGGTGTTTGCCTGAGTTTCGAAAGTTATCCCCTGCCCGACATAGCATCACGATGCGTGTTTTCTCATACTCTGATGCTTCTTAAATTTGTAGAAAATGCGGGTTGTGACAGTTATGAAACCTTTTTTATAGTTTAAGAAAAGTTGATGTTGTCTTCCCTTTTTCTCTAAACAATAGAGAAGACAAAAATGGATATTTATTGTTAAAGTTCCCCCTGAGATGTAGAGAAGTTCAAGAAGACTGGAGCTTTACACAGGGTGTAGGTCTGCATCCTTGTCTTGAAGATGTCTAGGAACTTATAGACAGATGTTGAATAATTATCTCTGAAGATTCCTGGATCAGAAGTTGAAAAAGACTCTTGATTTTGTAGATGATTTTCTTCTTCATTCTTCTTTAATGTGCAAGGGCAAAGAGAATTTCTTTTCAGAGTGAAGTTCAAAATCTTAGTATATCTCTGTTAGTCGGCTCCCTCTATTCTGTGTGCTATCTTTTAGAAGAAAAGAAATTCACTTTATTTATGCTGTCTGCAATTTTCCATCAGAATTTGAAATTAGTCCATGCAATACTGCTGGAAATCTGGGAAGGAGAACGGGTGGAATATCATACTTTAATTGTATTTCCCCAACTGTCCTGAGAATAAGTAAAGTAATTACTGTAATGAAAACCAAAATTAATGCTGCCTTGAACGTCTATATTCTTAGAGAATTTAAGCATTAATTACTCAGAGAATTATTGACTTAGTATGGAATGAAGAGAGGGACAGATAAGGAAAACTAAACATTTAGGCTCTGAACAGATATCGTCAACCTACGGGAAAATTTCATTGACCTGAACTCCAAGTTCTTCGAGCTAAGAAAACCCCTTCGTCGACCTGAACTCAGTGATCTAAGTCCCCAAGAATAGCTGATATTCTTTGAGCTCCAAGTTCGTCGAACTGGGAAATCTGTCTTGAGAAAAGTTCGTCTGTAAGATCATTCTCCCCCTTCCGAGGAGTTAACCCAAATCTTATGCCCAGAACCGCCATCTTGCGGTGACACTAACTCACGGGTTAGTCAACACCGCAGGACGCCAATCCTGCCAGCTAGAACGATCATAAACATTTTGGCCAATCGAGAAATAGAAGTAATGTATAGCAGTAAGAGAAACAACTATAGTCCCCAGCCACAGAGTACATATCATATATAAAATGAAGGTACAGAAACATAGTACACAATGAGTACAATAATAGATAAGTAAGGGCTTATGCCCGATACATGAATATCTGAATAACTCACTCTCTCAAGAACATAAGCGGAAGCTATCTATATCATTATCTGGTCTCGTCCTACCTGAGGACGCGCAGTAGTAATAGTAGCCGATGGTAACAGTATCTGCTCCTCAAGTCCTATCACCTCGTCATGCTGGTGTTCCATCTCCTCGAGCTCCTAAAATGATATGATCACCGACCATTGGTCAAAAAGACTAAGTCATTTCCTCCGCACCTCGCCCCGCAACTCCTAGGTATCGTGCGGGTGGACGAAGCGGAGGACAACAAGGGGTATCAATGTAAAAACAGGTGACAGTGGTACTAGCTAGCAGTATGTAGAGAGTATAAATGATTCTATTCTAGCAGTTCTATAAATTAAGTAAGTGAAGTAGAAAAGAACAGTAAGAAGTAAGTACAGCAGCTGAAGTATTTAATATTAAGAGAACTATAATACAACTATTCTACCATCACAGAAGTACCCTAACTTATATGAATTCCCATACAAACTTATAAGTTAGAGTTTCCAAATTAACTTATCATATAAAAGAGCACATACTAGTTTATATGATAAGGATCCATGTAGCGTATGACCTAATGAGTATGAATAATTATGCTATGGTTATGCAACATGCAAGTGCAACACACGCACGCGACTCTGAGATCCCAGACCTTTAGTTCCCACTTTTCGAGAGCTTGCATCACTCTCGGGTACCACCGTGTTGGCTACGGTAGCAGCGGATTAGGCTTCTTCGCTTTCTAGGCGGGTATACACACTACCAGGCCTAGACCTCTCTTGTACGCCTCTATACATGTACCAAGTGCACTCTAGAGTCTCTGCGTACTAATTGCTAGCTGCCTGCTAGACTTTTAGGTCGGGTATACGTCTTCGGGGATTGTCTGCCTGACCGTAGTAATAAACAATATACTGGCCCTTCCACCCGTACACCTCACCCAAGTCACTGTACTGCCATCGGTGTGACGATTGTCCAGTACCGCATAACCCACCACAATTTTTTTACTCACATGCAATGATTTAACCCGAGCCCCCGGCTCGCAGGACCAACTTGTCCTGGCATAAATCTCCCGATCCTCCAGCTCGCAGGACTAATATGTCCTGAATCTCTCCAACACATCACGGGTGAAAATACACATCAAGTTCAGTTCCCTCCAACCCATCACGGGTGAGCATGTGTACCATTTCCCTTAGCCTAGTATACTACTCTTGTCTACCGATTATTAAACTTAGTAGTTTAGGGTTAATCCCAGTACTGCCCAAGGTATGCCCGATGAAGGGGTCTCGAAGGCACTAGGAACCAAGATGGAATTAAAAATCCAAAGTTCCCTTTCTCAAGGATAATTACTTTTAGTTGATGTCTACCCATGATCAACACTCAAATCTCCTTATTACTCTTGGGCGATCCTAATTACTTAAGTTATTATCGGGGAGGGCGATGGTCTTCCGCCGACCACCACTCCAATTGTTACCCAATGACTTGCACTTTACTCTCGTCACTAAGACAACACTACCCACCAGGGTTATACTTCCAATCATAATCTCTAACTCAATTATCGATCTATCCCCCGGTGGGCCTTATGGTATAACGTATTTTTACTATGCATAGCCCATGACCTAATACCACCCCGAAGTCGAACTTCCAATTCCTTGGGCCACCAACCCCTAATTATTTATCCTAGGGTGGTATGGACTAATGAAATGAGCATGTTGATTTTCATAACTTTCCTAGGTCATTAAGGCTTCTAATTAAATCATTTAAATTAATTCTCTAGGTCACTTTACACATGAAGTAGTACAATTTATAAACCACTGACCTAAGGAATTTTCCCTGGGTTGTATAGAATTTTTCCTGGGTTGTATATTGATAAAATATTGGTGTCTACAGAGTTTCATAATTTTCCTTTGATTATTTATATTTATTCCTTAATTAATACAAAATCCACATAATTACCATTTTCCAAATGAAGTATATGGAATACATAATAGAAAATTCCAGGAAAATTACAGAGCATATATATCATTAATGTAAGACTAATGGAAAAGTTTCATTAACCTCTATAGTGTAATGACCTATCAAATTCCATTCTTAAGTATTTACCAAAATTCTAATATGGTAATTTAAAAATTATCAGTAAATCCAAAATTTTTGAGATAAATACACAAGGCTAATCATACAAATGTACAATGCTAGAAATAATTCAAAAATTTTCTAATATGTATTTCCATCAATTCATGAATAATTGCAATAAGGGTAAAATCGTAATTTCAATGCATTTTACTCCAAAGGTTCTCAAACAGAAGGATAAAATTTTCATGAGCCAGTCATAACCTCCATTTTTACTTGACATAATTTGGGGATTTTTACTTGATCAAAACCTATTTTTCCAATTTATTTTCCAAAAGGGCTATATTTTTAAAAATTCCAAATAATGGGAATTTTGATCCCAAAAATCCCATAATTAATCTGAGGGGTGAACATTACCCTAATAGACCTCTGAAATCCATTCCATGATTTTTGGATGCCTCAATTAGGCAGAATGTACAACATATCATTTATTGCTATTTGCACCCCAAGGCTATACATAGACAACACATGCAAGTGGATTAACCCAACATGTAGTGGTCCAATTGTGCTGAAATTTTTATCATGCACATATGATGTTATCATGGACCTGTCACCAAAATTTGGGGACATTTTGAAGCATATTACTCCAATTATTTCATTTATTTAATTTTAAGTATTATGACAAATATAATAGAAAAATTTGTCCCAAAAATTCCCAATCTTTGGTCGGGGCTAGATATGACCTATTCAAGCACATGCCAAATATTTTTGGTCATATGGACTTCTGGTTTGGCATGGGTTTAATTTTTACTTTCTGCCCTAGCCTAGAACCAGCAATAGAAAAATGGTCCTACTGGTCAGACCAATGGACAAAAATTCAAGTTAAGCATCGCAAATTAAGGTTAACCCTACTGGCTACATTTTCCATTCAGGGGTTAAGTTATGGTGATGCCTCTATGTGCCCTAAATTTTACAAGTAAGCTAACTGTAAAATTGTGAAACAACTAAATATTATATCATATAAAATCAAATTGCACGAATCCTAAAGCAGCCTAGACGACATCTGGTCGTCGTCCCCAAGCAATCAATGGCCCAGATTCATTCTTCCTTGGCCATCTTTGCTTGCGGTTTCCGGCCAGCTGAGCCACCACCACCGCCGGCAGATGTCGCCACCACCTTCACTGAGGTGGGGGCTTGCGTTTCCCGGCGGTGAGGCCGCCGGAGTTGGCTCCTCCGGCGAACCCGAGCAAGAAGTAAAACTCAGAATTTTCACACTTTGCTCTCATGGAATCGGGCTTAATTGAGCCCGATATCTCCCCTAATCGATCTAGACGGCTAGTACAGAGAGAGGGGCAGCGAAACGAACCTGTTCAAGGCCTTGGCGGCGGTTGCGGCGGCAGTTTACCATGGCAAAGCTGCTTCGGTGATCGACTTCACGATTCATGGATTCTCCACCAAATTCCTTGCTCCAGCAATCAAACTCCAGTCGTTTCCTCCTTCTGAAGCTACTGGTGGGGTTATTTTGAGCTCGGGTGGGCTGTATAAGGAGTTAACTCCAAGGTGAGCTCGGGCTAAACCTTGGATGCTTCACCCATGGTGCCAAGTTGCCACCCCAGCTCTAAATTCCTCTGAAATGCTTAATGTGGCCGGCCAGCAAGCTTTGGGCAGACAGAGATGATGAGTTGTAAATATACCTATATTTTCATATTTTGTTTAAGTCAATTTTGTTTATTTTTGTCTTTTTTATTAGTTTTATTCAATAAATTGCTTATTTTTGTAAATATTATTTCTAACTTAGCTTTATTTTTATTCCAGAAAAATTCCAGAAAAAGTTAAAAAGTTGACTTTTTGACTGGCACGCCCGCGTCACATGACCGACACGCCCGTGTCACACCTTCGACGATCGCCGACCACAAGTTCCAGCTCGACGATCGGCGATCATCAAACCGAGCTCGATACGCCCCAAGACACGCCCGTGTTAAGGTGTGACACGGGCATGACTTAGCCACCTGGCCCGACATGACGCGCGCGACTTTGTGGCCGGACTGCGCCCAGATCGACCTCCCCGACATGCCCTAGTCATGCCTGTGACTGACACTTGTCACGCCCGTGACGTAGGGCATGACCGCCACATTTTCAGCCGAAGTCAACTTTCCAGTCAAATCACCCGATCAGCTCATGTAAAGTATCGACACGCCCCCCTGTCACGCCCTAGTCACAGGTGTGACCAACCTGAAATTTTGCCTATAAAAGGCCAGCTGCTGTATGAGATTTCTGTCCACTTTTTGGTCCAAATTGCTTAGGGGAGGTGCTGCCCATTTTGATTCCACGCTTATGTAAGGAGAATTTCTCCCCCCCCCCATCTCTCTTAGCTTGTATTAGGTTGTTTGTTTGTTTTACCTTTCCATGTAATAGCTTTTTATTAAATGAAATGTAAGTTTTTTTCTCTTCATATGGTTTGGAATTCAATTAAGCGCCCTTCTCTTTGCAATTTTTCGTTCCCCCTTTTTTGTTCTTTCTATGTTTTATGTTTTAAAGCTTTCATAATCTCGCTTAGTTTAGGATTTTATCGGCATTTCTAGCCGTTGTAATGTCCGTTTTATTTTCATAATCCGCACTTGTTTAGGTTTAGCTTTTTCTTTTTTTCCTTATTTTCATTCTTAAGGGTTTATAAAAACACCTAAAAAAGTGTGATTTTCATTTTCCTTAACTTAGGGTTTTTAGGATTGTAAAACTTTTTCGTCTTTTTTAGTTTTATTTTCACTTTTTAGGAGTTTTTATAAAAATATAAGAATGAAAATATAGTCGTTATAATTTTTCACTCACTTCATTTTAGCTTTTTATTTGTAAAACTTTTAGTCCCTTTAATTTTTATTTCATCTTTTTATGCATTTCTACCGCATTCTAGCGGTAGAAATGCAGTTGTTTTATTTTTTCGAGTACTTTCATTTTGCGTTTATTTGCAAAACATTTTCGCTCGGTTAATTTTTATTTCACTTTTTATGCATTTCTACCGCATTCTAGCGGTAGAAATGCAGTCGTTTTAATTTTTCAGCAACTTTGTTTTTCTTATTTTTGCAAGTGTGCGTGCGTGTATGAGTTAGGTTTTATTGCTTTATTTCAATTTCTATAGAGTGTGCGTGTGCGTATGCATTTATTTCCGCCTACTCGTTAAGAGTTAAATGGCGCTCTGCTTTCATTTCCCGCCCACTCGTTTGAGTGGGACTTGTTTTTTATTGCTTTTATTTTCTCCTACTCACTTGAGAAGGAAACTTAGGGTGCGTGTGTGTGTGTGTGTGTTTTCATTTATGTATAGTGTGTGTGTCTGTTTTACTTTCAAGTAGAGTGTGTGCGTGTATGAGATAAATTTACCCCCGCCCACTCATTTGAGCCGGGACTCGCAATTTTATCGCTTTCTCAATTATGTAGAGTGTGTGCGTGTAGGAGATAATTTTGACGCTTTATTTATGGCTTTCTTCAATTAAGAAGAGTGTGTGCGTGTGTGCATTTATTTCTGCCTACTCATTTGAGTAGGGCTTGCTTTATTTAATTTTCTTTATGGTTTTGAAATGTGCGTGAGTGCCTGCATCAATTAGCCTTCAATTTATCTAATTGTCCTATTTTTTGTGTTTTCTCTTATAATTGTTCAGTGCTTAATTTAACACTCACGCTTCACCTAAAAACATAAAGCCGTCCTCATACCGATGAGTGGCTAATCTTTATTAGCCTTCGGTATCGAAGAGCATTGGGACATATAAAATGATTTGAAATAATTAAAGAACTTTACTTTTATTTTAATTTAAGGACTTATGGTTTGCCCCGGGTTAACGACGCATAGGACCACATAATCAATGTATGGGCTCTATTTCCGTTATCCATACGCGACGCCGAGAGGCTGCACATATGGACCAATCCCCCTTGGGTAAAGAGAACTGCGTTCGCCCCCTCGAAAGAGGAGAAGCGTAGTTCTGCAGGATTGGGTTCCCCACCCAATAGCGGGGTTCTTAGCGTAAAGCGGGCATTAAGAGGAATCCTTCGTCGGTCTAACGATCGGTCGAATAGTCTTAATGTTTAGGTGAGCAATATTCCTAGAGATAAGTGCGCTCATATTTTTAGAACCCCCACGGCCAAGTGCCTTTTATTAATTTAAAAACAAAGTTTAATAATTGTTGAGAATTATTTTAGTCTTAATCCGATTCAATGCCGAGCGTTAACCCGTCATCGAACTAACTTAGCAAAATTCAGCTCTCTTTCTTTCCGTTTTAATTAGACTAAAAAAATCCCACCTTACTGATAGTAAGATAATAGTGTTCCTGGAAGAGTAGATATAATCAACGCGTCCCCGAGAATAATACGACCTCGGTATTTTCCCGAATACCGAGTACTACTTGTGATAGGTGCACTTGCTTCCTCTCGTTAGAAAACTCGATCTTCTAGCCGGCCCGTGGAATCTGACCATTTCGAACCACCCACAATCGGTCTCTGTTCCGCGGCCATCAAGTTTTTGGCGCCGTTGCCGGGGAGCACGGTTGTTATATTGAATCCGGGACTCTATTAATTTTACTTTATTTTCAAATAAAAAATTTTATACAAAAAAAATCCTTCCCCCTTTCGTTGTTTTTTTAGGGTGTATGACCCGTGGACAACCTTCGAGTTCAGAAAATCTTGAATTCGATCCCGAGATCGACCGCTCTCTTGCGTGTATCCGTTCTCTCCGTCGAATTCCCTTTTTAGACCCCGCAAAATCTATCGGAGAACCCTCTTTCTCTTCTATGGCCGACCCAAATAATGCCCAAGCGGCCGAGTGTTCGATGTCTTACTACGCTCGACCCAACTTGGATGATACGGGGTCGAGTATTGTTCGGCCTGCTATGGCGAACAATAATTTTGAAATTAAGTCAAGTGTCATACAAATGATCCAAAATGCCGTGCAGTTCGACGGACAGCCGGATAAGGACCCGAATAATCACTTGTCTAATTTTTTGGAAATTTGCGATACTTTTAAGATTAATGGCATCACTGATGACGCCATTCATTTGCGCCTTTTTCCCTTCTCCCTTAAGTCCAAAGCCAAGGAGTGGTTGGTCTCCCTCCCGCAGGGATCCATCACGACCTGGGCAGAGTTGGCAGAAAAATTCCTTACTAAATATTTTCCGCCCGCAAAAACTCCAAGATTGAGGGCGGACATTTCCTCTTTTGTGTAAATCGACTCCGAGTCTCTTTATGAGACTTGGGAGCATTTTAAGGAATTTCTCCGCCGGTGCCCGCACCACGCGCTGCCAACGTGGTTGCAGGTACAAATTTTTTATAATGGACTGAACAGTCAGACGCGTCAAATGATTGACGCGGCTGCCGGGGGCACTCTGAATAATAAGACCCCTGAGGCCGCCCAGGCCCTTTTCGAAGAGATGGCTATGAATGCCTATCAATGGAATGTCCCGCGGGCGCGCCATAAGCAGGCGGGGCTTTATGAAGTGGATGCCACTGCTCAGCTAGCCCTTCAAGTCGAAAGGCTAACTAAGCAGGTGGCGGAGATGTCTGTTGCCTCCTCCACTCTGCCTTGTTTTCTTCCCCCCTCTAATGTCTGCGTAGTCGACGAGTTAGTGGACTACATGGGAAATCTGGTGCGTCCCTCCTTTCAAAACAACCCTTATAGTATCCACTATAATCCGGGTTGGAGGAACCACCCGAATTTCTCCTGGAGCAACCTGAACAACGCGCAGTGCCCCCCTCCCCCTCCTTTTGCGCCAACGTTTCCTCCTCCCCCTTCTGTGAAGCCATTCCCGGTGGAGAAAAATTTTAATCGTTATGTCGCATCCAACAACTCCAATATCCGGAACATGACCGGATCGCTAAAAAATTTAGAAATCCAGTTTGGATAGCTGGCGTGACTTATGTCGGAACGCGCTCTAGGGGCACTGCCAGGGAACACGGAGCCCAATCCAAGGGAAACTGCCAATGCTATAACCCTCCGTAGCGGTAAGGAGGTGGTCGATCCAAAACGGATCGATCCTCAGGTACATATTTCACCTCCGACCCCTCTTCCCACTTCTTCAATTACGCAACCCTTATCGATTTTAACGACAAAACTATTCTAAACAAGGCGCTGCCCTACCCGCATAAGTTAGATAACAAGCGAGTAAACGCGCAATATGAAAAATTTATTCTATTGCTTAAACAAATTCATATTAATGTTCCTTTTTGCGAGGCTATCTCGCAAATGCCAAAATATGCGAAATTTTAAAAAGAACTACTTTCTAATAAACGCAAACTCGAGGATATTTCGCATATATCTCTCAACGCTGTCTGTTCGGCGGCTCTTACTTGTAAATTGCCCTCAAAACAAAATGACCCGGGACGGTTATCCATCTCGTGCCTTTTTGGCGATGTATTAGTAAAATACGCCTTGGCAGACTTAGGCGCGAGCATTAATTTGATGCCGTTCTCGCTCTTCCTACGTTTAGGTTTGGGTACTCCTGCTCCTACCAATATGCGCATCCAACTAGCGGATTGCTCGGTTAGGTTCCCCATCGGGGTTGTTGAGGATGTCCTTGTCCGAGTAGACAAGTTCACCTTCCCGGTGGACTTTGTCATCTTGGACATTGAGGAAGACGCCAACGTACCAATAATACTTGGTCGCCCTTTCCTCGCGACCTCACGTGCGTTAATCGATGTAAGTAATGGTCAGCTTCTCCTTCGGGTAGGAGACGACCAAGATACTTTTTCTATTAACTCCTCAATGGAAGACTCGTCGCCGAGCGACGATTTCTGCTACTCTTTAGATTCTTTTTATGGAGATTGTTCTTCTCCGGTTTTCGAGTCCGAGTTTATAAACGAAAATATTTTTTCGCTCGAAAATTTTTATTGCGATGAGGACGAGTCTACGAATATGCCTTTTGAACCAATTGGTTCAAAAGACATTAGCACTAAAACCTCACTAGAAGAACCGCCCACCCTAGAACTCAAACCATTACCCGAATCCCTAAAATACGCCTTTTTGGGAAAAAATGATACACTCCCGGAAATCATTTCTTCCTATTTAAGCGATTCGGAGACCTCTGATTTATTAGAGGTTTTGCTTAAACATCGCCACGCAATTGCGTGGCAAATTTCTGACCTTAAGGGGATTAACCCTTATTTCTGCACTCACAAAATTTTCCTAAACGATAATTGCCGCAAAACCATTCAGCCGCAGCGACGTCTTAACCCAAACATGAAAGACGTCATGAAAACTGAGATAATCAAATTATTAGATGCGGGGATTATTTATCCCATTTCTGATAGTGCATGGGTTAGTCCCATTCATGTCGTGCCCAAGAAGGGCGGTCTAACCGTAGTGGAGAATGGGCACAACGAGCTCGTCCAAACTCGTACTATTACGGGTTGGCGTGTGTGCATCGATTATCGCAAACTTAATGATGCCACCCGCAAGGACCATTTCCCACAACCGTTCCTTGACCAGATTCTCGAGCGTCTTTCCGGTCATCCATTTTATTGTTTTCTCGACGGTTTATCGGGGTTTTTCCAAATCCCCATTTCCCCCGAAAACCAAGAGAAAACGACTTTTACTTGCCCGTTTGGCACCTTCGCCTATCGAAGAATGCCATTTGGCCTCTACAATGCGCCAGCTACATTCCAAATATGTATGCTGAAAATCTTTGGCGAGCTAGTAGAAGATATTATGGAAGTATTTATGGATGACTTTTTTGTATTCGGATGCTCATTCCCGGATTGTCTTCGTAATCTCGATCGTGTCCTCCAGCGATGCGAGAACACAAATCTTGTTTTAAATTGGGAAAAGTGTAACTTTATGGTTCGAGCAGGTTTGGTCCTCGGCCATAAGATTTCGATTAAGGGGATAGAGGTCGATAAGGCCAAAGTAGAAATCATAGAAAAGCTTCCTCAGCCGACAAACATAAAATCCATTAGGAGTTTCTTAGGCCACGCGGGCTTTTATAGGCGTTTCATTCAAGATTTTTCAAAAATAACAAAGCTGCTTACTCACCTCTTGGAAAAGGAATCACCTTTTGTCTTTAGTAGCGACTGCGAGTCTGCTTTTAATTTTATAAAACAAAAACTTATCAATTCTCCAATTCTAGTGGCCCCTAATTGGTCCCTTCCGTTCGAAATCATGTGCGACGCTAGTGATATTGCCTTAGGAGCCGTTCTTGGCCAACGCGTAGAAAAACATTTTCATCCTATTTATTACGCTAGCAAGACGCTCACTTCCGCACAAGTGAATTACACGACGACGGAAAAGGAACTCTTAGCCGTCGTTTTCGCTTTCGATAAGTTTCGCTCGTACCTTACGCTATCTAAAGTTATTGTTTTCACCGATCACTCCGCCCTTAAGTATTTACTAGCCAAAACCGACGCGAAGCCCCGCCTTCTTCGATGGATTCTCCTCCTTTAAGAATTTGACTTGGAGATCTGGGATAAGAAGGGCGCGGAGAATCTAGCGGCAGACCACGTCTCCGGTTTAGAAAATCCAGGTGCGGAAGCGCTCGTCGAATTTGAAATAAATGACAGATTCCCCGAGGAATGCCTTCTCGTCATTCGTTCGTCTTCGTCAGCTTCGCCTTGGTTCGCAGATTTTGCGAACTACTTAGTCGCGCGGGTACTTCCAAAAGATTTTTCAAGCCATCAAAAGAAGAAATTCTATTCCGACTTGAAAAATTTCTTTTGGGATGACCCATTTCTTAGACCAAGCAGTTCGAAGATGCATCACAGGAGTGGAGTGCACACAAATATTGAGGCACTGCCACGAGGGTCCAGCTGGGGGGCACTATCAAGCCAACCGGACCGCAATGAAGGCGCTAGAGGCGGGCTACTTTTGGCCCACTCTCTTCAAAGACGCGCACAATTTTGTGCGCGCATGCGATAGCTGTCAGCGGTCGGGTAACATCTTACGTCGTGACGAGATGCCCCAAAATATGTTTTTAGAATGCAAAGTTTTCGATTTATGGGGCATAGATTTTGTTGGCCCCCTACCTCCTTCTTATAAAAATTCATATATTTTAGTGGCGTTCGACTACGTATCACGGTGGGCGGAAGCGCAAGCTCACCCCACCAACGATGCGCGAGTCGTCGTTACATTTCTAATAAATTATTTTCTCGCTTCGGCACGCCTCGCGCTATTGTTAGTGATAGGGGAACGTATTTCTGTAACGCTCTAATGGCTAAGACGTTAGCTAAATACGGAGTCACGCACAAACTTACCACTCCCTACCACCCGCAAATAAGTGGCCAAGTTGAGGTAGTAAATCGAGAGAAAAAATGCATATTAGAAAAAAACCGTTTCACTTAATAGGAAAGATTGGTCTGTTAAGCTCGACGACGCGTTATGGGCGTATCGTACTGCGTACAAAATCGCTACCGGTTGTACTCCGTTTCGATTAGTCTATGGCAAAGCGTGCCATTTACCCGTAGAACTAGAGCACCGCGCACTTTGGGCATTAAAACTCTTAAACCTCGACTCTAACTTAGCCGCTCAGAATAAAAACTGTAACTAAACGAGCTCGATGAATGGCGTGCGAACGCTTACGAGAGCAATAAGTTCTATAAGGAGCGTTCTAAGTTCTATCACGATCGAAAAATTAAAACCCCCAAAATTTTTTCTCCGGGCGATCTAGTCCTTTATAATTCTCGTCTTAAACTTTTTCCTGGCAAACTCAAATCCCGTTGGTCCGATCCCTTCTTAGTTGAAGAAGTTTTTCCATATGGGACCGTACTCGTCTCCCACCCGGAAAAAGGCTCGTTTAAAGTAAACGGTCATCGATTAAAGACTTACATAGCGGGCGACCCAGTGATCGAGTTTAGCGAAACCATATCCCTCCTCGACTTATAAACCCGCCAATATAGTCAAGCTACGCGACTATAAACATAGTGCTCCTGGGAGGCACCCCACGTCTATCTTTTTTACGTCTTTATTCATTATGTTTTCTATTTTTCTAATAAATGCAGGGTTTCTAATGGGCTTCCCCGAGCGCGGATCAGGGACGTTTTCTGCCCCCCCCCCCTCTTTTTCCTTTTTTTTGTTCATATACCTGCTGTCAGGCACCTCATGCTTAGCATACAACATTTGGGACAATGTTGGATCTAAGTATGAGGGTGTTTTCGTATTTTCGTACTTTCTATTTCACTTACAAAAAAAAAAGAAAAACTTCAAAAATAAAAAATATATATATATAACACAAAAATCAACAAAAAAAATTTTATTAAAAATTTTGAAGTTTCATTTTTGAAACTTTGACTTATTTTTAACTCGGTCCGCGAGATCCGGCTCATCGAGCCATCCACATAACGAGTCATCTCGCGGCAACCTAGTTTATATTTTTGTAAATATTCTTGTAAATATTTTTTGTAAATAATTTTTATAAGTACTTTTTGTAAATATTCTTTCTCTTTCCCCTCTCCCTTTTTCCCTCTCATCCTTGTAAATATTTTTTCTTTTTTTTCAAATTTTTGTAAATAGAATGAAAATTTTAATAAAAATACAAAAAAAATTCACAAAACATAAAAATACAAAAAAATTCACAAAACTTAAAAATACAAAAAAAAAATTTGTATTCGCAAAACTTAAAAATAATAAAAAAAAAATTTATTTTCGCATTTTTTATTTTTATTTTTTTAGTATGTATATATTAAAGATATAAATACAAAAATACAAAAAAAAAAGCATAACTTCAAAAAAATTCAAAAAATTATGTAAGTTATGAAACAAATAAATCAAACATCTCATTCTTAAGTTTCTTGCTATCCAAAAATTTAGTTTTGAGTTTATTTATATGCGAATTTGATCAATTCTTTATTCACTATTCGTTTGTTAATTATAGATTGAAAAATCTAAATAGTCGGTGTTAAGTTTTAAAGAATTTATTATACTTTGTTAAAAATAGGGGACTCACTTTAGGCACTAATTCTAATTTTTCATAGATAGGAGCATATGTACCATGTTAGAAAATAACGACTATAGAATTCAATTATGCTTGCTTTTAGCTTTCTGAAAAATTGGAACGTACAATTTATAAAGGTTGCTCTCAATTATTTTTTCAATTAAAAATCTAGTTCTCTTTTCTCCCCTTACCTATCATATCCTACTTAGTATGATAAAAATATTTCCCCAAAAAGAAAAAGATCTTATGTCAATGGGAATAAGATTTCATTCCGTAAACATAGGCACCCAATAAATTAAAAGATTATACGTTACGGAGTAAGATGATAAAATTCATTACTCCAACACATATACATTGGGTTATTTTTATTTATGAAGAAGAAAAAATTTATGTTAAGGAAAATAAGATTTCGTTTTCCTTTAACATCCAAAAAAATGGAGGTTCGAAAAAATAATAGCCTCACCTCAAAATCCAAGCACCTTCATAAACCAATATCAACCCCCCTTATCCAATTTCATGACTCTAGAATTAATTCAAAAATCTTTTTGAGAGCATAATTCGAAAATTGCATTATTTCCGGTAAAACTCCTAAAAGCTAAAGTTCGTATAACTCCAAACTATTTTCTGTTAATCTAACTAATACAATTATTGCTTTCTATTTGATTACATCAAGAAGTCTTTTGGCCAAAACTTTTGCCCTGTTTAAATCATCTAAATGATTTTAGGACTTAACTCTTATACCCCGTATATTTTATTTGATCTCTCTTATAATTAATTTAGCGGTAGCAGAACTTAGGGTTTTTATTATTCCTTATAAGTTCACCTCAAACTTTTGCTCTAGAATAGCAAAACCTTAAGTATGGGGGTATTTGATGAGTTATAAATATACCTATATTTTCATATTTTGTTTAAGTCAATTTTGTTTATTTTTGTCTTTTTTATTAGTTTTATTCAATAAATTGCTTATTTTTGTAAATATTATTTCTAACTTAGCTTTATTTTTATTCCAGAAAAATTCTAGAAAAAGTCAAAAAGCTGACTTTTTGACTGACACGCCCATGTCATATGACCGACACGCCCATGTCACGCCCTCGACGATCGCCGACCACAGGTGCCAGCTCGACGATCGGCGATCATCAAACCGAGCTCGACACGCCCCATGACACGCCCGTGTCAAGGTGTGATACGGGCGTGACTTAGCCACCTGGCCCGACATGACGCGCGCGACTTTGCGGCCGGACCGTGCCTAGATCGACCTCACCGACATGCCCCAGTCACGCCCGTGACTGACACTTGTCACGCCCGTGACGTAGGGCGTGACCGTCACGTTTTCAGCCGAAGTCAACTTTCCAGTCAAATCACCCGATCAGCTCATGTACAGTATCGACACGCCCCCCTATCACGCCCTAGTCAGGGGCGTGACCAACCCGAAATTTTGCCTATAAAGGCCAGCTACTGTATGAGATTTCTGTCCACTTTTTGGCCCAAATTGCTTAGGGGAGGTGTTGCCCATTTGGATTCCACACTTATGTAAAGAGAATTTCTCCCCCCCCCATCTCTCTTAGCTTGTATTAGGTTGTTTGTTTGTTTTAGCTTTCCATGTAATAGCTTTTTATTAAATGAAATGTTAGTTTTTTTCTCTTCATATGTTTTGGAATTCAATTAAGCGCCCTTCTCTTTGCAATTTTTCGTTCCCCCTTTTTTGTTCTTTCTATGTTTTATGTTTTAAAGCTTTCATAATCTCGCTTAGTTTAGGATTTTATCGGCATTTCTAGCCGTTGTAATGTCCGTTTTATTTTCATAATCCGCACTTGTTTAGGTTTAGCATTTTCTTTTTTTTCCTTATTTTCATTCTTAAGGGTTTATAAAAACACCTAAAAAAGTGTGATTTTCATTTTCCTTAACTTAGGGTTTTTAGGATTGTAAAACTTTTTCGTCTTTTTTAGTTTTATTTTCACTTTTTAGGAGTTTTTATAAAAATATAAGAATGAAAATATAGTCGTTATAATTTTTCGCTCACTTCATTTTAGCTTTTTATTTATAAAACTTTTAGTCCCTTTAATTTTTATTTCATCTTTTTATGCATTTCTACCGCATTCTAGCGGTAGAAATGCAGTTGTATTAATTTTTCGAGTACTTTCATTTTCCGTTTATTTGCAAAACATTTTCGCTCGGTTAATTTTTATTTTCACTTTTTATGCATTTCTACCGCATTCTAATGGTAGAAATGCAGTCGTTTTAATTTTTCAGCAACTTTGTTTTTCTTATTTTTGCAAGTGTGTGTACGTGTATGAGTTAGGTTTTATTGCTTTATTTCAATTTCTGTAGAGTGTGCGTGTGCGTATGCATTTATTTCTGCCTACTCGTTAAGAGTTAAATGACACTCTGCTTTCATTTCCCGCCCACTCGTTTGAGTGGGACTTGTTTTTTATTGCTTTTATTTTCTCCTACTCACTTGAGAAGGAAACTTAGGGTGCGTGTGTGTGTGTTTTCATTTATGTAGAGTGTGTGTGTTTGTGTTTTACTTTCAAGTAGAGTGTGTGCGTGTATGAGATAAATTTACCCCCGCCCACTCATTTTAGCCGGGACTCGCAATTTTATAGCTTTCTCAATTATGTAGAGTGCGTGCGTATAGGAGATAATTTTGACGCTTTATTTATCGCTTTCTTCAATTAAGAAGATTGTGTGCGTGTGTGCATTTATTTCCGCCTACTCATTTGAGTAGGGCTTGCTTTATTTAATTTTCTTTATGGTTTTGAAGTGTGCGTGAGTGCCTGCATCAATTAGCCTTCAATTTATCTAATTGTCCTATTTTTTGTGTTTTCTCTTATAATTGTTCAGTGCTTAATTTAACACTCACGCTTCACCTAAAAACATAAAGCTGTCCCTATACCGATGATTGACTAATCTCTATTAGCCTTCGACATCAAAGAGCATTGGGACATATAAAATGATTTGAAATAATTAAAGAACTTTATTTTTATTTTAATTTAAGGACTTATGGTTTGCCCTGGTTTAACAACGCATAGGACCACATAATCGGTGTGTGGGCTCTATTTCCGTTATCCATACGCGACGCCGAGAGGCTGCACGTATGGACCAATCCCCCTTGGGTAAAGAGAACTGCGTTCGCCCCCTCGAAAGAGGAGAAGCGTAGTTCTGCAGGATTGGGTTCCCCACCCAATAGCGGGGTTCTTAGCGTAAAGCGGGTATTAAGAGGAATCCTTCGTCGGTCTAACGATCGGTCGAATAGTCTTAATGTTTAGGTGCGCAATATTCCTAGAGATAAGTGCGCTCATATTTTTGGAACCCCCACGGCCAAGTGCCATTTATTAATTTAAAAACAAAGTTTAATAATTGTTGAGAATTATTTTAGTCTTAATCCAATTCGATGCCGAGCGTTAACCCGTCATCGAACTAACTTAGCAAAATTCAGCTCTCTTTCTTTCCATTTTAATTACTCTAAAAAAATCCCACCTTACTGATAGTAAGATAATAGTGTTCCTGGAAGAGTAGATATAATCAACGCGTCCCCGAGAATAGTACGACCTCGGTATTTTCCCGAATACCGAGTACTGTTTGCGATAGGTGCACTTGCCTCCTCTCGTTAGAAAACTCGATCATCTAACTCGGCCCGCGGAATCTGACCATTTCGAACCAACCACAGTCGGTCTCTGTTCCGCGGCCATCAAGAGACAAGGCCAAGTGGCCTCACTCCCTCTTAATGTCATTTCTCTCTCCTCCTTTGGATGAAATCTCCAAAATACCCCCTTGCATGCATTCTCTCTCCACAACCAGAGGGGTAGGGGCTGTCATTGGTGCCTTGGGCTGCTAATGGGCCTCATTTGGTGGGCTTGGCCCAAGGGAAATGGCTTGGCCATTATTTTCCTTCTTTAGGTCAAAATGTTGACTTGGTTGACTTTTTGGGTTGACTTGGCAACATGGTGAGTGGGCTGACCCCACTTGTTGGTCATGATCCTAATTGCACCACCAAACTTGGGTTGGGTCAAGGGGATGCCCTACTTAGGCTAATTGGGCCTATGAGTGTGGGTTTGACCAATTTATGTCCAATATTGACTTTGGTCAACTAGGGTCAAAGTGTTGACCCAGTGGCATG
This sequence comes from Platanthera zijinensis, assembly GCA_039513925.1. Taxonomy (NCBI): domain Eukaryota; kingdom Viridiplantae; phylum Streptophyta; class Magnoliopsida; order Asparagales; family Orchidaceae; genus Platanthera; species Platanthera zijinensis. Next base: position 125,091,030 of record CM077086.1, on the reverse strand, counting down.
CCCTAGGGTCCATTTAGATTATTTTTAGGGTTAGGGCAATGTGGTGGGTGTCATGGTGTGGCTAGGGTCCCTATTTAGGCTGGTTTGACCTAGTTTGACTTTGGTCCTATAGTGGGCCCCACATGGCTACAACCCACTACCTATGGTCAAACTTTGCTAATTTCCCTAACACCCACCCTATGCCTAACCAAATCTAAGTTAAGGGGCCTAGAAGTAACATGGGATGTTACAAATCCTATAAACAAAAAAAATAATTTCGTCCCCGAAATTTAAGTTCGGGTCTACGGGGTTCTACTTGCAAGAATTATAAAAAACTTTAAAGCATAAATTAAAATTGAAAGTATCTAGTATCAACCGAATCCACCTATGGGGGGGGGGAATAGGTGTATTGCAGTCTTTTGCGGAATTAAAATAACCTGCACAATTAAGCAAACAGAACACAGAAAACACACAAAAAATTATAGTGGTTCCCCGATTTGGGTACGTCCACTTTCCCCCTTCGACCTATCTCCCACCATGGGACGACTAATTCACTTCTTCAACCGAATTGAAATCCAATCTTCACACTAGGAGCAATGCTCCCCTAACCACTGAAGGAACCCTTCCTACAACGGAGTCACAACTCCACAACAACGGGTTGCACCCAACCCTTACAAATAGGAATGAAAATTCCTTTACAACAAAATTGAATGTAAAAGAAAATACAAACAATGCTTTGGAGATTCCGATGTCCTTCTTTGTTCGTTGAAGTTTGAAAGAAAAGTACGAAGAGTCCACTACCAGATTTCTCACTAGGAATGGATCTTGTCAAGATCGGCGGCGGCAAGTAAGTACGGCGACGATGCTTTGTAGATCCAAACTTCTTGACAAAGCAAGCTAGGTCTTCGAACGATCTCAGTCGGATCAAACGTCTCAACCGATTTGAAAGGGAGAACAAGTCTCGTTCAACGAATCGGAAGACAAGAGATCTCGAGAGAGATACGTTAGCCCGGCTGCTTCCCTCAGTTCTGTCGACCAGCAATCAGAGAGGAACTGAGATCAGCGGCGACGATGACTTCCGATCGGCGACGTGCGTGCGGGTGGAGCTCGTGATTTGTTAGGTCACGACGTCGGCTTCTTTTTCGTATTTTGTATTCCGATCGGTTAGTGTCCTATAGACAACGGAGATAAGTCCGTATATATACCCAAAGGCAAACCCTAGAAGACCGTTGTGGGACCCACCACAGAAATCCCGACATCTGGCCGAACAGAGCAAGACAACCTGGACTAGTCCAGTGAGCGGCAAATTCTGCCTAAGTCAAAATCGGTGGGAGTTGTTGGTAATTCCCATCGATGTCAGCGGGAATTACTCTCGACTCCCGTCGATTCTGCCTTGGTAGAAATTCGGTTTTTACATTTGCCAGCCGGAATAAGTCGCTGGGAGACACTAATTGATTCCCGTCTAAGTCGGCGGGAATCACTAACAGTTCCCGTCGAAGTCGGCGGGAATCACTAGCAATTCCCGTCGATTTTGACTTAGAAGAATTTTCCTTCTTCCTTCTTTTTATAACTTGGTCTTTGACTCATCCTTGCTCCTTCTTCTGCTCTTGATCTACCTTGACCCTGTACTTGAAAATAAGTACACTCCAATAGAGAGAGCACACGTGAATCAACACACTAATCTACACAACGAGAGATTACATTGCGTAGACCCATGTATATTGACCCACTGCACCCTGATATTGGTGTGTACTTAGCTTGGAATAGCTGCAAGCACAACTTGATATAAGAATGTCAAATACATTGTGAATCCATCTTAGCTTGACTAGAGTCTTCTTCAAATCCAGGTAATTGTGGATACAATACCCAACAATCTCCCCTATTTGAATAAGCAAAAATCCTACTAGCTAAGATGAATTACACTAAACGTAAAGATATATATAAATGTATGCGTGACAAGAAATCAAGGTAATAATGTTTCACGCATTCAAAACAGAAATTGAATCAGCATATGATCATATATATATATATATATATATATATATATCTAAAGTGTTTTTCATTTTTAATTACAAGAACAGAAGTACACGCATAATGAAAATTAAATATTTAGGTTTCATGTCTTTCCCTCCTTTGCCTCAGCTTCTCTTTGATGTTTTGCCATGAAATTCTTGCTTTTCCTTTCAAAACTATTCCTTTGGCTTTGGGTAGTACCTGGGGGGAGGAGCTTTGTTTTCAACTGTGTTTGTCCTGAAGAATATATTTCTTTTTGCCTTAAATTCTTTGTGTCTTTCCCATTCGTACTGACTATAGACTTCATTTCTGTCAAGCACTCCTCGCTGTTGTAACATGATTGTATCAAGTATGATGCTCCTAGAAACGGGACTCCATCGTTCGTTTTTTACTTCACTTTCCTTTCTTCTTAGCTTCATCTTTGATTGATTGTCTTTAGAGATTCCTTCTTTAAGCTTTCTCTTCCCTTTCGCAATCACTTCTTGATCAAAGAACGCACTGTTTGCTGCTTTAGCAGCCTTTTTAGCATCAGCTTCACTTAAGGGAAACTCCTCAGCAATAGCAACATCATCAGCAGCAGTAGTAACATAGTCAGCAGGATCAACCTCAGGATCAACAGGAATAGGAATACCTGACGCTTGTTGAACGAGCCAATGACAACTGTCAAATACATATTAGTTTGATTGTTTGAAGTTGTCGACTATAATTTTCTCTAGCCCCTCCATCTTAGCTACATATTCCTTCTCCCCCTTTTTGGCTTCCAGCGCTATTGAGTGTGCATAAGAGTGCAGTGACTCATCTATATGCTTCACATTCTGAGTGAAATCGGCCAGCAAGGTTTGTTGATTTGAGTTGAGGGTGACCATATTGGCATCGAAAAGTTTGATGTTGTTGGCCACGACATGAGCATTTTGATTGACCACCGCCAGGTCAGTTGTGGTCTTCTTTAGCCCTTGCATAAGAAGAGTGACGGCATTGCCAGCCTCAGCATACTTGGCTTCAAATCTTTCTTCCATTTTATCCATCTTGTGATTTATCTCCACAATGTTCTTTAGCATCAGATCTTCTGATTGCTTTATTCGTTTGAGTACTCTATTGTGATAACGTTTAAAAGATATCTTCAGCTCGTCTACTATACCTTGAATGATGTTCACAGTGTGATTTGCCAGGCTAGTCCAAACTGATGTTCTTGATGTATGGCCTGGTCATGTTCTGGAGTGATATGGTTCTGAGAGTCATGACTTTCCTCTTCAGATTCACTTATGGAGCTCAAAAAATTTACAGTCTCCTATGGAGGGATTGAAGCAGCATCTGCCATGTTGTCATATATTCTCATCTCCCCATCCAACAGAGTATCAAGTTATACCTGAGGCCTTGAGGTCTTCCCCTCAACTATAGTGCCAATCACGTCAGGAACCTTTACCTGAATCTGTTCCTCAGAAGGGAGTTCAGAATCAACCTCCCTCATAGCCATATCATTTCCAGCATGCTCATCCTCAAGATCCTCAGCAACACTCTTTTCAGGGGAATTCACATCATGTTGACTATCATCAACATTGTCCACATCATCCTCTTCTTCCTCCTCGTCAATCTGATCAGTAGCAAGGGTTTCTACCACATCCTTAGCGATGAGGGAAATATCAGTAGCAGTATTTACTTGATCTGGGACTAATGCTTCCATACTGAGGGCAGCAGAAGGATTGGGTAGTGACTCCCCCTCATTTCCTGCATTCAGCAGATCAGGAACTTCATTGGGCTCATCCGAAGGATTTGTGAACTCAGGTGCTCTGTCTTTCTCATCAATACGTGTTGCAGGAGCTCCCCCTTAGACAATTCTTCTTTCCCACTTATCGAAGACGTTGGAGTCCATCTTCTTTAGATAGTGAAGGAGAAATCCTTTAGTCATATCAAATCTATCTCCATCCATCTGGTGCAGGTAGGGACTGATGATTCGTCCGAAGTTTGGGTGCGTAGAGTATCTTTTATTTTCTCAAACAACATGGCCCCCAAGTTCATTTTCTTTCTGCACACAATGGCTATCAGGCTATTGAACATGTAACCTGAGATGTGATCATGGGAGCTAGGCTTGCAGATCAGTACCTTCCATATGATTTCTGAAATAAGCTTTCCTTCGTCATTCATATCCTTGCGTTTAATGGCCCTAGTTCCTCGAGTCAAGCCACAGAATAGCAAGGTCCTGGTACGATCATCTTCGTCTAGATAGTCCTCTTGCTCGGAGCTGGAGAGCTTGAGATGACGGGACAGTCTAGCAGCCGTCATCTTTATCCTGAGGCCTGCTATCTTACTCTTTATCATTGTGTCCTCGTGACGCAGCTTGGAGTTAGTGAAAAACTCTAGAACTTCCTTGTTGAGAACCTTGCACGGGTGCTCAAGAATGAAGGAGAGTCTAGCTTGTTCCAGCATCAGAATGATGTTTTTGAAATTTGTCTGAGGCATGAGCAAAGCCTGTCCTTACTAATTCACTTCCAGTGAGTAGCCCGACCGTTGTTCGAGGAGCCATTTGAAACTTTTTCTCTCGGAGGGTCCAAGGACGGAGACGGGTAGCAGGCGGTGAGTAGTTGACGCCCTAGGGTACGCGCAGACTGAGGCCAAAGAGATGCGTGCGTCGGGGCTGAAGGGCTTTCGGGAGTCCGGGCTCGAAGAGAGGCGACGGTCGACGATCGACGGGAGCTGGATGCAAATGACAGGGCTGGCGAGACACTTGCAGACTACACGATCTTTGGGAGGCTGAAGGGTTTCCACTAATTTCCGCAGAGAAGCAGAACGGACGGGGGCCGATTTTTCGCAATGTCCGCTAACTTGTAATGATTGACGGGAATGTGAAGGGTCGGGGAATGCTTACGCACTTTTCTGCTAATGTATAATGATCGAGTCGACAAGAATTTTGTTGATGTTCGCTAATGATTTCCGCTAATTTCAGCTACCGTATAGTGACAGAGTCGACGGGTTGGTGATTTCCTTGATCTTCTAAATGATCGATTAAAAATTTTGGGGTCATAATAGCTAAGTCGAGTTAAATGGAAGGTTAACACTAGAATAAATCACTGGCTTTTTCTTAGTGAGTTCAAAATGTAATAATTGTAATTGCAACTACTGGTACAAGTCCCTTGAGATTTATCGGGCCATTTGACACTCACTTTCACAAATTATCAAGGTTTTTAAAGTTTTTTTTTCAGTTTTCAAAATGAGGATCATATGGTTATTTGCTTGCGTGTCCTTCCATTCAAGGTGTGTATATATATATATATATATCTTGAAATTATCTACATATATATCTGTATATATATATCTACGTATTGCGATTCAATTTTCCAAATTGAATGCGCGTACCTGGGATTACTAGGATGATCTTTCGGATCCACTATTTGAAGCACGAAGAGTGTCATGTACATGAAGGACACAGTAGTTAAAATTATCTCTTTTCCCATATCCTTGTTCCAGAGCAAGCCATGAACATCTCTTGTCCAGGTCCCATCATGTTCATGGGTACCTAGACTATCCTGCAGAATAAAATTACCTTACCTTAGGAACCCAATAGGTATTGGGTCCTAGGTTCTTGTCAGTATTATATACAGTATGCCTTCCCACAGGATTTCTGACAGGAAGGCTATCTCTTGCCGAAGGATGTGGACATACCCTTTCCCTTGGCACAGAAGGATTGTGCCAACAGTCAATGGCAAAGTGACTCACTCTACCACAACACCATCACTCATGGATATTGTACCTCCTTTTCTGACCAGATATACTAATGGAGTTAGTCACGATCCTAGGTCTGAAAGGGGCAGAGCTGGTTCTGCTCTCAGATTTTCCCTTTCCACCGAGACACGAGGGGGGTCTGATGGTGAACATGTGGTGAGTGTTATGAGACCTGGTAAATGGTGCTTTCTTTTAAGCCAGCACACATCCGGGGGCCCAAGTGATGCTTGCTATATGATTGCCATCTCTCTTTTCCTTTGTCCTCGGGTGGGAAGATGTTCCGTGAGAGCTGGTTCCTGCAATATCATAAAGTATGGGGGCTGAGGCCGTAAATACAAATGGTTCACGATGAGTCGTGTGTATTTTCTCAGGGGTAGCCATAACAACACTTACACTATGAGTGTTTTTACATGAGGGCCGATCATTCTTGCAGTGACCATAGTTGTTCTTATGGTCATACCTGAAGGAATGATGTGTGCCCTTCCTACTCGGTGTGGGGGGTTTGTAAACAGTTTCCCCATTTCTCCACGATTTTATAATTCGCGAGATCCACCCGTTTTCTCCCTTTCTCTTAATAACATCTACCTTGGAAAAATTAGATACTATCCTCTTCTCGGTCTCTAGATGAAACTCTAGATCCGAGATCTTTGAGTCCTTCACCTTGATGGATTTAAATTAGAGGTCCATCATGGTCCTTAAATGAGCAATTTCCTTAGCTTGTTTCTCAACAAGCAAGTTGCTCTCCTGAAGGGCTCTATGAAGGGAATCAAGAGTTTCAATCTGTTAATTGAAGCTGTCAATATCCCTTCCATCAACTGATGGACAATCCACCGAACTTCTCCTGTCTTCAGGAGATACATGAGGGAAAGAGCAAGAGGAGGAAGATACCTGATCCTGATTGGGCTGATCAGGGTTAGAGTTATGGTCTGCAAAAGCTGATGTTTTAGCTTCATCACAACTGCATTCCTCAAACTCTTCTTCAGTCTCTTATAGAGAAATGGGAGCCCTGATATTTAAAGGTTGTTCTTGACTTTCATCTTCAGAGATGAGGACCCCCACATATGCTTCATCTTCTTGCTGGCATTCATTCCAGGCAGTCTTCTTTCCCTCTATGAGGTCAGAGATTGTTTCCCACATGGACATTGCAGTCTTAAACTTATCCAATCTTGTAAGAGATGATCCTGACCAAATATATGAAATGATCTGTTGAACCAGCTTGTCCAAGTTGAATAGTGAGAGCTCAGTTTCAGACATCTCTGCGGGACTCTTAGGGATTTGGAGATCTTCTCCAGAGTCAGAAGCCTTCATGGGAATTAAGGGGCCCTCATCCATAATGAATAAAGCACGGGGGTCAATGGCTTCCATATGAAACTGAACTCTCATTTTCCAGATGGGAAAATATTCTTTTGTGCATGCAGGCAGTCTCAGGGGAGAGACATCTGGGTATAGCTCCATGCTTGAATCTTGTTTTCTCCTCGACACTAGACACAGGATGTTACTCAAGGCGTTAACCTTATTGATGAGTAACCTCCCTCTGATACAACTTGAAAGTATCTAGTGTCAACCTAATCAACCTATGGGGGTGGGGGGGAATAGGTGTATTGCAGTCTTTTGCGGAATAAAAGTAACCTGCACAATTAAGCAAACAGAACGCAGAAAACACATGAAGAATTATAATGGTTCCCCGATTTGGGTACGTCCACTTTCCCCCTTAGACCTATCTCCCACCAAGGGACGACTCGGTCACTTCTTCAACCGGATTTAAATCCAATCCTCACACTATGAGCAACGCTCCCCTTACCACGGAAGGAACCCTTCCTACAACGGAGTCACAACTCCACCACAATGGGTTGCACCCAACCCTTATAACTAGGAATGAAAATTTATTTACAACAAAATTGAATGTAAAAGAAAATACAAACAATACTTTGGAGATTCCGATGTCCTTCTTTGTTCGTTGAAGCTTGCACGAAAAGTACGAAGAGTCAACTACCGGATTTCTCACTTGGAATGGATCTTATCAAGATCGGCGGCCGCAAGTAAGTGCGGCGACGATGCTTTATAGATCCAAACTTCTTGACGAAGCAAGCTAGGTCTTCGAACGATCTCAGTCAGATCAAACATCTCAACCGATTCGGAAGGGAGAACAAGTCTCGTTCATCGAATCAGAAGACAAGAGATCTCGAGAGAGATACGTGAGACCGACTGCTTGCCGCGGTTCTGTCGACCAGCGATCAGAGAGGAACTGAGATCAGCGGCGACGATGACTTCCGATCGGCGACGTGCGTGCGGGCGGAGCTCGCGATTCGCTAGGTCACAGCGTCAGCTTATTTTTGGTATTTTATATTCCGATCCGTTAGTGTCTGTAGACAATGGAGATAAGTCCATATATATACCCAAAGGCAAACCCTAGAAGACCGTTGTGGGGCCCACCAGGGAAATCCCGACATCTGGCCGAACAGAGCACGGCAACATGGACCGGTCCAACGATTGTCAAATTCTGCGAAAGTCAAAATCGGCGGGAGTCGTTGGTAATTCCCGTCGATGTCGGCGGGAATCACTCTCGACTCCCGTCGATTCTGCCTTGGCAGAAATTCGGTTTTGACATTTGCCAGCCGGAATAAGTCGGCGGGAGACACTAATTGATTCCCGTCGAAGTCGGCGGGAATCACTAACGATTCCCGGCGAAGTCGGCGGGAATCATTAGCGACTCCCATCGAAGTCGGCGGGAATCACTAGCGATTCCCGTCGATTTTTACTTAGAAGAATTTTCCTTCTTCATTCTTTTGATAACTTGGTCTTTGACTCATCCTTGCTCCTTCTTCTGCTCTTGATCTACCTTGACCCTGTACTTGAAAATAAGTACACTCCAATAGAGAGAGCACACATGAATCAACACACTGCTCTACACAACGAGGTATTACATTGCGCAGACCCGTGTATATTGACCCACTGCATCCTGACATTTGTGTGTACTTAGCATGGAATAGCTGCAAGCACAACTTGATAGTAGAATGTCAAATACATTGTGAATCCATCTTGGCTTGACTGGAGTCTTCTTCAAATCCGGGTAATTGTGGATACAATACCCAACAAAAATGTACTTGATGTAAATAACTCCGGGTGTTGCTCCAACATCAGATCCCTCGGCTCCCAGGTGTGCTCCTCCCATCCATGGTTGGACCACAACACCTTCACGAGAGGGACCATCTTCTTCCGCAACACTCGGACGGTCGTATCGTCAATCCGAATCGGCTCCAGTCTAACTGATTTGTCTGGCGCTACTGGTCCGGCTGTGGTAGTAATGTGTTGTTCCGACCGAAGGAGAGCTCTTCGCAAGGATGAGACATGGAAGACGTCGTGTAAGGTACTCAACTCCGATGGCAGCAGTAGTCTGTAAGCCAAGGGGCCGATCCGCTCCAGGATCAAGTATGGACCCATGTATCGCGGACTGAGCTTCTTGTACCTCCGCACCCGAGAGACATCGTATACTGGATGAATCTTTAGGAAAACTATGTCTCCAACCTGGAACTCCACCTTCCGGTGCCGAGCCTCATAATACTTTGCCTGCCTGCTCTGGTCCTCTAGTAGCCGATCCCTGATCAAACGAATCTGAGCCTCCGTGTCTTCCACAAAATCTGAACCAAGAGTTCGAGTGTCCACATCCTGAACCCAAGATAGTGGTGCCCGGCACTTCCTCCCATAAAGTGCCTCATATGGAGACATCCCGATGCTAGCCTTATAGCTTTTATTGTACGAGAACTCAATCAGTGGTAGCAGCCTCTCCCAAGGCTTCCCCGTATCAAATATGCATAGTCTGAGCAGGTCCTCCATAGTCCTGTTTGTCCGCTCCGTCTGGCCATCGGTCTGCGGATGGAAAGTAGTTGCTAAAAGTTAGTTTGGACCCAAGTAAGCATGCACTGCCCTCCACTCCCTAGAAGTGAAGCGACCGTCTCGGTCCGAGACAATAGACCTGGGGATGCCATGATATCCGATGAACTGATCCACGAACACTCTCACCAAAACTATAACTGGAGCATCCTTCCTGAACGGAATGAACCGCACTACCTTGGTCAGTCTGTCTACAATGACCCAGATGGAATCGTGCCTAGAGTGGGAGCGAGGCAGTCTGTGTACAAAATCCATAGTAATGTCCTTGAACTTTCACTCTGGGACTGGCAGTGGCTGTAATAAACCTCCCGGGCTCTTGCACTCCTCCTCACATGCTGGCAGGTCTCGCAGTGTGTCACAAAATAGGTGATCTCCCTCTTCATCCCAGGCCAGTACATGGTCCTCCGTAAGTCTGCCCACATCTTGGTGATGCCGGGATGCACTGAGTATCTGGAGCAATGTGCCTCTCTGAGTATGTCATCCCGGATATCATCTCCTGCTGGAATGTATACTCGACCAAAGAATCGAAGGAGACCATCCTACAGCATGTAATCCTCATACTTGCCCCCTTCCAGGGCACTGAAAATAGGCTCTAGTGCTGCATCCAGTCTCTGATGTGTAACAATGCGCTCTCGTATATCATCATCACTGATCAAGGAGCTCAGGTACTCTCGATACACAACTGGCTCGGCCTCTAAAACCAAGGTAATATACATATCTTCCATCATGCGTAGCAACTCTATAGACATCACCTGAGGCTCCGGTCCAGAAGTGACGGATCTCCTTCTCAAAGCATCCGCTACAGTATTTTCCTTCCCCGGGTGATAGTGCATCTCATAATCATAATCGCAGAGGAATTCTAGCCATCTCCTCTCGCACAGGTTCAGATCCTTCTGCATGTCAATGTACTTGATATTCTCTTGATCCGATTAGATATCACAATGAATCCCGTATAAGTAGTGTCTCCACGTCTTGAGGGAGAATACCACAACGCCGAGCTCGAGATTATGTACTGGATAGTTATGCTCATGCTTCTTCAACTGTTGCGAAGCATAAGTAATAACATGTCCATGCTACATCAGGACAACACCCATACCCTGATAAGAGGCATCTGTATAAATCTGGAATCCTTCACTCCCAAATGGGAGTGCAAGGATAGGAGATGAGGTGAGTCGGTCCTTCAGTTCCTGAAAAGCTGCCTCGCACTGCTCTGTCCAATCAAAAACCGCATCCTTCTTCGTCAAGGACGTGAGGGGGAGGGCTATCCTCGAAAATCCCTCCACGAACTTGCGATAATAGCCTGTTAAACCCAAGAAGCTGCGGATGTCTGACGTTGTCTATGGCCGTGGCCAATCCCGCACTGCCTCTATCTTGGCTGGATCCACTGCCAATCCAGCCCCGCTGATAGTATGCCCCAGAAAAGCGACCTCCTGCATCCAGAACTTGCATTTTGAAAACTTTGCATACATCTAAAACTCCCTCAGCCTCTGTAAAACCTGTGCCAGGTGCTTTGCATGCTCCTTCTGAGTTCGGGAGTAGATCAGGATATCATCGATGAATACTATGACCAAGCGATCTAAATAAGGCTCGAACATACGGTTCATGAGCGTCATGAATGCAGAGGGGGCATTCGTGAGCCCAAAAGGCATCACTGTTAACACATATTGCCCATAGCGTGAACTGAATGCCGTCTTCGGTATATCTTCTTCCCGGATGCGGAGCTGATAGTATCCGGACAACAAGTCTAGCTTAGAGAACAAGAAAGCTCCCTTAAGCTGATCAAACAACTCGTCTATCCGAGCTAGTGGAAAGGTATTCCGAACCGTCAACCGGTTCTGCTCTCTATAATCTATACATAACCGCAACGATCCGTCTTTCTTCTTCACAAATAGAACGGGTGCTCCCCACGGCAATGAGCTCGGCCGCACAAATACCGACTCCACTAGCTCCTGAAGCTGAGTCCTGAACTCTGCAAACTCCCTGGGAGCCATCCTGTAAGGTGCCCGGGACACTGGTCTCGCCCCCGGCACCAACTGAATCCTTAAATTAAAATCCTGGGCTGGTGGTAGTCCGGGCAATTTCTCCGGGAACACATCGGAGAAATCCCGAGCAACCGGGATGTCAGCTATGGAACTCTCTACTGCTGCCATCTCGAAGCAAATGAGGTACACCTCCTCCCCCTGCTCATAGGCCTTGATAGCCTTGTACAGAAGATAAAGAAAGGTGGGGAATACGACAGATACCTTCAATGGTGACATAGGAATATCCATGTCTGAATGTGATCCTCTTAGAGGGGCAGTCGATCTGGGCATGGTTCCTATAGAGCCAGGTCATGCCCAAAATCAGATCAAAGTCCGGCAATCTCAAGACCGCTGCTGGAGCCTCGAATGCCTTACCTCCGATCTCGGCCTCCATATTTCAGCTATCTGTGGTCCATAGCTCTGAGCCATCAGGAAGACGCACCCTCATTTCAAGGCCAGGGAACCTTTCCACACCCTCTATTCCTTCAATAAACGTGTCCGACACGAATGAGTGGGAGGCACCCGTGTCGAAGAGAGTATGGGCGGGCTTGCCGCTTATCATAACTATCCCTGGGTTTTGTTTGAGTTCAAAGATAAAGATTATTTCTAAGGTTCTCAAGGTACTCATTAAAGTTGAAAATTCAAAATTTTGCAATAATTAAAGTACCTGTAATCACTTCTTCGGGGTTCCTCTGCTCCGTGAGGTCCAGTGCATACATTTGTTCCTGGCCACGTCCTCGGCCATGATGTACATGACCTCAGCCTCAACCTCATCCTCGGCCTCGACCCTGGTGTGTTGGAGGTGCCACTGGAGGTGGAGGAGGAGGGAGTGGGTTGATCTGATGTGGTCACTATGACCTGATGTGCCCAAGCTGGCCCCATCCAAAGCACGTGATCTGCCTCTGACCCCGATTGTCTTGCCACATTGGTCCTATCATCTACAGAGGTGGGGGAGCCAATGGTGGAGGAGGCCCCTGCTCCTGCTTGTAGTTGGGATGATGAAGTCCCCCACCCCTCCTGTATCCAATAACTTTTCCTCTCTGAGATGCCCTGCTACTTTCTCTGGATGATGACCCCTCTAGCGGTCTCTTTCCTCTGCCTTGCACCATGTCTCCAGCTTCTTCGCCATCTTAATAATCTGTGTAGTGGTGCCATGAGATATGAACAATAAGGGCTGCCTTAAGGAGTCTCGGAGCCCATGGTAGAATCTTTTTGCATACTTCCGGTCATCCAAGTCATGGAATCCTGCAAATCTAGCCAAGTGGGAGAACTCTCTTTGATATTCGATCACCAATCTGCTCCACTACTAGAGGTTCAGAAATCTCGCTTCCAAGGCATCTATGTCTGTGGAGGATACATTGTGCTCTAAGACCGCATCACTGAATTCCTCCCAAGAAATATCCATCAGCTCCCTATCAGCATATGTAGAGTCTCACACAGACTTCCACCACCTCTTCGCATGAGCCTCCAGTACCGAGGTGGCAAGAGGGACTACATGTATGACTGGGCAGCTGATGCCAGCTAACAGCTCCTGAATAGTCTCCAGCCACTCCTCCGTCTTCACAGCATCTTCTGCCCCGCGGTACACTGGCGGAGACAGACTCTTAAAGGCATTCAACCAATTTGACCCTAGGTTTGGTAGCTGTGTCTGGGCTTGTTGGGCTCTGAAGGCATCTAGGATAGCCGTCAGAGTTTGTCCCATATCTGTATGCATGAAAGGAGTGGCAGCCGGAGGGGGAGGAACAACATTCTGTGGAGGCTGCATAAAGGTAAGGTAAATGTAAAAATTGGCCTAACTCATTGCTTAGTGGACTGTTTTATGTGACTTTTGCACATGGGCACACCATTGCTTCTGCTACATAGTTTGTCCGCAAACTAATGCTCGAGCGGGGTGTTCCAGTGTTGTGGACTTATTTCTCATATGATCGTTTGTTCAAGTGATACCAGTTTGTAAGATCCTACTCCCCCTTCCGAGGAGTTAACCGGGATCTTTTGCCCAGAACTGCTGTCTTGTAGTGACACTAACTCACGGGTTAGTAGACACCGCATGACGCTGATCCTGCAGGAGAGAACGATCATAAACCTTTTAGCCAATCGAGAAAAAGAAGTAATGTATAGCAGAAAGAGAAACAACTATAGTCCACAACCACAGAGTACATATCATATATAAAATGAAGGTACAGAAACATAGTCCATAATGAGTACAATAATAGAGAAGTAAGGGCTTATGCCTGATACATGAATATCTGAATATCTCACTCTGTCAAGAACATAAGCGGAAACTATCTATATCATCATCTGGTCTCGTCCTACCTAAGGACGCACAGTAATAGTAGTAGCTGGTGGTAATGGTATCTGCTCCTCAAGTCCCGCCACCTCATCGTGCTTGTGCTCCATCTCCTCGAGCTCCTAAAATGATATGTTCACCGACCATTAGTCAAAAAGACTAAGTCGTTTCCTCCACACCTCGCCCTGCAACTCCTAGGTACCGTGCGGGAGGACGAAGCGGAGGACAACAAGGGGTATTCAATGTAAAAACAGGTGACAGTGGTACTAGCTAGCAGTATGTAAACAGTATAAATGATTCTATTCTAGCAGTTCTATAAATGAAGTAAGTGCAGTAGAAAAGAACAGTAAAAAGTAAGTACAGCAGCTGAAGTATGAATAGTAAGAGAACTATACTACCACTATTCTATCATCACAGAAGTACCCTAACTTATATGAATGCCCATACAAACTTATATGTTTGAGTTTCCAAATTAACTTATCATATAAAAGAGCCCATACTAGTTTATATGATAAGGATCCATGTAGTGTATGACCTAATGAGTATGAATGATTATGCTATGGTTATGCAACAAGTAAGTGCAACACCCGCACGCGACTTTGAGATCCCAGACCTTTAGTTCCCACTTTTCGAGAGCTTGCATCACTCTCAGATACCACCATTGTGGCTACGGCAGCAGCGGATCAGGCTTCTCCGCTTTCTAGGCGGTTATACACACTACTAGGCCTAGACCTCTCTTGTACGCCTATGTACACATACTAAGTGCACTTTAGAGTCTCTGCGTACTAATTGCTAGCTTCCTGCAAGACTTTTAGGTCGGTTATACGTCTTCGGGGATTGTCTTCCGGACCGTAGTAATAAACAACATACTGGCCCTTCTACTCGTACACCTCACCCGAGTCACCGTACTGCCATCAGTGTGACGATTGGCCAGTACCGCATGACCCACCACAATTTGTTTACTCACATGTAATGATTTAACCCGAGCCCCTGGCTCGCAGGACCAACCTGTCCTGGCATAAATCTCCCGAGCCTCCAGCTCGCAGGACTAACCTGTCCTAAATCTCTCCAACCCATCATGGGTGAGAATACACATAAAGTTCAGTTCCCTCCAACCAATCACGGGTGTGCATGTGTACCATTTCCCTTAGCCTAGTATACTACTCTTGTCTACCGATTATTAAACTTAGTAGTTTAGGGTTAATCCCAGGACTGCCCAAGGTATGCCCGATGAAGGGGTCTCGAAGGCACTAGGAACCAAGATGGAATTAAAAATCCAAAGTTCCCTTTTGCAAGGATAATTACTTTTAGTTGATGTCTACCCATGATCCACACTAAACTCTACTTATTACTATTGGGCGATCCTAATGACTTAAGTTATTATCGGGGAGGGCGACGGTCTTCCTCCGACCTCCACTCCAATTGTTACCCAATGACTTGCACTTTACTCTCGTCACTAAGTCAACACTACCCACCAGGGTTATACTTCCAATCGTAATCTCTAGCTCAATTATCGATCTATCCCCCGGTGGGCCTTATGATATAACCTATTTTTACTATGCGTAGCCTATGACCTAATACTACCCCGAAGTCGAACTTCCAATTTCTTGGGCCACCAACCCCTAATTATTTATCCTACGGTGGTATGGACTAATGAAATGAGCATGTTGATTTTCATAACTTTCCTAGGTCATTAAGGCTTCTAATTAAATCATTTAAATTAATTCCCTATGTCACTTTACACATGAAGTAGTACAATTTATAATCCACTGACCTAAGGAATTTTTCCTGGGTTGTATATTGATAAAATATTGCTGTATACAGAGTTTCATAATTTTCCTTTGAATATTTATATTTATTCCTTAATTAATACAAAATCAACATAATTACCATTTTCCAAATGAAGTATATGGAATACATAAGACAAAATTCCATGAAAGTTACAGAACATATATATCATTAATTTAAGACTAATGGAAGAGTTTCATTAACCTCTATAGTGTAATGGCCTATCAACTTCCATTCTTAATTATTTAACAAAATGCCATTATGCTAATTTAAAAATTATCAGTACATCCAAAATTTTTGAGATAATTACACAAGGCTAATCATACAAATATACAATGCTAGAAATAATTTCAAAATTTTCTGATATGTATTTGCATCAATTCATGAATAATTGCAATAAGGGTAAAATCGTAATTTCAATGCATTTTACTCCAAAGGTTCTCAAACAGAAGGATAAAATTTTCATAAGTCAATCATAACCTCCATTTTAACTTGACCGAATTTGGGGATTTTTATTTGATCAAAATCTTTTTTTCCAATTTATTTTCCAAAAGGGCTATATTTTTAAAAATTCCAAATAATGGGATTTTTGATCCCAATAATCCCATAATTAAGCTGAGGAGTTCACTTTACCCTAATGGACCTTCTGGAATCCATTCCATGATTTTTGGATGCCTCAATTAGGCAGAATGTACAACATATCATTTATTGCTATTTGCACCCCAAGGCTATACATAGCCAACACATGCAAGTGGATTAACCCAACATACAGTGGTCCAATTGTGCTAAAATTTTTATCATTCACATATGATGTCCTCAAGGACCTGTCACCAAAATTTGGGGACATTTGGAGGCATATTACTCCAATTATTTCATTTATTTAATTTTAAGTATTATGAGAAATACTATAAAAATATTTGTCACAAAAATTCCCAATTTTTGGAAGGGGCTAGATAGGCCCTAGTCAAGCACATGCCCAAAATTTTGGGTCATGTGGACTTCTGGTTCGGTATGGGCTTAATTTATACTTTCTGCCCTAGCCTAGGAGCATCCATAGAAAAATGGTCCTATAGATCAGACCACCAGATTAAAATTCAAGTTAAGGGTGGCAAATTAAAGATAACATTACTGGCTACATTTTCCATTCAGGGGTAAAGTTATGGTGATGCCTCTATGTTCCCTAATTTTTACAAGCAATCTGACTCTAAAAGTGTGACAATTATTTAATTTTCATAACAACTAAATATTATATCATATAAAATCAAATTGCACGAATCCTAAAGCAGCCTGGACGGCATCTCGTCGTCCCCAAGCAATCAACGGCCCAAATGCATTCTTCCTGGGACATCTTTGTTGGCGGTATCTGGCCAGCTGAGCCACCAGCACCCCCGGCAGATGTCGCCACCACCTTCACTAAGGTGGGGGCTTGCTGTTCCCGGCAGTGAGGCCGCCAGAGTTGGCTCCTCTGGCGAACCCGAGCAAGAAGTAAAACTCGGAATTTTCACACTTTGCTCTCAAGGCATCGGGCTCAATTGAGCCCGATATCTCCCCTAATCGATTTAGTTGACTAGTATAGAGAGAGGGGCGGCGAAACGAATATGTTCCAGGCCTTGGCGGCGGTTGTGGCGGCGGTTTGCCATGCCCGAGCTGCTCCGGCGATCTACTTCCTGATTCCTTGATTCTCCACCAAATTCCTTGCTCCATCTATATAACTCCAGTCGTTTCCTCCTTCTGAAGCTACTAGTGGGGTTATTTTGAGCTCGGGTGGGCTTTATAAGGAGTTAACTCCAAGGTGAGCTCGGGCTCAACCTTGGATGCTTCACCCATGGTGCCAATTGCCCACCCCAACTCAAAATTCCACTAAAATGCTTCATGTGGCCGACCAGCAAGCTGTGGCAGAGAGAGCCAAGGCCAAGTGGCCTCACTCCCTCTTAATGTCATTTCTCTCTCCTCCTTTGAATAAAATCTCCAAAATACCCCCTTGAATGCATTCTCCCTCAACAACCAGATGGGTAGGGGCTGTCATTGGTGCCTTGGGCTGCTAATGGGCCTCATTTGGTGGGCTTGGCCTAAGGGAAATGGCTTGGCCATTATTTTCCTTCTTTAGGTCAAAATGTTGACTTGGTTTACTTTTTGGTTTGACTTGGTCAACATGGTGAGTGGGCTGACCCCACTTGTTGGTCATGAGCCTAATGGCACCACCCAACTTGGGTTGGGTCAAGGGGGTGCCCTACATAGGCTAATTGGGCCTATGAGTGTGGGTTTGACCAATTTAGGCCCAATGTTGACTTTGGTCAATTAGGGTCAAAGTGTTGACCCAGTGGCATGCCCTAGGTTCCACATAGATTGTTTTTAGGGTTAGGGCAATGTGGTGTGGTCATGGTGTGGCGAGGGTCCCTATTTAGGCTAGTTTGACCTAGTTTGACTTTGGTCCTATAGTGAGCCCCACATTGCTACAACCCACTACCTAGGGTCAAACTTAGCTAATTTCCCTAACACCCACCCTATGCCTAACCCAATCTAATTTAAGGGGCCTAAAAGTAACATGGGATGTTACATCGTCGACCTGAGCTTGAATTTCGTCGAGCTCAACTAAGAGAAGATACTCTTAGTTCTTCGAGTTTAGCACGACTATCATTGAGCTGAGTTCGACGAACATTGAACTTATATTCGGAACTCTGAAATTCTTCTAAGACTGATTCTCCTGAAGACCACTACAGGCTGTTCTATGAAATCTGAATCTAAAGGACTGCCCTAAACCCTAGGACGAACAACAATGAACCTGGCTATACAAGGTGGGTCAAACATCCTTAGTAGTTAACCTAGCCCAAATCTAAATAAGGGGTTCAAACAATCTCACCATATTTGGGTGAGGTCGCTACAACAAAATAAAGAAAAACATAAAATCACAGCATTAAAATATCTGACAGAATTTGAAAATCATTGGCAGATATATATATAGATATGGTACATGTATATTGTTCAAATCAAAACAATAAACAAAATTAAGAGTATATAAATTAGACTGGGGAGGAGAAGAAGATTTGGCAAAAATTATCTTGTTTGGATTAGCTGCTTCTGTTAGAGTCATCTTCATGTCTGAGTCACCAATTGTTTTCGGAGATACAGCTCTGGGACCACTGCTTCAGGGTGCAAGTTCATATAAATGTTAGTATTGAAAAGTTTGCCCACTTGGTACTTCTCAAGTTCCTTCTTACTGTAGGATGACATAGTTAAGAATTGAGAGGAGTCTTTTCCTTCTTTCCTTTTGCTTTTCTAATCTGAGATAGAGAAATTAATTCATTAAATCTAGCCATTCTAGAATTTGGATCCATCTTTAGGTCATAAGCATGAGACAAAGTCCTTTCAGGACTATTATATTTTCCAGGTTCAACTAGAGCTTTTGGAGGACTTGCTGGATTTAGAGGAAGATGAGAACTGCTTCTTGAAGATTTAAGATGTTGATGTTGATGCTGATTGCTTCCTTAAGAATAAAATCTTGAAGATCTGTATTGCCTTTGGTATGTTTGGGTATATGAGGTAGATCTTTATGATACATTTCCTGAAGCACCTGCTGCTGGAGGAGGAGAAGGCCGAGGAGTACCTCTCCAGTTCCTTTTAGAAGGAGGAGGAGGAGAGTACCTTCTACTCTTCTTCCTTGCTTTTTGCTCATTCTTTGACAACCACTTCCAATTAGGCATCCCTTTATATAGAGTTATTTTGTTAAAAATGTAATATAGAGTGTCTGCAGTTGGATTAGGCTTGGGAACAGACTTTGGAGGGGCTTTCTTCTTTAGCTTCCTCTTCATAGAAGATGGCTCATCATCATCATCATCTTCATCATCAGATGATCAGGAGGATTGGCATAAAAATCATCAATCTCTTTGAGAGTTTCTTTGGAGATCTGCTTCTCAGCCTGAGGCTATACTTGAGATTCTTGTTCTGCAAAACTTTGAGTAACAGTTTGATTTTATTTTGCTTCTTTTACTATATCTGCAAGCATGATATCATCCAAGTTTGGTATAGGACTTTCATCCATTTTGTAAGTTGGAGGAGAGATAGCCTTAGGGCTGATTATATGAATGGCTCAATAACTACAAAATTGGCCTTCAGTAGCATTACAACCTCAGGGCTAATTGGAGGAGTATAGCAATCAAAGGCTTTAGACTGATCTTGGATCAAGTCTCGAATAAAATTAAAGAATGCTGAATTGAAAGAATTCAATAAATAAAACAAATCAACTGTGGGATTGATCACATAATCACCAACAGTTATGATCTTTGGCATTATTTCTAGAATCACAGTTGCTGTAGCTGGAGCTTCATATTTAATTGTTGGAACTTCTGCTACTGGAGCTGCTTCTTCATAGAGCATCTCCCCTTGCCTGGTCTGAGTGGAAATTTGAACCAGGCCCCTGATATAAGAAGGAGGGATAGAAAAGGCATCAAAGAGGGCAGCAAGAGATGAGATGGAGGCAACAAGAGGTGTGATTTCCTCTACAATGAATTGCCTGATGACTAGAGTGATGTGCTCTTGGAGGGTGGTAATAGAAGGAGAATTCATATCCATAAACTCAGGAGGAGTCTGAGTGGATACAGATGGATGGATGGAGATGGAGAAAATATCCAAATGTATAGACTAAGGTGGGATCTGAGTAGATACAGATGGAGGAAAGGGAGGAATGGAATTAGATAGAATAACATCTTGCATGATGCCATCCTGATATGGTGATGCAGGAGGAGATGGAATAGGAGTTGAGATGTCATGTTGAGGAGAATTTGGTGTAGATTGTATAGAGGTTAGCAAATCAAAGGATGTGGATGACATGAATGTATGAGGATGCATGTCAGTAAGATGAGGTGGTAGAGGAGATTGAGGAGGTGGTGACTGAGGAGGTGAATGAGTTGTTGTTGGAAGAAGTGTTGTTGAGGGGGGTGGAGGAGGGAGGATGGAGGATTCTTCAACTAGGTGGGGAGTGACTGGAAAATCCCTTGTGCTCTTAGAAGGTCTTGAGGAGGAGGAAGCCTTGGATGGCTTGATAATAGTCCTCTCCCATTTTCCAAAGAGGGCCGAGGTTAACCTTTTAGAAGCATTAATGAAAACTTTCTTAGAGACCAGTAAATCATTTGCCTTCTCCCGTAGAAAAATTCCAAGTATACTTGCAAAATAAACTTCCTTCTTGGAGTTCTTCTTCCTGATTATGTCAAATAAAACCTAACCCTAGTCAACCTTTTTCTTATTCACCAAGGCACTCATAACCAGAAACTGGTGCCTCGTGATGTAGTCTTGAGCGGTGTGCTTTCCTATCAGGACTTTGCCCACTACATTAGCCAAGAATTTATATTCAGCTGATAAATTCTTCTTCAATAACTTGTTTGGGTTTCCTTCTGAGTGACCCATTTTTAGGAACATCTCATCAAATTCAGAGCTATCTATTTCAATATCTTCTTCCCCATTCACAAAACCAAAAATCTCAGATAAGATGGTAGGAGTTAGAGAGACCTGAGTTCCTGAAATTGATCCTGTCATCTTCTCAGCATCAGAAGCGGTTGAAGAATATACCCATTCTTTGATCTCAGCTGCTGGTAGTTTGATTCTGGTTGTCATAAACTTTTTCAACTATTGATCTTCAAATTGTTTCATAATATCCTTGAAGATCTTGTCTAAATGATTAAAGAAGTCGAAGTCGATATAGAACCCTGTGTCATATTTCATCCCGGACAGTGAGATTGCTGAAATCACCAGGCTTTCCTGCAAAAATAAGAAAGATCAAGTGTAAGAGAGTTCTGAAGGCGCGGGATTTAGCTCAAAGAAAAACCCTATTATAAGGTTTTCAAGAAAATGAAGCGGCGAGATCCGTCCTGCGAAAATAAAAAGTCTTCGTTCTCAGGTCGATGAATGCTGAAAGTTTGTCGATCTCAATTTGAAGAGAAGGGAAAATAGTTCGTCGATCTTAGGCTGACGAAATATTTTCTAAAGCAAGTTCGTCGATCTTAGGTCGACGAAAATGATTTCACACAGAGATATCGTCGATCTCAGGTTGACGAAAAATCTCAAGAAGAATTCTCAGCTCGTCGATCTCCGTTCGATGAACTTTGAAAAAATCTTCGACCACAGACTGAAATTAAATTAAAGCATCGTCATTTATCATACCTAGCTGATTCATAAAGAACAGATGGTTCCTCTTATCCTAGGGTTTGTTAAGATGTCCACTCTTTGCAAATCAGTGTAGATGTACACAAGCTTAATTTTATTTTTGTCAACACAATCTCTAATGAAATGATGCCTTATTTCTATATGCTTAGTTCTACTATGATGTACTGAATTCTTTGCAATGGTAATTGCACTTGTATTATCACATAGTAGGGTTGAATTATTTAAGTTGGAACCATAATCTAGGAGTTGGTTCTAAATCCACAGTATTTGGGAACAATAACTACCAGCTGCTATGTATTCAGCTTCTGCAATTGAAGTAGACACAAATGTTTGCTTTATGCAAAACCAGGACACTAGTCTGGCATAAAGGAACTGGAATGTCCCTTAGGGCTTTTTGTGTCAACTCCACATCCACCAAAGTCAGCATCTGAGTATCCAGTCAACTCAAACTTTGACTCAGTTGGATACTAGAGTCCTAAACTAGGACAACCCTTAATATATCTTAAAATCCTTTTCAGAAAAGTAAGGTGGATTCTTTAGGGTTGACCTGGAACTTAGCATAAAAGCATGTAGCAAACATTATGTATGGCCTACTTGCTGTGAGATATAACAGGTGTAACATCCCATTTCCGGCTAGACCCCCCGGGGGGTGGTTTTGCCATGACTAGGTCACGACAAAACCCTAGGAAACCCAAAAGTCCAAGGGAGCTTAGGAAGAAAGGTGAAAATCACCTTAGTCTGCAAATAGTGGGTCAAACTTGCTTAAAAAAGTTTAGGACTCGGGCGTTGAGTGCATCGAGTGCACTCAACGCCATAAGCAGAATGGCGTTGAGTGCACTGACTGCACTCAACGCCATCTTTCAGGCGGGATGGCGTTGAGTGCGTTGACTGCACTCAATGCCATAAGCAGAATGGCGTTGAGTGTACTGGCTGCACTCAACGCCATCTTTCAGGAAGAATGGCATTGAGTGCACTGACTGCACTCAACGCCATCCTTCAGACGGGATGGCATTGAGTTCGTTGAGTGCACTCACCGCCATAAGTTGAATGGCGTTGAGTGCACTGACTGCACTCAACGCCATCTGGTGTCGTCTGGTTGGCGTTGAGTTAGCTGAGCTCACTCAATGTCGTAGACTGGATGGCGTTGAGTGAGCTTAGCTCACTCAACGCCGTAATCTGTCAGGCGGGATGGCATTGAGTGCGTTGAGTGCACTCAACGCCATAATTTGAACGGCGTTGAGTGCACTGACCGCAGTCAACGCCATTTGGTGTTGTTTGTATGGCGTTGAGTGAGCAGAGCTCACTCAATGCCATAATCTGGACGTCGTTGAGTGAGCTAAGTTCACTCAATGCCATCGTTTAAAAGGGCATATTCTTGATGGCGTTGAGTGAGCAGAGTTCACTCAACGCCATAATTAGGATGGCGTTGAGTGAGCTGAGCTCACTCAACGCTATAGTCTGGGAGGCCATTCTGGATGGCGTTGAGTGAGCAAAGCTCACTCAACGCCATATCTGGGATGGCGTTGAGTGAGTAGAGCTCACTCAATGCCGTAGCAAGGATGGCATTGAGTGAGCAGAGCTCACTTAATGCCATTTTACTTAGTATTTTCTGGCAGATTTGTTTTGGCTGGGTGCTGGTTCAGCTGAACCGGGCCGGTCTAGGGAGTGTGTCATTTTCTCCTATTAAGACCTAATAAGTCTTACTTAAATTAAGTTGACCGGTCAAGCTTGAAACGTAGACCGACGGTTTTCAAAGAGGATGGTTATGGCCATGGCCGAGAGCTTGCCTTCATGGCCATCAATGCATCTGATGCCGTGGCTTTTCCCTCTCCCCCTTTTACGGCTAGATCCAACTGCTCTAGGGAAGAGGAGGAGTTTCCAGCCGTTAGCTTGGTTGGATTGAGCCATTTCAGCCCCCCTCCACCATGGCCGACCCAAGCTTTAATGGACCAATAATGGCCATTGATGTTTTGGCCGTTCCCCCTCCTTGACCAAGCTTTTAAACACCCTTAGAGGCCCAAGAGGAGGATTTCCCAGCCTTTACCTTATGTTTTTTAGCCTCCCACTATGCTATTGAGAATTACGGCAACGCCACCACCGCACCAATGGCATCCCAACGGTCTGCACGCCTCCAGCCCGCGAACAAGGTCCTCCCCTCCCTCTTCTTCTGCGGATAGATCTTAAGATTCAATAGGGTTGAGAAACGGGCTCAATTGAGCCTGATTAGAGTTTTGATTTTCATGGATTTTCCATGAAATTTGCATTCTCGGGCTCGCCGGAAAAAGCCCCTCCGGCGGCCATGCCTCCGCCTGGCGATAGCCACCACCTCAACGGAGGTAGTGGTGGCGGTGGACGTCCAGGGAGGAGGCTGGACGGCCGGAGGCTATGCTTGGAAGTATCTCCAGGTCAGTCAAATCGTGGCCTTTGGCTGGAAGAAGAAGATAATGTCATGGCCCTTAGATCTTGCTTCAAGATCTGTGCTATTTAATTAATCCTTTTCTTTACGTGAATTTTCTGCATTAAAATAACAGCCACCTTAGATAAATTATGAAAAATACCTAGAGGCTTTATATGAAGAAATGGTCAACAAGTAATTTGTAATACTATTGGTCTACTATATTTTAAAATTTATTTGGGTCAATTTGGTCAACTGGTTTTACCAGGGCACCTCTCTTGGTTGGATCTAGACCTAGAGCTAGGCAGAGACCAAAAGGTGTGCCCACCCTTCATCCTTTGACTAAATGATCTGAAATTTTGGCAGAGAGCCTACCCTAGCTATACCTAGGGTCTGTCCAAAAATGGGAATTTTTGGAGAATGGTTTCTTAAAGTTTTTAGAAAAATTTAATAATCCTAGGGTAAATTAATTAGATGGCTTAATGACTTCCAAACCCTCCCAAATTTTGGTGAGTGGTCCCTGGGTTTATCATAAGGTCATGTAAAATTTTTTATCTCATTTAGAGATGTTTTAGATTTGAAATGAACAAACCTAAGTTTTGCCCTAATAAGGGGTCTTAGGTCAAAAGTGCACTTTGAGACTTGAATGGTCAGATCACCTCAACAGAGGATGAGATTTTGACCACTGATTTAGAATGCTCTCTAGCACCCCCTCATTGAGTTTGAGGTGGATTTGGGTAAATTTGCCCTAGGAACCAAGGCCAAACCCTAAGGATGGACCTCGGTGGCTTGTGAAGGGCATGGGGTCAAATGCCCTTGTAAGAGCTTGAAATTTGGTAGAGTGGATGATAGGATAGCCCAAGTCCTCTGGTATTTATTTTGTAATTTATGGGATAGCACTTCAAGTCCTTATCACATAATTCATGAATTTTCCCCAATAGGCTTTTATCTATGATGATCCTTGTGGTTACTTGATCTCCATGAAAGTTTGGCAGAGAGTGTTTTAGCCTAAGGTAATCACACTGGAATTTTATTATAATTTTTGGAGGTTTATTTTTAGTACTTCCTTTACAGGCTTTTAGTAATGCAATTCTATTCAATAATTGATTCAGAGAGTATATATTGTTGAAAAAATTACGTAACTTGATCAGTAGAGTTATGAGGTCAACATATTAATGTGTAAATTAATTCATAATTTTTAGATGATTATTTACAGTGGTTGCTTTGTTAAGTTAAGAAAGGGGGTTATATTTCTAAATAAGATTTTGAGGTTAATACTCACTGAAAAATTTGAAAACCTTGTCAGTATTACTTTTAAGGCATGACAACTATACTTGAATTTTTCTTTGAATTTTTAGAAGCTTATTTATAGTATTTACTTCTCTAAGTGGTTAATTGGTGAATATGTTCACAATTAAGGATCAAGGGTTTAAATATGGTAAAACTTCTAAGAGATTTGAATTTACTGTCAAATTACTGCCTAGTATTTATCATAATTTTACGGGGCTTTAATCATACCTGAAAAGGGTACTTAATGTTCAAATCACCCATGACTTAGTTTTGGAGGAAATTAAATAAATATCAGATTAATTAGGAAAATTATTATTCTCTGGATTTACACTAAATATATCATGATAGACCTCAAGTAAATATTATAGGAGATTCGGAAGACAATTTAAAGTACCACCCCTTGCATACCTCATATAGCTTAGGATGGTCTGCGTTTAGTAAAACTGCAGAAACTGAACTGGAGTGGGTAATGAACTTGGGAGATGGAATTTTGGTAGTTTGCTGGTTTGGATAGGGTAAGTTAAATCAAGTTCATTATTGGAAGTCAGGATGGGTAGGGTGTAAGATTGGCTAGTGTTAAGTGGCGTCCGGGATCGACAAAAGATCATCCTCCCCGGTAGGAGAGGAAGAGTCTTAATACTCTAGGGCTAGATCAAAAGTAATGTAAAAGGGATCGGGTAATGGGTATCAACCAATAACAATTAGTGCCTTGCGAAAGGGAACGGTGGGCTTCAGCTACCATCATTGTTCCTAGTGCCCTTTGAGAGCCCTTCACGGGGAATACCGGGGGCAGTCCTGGCCTAACGTAAACCGTAGGAATGATAAGCTAAAAGAGCAACTAGTATAACTAGGGTTGCACTTTCACACACCCCGGTAGATAGGGAGGTAGAATAAGTTGGTTTGGTTTCTATTCAGACGGTAGCTCTAAAGGCAGATGCACGGACGGGACTGTCCGGGGAGCCGGGGGCTCGAGGGTTTTGAGTACAGAATAAGGTGGTGGGTCTTTGGTATTTGATTGTCGTTCACACCGACATCAGTATGTCGACTCGGAGGTGTGGGACACTTAGCCAAAGAAAGCCTGGTGGATATAGCCAGCACTAGTACACAGATACTCTAGGTTGTGTTCTTCTAGGG
This sequence comes from Platanthera zijinensis, assembly GCA_039513925.1. Lineage (NCBI taxonomy): Eukaryota > Viridiplantae > Streptophyta > Magnoliopsida > Asparagales > Orchidaceae > Platanthera > Platanthera zijinensis. The sequence goes on along the minus strand of CM077086.1, from coordinate 125,064,359 downwards.
GCGTACGGAAGGGCTAGGCCCGGTAGTATGGATACCCGCCTAGGAGTGGGGGGCCCGACCCACTGTCTACGTTTGCCACTACAGAGGTTCCTGGGAGTGAAGCTAGAGTCCCGAACAGGGGGAACTAAAGGTCTGTGCGCATAGAGTCGTGTGCATGAGTTGCAATTGCATGAGTCATGGCATAGCATATCACTACACTCATATTTGTATACAACCGACACCCCAACATATAAATCGGTATGATACTTTTTATATGATGGGATCCTTGCAGAAGACCCCTTAACTTATATGTTTGTATGGGCATTCATATAAGTTAAGGTTACTTATTTACTTATTTACTTACTAAAGGTTACTTACTTACTTGTTCTACTTGTCTTATTTTGTTATACTACTTACCACATGTCTACCTTACTGCTCACTACCATAGAATTGCTTGATGTACTTTATTCTAGATAGTTTTTTATACACCATGATAGTTGTTAGACTAGCTCCATTGTCATCTGCTTGATTATTCTCCACCTTTGTAGCTTCCCTTTCCTCCTCTCCGCTCGGTGCTTAGGAGTCGTGGGGGGAGCGGTAGGGGATGATTAGGGCTTAGTCTTTTTGACTAATGGTTTTCAAACCACAACATTACAGGAGCTCCGGATGGGGGACAGGGACCAGCAGTCCAGAGACCAGCACCAGCGGAGTACGGTGCGCATGGAGGTGGGTCAGTCTAGCACTGGTGCACCTGCGACCAGCTCCGTGAGTGATTAGTATTTTTATAGCTTCCGCGATTAGTGATTTGTATTGAGGACTCTGATGTACCGGGTTCGAGCCCGTTTCTTTATATTTCTTCTGAACTGATCTTTGCAGTACTTCTATTTGATATTACTGATGGACTGGATGTGATTTCATTCTATATGTGTGTTTCTGTGGACCTGTTTACATTTTATGTATACTCACTTCTCTCTCCTTGTGATCGAAGAAGGCCAGCAGAATTGGCGTTTTGTAGTGGCGGCCTTCCCGTGAGTCGGTGCCACCGCAAAGCGGCAATTCTGGGTGAAGACCCCGGTGTTAAAAAAAAAGGGGTATTATAAGTGGTATCAGATCAGACCTCGATCGGAATAGAAGTAGTCCACAAAACCTTGGGCCACCCCCGTGCGAGCTTTGTTTGCAGACAAACTAATAGCAGAAGCAGTGGTCTGCCCATAAGGGAAATCACATGTGAAAGTCCATCCTACCCCTTCTTAAATTCCATTCATTCGCTCTTTAACATATGAAATTCTTCCTTGTAGCCTGTGACGAACCCAACATCACAGCAGGGGACCCCTCAGGCTCCGAATGTGGTCCCGTCTCCGCCGGCTCCAGATCCGTTCCAGCATACGGAGATGGGGAAAACACTGACGGCCATTCGGGATGCCTTCAGAGCTCAGCAAGCCCCAGCTCCACAGCCAAACTCCGGGGCCAACTGGATGAGCGTCTTCCGGGGACTTTCCCCTCCATCCTACCTGGGGACGGAATCGACAGTACGTACTGAGGAGTGGTTAGATACCATTTATGAGATGCTTGCGGGGATCAGATGCCCCATTGAGGAGGCAATTGCTTTGGCGGTCTCTTGCCTGGAGTCACATGGAAAGAGGTGGTGGAAGTCACAGCTGGACACCACCTTTGCAGGTATGGATTGCGCATATATTACTTAGGAGGAGTTCAGAGAAGCGCTCTTGGGACATTTCGTACCTCAGTCGGTGAGGGACGAGCTGGAGGATAGGTTCATGCGGCTGAGGCAGGGGAACAGGACTGTGGTGGAGTATTATCAGGAGTTCACCTACCTGGCCCGCTATGCGGACGGTTATCAGTTGGACGACGCTGGCTATGCCTGGAGGTTTTACAAGGGGCTGTAAAACGACATGAGACAGGTCTTCCTCTTCGTCTCAGAGGGGAGTTTGGCCAGGATTCTGGAGATAGCTAAGAAGAGAGAAGAGGATCAGCTTATAGTAAAGAGCCGGAAGAGTCCGGCTGATGATACAGTGATTGAAGGTCATAGAGACCGTCCTCGAGGCCAGGTTATTGGGGAGAGAAGGAACGGGGATCAACCTCGTCAAGAGTTTGGGCAAGAGCAGAGGAGTCAGGGGGTATTGGCTCCCCAGCCTTTATAGATGCTGGAGATGCCAAGGACAACAGAGCAGGCACCGGTATGCTTTCAGTGCAATCAGCCGGGCGTATCAAAAGGAACTACCCTATGTGGCGAGCACCCCAACCAGCACATAAGGGCGCCCCACCTCCCCGACAGATTGGCGTCCGAGGACATGATCGAGGACGAGGATTTTAGGACCGAGTCCGCAGGCCAGATAGGGAGCAGGTGTATGCTCTAGACCTGACACAGCCCCGGAACCCGGAGCAGGTTATCGCAGGTATGGCAGTACTTTTAAGTTTTTCTTCATATGTACTAGTTTTATAGACATAACCTAGTTAGAAATTAAGAGAAGACAACTGCAACAAGAATACTAAGACACTTAATTACCCCAGGCATAGTCTTCGTTAGCAGCAATCCCGCTCACACTCTCTTCGACACTAGTGCTTCGCACTCGTTCGTGTCGGAGGATTTCGTGAAAGGACTGGAAGGTGTGGAGCCATTCACCGGGAAGATGATGAGGGTGCGCATACCCAATGGATCAGAGATAATGACCTCTTCTCATTGCAATATGGAAGCGGAGATCGGCGGGAAGGCGTTCGAGGCACCAGCGACGATTCTGAAGATGCCAGATTACGATCTGATCCTGGGCATGACTTGGTTGTGTTGGAACCATGCCCAGATCGACTGCGTGGAGAAAAGGATCACCGTGAGGCACGGCGACTCCTTCATTGTCATCGAAGGTATTATACCAGCACCCCGCACCTTATTATCGTCTGTGCAGGCAGTTAAGGCCCATCTGCAGGGGGAAGAGGTTTATCAGGTCCTTTTTGAGGCAGTCATGGCCAAGGAATCCATTTCAGATATTCCACTAGTGCGAGACTTCCCCGACGTATTTTCGGAGAAGCTACCAGGGCTACCCCCGCATCGAGAGAAGGACTTCCAGATTCAGCTCGTACCGGGGGCTAAGCCGGTATCTAGAGCTCCCTATCGAATGGCCCCAAAGGAGTTGGTGGAATTTCGAAGCCATCTTCATAAGTTAGTGGAGGCCGGGTTCGTTCGGCCTAGCTCTTCACCATGATGAGCTCCGGTGTTATTCGTCAAGAAGAAGGACGGAACTCTTCAACTGTGTATAGATTACCGGGCCCTAAACAGGTTGATGGTCCGGAATACTTATCCCTTGCCAAGGATAGTCGAGCTATTTGACCAGCTGGAGGGAGCCCATTGGTTCTCAAAGCTTGATCTGAGGTCGGGGTACTACCAGCTTCGCATTCGGGAGGAGGACATCCCGAAGACGGCCTTCAGCACCAGATATGGTTTGTACGAGTTTACCGTGATGCCTTTTGGGCTCACGAATGCACCCTCCGCATTTATGACCTTGATGAACTGGGTGTTCGAACAGTATCTGGATGTCTTTGTTATCGTATTCATCGACGACATCTTTATCTATTCAAGGATGGAGGAGGAGCATACGAGACGTCTGGCCTTGACCTTGGAGAAGCTGCGGGAGCATAAGATGTATGCCAAGTACAGCAAGTGCTAGTTCTGGCTAAAGGAGGTTGCCTTTCTAGGCCATGTCATCAGTGGAGCAGGTCTGGCAGTGGATCCGGCGAAGGTCCAGGATGTACGGGATTGGCCACCACTAAAGTCGGCATCAGATGTTCGAAGTTTCTTAGGACTTGCCGGTTATTACCGGAAGTTCGTAAAGGGGTTCTCTCAGATTGCCCTCCCTCATACGTCTCTGACGAAGAAGGAGTCCCCTTTTATGTGGACACATCGATGCGAATCTGTTTTTCAGGAGCTAAAGGATCGTCTTACCTCGGCTCCCATCCTTGCTCTTCCGCTAGGGAAGGAAGGATTCCAGGTGTACACAGATGCTTCCTATCAAGGGATGGGTGCCATTCTGATGCAGAACGGGCACGTAATAGCCTATGCCTCCCGTCAGTTGAAGCAGCACAAATAGAACTACCCCGTGCACGATTTGGAGATGGGGCAGTTGTTTTTGATCTTAAGATCTGGCGACACTACCTTTACAGAATTCACTACAATATCTTCTCTGACCACAAGAATCTGAAGTACGTCGACACCCAGAAGGAGTTAAATATCAGGCAGAGACGTTGGGTGGAGTTTTTGTCGGATTACCAGTATACCATGCACTACCATCAAGGGAAGGCAAACTTGGTCGCAAATGCCTTGAGTCGGAGAGCGAGTACGTCAGGAGTAGGCCCGCAGCTGATGGCCTTGGAGTTGGTTAAATCATTTGAGGAGATGCAGATATCACTAGTGTCCGAGGATGACCCGGAGTTATACATGGAGTACCTGGGGTCAATGGTCACTACTGATGATATTCGAGACCGCATCAGAGATGGGCAGAAGTTGGATGTGAGAGCTGAGCCGATATTCCGAGCCTTGGAGGAAGGCACGACAGGAGATTACTCTTTGAGGGATGGTCTCCTGTGTTTCAGAGGCAGGGTATACATACCGACAGGAGGCATAATCCAGGAGGACATTATGACGGAAGCTCACTGCAGCCGATACTCGGTACACCCGAGGATAACCAAGATGGTAAAAGATTTGAAGAGGACGATGTACAGGCCGGGTATGAAGAGGGACATTACGTACTTTGTGACACATTGTGAGGCCTGCCAACTCGTAAAGGCAGAGTGTAAGAACCCAACAGGCTTGCTGCAGCCACTTCCAGTGCCAGAGTGTAAATTTGAGAATATAGCCATTGACTTCATACATGGGCTACCTCGATCCCGTGTGGGGAATGACTCGATCTGGGTGATAGTGGACAGGCTAACAAAGGTGGCCAGATTCATTCCAGTGGCGAAGGACGCTCCGGTTAGTGTATTAGTACGGAGGTTCATTGAGTAGTTTGTGTGTTATCATTGGGGGCCCAAGACTATCATTTCGGATCGGGATGGGAGGTTTATATCCAGGGAATGGAGGTTGGTCCAGGCCCATCTGGGTTCTTGGTTGACATTCAGCACAGTTTTTCACCTTCAGACCGACGGGCAAACAGAGCGCACCAACCGTACACTAGAAGATCTTCTGCGCCTGTGTATTTTGGACCGCGGCGAACCTTGGGAGAGATTGTTGCCACAGGTCAAGTTTTCGTACAACAATGCCCATCAGTCAAGCATAGGCATGGCTCCATACGAGGCGTTATATGGAAGGAGGTGCAGGACCCAACTATCATGGGTTCAGGATGAGGATCTGCGGGCACTGGGCTCGGAGTTTGTGGGGGATACGGATGCTCAGATTAGATTGATCTGGTACAGGATGTTGGAAGCCCAGAGCAGGCAGTCCAAATACTATGATGCGAGGCATCGTCATGTAGAGTTCCAGGTGGGAGATCGGGTTTTCTTGAAGATACGGCCGATGCACGGAGTCTCGCGGGTTTCGCAGGCAGAAGAAGCTCAGTCAGAGATATATGGGGCCTTACAAGATCCTGGAGCGGAATGTCCCCTTGGCTTATAGACTGGAGCTACCGTCGGAGTTAGCGGGACTGCATGACGTCTTCCACGTCTCCTCACTACAGAAGGCTCTGTTACGCCCTGAGCAGCTGATTTCCTCGGCAGATGGCCCAGTGGCCTCAGATCGGTCAGTCAACTTGGAGCCTATCAGGATCGATGACACGGCAGTGCGGGTCTTGCAACGGAAGAAGGTTTCATTAGTCAAGGTTCTGTTGAGCAATCATGGGCAGGAGGAGCATATATGGGAGACACAGGACTTGATGCGACAGAAGTATCCGGAACTTTTTCAGTCAAGTATACCTCACAACCCCTCCGGACAATCAATTTGCTTTCCTGTTTTAAAACCAATAGGACTGAAATTTCAAGAATAGGGGCTAATCTTTTGTTTATTGGGGTATATGCCTTGTCAATTGGACGAATTAGTCTTAGATTTGACTATCACCTTCAAACCTCACATAGCAAATGTGGCATAGAGCAGTAAATCTTTTGACTTTCATGGGATGTTACAAGCTTATTTTTCCCGATTGGAGCCCCCGTAGGCTTAACCTTGATTTCGGGGACGAAATCTTTGTTTTGTTTATTAGGATTAATAACATCCCATTTCCGGCTAGACTCTCGGGGGGTGGTTTTTCCATGACTAGGTCACGACAAAACCCTAGGAAACCCAAAAGAGCAAGGGAGCTTAGAAAGAAAAGTGAAAATCACCTTGGTATGAAAATAGTGGGTCAAACTTGCTTAAAATGAGTTTAGGACTCGGGCGTTGAGTGCATCGAGTGCACTCAATGCCATAAGCAGAATGGCTTTGAGTGCACTGACTGCACTCAACGCCATCATTAAGGCGGGATGGCGTTGAGTGCATTGACTGCACTCAACGCCATAAATAGATTGGCGTTGAGTGCACTGGCTACACTCAACGCCATCTTTCAGGAAGAATGGGGTTGAGTGCACTGACTACACTCAACGCCATCCTTTAGACGGGATGGCATTGAGTGCATTGAGTGCACTCAACGCCATAAGTTGAATGGCGTTGAGTGCACTTACTGCACTCAATGCCATCTGGTGTCGTCTGGTTGGCGTTGAGTGAGCTGAGCTCACTCAAAGCCGTAGACTGGATGGCGTTGAGTGAGCTGAGCTCACTCAAAGCCGTAGACTGGATGGCGTTGAGTGAGCTTAGCTCACTCAACGCCATAATCTGTCAGGCGGGATGGCGTTGAGTGCATTGAGTGAACTCAACGCCATAAGTTGAACGGCGTTCAGTGCACTGACCGCACTCAATGCCATTTTGTGTTGTCTTTATGGCGTTGAGTGAGCAGAGATCACTCAATGCCATAATCTGGACGGCGTTGAGTGAGCTCAGCTCACTCAATGCCATCGTTTAAAAGGGCATATTCTGGATGGCGTTGAGTGAGCAGAGCTCACTCAACGCCATAATCCGGATGGTGTTGAGTGAGCTGAGCTCACTCAACGCCATTATCTGGGAGGCCATTCTGGATGGCGTTGAGTAAGCAGAGCTCACTCAACGCCGTATCTAGGATGGCGTTGAGTGAGCAGAGCTCACTCAATGCCGTAACAAGGATGGCGTTGAGTGAGTAGAGCTCACTCAACCCCATTTTACTTAGTCTTTTCTGGCAGATTTGTTTGGCTGGGTGCTGGTTCAGCTGAACCGGGCCGGTCTAAGGAGTGGGCCGTTTTCTCCTATTAAGACCTAATAAGTCTTACTTAAATTAAGTTGACCGGTCAAGCTTGACACGTGGACCAACGGTTTTGCAAAGAGGACGGTTACGGCCATGGCCGAGAGCCCGCCTTCATGGCCATCAATGGCATCTGATGCCGTGGCTTTTCCCTCTCCCCCTTTTACGGCTGGATACAACTCCTCTAGGGAAGAGGAGGAGTTTTCAGCCGTTAGCTTGGCTGGATTGAGCCGTTTCAGCCCCCCTCCACCATGGCCGACCAAAGCTTTAATGGACAAATAATGGCCATTGATGTTTTGGCTGTTCCCCCTCCTTGACAAAGCTTTTCAACACCCTCACAAGCCCAAGAGGAGGTTTTCCCAGCCTTTACCTGAAGTTTTCGAGCCTCCCACTGTGCTATTTAGAATTCCGGTGACGCCACCACCGCACCAATGGCATCGCGACGGTCTGCACGCCTCCAGCCTGCGAACAAGGTCCTCCCCTCCCTCTTCTTCTGCGGATAGATCTTAGGATTCAATAGGGTTGAGAATCTGGCTCAATTGAGCCCGATTGGAGTTTTGATTTTCATGAATTTTCCAAGAAATCTTCATTCTCGGGCTCGCCTGAAAAAGCCCCTCCGGTGGCCGTGCCGCCGCCTTGCGATTGCCACCACCTCAACGGAGGTGGTGGTTGCGGTGGCCGGCCAGGGAGGAGGCTGGACGGCCGGAGGCTGTGCTTGGAAGAAGCTCCAGGTTGGGCAAATCATGGCCTTTGGCTGGAGGAAGAAGACAATCTCAGGGCCCTTAGATCTTGCTTCAAGATCTGTGCTATTTAATTAATCCTTTTCTTTATGTGAATTTTCTGCATTAAAATAACAGCCACCTTAGATAAATTATGAAAAATACCTAGAGACTTTATATGAAGAAATGGTCAACAAGTAATTTTTAGCCCTATGGGTCTACTATATTTTAAAATTTATTTGGATCAATTTGGTCAACTGGTTTGACCAGGGAACCTCTCTGTGTTGGATCTAGACCTAGAGCTAGGCGGAGACCAAAAGGTGTGCCCACCCTTCATACTTTTACCAAATGATCTGAAATTTTGGCAGGGAGCCTACCCTAGCTATACCTAGGGTCTATCCAAAAATGGGACTTTTTGGAGAATGGTTTCCTAACGTTTTTAGAAAAAATTTAATAATCCTAGGGTAAATTAATTAGATTGCTTAATGACTTCAAAACCCACCCAAATTTTTATGAGTGGTCCCTGGGTTTATCATAAGGTTCTGTAAAAATTTTCATCTCATTTGGAGATGTTTTAGATTGGAAATGAACAAACCTAAGTTTTGCCCAAATAAGGGGTCTTAGGTCAAAAGTTCACTTTGAGACTTGAATGGTCAGATCACCTCAACAGAGGATGAGATTTTTACCACTGACTTAGAATGCTCTCTATCACCCCCTCATGGAGTTTGAGGTTGATTGGGGTAAATTTTCCCTAGGAACCAAGGCCAAAACCTAAGGATGGACCTTGGTGGCTTGTGAAGGGCATGGGGTCAAATGGACTTGTAAGAGCTTGAAATTTGGTAGAGTGGATGCTAGGATAGCCCAAGTCCTCTGGTATTTATTTTGTAATTTATGGGATAACACTTCAAGTTCTTATCACATAATTCATGAATTTGCCCCAATAGGATTTTATCTTTGATGTTCCTTGTGGTTACTTGATCTCCATGACATTTTGGCAGAGAGTGTTTTAGCCTAATATAATCACACTGGAATTTTATTATAATTTTTGGAGGTTTATTTTTAGTACTTCCTTTACAGGCTTTTAGTAATGCAATTCTATTCAATATTTGATTCAGAGAGTATATATTGTTGAAAAAATTATGTAACTTGATCAGTAGAGTTATGAGGTCAACACATTGATGTGTAAATTAATTCATAATTTTTAGATGATTATTTGCAGTGGTTGCTTTGTTAAGTTAAGAAAGGGGGTTATATTTCTAAATAAGATTTTGAGGTTAATACTCACTGAAAAATTTGTAAACCTTGTCAGTATTACTTTTAAGGCATGACAACTATACTTGAATTTTCTTGGAATTTTTGGAAGCTTATTTATAGTATTTACTTCTCTAAGTGGTTAATTGGTGAATATGTTCACAATTAAGGATCAAGGGTTTAAATATGGTAAATCTTCTGAGAGATTTGAATTTACTGTCAAATTACTGCCTAGAATTTATCATAATTTTATGGGGCTTTAATCATACCTGAAAAGTGTACTTCATGTTTAAATCACCCATGGCTTAGTTTTAGAGGAAATTAAATAAATATCAGATTAATTAGGAAAATTATTATTTTCTGGATTTAGACTAATTATGTCATGATAGATCTCCAGTAAATATTATAGGAGATCCAGAAGATAATTTAGAGTACAACCCCTTGCATACCTCATATAGCTTAGGATGGTCTGCGTTTAGTAAAACTGCAGAATTTGAACTAGAGTGGGTAATGAACTTGGGAGATGGAATTTTGGTAGTTTGCTGGTTTGGATAGGGTAAGTTAAATCAAGTTCATTATTGGAAGTCAGGATGGGTAGGGTGTGAGATTGACTAGTGTTAAGTGGCGTCCGAGATCGACGAAAGATCGTCCTCCCCGGTAGGAGAGGAAGAGTCTTAATACTCTAGGGCTAGATCTAAAGTAATGTAAAAGGGATCGGGTAATGGGTATCAATCAATAACAATAAGTTCCTTGCAAAAGGGAACTGTGGGCTTCAGCTACCATCATAGTTCCTAGTGCCCTTTGAGAGCCCTTCACGGGGAATACCGGGGCAGTCCTGGGCTAACGTATACCGTAGGAATGATAAGCTAAAAGAGAAACTAGTATAACTAGGGTTGATCTTTCACACACCCCGGTAGATAGGGAGGTAGAATAAGGTTTGGTTGTCATTCAGACGGTAGCTCTGAAGGCAGATGCACGGACGGGACTGTCCAGGGAGCCGGGGGCTCGAGGGTTTTGAGTACAGAATAAGGTGGTGGGTCTTTGGTATTTGATTGTCGTTCAAACCGACATTGGTACGTCGACACGGCAGTGTGGGACACTTAGCCAAAGAAAGCCTGGTGGATATAGCCAGCACTAGTACGCGGATACTCTAGGTTGTGTTCTTCTAGGGGCGTACGGAACGGCTAGGCCCGGTAGTGTGGATACCCGCCTAGAAGTGTGGGGCCCGACCCACTGTCTCCGTTTGCCACTAGGAGGTTCCTGGGAGTGAAGCTAGCTGCCCGAATAGGGGGAACTAAAGGTCTATACACATAGATTCGTGTGCGTGAGTTGCACTTGCATGAGTCATGGCATAGCATATCACTACACTCATATTTGCATACAACCGACACCCCAACGTATAAATCGGTATGGGACTTTTTATACGATGGGAGCCTTGTAGAAGACCCCTTAACTTATAAGTTTGTATGGGCATTCATATAAGTTAAAGTTACTTACTTATTTACTTACTTAAGGTTACTTACTTACTTGTTCTACTTGTCTTCTTTTGTTATACTACTTACCACATGTCTACCTTACTGCTCACTATCGTAAAATTGCTAGATGTACTTTATTCTAGATAGTTGTTTATACATCATAATAGTTGTTAGACTAGCTCCATTATCATCTGCTTGATTATTCTCCACCTTTGTAGCTTCCCTTTCCTCATCTCCGCTCAATGCTTAGGAGCCGTGGGGGGAGGGGTAGGGGATGATAGGGCTTAGTCTTTATGACTAATGGTTTTCGAACCACAATATTACAGGAGCTCTGAATGGGAGACAGGGACCAGCAGTCACGGGACCAGCACCAGCGGAGTACGGTGCGCATGGAAGTGGGTCAATCTAGCACCGGTGCACCTGCGAACAGCTTTGTGAGTGATTAGTATTTTTATAGCTTCCGCGATGAGTGATTTGTAGTGAGGACTCTGATGTACCGGGTTCGAGCCCGTTTCTTTATATTTCTTCTGAACTGATCTTTGCAGTACTTTTATTTGATATTACTGATGGACTGGATGTGGTTTCCTTCTTATATGTGTGTTTCTGTGAACCTATTTACATTTTATGTCTACTTACTTCTCTTTCCCTGTGATCGAAGAAGGCTGGTAGAATTGGCGTTTTATAGTGGCGGCCTTCCTGTGAGTCGGTGCCACCGCAAAGCGGCAATTCTGGGCTAAGACCCCGGTGTTCAAAAAAAGGGGGGGGGGTCTTACAAAAGGGACCCAACAATGCCCCTATATTGTTTCAGATCAACAGGCTTGCCATGTTCATCAAAGTCAATCACAGAATTAGAAGCCATTTGTGTTTTCTTTGCTGAGGCATCTGACATCCCAAACATTTTGATTAGCTCCTTAGCATACTTGGACTGGGATATGAATATGTCATCAGCAAAGAAAGTAAGAGAGCTCTCCCATGCTACACATTTCAAACTTGGAATTCATTAGGTCAGAGAACCTCTTGCATAGTTTGGAATCAGTACAGCCAAAAATAATGTCATCTACATGAATTTGTACTAATACAATTTGATCCTTATGATGTCTAATGAACAATGTCCTATCTACTATGCCCGTAATGAATTTATGCTCTAGAAGAAAGCTAGTTATGGTTTTATACCAAGCTCTTGGAACTTGCTTTAGACCATAGAGAGCCTTATGCAATTTAAAGACATAAGAAGGATTGGTTGGAGAAATAAAACCTGGTGGTTGCTCAACATAAACCTCTTCTTTAAGTAAATCATTGAAGAATGCACCCTTGACATCCATTTTATATACTTTGAACTTCTTGAAGGCAGCATAAGAAAGGAAGATTCTAATTCCTTCTAGAATTGCAACAAGTATAAATGTCTGGTCATAGTCAATGCCTTCCTCTTGTCTATAGCCTTGAGTAACAAGGCTTGCCTCGTTCCTAACAATAACTGCCCGAGAATTAAGTTTATTCTTGAATACCCATTTAGTTCCAATGACTGGGTAGTATTTGGGTCTTGTAACTAAATCCCAAACTTTGCATCTCTCAAACTTGTTCAGCTTCTCTTGCATTGCAATAACCCAGTATATATCTTGCTCAACATCTTTAATGGATTTGGGCTAAATTTGAGATATAAAGCATGCATTCATCAAGTCTTTCTTGAGTTGATGCCTAGTGTGCACACCTACTAACATGTCTCCAATCACCTGAGATACAGGATGATCTCTAAGTGTGACAAACTCAGTAGGTGGAGTTGGTTCAGCAACAGCTTGAGGAATTAATTCCTCTTGTGGAATTATGGGAGCTGTTGTTGGTTCAATATCCACTTCAGTGGAATCATCTTCACTGTCTTCATTTACATGTGGAGAGGGATGTGCAACCGTCTCATTTGTGAGGGTCAACTCATCCAACTTCTCACACAAGTGTGGTACCTACAAAGTTTCACTGGTAGAAGGATTCTACTCCTTGTAAGACATGTTAGTTTCATCAAATGATATATTTACAGTCTCTTCCATTTTCATAGTAGATTTATTATATACCCTATATATCTAACTGACTTGGGAGTATCCTAAAAAAATTCTCATTGCAGCCTTGGCTTCAAACTTTCTAAGATATTTCTTGTCATTATTATGAATGTAGCATAAACAACCAAAAATTCTAAAGTAGTCTACTTTAGGTTGCTTCCCATTAAGTAGTTCATAGGGAGTCTTGCCCTTAAGCTTATGTATCAGAATCCTATTCAGTATATAATTTTCTATGCTTACAACCTCTACCCAAAAGGATAGTGGAAAGTAAGCATCTGCAAGTAATATGTCTGTAGCTTCGATCAGGGTCCTATTTTTCTTTTTTGCTACCCCATTTTATTGAGGAGTTCTAGGAGAAGAGAAACAATTCTTGATACATTCCATCTCACAGAATTCTTGCATGGGAGAGACTAAATCTTAGTACCATGATCACTTATGATCAATGCAACTTGAGTAGAATACTCAATCATTATGCTCTTCAGAGAGTATTTTAGAACTTTAAAGTTATCAAACTTTTTACTCAAGAAAAACACCCAAGTGAACCTTGAGAAGTTATCTACAATCACAAAGGTATAAGATTTCCCTCCTAGGCTTTGTACACCAATGGATCCAAAAAGATCCATTTGGAGCAAATACAAAATCCTAGGTGAATCACTCTTATTAATGGATTTAAAACTGTTTTTAGTTTGCTTGCCTAATTGATAAGCCATGCACATGCTTTCCTTCTTGTAGGGGTAAGAAGGCAATTCTCTTACAAGTTTGTCCCTAGATAATTTAGCAATGTTCTTTAAGTTAACATGTCCTAATATCTTATGCCATAGTTCATTATTATTACTAACCTGGTTGAATATGCATATCTCAGACCTAGCAGTCTTAAAATTTACTATGTAAATATTTCCTATATTCCTTGAGCAGCCACTATCCAAGTAACACTGTTCCTCTATGGTAGGATAGGAGCTCACCTGCATAAGAACATATTAGATGTTCTTGACCCAGATTACCTTGGGTCCTTATTGCTTTTCATACTTAAAACTAGAAATAAAGGAACATTCAGGTTGATTTTTATACCCTAGGGGGTGATTTCTTCTTGGTGGTATTATCCACTGGGTGAATGGATTGAGATATTCCCTAGGTTGATTAAAGGTTCTGAAAGAATTAAAATTTCTGTTATCTTGAACTGGGTTCGACGAATTCTATTGAGTTCGTCGATCTGAGGTCGACGAATGGGGATGAGTTCGCCGAACTCAATTCCGAGAATGAAAATATTCATTCTCTGTGCCCCAATATCGCCGATCTCGGCTCGAAAAAACCATACTTGTTTCGTTGATCGCAGTTCAAAGAATAATTATAATAAAAATTTGCGTTCGAAGTTCGTCGACTTGAGTTCGACGAACTGTACACATTTCGTCGATCTGAGTTTGACGAAATCTGATGAACATTATTATAATTATGATTTTTCTTGTTTTTTCTCTTTTTCATATTTTTCTATTTTAATTCTATTTGCTTAGTACTATGATCATCTACCTTTGCTTTGCCTTTTTCAGAAACAAATTTGATTGGAGTTAACAGTATGTTTTTCTGAATTAATGGGGGTTGGCTTGATGAAGCACCTAAGCCCAGCTTACCATTAAGTCTGGCATTTACTGTGCTTGTGATGTTCATCAACTTGATGCTTCTCCCATTTAGGGATACTTCAAGTTGTCTTGCCTCAGCTAATTCAATTTTTAGAGAGATGATTAGTTCATTAGCTAAAGTTAATTCATCTTTCAATTTAATGTTTTTAGAAAGGAAATTATCTTATTCAGTTAGTTTTTCTCTAAGGAGTTTTATTTTCTTCTCAAAAGTTATTAAATCAATACATAATGATTTAAATTCAGTTCTAAAACCATCTGAATTGAAATCAAAAGTGGACAATACCTGATCTTCTTCAGATTGAGGTTCTTCACTGTCTGACTGCTTAGCTTCTGAGAGGCTGCCTGATGCATCAATAGCCATCAAGTAAACCTCCTTTGCTTTAGTCTCTTCTTACTCTTCACTAGAGCTGGAAGATGAAGATTCATCTTCAGTTTCACTCCAAGTTTCAGCAATAAAGCCTTTCTCCTTCCTCTTATGCTTGTTGGAGGAGGGCTTGTTGTAGTGCTGCTTCCTGGGCACCTTTTCTCTTCTTCTCTCCTTCTTTTGATTCTCTGGACACTCCGATATGAAGTGTCCTAGCTTCCTGCAACCAAAGCAGACAATTTATTTAGTTGGGGTTTTATCATACCTTGGCTTGTACTCTTGTCTAGATGAATTCTTTCTGAAATCCTTCTTGGCCATTTTGTAGAATCTCTTTGCTTGGAGACTAAGAAGTTCTTCACTAGCTGATGGAGCTTCTATTTCTTCAGATGCTTTGAATGCTATGTTTTGCTCCTTTCTAGCTAATGAGGGAGTCTTCTGCTCAGCAGCTTCTGTAGTCTTCATTAACTGCACATATGATTTAAGCTTTCCTAGAAAGGATTCTATTGAAATCTTATTCATACTTCTGGCCTCTTTGATTGGCCAGATTCTGGAATCCCATGAGGTGGGGAAGCACATGATAATTTTATCAATGACCTCAGTGAGGGTTATGTCATTATCCAGAGTTTCAGCTCATTAATGATTGAGCTTAGTCTATTATACATATCACTAACTGACTCTGACTCTTCTTTCTTGAAATTCTTATATTGGGAGATGAGATTTGATCTCCTATCTTTTCTATCATCTGCAGATCCAGCAACAATCTAGTTTAGGGAATACCAAATGGCTTTAGCTGAGGTGCACTCTGTCACTTTCTAGAAAATGTCATCTGACATTGTCTGAGCCAGAATGTTCATGGCCTTGGCATTAACTATCTTGGCCTTCTTCTGTGCATCTGTCCACTCAGGTGGTGGAACAGCATGAGTGCTTAAAGTTTCAGTAGATGTAGCCACTAGAGCTGGTGGACCTCTCATGATAAAATTAAAAATATCTTCATCAATGGAGTTCATATATAATTTAATTCTTGCCTTCCAGATAGCAAACTTGTTCAAGTTGCAAGCTGGAGGTCTGGTGCTTGCATAGTCCTTGTTATGTGCTATTGTATAAGTAATGTGTTAGAGAAATTTAGATCTTAGAATGATCTATTGGTTCAAGTGTAACCTTATACACCCAAATAGACTACCCTCTGATACCAATTGAAGGACAAGGGGATAGAATCTAATTAGCTCTAGAGGGGGGGGGGGTGAATAGAGCAATAATTTTTTTTACAGATTTATATGATTTAGCAGTAAAATAGGTGATAACAAATATTATGTAAAGAGAATAAAGCGAGGCTATCACAACACAGTACAAAAATAAAAAGGTCAACCAGACAGCACTAGAGATTTTATAGTGGTTCCCCAAACCAGGTATATCCACACTACTACCACCCTAGTAGGAATACACTAGCAGGTTTTGCTCAAGTGATTGCCACTATAAGATCTATTTATAGGGAGATATCATAACCCTTTAGGCTTTTGATTAGGTGCCCAAACAACCAACCCAAATCTTTTGGAGGGAGACTTGTGAACCAGACAGACTTTTGAAGGGAGTTATGAAACCCTTTTTATAGTGTAAGAAAAGTTGATGATGTCTTCTCTTTTTCTCTAAACAACAGAGAAGACAAAAATGGATCTTTGTTGTCAAAGCTCCCCCTGAGATATAGAGAAGTTCAGGAAGACTAGAGCTTTGCACAGGGTGTAGGTCTGTAGCCTTCTCTTTAAGATGTCCAGGAACTTATAGATAGATGTTGAATAATTGTATCTGAAGATTCTTGGATATGAAGTTGAAGAAGACTCTTGATTTTGTAGATGATGTTCTTCTTCAGTCTTCTTGAATGTGCAAGGGAAAATAGAATTTCTTTTCAGAGTGAAGGTCAGAATCTTAGTGTATCTTTGTTAGTCGACTCCCTCTATTTTGTGCGATGTCTCTGAGAAGAAAAGAAATTCGCTTTATATATGCTGCCTGCAATTTTCCTTCAGAATTTGAAATTAGCCCATTAATTACTGCTGGAAATATGGGAAGTAGAACGGCTGGAATATCTGACTTTAATTGTATTTCCCCAACTGTCCCGAGAATAACTCAAGTAATTATTCTGATGAAAACCATAATTAATGCTGCCTTGAATGGATATATTCTTAGAGAATTTAAGCATTAATTACTCAAAGAATTATTAACTTAGGATGGAATGTAGAGAGGGACAGATAAGGAAAACTTAACATTAGGCTCTAAATAGATTTCATCGACCTCATGGCAGATTTCATTGACCTGAAATCCAAGTTCGTCGAGTTGAGAAATCCCCATCGTCGACCTGAGATCAACGATCTAAGTCCCCAAGAATAGATGACAATCTTTGGGCTCCAAGTTCATCGAACTGGGAAATCTAACTTGAGCAGAGTTTGTCGACCTGAGCTCGAATTTCATCGAGCTCAACTCAGAGAAGAAACTCTGAGTTCTTCTAGTAGAGCATGACTATCATTGAGCTGAGTTCGACGAACGTCAAACTTATATTCTGAACTCTGAAATTCTTCTAAGATCGATTCTCCTATAGTCAACTGCAGGCTGGTCCATGATATCTGAATCTAAAGGGCTACCCTAAACCCTAGGACGAACAACATGTACCCTGGCTATACAAGGTGGGTCAAACATCCCAAGTAGTTAGCCTAGCCCAAATCCAAATCAGGGGTTCCAACATACACCATCCCTCTGTGCTATATCTTTAGTAATGTAATAGTATAGATGTTGGCTCAAAGGAGTTTGACCTTGGTGAGAAATGAAGATCTCCTAGGAAGAGACCATGCTAGGACATTTGTCCTATGGTTCGTTGTCTTCCACCTTTCCACTCTTCAATGTGAAGACGGTGAACTTGGTTTCATGAAGAATGATGGTCTAATGAGGGTGAATAAGGGAGTGGGAAGAGTTGACTGCATTTTTGTATGAATGGTTAGAGGAAGAAGACGAACTGATGTCATTTGTTGGTTTTTAAGATGTGTGCATAAATCTATTTTTTGTGCGTAGTAGATTGAAGGTCATTTTTGAGTATGGTAAAGACATATTCAAGTCATGGGCTGAACACAAAAATTGTAGTCCTCGGAAAGACCTTTCCAACGGATTGTTACACGTTCCTATAAGAGCTCTGTAACTCTGGGAATGTTTGGTCGAATTTATGGCACCTTAATATTATGTGTTTTGGATGCTTCTCGATTTAGTGTACATTTGGATTGGGCTCGGTAGGAAGACTGTAGCTAAATGATAGAGAGTAAAATTATTAAACCTAGTTAAAGGTAACTAGGATGAACAAATTATTGTTGGAACTGCTTGAATGATAAATTGGGTGTTAGACCTTGACTGAACAAATAGTTATAGATCCTTAAATGAACAAATGGTTTATTCAAGAAAACCGATAAAGATGCATCTTAATAATAATGTGATGGATTTTATATGTTTTGGAAGGGCTTGTAGTTTATGATACATTAATGTGTAATCTAAGGCTTGCGGTGAACTAAAATTATTGGAAGAACATGTGATGTACTCCTAGCCATTTATGTTGATCATGTGGAAAAATAAATGGCATGATGAATATTGTATGATTTAGAATCTGGAATAGATATATGACTTGATATGCACGTGCCTATTAGATCATAGAAATGGGGCAATAAGAGAAAAACACCCGTAGCCATACAATATGTTGAATCCCGACCTCTAGTTTTTGAAGGGATTGATAGAGTAGTCCACTACATAGAGTCGTGTCTCCCTACAGGTAGCAATATGGGACTAGTATGATGAGTAAGGTGGCTTGCCTCCGGTGTTAATGATGATCCTCTCAATGCTTGGAAGCACGAGAATGTGAAAGTTGTATGTACGTGAGTATTTGGCCGCACTAAATTAATGTGATGATAAGGGTCTCAGTGTGGAGCCTTTGAGAACATTTGGGCACTAGATTGGTAATGATGAGAAGGTACTTGATTGGAGCCCTTAGATGTTTGATGGAATGGCCATGTGAATTTCCATGTAGTGTGAGTTGACACACGGTGTCATAACCATGGGTTAAGGAGAGTGTGGCAGGTCTATGGTCTTGCCAGTCGTCACACCAATGGGAGTTGATAGATAGACTTTAAGCAGTTGGGCTTGGTCCTCAGTGCTTATTCCCGAGGCTCCATCCATACCAAGTGGACGGTTGGGCTTGATCCTTTATTGATAAGCTCCCAGAGGCTCCTTCCATGCCCCAAAGATAGGCAAGTTTGGGTTGTGTTCTTGGTGCATATCTACCCGAGACCTCGTTGAATCATAGTATGTTTGGCCTTTGTTGTTGTGTTCTTAGCATTGAGACGTATGGAGGCCTCGGCCCGAAAGTGTGGATACCCGCCTAGTAGTGGAGATGCCCGCTCTACTTTCACCGTCTGGCCACGACGGATGATGCCTAAGAGGATAGCTACCTGCTCGAAAAGTGGGAACTAAAAGACTATGTCGACATAGCAGTATGTGTGTGTGAGCAATGGTGAGTCATCATATTGCATTCATATCATATCATTTCATTGCAGCATATAAGATACTCATCATATAAGTTTGTATGGGTGCTCTTATATGATGAGTTACTTACTGTTAAGCCGATCCTTAACTTATAAATCTGTATGAGCATTTTTATAAGTTAGGTTTCATTCCTGTCATAGAATTAGATACGTTATTACATTCTTACTTAATTGTTATAGTAGAATGATGTTATTAATTTATACACTGCTACCATTAAAACTCTTGAAATATAAAGATATACAACCTGCTTGTACTTACTGCATATATATATATATATATATATATATATATATATATATTGTACTTGTTCCACTTTATTCCACCAGTCCCTAAGAGCAACCGGGATGAGCGGATGTGATAGCCACTAGGATTTATGACTAATGGTTGATACGTCTACCATTTTAGGAAGAAACCAAGCAGATAGAGCAGTAACATTAGGTTTTGTAGGAGGGCAGCCATGCCAGGGTGATAAGGCCTGATACGATGATACCCTCGCTGTCGTTAGTGACTGATGTGAGTTTAGGGAGACTTTTGTTGTAGACCTTCGGGCAATTTTCTTTTGTACTCTGATATTAAAGGAACCTATGTTGTTCCTTATTATTCACGTATTGCGCTATGTTCATGGATGTACTCATTGTGATGATATTACTTCTATACGTTGGTGGTCGCTAAGCTTCGAAGAAAATAAAAGCAACCGAACTAGCAATCCAATGAGGGAAGTATACCTATCGAATTATAGCTAGGGGACACAAGTGTCGTATTGAAATCCGGGATCTGTTGAGTATGCTTACTCATACAAATACTATTATCTTATCGACGGAAAAATAGGGGTTTGAGAAACTAATTGCGATTTAGGAAATAAAGCTAATGCTGAAAAGAGAGATATTGTAGTTAATTAAAAAGCTAATAGAAGCGATAACAACGAAAGGTTGAAACTATGAAATGGAAGAGCACTCGATCAAGAATCACCTCGGCTAGAGACGAGTAAGAAAATGCGATAAAAACCTAAGCTTTATAGGATAAAGGTCCTTGACCGTGGAGGTTCCTAAAGCTTGAACACGCTTCTCTCGAAGTCGTGCCCAACTGAGTTTAGGAAGGTCCGACCGACTCTCGTCGAAATCAGAGGCCTAAAACTCGCTTTACGCGGTGAACCCCACTATTGGATTTTACTTCAATCCGGGAGATTTGGACGTCTGCCTCTCTCGAGGGGTGCGTACAACTCTCTTTACTCTTGAATACTCACTTCATTCTATCGGCCTATCGGCTAGCCCAGAATGAAAGCAAAGGTGGAGAGTATATATCGATAATATACCTCCAACCCATGAAAAATCAAGAGTAATTCAAGGCCTAAACCCTAAAAAGAAAAGGTAAATTCAAAGCATCATAACATAATCGCTCGAACCTCGGATCATCAAGATCGAGTACAAGGAGGATTAGTTAATCATAATGGAGTGGAGGAGGGGGGATGAGTAGTAGATCATAAAAAGAACACAAGTAGAAAATGGCACTTTTATTAATAAAAAGGAGAGCTACACTTAGGAAAATGAAATTACAAGTGCATGAAAATAAAATCCTATTCCAGCCCTACAATGAGCACTAAGCAAAAGAAAGATTGCAATAAAAGCTAAAATAACTAAATACTAAACTAGGGTTAAGAGTAAATTACAAAAGCAGAGAGAGAGAAAAAAAAATAAAAAAGATCAAGAAACAAAGGGGAAACACCTCCCCCTCTCAACCCAAACTTGCTGAAATGGAAGGGGGTCTGAATTTATAGAAATTTTCCACGGGTTGGTCACGCCCGGCGACACGCCCAGGGAGGGCGTGTCAGGGGGATTGATAGGTACGACATTGACCTCGGGCTCTTGATTCTGGCGGGAAGGATGATTGCTTCAGTACGTCGGTGGTCACGCCCTGGGTCACACCCGTATAGTAGGGGCGTGACACGTACGTCGCGTCGAAATCATTTGTCAGAATTCCGTCAGTCATTGGAAAAGGTGGGCTCACGCCATATTTCACGCCCATGACATGGGGCGTGACAGTACTGTTTGGCGTGCTGGGATGAATCGGCATTCAATGCGGCGGCAGGCTTCGAGCAGAGGGCGATACGCCCTGTGTCACGCCCGGGGACACGCCCAGGAGGGCGTGTTGAAAGTCTATAGTGTCGAATAAATCCACCTATTGGGGGGGGGGAATAGGTGTCGTGTAGTGTTTTGCGGAATTAAATTTACCTGTACAAATTAACAAACACAACACAGAAAACACACAAAGAATTATAGTGGTTCCCCGATTTGGGTACGTCCACTTTCCCCCCTTCGACCTATCTCCCACCAAGGGACGACTCGGTCACTTCTCCAAACGGATTGAAATATAATCCTCACACTACGGAAGGAACCCTTCCAACAAAGGAGTCACAACTCCACCACCACGGGTTGCACCCAACCCTTACAACTTGGAATTAAAATTCCTTTACAGCAAACCAAAATTGAATGTAAAAGAAAATACAAACAAAGCTTTTGGAGATTCTGATGTCCTTCTTCGTTCGTTGAAGCTTTCTTGAAAGTTACGAAGAGTCCACAACCGTATTTCTCTCTTTGAGAGGATCTTGTTAAGATCGGCGGCAGCAAGTGATTGCGGTGGCGATACTTTGTAGATCAAAACTTCTTGATAGATCAAGCAAGGTCTACCAATGATCTCAGTCGGATCAATCGTCTCCACCAATTTGGAATAGAGAACTAGTCTCGATCAACGAATCGAGAGACAAGAGATCTCAAGAGAGATGCGTGAGACGCTCGGCTAGCCTCGGTACTGTCATCGGAAAATCCAATAAGATCGGAGATTAGTGGCGACGATGAACTGCAAGCGTCGACAAGCGATCGGCGGTTTCCGCGATCGGCTAGGGCACGACATCGGCTACTTTTAATTTTGCGTGAATGACTGTCTGTAGAAGTTCAAATTACGCATATATATATACCCTGATCCAACCCTAAAGACCGTTGTGGGGCCCACAAGGATAAACCCTAGCCCCGGCCAAAACAGTGCACGGGAAGTTGGTCTGGTCCAGCGGACGAGGAAATTTGCCTAAGGCAAAATCGGCGGGAATCGTTGGTGATTCCCGTCAGTGTCGGCGGGAATAACTCACGATTCCCGTCGATTCTGCCTTGACTGAATTCCTGTTGGAAAACTCAGCCGGAATCAGTCAGCGGGAAGGGCAGACTGATTCTCGTCGAATCGGCAGGAATCACTAATGATTCCCGTCGAAGTCGGCGGGAATCACAAGTGACTCCCGTCGAAGTCAGCGGGAATGACTTTGTGATTCCCGTCGATTTTGACTTAGAAGATTTTTCTCTTCCTTCCTTTGAAGACTTGGTCTTTGACCCATCTTTGCTCCTTCTTTGCTCTTGATCTATCTTAACCCTGTACTTGAAAATAAGTACACTCCAAAAGAGAGAGCACGCGTGAGTCAACACACTGATCTACGTAACGAGGGATTACGTTGCGCAGACCCGTGTATATTGACCCACTACACCCTGACATTGGCGTGTACTTATCATGGAATAGTTGCAAGCACAACTTGATAGAATTGTCAAATACATTTTCAATTCACCTTAGCTTATTCAGGGGGTTCTTCAAATAAGGTCAATTGTGGATGTAATAACCAATAATCTCCCCCTATTTGAAGAAGCCTAAACCCTACAAGCTAAGATGAATAGAACAGATGGGAATGAAAATCAAAAACTGAAAGTTGAGTTGAGAGTGAGATTCATTACCATTTTTCTAAGAGCAACATAGCCTTTGTGGCCTACTTACCATTGACAACCACCTTAGTCTTGGCCGAGAGGGTAATCTCCCCCTTTTCGGCTTCTACAAATCTGGGACTTCACTTGGAGCAAAATGCTCCCCCTCAGTTCTTGCATCCGTGCTCGATCTTGAGTTCCTAGCAGATGCTTTCCCTTGATCAAAGAGCCTTGAGCCCTTCAGTCTTCAATCTTCATAGTTTAGTATGCCGAGTTCAGTTTTGAAGAGACTGAACTTGGCCTCTTCTAGGGGCTTTGTTAAGATATCTGCAATCTGCTTAGCCGTAGGGGCATAGTAGAGAGATATATCTTTTTTTCCACATGCTCCCTAATGAAGTGATAACGCACTTCAATATGCTTTGTACGGCTGTGCGACACTGGATTGTTCGCAATTGCAATTGCGCTCGAGGAATCGCAATACATAGGAACTTATCTGAACTTCAAGTCATAATCTTCGAGTTGATTTTAGATCCATAGAAGTTATATGCAACAGCTACCTGCTAAGATGTACTAAGATTCAGCCGTAGAGGTTGCGACACAGTTCTGCTTTTTTACTGTTCCACGATATAAGCCGTCTTCCTAGGAATTGGCACGTCCCGGAAGTGCTTTTCCTATCATCCCTGCTTCCTGCAAAGTCAGCATCTGAAAAGCCTATCAGCTCGACATCATTGTTTCTTGGGTACCACAAGCCAAGATTTGGTGTAACCTTAAGGTATCTAAGAATCCGCTTTGCAGTGACATAATGAGATTCCTTAGTGTTCACCTAATATCTGGCACAAACGCATGTGGAAAGCATAATATCCGGTCTACTAGCAGTAAGGTAGAGCAGGGATCCAATCATGCTTCTGAATTTGGTTTCATCAAAAGGTTTCCCTTTCTCATCCTTGTCCAGAGAGACAGTGGATCCCATTGGAGTCCTCATAGAGGTTGCGCTCTCCATTCCGAATTTCTTGAGGAGTTCATTTGTGAACTTCATCTGAGAAATGAAAATTCCATCCTCATACTGTTTCACTTGAAGTCCCAAGAAATACTTTAGCTCTCCCATGCTGCTCTTTTCAAACTTTCCTTGCAAAAGTTTAGAAAACTTCTTGCAAAGATTGTTATCCGTTGAGCCGAAAATTACATCATCGACATAGATTTGCACCAGCAAAATCTTTCCGTTGACTTCCCTAAGAAACAATGTCTTATCTATTTTTCCTCTCGAGAACTTGTTCTCAAGAAGAAAACTAGACAGAGTCTCATACCAAGCTCGAGGAGCTTGTTTTAAGCCATATAATGCTTTATTAAGAAAGTAAAAATGATTAGGGAATGTTGGATTAACAAAACCTTAGGGTTGCACGACATATACTTTCTCTTTTAAATTTTCATTGAGAAAAGCTGATTTCACGTCCATCTGATAGACTGTGAACCCTTTGTGAGAGGCATACGCCAGGAACAATCTGATCGCTTCGAGCCTTGCAACTGGTGAAAAGGTTTGGTCGAAGTCAATCCCCTCCTCCTGTCTGTAATCTTGAGCCACCAGTCTGGCCTTGTTCTTGATGATGACACTGTGTTCATCCAGTTTGTTTCTGAAGATCCACTTAGTGCCGATCACATTCTGTTTCATTGGTCTGGAAACAAGCGTCCAGACATTGCATCGTTCGAATTGATGCAGTTCATCTTGCATGGCCAAGATCCATGATACATCTTTGTTCGCTTCGTCAAACTTCTTTGGCTCAGCCTGTGACAGAAAACTAAGGTGCAGAATCTCGTTAATTGTACCTCTGTGAGTTCTGACACCGTCCCGAGGATCTCCTATGATCTGATCTCTTAGGTGATCCCACGCGTGTCTGAGCTCTAAGAGTCTAGAGCCTGGAGCTCCAACGGCTTCTCGGGATGCTCCCTCTTCTGGGAGAATTTCTCTATCTTGACCGTCATCTTCTCCAGGTGGCGTTGAGGTGGAGACCTTGACGTACTTGGGAGTTTCATCTTTAGCAATCTCATGTAGACTTAGTTGTTCAAGCCTTACACCTGCATCTTCAAAAATGCCACTGGAAGAATTGCTATGAAGCAGGCTTCCTTCATCAAATACAATATTAATGGACTCCTCTACCACTAGGGTTTTCTTATTGAAAACCCTATATGCCCGATTATGGCTACTATAGCCCATGAAGATGCCTTCGAAGCATTTTTATCTAAATTTAGTACGTGGGTACTTCCCATTATTGAGTACAAAGCATCTGCAACCAAAAATCCTTAGATAGGACATGGTCGGTTTCCTGCCTTTCAATAGCTCATAAGGCGTCTTAAGATGATTCTTGTTGATCAAGGCCCATTTTTGCATGTGGCAGGCTGTACTGACAGCCTCTGCCCAGAAGTACTCTGGGAGAGAAGCATCATTCAACATTATCGTACATGCCTCAATGAGCATTCTATTCCTCCTCTCCGCAACTCCGTTTTGCTGAGGAGTACGTGGGGAGGAAAAATCATGAAAGATACCATGTTCTTCACAGAATTCTTTCATAGCTCCAGACTCGAACTCTGTTCCATGATCACTTCTGATTTGTATCACGCAGCAATTAAGTTTATTCTGAATCTGCCCGATAAAATTAGTGAAGATGTCAAACGTATCTGACTTTCGTTTCAAGAAAGAACACCCACGTAAACCGAGAGTGATCATCAACAATCACTAGCATATTGGATTTGCCTCCTAAGCTATGAATTTGCACTAGACCGAACAAGTGCATGTGCAGAAGATAAAGA
This sequence comes from Platanthera zijinensis, assembly GCA_039513925.1. Taxonomy (NCBI): domain Eukaryota; kingdom Viridiplantae; phylum Streptophyta; class Magnoliopsida; order Asparagales; family Orchidaceae; genus Platanthera; species Platanthera zijinensis. The sequence goes on along the minus strand of CM077086.1, from coordinate 125,038,483 downwards.
CATCTGGAAGAGTCTTTGTTAGCAATGCCCTTAAAGGTAGCCCGAGTCTATTTGCCCTACTGACATGCAGGACAAGGGATATCTTTGATGCACTTAATAGTAGGGGCACCCCTTACTAAATTCTTAGAAAATAACATATTAATTGTTTTGAAATTAATATGTGCCAATCTCTTGTGCCATTGTTCACAGAGAGATGCATAGTCTTTTTCTACTAGGCAAACGGAGGTAGAAGAGTCTAAGCTAAGAAAATCTAAGCAAAAAATATTTCTGCTCCTAATGCCAATTAATACTGTCTCCAAAGAGGCACACGATATTATCAAGCACTTTTCATTGCAGAACTTAATGTTGTATCCTTTATCACACAACTGGCTTACACTGATCAGGTTATGGTTTAACCCTTCAATATAAGCAACATCTTTGATAGAGAATATACCGTTGGAAATCATACCATAGCCCCTGGTGACTCAACGATCAGATCCTCCAAAGATGACTTTGGGTCCATTTTCGACTGGGGAGTAATCATGCAACAGGCTTCTTGTCCTGGTAATATGTCGGGAACATCCACTGTCCAAGTACCAGATCGGCGTTTTGGCGGCCTTTGGATATACCTGCAAAATAGAATTAGTTTCCATTAGGAACCCAATCGAACTTGGGTCCTAGATTCCTTGTTAACACACTCCCCCTCGGTTGGTTAACCCTACGAGTTCTCGGCCTCGCATTACTAACAAAAGGAGTCTCATTGTATCTTGGATTAAACCAGCAATTCAAGACAAAGTGACCAACTTTGCCACAGCACCAACAGTCAAACCTGTTGTACCGGTTCTAGGCTCCTGCTTCACCCTTAGAACGGTGGGTCTAGCCGGGGCCTTGGATCTGGAGGTGGAGGCATCATGATGGCAGTAGTCACACGACTTCTTCACTTCCTGTTACTTCAGTATGACAGGCTTGGCCTTTTTTTCCTGATTCCTATTATGGCCGCTAGAGAAGTGGCCATAATTCTCCACTTGGATTTCCTTATAAGGTGCCTTGAAGACACTCTCACCGTAGTTGCGGGGGAAGGTCCAACCATCATACGGCTCTTTGGCTTTTCAACCGAGGGCCTAGAAGAAGTGGCCATAGGTTGACTCAAAGTCCTGCTCATTGCAAGGAAAGCCAGGCTTTCTGAATAAAACAGGACCGAGTGGGGCCTTTCCCTTTTCTACAGCAGAGGCCTTCTTAGTAGTCGTATTTTTCCTCCGATTTTTATTTCTCCTAGACGATTTACCAGGCACGGCCACATGCCCTAAGCTAGCCCCCTTAGCCAGAGCAGAGAATTCATCAACCAGAGGAAGAATGGTCTTGGGCATAGAGAAACTTTTGACAATCTTCCTCTCGGCCGCATGTTATTCTTCTAGCTTGTTGATTTCTTCATGTTTTTGGTCAAAGTGCCTTAGAGAATCTGAGTGCTCAGAAGTCAGGTCCAGGTGTTCCTATCAGAGAGAAATCAAGCTAGTGATCTCCTCTCTTAAGGACACACCCTCATCCTTAAGGAATTTGACTTCCTTTTTCTGAGCTCTCAACCTTTTTCAGCACTCTTCGAAAGTTTTGAGCAGAAGTTCATACTTTTCGAGTTCAGCGTCACGGGTAGATGGACTGTTCTCGTGATCATCTTCAGGAGACTCAGAGTCTAAGTCAGAGTCAGAGAGGGGGGTGCAATCTTTTACCTTCCCAGTAAATGGGGGACAGTCTCCATCTGAGTCGGAGCAACCCATTAGCCCGAAGTAGGCTTCCTCATCATCACTGTAGTCTGAAGAGTCAGATTCACTCAGTGTCTTTGGCTTTTTAGCAATGTATCTCCTCTCCTTCTTCTTATCTCTAGAGGACTTGTGCTCCTCTCCTTTCCCCTTATCTTTCTTGCTTTGGTGGCAGTCAGCAATGACGTGACCTGGCTTATTGCATCCAAAGCAGATAATGTCAGTAGAACGATGTTTGTTCTGTTTAGACTCATACCTATCAGAAGAGTAATTCTTCTTCTAATGTCTGGAGGAGTAGCCATCCTTTTTTCTCTAATTCCTCAACTTGAGGAACTTCTTGAACTCTCGAGTGATGAAGGAGAATTCTTCCTCAGATAGCTCTGAGCCGGATGAGCATGGCTTAGAGTCTTCTTCATAAGCCTTTCTCCAAGAGCGAACGAGGCTGCACCCTTGCCTTTCCTTGAGTGATTAGCTTTCAGGGCCACAGTCTTTTCTTTGGCTGCGGCCTTATCAGCTTCTTCTTCAGCTTTTTTGGTGTTCAGCTGAAGCTCGTAGGACATTAGCTTTCCAAACAGAATCTTGGGATCAATTTCTGCCAGCTTCCCAAATTCTCTGATTGCACAGATCTTGGTGTCTCATTCCTTAGTAAGGGATCTAAGGAATTTTTCATTTAGTTCACCATCGGTGAACACTTTGCCATAACCCTTCAGGGCATTGACGATCTTCAGGAAATTCTCGAATGTCACTCTGATTTCTTCCTTGGGACCTTGCCTGAAGGCCTCATACTTCTAGTTCAGAAGGGATCTTCGATCATCCCTTACTTCATCTGTGCCTTCCATCAGAATGATCAGGCAGTGCCATATGTCCTTGGCAGTCCTGCAGTTGCTGAAATTCTACATCATGGAATCATCGACGGTGCTTACTAAGATGTTTTGAGCTTTCTTGTCAAGTCTGACAAGCACCATCTCATCCTTATCCATTTCAGAGAGCTTCTTGGGCATCATCTTGGTCGGATCAATGGTGGAGGCCTTAGTGGGGATATAAGGGCCCTCCTCCACAATTATGAAGAGTCCGGGATCCACTGCTTCCATGTAGAACCTAATCCTTTCCTTTTAGATGGGAAAATTCAGCTTGGTGCATACTGGAATCTTTCCTGAATACTTGAGTCCGTCCATTCCTGAGATCTTCTTTCTTCTTGACACTAGACACAGGATCTTACTCAAGGTGTTAACCTTATTGATGAGTAACCTCCCTTTGATACCACTTGAAAGTCTCTAGTGTCGACTAAATCAACCTATGGGGGGGGGAATAGGTGTCAGGCAGTCTTTTGCGGAATTAAATTTTCCTGCACAAATTAACAAACACAGCACAAAAAACACACAAAGAATTATAGTGGTTCCCTGATTTGGGTACGTCCACTTTCCCCCCTTCGACCTATCTCCCACCAAGGGACGACTCGGTCACTTCTCCAAACGGATTGAAATCGAATCCTCACACTACGGAAGGAACCCTTCCAACAAAAGACTTACAACTCCACCACCACGGGTTGCACCCAACCCTTATAACTAGGAATTAAAATTCCTTTACAACAAACCAAAATTGAATGTAAAAGAAAATACAAACAAAGATTTTGGAGATTCCGATGTCCTTCTTCGTTCGTTGAAGCTTTCTTGAAAGTTACAAAGAGTCCACAACCGGATTTATCTCTTGGAGAAGATCTTGTCAAGATCAGCAGCGGCAAGTGATTGCGGCGATGATACTTTGTAGATCCAAACTTCTTGACGAAGCAAGCAAGGACTACCAATGATCTCAGTCGGATCAATCGTCTCCACCGATTCGGAATGGAGAACTAGTCTCCTTCAATGAATCGAGAGACAAGATATCTCAAGAGAGATGCGTTAGACGCTCGGCTCGCCTCGGTACTGTCGTCGGAAGATCCAAGAAGATCGGAGATTAGCGGCGACGACGAACTGCGAGCAACGACAAGCTATCGGCGATTTCTGCGATCGGCTAGGGCACGACGTCGGCTACTTTTGATTTTGCGTGAATGACTGTCTATAGAAGTTCAAAATACGCGTATATATATACCCTAATCCAACCCTAAAGACCGTTGTGGGGCCCACAAGGATAAACCCTAGCCCCGGCCGAAACAGCGCACGACAAGTTGGTCCGGTCCAGCGGACGAGGAAATTTGCCTAAGGAAAAATCGGCAGGAATTGTTGGTGATTCTCGTCGATGTCGCCAGGAATCACTCACGATTCCCATCGATTCTTCCTTGACTGAATTCTTGTTGGAAAACTCAGCCAGAATCAGTCGGCGGGAAGGGCTGACTAATTCTCGTCGAATCGGCGAGAATCACTAACGATTCCCATCGAAGTCGGCGGGAATCACAAGTGAATCCTGTCGAAGTCGGCGGGAATGACTTAGTAATTCCCGTCAATTTTGACTTAGAAGATTTTTCTCTTCCTTTCTTTGAAGACTTGGTCTTTGACCCATCTTTGCTCCTTCTTATGCTCTTGAACTACCTTAACCCTGTACTTGAAAAAAAGTACACTCCAAAAGAGAGAGCACACGTGAGTCAACACACTGATCTACGCAATGAGGGATTACGTTGCGTATACCCGTGTATATTGACCCACTGCACCCTGATATTGGCGTGTACTTAGCATGGAATAGCTGCAAGCACAACTTGATAAAATTGTCAAATACATTTTCAATTCACCTTAGCTTGTTCAGGGGCTTCTTCAAATAAGTTCAATTATGGATACAATACCCAACACGTGTCATGGGGCGTGACAGACGTTTTTCCTGTTTTCCTGTCTCTTTCAGCAGTCATCATCGGGATCAGGCGACACCTCCTAAGTCATGCCCAGGGAGGGCGTGACAGGGGTATGTGATAGCTCATTTTTGACCAAAAAACTGGAAACCTGCAAAAAGATAAGAAAATGTTAGTGGCAATAATATTTACATAAAAAGGATAAAAGATAAACTAAAAAGACATGATTTGTACATTATAAACTATAAAAATACGATAATAGTTTAGGCTACAAAATGTATTATCAAATTCCCACAAGCTTAAGTTTTGCTTGTCCCCAAGCAAAAATATAAAAACTAGATATTTATAAAAAGGACTAATCAAAAAGTTCTAATTATGCCCACACAAATACTATGCGAAATTCTAAATATGGAAAAGGTGAAACGTAAATCTAAAACAATTATTTAGGTATGGTAAAACCTTTATAAACTTTACTCAATAAAAATAAATCATCAAAAATTTTGACGAAATTCTTTAAATAGATTTAAGCAAAGCAACGAAAATGAAAAACGCATTGAGTTGTTACTAGATCCAAGCAACGTATTATAACTATATGAATTCAATTAACAAATATCTAAGTTTAAATCCAAAACTAAAACTGATTTACTTTTCTTCTTTTCTCAGTTGTTAAATAAGATTCAAAAGACGTGAATCAAAAGGACTTAAATAGGACAGAAACGTTTGGTTTAGGAATATGATTAGGAGTGGAATTCAAAGAAAAACGTGAAGACTTAAAATCACACTAAAGCAAAGCAAAGAGTTTCAAAAACTTTCATTTAAAAAATATATATATATATATACATTTTTTTTCTCTTTTTCTTCTTTTTTTCCATTTTTTTTCTTTTTTCAAAACAAAGACCATAAATATTTTTATTTCCCTTTTGAATTGGCCAAACAAAAATAAACATAACTTTTGAGCATACTTTTTTCAAAAACCTTTCTCCCACAAATATCACAATATAACCTCTCAAAATCGTCAAAATAATTTATGAAACTCAAAAAGGCTAGTGTGATTCGATAGGTTGGAAATTTTGGCTTTGGTGAAAATGAAATGAAAAGAGGAGCTATCAAATGAAATCAGAAAAAAGGCTCAAAAGCGGCTAACTAGTGGTAAAAGTTTTTAGGTTGGCAGGAAAGCTCAAACGAAAACAAAAACGGCCTAAATCATATTCACGCTTTTAAATTTATTTAAAACAAAGGTTTTAAATTTTTTTTCAAAAAGCGAGTCCTAGATAATAAAAAAGATTGATGAAATTGCCTTGAAAATAGGAATAATAGATTACTTGGATCGTTCACATCTACTACGTTATTCAAAGGTTGACCTTACAAAAATTATCCAAAAATGAAAAGAAAAATAGCGGATGATGAATTTTTGAGAAAGTAAAGGAAATAAAGAACGAAAAACCATAATAGAAATGCGAGTTTAAGAAAAATATTTCACCTTAACATGCTACCGTGAATTAGAAACACAGCATGACCAACATTTTACTTGTGAAACATAATTAAAAAGGACGATAAGAAATATTATAATTAACTATGTTGTTTATAGAAAATTTTGAGTAAAACAAAAACAAAAACTAGGGGTACTATTAAAATACCATAATGTCTAAACTTATTGAGGCAAAAACAAAAAGCATAAATATATATATTTTTTTATTTGTGAAATATTCTTTTTTTTATTATTTTGGAAATATTTTAGATATATACAAGAAGGAAAAAAAATATATTTACACTAAGTAAAAATGAAGGAGGAAGTCCTCCCCCAAGCTTAAAATGGACATTGTCCTCAATGGCTAAAGAAGGGGATTGGAGAAGAAGAGAAAAATAAGTACAGAATTGAAAGACATAATTGAAAAACAGGTACTTCCCCGGATTTATTCGCTGCGAAAACCGAGTGATGCCGCTCCCCTGAATGTCTTCTTTGAACTTCGTGATGGATTCAACAACGTTTGAGCAGGCGATCGCAGAAGGTTCAGCTTGTCGGAGCCGTCCGGGGCAAAAATTGTAAAATAAAGAAAACAGAAAAAGATAACTTGGGTTGCCTCCCAAGAGCGCCCTTTGTTTAAAACGTCATTGAGCTCGACGCATAAAATAATAATATTGTCCAAAATTATTACTGTCCAGAAATAAAATTGTTTTTAACAAAAATTAAAAGTTCAAAGTTAGAGTTCGTGAAGCAGAAACTTAATAATGTTTGGACTGACATCATCATCACCAAAGAAATACAGTTTAAGACGCTGACCATTCACTTTGAAATTACCCTTATCAGGGTGAGAAATTAAAACAGTTCCATATAGAAAAACTTCTAAAACAGAAAAGGGCCCAGACCAACGAGATTTTAATTTGCCCGGAAATTAACGTAAACGTGAATTATATAAAAGAACCTGGTCGCCCAGCTTAAAGGTTTTTGGATGCCGTAAGTGTTTATCATGTAAACGCTTCGTCCGCTCTTTAAAAAGTTAGTTATTTTCGTAAGCATAAGAGCGCCACTCGTCGAGTTCATTTAGTTGAAATTTTCCAAGGTCACCGATGGAGTGGGGATCAAAGTTTAAAAATCTTAAGGCCCAAAAAGCGCGGTGTTCTAATTCTACGGGCAGATGACACGATTTTCCATAGACCAGCCGATACGGCGTACATCCGTGGGCGGTTTTGTACGCTGTTCGGTAGGCCCATAAGGCATCGTCTAATTTGGCTGACCAGTCTTTCCTAGAAGTTGAAACAGTCTTTTCTAATAATCTTTTTATTTCTCTATTTACTACTTCGACTTGTCCGTTAGTTTGGGGGTGGTATGCCGTTGAAAGCTTATGTGTAACGCCGTATTTGGTAAGGATTTTTGAAAATTGCGCGTTATAGAAATGGGAACCCCTATCGCTAATGATGGCGCGCGGCGTGCCGAATCTAGAAAATAATTTTTTCAAAAAGGCGACTACAACTCGGGAGTCGTTCGTAGGAAGAGCTTGGGCCTTTGCCCATCGTTATACATAATCAACGGAAACTAAAATATACTTATTTCCGAAGCTAGAAGGAAGGGGGCCAACAAAATCGATTCCCTAGAGGTCGAAAATCTCGCACTCAAGGAAATAATTTTGCGGCATTTCATTTTTATTTGTAATATTGCCTGACCGTTGGCAACTATCACACCTACTCACAAAGGCTTGCGCGTCTTTAAACAGGCTAGGCCAATAAAAACCCACGCAAAGCACCTTGTGAGCGGTGCGAGCAGCTTGATAGTGCCCACCTGTCGAACCTTCATGTAAATGTTTTAAAATATCAATTCCTTCTTCATAAGAAACACATCTCCTTATCACTTGATCCGCACAGATTCATAAAAGATGCGGGTCTTCCCAAAAGTAGTTCTTCAGCTAAGAAAAGAATTTCTTCTTTTGTTGAGAGGAGAACTCTTTTGGGAGCACACGTGACACTAAATAGTTGGCGATGTGCGAGAACCAAGGAGAAGTAGATGCGCTAATTGAAAGCAGCTTCTCATCAGGAAAATAATCATTAAAAGATTTTTCATTTAATTTTTCTATAAAGGGATTGTCTAATCTTGAGAGATGGTCGGCGACCAAGTTCTCGGCTCCTCGCTTATCACGGATCTCTAAGTCAAACTCCTAGAGGAGTAAGACCCAGCGAATCAAGCGCGGCTTTGCTTCCGTTTTGGCAAGAAGATATTTGATCGCCGAGTGGTCCGTAAAAACAAAAATTTTTGAAAGCATAATGTAAGGACGGAATTTATCAAATGCGAATACTACAGCGAGGAGCTCCTTCTCAGTCGTGGTGTGATTTTCCTGTGCAGATGTGAGCATTTTACTAGCGTAATAGATGGGGTGGAAGTTTTTAGATATACGTTGACCTAATATGGCTCACACCACGAAACTACTCGCATCGCACATTATCTCGAAAGGAAGGTCCCACACCGGAGCTATCATAATAGGTGCATTAATTAACTTTTCTTTGATTGATTCGAAGGCAGAAAGACAAGAGTCATCAAAAATGAATGGAGCGTCTTTTTCTAAGAGATGGGTGAGGGGCTTGGTGATCTTGGAGAAGTACTTTATAAAATGACGGTAAAAGCCAGCGTGGCCTAGGAAACTTCTTATAGCTTTTATGTTTATAGGCGGCAGCAACTTCTCAAAAACTTCTATCTTCGCAACGTCTACCTCAATACCTTTAGCAGAAATTTTATGAACCAAAACTAACCCTTCCCTCACCATAAAATGGCATTTTTCCCAATTTAAGGCAATGTTAGTTTCTTCGCATCGTTCTAATACTTTTTCAAGGTTTTCTAAACATCTATCAAAGGAATCGCCGAACAAGGAGAAATCGTGCATAAATACCTCCATAATGCTTTCTACGTACTTGTCAAATATAGCGAGCATGCATCGCTGGAATGTAGCTGGCATATTGCACAATCCAAACGACATTCTTCTGTAGGCGAAGGTGCTGAAAGGACAAGTAAACGTAGTTTTCTCTTGGTCCTCGGGAGAGATGGGGATTTGAAAATACCCTGAGAGGCCATCAAGAAAACAATAAAAGCTATGGCCGAATAATCATTCTAAAATCTGGTCGATAAACGGAAAAGGAAAGTGGTCCTTGCGGGTGGCGTCATTCAGCTTCCTATAATCTATACACATACGCAAACCCGTCACCGTCCGTGTCGGGATTAATTCGTTATTATCATTACTAACTACCGTTATCCCTCCCTTCTTTAGTACTGCCTGAACAGGGCTAACCCACTTACTATATGATATAGGGTAGATAATTCCTACGTCTAATAATTTCATAACCTCTCCCTTAACTACTTCTTTCATGTTCGGGTTTATACGGCGCAGAGGTTGAATGGAGTTACGCGAATTATCTTCCATTAAAATTTTATGAGTGCAGAAGGATGGGATTATTCCCTTGATATCCGATATTTGCCACGTAATAGCTCGGCGATGTTTACGTAAAACTAAAAGAAGTTTTTCATGTTGGACATCCGTGAGGTAGGCCGAAACTATAACAGGAAGCTTGGAGTCTTTTTCTAAAAAGGCGTACTTGAGATGTTCAGGAAGTTCCTTAAGTTCTAGGGTAGGGGGTTCTTCATAAGAGGATTTGGAAATTCTTTCTTTTTCAAAAATAATATCTTCATAAACTTTTTTATAAGGAAAATTAAAAGGGGCGGGGCTAGCGGCCAAGGCGGCTTCTTGCAGCGATTCAGTTGGAAGAGTAGAAGAGGAACAAAAATCAGAAAATTCTTTTTCAAAATCATTTAGAAGATAAGAGGATTCCACTCGTTCTTCACTTAGTTCAAGCGATTTAGTTGGAAGAGAAGAGGAACAAAAGGAAGAAAATTCTTTTTCAAAGTTGGAGAGGCAGTAGGAGGATCCATCACTTCAGGCGTCTACGAAAAAGCAGGAGTCATCATTTGCTAAGGTGTTCTTTATTAAAGGAGTGATAGAGAAAGTGACTTCGTCGTCGCCTACTCGAAGAAAGAGATTACAATTTACTACATCAATGAATGCTCGGGAGGTGGCAAGGAAGGGACGGCCAAGGATCAGGGGAACCTCGACGTCTTCTTCGATGTCCAAAATGACCAAGTACACAGGGAAGATGAACTTGTCGACTTTTACTAAAACGTCCTCCACTATTCCTAACGGGTACTTGACAGATCTATCGGCTAGCTAGATACTCATACGCGTGGGGTTACGGCTACCAATTCCTAGCTTCTTAAACAATGAGAGGGGCATCAGGTTTATACTCGCGCCTAAGTCTGCTAATGCGTGCTTGACAAAAAAATTACCGAAGACACACGGGATAGAGAAACTACCCGGACCACTAATCTTCTTCGGCAAACCGTTTGTTAAAACAGCAGAGCACTCGGTGTTTAACGTGACATGCGAGAGGTTCTCTATCTTTTTCTTGTTGGTCAAGAGGTCCTTAAGATACTTGGCATATTTCAGCATCTGCGAAATAGCTTCGTGGAAGGGCAGATTTATGTGGATTTGCTTGAAGATTTCTAAAAAGCGGGAGTACTGAGCATCTTGACGTTGTTTATTAAGTTCAGAAGGGTAAGGCGGGGTCGGATTATTTATAAAAAATGGGTGGTGGAGTGAGATCTTTTTCTAAAACGGGGATGATAACTTCTTCAGCAGAGGATGGAATTTTTAAAATGGGAGCGGAGCTTTGATTTTTTAAACCAGGGACGGAGCTTGCCTCGGGCTCTTCACTTACCATACCGGGAACTTTCTTTCCACTGCGAAGAGTTCTAGCTTTCGCTTGCTCTCTTGGGTTGGGTTTGTTATTAGAAGGAAGAGACCCTGCGGGTCGCTCAGAAATAATTTTAGCTAGCTGTCCTACTTGATTTTCCAGACTTTTAAATGCTTCAAATTAAGGTTCTAATTGTAGCATCATTTGTGGAGATATATTTGGAAAGTAACTCCTCCAAGCTTGACGGTTTTGGATAATTTTGAAGAGGTGGTGGTGGTGCAGGAAAATCATTTTGTGGTGGCGGGCGCATAGCATTCGATGAATTACTCCCCGAAAAATTTGGATCATTTCTTAAGGCAGGATTATAACTATTCGGAAAATTAAAACCAGGAGGATGAAAATTTGCAGCAGAAAAATTATTAAAAACATTTCTAGGCATATTGTTAACAAAATCTAATTGTTCTGGGGCAGGAGTTGTAGATTCCCATACCTGAGGGGCGGAGGCAGCAGTCATCTCCGTGATTTTTTTGCTTAGGATTTCTACTTGCAGAGCGAGCTTGGAGACGTTGTCCACTTCATAGATACCTGCAGGCTTGCTCGGACGGGACCTAGGCACATTCCACTAATAAGTGTTCATGGCCATGTCCTCAAAAAGCTCAAGAGCTGCTTCCGGGGTCTTATGATTTAAAGAACCGCCAGAAGTTGCGTCTATCATTTGCTTTGTATTTTGATTTAGCCCGTTATAAAACGTCTGCACTTGTAACCATACAGGCAGCGCGTGATGTGGGCATCATCTTAATAGTTCTTTAAATCTTTCCCAAGTTTCATATAAGGTTTCGGAGTCTATTTGTCCATAAGCAGAAATGTCGTTCCAAAGTTTAGCAGTTTTAGCTGGCGGAAAATACTTCGCCAAAAATTTTTCGGTTAATTCATTCTAGGTGGTTATGCTATTCTTAGGTAGAGTGTTCAGCCACTGCTTAGCTTTAGTTCTCAATGAGAAGGGGAAAAGTCTTAGCCTGATTGCATCATTTGTGACACCATTTATCTTGAAGGTGTCACAAATTTCAAGAAAGCTTGCTATATGTGCGTTCGGATCTTCATCTTGAAGTCCGTCAAATTGGACATATTACTGCACCATTTGAATTATGCTAGGCTTTAATTCGAAGTTATTATTTGCTATAGCTGGGCGGACTATGCTAGATTATGTTCCCTCGAGATTCGGCCATGCATAATAAGACATAGGTCTTTGCACGGCTTCCTCCACGTTGGGTTCTTCCATTCTTAGGGTAGAGAATGACTCGGAGTCCTCAACCGGTATTTGGGAAGTAGGGCCTTTAAATCGCGATCTTCTCCGAAGAGTACGCTCAATTTCGTTGTCCAAGTCCAAAATAACCGACAGACTCTCGCGGGTCATGCACTAAGAAGAGAAAAGAAGACAGAGAAATAAAATAAACTAAAAAGAAAAGCTAGATTTTTTGAAATAGATTTTTTATAATTTATCTCCCGAACTTCCCAAGGGCTACCCGGTGAAGGGTTCGCAAGGTACTAGACAAGATAACGGCACTTAAAGCCGCTTTGCCTTTTTCGAGAGAATTAGGTGGAGTAGAAAAATTGTGAAGTTGGTTACTATTAAGAGCTGTAATAAATTTTTTTTTATTTATTTTTAAATTTTAAAGAAATAGGATAAGAAAGAGAAGAGATAAAATTAATAGGTTCGTGTTTTCAATATATCAACGAAAGTTGATTCCCCGGCAACGGCGCCAAAAACTTGGTGGTCGCTAAGCTTTGAAAAAAATAAAAGCAACCGAACTAGCAATCCAATGAGGCAAGTATACCAATCGAATTGTAGCTAGGGGACATAAGTGTCGTATTCAAATCCGGGATCTGTTGAGTATGCTTACTCACACGAAGACTATTATCTTATCGACGAAAAAACAGGGGTTTGAGAAACTAATTGTGATTAAGGAAATAAATCTAATGCTGGAAAGAGAGATATTGCAGTTAATTAAAAAGCTAATAGAAGCAATAATAACGAAAGGTTGAAACTATGAAATGGAAGAGCACTCGATCAAGAATCACCTCGGCTAGAGACGAGTAAGAAAATGCGATAAAAACCTAAGATTAATAGGATAAAGGTCCTTGACCGTGGAGGTTCCTAAAGCTTGAACACGCATCTCTCGAAGTCGTGCCCAACTGAGTTTAGGAAGGTCCGACCGACTCTCGTCTAAATCGGAGGCCTAAAACTCGCTTTACGCGGTGAACCCCACTATTGGATTTTACTCCAATCCAGGAGATTTGGACGTCTGCCTCTCTCGAGGGGTGCATACAACTCCCTTTACTCTTGAATGCTCACTTCATTCTATCGGCCTCTCGGCTAGCCCAGAATGAAAGCAAAGGTGGAGAGTATATATCAATAATATACCTCCAACCCATGAAAAATCAAGAGTAATTCAAGGCCTAAACCCTTAAAAGAAAAGATAAATTCAAAGCATCATAACTTAATCGCTCGAACCTCGGATCATCAAGATTGAGTACAAGGAGGATTAGTTAATCATAATGGAGTGGAGGAGGGGGGATGATTAGTAGAGCATAAAAAGAACACAAGTAGAAAATGGCACTTTTATTAATAAAAAAGAGAGCTACACTTAGGAAAATGAAATTACAAGTGCATGAAAATAAAATCCTATTCTAGCCCTACAATTAGCACTAAGAAAAAGCAAGATTAAAATAAAATCTAAAACAACTAAATACTAAACTAGGGTTAAGAGTAAATTACAAAAGGAGAGAGAGAGAGAGAGAAAAGCATAAAAAAGATCAAGAAACAAAGGGGCAGCACCTCCCCCTCTCAACCCAAACTTGTTGAAATGGAAGGGGGGGTCTGAATTTATAGAAATTTTCGACGGGTTGGTCACGCCCGGCGACACGCCCAAGGAGGGCGTGTTAGGGGGTGTGACAGGTACAGCATTGACCTCGGGCTCTGGATTCTGGCAGGAAGGATGATTGTTTTTGTACATTAGTGGTCACGCCCTGGGTCACGCCTGTGTAGTGGGGGCGTGACACGTACCTCACGTTGAAATCATTGGTCAAAATTCCGTCAGTCATCGAAAAATGTGGGGTGATGCCCTATGTCACGCCCGTTACATGGGGCGTGACAGTACTGTTTTGCGTGCTGGGATGAATCGGCATTCAATGCGGCGGAAGGCTTCGGGCAGAGGGCGACACGCCCAGTGTCACGCCCGGGGACATGCCTAGGGAGGGCGTATCATGGGGCGTGACAGCCATTTTTCCTGTTTTCCTGTCTCTTTCAGCAGTCATCATCAGGATCAGGTGACACGCCCGGGGAGTGCGTAACAGCTCATTTTTGACCAAAAAACTATAAACCTGCAAAAAGACAAGAAAATGTTAGTGGCAATAATATTTACATAAAAAGGATAAAAGATAAACTAAAAAGACATGATTTGTACATTATAAACTAAAAAAATACGATAATAGTTTAGGCTACAAAACGTATTATCATACGTTCTTTATGTTGGGTTGATATGAATGATATTGTGACTTTTGTACTTTCTTTATATTGTCTTGTAGTACCAGTTGATCCATGTGTTGACGCTATAGTAAGGCGGCTGTTCTTGGCATAAAACTCTCCTCGTATTTGTATTGTGTTTCGGGGGGGAGGGGTGTCTTATACATAAAGAGTCTCATTCCGAAAAGTTGAAGTCAATTCATGATGAAGTATTAAATGATCAGGTTAATCATGAAGATCAGAATCACCTTAAGAACAAATTATAACAGGGTGGTAGAAGAGTGGATGTACCTTGATTTATTGGGGAACCACTATAAATTTCCTTGTGTCGTCTGTGATTGTTTTACTTTCTTTATTTTTGTTCTGTGATTTTTCTTTCTATATATATATCACTTACTTTAAATCCGCTATGAAAATAAATTAAAGTTTTTACTATACACTATTTACCCCCCCCCCCTATAGTGTAAATCAGATCTATCCCTCACTTTCAGATTAGACTGAATCAGTTCAATTCAAGGAAAGATAGACTCTGAGACTGCTTCTCTGAAGTCATTCATCAACAACAACCAATATTTCATTTGTAGGGTAATTACTGATCTGACTGTAAGCATAATCGATAAATGCTGAGGTAGGATCTTTTTAAATATCTGAGCTATAGGGACTTTGTGCCTGAGTTGTAGGATTCCAGTTGGGAATTTGAGTGGTAGGAACCCTATGTGGATCTGATGTAGGGACTTTGTTCCTAAGTTCATGGTGAGTGGCTACAGTCATTGGAGAACACGAATGAAAATCTTTCTAATGACCCAAAGCATGGACGTGTGGGCCATGATTGATACGACATACACTGTATCCATCACCACCGTAGGTGATACCATCTTGGTCAAACTACACGATAAATGGGATTATGCTAACAAGCTTAGATGTACGAACAATACCAAAGCAATGAATTCTTTATTTTGCCCATTGGATAAAACCGAATTTATAGAATCTGTAAATGTGAATCTGCATATGATATATGACATCTACTTGAGCTTACTCATAAAGGTACCTCGCAGGTAAAAGAGTCGAAGTTGTTCCTACTCGAATTTGAATTTGAAAAATTGTTGAAGGAGATCGACAAGGAAGTGGATCGCATGTACACATGCTTCACCAAGATTGTAAATGCCTTAAGATCCCTTGGGAAAATCTACTTGAATGAAGATCTGGTGAGGAAGATCCTATGATATTTGTCTCCTCGCTTAAACCCGAAGATGACTGTTATTGCTGAATCACATTATAACAACACCCTGGAGATAGGGAGCCTTATTGGAAACTTGAAGACACCTGAACTTGAATTGATGATTCTAGCTAAGGAGTTTCCCAGGGAAATAAAGAAGACGGGGCTTACACAGAAGGCCGCAAGGGAGATAAAGGATGCTGACGAATCTGTGGAAGACAATGAGGAAATCCTCTATGTTTGGGAATTCTAGAAGTTTATGAAGAATCCCAAGAGGCAGGTAAAATTCAAGAAATTACTGAAGAGAGGAGCTGAAAAAGCTAGGAGGTGGAATAAGCCGTCAAAGGAGACGGAGAGCAATGATAAGAAGTTTTATCCTGAGTGTTATCCCAATCACAAGCCTAGCCACATAAAGAGGAAATGCCCATGACTTCAAAAGGAGGAAAAGGGGAAGCAAAGCTGGCACAAAGGGAAGAAGAAGGTGTTGAAGGCATTAACTTGGGACGAGGATGGATCTGATGAGTCAAGCACCTCTAACTCGAGAAGTGAAGATGAGGCAAATTTGAGCCTCATGGGGAGAAATCAAGAAGAATCTGACGAAGAGTTCATTGTCCCGAGTGACACTGAGGTAACCCCACTTTCTTATAATGTACTTCTTGAGATATATGAACATATATATGAGAAACTAGATAGTGTTATATTTGAAAAGAAGTCCATTCGAAAAGAAAATAGGAGAATTAAAAAGAACTTCAAAAATATAAAAAAGAATTAATAAAATGTTGCAAAGAGATGATCGAGTGCCTAGAGTGTCCTCACTTGATAGCAATGATCGAAGAGAAAAAGGCAAGTCTCTCCTAGATATTATTGAAAACCAACATTCTCATCAATGAAAAGAATGTCTTGGATAAAATACTTCAAATGTCTTTTGCCAAAATAGAGGAAGGCAAAATATTGTTCACCAAGCGGGGTGTTATGCTAGTTACTGAGAAAACCACCCTAAAGGCGAGGGTCCATGATCTCAACTGTGCTATCTTGAAATTTGGAATAGGGCAAAAAGCACTAAACATGTCGTTTGGTGCATAGTGTCATGGATCTGGAAAATTTAGACTAGGATATGTAAGTATGGACACTACCACCGAGCGGAAATCATAGTCAAGCTAAGACTAAAACGAATCATAAGAAATTACATAATAAGATCAATAATTCTGAATGGTTATCCCCATCCTCAAGCATGAGATCTAAGAACACGATAAAGGCAGCATCTACTGCCTATTTTTTGTGTGCAAATGTCATAGGTTTGGTCACACTTCTAGGTCATGTCTGAGGAAAGGTAATAAGAAAGCTATAAAAGTCTGGCTACAAAATTCTTCTACCTATCGTATGGGTGGAATAACTTGGGTAACCAGATCTTTACCCTGATCTTCTTTTTTGGGGTGTTGGCAGGCTAAGGAAAAGGAGAACATGTGGTACTTGGACTCTGGGTGTTCCAAGCACTTGATTGGAGATAAAGACAAGTTTCTTAGCGTGTAGAAGAAGAAGGAAGGCATAGTGACATTTAAGGACAATAGCAAAGGACACATACTTGGAATTGACACCATTGGTAACAAAGGATTTTCAATTTCTAATGTACTGTTTGTAGATGGACTTAAGCATAATTTAATTTCTATTAGCCAATGATGTGATAAGTGTCAAAATGTTATATTTGAATCCTCTACAAACACATGCAAATTTATAGATGCTAAAACTAATAGTGTTTTACTTATTGCTCATAGAACCAATAATGTTTATACTGTTAGCTTTGACGATATATCTGCTTTTGATTTAAAATTCTTAGTTATAAAGAATGAGGAAATAGATCTTTGACATAGGAGACTAGGACACTCAAGAAGTAAATTTATTGACAAACTATCAAAAAAATAAACTTGTTTGTGAACTTCCAAAACTAAGCGGTAGTTTAAACTCCTTATGTGCTCCATGTTAAAAAGGGAAATTCATTATCAAAGTGTGGGTTTGATCTAATATACTCTAGAGGGGGGGTGAATAGAGTATTTGTGAGTGATTAAAATCTTTTGTTGAATAGTATAACTTGTTTCAAAACTCAGATGCTATATCACAACACAACAGATTAAACAAATAAAAATCAGAGAATCCTAACTATCACAGCCACATCAAGAACAAAAGAAAAAGGCAACCAGACAATACAAAAGTTTTATAGTGGTTCCCCAACCTAGGTACATCCACTCTTCTACCACCCTGGTAGGAATTCACTCAAGTTTTTGTTATGGTTACTTCCACAAATGAGCTTTTGGTAAGGTGCTCAAAAACCAAACCTCAAGTCTTTTGGTTAGGAGACTTGTAACAAGGAATCACTTTTGAAGGGAGTAGAGAACCCTTTTTACAGATAGGGTGAGAGAGTGATGATGTCTTCTCTTTCTCAAGTATTCAACTGAGAAGACTCTATGGATTTGATGGTGGCAAAAACTCCCCCTGAAATACTGAATTTATTCAGGGTGAAAGGAACTTTGCTTCAGGGTGATAGACCTTCAAGCTTTCAACTTCAACCAGAAGAACTTCAGGAACTCTTTGATAGATACAGTAGTTGTTTGTCCATTTAAAGTTCCTGAGAGAATGACAAAAGAAGAAGACTCTTGATTTAAATGGTTGTTCTTTTTCTTCTGAAAGCTATTCTTCTTCTAATCTAGCAGTTATTTCTGTATAACACTTTGTTGTCAAGAGAGAGCGAGAGAAGAGGGAATCCTTGTTGCGAGACGATCGTGTTCTACTCTTCCTAACTGGTTTTTTGTGTGTCTGTATAAGTTGTATATCTTGAAAAAAAATCCATTTGTTATATTTTTTATGTAGAACATCCTTTTGAATTTCGAAATCTTTTCTGCATTCAATGCTGATGGCCAGAGAATATTTTGCATTAATTTATTTCCCCAACTGTCCCTTTTGAAAACCGCAGGCAATAATCCTGATGAAGGCCATAATTAATGCTCTTGTCTAACGGTAATATTCAGAGAATATTTGAGCATTAATTACTCAGGAATCATTGCAATATAATAGGAACAGAAAAGGGAAACAGCCAAGTTTGGATTCGTCGACCTGAGTCCATAGTTCGTCGAGCTGAGGTCCAAGTTTGTCGACCTCTAAATGGCTGACTGCTGCTTCACAACTTTCCTATTCTGTGCACCAAGTTTGTTGATCTGATGTCCAAGATCATCAACCTAAGACCTGAGAACTGAGTTCTTCTAGCTGAGGTCCAAGATCATCGACTTGAGTTTTGATTCTAGACTTAGACTGTTTTCTGGTGCTGAGTGTTGAAACATCATTTTGGCGTTGAGTGTTGAATCATCATTCTAGTGTTGAGTGTGATGTTCTCTGGCGTTGAGTGTTGAATCATCATTCTGGCATTGAGTGTGATGTTTTTTGGAGTTGAGTGTTGAATCACTATTCTTGCATTGAGTGTGATGTTCTCTGGTATTGAGTGTTGAAATATCTGATCCAAAATTAGTCGATCTGGGATTAGAGAACAGAGTTCGTCTAGCTGATGTTCTAAGTTTGTCGACCGAAGTTTGACTTAGAAGTGTTGTCACTTTGTCCAGAGTTCGTCGATCTGAGAACCAAGTTCGTCGAGCACAGCTTAGATAATTGTCTCTAAGTTCGTTGAGCTGAGCACGACTTTCGTCGACCTGATATCGACGAACATAGAGGTCCTTTTCTTAGTCTTGAATTTTCTCTAAGTCTTGAGTCTCTGGCAGTGTTGGAGGCTGGTCCCTGGCATTGTTGACTCTAAGGACTAGACCTATACTCTAGGACACAACCATGACCCTGGCTATACATGTTGGGTCATATCCTATTTTAGTGAACCTAGCCCAAATCCAACTAGGGATCCAATAATCTCCCTCTATTTGGGTGAGGTCACTAATTACGGACTCAATGATAAAAAGCATTGTACAAAGCAAGAAAATATATATCTGGCAAAGAATGAAATAATATATATGCAGCAGATATATTTACACAGTTAGCTTTGTATCATAGAACACAGTTTTTCAATAATATACCATATACATAAGAGTTCAGGTTCTATTCCTTCAGTTTCTCTACTTCTTTGCTCTTATCACCAGGCTGAGTAAAGATGATTTCCCTGTCAGGATTAGCAGCTTCTTTCTTTGACATGTACATATCTGCTTCTCCAATCACTGTTAGGGTGGAGGTTCTGGGTACTACAGCCTCTGGGTGTAGTGTCATGTACTCTGCAGGATTAAACACTTTCTTTCTCACTTGAAGTTTATCTAGTTCTTTTTCTCTATATGAAGACATAGTTGTGAACTTTGTTGGATCTTCACCCTCTTCTCTAGCCTTCTTTATTTGTGACAGACCAATCAACTCTTGGAGCCTAGCCATCCTGAAGTTGGGATCAATATCCTGACTGACAGATGATTGATCATTTTGTGGGGGTAGCAGGGTAACAGGATTGAATTGAGTGGACTGTACTTAGAAATTTGTTACTTTTTGGGATTCATTACTCTGAGTAATCAGAGACTTTGGAGGAGCAGTCTCACTATTTTTTCTTTTGGGTTTGTGGGATTCTGTGTGCCTTCTTTGTTGAGCTTGTTGTCTGGGAGGTGAGAACTCATGTTTCTGATAAACTACCTCCTTTATTTGCTATATAGAACTGACATTCCTTTGCTGGCTGCTTCCTTGAGAATGATGTTTAGATGGACTTTCCTGTCTTTGATATGTCTTGGTGAAGGATGTAGACTTGGAAGGTTCATCTATCCCTTGAGAAGTAGTTCCTAAGGCACCAGCAACAGGAGGAGGAGGAGGAGGACCTCTCTTTAATTTCTGTGGGGGAGGAGAATATCTTCTGCTCTTCTTCCTTGCCTTTTATTCATTTTTGGACAGCCACATCCAAGATGGCATACCCTTGTATGGAGTAATGTTCTGCAGAATGTAATAGGCTGTGTCATTTTCTGGATTGGGTTTTGGGGCAGGAGGTGGAGGAGCTTTCCTTTTCTTTGAAACTTCCTTCTTCTTTGAGTGCTCATCAGAATCATCATCATCATCATCATCAGAAGGCTGAGGATTATCATACATGGCATCAATCTCTCTCAATGTATCATCAAAAGTTGTTGTCTTTTTTGTCTTTGAAGGAACTGGGGGGGGACTGGAGAACTGTGTACATCATTGCTTTGAGCAGCTAATTTATTTTCTTCCTCAATATCAGCCATGACCAATGCATCTAGGTCAGGCATTGGAGAATCATCCATAATATACACTGGTGCTATGGGGGATGAGATGGTGGGGGAAGCAATTCTGGGAAGAGATTCAGGAGCTGCAAAAGTGGCCTTGAGCCAAATTGGTATGGTATATGAAATTATAGCCATAGATGGCTTAGTGTTGTCTGTTGGTACATCTTCTGCCATAACTTCTTCTTGTACTTCTTCTGCTATAACTTCTTCTTGTACTTCAGCTGCTGTTTCTTCTTCTGTTGTTGTATCTTCTTCTATAACTACTGTGTCCATATCCTTATCATCTGATTCTGTTGGTGCTACTACTTCTGCTATAACTCGTGCTAATTTTTCATCAAGTATCTCCCCCTGCCTAGTTTTAGGAGGAATTGAAGCCAGGCCCCCAAATGAAGAGGGAGCAGTAGTTAAGGTAGTAATTTGGGCAGATAGAGAGGAGATGGAGGAAGCAAGAGGAGAGATAGCCTCTGCTATGAGTGTTTTTAAGAGGGGGTGTGAGGAGGGAAATGAGTGGGGAGATAAGGGAGGGATCCAAGTATGGAGAGGTAGATGTTGTGGCAGTTGTTGGTTGAGTGGATATGGTAGGTGCTGGGGGAGTTAGAGGTGGAGGTGGAGGTGGGATTTGAGTGTGTAGGGGATGATAAGAGGTTGAAGGATAGGAGGGATGATATGTTGGTTTGGGGGATATAAGCAAGATGATGTGGAAGGGGAGATTGGGGTGGTGAGGGTACAAATGTATCAGGCTGGGGGGATGGAGTATTAGAGGGAATGTTTGTTGGAGAGGCAGGAAGTTGGGATGCTGGAGGTGTAGAGGTAAGGACTGTAATGGTAGTGGAAGGTGGGGTTGGTTTTATTGCTGGTTGGGATAGAACCAGAGTAGCTGGAGGTGGTGGAGGGGTGGAAGCGATATCTTTAATGGGGTGGGGAGTGGCTGGTACAGCCCTAGTACTTTCAGAAATTCTGGTGGAAGAGTAGGAAGCCTTGGTTTGCTTAGTGATTGTCCTCTCCCACTTTTTAAACAGAGCACAAGTGAGTCTCTTGCTAGCATTAATGAATATGGTCGGGGAGACCAGTGATTCAGCAGCCTTCTCCTTGAGGAAGATCCCTAGGATCCTTCCAAAGCAAACCTCCTTTTTGTTGTTCTTCTTTCTAATCAGATCAAATAAGATTTGTGCCCAGTTCACTGTCCTTTTATTCACTATGGCACACATGACCAGGAACTGATGCCTGGTGATATAATCATGTGTTGTGTGCTTCCCTAGCAGCACCTTCCCCACAATGTCGGCAAGAAACTTGTATTCTGCAGACAAATGTTTCTTGAGCAATTTATTGCGGGTTTGTACCGAATACCCCATCATGCTAAGCATCATATCAAAGTCCTCCGAATTTATATCTAATTCTTCATCACCATTTCTCAATCCAAAAATTTCAGTTAAAACATTAGGGGTAAGAGAAACAGTAGTACCCGCGATTGTTCTAGTCATCATATTTTCCTCTGTAGAAGCCGTGTAAACCCATTCCCTGATCTCTGTTCCTGATATATTCATGCGGGTGGAGAGCAGAGTCTTCAACAGTTGGTCTTCAAGGGACTGTAGAATATTTAGGAAGATGGGATCTGAGTACTGGAAAGATTCGAAGTCCAGGTTGAATCCAATATCAAACTTCACCGCCCCTAGAGTTCCTGCCAAAATTGCCATGAGAGCACCTACAAGATAAAACAAGGATCAAGTGCAAGAGAACTTAAAGCATGGGACGGAGGTCGAAGAAAACCTAAATATAAGGTTTTTCGGAATATGAATCGATAGACTCTGTTCCATGAGAAAGAAATAGATCTTCAATCTGAGGTCGACGAAATAATTTGGAGTTGAAAATTCGTCAATCTCAGTCTTAAGGGTTGAAGACATTTTGCCGAGCTCCATTCGACGAAAGTTTTCTGAAGTAGGTTCATCGATCTTAGGTCGATAAAACTAACTTTACTAACAGGTAGTTCGTCGATCTCAGGTCGACGAAATCTGAAGAGTTCTTTGAGTGCAGACAGAAACTAAACTAAGTCTTCTCCATTGATCATTCCAAGTTGATTTACAAAGAATAAGTGATTTCTTTCATCCAAGGTCTTGGTGAAAATATCAGCTTTTTGCAAATCAGTGTAGATATACACAAGTTTAATTTTGTTTTTGTCTACACACTCTCTAATGAAATGATGCCTAATGTCTATATGTTTAGTCCTACTGTGATGGAATGGATTTTGTGATATAGCAATAGCACATGTGTTATCACATAGTAGAGTTGAATTATTTAAGTTGAACCCATTGTCCAAGAGTTTTTTTTGAATCCATAGCATCTGGGAACAACTACTGCTAGCTGCAATATATTCTGCTTCAGTAGTTGATATGGACATAGATGATTGCTTCTTACAAAACTAGGACACTAATCTCATACCAAGGAACTAACAGGTTCTTGATGTACTCTTTTTGTCCACTCTGCATCCAGTAAAGTAAGCATCTGAGTATCCAGTTAACTCAAACTATGACTCAGTAGGATACCAGAGACCTAGAATAAGACAACTCTTTAGATATCTTAAAATGTTTTTTAGAAAAATTATATGAGATTCTTTAGGGTTCACCTGGAACCTAGCACAAAGGTATGTGGAAAACATGATATCAGGTCTGTTAGCTATAAGATATAGTAGGGATCCAACAATTCCCCTATATAATTTCTGATCCACAGGTTTCCCATGTGCATCAGAGTCTATTACAGCATTTGTGGCCATAGGTTTTTTCTTTGCTGAGGAATCAACCATCCCAAACTTCTTAATAAGCTCTTTAGCATATTTAGCCTGGGAAATGAAGATGCCATCAGGGAGTTGCTTCACTTTGAGACCAAGGAATTAGGAGAGCTCACCCATGCTACTCATCTCAAATTTTGAATGCATAAGGTAAGAGAACCTCTTGCATAATTTGGGATTAGTAGACCCAAATATAATGTCATCCACATATATTTGTACTAACAAGGTTTGTTCCTTATGATGTCTAGTGAATAATGTTTTATCTACAATACCTCTAATGAATTAATGCTCTATCAAAAAGCTAGCTAAAGTCTCATACCAAGCTCTTGGATCTTGCTTTAGACTATAGAGGGATTTATGCAATGTAAAAACATGATAAGGATGAGTTGGAGAGATGAAAGCTGGAAGTTGTTCAACATAAACCTCTTCCTTTAACACTCAATTCAAAAAGGCACTCATCATATCCATCTGATAGACTTTGAACTTCTTGTAGGAAGCATAGGCAAGAAATATTCTTATTGCCTCCAATCTTGCAACAAGTGCAAATGTTTGGTCATAGTCTATTCCCTCTTCTTGCCTATAACCTTGGGCAACAAGCCTAGACTTGTTTCTCACAATTACACCTTGGGCATCCTGTTTAATTCTGTATACCCATTTGGTTCCAATAACTGGGTAGTCTTGGTGTCTTGGAACCAAATCCCAAACTCTATATCTCTCAAACTGGTTGAGTTCCTCTTGCATAGCAATGATTCATTGGGGATCTTGCTCAGCATCTTTTATGGTTTGAAGTTCAACTTGAGAGAGGAAACATGCATGCATTAGGTCTTGGTTGAGTTGATGCCTTGTCTGTACACATGTTGTTATGTCTCCAATCACTTGGGATCTAGGGTGATATCTATGTGTGACAAGATCATTTGGTGGAGTTGGTTCAGCAACGGTTATTGGATTTAATTCCTCTTGTGGAATTACATCAACTGTTGAAGTAAGTTGAACTTCTTCCACAATTTCTTCATCACTATCAGCTTATGCTACTGATTGTGGAGGAGGATGTGATTCAGCCTCTGGGGTAAGTTCTAGATCATCCAAATTCTCACACAAATTTGATACCTGTAAAGTACTATTGGTAGAAACGTTTTTCTCCTTGTAAGACATGTTAGCTTCATCAAATGTAACATGAACTGATTCCTCAATTTTCAGGGATGATTTATTAAATACCCTATAAGCTTTGCTTACTTGGGAATATCCTAAAAAAATTCCCTCTTCAGCCTTAGCTTCAAACTGTCTAATGTATCTCTTGTCATTACTATGTATATAACATACACATCCAAATACTTTAAAATAAGTGATTTTAGGTTTCTTCCCTTTAAGTAATTCATAGGGAGTCCTATTCTTTAGTTTATGTATCAAACTTCTATTCAGTACATAGTTTGTTGTGCTTACAGTCTCTGCCCAAAAGGATAGGGGCACGTAAGAATCTGCAAGTAGTGTTCCTGCAGCATCAATCAGTGTTCTATTTTTCCTTTCAGCTACCCCATTTTGTTGGGGAGTTCTAGGAGCTGAGAAGCAGTGCCTGATACCTTCCTTCTCACAGAACTCATGCATAAGAAAAGACTCAAACTCCATACCATGATCACTTCTGATCAATGCAACATGAGTAGAGTACTCAATCTGTATGGTCTTGAGAAAATCTGTAAGAACCTTAAAGGTATCTGACTTAGATCTCAGAAAGAACACCCAAGTGAACCTTGAGAATTCATCCACTATGAATAAGGTGTAGGATTTCCCTCCCAGGCATTGTACAGCTATGGGTCCAAAGAAATCCATGTGTAGAAAGTACAATATCCTAGGTGAATCACTTTTATTTACTGATTTAAAACTAGATTTAGTTTGCTTGCCTAATTAACAAGCCCTGCAAAGGCCTTCCTTCTTGTAGGGGACAGAAGATAAACCTCTCACAAGGTTGTCTTTAGATAGCCTAGCAATGTTTTTCATATTAACATGCCCTAGTCTTTTATGTCATAAAACATTCTGATTACTTATAATGTTAAGTAAGCAGATATCAGAATTGGCAAATAGAAAATTAACTATATATATGTTTCCTTGTCTATACACCCATTAAAAAATTTGTTTTTCTTCATTAGAAATAATACAGGAAGTTGAGTTGAAGTGTACCTGATAACCTTCATCACATAATTTACATATGGAGATGAGGTTATGCTTGAGTCCTCTTACATAGGTTACCTTATTGAATGTGACTGCACCAATCCTTATTTGTCCATAGCCTTCAGATTGCCAACACTTTGAGTCTCCAATGATTACCTTAGGTCCAACCTTCGACTTGTAGTTGAGTAGACTTTCCTTGTTCCCAGTCATATGCTTGGAGCAACCACTATCCAGGTACCATACATGATTTACAGCTGGACAGCTCTTCATCTGCAGACAAAACAGTTAGTTGTTCTTGACCCAGGTAACCTTGGGTCCTGGTTGATTTACATAACTGTAACTGGAAATATAAGAGCATTCAGGTTGATTTTTGTAACCTTTAGGATGATATCTTCTTGGTGGTATTATCCATTGACTAAAAGGATTAATGTTACTTTTAGAATTTAGGTTTCTATTATTAGGATCTGGGATCGACGATTTCTAGTTGGATTGTCGACCTGAGCTCGACGATGTTGGATGAGATCGTCAATCTCTGCTCGAAGAATGAACGTATTCATTATTGGGGCACCAAAATCATCGATCTCTGGTCGACAAACCATACTGATATCGTTGATCGTAGATCAAAGATTGGTTATTACTGAAATTTTCATTCAAAGATCGTCGTTCTGAGGTCGACGATTTTTTCATGTATCGTCGATCTGAGTTCGATGAAAACAGCTGAACATTGTTATTTTTCTTATTCTTCTATTTTTTAAGTTTGTTCTTGTAACACCTCGAAATGTAGAGTTGAAACGGGCGGTGTTTTTACCAAGTTTGGATCTTTGTAGGGTGAACACGGCCTGTGACACGGGCGTGTCACACGGCCGTGTCAAGCTCAGGTCATCTAGTAAAGGACATGTCCTAGGACACGGGCGTGTCCCAGGGCATGTCAGTGCACGCGGCCTTGGACACGGGCGTGTCACCTAGCCGTGTACTTCTCTGGAATTTTCTGAGTTTTGTATCGACTGTCGAACACGACCGTGTACTAGTTGACACGGGCGTGTCAAATCCGACACGGGCATGTCATCACCCGTGTCCACAAAGCGACGTGGCGGTTGGCATGGTGGTTATCCATGACACGTCCCCGAGACACGGGCGTGTCGAGGACCCGACACGGGCATGTCAGGTTGGGACACGAGCGTGTCCCAACCCGTGTCCTTTTCTGTGCTCGATTTGGGTTGCTGGATCGAGGCACACGGCCTGGAACACGGCCGTGTGCAAAGCTGTGTTCGGCCCAGGATTAAAGTTTTCAAGCTAATCTCAGCCGTTCGTTTTTTTTAAATATGATCCAACGGCCCAGATGAGTTCCTGCTGATGTTTAATCCGGGATTAGAGGTTTTATTCCTAATTTTCACCTTTAACTCCCTCTTTCTAAGAAGTTAGAGAGAGAAGAGATCAAAGGAGAAGGAAGGGAGGAATCCGGCTGCCGGTGGAGCATCGAAGCACTAATCTGAGAATCGAGACCGGATCCGTGGAGAGAATTCCTTTGCGAAGCTTTCTATCCGACTAGTTTTTCATGGCACCGAAGCGGACTTCAAGGGTAACGATTTTCAACTCGAGCACTTGAAGCTTTTCTTCCTTTGCATGGGAAAACCCGATCCCGTGAGTGTGCGGTGAGTGCTCGGTGTTTCTTGGGGTAGATATGTGAAGTTCCCCTTGTTTAGAGTCCGAAATCGAAGTACGGGCATAGGCACTGTGTGTGAAGCCTACTTGGACGTATTTGTCTGGATCGGTTATGTTGCATTGCATGACTAGCCGAGAAGACTCCGTGCATTGTTTTCAGGTTTCTACGCAGTAGATTACGGCAGGGATCCTTGGAGATTAGCTCCAAGGCGCACCCGGAAAACTGGGCAGAAACATAATTCTGCTTACTTGGCGGCCGGGGAGATAGCCTCGAACATATCTGGGTTATGTGTTGTTCGGAAATTATTTAGGATCCGGGTGAAGCTCTACCCGCGCGTATGTCTTAAAGTGACTAGGCGGCGTGAGCAACAGGGAGGTGGATACGGACCTGGGCTATGTGGTTCGATGCTAGAGGCTCTAAAGTGGAACTAGCCGTGTGCATAGTCGGGAGCCTTGGACTACGGTCGGAAGGACTAAAAAATGCTCACATTGTTTACCATCTAAAGGATGGTGGTGAAGCCACGGAATTGATCGGATTCACCGTGAATGTGCCCTGAGTGCACGGGGTGTTTGGCCAAGCGAGCGGACACCTGTGGCGAAATACTTTTTATGCACTTTGTTATTTAGTTGGGCTAACGATATGCAAGGAAGGAGCGCCGCCATCCATACTAAGGGGATGGGGTCGTTATAATTTTGTCAGCCTTAGCTGACCGTTGATCTATTTTCCACTATGCAGTGGAATAATTACTTGCAGGTGCTGCGGAACCAAGCGCCAAGTAGCGGGTTGAAGTATAAGCTGCTGTGCATGCCCTTGAAGGCCGTAGCGAACTACTATCTTTACTTTCTGTCCTGTATGGTCGGCCTGCGAGCCGATGTTTGTAAGTCTTTACTCTATTAAGAGAAACTTTGTAAGGCCATAAGGCCATGTACTCTTTTGTAGATTCGTTTTATTTCATTCCTATTTTGATTAGTGGACATTCATGCCATGCTTGTGCAAATTTTGGGTTCTATTAACTGTTTAAAAAGCTTACGCTAGAATGCTCTGTGTTAGGACGAGTAGATGGGTATTTGGTATTATTTTGTAACCCCTTTGACTATCCGTGGTATATGACGTCGGGTTCTAGCTGGACCTTTTGTTATATGCCATACGACGGATGGGGGTGTTATGATTTGGTATCAGACTAGGGTGTCGGTCGTCTGTAATCGAATTCGTGGGCGAATTCTTTTTAAGGGGTGGTGAGCACATGTATGTGCGTCATCGTTATAACATAAAAGAACCCATGAATGTCCACTTAGGAATGAAAAAATGCATTTTTTTTGGGAACCTAAGTGTTCCAATGATTATTTTTAGCAATTTGTGTGTCGTCTAATCAAGGGTTTATGCTATTATAGGTGTCTAGAAGAGGTGCGGGGCAATCAGAGCGTCCGCAATCAGCGAAAAGTAGTGCGCCAAGAGACGTGACTAAACCACCTCCTTCAGCAGAAACCATCAGGTTGGTGGCTGAATCAGTTTTTGCCATGATAAATGCCCATCAAGTATAGCACACACCACCTGTTAATGAGCAAGAATGATTAGAGTGGCAGTGCCAGGAGTAGTAGAGCGTGGGGAAGTTGATCCGGTAGCACCAAGAAGAGCCACGGAGAAACAGCTAAAGCACGTGATGAGCTTTAATCCTCCGGTATTCGATGGGTTGGGAACTCCAACTCAAGTTTAGGATTGGCTCTCTACAATTAAGAGGGTCATGACCGCCACGGAAACTGCAGAATGGCAGAAGACCACAATAGCAACCTTCCTATTGGCCGGTGAGGCAAGGATGTGGTGGGACGAGTTGGAGGTTCATCTCTTAGTGCGAAAACAACTTGCTGACGTACCGATGGAGGAATTCTCAAGGTTGTTCTTTGCCAGATTCCTACCTTCTGCCCAGAATCTTGAGATGGAGAATAAGTACCTTGGTTTGACTCAGGGAGCAAGTAGCGTGGATGAGTATCTGCACGAGTTTACTCGGTTAGGTCGTTATGCTGGTGCTATGTTTACTGAAGAGGAGAGGAAGACCAACCGATTTTATGTGGGTCTACGGAGCGACCTACAGCTACTCCTTGCTGGGCCTAAGGCGCATGGCTTCCTAGCCTTGGTAAATGCGGCTCGGACTTTGGAAAGAGTTTTAAGGAAAGTCCAAGAGAAGAAGTCAGAGTTTAAATTGCCAAGTTCAAAGTCAGGTTTCCACAGATGGAACAAGAAACAGAAGATTTCGAGCTCAGCCCCTTTGTCTGGTACGACGGGGGCAAACCCAAGTCGAGTCCCAAGAGCCTATTACAATTGTGGAAAGGTGGGACATTTTGCAAGAGATTGTTGGAGCGGACTTGCAAAGTCTGAAAGGAGTCAAGGAGCAACATATGAGGAAAAGGGGAAGGCGGCGGAGTCAACCGCATCCAATCATCCTCCAGCCCAGCCAAGAGTGTACACCCTTTGCCTGCAAGAGGCCATCAAACAAGCTGACGTGGTGACAGGTATAAGTTAAATTTTTTATAGTTTAGCTTTTGTTGTAACGGTTACCTTTGTATGTGTTAGCTTATTTGTGTTGGTGTTAGGCTTTGTATTGATTTTCAATCGTCTGGCGAGAGCCCTGTTTGATACGGGAGCGTCGCACTCCTTCTTGTCCGAAAGATTTGTATCGCTCATCGGAGTCCCTTCTTCGATGGCAAAGGACAAGCTGGATGTGTTGTTGCCCAATGGGTGCTCAATGCGCGCGGATAGAATCTGCGTGGTAAAGTTGTGGATTGGGGATCAGGAGTTCGATTTGCAAGCGTCAGTGCTGCCGTTAGTAGAGTTCGACGTAATCGTTGGTATGGACTGGCTTTCAGAGCAGTGAGCCTGCATTGACTATAACCGAAAAGAGGTTAGGTTGGAACTAGATACTGAGTGGGAGACTACATTTGCAGGCATGAAAGGGTCGAGCAAGATTATGATGTCGGCTCTTCAGGTGATTAAGTCAGTTCGGTCTGGTGCTGAGCTGTTTGTCATTTCAGTACAGGCTTCAATGCCTAATCCTAGTCTAGACAATATTGCAGTGGTGTCCGAGTATCCTGATGTTTTTCTAGACGATCTCCCGAGAGCCCCGCCTCAACGTGAGATTGATTTTACAATTGAGCTTGTGTCGGGTGTCAAACCGGTGTCACGCTCTCCGTATCAGATAACTCCTAAGGAGATGGCGGACTTGAAGGTAAAACTACATGAGTTATTAGAGCAAGGGTATGTGCGTCCAAGTTCGTCGCCTTGGAGCGCACCGGTCCTTTTCGTTAAGAAGAAATATGGGAGTTTGCGACTTTGTATTGATTTTTGGGAGTTGAACAAACTTACGGTAAAGAATAAGTATTGATCCCAAGGATTGACGATCTTTTTGATCAGTTAGTTAGGTCAATAATATATTCGAAGCTAGACCTAAAATCCGGATACTACCAGCTAAGGATAAAGGAATGTGAGATCCGTAAGACAGCTTTCAGCACGCGGTTTGGACATTACGAGTTTACGGTCATGCTGTTTGGGCTGACCAATGCGCCATCTGTGTTTATGAAGCTAATGAACAGGACGTTCAGAGAATACCTGGACCAATTCGTGATAGTGTTTATCGACAACATCTTGGTGTACTCGCGGTGTGAGGATGATCACTACAAGCATCTGCTTATGGTGTTGGAGACGTTGAGGAAGAATCAGCTATATGCTAAGTTCTCCAAGTGTGAGTTTTGGTTGTCCACAATAGTGTTCCTTGGGCATATTATTAGAGGTAACGGGATTGCGGTGGATCCGTCAAAGATAGCGGCAATTCAAGAGTGGCCTGAGTTATCTACGGTGGCGGAAGTCCGGAGCTTTTTGGGGCTTGCCGGCTACTACAGGCGCTTTGTGGAGAATTTCTCACGGATCGCGCTACCACTCTTGACGTTGACAAGGAAGGATCAGAAGTTTGTATGGACGTTGGAGTGCGCACAGGATTTTGAAGAGTTGAAGAGGCGGTTGATCTCAACACCTATCTTGTGTTCGCCGAGTGGGTCCGAAGGATTTGAAATTTATAGTGATGCTTCGGGCAGTGGTTTGGGCTGTGTTCTGCTACAGCATGTGAGAGTAATAGCGTACAGATCGCGATAGTTGAAGGTCCATGAGAGAAATTATCCGGTCCATGATTTGGAATTAGCGGCCGTGATATTTGCTCTAAAGCTATGGAGACACTATCTATACGGTGTAAAGGTTGACATTTACATCGATCATAAGAGCCGTTCGTGATTTGGAATTAAGGGCCGTGTGCAAAGCCGTGTTCTGCTTAGGATTAAAGTTTTCAGGCTAATCTAAGCCATTCGTTTTTTTTTCTAAATAAGATCCAACGGCCCAGATGAGTTCCTGCTAATGTTTAATCTGGGATTAGAGGTTTTATTCCTCATTTTCACCTTTAACTCCCTCTTTCAAATAAGTTAGAGAGAGAATAGATCAAAGGAGAAGGAAGGGAGGAATTCGGCCGACGGTGGAGCATCGGAGCACCAATCTGAGAACTGAGACCGGATCCGTGGAGAGAATTCCTTTGCAAAGCTTTCTATCCGACTAGTTTTTCATGGCACTGAAGCGGACTTCAAGGGTAACGATTTTCAACTCGAGCACTTGAAGCTTTTCTTCTTTTGCATGGGAAAACCCTCTCCCGCGAGTGTGCGGTGAGTGCTCGGTGTTCCTTTGGGTAGATATGTGAAGTCCCCCTTGTTTAGAGCCCGAAATCGAAGTACGGGCATAAGCATTGTGTGTGAAGCCTACTCCGTGCATTGTTTTCGGGTTTCTACGCGGTAGATTACGGCAAGGATCCTTGGAGATTAGCTCCAAGGCGCACCAAGAATACTGGGCGGAAACATAATTCTACTCACTTGGCGGTCGGGGAGTCAACATCGAACATATCTGGGTTATGTGTTGTTTGGAAATGATTTAGGATCCGCGTGAAGCTTGGCCCGCACGTACGTCTTAAAGTGACTAGGAGGCGTGAGCAACGGGAAGGTGGATACGGATCTGGGCTATGTGGTTCAGTGCAAGAGGCCCTAAACTCGAACTGGCTGCTGGCATAGTCGGGAGCCTTGGACTATGGTTGGAAGGACTCAAAAATGCTCACATTTTTTGCCATCTAAAGGATGGTGGTGAAGCCACGTAATTGACCGGATTCACCGTGAATGTGCCCTGAGTGCACGGGGTGTTTGGCCGAGCGAGCCTACACCTGTGGCGAAAGTATTTTTATGCACTTTGTTATTTAGCTTGGCTAACGATATGCAGGGAAGGAGCACCGCCGTCCCTACTAAGGGGACAGGGTCGTTATAATTTGGTCAGCCTTAGCTGACCGTTGCTCTGTTTGCCACCATGTGGTGGAATAATTGCTTGCAGGTGCTGCGGAACCAAGCGCCAAGTAGCGGGTTGAAGTCTAAGCGGCTGTGCCGGCCCTCGAAGGCCGTAGCAAACTACTATCTTTACTTTATGTCATGTATGGCCGGCCTGCGAGCCGATGTTTGTAAGCCATTACTTTGTTAAGAGAAACTTTGTAAGGCCATAAGGCCATGTACTCTTTTGTAGATTCGTTTTATTTCATTCCTATTTTGATTAGTGGACATTCATGCCATGCTTGTGCAAATTTTGGGTTCTATTAACTGTTTAAAAAGCTTCTGCTATAATGCTCTGTGTTAGGACGAGTAGATGGGTATTTGGTATTATTCTGTAACCCCACTGACTGTCCGTGGTATACGACGTCGGGTTCCAGCTGGACCTTCTGTTATATGCCATATGACGGATGGGGGTGTAACAGTTCTTTGTTTCAATTTGTTTAAGAACTTCATTAACCTTATTGACTTGTTTAGTGTTTTTCTTTCCTTTATCAGAAACAAAATTTACGGGTTTGGAAAGATGGTTCTTATGGATTAGTATTGGTTCACTGGATGAAGCTCCTAACCCTAATCTACAGTTATTAGCTCTAGTATTTAATGTATTGGTTATATCTAACAGTCTTAAACTTCTGCCATTTAATGATTCTTCTAGTATCTTAGCTTTGCTAATTTCAGATTTCAGAAAGATGATTTATTCATTTGCAGACTTTAGTTCATTAGATAGTCTAGCATTTTCAGAAATAATTTCATCTTGATCTTTTAATTTTTCTCTAAGAGGTTTGATTTCCTTCTCAGAGCTTATCAAATCTAAGCATATATTTTTAAATTCAATTTTAAATTCATCAGATTCAAAATCATAAGAGGCTAATACCTGATCTTCATCTGACAGGCTATCTTCATTATCAGATTCATCTCTATCTTATCTGCTACTGTTGGCATCTATTGCCATGAGGCAAACTTCCTTTGCCTTTGCCTCCTCTTCTTCTTCACTGGAACTTGAAGATGAAAATTCATATTCTGTTTCACTCCAGCTTTCAGCTGCAAAGCCTTCATCCTTCTTCTTATATTTGCTGGAATAAGGTCTACTGCTGTGTTGTCTTGTTATGTCCTTCTCTCTTCTCTTCTCCTTCTGATTATCTGGACACTTAGAGATGAAGTGTCTAGGTTTCCTGCAGCCAAAGCAAACCACTTTATTAGTAAGGGTTTTATCATAACTTGGCTTGTCATCCTGCCTGGATGACTTTCTCCTAAAGTATTTTTTTGCCATCTTGTAGAATCTTTTGGCAAACAAGCTCATCAGATCTTCATTTATAAGTGGAGTCTCAGTCTCCTCAGCAGCCTTGAATGCAAGACTATGCTCCTTTCTTGCTGGTGGAGGTGTTCTTTGCTCAGTTGCTTCCCTGGACTTGATCAGATGTTCAAAGGACTTTAACATTCCTAAAAGAGATCCAGTGGAAATCTCATTTAGGCTCCTGGCCTCCTTGATGGGCCAGATCCTTGAATCCCATGAGCTTGGGAAGCACATGAGGATTTTGTCATTCACCTATGTAAGGGTGATGACCTTTTCTAACGTCTTTAGCTCGTTGATGATTGAGCTTAACCTATTGTACATATCAGCTACTGTTTCAGCTTCCTCCTTCTTGAAGTTCTCATATTGGGATATGAGGTTTGATCTTCTGTCTTTTCTCTCATTAGAAGATCCAGCCACCATTTGATTCAGGGAATCCCAAATGGCCTTGGCTGATGTGCATTCAGCCACCTTCTAGAAAATGTCATCGGACATTATTTGGGTCAATATGTTCATTGCCTTGGCATCAGCAATTTTGGCCTTCTTTTGAGCCTCAGTCCACTCAGGTGGTGGAACTGCATTAGTCTTGGATGATGATGTTGTTATAAGTGCTGCAGGGGGACCTGTCAAAATGAAATTGTAGATATCTTCATCAATGGAGTTCATATATAACTTTATTCTTACCTTCCAGATGGCAAACTTGTTCAGGTTGCACACTGGAGGTCTGGTGCTTGCATAATCTTTGTTCTGGGTCATGCTGTCTATGTGAATCTACTAGAAATATAAAGGGATCTAACTTATGATCTTTGGTTCAAGGGTTAACTTGTACAACCAAAAGAACTTCCCTCTGATACCAATTGAAAGTGAAGCTTAGATCTAATATACTCTAGAGGGGGGGTGGGGGTGAATAGAGTATTTGTGAGTAATTAAAATCTTTTGCTTAATAGTATAACTTGTTTCTAAATTCAAATGCTATATCACAGCACAACAGATTAAACTAATAAAAATAAGAGAATCCTTACTATCACAGCCATAGCAAGAACAAAAGAAAAAGACAACCAGACAATATAAGAATTTTGTAGTGGTTCCCCAACCTGGGTACATCCACTGTTCTACCACCCTGGTAGGAATCCACCAAGGTTTTTGTTCAAGTGACTGCCACCAATGATCTTTTGGTAAGGTGCTCAAAAACCAAACCTCAAGTCTTTTGGTTAGGAGACTTGCAACCAGGAATCACTTTTGAAGGGAGTAGAGAACCCTTTTTACAGAGAAGGTGAGAGAGTGATGATGTCTTCTCTTTCTCAAGTTTTCAACTGAGAAGACTCTGTGGATTTGATGGTGGCAAAAGCTCCCCCTGAAATACTGAATTTATTCAGGGTGAAAGGAACTTTGCTTTAGGGTGATAGGCCTTCAAGCTTTCAACTTCAACCAGAAGAACTTCAGGAACTCTTTGGCAGATGCAATAGTTGTTGTCCTTTTAAAGTTCCTAAGAGAATGAAAAAAGAAGAAGACTCTTGATTTAAATGGTTGTTCTTCTTCTTTTGAAAGAT
Organism: Platanthera zijinensis; assembly: GCA_039513925.1. Lineage (NCBI taxonomy): Eukaryota > Viridiplantae > Streptophyta > Magnoliopsida > Asparagales > Orchidaceae > Platanthera > Platanthera zijinensis. The sequence continues at coordinate 125,002,910 of CM077086.1, read as the reverse complement.
ATTCTTCTTCTAGTCTGCTAGTTTTTTCTTTCTAGCGCATTGTTATCAAGAGTGAGCGAGAGCAGAGAGAATCCTTGTTGCGAGACGATAGTGTTCTACTCTTCCTGACTTGTTTTCTGTGTGTTTGTATCAGTTGTATATCTTGAAAAAACGAAAAATCCATCTGTTATATTTTCTATGTAGAACATCCTTTTGAATTTTGAAATCCTTTTGTGCATTTAATGCTGACGGCCAGAGAATATTTTGCATTGATTGATTTCCCCAACTATCCCTTTGAAAAACGGCAGGCAATAATCCTGATGAAGACCATAATTAATGCTCTTTTCTAACGGTAATATTAAAAGAATATTAGAGCATTAATTACTCAGGAATCATTGCAATATAATAGGAACAGAAAAGGGAAACCACCAAGTATTGATTCGTCGAGATGAGGTCCAAGTTTATCGACCTCTGAATGGATGACTACTGCTTGACAACTTTCCTATTCTGTGCACAAAGTTCGTCGATCTGATGTCCAAGATCATCGACCTGAGACCTTAGAACTGAGTTCGTCTAGTTGAGGTCCAAGATCGTCGACCTGAGTTTTGATTCTGGACTTAGATTGTTTTCGGGTCCTGAGGGTTGAAACATCATTTTGGCATTGAGTGTTGAATCATCATTCTGGCGTTGAGTGTGATGTTCTATGGCATTGAGTGTTGAATCATCATTCTGGCGTTTAGTGTGATGTTATCTGGTGTTGAGTGTTGAATCATCATTCTGGCTTTGAGTGTGAGGTTCTCTGGTGTTGAGTGTTGAAACATCTGATCCAGAATTAGTCGATCTTGGATCAGAGAACAGAGTTCATCTAGCTGATGTTCTAAGTTTGTCGACCGAAGTTTGACTTAGAAGTGTTGTCACTTTGTCCAGAGTTCGTCGAGTTCAGCTCAGAGAATTGTCTCTTAGTTCGTCGAGCTGAGCACGACTTTCGTCGACCTGAGATCGACGAACATAGAGCTCCTTTTCTATGTCTTGAATTTTCTCTAAGTCTTGAGTCTCTGGCAGTGTTGGAGGCTGGTCCCTGACATTGTTGACTCTAAGGACTAGACCTAGACTCTAGGACACAACCATGACCCTGGCTATACATATTGGGTCATATACTATCTTCGTGAACCTAGCCCAAATCCAACTAGGGATCCAACACATTAAAACATCATTCAAGAGTAAAAATGATATTTCTATGACTAGACCGCTTGAACTCATTCATATGGATCTATTTGGTCCTCTTAGTAAATGTAGTCTAGGTGGAAAACGATACTCCTTTATTCTTATTGATGACTATACTCGTTATTGTTGGACGATCTTCTTTACAAACAAATCTGACACGTTCCTTGAGTTCACTATTTTATGCACTAGACTACTAAATGATAAGGAAATAAAAATAAAATGCATAAGGTCAGATCATAGGTGGAATTTGAGAATGAAAATTTCACAAACTATTCTAATAATTTAGGAATAAAACTTGAATTCTCAGACCCACGCACTCCTCAACAAAATGGGGTAGTGGAAAGAAAGAACTATATGCTTCAATAGTTATCACATATAATGCTCGCCGAGTTCGGCTTGCCTCAATATTTCTTGGGGAAGCGGTTAACACATGTTATTTGATGAACAGAGTCAAGCTTCGCCTTATTCTTTAGGTAACTCTGTATGAGCTCTATTTCAATAGGAAGCCATCAGTTTCATATTTTAGAGTGTTTGGTTACCCATGCATTATTCTAAACACTAAGGATCTGTTAGGAAAACTTGACGAAAAATCAGACCATGACATCATTAGGATATTATACCACGAGTCGTGCTTATAGGGTCAATAACAAACGAAACTTAGTTGTTGAAGAATCGGCTCACGTCCACTTTAACAAAAACTCACCAACCATATTTCCTAGACAAAATGAAGAGGAAATAAACGACGATGCACTGTTAGAAGCTAAGAGTGAGGAGAAAGAAGTGTCATATGAAGTTCAAATTCATGTAGATGAATATATGCCTTCGACTACTCTAAATTTCTTAATAAAGCATCCACGAGAACTTGTAATAGGAGAGCCTACACATGGGATTATAACTCGATCGGCATTACATGAATGTTTTTTGAACTTAAGTTTCCTATCTAAAATTGAACCCAAGAACATCTAATAAGCCTTAAAGTATGAATCGTGGTTCTTGTCTATGACTGAAGAGTTAAAATAATTTGAGAAAAGTAAAGTCTGGTTGTTAGTGGAGCGTTCGTATTGCCATTCAGTTATTAGTTTGAAATGGGTTTACAAGAATAAACTTGATGGTGACTCTAGGATAACTAGAAAAAAGGCTAGAATGGTGGTAGAAGGTTACACGCAGATAGAAGTTTTTGATTTTGAGGAATCATTTGCACGGGTTGCATGGCTTTAATCCATTCATATGATCTTAGCATTTGGAAATTTAAACACATTAAATTATATCAAATGGATGTTAAGAGTGCATTCTTGAACGAATATATAAAGGAAGAGGTGTATGTCGAGCAACCACTCGGATTCAAGAACTCTGACTACTTGAATCACGTGTACAAGTTGATGAAATCCTTATATGGATTAAAGCAAGCACCCCATGCTTGGTATGATAGGCTCACAACTTTTTTATTAGGACATGGGTTTAGAATAGGAAGGGCAGACACCACTCTCTTTGTGTAGCATGAGAATCTTGATTTAATTCTTTTACAAATTTACGTGGATGATATTATTTTTGGGGCAACAAATGATAAAATATGTAAAGAAATTATCACTTTAATGCAATCTGAATTTAAAATGAGTCTAGTTGGAGAGTTATCTTATTTCTTAGGTTTTAATATTTCTCAATTTATGATGGAATCTTTATAAGTCAATCAAAATACATAAAAGATATGTTTGTGCGATTTGGCTTAGAGAATCTGAAACAAGTCAAGACTCCAATCAGTTCCTCTCTAAAATTAGGAAAAGATGAAAGTGGAATTTCGGTGGATCAAACTGTCTTAAGAGGAATGATCCGATCACTACTCTACTTAAGTGCGTCTAGGCCCGATATTACATTCGCGGTGTGTCTATGTGCTAGATTTCAAGCAGATCCTAAAGAATCACACTTGAAAGCGGTAAAACATATCTTTAGGTATCTTATAGGCACCCAAAATCTTTGTCTTTAGTACCCACACACCACTGATTTCACACTTCACGGGTACTCCAACTCCGATTATGCTAGATGTTCACTCGATTGCAAGAGCAAGAGTGGCACCTATCACTTCCTTGGTCCAGCACTAGTCACATGGTCAAGTAGAAAAGAAAACTCAGTTTCCCACTCTACTACTGAATCCGAGTATATTATCCTAGGGAGTTGTTGGGCACAAGCACTTTGTATGTCCCAAACGTTAGAAGACTTTGGCCTAATTTGTAGAAACGTTACTCTTAGGTGCGAAAACAAAGTGCTATAGACTTGACCAATAATCCAGTGCATCACTCACGACAAAAACATATTGATGTTCATCATCATTTCATTCGAGATCACATTAATATAGAGAACATGAGAGTAAGCTTCATTGGCACCGATGACATACTAGCTGACATATTCACAAAACACCTCCCAGATGCGCGTTTCACGCTAATTTGACTCGAGTTGGGTGTTTTGGACCTTTCTTCCTACTCATGGTGTATTTGTTTTTCTTCTTTGGTTGTTTTATGTTTCTATTTTGTTTTTTCCAATGTTTCTATTTTCGTTTTTTTCAAAAAATATGAGAAAAAAAAACATGTCTTTGCCTATTCACTTTGTATTTTTTCGGTGGTTTTTTCTTCATTGTGGTTTATTTTTAGTTTTTTTTATGGTTTATTTTTCATCTTTGGTTGTTTAATTTTAGTTATTTTTCTCGAAATTTTATTTAAAAAAGCAAAAAAAAATTATAAAACCCAAAAAAACCAAAAAAAACTGTGGTGTGATCATTCTTAGGACACACATGGCTAGAACTTAGAGCATAACACTTATGTACAATGTTTGAGTTAGGCTTATTAATCAATGTGAATATTGTCTACATTTGTCATGATGTGTCGAATCTATAAGTGTTTTGCTACTGAGTACGAGTCGATACGTTAGTGTTCGTCAAATATGCCTCTAGTATGTGTGTGGATTTAGATAGTGGAATGACATCACACTATTCACACATCCCTTGACGGAGCACTCTTGTGGCTTGTATATGATTACATGTTATAACTCGTGATATTGTGTCTACCACGTTAGAAATACCATGAAAAATCAATTTCATGATACATATGCATTTCTATAAAGGGTAGAACTTTGGGCAAAACCTATAGTGGGCAAGTCCTGTTTATACAAGTTAAAGTGTATTTATCTATGTGGGTAGATTTCGATTGATTTGGGGTCCTTGAATTATAAAATGTAAAATTGATACCCAATGCATCTACATTAAAATGAATGCTATCAGGCCTTATGTCAAAAATACCCCCAAGCACTACTCACTCCTTCTGATAAGTCTTTATGAGCATTGTGAGGATGAGCACGTTGGTCCAAAAAATCTGTTTGATCTTGTGAACTGACAAGAACCTTAAGCTTACTGCCCCTAGTTTTAGCCTTTGTATAATATGGATAACAACGTGACAAGATTTTTCACTCTATTGCTCTCGCAATAGCATATTTAATTACTGAGAAAAATATGTCATGAATGTTAATTCTACTTGGAGTTTGTATTCTGATGCTACACGCTCACACATCATTGCTCTATCTAACGCTTCCATGCATAATAATTGGACTAACACGACACTATATCTCTATAGCATGTATATTCTCGCAAATGTTTTCTATTCAAGACTTGTACAATGTTCCTCTGCATTAATTTTATAACTCTTTTAGCATTGTGCTCTACATCATTATGTGCTTAGTCTACTTTTGTTGTCCAATCTCTTGTAATTTAGGATGGTTATTTAAAACTATTTCTACGTACTACATTCATCTGTGTGACCTCTACACTTTATATTCTCTAATTTCATGCATGGTAACCCCTATTATTTTTTCGCCTCTCGCTTCAATTTATATAAACGTGCACTATTTTCTATCTTTCTCATGCTCTTTATATATTACATTTCGTTTATCCTTTCAATAATATAAAAGGGGGAGAATAGATGGTTCATGAGTCTTTGGTAAGTTTAGATCACGTGTAGGGGGAGCTTTGTTCACTGTGTGCACGTAGATAGGGGGAGCATGTAGAACAAATATATAGGGGGAGAGCGTGCATAGGGGAGCTATATAGAACCTGAAACATGAGTTTTCAAGACTATCTCTTATATATATTCGCTATATCATGCACTTTAATATTATATCTAATGAACGGGACTTGATATTATCAAAATGAGGAGATTGTTGGAGTCGACGGTTCACATATCCTTAGTCTATTAATACTAACTCCCAGGTTGTATTTTATTAAATCGTGTGTTTGGTAGAGTGTGTAAGTTTATAGTCCATGAAATTTAAGGGGCCCTCCTCAGGTACTTACTGTCGAGCGGTAGTAGCTAACGTCGGGTGGTAGCCTAAATTAAATGGACAAAGCGCGCGGGAATCTACCACGCTGTATTAGTCCAACCACCCATGCTAGCCCGATGAATTAAATAGTCAGGCTCTCGGGAACCTACCGCGCAGGCGCTAGCTTTCTACGACACCGCGCTAGATAACCCAATGCTCGTTGAGATAGAGGCATCGTGAGCATCGAGATAGAACTTCTACCAGGCGCTAGCTTGGTACCACGCTGCGGTAACACACTCAACGCTAGAGGAATTGAGAGCATTGAGACAGAGGCATCGAGTGCATCGAAATAGGTCTACCACCGGGCGCTACCTACCTTCTGTGACACGCTAGCATTAGAAAAAGGAAAATATTCATTTTGAGTATTTTTCAAAATTTGGAGGTCAGCTGTCAACACCAAGCGGGTTAACCTACCGCCGGGCGCTAGCATTACCGTCAGCGGTAGCCTATTTTCATAAAGATGTATATAAAGGAGCCTCATTTTCTGTGTTCAAAACCTAAGACAAAAAGAGACAAAGATCTATGACTCCTAGGGTTCAACCAACTTTCTCGTGTCTATTCAATCGTCTTTATCGAAGGAAAAGAAGACCGCCTCCCTCCCATTTGCCAACGAAGAACTCTAGCGAGCCTAAAACTACACTAACTATGAAGAGATGACTGGTTTCAAGGACACAAAGATCTCAGGCAGCAGCCATGGATCGCTCGACGGAGGTTTCGTCAAGAGGGAGATTTTAATCGCTTTAAATCATTTAACTTTTATTGTATTCTTTCTCTTTCTCTATTTTAGTTGTGGTGAAGGAAATCGACAGGGGAACGTCTTCTGAATCCGGTGAAGGATTCTATGAGAAATCATACCGCGAAAGGGACTTCTAGATCGGGTGATCTAGCGGGGCTCTAAGAGCCTTCCTTATGTAGAGGTGAAGAGCCGGTTCGAAGATATTTCATGGAGGGAAAGTGAGAGAGCCAAACGGTCCATGGAGTAGGTTAGCATAAAGAACCAAAAGTTGTTTATTCACCGCCTTAGATCTATGTCATAACGAAGATCAATTTTTGTAATCCTTAAAACAATTGTTGATTTTACTTTTGAATAAAATTCATTTTTTGCGTATTCTATTAGATATTATGTTGTGTGTGTTAGCCTGTACTTCTCTGAAAGGTGCATAGATTTCCAAGGGGGAATCCGCCCAAAAAAACGAGTTCTATAACATACTGTCGCGCGTTAGCTACCTAGCGCCCCGTGAGAGCTTCCTGAATTAGTTTTCTTAGTTAGAACTAATTCAAACTTCGTGCAATCATCGGTGAACCTTATTCACCCCCCCCCCCTAAGGTTGGCCACTAGATCCTATAATCCTTACCTCTTGATTCAACTCCACCAATAATTCGATAAATCCTAAAGGACTATCCAAATCACACAACGAATCTCAAGCTCAAAATATTAATTAAAAGATGAAAATTAGAAGTAATAATTAGTATTGCATTGTGGTGTGTGTGCTTCACTTAAGAAAAATGACTTTTAGCTGATTTTGTTTTCACTTGGCCCAAGAAAAATGCAAAAATATTTTCCCAAGTGGAAACACAAAAAAATGAAATTGGAAAGAAAAACTGTTGTATTTGGGAAAAAGGCAATGTACACGGCTATCATGCTTAAGTATTTGGGTGTTTTGTACACATTTTCATTACTCTTGGACTATATTCTTTTTGCGAGTTCATTTAGATTTTGGTGTGTTAAGCTGTTGCAATTATCTATTAATCTCTTCACCGTAAATCTAAGCATGTGTTTTATTCTAAAGTCCTAATGATTCGCTCATTGAACATAACTAGTGTCATGGAGAGAGTATGAACGGGCAAGATTATGGTCATCTGTAAGACCCCCTCTCAAAACACAGAACACTGTTGAGGGGATTCCTATGCCCAAAACAGCCTCCTTGCTGTAACGCAAACATACGGGTCAACCGATAACAAAAGACGCATATCCTGCAAGCTAATACCAATATCATTCATGCCAACCCAATATAATGAATATATAGAAGTCAAAATCCACTGAAGTATATAGTCCAAACGAAGTACAACAGAAATAAGAAGCTACAACACTTCTAAAATATCAAAGTACATAAATTTCCCAAAGGGCTACAATATGAGTCTCTCCAAAACTCACATCCGTAACTGACGGCAGCAATGGTAACGTCATATCAGGCCCTGTTACCCTGGCCTTGATGCCCTACTACACAATCGGCTGCTGTTCAACCTGCTGGGTTTCCTCCTTAAATAGAAGACATTGCAACCATTAGTCATAAAGACTAAGTGAATATAACATCCTCTCACCTCGGCAACTCTTAGGCACCAAGCGAGGGAAAGAAGAAGTTACAATTGTACAACCTCGGGCTTGCAGAAGCGAAAGGCCCAAGCTGTAACCGTCTCGCTAGGTGAGCTGATCCAAGGGAAAGTGACACTCACGGGGCGAGAGGGGCCTAGGCGAGAGGGGCCCAAGAGAGAGGGGCCAAGGCGAGAAGGGCCCAGGCGAGAGCCGCGCCATGGTCTGGGCGAGCGGATTCCCGAGAAGGGGCACTCGCAAGATGAGTGCCAACTCGCTAGGATAGAGGACTCCAGGGGGAGCACTCGCCCACGAGACCGCGCTCTCACCAAATGTCAGTTCAGTGAGAGACCTAGTATCGGTTCAGTGTTCTGTCAAGCGAAAGTTCAGGTAGGGCTGGGTTTATCTTTTTAGCCCCATGGGATTTTACGCTTTTACCCTGCGGGGTCTGCATATAACCCTTCAGAATAATGGAGTTTTGCTGTTGGTAGACCAGACTAAGGGTATTCTAGTAACTTAAGGTCAATTCAATTTGGTTATTGGCAGTTCAGGTTCAGAGGCCTATAAATAGACCGGTAAGGTGCCTTGTAGAAGCAAGCTGGCCCTTCTTCTCTTCCACTTAGGCACCTAGCTCAGCATTAGCTAGGAAGGGGAAGAATCTTCGATTCTTCCGGGTAAGAGGTGGGACCCCCGAGCTGAATCCCATGGTCTTTTCGTTCAATAATCTTGTCAAGAGAGAGGTCCAAGGAGAGTAAGTGTGTGTTACAATTTTAGATCCGAGCTTTAGGAGGGACCGAATTTGTTGGTTCCAATATTTTTGGTGCGATGAGCGTGTATTCGCAGCCTATACGGAAGAACATTGGGATACCTCCTGGCGGGAGATCTAGAAGGAGGAGATGATGGCGGGTCCCAAAACCCGTGGGGATATGTTGGGAGGGAGGAGTTCATGGCATCCATCGGGGGAATCATGGAAATGTTGAAGCAGATCTCGCAGCAAGAAGATTGCGAGACCCCTCCACCCCAGATGTCTGGTCTCGCTCCCTACGAAGGGATCGTCCCTACAAGGATAGGAGAGGATGCGCCAGGGAGGTGACCAGGAAAGGAGGTAGAGGCGGAAGGAAGTCGGTGAGACCTAGAAGGAAGGGAACTCTTTGCCAGTCCTGCGAGTGTCGTCTCGCCAGGGGAGATGGTCGCGCGAGTGGAGGTGGCGAGACCCCTGGTGAGAGGGTCCCTTTTTTGTGAGCTGATTCTCTCGGCTCCCATCCCGGAGGGGTTCCGTGAGCCCGAGATGACCTATTATGTGGGAAAAGACTACCGCCTCCAGCACTTGCAGTGGTTCGACGACACGGTCTCCATCAGACCAATGACAAACGCATTCAAGTGCCGCCTCTTTGCAATCACTCTGAAAGACATAGCCCGGGACTGGTTTCATCTACTCCCAATAGGGTCGATATATGGTTTCGAAGACTTGAGCAGGAGTTTCCAATTACGCTTTTCGACCTCAAAGAAGATGAAGAAGAATCCAGAATCCATTTTTCTGATCAAGTAGAAGGCTGAGGAATCGTTATCCCAGTATGTCGATCGCTTCCAGGAAGAAATCCTAGATATTCAGGAGGTGCCGGGATTTTCTCTCCAGATGGCCTTCACAGTGGGGCTGAGGGAAGGCTTCTTCATGATGAGCCTGACCATGAAGGCGTCGTTGTTATTCGAAGGGTTGATGGAGAAAGCAGCAAAAAAGATACCGATGGTGGCAGCAAACCCGGCATTTGCTAAGAAGTTGGCAAGGTTGACGGAGGTGGAGTCGAGGGAACTAGGAGGAGCGAGGCAGCCGGAAGTAAGAGGGAGGGAAGATCCAAGGGGGTCGGGGCATCAGGAGCTGGGTTGGAGGCAGCCGGGAGGCCCCGTTAAAGGGCAGGGAAGTGGTTTCTTCCAAGGGGGAAGGAACTACTCCCAGGGGGGACCAGGGAGGTTCCATCAGCTAGGCTGGGGACATGGTCGTATACAGCTCCAACCCCCACCTCAGCAAGCTATGGCCATCGACCGAGGAAGAGGAAGAGGAAGAGAGCGAGGAAGAGTAGGAGAAGGAGCAGGAGTAGGGAGGATGAGGAACCCCCAAGAGGGGAGGCAGGATGGGGAGGTATCCTTGCCATATTGTGACTTCCACGAGGAGGATGGACACACGACGACAACCTGCCTAGAGTTTCTGGAATTGAAGGGGAGAAGTGGAGCGGGTGAGCAGCAGCTACCGGTGCGAATTGTAGAGGTGACTGGAACTTGAGAAGAGGATCGATGCGTGGATAAATCAGACGTTGGAGATCGAGGAGGGATCGGGGTGATCCATGGGGATTAGGGAATGAGGCTACCTGCAAGACCAGCCTTAATACCATGTACCGTCGGAGCGTTGCCTCGACGTCGCAAGCCCCTCCCCCAGATGAGAAGATCACTTTTTCCAGGAAGGACCTGCCGGATCACGAGGATCCCTTCTGTGATGCGTTGGTGATTCAGACCGCCATTGAGAACTTCACGGTGTCAAGGATCTTGGTAGATAATGGGAGCTCCGTGAATGTCATCTTCAAAAAGGCATTCAATGAGATGAGAGTGGAAGCTAGGAGGGTGTTGGCAGTGGACGGACCTTTGTTCGAGTTCTCAGGAGAACAGAAGGAGGTTGAGGGAGGAGTAGGGCTCCAGGTAACTCTGGGGGGCTGTCCAAGAATTGTCGTTTTGTGATAGTGGACGCCCCCAGCAGTTACAACGCAATCTTTGTGTGCCCTTTGATCAGCCCCTTCAGATGCGTGTCGTCTTCTTTCCATAGGTGCTTGAAGCTCAACTCAGGTGGGAGTCAGATCAGAGTGCGGGGAGATCCGGAGGCAGCCAAAGAGTACTATGTTATGGCAGTAAACACCATTTCATGGAAGGGTGATACAGAAGAGCTCGAAAAGAGGATGGAGCAAAGGGAGCAGGAAAAGAGAGAGGTGGTAGAAGTTGAGAGAGGCATTGCGGTGGAGACAGAAATGGCAGGAGAGCATGAGGATGGAGGTTATAACCAGGAGGAGAGAGAGGTGGCAGAAGTGGAGAGAGGCATTGTGGTGGTGCTAGAAATGGCGGGAGAGCAGGAAGATAGGGGGGAGGTAGAAGTGGCCGGAGTAAGGGAAAGTAAGTTAGCGGAAATGGCGGAGTCGTCCGGAATTGAGGCTCAGCAGGAAGGAAGAGGGGGATCATCGCTGGGAAGGGATCCCGATAAAAAGAGGGAGCGGGATGAGAGTCTGAGGGAGTAGGAGGAGAGCCATAGGAAGCAGGAGGGAGAAGAGGAGCACTAGAGGTTGAGGGAAGCAGTGGAGATTCTGGATATGGACATCCTAACGAAGGATGGGAAAAAAAAGATCAAGGTCAGCGGGGAGCTCATCCCCGAGGAGAAGGAAGAGATCCGGAGGTGCATGCAAGAGAACATTGACGCCTTCGCCTGGATCGCAGCTGATATGCCATGGGTCGACGCCGACGTGGCTTGCCATCATCTCAACCTTGACCCAAATATCTGTCCCATTCAACAGAAAAAGAGGGCCATCGCTTACAAGATGGCCAGGCCCATCAGAGAGGAGGTAGAGAAGCTACTCCAGGCATGGTTTATATCTGCAAATAGGTATCCAGGGTGGGTAAGCAATGTTGTAATTGTGAAAAAAGGGGTGGGAAAATGGAGAATGTGTATCGATTTCCCTCTTTTGAATAAAGCGTTCCCTAAGGATTGTTACCACCTGCCTCGAATCGACGCGCTGGTCGATTCAGCTGTCAGTTTTCTACTAATGAGTTTTTTAGATACTTTTGCAGGGTACCACCAAATATGCATGCACCCCCCAGACATCAATGATGTCACCTTTGTCACCGAGGATGGGTGTTTCAGCTATAATATGATGCCCTTTGGGTTGAAGAATGCGGGGGAAACCTACAAGAGGATGATGGACTGGGTATTCCGGGAACAGAAGGGGCGGAACCTCGATGTCTACATAGACGACCTGCTGACTAAGAGTCGGGATCTCGAGTAGTCCCACATTTTGGATCTAGAGGAAACCTTTAAAACCATAATGAAGTATAAGATGAGGCTCAACCCTCTAAAATGCGTATTCGGGGCCAGAAGGGGAAAGGTTTTAGGACACCTCCTCACCCCGTCAGGAGTGGAACCTAATCCGGACAAAGTAAAAGCAATCTTGGAGTTGGAATCTCCGAAGGATGCAATGGAGGTCTAATGTCTCACCGGTAAGTTGGCTGGGTTGAGCAGGTTCCTTTCCAGGGCAGGAGAGAGGTGCTCCCCCTTCTTTCAAACTCTAAGGGGAGGGAAGAAATTCGAATGGACCCCTAAATGTGAGAGGGCCTTTCTAGCTTTGAAGCAACATCTCACCCAAACGTCGCTACTTCAAGGGCCGCGAGAGGGAGAGAGTTTGTTCCTTTACTTGGGAGTAGGGACGGGGGAGGTAAGTTCAGTCCTCGTACGAGAAGAGGGTAAGAAGAAGTTCCCAATATATTATGTGAGAAGGGTCCTCAAAAAGGCAGAGCTAAAATACCCTATCCTTGAAAAACTAGCCTTCGCCCTCATCATCTCAGCTCGGAAGCTCAGGCCGTACTTCCAAGCCCATTCTATCCAGGTCGTGATGGATCACCCTCTTCATTGCATTCTAAAGGGGATGGAGCATTTGGGGAGATTAGCCAAGTGGTCGATAGAGCTCAGCGAGTTCAACCTTGAATTCGTCCCCCGAGTGGCCATCAAGGAATAAGTGATAGAAGATTTCTTGGCAGATTATGTGTTCGAGGTCGAGGATACGGAATCACCTCCTGTGGTGGCTTGGTAAATGCTCGTGGATGGGGCCTCGAGAAGAAGTTCTTTCGGAGGTGGGGTAATCTTAATGAGTCCCAAGGGGACCAGGATCAAGCACGCTTTGAAGATCCACTTCGCCCTCACAAACAATCAGGCAGAGTATGAAGCCATCATTGCAGGACTCAGGATGACTCATGAACTTGGTATACAGTACATCAGGGTCTCCACGGATTCTATGGTGTTCGTGGGGCATATCAACGGGGAATTTGAAGTGAGGGAGCCCAGCCTCCAACTGTCCCGAGTAAAGGCAAAGGGTATCATCGGGCAGTTCCGCAGCTTCTCAATTCAACATGTTCCCAGAGAAGAGAACACTCGGGCGGATCTGCTCGCTAAACACAGCCCTCAGGCCGGAGGGACTATGACGGATCTCTTTAGTCCTTCCATAGAGGAGGGATAATTGATGGAAATTGACCAGGAGGGGTCCTGGATGGACCCATTTTTTACTTTCTTGACATCAGGATGTCTACCCGAAGGGGGCCTTGAGAAGAAGCGGGTCAGGTACAAGTCGGCGTATTACCTGTTGAAAGAAGGAATCCTCTATGAAAAGACATTATCTGGCCTACTAGCTCAGTGCGTGTCCGAGAAGGAGGCCTCGAGGGTACTGGAAGAAGTTCACTCGAGAGAATGCGGAAGCCATTCAGGGAGTCAGATCCTAGAAGGGAGGGTGCTGAGGCAGGGCTACTTCTTGACAACCCATGGGAGGGATTCTGAAGAATTCGCAAGGAGATGTAGAAAATGCCAGGAGTTCGCCCCACTTCAAGTCCTCCCGGCTCAGAGATTGCGCATAATTACGGCTCCATGGCCCTTCGCCATATGGGGTCTGGATTTGGTGGTCCCGTATCCCCAAGCTAGCGGCCAGAGAAATTTCCTGCTGGTCATGGTGGATTACTTTTCAAAATGGTTAGAGGTGAGGGCCTTGTCAAAGGTGATGTCACAGGTGGTCAAAAACTTTGTATGGGGAGAAATAATCTGCCAGCATGGGCTCCCTTTGGCCATCGTCACGGATAAGGGCCACAGTTCACTAGTAGAGAATTTATAGACTTCTGTGTCCAGCTTGGCATAGATCTTCAGTTCGCCTCAGTTCACCACCCCGAAGCAATGGGCAGGTGGAAGTTGCGAACATGATCATCGTGAACCTCTTGAAGAAGAAGGTAGAGAACTTAAGGGGAAGTTGGGTGGAGCAGCTCCCCTCCATTCTATGGGCACTGAGAACTATACCAAATACTGCCACGGGAGAGACACCCTTCAAACTTTCCAATGGCTCGGAGCCGTCATACTTGTGGAGTTCAAGGTTGAATCCCCCAGGGTGGCAGCGAAAAGGAGGTGAGATGAAGGGTGGCAAGAAGATAATGGTGAGGAGCAGAGGCTCTCCCTCGACCTGGTAGAGGAGCTCAGGGAGCTAGCATTAATACGGCAGGAGGAAGTCAAGCGTCGAATGTCCAAGTACTTTGATAAGCAAGTCAGGATTAAGCAGTTCAAGAAGGGGGACTTGGTCCTGAAGAAGGTAGATGCCACGAGAAGGGGTCCTCCGTGGGGAAGCTTAACCCCAACTAGGAGGGTCCCTTTCTAATAAAGGAGGTATTGAAGTCAGGAGGGTACCACCTCCAGAATGTGGATGGGATACCCCTTGATCGTGCCCGAAGCGGCGATGATCTGAAGGGATTCTACCCCTAATGATGTCCTTTTTTATACTTATTTGAACATGCCTCTAATGATCTTCCTATTTGTAAGCGTTGCACAATTTCCTAATATAATGCATTTCTGGGTGACTTTCATGAGATTAGATTGCCGTGGTCGAGGAGAGGAGACCCCGAGAAGACCCGCTGACCAGGCTCTCATCAAGCTGGCAGGGTTTTAGTCTCACTCGGTGGTTGGAGTTAGTTAAGGAGAGGAGACCCCTAGAAGACCCACTTACCAGGGTCTCATCAAGCTGGCAGGGTTGTAGGCTCACTCGGTGGTTGGAGTTGGTTGAGGAGAGGAGACCCCGAGAAGACCCGCTGACCAGGCTCTCATCAAGCTGGTAGGGATGTAGGCTCACTCGGTGGTTGGATTTGGTTGAGGAGAGGCGACCCTAAGTAGACCCACTGACCAGGCTCTAATCAAGCTGGCAGGGATGTAGGATCACTCGGTAATTAAAGTTGGTTGAGGAGAGGAGACCCGCTGTCCAGGCTCTCATCATGCTTGCAGGGTTGTATGCTCACTCGGTGGTTGAAGTGGTTGAGGAGAGGAGACCCCGAAAAGACCCGCTGACTAGGCTCTCATCAAGCTTGCAGGGTTGTAGGCTCACTCGGTGGTTGGAGTTGGTTGAGGAGAGGAGACCCCGAGAAGACCCGCTGACCAGGCTCTCCTCAAGCTGGAAGGGTTATAGGCTCACTCGGTGGTTGGAGTTGGTTAAGGAGAGGAGACAATGAGAAGACCCGCTGACCAGGCTCTCATCAAGCTGGCAGGGCTGTAGGCTCACTCGGTGGTTGGAGTTGTTTGAGGAGAGGAGACCCCAAGAAGACCTGCTGACCAGGATCTCATCAAGTTGGCAGGGCTGTAGGCTCCCTCGGTGGTTTTTGAGGAGGGGAGACACTAGTCATGATAGGTAGGGTAAGGAAGTTTCCTGCCTAAAGAAAAAGAAGAGGGGAAATCGACCCCTCGAGGCCACTTGCGCCGGGAGGTATTCGGAAAAGAGGCAAGAAGAAATTAGATGGTCCCACATGCAAGAGTGATGGGAGTACGATGACTCGCGCTCTAGGCAAGGTTTATACCCCAGCCAGGGGGCGAGACGAGGGGTGACCCTTTCTCGCAAATACGAGTGGATCTTCATATTGTCCCGCGAATAACTAGAGCGCAAAGGTATAACTTATCTGGGAGCGCGACACGTTATCAAAAAAATATATATATATATACATACCACATCCATTAAATATCATGTCCAGTACAAAATCAGATCCAGAATATGAATGAAAGGTACACTGGCAAGATGGCGAGAAAATAGTAATATCATGTTCTGGAAGCCTTCTACTCCTCGCTGGAGGACGAGACCCCTTCCCCCTCGCCATAAATCTCTGGTACAAGGTCGCGGGCGGTGACGTCCTCACAGCCTTCCTTAACGACTCCCATCTCCTTCATCATCTTCAAGATCAATTCTTCAGTCCTAACGTTAGCATCTCGGCAGAGTCCCTCAACCTCCTCATGAGAGTAATGAGGAGATAGGGGAATCGCCGAGCGAGAGAGTGAGGGAGTAGTGTCCCGAAGCTGGGTGATTTGGGACTTCAGGTCTTTTACCTTCGCCTCTAGCTCCGCTATGCGCGAGTGCAATCTATTTTCCATCTCGTCATCCTACAGAAACTATTTGTTAAGTCGGTATCAAGTATGCGGGAAATTAACTAAGTGGGGGAGGAAACTCACCACGCCGCCCCGAGCCTTGGCAAGATGGTTTTCGGCCACATCAATCCTCTTTGCGAGGTCTCCAGACTTCTCGCATTCCGCTGCCAGATTTACTTCGGATTCTTTCCAGTTTTTGTTGTTGAAGATCAGGAGGTGCGAGAGCCGATGCAAAAGCTCCAGGGTGCATAGATGGGAGAGTGAAGCCTTTAGAACTAAGTCTCGTGAGGAGGCCTTGTCGACAGGATCTGGCTCGGGGCCCCCGTAAAGGCCAAAGCCCAAAGAGAAGGCATGACCGATGGGCTGGTCCTGCTCTTTCCAGGAGGGAAGGAGGGTTGAAATGGATACTCAATTCACCCCCTTGTCCCATATCAGAGTCAGGTCATTAACTGAATCTAGAACCACAGGGCCCATATTGAAATTCTGATGGGCATAGGGGGTTGGGTGATTGGAAGAGCCCACCTCACGAGATGGAGACTTGGATAGTTGATGCAAGGTGCTGGCTTGCTGGGCGAGAAGTGTCGCCTCACCAGTGTGCGGAACGACCCATTGGGGAAATGCCCAAGGTGACCGGGGAGACTGGGTCCCTGTGGAGATAGGGCTCAGAGACCCCGACACCACCACCTTCTCCCTGGGGGCCTTCCTCGTCTTCTCAGTCGGGGGGGGGGGGACACCACTTTCTTCATCTTTATCTTCATATTTTTCGAGGGGCTGAGGCGAGATGGAGCAGAGACTTCAGCATGCCTTTTCTGAGGTTGGGGGTCAAGGATTCCTTAGACGCCTCGGCCGCCATGTTTGCGAGAGTGATATCATTAGACAGTTTTATGTTGCTTTTGTAGGGAGGATGAGCGGGCACATTCCTCTCTCCTAATAAAGGCGAGACGAAGGGTTAAAGGTGAGAAACATCAAGATGAAAATAGTAAAGGTGAGATCAATGGGGGTGGGGGCGAGCATACCTTTACCAGGAAGTACGGGGAGGAGGGAGTCGAGGCCGCGCCTCAGGAACTGGACCTTAATGTTCATCCCAGCGAGGACGGGCGCGAGCAGGACCTGCCGCCGACTTGGGGAGTTACGTAAAACACTTCATCAGGCAAGACGGGCGCGAGCAGGACGCCCCCCAAGTTGCCGCGGACAAATACAAAGTGCGTGAGCTAATGGTGGTTTTTGTTTGTCGTCTCGCACACCTTGAGACCTTGCCCCGTGAAGTACGACACCCCGTCATGGTTGGCGATGTAGATGAACAACTTATGGAAAACGGTCAGGCTAAACTCGATTCTCTCTCGCCCCATGTAATTGGCAAAGGCGACCAGTACCGAGATGGCGTTGGGGTTTAGCTATGCGGGAACTTTGCCAAAGTATTTCAGGACCTGTTTTCCATCAGGCCAGAGAGGCACTCTCAACCCCGCCTCCAAGTACGAGACGGGGAAGGCGAGTTCCCTGGGGTAAAACGTATTGATGGACTCGCCGACTTTAGGTGGTTGTGACTTGAATCCCTCTATCAGGTATTCTCGGGTGAAGGCGTCGTATTCGTCTGCGGAAATGCAGCTAGGGGGGAGTCGTGATCGGCAAATTGCCTCCGCCATAAGCTGCTCCCCTTGCCCTCTTCAACTCTCTTCTTTCCCATGATTATGCGAGATGACTGGGTTAGGAGACGGTAGAGGACCGGCGAGACCGTCTAAGGTTGAGGATCGAGACCGCAGAGCAAAAATCGGTACGCGAGATAGACAGGAAATGAGGATGAGTACTGGGGCGAAGCGGGGGATTAGAGCGCAAGATTGACCCGGGTGAGGGGATATTTATAGCAAGCATATGATTTGGAGATAAAATGAACAGGTGGAAAAAATTTATGCGGAGGAAGGCAAAGAGGCGGCCGAATTTTTCTATATTTGGGCCTCGATTTACGCAGCCCCACGTGGTCCCTCAGCATGGCGAAGCAGTGGAAAAAGAGGAATTAGAATTAAAAAACTGAGAAAATTAGCATGAATGTATGATTTAAGTGTTGTGTTACTATGAATCAAATAGTCACAAAAGAGCAAATAATTATTAAAATTAATAAAGCTTTCATCCCGCGCGAGGCAGACAGCTAGTTCGCAGGATGCATTTTTTGGGCGAGACGGAAGCATAGAACATTATTAAAAAGCCATGAATAAAGGAGAGAGAGGCGAGACGGGACGAGAGTTCTTCAATTCTATTGCCACCTCAAGCATCCTCCGCTTCGGGACCTCGCACAGGGAGGCGGCTGGAAAGGTGAAAGGCGCGAGCCGCATCAACAACACGGGCATGAGACAGAGCTATTGATCGACCTCGTTCAAAATCTCCATGGGGTCGGTCTCGTCTATTTCAATGTCAACGTCAATCTATGAAGTCAGGCGGGCGCACTCCACTTCCAGCCAGTGGATCCTATGGTCAGCAGCTTGCTTGTACTTTTCTAACTCATGGATGATGCGTGCGTGCTTCCGAAACATCTCGGCTACCCTGCGCTTCATCTCCAGCGGATCCATGGGATCACCCAAATAATCCTCGATCTCATCTAGGGGAGGAGGGGGCGAGAGGAGTACTTGTTTGGAGTAATCTTCAGCGGGCAAGTCCTCGGATAGCGAGTCCTCAGCATGCGAGTCGTGTATACCTGCGTGGAAATCTGAGGTGGTGAAATAGAGATGGTCCTTACAATGGTATAGAAAAGTGGTAAGTGAGGGAGGAGGCACGAAAGGGAAGGGTTCTTACCAGGACGGCTAGAGGTCCCCGCGATATTGAAGGTTCATCCCTCTTCGAAGCAGGACTAGACAGAGGGGTAGATGGTTGAGGCGAGACAAACCGCTGACGGTGCTCGGCGGTGTTGATTCGCATACTCTTAGGGCGATGATAAGGTGTTAGATCCTTCTAAAACAGGCAGTAAATGAGAAGGCGAAAAAGGTAGGAATAAAGGGAGATCAGTGGCACGGGTTCTACCTCTTTTTCTCTAGGAGACACAGGGGGAGGAGGAATGTGCCTCCCTGGGAAGGTGCAGGAGGGTTCCTCTACTTAGGGAGCAGGATCTGTTGCTTTTGCCTTCTTCGAGGGAGAAGATGATGGTAAGGAGGGGTGAACACGGGCCAGAATCTTGTTCAGGGACGCTGCGGTCGCCTTGTTCCTCTGACGCACCGTCGTGATGCGGTCACGGAAACTCTGGCTGAGAGATATGTAGGCCGAGGCTAGAAGAGGATAGAATTGGGAAGGAAAGGGCCCCCTACAAGGAGGTGGAAATCCCATATTTATAGATACAGGTAAGGGGCCCACCAAAAGATTCTGTCATAAATTCACTTTAATGACGCGAGCCTCAGTTGAACTTTCTTTTCAAGTTTGGAACAACCTCGAAAAGAGCGGGGATTGTATACAACCTCAGGCTCGCAGAAGCAAAAGGCCCAAGCTACAACTATCTCGTTAGGCGAGCGGATCTCAGGTAAAGGGACACTCATGGGGCGAGAGGGGCCCAGGCGAGAGGGGCCCGGGCGAGAGACGCGCCATTGTCCGGGCGAGCGGATGCCCGAGAAGGGGCACTCGCAAGGCGAGTGCCAACTCGCTAGGCGAGAGCACTCCAGGGGGAGCTCTCGCCCGCGAGAGGGCGCTCTCGCCAAACGCCGGTTCAGCGTGAGGACTAGTTTCGGATCGGTGTTCTGTCGTGGGCCGGTTCAGGTAGGGCTGAGTTTATCTTTTTAGCCCCATGGGATTTTATGCTTTTACCCTGCGGGGTCTGCATATAACCCTTCAGAACAGCGGATTTTGACTGTTGGCAGACCAGACTAAGGGTATTCTGGTAACTTCAGGTCAGTTCAATTTGGTTATTGGCAGTTCAGGTTCAGTGGCCTATAAATAGACTGGTAGGGTTCCTTGTAGAGGCAAGCTGACCCTTCTTCTCTTCCACTAAGGAACCTAGCTCAGCATTGGCTAGAGAGGGTGAAGAATCTCTGATTCTTTAGGGTAAGAGGTGGGACCTCCGAGCTGAAGCCCACGGTCTTTTCTTTCGAGAATCTTGTCAGGAGAGAGGTCCAAGGAGAGTAAGTGTGAGCTGTAATTTTAGATCCAAGCTTTAGGAGGGACCGACTTTGTTGGTTCCAACAACTATATATATAAGAAGTAATAACAAGCAGGCTGTATATCTCTACATATCAAGAGTAGTAAAAGCAGCAGTGTATAACATTATTATCAGCATTCAATACTTTCAATTCCACACAAGCAATATCAATCCATTAAAGCATATAGAACTACAACAGGAAAGTAACTAAACTTATAAAGTGCCCATAAAGATATATAAGTTAAGGATTAGCTTAATAGTAAAGTAACTCATCATATAAGAGTGCTCATACAAACTTATATGATAAGGATCTTATGCGGTGCAATGCACTGTTATGAATACAATCTGATGACTCGCCCATGCTCAGATACACACTCACTGCTATTTCGACACAGACATTTAGTTCCCACTTTTCGAGCAGGTAGTTAACCTCTTAGGTGTCATCCATCATGGCTCGCCAGTGATAGATAAATAGGCTTTACACAACTAGGCGGTCATCCACACTACCAAGTCTAGGTCTCTGTACGCCTCAATGCTAAGAACACAACAACGGAGCCCTTGCGTACTATGGCTCAGATGGGTCTCGGTTTGATGTGCACTAAGAACAAAACCCAAATTGGCTTATAAATGGCACAGAGAGGATCTTTGGGAGCATATCACCATAGAACACATCCAAATCGTCCACTGACACGGAAGGAGCCTCGGGAATAAGCACCAAGGACCAAGCCCAACCTCCCAAGGTATATCTGTCAACTCCCATCGATGTAACGACTAGTGAGCCCATTGACTTGCCATACTATCTTTAGCCATTATTATGACACCTCATGTCAACATGCCCAACTTGCAAATACACTTAGCCATGACATCACACATCCAAGTGCTCCAATCGAGTCCCTTCTCATTTTTTCAGATCCAGTGCGATCAAACACACTTGCATGTATAACCCTTTAACATTTCCGTTCTCCCAGCACCCAAGGGTTCGCCATAAACATAGATGGCAGGCCACCTTATACAACATACAAATCCCACAATGCTAGTTGTAGGGAGACACAACTCTAAGATGTGGTCTATACTAGTTATCCCTTCAAACATTTGAGATCATGATTTGAAAGAGAAGGGATAGATCACATTAACTCTAGAGGGGGGGTGAATAGAGTTTTAAAAACTTTTGATTAATTTTTATTGCGGATTAAAATAAGTGATAACTATAAGTAAAAGGGCAGAAAAACAAAACACAAAAATCACAGCACAGCAAAATAAAAAATAAACAATCCAGACGACACAAAGATTTTATAGTGGTTACCCTAAAACTTGGGTACATCCACTCTTCTACCACCCTAATAGGAATCCACTATAGTTTTTTGATCTGGTGCCCTGCCACCAGAATATATATTTTCTAAGGGAGATATAGCAATAATTTGAGCTTTTGACCAGGTGCCCAAAAAACAAACAAGGTCTTTTGATCAGGAGACATGATAAACAAAAGGATAACTTTTGAAGGGAGTTAAAAACTCTTTTACAGTAAAAAAAATGATGTTGTCTTCTCTTTCTCAATAATCTGAGAAGATTAGTGGATTTTTTTGTTGTAAAAGCTCCCCCTGAGATGTAGAATTGTTCAAGAGAAAGAGTTACTCAGGCTGTAGGCCTTCAGAATGCTTGAAGATCTTCAGGAAACATTCAGACAGATGTTGATGATTTTGTCTCTTTAAATACTTGAATCAGGAATGTATGCCTAACTTCTTTTCTCTATGTATCTTATTGTTCTCTGTATATCTTGTTCTCTATGTTGTGTTTACTTGAAAAAGAAAAACCTTATATATAATCCTTGCAGATTTTAGCATTTGAATTTTGAATTCCTTTTCCTTGATTGACTGCAGAAAATCTGGGAGTTGAACGGCTAGAATATGTTTTAAATGAATTTCCGCAATTGTCCTAGTAAATAAGTGAAGTAATAACTCTATGAAAACCATAATCAATGTTGTCATGGAACGGCTATATTCATAAGAATATTGAGCATTAATTACCAGAGTATTACAGACATAATATAATAAAATTTGAAATACTTCTTCCTTAGTCAAACTGAAATTGAGAGAAAATAGTCGAACTGAATCTGGGAGAATATAGTCGAACAGAATCTGGTAGAATATAATTGAATTGAATCTGGGAGAATATAGTCGAACACAACAAATTTTGTCGACCTGAGATCCAATATCGTCTAACTTAAGATAGCAGACAAGAGGTAGAAAATCGTCGAATGGAGCTCCAAATTCGTCGAGCTGAGATAACATTTCGTTGAGCTGAGTTTCTTGTATAAGCTGACAAATCATCGATCTCAGCTGAACTTTCATCGAGCTCAACTCAGAGAAGAAACTCTGAGTTAGTCGATCTGAGATCGATGATCGTTGAGCTGTGTGTAGCTATCACCGAACGCTTTTTCTGACTCTTAGAAAACTACTTTCTCTAGAGTTCTTCTGTCTCTAAGTGTTCTGAAGGTGAAAACAAATCACTCTATGTTTGTTTACTTGACTTAGACCCTGATAAAAACTTATGACCCTAGACTATACATGTTGGGTCATCTAATAATCTTAATAGTGAACCTAGCCCAAATCAACCCTAAACAGGGTGGGGTTCCAACAATCTCCCCCTATTTGGGTGAGGTCACTATGAACTACAATAAAAGAAAAATAACAAAGCAGAAAAATAATATCTGGCAGAATTATAAAGTTTCAACAGATATAAACAAGATTGTCTGGTGACATATTTACAACAAATAAAAGTTAAGTCCAAAAACAGAAATGAAAAACTGCCAAACTGTTTTGGATTTATCTTGAGAAGTCCTAGTTGAAGGTTTGCTGAAAATGATTTCTCTGTTTGGATCAATAGTTTGCTGCTTTGACATTTTCATATCTTCTGCTCCAAGAATTTTCATAGTAGAGGCTCTAGGTACAACAGCTTCAGGATGTAAGGACATATAAGTATCAACATTAAAAATGTTTTGTACCTAATATTTTTCCAGCACTTTCTTTCTGAATGAAGACATTGTAGTATACTTGGAAATATCTTGTCCTTCTTCTTTAGCTTTCCTAATTTTAGAGAGTCCTATTAGTTCTTTAAACCTGGCAATCCTAGAATTAGGATCCATTTTTGGATCACACACTGGAGATAGAGGCCTTTCAGGACAAGATTTCTTAATATCATGAACTTTCTACTAGTTGCCTTTACTTTCAGAATACTATTGTTATTATCTTTGTCTCTGAGACTGAGTATTTGATCTAGAGGGCATATCTCTGCTGCTTTGAGATGAACTAGATTGATAGGAATGAGAAGCAGATCTTTGAATTTGAGACATATTTCTTGAGGATCTAGCTATAGGAGGAGTAGGAGGAGGAGGACCTCTCTTGAATGGAGGTGGAGGAGAGTATCCCCTACTCTTCTTCATTGCCTTCATTTCATTCTTGGAATATCTCATCCAGTGAGGGGAGTCTGGAGTGAGAGTTATATTATGCAGAATATAATAAGGAGTGTTAGTAGTGGGAGAAGGTTTAGGAGCAGCCTCGGAAGGAGCCTTTTTCTTATCTTTTCTCCTCTTGGAACTTGTATCCTTAGAGTCATCAGAATCTTCATCATCATCATCATCATCAGAATCATTTGTTGGATTATCGTAGAGAGCATGAATTTTTTTCAGCTTATCATCAGTGAATATAGGATGAACCTGAGGCTATACAGCTTCAGCCTGAGGCTGTGCTTGAGTTGCTGGCTCTACATTTCTATAGCAACTTGATCCTGAATAGAATCACTTTCTTCTTCCATTTCTTGAAACATGATCTCATCAAGATCTGGCATGGGAGACTCAGCCTAGCCAAAGGTTGGAGGTGAGATGGCCTTTGGCTCTGAATCATTTATTAGTTCTATAGCAATATCAGAACTGAAAAACATGTCCTAAGTTGTTCCAAAACTTCAGGACTTATCGAAGCTGAGTAGTAAACTATAGCTTTAGAAGAATCTGGACCTAAATCAATAAAAGCTGGAAGATTGTTGTTATGCACTGAATCAAAAGAATGTAATAAATAAACTATATTAAATGTGGGATTTATGAAGAAATCACCAACAATGTTTATTTCTATATATTCTGAATAATCTTCAAAACAATTCATCTCTGTATCTTCATCAAGAATTCCAATAATCTCTACTGGAGATGCTGCTGCTGGAGTTGCTGCTGCTGGAGCTATTGGAGCTTCTTCACAGAACAACTCCCCTTGCCTTGTTTCAGAAGGTCCTGAACCCAGACCCCTTGAAGTCGGGACAGAGGAGGAAGCAGCAAGCTGAGTAGAGAGAAGGGAGATAGAAGCAGAGAGAGGAGCAATAGCCTCAGCTATTAGCTGCTTTAGAGAGGGAGTGATGAATTTAAGAAGATCTTTAGCAATGTAAGATAAATTGAGATAGAGAGGTTAAGGAGTGGATGGTTTGTATGAGGATTGGTGTCCACAATTTGAACAGATAGATAATGATTGAGGGAAAGTCTGTTTGTTGGAATTCAAGGAATGTGGATGGAATGTTGGATGGAAGATTGGATTGAGGGATGGCATCTGGAAGTTCATTTTGAAGTGGTAAATATTGTGGAGATGGTTGAGGAGATAAAGATGGTGGTGAATTCTCATGTAGATGAATTGGTGATTGTGGTTGTGATGGTGAGACTGGAGGAGTGGAGGTAGAAGTTTGTTGAAGTGGAGTTGATGAAGGAAATATTTAGTGAGGTGGAGATGGAGGCGGAACAGGAGAGGGAGGAGCAGGAGCTTCTTCATGAGTTGGGGGAGTGGCTGAATCAGACCTTATGTTCTCAAAAGCTAACCTGGAAGAGGAGGCCCTTGATGGCTTGGTGATTACCCTCTCCTATCGGCCAAATAAGGCAGATGCAAGCCTTTTTGAAGTTTTGATATAAGTGGTAAGGGAGAGCAATAGCTCTGGAGCCTTTGCCTGTAAAAAAATTCCTAGAATCTCCAAAACACATATTATTCATAGTGATTTTCCTTTTAATCAAATCAAACAAAATACTTCCACAGTTTATTGATTTCTTATTAACCACTGGACACATCAGATGGAACTGGTGCCTGGTACTATTATAATGTGCAGAATGTTTTCCCAATAATACTTTGACAACTACATCAGCCAAAAATTTATATTCAATTGATAAATTCTTCTTGAGAAGGTGGTTAGGGTTTCCTGCAGAATGACCTAACCATTCTAGTATCTCATCAAATTCACTGCTAGATAAGTCTATCTCATCTTCTCCATTAACAAAACCAAAAACTTTAGTTAAAATCTCTGGAGAGAGAGGAATCGGGTTACCAGAAATTGAACCGATAAGAAATGTAGAATCTTGAACCTATGTAGTGAAAACCCTTTCCTTAATCTCTGTTACTGGTAGTTTGATCCTAGTTATCATGAGAAATTGCAGATTTGAACCTTCAAATAATTTCCAAATGTCTTGTAATATTTGATCAGAATGAGAGAATTATTCCAAGTCGATTTAAAATCCTGCATCGAATTTCATGCTTGCGAGAAGTGCTGGAGAAATCTTCATTGCTCTGCAAAAACAACAAGAGATCAAGTGCAAGAGAACTGGAAATTGTGGGATGGAGTTAGATGAAAACCCTATTATAAGTTTTCATAAGATGAAACGGCAAACTTCGTCCAACGCAAAAGGACAACTTCAAACTCAGGTCGACGAAAAAATTCCATGAGGAAATAATAACGTCGATCTTAGTTTGATGAGGGGGAAAACAGTTCGTCGTTCTCAGGTCGACGAAATATTTTCTGAAGCAAGATTGTCAATCTCTGTTTGACGAAAATGACTTCACAAACAAATTTCGTCGATCTTAGGTAGACGGAAATTCTCAAGAAGAGTTCACAGATCGTTGATCTTCATTCGACGAAATGTGATCTATTATTCGACCTTGGACAGAAATCAAATTAAACTTCTCCATTTATCATAACTAGCTGATTCAAGAAGAACAAATGTTTCTTTTCATCCAAAAGATTGGTGAAGATGTCTGCTCTTTTTAATTCAGTAGAGATGTAGACAAGATTAATTTTTTTTGTCCACACAATCTCTTATGAAATGATGTCTAATTTCTATATGCTTGGTCCTACTATGATGCACTAGATTTTGTGAAATGGAAATTGCACTACTACTATCACAAATTATTGTTGAATTATTTAGATTGAGACAATAATCCAGAAGTTGGTTTTGAATCCACAAAATTTGTGAACAATAACAGCCAGCTGCTATATATTCAGCTTTAGCAGTTGAAGTTGACATGAAGTTTGTTTCTTTCAAAACCAAGACACAAGCCTATCACCTAGGAACTAGCATGTTCCTGATGTGCTTTTCTTGTCAACTCTACATCCAGCAAGTCAGCATCTATATAACGAGTCCACCCGTTAAATACTATATAATAGAAGGTCTGGTTGGGGCCCCACACTATGTGCCACAAACATACGGCGAGGTCACAGGTTAATACCAAAATACAATCGCACCCTAACTCAGAGAATGTTTGCAGAAGATTTTAAAAATAACTTGAACTCAAACCAGGAATGTCCACTATGTATATAAACCATAAATATATATCCTCTTGAAGGAATGTACAACAAATACAACAAAGGTTGGCCATAAGGCCTTACAGTTCCTCTTTTCAAAGTGTGTATTCAATACATCGGTGCGCAGGCCGACCACACATGAACAAAACTTAACAACATTTGCTTAGCCTTCACGGGCTAGAAGCAGCAGCAGTAGTAGCAGAAGTAGTAGGGACTTTAGTCCATAATTTTCCGCTTGGCTCTCCAACACCAAAAGAGGGACAGCCCACCCAGAAGGTGGAAAACAAGGCAACAATCAGCATTCAGCTGACCAATTTATAACAATCCTACTAAATTCCCAGGGCAGTGGTATTCCTTCCCTGCAGGCATAATAATGCATATAGAGATATATTACATCTTGTGCTCTCACGTAAAAACAATATATCACAAACGCTGGCCACGTGGCCCGACACTCCGTGCATTCAGGGCACATTCTTGGTGCACCAGCGAACCAGGGTCCCACCACCATTCAAGGTCCAAAGCCTAACGGTAAACTTTGAGCATTCAGTCTTACTGGTGCGCAGGCCTAAGACTCTCATTATACGCTCCAACGAGACCAATCACTTAGGTCTTCCCTTCGGTCGGACATAACGCAGGTATAGATCAACCAATTCCGTTACTCAGTTTACATAGCCATCACTTAATACTAACGTACTCATGGCCAATCATAGGTGCGATTCAGTATTACCTTTCTTGTTTGGCACGAAGACTTTTTAAGAGCACACAGCTCACCATAGCCATAATGTCCACCAAGGACTGGATTCACATTAGCCACACCATCCACCATAGACTGGCTACACTATCCACAAAGGATTGGCTACACTATAGCCACAACACAAGCAGTACAAGGGTATTTTCCTGGATGTCCTCATTCCAGTACTTCCTGCTACTCCACTTCACAGGCACAACCCGTCGACTCCACAAACTACACGTTTATACGCGGAGTCTTCTTTGGTGCGCAAGATGCAATGTCAACAATCCAAGCCAACCTGTCCAGATGGGCTTCACATAGCATGCCTATCCCACACTACACATTTCCGAGTCTAGATGCAGAGTCAACCGGGGATAGCAACTATTAACCCACTGGAATCACTTACTCTTTCCACCTTTTCGTGGAAAATTCCATGCTCATGCATAAAGGAGGACTTCACTTGTCCAAGAAGGAAGATCGATACCCTTGACAAACTCTTTGGATCCATAGAAATTCTAGCCGGTTGGAAAGCACCGTAGCAGTCTTGCCTCCCAAAACTCGACTCGGATCTCGAATCGGAACCCGGAAGCTCAACCGGTGGCCGGGTCTTCTCCTCCTCCTCCTTGCTCTCCCTTCTCTCTACACATTTAGAAAGAGGATGGCTAAGCTTTGAATGAACACTTTCATTCAAATCTGGGGTTAAACCCAGCAGGGAACATCCTGGGCCACAGGATCCAGGATGAAGGAAACGAACAGCCACAGATCACCCTCAAAAGTCTATTTTTTGGGCTGACATGGCCTGTGACATGGCTGTGTCACAGGCCATGTACTACAAGTGGTACACAAAGCAACTGATGAAGAATGGGAAACGGCCATATGACACGCCTGTGTTATAGGCCGTGTGCACTGACATGGCTTCGGACATGCCCATGTTCACCTGGCCTCAATGCCCTAGACAATTCCAGAGAAGGACACGTCCCTATGGCATGCCCATGTCACTGGCCGTGTGCCCAGATACGGCTTTGGACACGCCCGAGTCCAGCTCGTGTTTAATAGGCCGCACAAATTCGAGGAGGACACGGCCTATGACATGCCCGTGTCATTGGACGTGTACCCCAACTAAGAGCAGGACACGCCTTGGGACACGCCCATGTCCCAGGCCGTATTGCCTTACCTTAACTCCATTTTGGGATTTTGGGTGTTACAACCCTCCCCTCCTTACACGAAATTTCGTCCCGAAATTTTCACAAAGCAAGGAAACCCAGAAATCACCATATTATACTTTAAAATGTCTGTTACAACAAAAGACGCACTTTACAACCGTTTAAACAAACAACTCGGGAAATTCAGCCCACATGGTCTGCTCCTGCTCCCATTATATCTCCTCACGGCTACAATTGTACAACCAGACTTTGACCTTCGTCGATCTGAATGGGTCTATCCTTTATCGGCTCTATCCTCGATTTGAATGGGTCTAACCTTCGCCGTTAGCCCATATTCGACCGGTACGCGATCATTCTCAATCACTTGAGTTGGATCCTTCACGGTTTTTCGAAGTAATAAGATGTTGAACACATCATGCAATCCGCTCAATTCTACCGAAAGAGCTAGCCGATAGGCAACTTCCCTTACTCGATCCACCACTTCAAACGGACCAAGATATCTCGGACTTAACTTTTTCAAATGCCGAATCTTGGACACACCTTTGAAGGGTTTGATCTTCAAATAGACCCAATCGCCCACCGCAAACTCAATGTTTCGGTGCTTGGCATTATAATATTTGGCTTGTCCATCTTGGGCTATCAGTAGCCTATCCCGAATAGAGCGTATTGTCGAGTTAGCTTCATCCGTTTTTGTACGCTTATACAACATGGATTCACCTATTTCTGCCCAAGCTAACGGTGTACAACATTTACGATTATATAAAGCTTCAAACAGTGCCATATTGATGCTCGCTTGGTAGCTATTATTGTAGGAAAACTACACCATATAGAGATGATATTCCCATCTCTTACCAAAATACAGGGCGCACATTCAGAGCATATTATCCATCGTCTTGTTGGTCCTCTCAGTATGGGCATATGTTTGGGTATGAAAGGTCGTACTGAACGCTAACTTTGTTCCCAACAATAGATTGATTAGCATCCAATCATTCGAGGTGAATAGCCCATCACGGCCATTTACGAAGCTCCGGGGAACACCGTGCAATCGGTCAATCTACTCAAAAGAGTTTTGCCAAGGATCCGACTAAATTGTCCCTCTTATTTGGTAGGAAGTGAGCAACTTTTGTCAACCGGTTTACAATCACCCAGATCGAATCTTTACCGCGTTGAGATCTCGGCAACCCGCTCACGAAATCCGTTGAAATATCATCAAAATTCCATTCAGGAATAGGTAAAGACTTCAGGAAACCGCCAGTCTTCTAGCATTCCGCTTCACTAATGCACAAGTTTGACATTTTGCCACATAATGTTCTATGTCTTTCTTTAGTCTTGGCCACCAGAATAATTTCTTCATGTCCTTGTACATCTTTGTGCTCCCAAGGTGAATTGAGTACTTTGCAAAGTGAGCTTCATACATCTACTCTTCTCTCAACTTTCCCATACTTGGGATGCACAGCCGACCATCCTTCAATAACAAGCCATCATCACAGGTGAATTAGTCATCTGACCCATCCCTTGCATAGCGTTGGAGACTTTCATCAAGCACCATTGCTCGCCGAACCTTGTCCGCAAGTTCATACTATACCTCTGTCCAGTTCAAACTTGCATCGGTTGTGGAATTCTTGTCAACACAAGAAATCTCTAACGCTTCCCACTCCTGGATTAGATGCTCATCATGCATCTGCAACCAACTTGCCCTTATTAGAGTCTCGCGACTCAAGGAAACTGTGACCACGTTTCCCTTCCCGGGAGTATAGTGAATATCGAAGGTGTAGTCCATAAGGAATTCCATCCACCTTCGTTGTCGCATATTAAGATCCTTCTGATCCAACAAATATTTTATGCTCTTATGATCTGTATAGATATACACTTTGATGCCATATAGATAGTGTCACAATAATTTTAGCGCAAAGATCACACCCGCTAACTCCAAGGCATGGACGGGATTATTCCGTTCATGCACTTTCAACTAATATGAGCCATAAGCAATCACTTTGCCAAACTGCAGAAGAATGCAGCCTAAGCCGCTCCCTAAAGCATCACTGTAAAACTCATAGCTGTTTGTACCACATGGTGATGTCAAAACAGGCATTGTGGTCAAATGACTCTTCAGCTATTCAAAAGCTCTCGCGGACTCCGGCGTCCAAATGAACTTCTGATCTTTCCTCGTTAACGTAGTAAAAGGCAAAGCGATCCGTGAGAAGTTTAACACAAATCGTCTGTAGTAACCTGCCAGTCCAAGGAAAATCCTGACCTCGGCCACTAAAGACATCACTGGCCACTCTCGTATGGCACTTATCTTTGACGGATCCACTGATATGCCCTCTCCACTTACCACGTGACCAAGAAAAGCTACAGACAACAGCAAAAACTCACACTTTGAGAACTTGGCAAAGAGTTTATTTCTCCGCAAGGTATGTAACACAAACCGCAAATGGTTTGCATGATCGGCTTCCGACTGAGAGTACACTAAGATATCATCGATGAATACAATCACAAATAGATCCAAGTACTCTCGAAACGTTCGGGGCATTAGATCCATGAAAAACAAAGGCGCATTACATAAGACAAACAGTATTACGGTGAACTTATAATTACTGTAGCGTGTTCCAAACGCTGGCTTGGGAATGTCACCTTCCCGAATCCTCAGCTGGTATTATCCAGATTTTAAATCCAATTTGGAATAGACGATTGATCCCACTAGCTGATCGAATAAGTCATCTATCCATGAAATCAGGTACTTGTTTTTCTTCGTCAGCTTATTCAATTCACGATAGTCAATAAATAACCGTAAACTATCATCCTTCTTTTTCACAAATAAAATAGGCGCGCTCCAAGGTGACATACTTGGGCATATGTATCCCTGTTCCAACAACTCTTGTAACTGAACCTTCAGTTATACCATTTCTTTTGGCGCTATGCGATATGGCGAGCTGGACACAGGTTTCGCACCTAGCACCAACTCAATAGAGAAGTTGATCTCCCGCTGGGGTGGTAACCCAGGAAGATACTAAATAAACAAATCAGCAAACTCCAACATAATCGAAACATTATTCACGCTGGCCTTTGGCTCAACATCCTGAATAAGCATGAAGAATAACTTTGCGCCCTTCCGAACAGCATTAACGACTTGGAGAGAAGAAATCAAGGTCCTTCTTACTCCTCGCATACCAGCGAACTTAGTCTCAAGCTCAGTATTCTGGCCCAGTGTGATCTTCTTTGAATTGCAATCAATAAAGGCACGTTGCTCTGATTTCCTGTCCATACCAAAGATCACATCAAACTCTGATATCGGTAGCACAGATTCACTCAAACTGAAACCCAGACTTCCTATTTGAACTTCCACATCACAATCTCTATCCGCAATCATCACACACCCATTCGGTAATAACACCTTTACACTATCTGTCGTCACATGACTTGGTACTCCAATTCGAGCTACGAAGTCCTTATACAGAAATGAATATGAATCACCGGTATCAAACAGGGCTCTCATCGGGTTATGCCCAATCAGAATAAAGCCTATAGCAAACACATCATGCACAAGCTACCTACAAAGTATGCAATATCAAACACAAGCAATAACTTAAATCGTACCTATGATGACATCACTATGCTTTATAGCCTCCTTCTAGCCAAGATTATAAACTCTAGGTTGCGCTTGAGAGGCAGAGGCCTCCACCACTTCCTTGCACTTATCAGCATAAGACGCGCTTGTCTTCTTTCCCCCCTTTGGCGGAGCAACCCGACAATCACGGGCTATATGCCCCACTCTGCCACAGGTAAAGAAGGTACGAGACTCCAACCTTGAAGTTGCCCCCAACGCAACTGTCGTAGAAGCTTGCCCAGAAGGCTTGGACCTCTTTCCCCACTTCTTCTGGTAGTACGATTTTCCAGGGTGGGATGCTTTGAACTCTGGCTTTGGCCCAGCCAAGTCCTTTTTTCCTTGCACCCGTTTCATGTCCTTCTCAAGCACACACGCAGTATCGACCAATGCCTCAGATCATTTGTTCACCGAACATGAGAGCAAGAATCTTAACTCATCCCGCAACCCTTCGTAGAACTGATTAGATTTCCTTTGTTCATCCACGAAGATTGACCCCGCATACCGTTCCAACCTTGTAAATTCATGCAAGTACGTATCAACGCTACTTTCCCGTTGCATTAACCATTGGAACTCATTCTTAATGGCGATGCGTTATGCCGCTGGCAAGTAGTTTGCCAAGAACATTCAAGAGAACTCCTCAATCAAAACTTGTGCTGTTAACTGCCTGCCCGCTAAATGGTATTACTCTACCTCGTCCCACCATAACCGAGCCTCTCCTTCCAACATGAAAGTTGCCAAGGTGACCTTCTGAATTTCCTCCGTCCTGATCTCCGTCAATATACGCTTGACTCGCGATAACCAACCCTCTGTATGCATTGGGGATCCCATACCCGTGAACATAAGTGGATTGAAGCTCATGAATTGCTTCAACTGTCGTTCAGCTTCTCGCGGATCCACAGCCTTAACCAGTTCAGGTCTTACACCAACACGATCTGGCACCAATGCTGGTTGCGCCTGCCCGGTCTGCGGAATCATAAAAAATAGGGCCTCAACAACTAAGTGAACGTTTTCGTAGATGGAGTAGGTGTCGACACATCAGCTGGTGCCGCACTCTCATCAGAACTCTAGGGCTCAGACTGCCCAACACCACTATGAGTCACCTATAGGTGAACAAGACACACATTAACCCCCTCGCATAAGCAATAACAACAATTTAGGAATGCGCAGGTTCCTAAAACAAGTGTATTTGCATTCCTTAGTGGACATTCAAGAGTTCATTAGTGTTAAAGAGGTTCACACAGACATGTGCTTGCCACCCCACAAAAGAATTCGACCACGAATTCGAAAGGGGAACACCGAGACAATCTAATACCAAAATGTAACGACTCCAACCATTAAATACCATATAATAAAGGTCCGGCCGGGGCCCAACACTACATGCCACAAATAGATGGCGAGGTCACAGTTTAATACCAAAATACAATTGCACCCTAACTCAGAGCATGCTAGCGGATGATTTTAACCATAACTTGAACTCAAACCAGGAATGACCAGTATATATATAAACAATAATTATATATATCCTCTTGAAGGATGTACAGCAAATATAACAAAGGTTGGCCTTAAGTCCTTACAGTTCCTCTTTTCAAAGTGTGGATTCCATACATCAGCGCGCAGGCCAGCCACACATGATCAAAACACAACAATATTTGCTTAGCCTTCACGGGCTAGCAGCAGCAGCAGCAGTAGCAATAACAGGGACTTAAGTCCTTCATTTTCCGCTCGGCTCTCCAGCACCTGCACATGGACAACCTACCCTGAAGGTGGCAAACAAGGCAACTGTCAGCATTCAGCTGACCAATTTATAACAATCCTACCCCTTTACCGGGTCAGTGGTATTCCTTCCTTGCAGGAATAGTAATGCATATACAGATATATTACATCTTGTGCTCTCACGCACAAATAATATATCACAAATGCCAGCCATGCGGCCCGACGCTCCGTGCACTCAGGGTAAATTATTGGTGTACTGGCGAACCAGGGTCCCGCCATCATTCAAGTTCCAAAGCCTGACGATAAACTTTGAGCATCAGTCTTACTGGCGCGCAGGCCTAAGAATCTCATTATGCGCTCCAACGAGACCAATCACTAAGGTCTTCTCGTCGGTCGGACATAACGCAGGTACAGATCAACCAATCCTGTTGCTCAGTTTGCCTAGCCATTACTGAATACCAATGTACTAATGACAAATCATAGGTGCGGGTCAGTATCACCTTTCCTGTTCGGCACGAAGCCTTTTTAAGAGCACACAGCTCACAATAGACATAATGTCCACCAAGGACTGGCTTCTCATTAGCCACACCATCCACCAAGGACTTACTATACTGTCCACAAAGGACTGGCTACACTGTAGCCATAGTACAGGCATTACAATGGTATTTTCCTGGAATTCCTCATTCTAGTACTTCCTACTACTCTACTTCACAGGCACAACCGTCGACTCAACAAACTACACGTTTATACGCTGAGTCTTATCCGGTGCGTAAGATGCAACATCACCAATCCAGACCAACCGTTCCAAATAGGCTTCACACAGCATGCCTATCCTATACTTCACATTTTCTGGTCTAGATGCAGACTCAACCGGGGATAGCAACTATAAACCCACTGGAATCACTTACACTTTGCACCTTTTGGTGGAGGATTCCATGCTCATACATAAAGGAGGACTACACTTGTCCAAGAAGGAAGATCGTACCCTTGACGATCTCTTTGGAGCCATAGAAATTCTAGCCCTTTGGAAAGCACCGCAGCGGCCTTGCCTCCATAAAACCGGACTCAGATCTCGAATCGGAACTTGGAAGCTCCACCGAGGCTGGGTCTTCTCCTCCTCCTCTTCTTTTCTCTCCTTTCTCTCTACACTTTTAGAAAGAGGATTTCTAAGCTTTTAATGAACACTTTCATTCAAATCTGTGGTTAAAGCCAGAAAGGAATAGCCTGGGCCACAGGATCCAGGATGAAGGAAATGAACGGCCACAGATCGCCCTGAAAAAGCTATTTTTTGGGCTGACACGGCCTGTGATACACCCGTATCACATGCCGTGTACTACAAGAGGTATACGAACCGACTAATCCAGAATGGGACGCATCCATGTGACACGCCCGTGTCACAAACTGCGTGCATTGGCATGGCTTCGGACATGCCCGTGTTCAGACCGAGTTCACCAGGCCTCACTGCCTTGGGCAATTCAAGAGAAAGACACGACCATGTGACACGCCCATGTCACAGGACGTGTGCACAGACATGACTTCGAACACGCCCTTATCCAACTCAAGTTTAATAAGATGCACAAACCTGAGGAGGACATAGCCTCTAACACGCCCATGTCATTAACCGTGTACCCCAACTCAGAGTAGGACATTCCTTGGGGCACGCCCGTGTCCCAGGCCGTGTTGCCCTGCCTTAACTCCATTTTGGGATTTGGGGTATTACAATTTGAGAATCCAGATAATTCAAATTCTGACTTAGTTGGATACCATAGTCCTAGATTTGGACAACCCTTTATATATCTCAAAATGTTTTTAGGAAAATAAGGTGAGATTCTTTAGGATTCACTTGGAACCTAGCAAAAAGACATATAGCAAAAATTATATCTAGCCAACTAGCTATGAGATACAACAGGGACCCAATAATAGCCCTATATGTTTTTTGATCAACTGGCTTGCCATGTGCATCAGAATAAAGCACAACATTGGAAGCAATGGGAGTTTTCATTGCTAAGGCATCAGACATCCCAAATCTCTTAATTATCTCCTTAGCATATTTAGATTGCGAGATGAAAATGCCATCAGAGGATTGCTTCACTTGAAGACCAAGGAATTATGAAAGCTCACCCATGCTACTCATTTCAAACTTGGAATGCATCAGGTTAGAAAACCTTTTGCCTAGTTTTGAATCATTAGAGCCAAAAATGATGTCATCTACATATATTTGTACTAACAAAATTTTATCTTTATGATGCCTAAAAAATAAAGTCCTATCTATAATGCCCCTAGAGAACTTATGCTCTAAAAGAAAGCTAGCTAAGGTCCCATACCAAGCTCTTGGAGCTTGCTTTAAACCATAGAGAGCTTTATACAATTTGAAAACAAAAGATGAATGAGTTGGATAGATTAAACCTGGTGGTTTCTCCACATAGACTTCATTTTTTAGTTCACCATTAAAAAAGGCACTCTTCACATCGATTTGGTAGAATTTGAATTTCTTGTATGCTGCATAGACAAGAAATATCCTGATAGCCTTCAGCCTTGCAATAGGGGCAAAGGTTGTGTCAAAATCAAATACTTCCTACTGAGAATAGCCTTGAGCTACCAATCTTGCTTTATTCCTTACAATAGATCCTTGTGCATCCAACTTATTCCTAAAAACCTATTTAGTTCCAATGACTGGGTAGTCTTTGGGTCTTGGAACTAAATTCCAAACTCTACATCTCTCAAATTGAATGAGCTCCTCTTGCATTGCAATAATCCAATGGGGATCTTGCTCTGCATCTTTTAAGGATTGAGGTTGAATCTGAGATATGCAGCAAGCATTCATCTAATCTTGGTTGTGTTGATGCCTTATCTTCACACCAACTGATATGTCTCCAATCACTTGAGATATGGGGAGATCTCTAAGTGTAATAAGATAAGTAGGAGGAGTTGGTTAATCAATAGCTTGGGGAATTAATTCATCTTGTGGAATTAGGTTAGCTGTTGTTGGTTCAAGTGTTGGAATTATTTCTTCTTCACTCTCTTCATCAATCTGTGGAGAGGGATGCAACGTAACCTCTTGGGTGAGGTTTAAGTCATCCAATTTCTCACACAGAAGGGGTACCTGCAGAGTATCTCTGGTAGAAGAATCCTTCTCCTTGTTAATACATGTTAGCTTCATCAAAAGATATATGTACAGATTCTTCCATTTTTAAAGTTGATTTATTAAATACCCTATAAGCCTTGCTGACTTGGGAATATCCCAGAAAAATGTCCTCTGCTGCTTTGGCTTCAAACTTTCTAAGTTATTTCTTATTATTATTGTGAATGTAACATATACATCCAAAAACTCTAAAATTATGTATTTTAGGTTGCTTTCCTTTGAGTAATTTATAGGGTGTCTTGCTCTTAAGTTTATGTATTGAACTTCTATTGAGAACATAGTTTCCTGTACTTAGAGCCTCTGCCCAAAAGGATAGGGGCAAGTAAACATCTGCAAGCAATGCCCCTGCAGATTCAATAAGGGTTCTATTTTTCCTTTCTGCTACCTCATTTTGTTGAGGAGTTCTAGAAGCCAAGAAGCAATCCCTTATACCTTCCTTCTCACATAATTATTGCATAGGAAGAGATTCAAACTAAGTGCCATGATCACTTCTGATCAATGCAACTTGAGTATAGTACTCAATCTTTATGCTTCTAAGAAAGTCTTTAAGAACTTTAATGTTATCTGACTTGTTTCTCAGAAAGAACACCCAAGTTAATCTAGTGAAGCCATCTACAATAGCTAAAGTGTAAGATTTCCCGCCGAGATTTTGTACAGCAATGGGTCCAAAAAGATCCATATGTAGAAAATACAAGATTCTGGGTGAATCACTCTTATTAATTGATTTAAAACTATTTTTAGTTTGCTTGCCTAATTGACAAGCCCTGCATAGACTTTCCTTCTTGTAGGGGCCAGAAGGCAATCCTCAAACAAGGTTGTCCCTAGATAGTTTAGCAATATTTTTTTAAGTTTACATGTCCTAGTCTTTTATTCCATAAGTCATTTGTATTACTAATCTGATTAAATAAGCAAATTTCAGAACTAGCTGACTTAAAATTTACTACATATATATTGACAATTCTAGTTCCTGTTAAAACAATTTTGTTACTATCAGAAGTAATAATACAACAAGACTTAGTAAATGATACCTGATAACCTTCATCACATAATTGACTTATGGATATCAGGTTATGCATGAGACCACTCACATAGGCTACTTCTTGAAAGTAACAACTCCAACTTTAACATTCCCATAACCTTCTGTTTGGCCATAGTTGGAGTCTCCAAAGATCACCTTTGGTTCAAGCTTTGACTTGAAATCTGTTAGATTTCCTTTGCTACCTGTCATATGCTTTGGCCATCCACTATCCAAGTACAATTGTTGCTCTGTGGTAGGGTAGTCCATCACCTGCAAGAAAATAAAATAGGTGTTCTTCACCC
This sequence comes from Platanthera zijinensis, assembly GCA_039513925.1. Taxonomy (NCBI): domain Eukaryota; kingdom Viridiplantae; phylum Streptophyta; class Magnoliopsida; order Asparagales; family Orchidaceae; genus Platanthera; species Platanthera zijinensis. The sequence goes on along the minus strand of CM077086.1, from coordinate 124,964,478 downwards.
AGGTAACCTTGGGTCCTTGATTTTACTCAAATTTATAACTAGAAATAAAAGAAAATTCTGGTTGATTTTTATATCCTAAGGGGTGAAATTCTCTTGGTGGTATTATCCATTGAGTAAAGGGGTTAACAAATTTTGGTTTCTGATATTTAGTTTGATATGAATTGAAATTACTGTTTTCAAAATTTTAGGTCGACGAATTTAGTTGAGTTCGTCGAGTTAAGGTCGACGAAAAGTATTTATGTCGTCGATCTCGGTTCACAGAATGATAATGCTCATTTTATGTATTCCACAATCATCAATCTCTGTTCGACGATACATGTTGATTTCATCGAGCACGATCTCTTGAGTAATCTTACCCAAAATCTGGGTTCAGAGTTCGTCAATCGCCGTTCGACATAAAATACTGATTTCTTCGATCTGAGTTCGACGAATTTTGTTGAATGTGATTTTTATGAGATTTTTTATGTTTCTTTGATTTGTTATTTGGTAAGATTTATGTATTTTTATTTGTAAGCAGTAAAAAATTTTCTCCTTTGTCTTTAGTAGAGTTGAATTTTATGAGGGTTGATAAAATGTTTTTCTTAAGGGTAGGTGGCTGACTAGATCAAGCTCCTAAGCCTAATTTACCATTTAGCCTAGCATTTACTGTGCTGGTGATTTCCATTAATTTTATACTTCTCCCATTTAGGGATTCTTCAAATTGTTTTGCTTCATTTAGTTTAGTTTTTTTAAAAATAACTTGTTCTGAAGTTGACTATAATTCATCTTTTAGCTTGATTTTATCTGAAAACTAATAATCATATTATATTTATTTTTCTCTGAGAAGTTTGATTTTCTTCTAGGATTTAATTAGATCATTTCACAAAAGTTTGAATTTAGTTTTAAAATGTTATGAAGTAAAATCAAAAGAAGCTGTTACATGTTCCTCTTCTGATTCTTATTCTGATGCTGATTCTTCAGTTGCTAAGAGGCTGCATGAAGCATCAATTGCCATCAAACAAAATTCTCTTGCTTTAGCATCTTCTTCATCCTCACTGGAACTGGATGAAGTCTCTTCTTCTGAGTCACTCCAAGTCTTACCTACAAAGCCTTTTTACTTCCTCTTCTTGTATTTGTTGGAAGTGGGCTTGCTGGAGTGTTTCTTGGATTCTTTTTCTTTTCTCTTATCCTTCTTCTGAGCCACTGGACATTCAGGAAGAATGTGTCCTGGCTTCCTGCATCAAAAATAGACAATTTCCTTGGTAGGAGTCTTGTCATATCTTGGTTTATCCTCCTGTATTGTTGATATTCTTATGAAGTCCTTCTTTTGCCATTTTATACAATCTTTTAGCTAATAGTCTCATTAGCTCTTCATTGAAAGGTAGAGATTCAGATTCTTCAGATGCCATAAAGGCAATACATTGCTCCTTCCTTCTTGAGGTAGGAGTCTTTTGTTTAGCTACTTCCCTGGAATTGTTCAACTACTCATAGGACTTGAGCTTGCCTAACAAAGACTCAGAAGAAATCTCTTATATGCTTCTGGCCTCCTTGTTTAGCCAGATCTTAGAATATTATGTGCTGGGTAAGCACATAAGGATTTTATCATGAATCTCTGTTAATGAGATATTCTTATCCAGGTTCATCAGCTCATTAACAAACAGGCTGAGTTTCTTGTACATATCTGCAACTGACTCTGATTCATCCATTTTGAATTTTTCATATTGTGAGATGAGAAGGGATCTTCTATCTTTCCTCTCACCAGCATATCATGCTACCATTTGGTTGAGGGAATCCCAAAAGGCCTTTGCTGATGTGCATTCAGCTACCTTTTGAAATATGTCATCAGACATACTTTGAGCAAGAATGTTCATAGCTTTAGCATATGCTATCTTAGCTTTCTTCTGTGCATCAGTCCACTTAGGTGGTGGAACTTCACTGGTGCTTGTACTGGTTGTTATAGAAGGAGTAGGGAGACCTGTCAAAATGGAATTGTAGATGTCTTCATCAATTGAATTCATATACAACCTAATCCTTACCTTACAAATCGCAAACTTGTTAAGATTTCACACTAGAGGTTTGGTGTCTGAATATTCTTTATTCTGTGCCAAGATAGAAAGAGACAATAGAGAAAATGAGATCTATCAAAGATCTTTTGGTTCAGGTGTTAGACTGTGAAACCAAACGACCTTACCCTCTGATACCAATTGAAAGAGAAGGGATAGATCACACTAACTCTAGAGGGGGGTGAACAGAGTTTTTAAAACTTTTGATTAACTTTTATTGCGGATTAAAATAAGTGATAACTCTAAGTAGAAGGGCAGAAAAACAAAACACAAAAATCACTGCACAGCAAAATAAAAAATAGAGCAATCTAGATGACACAAAGATTTTATAGTGGTTCCCCTAAAACTTGTGTACATCCACACTTCTACCACCCTGGTAGGAATCCACTATAGGTTTTTTATCAGGTGTCCTTCCACCAGAATATCTATTTTCTAAGGGAGATATAGTAACCCTTTGAGCTTTTGACCAGGTGCCCAAAAACCAAACGAAGTCTTTTGATCAGGAGACTTGAAAACCAAAAGGATAACTTTTGAAGGGAGTTAAAAACTCTTTTATAGTAAAGAAAAGAAAATGATGTTTTCTTTCTTTCTCAAACATTTGAGAAGACTTGAGGATTTTCTGTTGTTTTCAAATCTCCCCCTGAGATGTAGAATTATCCAGAAGCAAGAATGTATGCCTGACTACTTTTCTCTATGTATCTTATTGTTCTCTGTATATCTTGTTCTCTGTGTTGTTTTTACTTGAAAAATAAAACCTAATATATAATCCTTATAGATTTTAGCATTTGAATTTTTGAATTCCTTTTCCTTGATTGACTACAGAAAATCTGGAAGTTGAACGACTAGAATATGTTTTAATTGAATTTCCTCAATTGTCCCAGAAAATAAGTCAAGTAATAACTCTTTGAAAACCATAATCAATGCTGCCATGGAACATCTATATTCATAAGAATATTGAGAATTAATTACCAGAGTATTAAAGACAAAATATAATAAAATTTGAAATACTTCTGCCTTAGTCGAACTGAAACTGAGAGAAAATAGTCGAACTGAATCTGGGAGAATATAGTCTAATTGAATCTGGGATAAGATAGTCGAACTGAATATGGGAGAATATAGTCGAACTCAACAAATTTCGTCGAACGGAGCTCCAAATTCGTCGAGCTGAGTTTCTGGTATAAGCTGGCAAATCGTTGATCTCAGCTGAACTTTCGTCGAGTTCAACTCAGAGAAGAAACTCTAAGTTCATCGATCTGAGATCGACGATCGTCGAGCTGAGTTCAGCTATCGTCGAACGCTTTTTTCGACTCTTAGAAAATTTCTTTCTCTGGAGGTCTTCTGTCTCTAAGTCTTCTGAAAGTGAAAACCAATCACTCTAGGTTTGTTGACTTGACCTAGACCTTGATAAAACTTATGACCCTAGACTATACATGTTGGGTCATCTAATAATCCTAATAGTGAACTGTTGGAACCCCTTGTTGGATTTGGGCTACGTTCACATAGTAAGGATATGACCCAACATGTATAGATCCGGGTCATAGTCGTGTCCTAGAGTCTAGATCAAGTCCTTAGAGTTAATAGTACAAAGGACCAACCTTCAACACTGCTCAAGACTCAAGACATAGAGAACTCAAGACTTAGAAAAAGGAGTTCTACGTTTGTCGATCTCCGGTCGACGAAAGTCGAGCTAAGCTAGACAAACTAAGGGAAAATTCTCTAAGCCTAGCTCAACGAACACAGTCCCCAGCTCGACGAACTCATTCCCCAGCTCGAACAACTCAGTCCCCAGCTTGACGAAGTAATACCTTCTAAGTCTAAACACTCAGTTGATGAACCAAGAACATCAGCCAGAAGAACTTTGATTTTTGATCGACTAATTCTTATTGGAGTGGTTCAACAGCAGAAAATTTTCTAAGTCCAGACTGCAGACTCAGCTCGATGATCTTATACTTTAGCTCGACGAACTTGATGCACAGAAGAAGAAAGTTATCAAGCAGCATTCAGAGTTTGACGATCTTGGATCTCAGCTCGACGAACAGCTATTCTCAGCTCAACGAAAGCTGTTCTCTGGTCGACGAAAACTATAAGACATATTGTTATTTATTCTTTCTTTTTCTGTCTCCTTTTTTTATATCTATTATAGGCTGTTAATTCCTTGGATAATCAATTCTCTTCTATCCTTTGGATCGAGCCGTTACAGAAAGTATTGATTGCAAATATCCCCCATGGAAATAATTGCTTATATCTCGGGACAGACATAGAATAGAATATATGACAGCATTCTTGCCGTATTCATTCCCGAGATTTCGGCTGAGCATTGATTGCAGGATTTTGAATACGACCAAGATGCATTTATCACGAGGATCATCTCTCAGCAAGAAATAATAACAACACAACATAGAAACCTTGCAGAATACAGAACTTTTTAAAAAAATCACAAGTACAGTGCATATAGCGATCTGAAGAAAAATCAACTGCTCTCAAAAAGAAGAAGAAAGAACAACAATCACAATCAAGAGTCTTTTTTCTCCTTCTTTGATTTTTGGGAACTCAAGTGACAAAAATATTCAAATCAGTCAAAGGATCTCAGAAAGTAGATCTTATAGCAGATTGCCTACTCACCCTTTACAAAGTTTCCACTCATGAACCATTCAAGATCTCAGGGGGAGCTTTGACAACATCACAGAATCCACAAAGTCTTCTCATTTTGATTTGAGAAAAGAAGACTTCAATCAACCTCTCTTCCCCACCTCTATACAGGGTTTTAATTCCCTTCAAAATTATTCTGGGTTCAAGTCTCCTTCCAAAAGACTTGGGTTGGTTTTTGAGCACCTGATCAAAAGCTCATTGATGGCAGTCAACTGATCAAAACCTGTAGTGGATTCCTACCTAGAGTGGTAGAAGAGTGGATGTACCCAAGTTTGGGGAACCACTATAAAATTCTTGTGTTGTTTGTGTGGCTGTGATTTTCCTGTGTGCTTGTGCTGTGATATATTTTATTATGTAGCTTAGTTATCTTTTCTCTAGTTCACTTGCTGCACTAGTACACTCATACACCTATATTATAGTAACATATTTTCTTAAAGACTTCTTATTTCTGCAAGAATCAAAAAGATTTTAAAAACTCTATAAACCCCCCCCCCCCCCTCTAGAGTTATTCAGAGCTTACCCTATCTTTTAATTGGTATCAGAGGGTGTTTAATCACATCATACAGGCTCACACATGGATTAATCAAGATCCTCATGATAAACTCTGAATAAGTCTTACTAGTTTCTAGGTTTAATTTTTACTTTCTGATATCATGGCACAAAACAAGGATTATGCCAGCACCAGACCTCTAATTTGCAACTTGCAAAAGTTTGGAATCTGGAAGGCAAGAATCAAACTTTATATGAACTCTATTTATGAGGACATTGTTAATTCCATCTTGACAGGACCGCCAACTCCAGTGGCCTCTACTTCAACCCCAGTAAATCTCAGTGTAGTGCCTCCTCCAGATCAAACTGATGCACATAAGAAAGCAAAGATTGTTGATGCCAGAGCTATGAACATACTGGCCCAAACTATGTTAGATGACATATTTTAGAAAGTTGCTAAATGCACATCTGCAAAAGCCATTTGGGATTCCCTCAACCAAATGGTAGCAGGATCTGCTGATGAGAGGAAGGATAGAAGATCCAACCTCATATCCTAATATGAGAATTTCAGGAAAGATGAAGACGAATCTGTTGAAGTAATGTACAACGGGCTGAGCTACATCATCAGTGAGCTCAGAACACTGGACAAAGAAATTTCTCTAACTGAGGTCAATGACAAAGATCCTCATGTGCTTCCCTAAAACATGGCACATGGGACTCTAGAATCTGGCCCATCAGAGAAGCCAAAAGCATAGCTGAAATCTCAATATAATCTCTGCTTGGAAAGCTCAAATCCTATGAGCAATTCATCAAGTCAAGAGAAGCTGCAGTTGAACCAAAAGCTTCAACACCTACTAGATAGGAACACAACTTAGCACTCAAAGCTGTAGAAGAATCTCTCAACTTGCCAGCCAATGAAGAACTTATGGCTCTCTTTGCTAAGAGATTCTATAAAATAGCAAGGAAGGACTTCAAGAGAAATCCCTCAAGGAAAGAAGATAAACCCAGGTATGATAAGACCCCTTCTAAAGAGGTTGTCTGTTTTGGGTGCAGGAAACCTGGACACTTCATATCTGAATGCCCAGAAGCCCAAAAAAAAGACAGAAGGCAAGAAAAGGACTCAAGAAGACATCAGCATAGAAAGGCTTCCTCCAGCAAGTACAAAAAGAAGGAGAAGGGCTTTGTAGTGGAAACCTGGAGTAATACTGAAGATGAAACATCCTCCTCCAGTTCTAGTGAAGATGATGAAGAAGAAAAGAAGGCAAGGGAAGTTTGCCTTATGGCAATAGATGCAGGAAGCAGCAGATCAGATTCAGAAGAATCAGATGATAAAGAATTCCTCTCTGAAGAGGATCAGGTAATTGCTTCTTATGACTTTCAATCTAAAGAATTTCAATTTGAATTTAAACTTTTGTGTTTAGACCAAATAGGATCTGAGAAGGAAATCAAACTTCTCAGGGAAAAACTTTTAGAACAAGACAAAATCATTGCTGAAAGTGAAAAATTAACTGAAGAATTAAGCTTAGCCAATCAACAAATAGTTTTTCTAAAATCTGAATTAAGTAAGGCTAAGGAACTAGAAGAATCCCTGAATGGTAGAAGCTTACAACTGTTAGATATAACTAGCACAGTTAATACAAGATCTAACAATAACAAACTTGGATTAGGAGCCTCATCTAGTGAACCAATCCTAATTCAGAAAAATCAATTGTTAAAACCTATTAACTTCATCTCTGAAAATGATAACAAAAAATACTGAACAGGTAGAGAAGGTTAACAAAGTTCTTAAACAGTTAGAACTTAATAAAACCAATAAGAAAAGGGAAAACAAACAGCATAACTATGTTCAGCATATTTCGTCGAACGCAGAATGACGAATTGGTTATGGTTCGTCGACCTCAGAACGACGAACCCTGAATGTAAATAATAATGTAAACTATTCTTCGAACTGGGATCGACGAAATCAATATGGTTCGTCGACCAGAGATCGACGTTTTTGGGGATCTGAGAATGGATACCTTCATTCTTCGAGCAGAGATCGAACAACTCAACCCAGATCATCGAGCTCAAATCGACGAACATACTCAAATTTGTAAAACTCAGTTTATAACTAGAGTAACCTAAAAACTAATAAACCCTTTAATCACTTTAGTCAGTGGGTCATACCTCCTAGAAGGTATCATCCTTTAGGTTATAAGGATCAACTTGAATGTTCATTTATTTCAAGTTTCAGTTATGTTAAACAACAAGGACCCAAGGTAACCTGGGTCAAAAACTGCTAATCCTTTTTGCAGGTAGAAGAGAACCCTGTCACTCAAAACAAGTGGTACTTGGACAGTGATTGCTCTAAACATATGATAGGTTGCAAGGAATGCTTTATCAACTATAAAGCCAAGATTGAACCTAAAGTAATCTTTGGGGACTCAGGCTTTGGACTGACAGAAGGTTATGGAGACTTCAACTGTGGAGCTCACATTACAGAAAGTGACCTATGTAAATGGTCGTAAGCATAACCTGATATCAGTAATCCAATTATATGATATAGGTTATCAAGTAAGCTTCACTAACACTTTATGTCTTATTTCTTTAAACAACACAACTGTTTTAACAGGAATTAGACAAGGCAACATCTACTTAGTAAATTTTGAATTAGCTAAATCTGAAATTTTCTTATTCAATTCGGTTAGCATTCAAACTAGCTTATGGCACAAAAGATTAGGATATATAAACCATAAATATATAGCTAGGTTATCTAAAGACAATCTTGTTAGAGGTTTACCTTCTGGTCCCTACAAGAAGGAAGGCCTCTGCAGGGCTTGTCAACTAGGAAAGCAAACTAAATCTAGCTTTAAATCCATTAATAAGAGTGATTCACCTAGAATCTTGTACTTGCTCAATATGGACCTTTTTGGCCCTATTGCAGTACAAAGTCTAGGAGGAAAGTCTAATACATTAGTTATTGTAGATTATTTCTCCAGATTCACATGGGTTTTCATTTTGAGAACTAAGTCAGATACTTTTAAGGTTCTCACAGATTTTCTCAAGAACTTACAGATTGAGTACTCTACTCAAGTTGCATTGATCAGAAGTGATCATGGTACTGAGTTTGAATCTCTTCTTATGCTAGAGTTCTGTGAGAAGGAAGGTATCAGACATTATTTCTCAGCTCCAAGAACTCCTCAACAAAATGGGGTAGTTGAAAGGAAGAATAAGACACTCATTGAAGCTGCAGGTACATTGCTTGAAGATGCTTATATGTCTCTTTCCTATTGGGCAGAGGCAGTAAGCACAACAAATTATGTCCTGAATAGAAGCCTAATACATAAACTAAAGCTTAAGACTCCCTATAACTACTCAAAGGGAAGAAACCTATAATAACCTATTTTAAAGTATTTGGATGTATATGCTATATTCACAATAATGACAAGAAACATCTTAGAAAGATTGAAGCAAAGGCTGCAATGGGAATGTTTCTAGGATATTCCCAAGTAAGCAAGGCATATAGGGTGTTAAATAAATCAACATTAAAAATTGAGGAATCTATGCATGTAATATTTGATGAATCTAATATGTTTTACAAGGAGAGAGATGTCTCTACCAATAATAATCTGCAGGTACAAAATTTGTATGAGGGCTTAGATAATATAAATCTTCCTTCAAAGGATGAATCACATCCCTTTCCACAAGCTATATCAGAAGTTGAAAGTGAAGAAGAGACTGTGGAAGCAATTCAATTTCCTCCAACAGTTGATATAATTCCACAAGAGGAATTAAATCAAATAACTGTTACTGAACCAACTCCACCTAATGATCTTGTCACACATAGGGATCACCCTAGATCTCAAGTAATTGGAGACATATCATTAGGAATGTGCAGACAAGACATCAACTCAATCCTGATGTGATGTTTGTCTGCTTTCTCTCTCAAATTAAACCTCAATCCATATCTGATGTAGAGCAAGATCCAAACTGGATCACTGCAATGCAAGAGGAACTCAACCAGTTTGAGAGGTGTAAAGTTTGGGACTTAGTTCCAAGGCCCAGGGGCTCTCTAGTAATTGGGACTAAGTGGGTATTCAGAAACAAACTTGATTCTAAAGGTGTGATAGTAAGGAATAAGGCAAGGCTTGTTGCTCAAGGATACAGGCAAGAGGAAGGAATTGATTATGATCAAACCTTTGCTCTAGTTGCCAGACTTGAAGCTATAAGGATTTTCTTAGCTTATATAGCATCCAAAAAGTTTAAAGTCAACCAGATGGATGTGAAAAGTGCATTCCTAAATGGAGAACTCAAAGAAGAGGTTTGTGTTGAACAACCACCAGGTTTTATCTCTCCATCTCATCCCTCTTATGTTTTTAAATTGCATAAGACTCTCTATGGTTTAAAGCAAGCTCCAAGAGCTTGGTATGAGACCTTAGCCAGCTTTCTTTTAGAGCATGGTTTTTCTTGAGGCATGGTAGATAAAACTCTTTTTATAAAACTGCATCATGATAAAATTCACTTAGTACAAATATTGGTAGATGACATAATTTTTGGTTCTACTGATCCCAAACTATGCAAAAGATTTTCTAATTTAATGCACTCAAGGATAGAGATGAGTAGCATGGGTGAGTTATCATATTTCCTTGGTCTCCAAGTGAAACAAACCCCTGAAGGGATCTTCATCTCTCAGTCTAAATATGCTAAAGAGCTTATTAAGAAGTTTGGGATGAATGATGCCTCTGCCATGAAAACTCCCATGGCTGCCAATGTTGTTATAGATGCTGATGAATCTGGAAAACCAGTTGATCAGACAATATATATGGCCATTGTTGGATCTCTACTGTATTTGAAAGCAAGTAGAACAGATATTATGTTTGCCACATGTCTTTGTGCTAGGTTCCAGGTGAACCCTAAAGAATCTCACCTTATTTTCTTGAAAAGGATTTTAAGATATATAAAAGGTTGTCCAGATCTAGGCCTCTAGTATTCAACAGAATCAACATTTGTGCTAACAGGATTATCTGATGCTGATTATGCTGGATGTAGAGTAGACAGGAAAAGAACCTCTGGAACTTGTCAGTTCCTTGGTGATAGACTTGTATCTTGGTTCTGTAGAAAACAAACATCTGTTTCAACATCCACTGCTGAAGCTGAATATATGGCTATAGGCAGTTCCTGTTCACAGATTTTGTGGATACAAAACCAAATACTGGATGGTGTCAACTTAAATAATTCAACTATTCTATGTGATAATACAAGTGCTATTTCAATTGCACAAAATCAAGTATTGCATTCTAGAACCAAGCATATAGACATTAGACTTCATTTCATTAGAGATTGTGTTGACAAACAAAAGATTAAACTTGAATTTATCTCTACTGATTTGCAAAGAGCAGATATATTCACTAAACCATTGGAATCATCCAAGCATCTATTCTTTGTCAATCAGCTTGGTATGATAAATGGTCAGGATTTAATCTAATGCTCGGTCTTTAGTCAAAGAATTGTCTCTGTTCGTCGACCTAAGATCGATGAACTGATAACTGTTCTTGAGATTTTTCGTCGACCTGAGCTCGACGAAATCTCTTAGTGAAGTGATTTTCGTTGACCCGAGATCGACGAACTTACTTCAGAAACCTTTCGTCAACCAGAGATTGACGAAATGTCTTATATCCTTTAGACTGAGTTCGACAAACTGTTTAACCTTAAACTATTTCGTCGACCTCAGAACAAAGATTTTTTTTTCCTTTTTCGTGGACCGGAGCTTGTCGGTTCATATTCTGGAAAACCTTATATTTAGGTTTTCTTTGACCTCCGTCCCGCGCTTTCAGTTCCCTTTGCACTTGATCGTCGTTTTCCTTTTTGAAGTGCTTTCATGGCGATTCCCGCTAGCTGTCTCACTGCCATGAAATTTGATGCTGGTTTCGACAAAGACTTTGTATCATTCCAGTATTCTGATCCAGTTTTCCTGAACATTCTCCAACTACTAGAAGAACAACAATTGAAGACTCTACTCTAAACCCGAATCAAGATATCTGCCATAGAAATCAGCGAATGGGTGTATACAGCTACTATCGATGAGAACAAGATGACCGACACCATCGCAGGTAATGCAATTTCTCTTACCCCCGATATTATTACTGAAATTCTTGGATTGAAAAATGGTGAGGAAAATTTAGAAATTGATTCTGAAGAGTTTTATTTAATGCTGAATACAATGGGGTATTCTGGAGACACCCCAAACAAGCTTCTCAAGAAATTTCTGTTTGCCGAATATAAATTTCTCACAGATATAGTTGGGAAAGTGTTACTTGGGAAGCACATTGCACATGATTATATCATCAGGCATCAGTTCCTAGTCATGTGCACCATTGTAAATAAGAAAGCCGTGAACTGGGCACAGCTTCTGTTCGATTTGATCACAAAGAAGAACAGCAAGAAAGAGGTATGCTTTGGAAGGATCCTAGGAATCTTCCTAAAGGAAAAGGCTGCAGGATCCCTGGTCTCCTCGACCATATCCATCAATGCCTCAAAGAGACTCACCTGTGCTCGTTTTGGCAAGTGGGAGAGGACCATCATCAAGCCAACTAAGGCTACCTCCTCCTCCACTAAAACTTCCAAGAGTACAAGGGCTGCACCAGCCTCTCCCCACCCAACTGAAGGGATCCCCTCTACTCCTCCATCCCAACAACAAGTCCAACCAACCCCACCTTCCGCAACCATCCACATACATACCCTAACACCACCAGCCTCCCCAATTCCCTCTTCACCTACACATCTCCCATCTCCCCCTCCTTCACCTCAACCTTACACCTCAATCCCTACACCACCTCTGTCCCCTCTACCATCTCACCTGGTTGACATCCCCCACATCAACCTCTCCTCCCTCCCCTCCATTAACTTTATCTCCTCTCCCCTGAACTCTCCATCTCCACAAAATGACTTTCCCTTAGAAATTCCACCTCCACCTCCAGCAACCATATCTACTCAGTCAGCAACTGCCCCAGTTTCTGTCACTCCAACTCTGGACCCCTCCCTTACCACCACCCTCATCTCTCTTCTCACCCCATTGCTCAAAGCTCTTATAGCAGAGGCTAATTCTCCTCTATCTACCTCCATCTCATCTCTTGCTACCCAAATATCTGCCCTAACCACTTCTCCATCTTCAGTTGGGGGCCTGGCTTCAGCACATACTGAAACCAGGCAGGGGGGATACTTGATGAAGAAGTAGCAGCAGAAGTTTAAGCAGTAGCAGGACCAGTAGTAAAGATATCAGATACAACAGACATGGATACAGAAGCATAAGAAGATTTATCAGAATTGATTCATTTTATTGAAACTAACATGGACATTGATGAGTCAGTTGTACCAAAAATAAATACTGTGGGTTACTTTTTCATTAATCCCACAGTAGACTTGATGAGTTTGTTAAGTTCTTTTGATACAGCTCATCACAATCTTCCTCCAGCTGAGTATACCAAGCCATCATTAGCTATTATTCCATATTCTTCCCCCAATAAGCCCTGGTGTTGTCAAACAACTAAAGGCTAGTTTTGACATTCCTGCCACTCCATCTAAACAGATTGCCTCCCCAATTGTATCCTCTCCTATGGCCCCAGTCTTTGTAATAGATGATTCTCCAGTTCCAGATCTGGATGCATTGATTAGGGCTGATATAAAGGAAGAAAACAAGTTAGCTGCACATAGCACAGAAGTATATAGTTCTCCAGTTCCCTCCCCAGTTCTATCTCATGCAATAAAGAAAACAAGCTCTGATGAAGCACTAAGAGAGATTGATGCCATGTATGACAAACCTCAATCTTCTGATGATGACGAGGAGGAGGAGGAACTTAAGAAAAGGAAAATCTCTAAGAAAAGGAAGGCTCCACCTCCTCCTGCTCCCAAACCTGGAAACACCAATGATACTCCCTACTATATCCTACAAAAAATAACCCCTATATAAGGGAAGGCCATCCTGGATGTGGCACTCAAAGAATGAACAAAAGGCCAGGAATAAAAGTAAGAGGTACTCTCCTCCCCCAGCTTACAAATACAGGAAGGATCCCCCCTCCTCCTCCACCAGCTGATGGTGCTTTTGGAATTAGTTCTCAAAAGTCAGATGCACTTTCCAAGCCTCATTCACCAGAACTTAATAGAGGAAAGAAAGGCCATCTAGACATCAATCACTTGGAAGCAGTCAGCAAAGAAGTACTAGCTGCACAGAACAGATAAAAGAAATAGTATATCAGAAACCAGAATTCTCTCCTCCTGAACCACAGGCTGGACAAAGAAGACACTCTGTATCACATAAACCCAAAAGAAAATACAGTCAAGCTGCACCTCCAAAATCACTGTACACTCAAAGTATTGAAAGCCAGATTGCAACAAACTTCCATGAATAGTTAACACAAATCAGGCCTGTCACCCTGCTACCCTCTTAAGAAAATCATTCACCTGTCAGTCAGAATGATGATCAAAACTTTAGGATGGCCAGGCTTCAAGAATTTATTGCTCTATCATAGATGAAAAAGGCCAGTGAAGAAGGAAAGGATCCAACAAAATTCACTACAATGTCTACTTATATAGAAAAAGAACTTGAAAGACTTCAAGTGAGCAAGAAACTGTTTGACCCTACTGATTATAAGACTAGACATCCAGAGGCAATTGTTCCCAGAACTTCTACCCAGACAGTGACTGTAGCAATAGATCTGTATATATCAAAAATAGAAGCTGCCAATCCTAATAGGGAGATTATATTTACCAAGCCTGAAGAAAAGAAGAAGGAAGAAAAATCCAAGAAGTAGAAACAGAAAATTTTGAAGAAGAATTGCTACTATTGGTATACTTTATTAAAATTATGTTCTCTTTTCTGTTACAAAGCTTACTATGTATATATATCTGTTGCACTTGTTATTAAATTATCTGCCAGATATATATTGTGTTCCTGCTTTGTATATTGTTTCTTGTATTGAGTCTGTTATTAGTGACCTCACCCAAATAGGGGGAGATTGTTGGAACCCCTAGTTGGATTTGGGCTAGGTTCATTGAGTTAGGATATGACCCAACATGTATAGATCAGGTTCATAGTCGTGTCCTAGATTCTAGATCAAGTCCTTAGAGTCAACAGTACAAAGGACCAGCCTTCAAAACTGCTCAAGACACAAGACTTAGAGAATTGAAAACTTAGACAAAGGAGCTCTACGTTCATCAATCTTCGGTCGACGAAAGTTGAGCTAAGCTAAACAAACTCAGGGAAAATTATCTGAGCCAAGCTCGACGAACTCAGTCCCCAGCCTGACGAACTCAGTCCCCAGCTCGACGAACTCAGTCTTCAGCTCGACAAAGTAATACCTTCTAAGTCTAAACACTATGTCGACAAACCAAGAACATCAGCCAGAAGAACTTTTATTTTGATCGACTAATTCTGATTGGAGTGGTTCAACACCAAAAAATATTCCAAGTCCAGACTGTAGACTCAGCTCGATGATCTTAGACTTTAGCTCGACGAACTTGATGCCCAGAAGAAGAAAGTTATCAAGAATAATTTAGAGTTTGACGATCTTGGATCTAAGCTCGACGAACAGCTATTCTCAGCTCGACGAAAGCTGTTCTCTGGTTGACGAAAACTGTAATATAAATTTTTATTTATTCTTTCTTTTTCTGTCTCCTTATTTTATATCTATTATAGGCTGTTAATTCCTTGGATAATAAATGCTCTTATATCCTTTGGATCGAGCCGTTACAGGAAACATTCATTATAAATATCCCCTATGGAATTAATTACTTATATCTCGGGACAGACATAGAATAGAATATATGACAGCATTCTTGCCGTTTTCATTCCCGAGATTTCGGCTGAGCATTTATTGCAGGATTTTGAATTCGACCAAGAGGCAGTTATCAAGAGGATCATCTCTCAACTAGAAATAATAACAATAAAACACAGAAACCTTGCAGAATAGAGAATTTTTTGGAAAATCACAAGTGCGGTGAATACAGCGATTTAAATAAAAATCAACTGCTCTCAAAAAGAAGAATAAAGAACAACAATCACTATCAAGAGTATTTCTTCTCCTTCTTTGATTTTTTGGATCTCAAGTGACAAAAATATTCAAATCAGTCAAAGGATCTCAGAAAGTAGATCTTACAGCAGAAGGCCTACTCACCCTTTGCAAAGTTTCCACTCCTGAACCATTCAAGATCTCAGGGGGAGCTTTGACAACATCACAGAATCCACAAAGTCTTCTCATTTTGATTTGAGAAAAGAAGACTTTAATCAACCTCTCTTCCCCACCTCTGTACAAGATTTTAATTCCCTTCAAAATTATTCTGGTTGCAAGTCTCCTTCCAAAAGACTTGGGTTGGTTTTTGAGCACCTGATCAAAAGCTCATTGGGGGCAGTCACCTGATCAAAACTTGTAGTTGATTCCTACCTAGGGTGCTAGAATAGTGGATGTATCCAAGTTTGGGGAACTACTATAAAATTCTTGTGTTGTCTGTGTGGCTGTGATTTTCCTGTGTGCTTGTGCTGTGATATAATTGCCTACGCTGTGATATATTTTATTGTGTAGCTTAGTTATCTTTTCTCTAGTTCACTTGTTGCACTAGTACACTCATACACCTATATCATAGTAACATATTTTGTTAAAGACTTCTTATTTCTGCAAGAATAAAAAAGATTTTAAAAAATCTATTCAACCCCCCCCCCCTCTAGAGTTATTCAGAGCTTACCCTATCTTTCATGAACCTAGCCCAAATTAACCCTAAACAAGGTGGCGTTCCAACACGATTCACCATATTCCATTGCAATGAGATTTACCTCATCAAATTCTTCCTATAATCAAGCATTCACACATACTTATACTTTCATGTGTTTATCACAACATTATAATGATACTTCACAGATACCTTCAAATATAGTAACATATCTATAGGCTATATAATCAGTCATCGTGCACCACACTCTCTTTCAAAGCCTATATCATTCCTTGTATTATTATTAAACGCATCCTTACCGGGTTTCACAAGTAACCATTTGTACAACCAAATTTTGTCAAACCATTTGTTTATCGCGGTTACGTCTATACCAGGTTCACCCTAACCTCAACATCATCTTGCTAAGATCTTTTTACCGAGTCCAAATCTTGTTATACACTAATCTGAAGACAATATGCTCATAAGTTGTTACTCTGCAGTAACTTCCAATGGACATTCTCGAGGCTACAGGACTTCCCCATCAATGAGCAACCATCCATTGGAAAGGTCTTTCTTAGGAATAGAATTTGTGTTCAGCCCAAGACCTAGATCTGGTCATATCAGATTTTAAAACGGCCTGAAGTACCTTGCGCTTAGAAAACAGATTTCTGTGCGCATCTTAAACCAAAGGAACGACAATTGTTCGTCTTCTTCCTCTAGATATTTCTATAAAATTTCATTTAGTTCTTCCTCCTCACATATTCACCCTCAATAGACCATTCCTCTTGACGAAACCATGTCCATCATCTTCACTTTTACGAGAGGAGAGGTTGAAGACAAAAAATCTTTAGGATAAGGTCCTAGCATGGTCTTCTCCTAGGAGATCTTCATCATGCACAAGTAAAACTCTTTTGAGTCGAGATCTCTCCTACATCATAACTAAAGATCTACCACCAAGGGAGAGGGTAGGATGCACACCTCATTTCCGGCCAAAGATCTGGTTATCTTTAATGGGGGCATCGATCTTTGCGGAATTAAAGAGTTCTTCCTCCAGGAAATCTGACTCCGGCGACTTTCTGTCATCCGTCGGGCTCGACATAGGAAATGATTCAGCAAGGAGAACAACGTCTACGTTTTTCCATATGTTTACTTTTTATAAGAGATTATTAGGGTTAGGGTTACTCTGCCACGTGTCATGCTGTAATTAGACCACCTATTATTGCATTAAATAAGTCCTCTTGAAAAGATTAGTCCAAAGGAGCCATCCAACACTCATCCCAAAACCTGGTTTAGCCCATACATAAACATCAGCAAACACAACCTAGGCCGCAAAACCGTCTAAGGAAAATTTGCCAAGTATCAAATACATACTCGACGAATCATCGAGTTCCTCTGTATAGTCTCAGTGAATCGACTCAGTCTAATTCGACGAATTCTTCATAACTCGACAGGACAAAAATCTTCTAAGTCCAATTTGTCTTATATACTCGACGAAATGTCTAATCTCTCCAAAATAATCCTGATGATATTCGACGAATCGGCATAATTCCCAATAAATTATCTTAGTCCTTTTCGACAAATTCCTCGGATATCCTCGGTGATATCTGACAAATTATACTTATCTCACAAAAAGTACCCAAGTCATTTTCAACAAAATCGTCTGATATCCTCAGCGATATCCGATGAATTATACCTTGCTCCACTGCTCGAAAAATTCCACAAATTCAAAGCATTGTGTGTGTCGAGTATCACTCGACAATTTTTGACGGATTATACTTATCTCACCGAATGTACCCAAGTAATTTTTGATGAATTCGTTGAGTATGACTCAACGAATTCGTCAGGTTCATCCGGCAAATTCCTACAAATTTGACTTGGCTTGACATGAGGATTCCTCAAGCCGGAACACACAGTATAGCCGTGGTCTGTGCCTCTTTTTCCCCAATTTCCTATCAGCGCACCCCGGGCCCAAGTCAACTCTCTTGAATTAAAATGCATACAAGGGGTCTAACGCAAATCGGGATGTTTCATCTTTGACATTGATTGAATTCTTTAGAGGCTGTCTCGAGTCCCGATCTTAGGAAGTGTTACTCTTAGTGATCGAGTTGCTTTCTCCCAAAACATGACTTGAGGATTTTGCATGATTCTAGTTACCAGTAGGCTTAATACATAAAAATGTAATTTTGATAATTGTGAATTAATTTGTATATGTAAAAGTTTCTTCCACTTAAATTCCTATGCACACGTGCATGCAACATCACAGTGTAGTTTGCATATTGAATTTCTCAGTAAGCACGTGATTTGTCAAGTCTTTTTGGAAATTTTTTTGCTCGGGATGAGCAAATAAGTAATTATGGGGGTGTGATGAGTCCCAATTATATAATGATTTCAGGACTCATCAATGCATGTTTTCACTTTTAAACACTTCACTTTTTTGTGTTTTCACTCATATTCCACGAAATCGTAGATTTCATAAAATTTGCTTTATTTGCCCAATATGGTGTGTAATTGAGCATTCAAACTTTAACGGGATTAGTGTGTCACTCTCCACTATCATTGTAATTTTTTTATTTTTGCAATGTGGTGTTCGAGTCGGTGGCAATTGGCCCTGGAATTATCAAATTGAACACTTGGGCAGATCTCCAATTTTAAAAATTAATTCAATGCATATTACTCGATGGTGAGAATTTCAATCGTGCAAGGGTGTTTTCCTAGTACGAGTTTTACATTCGGTGTAATAAATCAATGTAATGATAAATTTATTATCGCACGGTCGTGCATTTGTCCTTCTAGCATGGTTTGCTCGATCGTGCCCATTCATATATCTCAAAATCATTTTAAACTTCAAATCTGCCCGCACTTATACTTTTCCATCACGCATAGGCACCTCTGGTCGTGCATCGGTAAAATGCACGATTAGATAAAAGTCATTTTATGTAACTCGAACATTACTATTTTATTTTGATCATGTATAGTTGATGCACGATTGTGCATCTGATCATGCACGAATTAATGTCTACATTTTTATAATAAAAGGTGCTTTTCTAGTATTACTTTATATTCGATATTTTTTTTGTCGAACCATAAGATTAGCTGCTCCAGATTTGTTTTCTTCCCCCTTTTGCTAGGGCTTTTCCCTAGGCCAACTTGCACCATCTAGAGCTTCAAGGAGGAGATTCTACGCTTCAACATATTCACCAAGCTTAAAGTTTTTCACATCGAATGTGGCCGGATTGTAGTTTTCCAGAGAAGATATGTATATTGGAATGAGGTGAGAGACCTTTTGGATGTCGTACGATAGATAGTTATAGATTGAGAAAGAATTGGATTGATAACCCGTGATTCCTTCCTTGATATATCGCAAGCCTCTGGATTGTGGTATATCCCTTGTCTTTTTCTCCTCTTTTGAAAATATTGTTGACTAGTTTCTTCATATTATTAAAGTTGCTTATGTTGTAAACATTCATGTTCATCATTTTTATTTCATGACAATGATATTAGGTTGACTCCGTCCATGTTCACTCCCACTTCTTGCCCTGCAAAACGGTGCTAATAGCCCGTATTCTCCATTCCATTGTGAAGTGGTGACGGCGACCCGCATAGTTAATTTTAGTTGTTTTAATTGCATTCAACAAACCAGCTTCTGCAAATCATCCAACATATAGGACTTCAATCTCAAGTCATTTCTCAAAAGATACCTGCACCTTGTCGTGTTCCCTTGAGATCGATACTTAGGGATCACTCTCTAGTTTTAATAAGTTAAGCGACCAGTGGACTTGTTGTCAACCCATCAGACATGCGTATTTTTCACCAACACACAATTTTCTCCCTACCTGAATATTTTGCACGGTCAAGCATTTTTCTTCCAGGTACACATTTTTCACCCAGGCATGCATTTTGCACATCAAACAATCTTTATAGGTTCAAAGGGAAGTCAAGGAAAACACATCTTGCTATGTTGTGTGGGTGGCCTGGAAGACCTCTCCGTAGTTGCCGCAGGCTTCTTTTTTTAGGCTATGTTTATTGATTTTACATGTATCTGGATGTAACACCTGATGTAATACAAAATTATTAGGTCGATCCATGTGAATATGGCCTCGTGCTTTCCGGGGGCAATCTCTTTCTCACCCCATCTCTCGTCCATTCATTCGTGACTCGAAGTAACCAGCCACTCAATAACTATTCCTTATCATTCAGCTTGAGCATAGTAGACATGGAAAATTTTTGGAGCCAATAAAACAAACACTCGACCTTCAAATCATGATTAGTCGCTGAACAAGAGTAGTAATGGAGACTTGAGATTTAGCTCAAATTGACACCCAAACTTCAAATAGCCATTACTTTTGATCTGATTGCTTTTTTTTTACCCAAAATACCTTTTCAGAATGAGCTCGAAACCATACCCATCCATTGATGAAGTCGGCTCTCCCATTTTATTTCATTTAGTGGTATAAAATTGCGCAAATTCAACTCTGATTAGAATAATTTTTCTCTTCCCGTACTTTTTGTTTCCATAAATTCTCCATCAAAGGCGCCTTAATAACTTTCCAATCATCAAGAAATGTTTATTCAAAGGACCGAATTCTTCCCCCTACTAGTCAAGATGGCTCTTTTCAAGGGTATAGTTGATTCTTTGCCTATTGGCATGAAGATAATAATGATGAGCCTTTGCTATCAAAATTCAGAATTATTCTATGCATCTACTTTCAAAAAGACCAAATTCTCATAATATGCATTATGTACTCTCAAATCTTGTCTTTTTGTTCCTGAATATGGATAAAGAAGGAGATTTGTTGCCCCTGCCATTTCATGGTTGAGAAATAGATAGCTCACGGTGGGATTTTCATTGGATGATGTATCTTGAGTCAATAGAAAAAGATGATTTGATTTTTCACTACTAATATGACAAAATAGAAATTTTGAGAGAAATTTAAATGAGTCTAATGCTTTATGAGCTCATTTTATTAGAATGATCTCATTTGACATTAAACGTTCCTTTTATTTAGTGTACGTTGCTATCGCACGGCTCATTTGAGGGGAATTTACCATACTTCAAGTTATAGTATGAAGAATCTCGTTAGGCTCGAAATTGTAATCTTGAGTATGCGGCATATACAAAAACATCAACAAACTTCTGGCTAATCATGTTCTTGAGCGTGCAAGAATCTTGAATGGTCAAAAAATGCCGAAAGATAAAATGAAGAACTGTTGTTTGCCTAAACTTTCAAAAAGACCTAATTCTCATAATGTGCACGCTGCACTAGTTAGTGAAGATCATGTCAAGTGTTTGTTAATGCCTAATGTAGAGAAGTTCTCGATCTATTCCTTCTAGCGAGCTGTATAAAGAGAAATTTTTTTCCAACCACACATTTTTTTCCATAGCAAGTATTTTTTCTTGTGCGCAAAATTTCCTCGAAGGCAAGCATTTTCTTCCTCGGTGCTCATTTTTGCATAGGCTCGCAGTTTTTGCTCGAGCGTTCATTTTTTGCCAGAGCTTGGGTTTATTGCATGAATACCCCTTTTTGCCAAAGCACACATTTTTCTCTTGAATGCATATATTTTATACCAAGTGCATAATTTTTGCGCGGGTGCAAATTTTCCCCGAACATGCATTTTTTGCTTAGACGCTCAATTTTCAATTGGATGCACTTTTTTGGCCCCAATGTGGATATTTTGCCCGGTCGCACATTTTTTCTCGAGCGCACCTTTCTCCCCTTAGGGCGTATATTTCCGACTAGAAGTGCAGTATCCACGCAAGCACAAATTTCCCCTCAGTCGAACAATTTTCACCTAGGGGCCATTTTTTCCCGGGCGCGATTATTTCACCCGGGCGCTCATTTTTCGGCAGTGGGGACATTTTTCGAATAAACATGCAATTTTTGTATGGGCGAGAATTTTTTTCTCGGGCACGCATTTTTTACTCAAGTGCGTAATATTTGTCTATGGGCGTAATTTTCACACAGGAGTGCATTATTTGCTAGGGAGCACATTTTTTGCACAGACGCCCATTTTTCGCATTAGGTGTATTTAACGCCCTCGCCCGCTTTTTTTGCAAGGGCACGCAATGTTCGCAGGGTCACTCATTGTTTGCGTTGTAGCACATTTTTTGCCTGGGCACAAATAGTTTGTTGAGCAAACATTTTTCTGTTGGAGGTGCTTTATCTCACTAGAGCGGAATTTCGCCCTAACAATAATTTTCTGCCTAGACATGTATTTTTCTCCCTAACGTGTATTATTGGCCCGGGCGAGCATTTTTTGCCCGTGCGAGCATTTTTTGCCCGTTCGCTAAATCTTCGCTCAGGCGTGCATTTTCTTCCTACCATAAGTTATTTTTGCCCAGCAAAGCATTTTTCATGATGGTGGGAATTTTTCTCCCGGGAGTGCATTTTCCTGAGTTAGAATAATCTCAAGGGCATGGAATTTTCTCCCTTGACGCATTTTTCTTGGGAGCTCATTTTTTTCCTGGGCGCACATTTTTTGCCTGTGCTCAAATTTTCCACCCCAGCAACATTTTTCGGTCGGGCACGTATTTTCCACCCGAATCGCTTTCTTCGCTTGTGCGTGAATTTTCATCCAAGCACTAATATTTCCCTAAACACATTTTTCCAACCGGGAACACATATTTCACACTGGTTATAATTTTTCCAACGAGCTCGTTTTTCTTGCCCGGGCGTGAATTATTTTACCAAACACTCATTTCTCGCTCGGGCACGAATATTTTGCATGGGTGCTCATTTTTTGCATGCGGGCACTTTTTTGCCAATCGAGCAATTTTTGATCGGGCGGGTATTTTTTGCCCCAACTGAAATTTTTCGTTCTATTTATTACCAGGCGCACATTTTCTGCCCGGTCGCACATTTTTTTGCCCGAGAACCCATTTTCCGCACAGGCATGCATTTTTTTTCCTAAATTCAACTTTTTCGCTTTGGCACACATTTTTCTCCCAAGGACATAAATTTCAGACCAGGCGCCCAATTTTTTCGCCAGTGCAAGTTTTCCTTGGATGCAAATTTTTGGCTCAAATGTGCATTTTTCGATCGAATGAACATTTTTTACTCTTATGCAGATTTTATTCTCGTATGCACATTTTTTTTCGGACGTGTATTTTTTGTGAGGGCATATATTTTTGACCAGAAGCGCATTTTCTGTGGGAGCGCAAATTTTTCCCCAGTCGCGCATTTTTCATATGGGGGACCATTATTCTCTCGGGGCAAATATTTAGCTCAGGCGCTCTTTTTTAGCTGTGTGTTCATTTTTTGACATGACGCAGAATCTTTGCCTGGGTGCCCAATTTTTGCACGGGCACGTAATTTTAGCCCGTGCTCAAAATTTTCACTTAGGCGTGCATTATTTGCTCGGGAACATTTTTTTCCCGGGTGCGCATATTTTGTACTAGCGTGTATTTTGCTCAAGAATGTGCATTTAGCACTCTAGGGCGCTTCTTTCGCATGGGCGTGCAATTTTTGCTTGGTCGCTCATTTTTTGCACTGTAGCACATTTTTCCCCAAGGCACAAATATTTTGCCTGAGCACTCATTTTTCTCTGTGGGCATTTTTTCGGACTAGCATGCATTTTCTCCCTAGCACGAATTTTTCTCTTGGGTGTGCTTTTTTCTCCCATGTGCGTATTATTGGCATGGTCGTGCATTTTTCTATATGATGTGTTATTTTGTCTCGGCGAGCATTTAATGCCCGTTCACTCATTTTTTGCTCAGGCGCACATTTTCTGCCTATCAACACATATTTCTGACAAGGAGAGCATTTTTCATTCTGGTTCAATTTTTTGGCCGAGGAGCATAATTTTCGAGGGTTTGAATATTTCTCTCAAGCGTGCATTTTTTGCTCGGGGGCTCATTTTTCCTCCGACGCACAGTTTTTTCCTGGGCTCATATTTTTGGCCCGTGTGCAAGTTATCCACCCTACCACACATTTTTTGCCCAGTCACCCCTTTTCCACCAGGACCCACTTTTTTGGTTTGTGTGTGCATTTTCATCGGGCACGAATATTTCCCCAAACAGATATTTTCTAATCGGGAACACATATTTCACATTAGTGAGAAATATTTCCTCAGGAGTGTATTTTTTTGCCCGGGAATGCATTGTTTGCACACATGGTCATTTTTTCGCTCGGGCGCAAATATTTTTCAAGGTTGCTCATTTTTCGCCTGTACGTGCTTTTTTGCCTGGCGACCAATTTTTGATCGGGCGCTCATTTTTCTTCAGGGCGGGCAATTCTTTTCCAAGATGGCATTTTTCATGCAATGTTTGACTAGGCATGCATTTTTTCCTGCTCACGCATTTTTCTCCAAGGCGTCAATATTTCGATTGGGCGCACATTTTTCTCTTGGGTATGTATTGTTTGCCCTGAAACGAATTATATGTCTAGAAATGAATATTTTTCTTGGGCACACATTTTTCTTCAAAGTGCCCAACTTGCGCACTAGCGTGCATTTCACAAAAATATTTCAGGCGAGTAATTTTCTTGTGTACCTACTTTTACTCTTCTCCTCTTACAGAAATAAAATAAGACACGACCAGTCCGCCTCAGGTACTCGTGATCTGCGCTTCTACTATACCTGTTTTTACGCATCTCCCCTTACATAAATAAAGTAGGTTTCTGTGAGTTTTCCCCTTTGGGACTTGTAGTTTATATATCTTTTATACTTACTTTTGCAATTTTTTCCTCTTGCAAAAATAAAATAGGTCTTCACGAGTCCTCCTTAGGTCATCATGTTTTACATCTCTTTTATACCTATTTTTACATTTCTCCGCTTACAA
Organism: Platanthera zijinensis; assembly: GCA_039513925.1. Lineage (NCBI taxonomy): Eukaryota > Viridiplantae > Streptophyta > Magnoliopsida > Asparagales > Orchidaceae > Platanthera > Platanthera zijinensis. The sequence goes on along the minus strand of CM077086.1, from coordinate 124,939,845 downwards.
AAATAAAAAAAGATATCGGCAAGTCCTCCTCAGGTACTCGCGGTTTATATTTCTTCTATAACAATTTTAATATTTCTCTTCTTGTACAAACAAAATAGTTCTCCCCAAGTTTCTCCTCAGGTACTCGCAGTTTACATTTCTTCTATACATGTTTTGAAATCTCTCCTTTTTCAAAAATAAAATAGGTCTCTGTGAGTCGTGCATAGGTTCTCATGGTTTACATTAATTTTGTACTTGTTTGGACATTTCTCCTCATGCAGAAACATAACAGTCTCTGTCAATCCTCCTCAGGATCTCATGATTAACATTTCTTCTATGCCTATTTTTACATTTATCCTCTTATAAAAATAAAATAGGTCACGACAAGTCCTCCTTAGGTGCTTGCACTTTACTTTTCTTCTATATCTATTTTGATATTTCTCCTCATATAGAAATAAAACAAGTACCGACGAGTCCTCAAGTACTTGTAGTTTAGATTTCTTTTATACTAGTTTTGACATTTCTCCTCTTGCAGATATAAAATATGCTTCGGCCAGTCCTCCTCAGATACTCAAAGTTTATATTTATTCTGTACCTGACATTTCACCTCCTATAGAAATAAAATAGGTCTCAGCAATTCCTCCTCAGATACTCGTAGTATATATTAATTTTGTACATGTTTTGACATCTATCCTCTTACATAAAAATAATAGGATCTAGAGAGTCCTCCTCAGGTACTTGCCTTTTAGATTTTTCTATACTTGTTTTAATAATTCTCCTCTTGGAGAAATATAATAGGCCCCGACGAGTCCTGCTCAGGTATTCTTGGTATACATTTATTCTATACTTTTTTAGATTTCTTCTCTTGCGAAAACAAAATAGGTTTCAACGAGTCCACCTCAGGTATTTCCCTTTACATTTCCTTTATTCCTATTTTCATATTCCTCTCCCATCCAAGAATATAAACAGGTGTTCGTCAGTCCTCTTTACGTACCCTCCTTTACCTTTTCATTATACCTTTTTTTATCCTTTCTCTCATTTGCAAGAATATAAATAGGTGTTTGTGAGTCCTCTTCGAGTACTCACCCTTTACATATCTATTATACATGTTTTAGTATTGCTCTCCCTTACTAGAACATATGCAGGTGTTTACGAACCCACTTCAGATACTCACCCTTTAAATTTTTGTTATACTTTTTTTCACATTCCTTTGCTTTGCATGAATATGGACAGTTGTTTGTGAGTCCTCTTCTGTTGCCATCCCGTTACATTACCATTATATATGTTTTAGCATTCCTCCTTTTTGCAGGAATATATAAAGGTGTTTATGAGTCATCTTTAGGTACTCTCCCTTTGCCATTCATTTATTAGTGTTTTCATATTTCTCTCCCTTGTAGGAATATAGACAGTTATCTACGAGACCTCTTCATGTACTTACCCTTTATATTTCCATTATACTTGTTTTAGCATTCCTGTCTCTTACAAGTATAATGTCCCTTTTTAAGCTAGACCCCTCGTGTGTATTTAGTGTCATATTGGGTGGCATAGTCCAGTTGGAAAGTTTTGTAAGGGAGAGAGAGCCTAAGGTCATAGGAGTGGGTATTAGGTCCGGACAGAATTAGAGTGAGATCTAAAGTAAACATGACGAATAATCTTGTGATATTGACGAATCCGTCAGGTAGACTCGACAAACCCGACAGGTGGACTCGACAAACCAGTTAGGTGAACTCGATAAAAATAATTAAGTTGTAAATGCAGGACAGATTCTGTCCAGATCTGCGCAGCCGAGTTCAAACCCGATTTTGGTCATGATAGACTTAGATCTAGACATAGGAGTTTACAAGAAAGTTATAGGCCTTGGAAATACCTTTTCTGAATGGGAGTTAAACCTAATTTTTGGTTGTCTATAGCTCTTGGAATCCAGTTTCCGTAAGTTGTGTCATATATATACAAATTTTGATGTTACATGATTTTCTCTAAAATTGTTTATCATAAATTTGGAAAGATTGGTAGATAAATCCTTAATACAATGACTCCCCAATTAAGTTTCATAATTTTTGGATATATATAGGATTTGAATTTTCCAATATTATGATATAAATTATTGTGTCGTAAATGGTTATCATGCTTATCAGAATGAGCTAAAATTTTGTGTAAAAGCTCAAAATGTTAACCATGACATAGGGTAGAAATATTCAGGTGATTTGGGTGTCAGAACCACTTAATTAATCACTTGTTTGATTGCTTTTGGGTGATTGCAGGATATGTTGTATCCTAGGTTGTATTGAGTAAGGACGCGGTTGGTAGTCCTTGGAAGCTTCTTGGGTCATTGGTATATGAGAACTGTATGGAGTTTATGCCGATATGAAGATGTTGAATAATCCTGAGTTGAGGATTACTTGTGGCAGTTCTATTCGCTTATCGATCTTCACACTGATAGAAGCTAGCAAATTGACTTGGGCTGGTTGGGTTGGGTTCTTTGTAGCTTACTTCCCAAAGACCCCTTTCGTGTAAGTTGAGCCTATTGGGCTTGGATCTTTTTTGTTTACTTCCCAAGACACCTTCCCTGCTATTTGGGCTAGTTAGGTTGTACTCTTTGTGCTTACAACCCAAAGACCCATTCTGTGTCATAGTATGCAAGAACTCTGCTATGAGGTATATAATATTGAGGTGTTTTTATGGCCAAGGTCTAGTAGTTTGTATGCTTGCCTAGTAGTGGAGATGCCTACTCCACTATCACCTCTTAAAGAGTGGGAACAAAAGGACTATTTCGAAAAAGAAAAATAGAGTGCTTGTATAATCATGGGTGTGTCATCATACATTCATTGTATTTCATTGCATTGCATTGTGCTGCATAAGATCCTCATCATATAAATTTATATGTGCTCTTTTATATGATTACTTACTATATATTGTACTAGACCCTTAAGATCTAAGCTTGTTAAAGCATCATAAAAAGTTAAGTTCAATTTAGTTCTGACGTTTATTGATGACCCTCCGCGCCACTCGACCTTTCTTTTAATTATTAGTGTAGGGGTCAAGTTTCATGAATGGAACGAAAGGCGGTAAGTGAACCTATCGTGAGTAGTACAGGATATTCGGGGGGAATATGGAGGTCGTATATTTCCCGGGGCGGGTTTATTATTTCTACTCCTCCCGGAGCGACTATTATCTTACCGAAAATAAAGGTGTCGGATTAACTAACTAACTAGGGAAGTTATAACAAAAGGGTTAAAATTGACTTAGAAAAATTGATGAAGAAATAACGCTCGGTATCGAATCGATTAAGACTACAGTAATTTTAGTTAACTAGATAACCTAGGTTTAAAACTAATTAAAGGAAACTTGGCCGTGGAGGTTCCACAATTATGAGCTCACCTATCTCTAGGGCTATCGCTCACCTGAACATTAAGACTATTTGAACGGGCTCTTGTTTGGCAAAGAATTCCTCTTAATGTCTGCTTTACGCTAAGAACCCCGGTATTGGGGAGGAACCCAATCCGAAAGAATTACGCTCCTCCTCTCTCGAGGTTCAGTGCAAAAACTCTTTCTATCCAAGGGGGGTTATTCCATACACACGGCATCTTGGCTAGCTAGCGTATGGATAACGGAAATAGAGCCCACACAACGATATGTGGTTCTACGCATCGTATACCCGGGGTAAACCAGAAGTGCTTTAATTAAAGAGAAAAAGAGGAATTTTTATTATTTAAAAAGATTTTTATGTCCGAATGCTCTTCGATATCGAGGGCTAAGAGCGATTGGCAACTCATCGGGATGGGGATGACTTATGAGTTTGGTGAGGCGTGAGTTCTAAACTAAGCGCTAAAGGGTTACAAAAAAAGACATAAAATAACCTAACATTAGGAAGAGAAGAGCTTACTAAAAAATGGAGAACGTGATAATACGTTTTGTAGCCTAAACTATTATCGTATTTTATATTTTATATTGTACAAATTTTGTCTATTATTAGTTTGTTTTTATCCTTTTTATGTAAATTTTATTGCCACTAACTTTTTCCTGTCTTTTTGCAGGTTTTCAGAAAAATTGCCAAAATGGCCTGTCACGCCCCCCTGTCACGCCCTCCCTGGGCGTGACCTTGGGCGTGTCACCCGATCCCGAGGACACCTGCTGGAAGGGACAGATAACGGTCAAAACCGCTGTCACGCCCCCCTGTCACGCCCTCCCTGGGCGTGTCACCGGGCGTGACATGGGCGTGTCGCCCTCTGCCGCAAAGCCTGCCGCCGCATTAAATGCCGTTCCGTCTCAGCACGCAAATAGTACTGTCACGCCCCATGTCACGCCCGTGACATGGGCGTGACACCTTCCTTTTTCGGTGACTGACGGATTTCCGACCAATGATTTGGACATGACATGCCTGTCACGCCCCCCGTCACGGGCGTGACCTAGGGCGTGACCACCGACGTACCGAAGCAATCATCCCTCCCGCCAGAATCCAGAGCCCGAGGTCAACATAGTACTGTCACGCCCCCTGACACGCCCCCCTAGGGCGTGTCGGAGGGCGTGACCGACCCGAGAAAAAATCTATAAATTGAGCCCCCCTCCTCCCCATTTCAGCAAGCTTTGGTTGAGTGGGGGAGGTGCTGCCCCTTTGTTTCTTGATCTTTTTTCATGCTTTCTCTCTCTCTCTCTCCCCCTCTCTTTGTACTTTTTGGTTAACCCTAGTTTAATCATAGTTTGTGCTAGCTTTTAATGTAATTCTCTTCTTGCTTAGTGCTTAATGTAGGGCTAGAATAGGGTTTAATTTTCATGCACTTGTAATTTCATTTTCATTAGTGTAACTTGCCCTTTTCATTAATAAAATTGTTCTTCCTTTAGCTTGTGTTCTTCTTATGTTTTTCTACTCATCTCTCCCCCTCCCTCCACTCCATTATGATTAACTAATCCTCCTTGTACTCGATCTTGATGATCCGAGGTTAGAGCGATTATGTTATGATGTTTTAATTAATCTTTTCTTTTTAGGTTAGGGCCTTGAATTACTCTTGATTTATCACGGGTCGGAGGTATATTTTCGATATATACTCTCCGCCTTTGCTTTCATTCTGGGCTAGCCGAGAGGCCGAAAGAATGAAGTGAGCATTCAAGAGTAAAGGGAGTTGTACGCACCCCTCGAGAGAGGCAGACGTCCAAATCTCCCGGATTGGAGTAAAATCCAATAGTGGGGTTCACCGCGTAAAGCGAGTTTTAGGCCTCCGATTTAGACGAGAGTCGGTCGGACCTTCCTAAACTCAGTTGGGCACGACTTCGAGAGAAGCGTGTTCAAACTTTAGGAACCTCCACGGTCAAGGACCCTTATCCTATTAAGTTTAGATTTTTATCGCATTTTCTTAATCGTCTTTAGCCGAGGTGAATCTCGATCGGGTGCATTTCCATTTCGTATTGTTCTACCTTTTGTAGTAATCTCATATATTGTGCTCTTTTATTAACTGCAGTAGTTTCCTTTCTAGCTTAGTTGTTTACTTAATAGCCCTCTTAATTGCAGTGTTTCTTTTTCTAGAATAGCTTTACTTTCTCCCCTGCACTTAGATTTTCTAAAACCCTAGTCTTTCCGTCGATAAGATAATAGCGTTCGTGTGAGTAAGCTTAGCCAACAGTTCCCGGATCTTAATACGACACTTGTGTCCCCTTGCTACAATTCGATAGGTATACTTGCCTCATCGGGTTGCTAGTTCGGTTGCGTTTATTTCTTCGAACCCTAGCGCGCAACAAGTTTTTGGCGCCGTTGCCGGGGAGCCAACTTCCGTTGATATTTTGAAAACACGAACCTATTAATTTTATCTCTTCTCTTTCTCATCCCCTTTCTTTAAAGTTTTAAAAAAAAAAAAATCAAAAAAAAATTTTATCACCGCTCTTAATAGAAACCAACCTCACAATTTTTCTACGCCACCTAATTCTCTCGAAAAGGGCAAAGGGCTTTAAGCGCCACTGTCTTGTCTAGTACCTTGCGAACCCTTCACGGGGTAGTCCTTGGGAAGTTCGGGAGTTAATCTATATATAAAAAAATCTATTTCAAAAAGAAAAAAAAAATTTTAATTTAATTTTCTAAATCTAGTTTTTCTTTCTAGTCTATCTTTTTTTTTTCTTTCTCTTCTTCTTTTCTGTTCTTTTAGTGCATGACCCGCGGGAGTCCGTCGGTTATTTTGGACTTGGACCACGAAATTGAGCGTACTCTTCGGAGAAGATCGCGATTTCAAGGTCCTACTATCCAAGTGCCGGTTGAGGACTCCGAGTCATTTAATACTTTAAGAATGGAAGAACCCAACGTAGATGAGGCCGTGCAAAGGACTATGTCCTATTATGCACGACCGAACCTCGAGGGAACAGAATCGAGTATAGTCCGCCCTACTATAGCAAATAATAACTTTGAACTAAAGCCTAGCATAATTCAAATGGTGCAGCAATATGTGCAATTTGACGGACTTCAAGATGAAGATCCGAACGCACATATAGCTAGCTTTCTTGAAATTTGCGACACCTTCAAGATAAATGGTGTCACAAATGATGCAATCAGGCTAAGACTCTTCCCCTTCTCTCTAAGAACTAAAGCTAAGCAGTGGCTTAACACACTTCCGAAAAATAGCATAACCACTTGGAATGAATTAACTGAAAAATTTTTGGCGAAGTATTTTCCGCCAGCTAAAACTGCAAAACTTAGGAACGACATCTCTGCCTTCGGACAAATAGACTCTGAAACCCTTTACGAAACCTGGGAGAGATTTAAAGAATTATTAAGACGATGCCCACATCACGCGCTGCCTGTATGGTTACAAGTGCAGACGTTTTATAACGGGCTAAATCAAAGCACGAAGCAAATGATAGACGCAGCTTCTGGCGGTACTTTAAATCATAAGACCCCGGAAGCCGCTCTTGAGCTTTTTGAGGACATGGCCATGAACACTTATCAGTGGAATGTGCCTAGGTCCCGCCCGAACAAGCCTGCAGGTATCTATGAAGTGGACAACGTCTCCCAGCTCGCTCTGCAAGTAGAAATCCTAAGCAAAAAAATCACGGAGATGACTGCTGCCTCCGCCCCTCAGGTATGGGAATCTGCAACCCCTACTCCAGAACATTTAGATTATGTTAATAATTTGCCTAGAACTGCTTTTAATAATTTTTCTGCTGCGAATTTTCATCCGCCTGGTTTTAATTTTCCGAATAGTTATAACCCCGCTTTAAGAAATCACCCGAACTTTTCATGGAGTAATCCATCGAATGCGATGCGCCCACCTCCGCAAAATGATTTTTCTGCACAACCACCACCACCACCACTTCTTCAAAATTACCCAAAACCTCCAAGCTTGGAGGAATTACTTTCTAAATATATCACCACAAATGACGCCACTATAAGAACGTTAACCGGAAGCGTAAAAAGTCTAGAAAATCAAGTAGGACAGCTCGCGAAAATAATTTCTGAGCGACCCGCAGGGTCTCTTCCTTCCAATACCGAACCCAACCCGAGAGAGCAAGCGAAAGCTATAACTCTTCGGAGTGGGAAGCAAGTCTCCGGTATGGTAAATGAAGAGCCCGAGGCAAGCTCCGCTCCTGCTTTTAAAAATCAAAGCTCCGCTCCGCTTCCACCCTCTGCTGAAGAAGTAATCACCCCCACTTTAGAAAATAATCTCACTCCACCACCCATCTTCAAAAATAATTCAACTCCTCCATACCCCTCTGAACTTAATAGACAACGTCAAGATGATCAGTACTCCCGCTTCTTAGAAATCTTCAAACAAATCCACATTAATCTTCCCTTCCACGAGGCTATTTCGCAAATGCCGAAATACGCCAAATATCTTAAAGACCTCCTCACAAACAAGAAGAAGTTAGAGAATCTTTCACACGTCACGCTTAACGCCGAGTGCTCCGCCGTTTTAACAAACGGTTTGCCGAAGAAAATCAGTGACCCGGGTAGTTTCTCTATCCCGTGTGTCTTCGGTGATCTCTTTGTTAAACACGCATTAGCCGACTTAGGCGCAAGTATAAACCTGATGCCCTTTTCGTTGTTCAAAAAGTTAGGGATTGGTAGCCTTAACCCCACGCGTATGAGTATCCAGCTAGCCGATAGATCCGTCAAGTACCCGTTAGGAATAGTGGAGGACGTTCTAGTGAAAGTCGACAAGTTCATCTTCCCGGTGGACTTTGTCATTTTGGACATCGAAGAAGACGTCGAGGTTCCCCTGATCCTTGGCCGACCCTTCCTTGCCACCTCCCGAGCCATCATTGACGTAAGCAATGGTAAGCTCTTTCTTCGAGTAGGCGACGACGAAGTCACATTTCCGATCACCCCTTCGATGAAGAACACCTTAGCGAACGATGACTCATGTTTTTTCGTAGACGCCGTGAGTGATGATTCTTCCTACTGCCCCTCTGACTTTGAAAAAGAATTTTCTACTTTTTGCTCCTCTTCTCTTACAACAGAATCACTGCAAGGAAGTGATGAATCTTCTTATTGTCTTTCTGAGTTTGAAAAAGAGTTTTCTGATTTTTGTTCTTCCTCTTTTCTTACCACTGAATCTGTACAAGAAGCCGTCTTGGCTGCTAGCCCCACCCCTTATTACGTTCCTTATAAAAAAGTTTATGAAGATATTATTTTTGAAAAAGAAAGAATCTCAAAATCCTCTTATGAAGAACCCCCTACCCTAGAACTTAAAGAACTTCCCGAACACCTTAAGTATGCTTTCTTAGAAAAAGACTCCAAGTTACCAGTTATCGTTTCGGCCTACCTCACGGATACGCAGAACGATAAACTTCTTCTAGTTCTACGTAAGCATCGCCGGGCTATTGCTTGGCAAATTTCTGATATCAAGGGCATAAGCCCATCTTTCTGTACACATAAAATTTTAATGGAAGATAATTCGCGTAACTCTATCCAACCTCAGCGCCGTATAAACCCGAATATGAAAGAAGTAGTTAAGGGCGAGGTTATGAAACTATTAGACGCAGGAATTATCTACCCTATATCAGACAGTAAGTGGGTTAGCCCCGTTCAGGTAGTTCCAAAAAAGGGAGGGATAACCGTAGTTAGTAATGAGAATAATGAATTAATCCCAACACGGACGGTGACGGGTTGGCGTATGTGCATAGATTACCGTAAGTTAAATGACGCCACCCGTAAGGACCACTTTCCTCTACCGTTTATCGACCAGATTTTAGAACGTCTCTCCGGCCATAGCTTTTATTGTTTTCTCGATGGCCTCTCGGGGTACTTTCAAATACCCATCTCTCCCGAGGACCAAGAGAAAACTACGTTTACTTGTCCTTTCGGCACCTTCGCGTACCGAAGAATGCCGTTTGGATTATGCAATGCGCCGGCTACATTCCAACGATGTATGCTCGCAATATTTGACAAGTACGTAGAAAGCATTATGGAGGTATTCATGGACGATTTCTCCGTGTTCGGCGATACCTTCGATAGATGTTTAGAAAACCTCGAAAAAGTCTTAGAACGATGCGAAGAAACTAACCTTGCCCTAAATTGGGAAAAATGCCATTTTATGGTGAGGGAAGGGTTAGTTTTGGGTCATAAAATTTCTGCTAAAGGTATTGAGGTAGACGTTGCCAAGATAGAAGTTATTGAGAAGTTGCCGCCACCTACAAACATAAAAGCTATAAGAAGTTTCCTAGGCCACGCTGGTTTTTATCGTCGTTTTATAAAGGACTTCTCCAAGATCACTAAGCCCCTCACCCATCTCTTAGAAAAAGACGCTCCATTCATTTTTGATGACTCTTGTAATTCTGCCTTTGAATCAATTAAAGAAAAGTTAATTAACGCACCAATTATGATAGCTCCGGTGTGGGACCTTCCTTTCGAGATTATGTGCGATGCGAGTAGTTTTGCGGTGGGAGCCGTTTTGGGTCAACGCATATCTAAGAACTTCCACCCCATCTATTACGCTAGTAAAACCCTCACATCTGCACAAGAAAATTACACCACAACCGAGAAGGAGCTCTTAGCCGTAGTATTTGCGTTTGATAAATTTCGCCCTTACATTACACTTTCAAAAATCATTGTTTTTACGGACCACTCGGCCCTCAAGTACCTTCTTGCCAAAACGGATGCCAAGCCTCGCTTGATTCGCTGGGTCTTACTCCTCCAGGAGTTTGACTTAGAGATCCGTGATAAGCGAGGAGCCGAGAACTTGGCCGCCGACCATTTATCAAGATTAGATAACCCCTTTATAGAAAAATTAAATGAAAAATCTTTTAATGACTATTTTCCTGATGAGAAGCTGCTTTTAGTTAATACATCTACTTCTCCTTGGTTCGCGCACATCGCCAACTATCTAGTGGCCCGGGTGCTCCCAAAAGAGTTCTCCTCTCAGCAGAAGAAGAAATTCTTTTCTGAGCTGAAGAACTACTTTTGGGAAGACCCGCATCTTTTCAAAATTTGTGCGGATCAAGTGATAAGGAGATGTGTTTCTTTTGATGAAGGAATTGATATTCTAAAACATTTGCATGAAGGTCCGACAGGTGGGCACTATCAAGCTGCTCGCACCGCTCATAAGGTGCTTTGTGCGGGTTTTTACTGGCCTAGCCTGTTTAAAGACGCGCAAGCCTTTGTGAGCAGGTGTGATAGTTGCCAACGGTCGGGCAATATTTCTAATAAAAATGAAATGCCGCAAAATTATTTCTTAGAGTGCGAAATTTTCGACCTCTGGGGAATTGATTTTGTTGGCCCCCTTCCTTCTAGCTTCGGAAACAAATATATTTTAGTTGCTGTTGATTATGTTTCACGATGGGCTGAAGCCCAAGCTCTTCCTACGAACGACTCCCGAGTTGTAGTCATGTTTTTAAAAAAATTATTTTCTAGATTCGGTACGCCACGCGCAATCGTTAGCGATAGGGGTTCCCATTTCTGTAACGCGCAATTTTCAAAAATCCTTACTAAATACGGCGTTACGCATAAACTGTCCACTGCCTACCACCCCCAAACTAACGGTCAAGTCGAAGTAGTAAATAGAGAAATAAAAAGAATATTAGAAAAGACTGTTTCAACTTCTAGAAAAGACTGGTCAACCAAACTTGACGATGCTCTATGGGCCTACCGAACAGCGTACAAAACCGCCCTCGGATGTACGCCGTATCGGCTGGTCTATGGAAAATCCTGCCATCTGCCCGTGGAGTTAGAACACCGCGCCTTTTGGGCCTTAAAATTTTTAAACTTCGATCCCCACTCAGTCGGTGACCTTCGAAAATTTCAACTAAATGAACTCGATGAGTGGCGCTCTTATGCTTATGAAAATAATAAACTTTATAAAGAGCGGACGAAGCGTTTACACGATAAACACTTAAGGCACCCTAAAAACTTTAAGCCGGGCGACCAAGTCCTGTTATATAACAGTCGTTTACGTTTATTTCCGGGCAAATTAAAATCTCGCTGGTCTGGCCCATTTTCTGTTTTAGAAGTATTTCCTTATGGAACTGTTTTAATTTCTCACCCTGATAAGGGTAATTTCAAAGTGAATGGTCAGCGTCTTAAACTGTATTTCTCTGGTGATGATGATGTCAGTCCAAACACTATTAAGTTTCTGCTTCACGAACTTTAATCTTGAAATTTTTATTTTTTAAGCTAAAACAATTTTATTTCGGGGCAACAATATTTTTGGACAATATTATTTTTGATGCGTCGAGCTCAACGACGCTTTAACCAAAGGGCGCTCTTGGGAGGCAACCCAAGTTATCTTTTTCTGTTTTCTTTATTTTACAATTTTTGCCTCGGACGGCTCCGACAAGCTGAAGCTTCTGCGATCGCCTGCTCCAACATTGCTGAATCCATCACGAAGTCCAAAGAAGACATTCGGGGAGCGGCATCACTCAGCTTTCGCAGCAAATAAATCCGGGGAAGTACCTGTATTTCAATTCTGTCTTTTCAATTCTGCACTTTATTTTTCTCTCCTTCTCCAATCCCCTTCTTTAGCCATTGAGGACAATGTCTGTTTTAAGCTTGGGGGAGGATTTCCTCCTTCATTTTTGCTTAGTGTAAATAATTTCCTTTTTTGTAAATAGTTCTATAAAAAAAAAAAATGAATATCTTAAAATTCCAAAAAAGAGAAAAATTCCAAAATCCAAAAAAAGAGAATATTTCTCAAAATAAAAAAAATGTATGTGTGTTTTTGAATAGTTTAGACATTTTGGTATTTCAATAGTACCCCTAGTTTTTAGTTTTGTTTTACTCAAAATCTCCTATAAATAACTTAGTTAATTATAATATTTCTAATCGTCCTTTTTAATTATGTTTCACAAGTAAAATGTTGGCCATGCTGTGTTTCTAATTCGCGGTAGCATGTTAAGGTGAAATATTTTTCTAAAACTCGCATTTCTATTATGGTTTTTTGTTTTTTTTATTTTCTTTACTTTCTCAAAAATTCATCATCCACTATTTTCTTTTTCATTTTTGAATAATTTTTGTAAAGTCAACTTTTGAATAACGTAGTAGATGTGAACGATCCAAGTCACCTATTATTTCTATTTTCGAGTTAATTTCATCAATCTTCTTTTATTATCTAGGACTCGCTTTTTGAAATTTTTCAAACCTTTGTTTTAAATAAATTCAAAAGCGTGAAAATGATTTAGGCCGTTTTTGTTTTCGTTTGAGCTTTCCTGCCAACCTAAAAACTTTTACCACTAGTTAGCCGTTTTTGAGCCTTTTTCCGATTTCATTTGATAGTTCCTCATTTCATTTCAGTTTCACCAAAGCCAAAATTTCCAACCTATCGAATCACACTAGCCTTTTTGAGTTTCATAAATTATTTTGACGATTTTGATAGGGTATTTTGTGATTTTTGTGGAGAAAGGTTTTCGAAAAAAAAAAGAAGTATGTTCAAAAGTGATGTTTATTTTTGTTTGGCCAACTCAAAAAGGAAAATAAAAATATTTATGGCCTTTGTTTTGAAAAAAGAAAAAAAAAATGAAAAAGAAAATGAAAAAGAAGGAAAAAAATGTGTATATATTTTTATGAAAATTTTTGAAACTCTTGCTTTGGTTTAGTGTGATTTTAAACCTTCACGTTTATCTTTGAATTCCACTCCTAATCATTTTCCTAAACCAAACGTTTCTGTCCTATTTAAGTCCTTTTGATTCACGTTTTTTGTTTTTTATTTAACAACTAAGAAAAGAAAAATAGTAAATCAGTTTTAGTTTTTGATTTAAACCTAGATTTTTGATAATTAAATTGATATAATTATAATGCGTTGCTTGGATCTAGTAACAACTCAATGCGTGTTTTTCATTTTCGTTGCTTTACTTTAGTCCATTTAAAAAATCTCGTTAAAATTTTGGATGATTTGTTTTTATTAAGTAAAGTTTATAAAAGTTTTACCATACCTAAATAATTGTTTTAGACTTACATTTCACCTTTTTCCCTACTAAGAATTTCGCATAGTACTTGTGTAGGCATAATTAGAACTTTTTGATTAGTCCTGTTATAAATATCTAGTTTTTATATTTTTGCTTGGGGACAAGCAAAGCTTAAGCTTGGGGGAATTTGATAATACGTTTTGTAGCCTAAACTATTATCGTATTTTATATTTTATATTGTACAAATTTTGTCTATTATTAGTTTGTTTTTATCCTTTTTATGTAAATTTTATTGCCACTAACTTTTTCCTGTCTTTTTGCAGGTTTTCAGAAAAATTGCCAAAATGGCCTGTCACGCCCCCCTGTCACGCCCTCCCTGGGCGTGACCTTGGGCGTGTCACCCGATCCCGAGGACACCTGCTGGAAGGGACAGATAACGGTCAAAACCGCTGTCACGCCCCCCTGTCACGCCCTCCCTGGGCGTGTCACCGGGCGTGACATGGGCGTGTCGCCCTCTGCCGCAAAGCCTGCCGCCGCATTAAATGCCGTTCCGTCTCAGCACGCAAATAGTACTGTCACGCCCCATGTCACGCCCGTGACATGGGCGTGACACCTTCCTTTTTCGGTGACTGACGGATTTCCGACCAATGATTTGGACATGACATGCCTGTCACGCCCCCCCGTCACGGGCGTGACCTAGGGCGTGACCACCGACGTACCGAAGCAATCATCCCTCCCGCCAGAATCCAGAGCCCGAGGTCAACATAGTACTGTCACGCCCCCCTGACACGCCCCCCCTAGGGCGTGTCGGAGGGCGTGACCGACCCGAGAAAAAATCTATAAATTGAGCCCCCCTCCTCCCCATTTCAGCAAGCTTTGGTTGAGTGGGGGAGGTGCTGCCCCTTTGTTTCTTGATCTTTTTTCATGCTTTCTCTCTCTCTCTCTCCCCCTCTCTTTGTACTTTTTGGTTAACCCTAGTTTAATCATAGTTTGTGCTAGCTTTTAATGTAATTCTCTTCTTGCTTAGTGCTTAATGTAGGGCTAGAATAGGGTTTAATTTTCATGCACTTGTAATTTCATTTTCATTAGTGTAACTTGCCCTTTTCATTAATAAAATTGTTCTTCCTTTAGCTTGTGTTCTTCTTATGTTTTTCTACTCATCTCCCCCCTCCCTCCACTCCATTATGATTAACTAATCCTCCTTGTACTCGATCTTGATGATCCGAGGTTAGAGCGATTATGTTATGATGTTTTAATTAATCTTTTCTTTTTAGGTTAGGGCCTTGAATTACTCTTGATTTATCACGGGTCGGAGGTATATTTTCGATATATACTCTCCGCCTTTGCTTTCATTCTGGGCTAGCCGAGAGGCCGAAAGAATGAAGTGAGCATTCAAGAGTAAAGGGAGTTGTACGCACCCCTCGAGAGAGGCAGACGTCCAAATCTCCCGGATTGGAGTAAAATCCAATAGTGGGGTTCACCGCGTAAAGCGAGTTTTAGGCCTCCGATTTAGACGAGAGTCGGTCGGACCTTCCTAAACTCAGTTGGGCACGACTTCGAGAGAAGCGTGTTCAAACTTTAGGAACCTCCACGGTCAAGGACCCTTATCCTATTAAGTTTAGATTTTTATCGCATTTTCTTAATCGTCTTTAGCCGAGGTGAATCTCGATCGGGTGCATTTCCATTTCGTATTGTTCTACCTTTTGTAGTAATCTCATATATTGTGCTCTTTTATTAACTGCAGTAGTTTCCTTTCTAGCTTAGTTGTTTACTTAATAGCCCTCTTAATTGCAGTGTTTCTTTTTCTAGAATAGCTTTACTTTCTCCCCTGCACTTAGATTTTCTAAAACCCTAGTCTTTCCGTCGATAAGATAATAGCGTTCGTGTGAGTAAGCTTAGCCAACAGTTCCCGGATCTTAATACGACACTTGTGTCCCCTTGCTACAATTCGATAGGTATACTTGCCTCATCGGGTTGCTAGTTCGGTTGCGTTTATTTCTTCGAACCCTAGCGCGCAACAGAACGCAAGCACTCAACAAAGGCATCATAAAGGAGAAAGCTAAGTGAAAAAAAAGAAAAATACATAATTGAAATTGCAAGTCATAATCAAACGAGTAGGAAGAAAATTGCAAGTCCTACTCAAACGAGTATGCGGGAAATGAAAGACATAAGAACAAGTCCTACTCAAATGAGTATGCGGGAAATGAAAGCAATAAAAACAAGTCCGACTCAAACGATTAGGTGGGAAATGAAAGCAATAAAAACAAGTCCTACTCAAACGAGTACGCGGGAAATAAAAGCAATAAAAATTTTCTCATACACATACACTATTCATAAAAAAAGGAAAGCAATAAAAGCTATTTCATATACACACACACTCTACATGAAAAAGGAAAACAAAGTGTTCGGTATTGTATCCACAAGAACCCTGATTTGGTGAAGTCACCCTTGAACTAAGATGAATTAAGTTGTATTTGATGTCTTGCTTGAGTTATGCATTTGCAGGATTATATTGCCAAGTGTAGACCAATGTCAGTCTACAATGGATCACCAAACACAGGACCATACAATGTAATCCCTCATTGTGTGATCCATGGTGTTGACTCATGTGTAGCCTCTCTATTGGGATGCACTTCATGTTTCAAGCACTAGGATTGAGTGGAGAAAGGAATGTTGCTTAGTTTATTAAAGAAGTGAAAATTCTGTTGAAGAAATAATTTTCTAAGTCTTTCACTCGAGTAGTATTTTATTTACTTGAGTTTAATACTTAGTTTATACTCAAGTAAGTCTATCTGTAATCGATTAAGGGAATGGCTCTCAAGTAGCCTGAATATAGCTCTCGAGTAGCCAAGTCAATCACTGGAGTATATCATCTCTTACTCTCGAGTTAACATAATTTCCTCTCTGAAAATTTTCCAAGTCATTTACTCGAGTAGTCATATTTGTACTCGAGTAGATTTGTCTTTTGTCTCGAGTTACAGAAGACATGAATTCGTGTTGTTTTACTTCACTCGAGTAGTCAAGATCATGTACTCGAGTAGTCTATCTACAACTCGAGTAGTCCAGGTTTAATACTGGAGTGATAAGTTTTTCATCTCACAGAAATTATTCTAAGTCTTTGACTCGAGTATTCCTTCTACCTCTCGAGTAGTTAATTTTATATTCTCTCGAGTAATAATTTATGTACTCGAGTAGTTTAACTCCACGTCTCGAGTAACTATATTAGCACTCGAGTAAGTCTTTATGTACTCGAGTAGTGACTCATTATTTCTGGATTTTCTCTAATTCATCTACTCGAGTAGTCTCATTATACTCTCTCGAGTAATCTTATTAAGTACTCGAGTAGGTAATTGTTTACTTGAGTAAATAGTCAGTCTTTTCAGAAAATTTGCTAAGTCCAGATTTGACGGGAAATTCAAATGCCTTGACGTGATTGGTCCACGTGTACCGCATTAAGACTAATTATGACCGTTAGGGAGATCTTATATAAGGTCTTGTCATTTCGACTAACCCTAACAACAAGTGTTGTCGAGAATTATTTTAAGAATTTCTGAATCTTATTCTCTCTATCTAAAAACAGAATCCACCATCGCCGATCTTCTTCGTGCAATCTCTAGGGCTTTAGATCCAAGAGATTCAGATCAAGATTGACTTTCAAATCGAGATTGATTTTTCATTTCTTATCATCTCTCGGATCATGTGAATTCAAATAAATTTTCAGATCCAGTTCTTGCCGAGATTCTTCTTCAACTTTTCTGATAGAGCCACAAAGATCAAAGAAGAAGACCTAGGCCAACAAATTCCAGATCTGAGAATGACTGTTTGGATTTTCATATACTCTCAATTTATTTCTTATAGGAGATTTCTCTCCGAGTGTAGGAGCGCTTTTCGTCTCTGAGTTGTAGGAAGTTTTATCTTCCGAGTGTAGATCCGTGTTGTGGATCAAGATTATAGGAACAATGTTCCGAGGTGTAGGATTGGTTTTCAATCCGAGATAGTGGAGTATCCGAGTCTAGTGGTTTGCTAGATCGGTGAGGGAAAGTGGATGTACCCAAGGTTGGGGAACCACTATAAATCTTTTGTCATCTGTGTTTGCTTGGTTGATAATTGTGTGCATAGATCTCTAAATTTTTATTCCGTAACAAGACGCACAACTCACCTATTCACCCCCTCTATGTGATTTAGGTAGAAAACTAAACATTTTAAATTGGTATCAGAGGGAGGTTGATCATTAGAAGGTTAACACCTTGATTAGATCTGCCCCAAGTTATCTTTAAGTTATTCAAGCATGGATAGAGCCAAGGATTTTGCCAAGCTTCCCTTGTGAACAAAGAATAATTTTGCGATGTGGCAAGAAAGAATAAAATTCTTTATGGAAGATATGGATCCAAGGATATTCATGATTGTTGAACAAGGTCCTTATGTTCCCATGACTGTCTGCACTATAAATGCTACAAAGCAAGTTCCTAAGATGTTAATGGATCTCGACAAATATGAGATTGCACTTGTCTCTTTAGACAAGAAGGACAAAAATATTATAGCAAGTGCAGTCGATGATTCAATGCTGCAAAACTAGATTCACTGCCAATCTGCTAAGGAGATGTGACAGTCTTTGATCATCTTGATGGAAGGTACTCAAGAAGTAAGGGATGACAAAAGATCCCTTCTGAATCAGAAGTATGAAGCCTTCCGGCAAGGACCCAAGGACACTATTATTGACACCTTTGAGAACTTTTTCAAGATAGTCGATGGCCTATAAGTATATGGCCGGGTCTTCACCAATGGATAGCTGAATGACAAGTTTCTGAGGTCCCTAACCAAGGAATGGGTCAACAAAGTCTGTGCCATCAGAGAACTTGGCAAGCTAGTAGAGACTGATCCTCAGAACCTCTTTGGAATGCTGATGTCCTATGAACTGCAAATTAATTCCAGAAAAGCTGAAGAAGAGAAAAGTCGATTCACTGCCAAGAAGAAGTCTATCGCTCTGAAGGCAGACAGCTCAAGGATCGACAAAGCTGCTTAACCTACCCCTACACAAGTAGAAAGTGAAGAAGAATCATCTGAGCCAAGCACTTCAGGCTCAGAGCTATCTGAAAGAGAGTTCTCACTGCTCTCAAGATAGTTCAAGAAGATCTTGAACAAGAAAAAGCAATGGAGAGGCAAGGATGCCTCATACAGAAGATCACGACATGATGGTGACCAACGATAAAAGGGATCAAGTAGCCACGACAGGTATAAGTCTAAACCGAACAAACATATTTCTACTGACATAGTTTGTTATTGTTGTAATAAGTCAGGTAATGTAATTGTTGACTGCCCCCATAAGAAGAAAGAGGGTGGCCAAAGAGAGGAGAATTTATCTTCTTACCATAAGAAGAAGACATAAAGAAGCCTTATAGCCAAAGAGGGCAAAACCCTCAGCGACACTGACTCATCTGATTCAAGTGATGAAGAGAAAACCTACATTGGGCTCATGACACTTACTGACGAATAAGAAGAGCCCTAGTTTACTGGGGAGGTAAAATCTCACACACCTCTCTCTGAGTCTGATGTCTCTGATCATGATCATGAGGACAGCTCTTCTGACGATGAGTCTGAACTCATGGCCCAGTATAAGGAGTTGATCAAGGCCTACCACAAATGTCGAAAGGTCGTGAAAACTGAGGCAAAAGTGATTAAGTCCCTAAAGGCCGTAGAAAGATCTCAGAGAGAGGAAGTCATTAAGATGGACTCTCAGAGAAGACTTAGATACTGCAGTTGATGAGTTCAATAAGGCTCTCAAGCACCTCGATCTGAAATAAGAAATCATCAAGGGATTGGAAGAGTTACTTGAAGCCGAATAGAAACTTGTTGAAGGTTTCTCTAAGCCCAAGGTAGTTCTTCTTCTTATTGCTGAGTTCTCTGCTCAGACAAAGGGTGCTGACTAGGCCATGTTGAGGCTCCTAGTAAATCTTCTAGGAGGAATAAGGCTCAGCAAAAGAATAAGGTGTCCAAGAAGGTTTTTGCCAACTAACTGATCAAATAGATCGTCAATCCTTGGGATCAGATACTTATTCTTTACCGTAAGTTTGTTCAACTCCCGATAATCAATACAAACTCACAAACTCCCATCTTTATTCTTAATGAAAAGGACCAGTGCGCTCCAAGGTGACGAACTTGGACGCACATACCCTTGCTATAAAAACTCTTACAGTTGTACCTTCAACTCTATCATCTCCTTAGGCGCTATCCAATACGGAGAGTGTGACACCGGTTTGGCACCCGGCACCAGCTCAATTGAAAAATCAATCTCCTGTTGAGGAGGGGCTCCCGGGAGATCGCCTGGAATTACATCAGGATACTCAGACACCACTACAATACTGTATATACTAGGATTAGGCATTGAAGCCTGTACTGAAATGACAAACAGCTCAGCACCAGACTGAACTGCCTTAATCACCTGAAGAGCCGACATCACTATCTTGCTCGACCCTTTCTTGCCTGCAAACGTAGTCTCCCACTAAGTATTCAGTCCTAACCTAACCTGTTTTCGGTTATAGTCAATGCATGTTCGCTGCTTCGAAAGCCAGTCCATTCCAAAGATTACGTCGAACTCTACTAACGGTAGCACCGACGCTTGCAAATCGAACTCCTGATCCCCAATCCGCAACTTTACCATGCAGACTCTATCCGCGCGCATTGAGCACCCATTGGGCAACAACACATCCAGCTTGTCCTTTGCCATCGAAGAAGGGACTCCGATGAGCGATACGAATCTTTCGGAAAAGAATGAATGCGATGCTCCCATATCGAACAGGGCTCTTGCCGGATGATCGAGAATCAATACAAAGCCTAGCACCAACACTAATAAGCTAACACATACAAAGGTAATAGTTACAATAAAAAGCTAAACTATAATAAATTTAACTGATACCTGTCACCACGTCAGTTTGTTTGATGGCCACTTGCAGACTAAGGTTATAAACTCTAGGTTGGGCCAGAGCATGGTGGGATGCGGTCTACTCCGCCGCCTTCCCTTTTTCCTCATAAGTTGCTCCTTGCCTCCTTTCGGACTTTGCACGTCCGCTCCAACAATCTCTTGCAAAATGTCCCACCATTCCACAGTTGTAACAGGCTCCTAGGGCTCGACTAGGGTTTGCCCCGTCATACCAGACGAAGGGGCTGAGCTCGATGTCTTCTGCTTCTTGTTCCATCTGCGGAAACCTAACTTTGTATTTGGAACTTTAAACTCTGACTTCTTATCCACTTGGTCCTTCTTCTCTTGCACTTTCCTTGCTACCCATTCCAAAGACCGATCCGTATTTACTAAGGTTAGGAATCCCTGCGCCTTAGGCCCAGCAAGGAGTAGTTGTAGGTCGCTCTATAGACCCTCATAAAATCGGTTGGTCTTCCTCTCTTCTTCAGTAAACATAGCACCAGTATAACGACCTAACCGAGTAAACTCGTGGAGATACTCATCCACGCTACTCGCTCCCTGAGTCAATCCAAGGTACTTATTCTCCATCTCAAGCTTCTGGGCAGAAGGTAGGTATCTGGCCAAGAACAACCTTGAGAATTCCTCTATTGGTACGTCAGCAAGTTGTCTTCCCACTAAGAGATGAACCTCCAACTTGTCCCACCACATCCTTGCCTCACCGGCCAATAGGAAGGTCGCTATTGTGGTCTTATGCCACTCTGCAGTTTCTGTGGCGGTCATGAACCTCTTCATTGTAGAGAGCCAATCCTCAGCTTGAGTTGGCATTCCCAACCCATCGAAAACCGGAGGATTAAAGTCCATCACGTGCTTGAGCTGTTTCTCTATGGCTCTTCTTGGTGTTACCGGATCAACTGCACCACGCTCTACTACTACCGACACTGCCACTCTAATCGGTTCTTGCTCATTAACAGGTGGTGCGTGCTGCACTTGCTTGGTATTTATATAGGTAAAAACTGCTTCAGCCACCAATCTGATGGTTTCTGCTGAAGGAAGTGTTGTAGGCACGTCTCTTAGTACACTACTTTCTGCTGATTGTGGACGCTCCGATTGCCCCTCACCTCTTCTAAACACCTATAATAGTATAAACCCTTGATTATGCGACACACAAATTGCTAAAAGCAATCATTGGAACACTTAGGTTCCCAAAACAAATGTATTTTTTCATTCTTCAGTGGACATTCATGGGTTCTTTTATGTTATAACGATGACGCACATACATGTGCTCACCACCCCTTAAAAGAATTCGCCCACGAATTCGATTACAGACGACCGGTACCCTAGTTTGATACCAAATTGTAACACCCCCATCCATCGTATGGCATATGAAAGTATCTAGTGTCGACTAAAACCACCTATGGGGGGGGGGGGGAATAGGTGACGTGCAGTCTTTTGCGGAATTATATTAACCTGCACAAATTAACAAACACAACACAGAAAAACACACAAAAAGTTATAGTGGTTCCCCGATTTAGGTACATCCACTTTCCCCCTTCGACCTATCTCCCACTAAGGGACGACTTGGTCACTTCACCAAATGGATTCAAATCCAATCCTCACACTACGGAAGGAACCCTTCCAACAACGGAGTCACAACTCCACCACCACGGGTTGCACCCAACCCTTACAACTAGGAATAAAAATTCCTTTACAACAAAACCAAAAATAGAAGGAATAAGAAAATACAAACAACGCTTTTGGAGTTACCGATGTCCTTCTTCGATCGTTGAAGCTTTCTTGAAAGATACGAAGAGTCCACAATCGGAGTACTCTCTTGGAGAGGATCTTGTCAAGATTGGTGACGACAAGTGATTTGCGGCGGCGATGCTTTGTAGATCCAAACTTCTTGACGAAGCAAGCAAGGTCTACGAACGATCTCAGTCGGATCAGTCGTCTCAATCGATTCGGAATGAAGAACAAACCTCGTTCAATGAATCGAGAGACAAGAGATCTCAAGAGAGATGCGTGAGATGCACTGCTAGCCTCGATACTATCGTCGGAAGATCAAAGAAGCTCTGAGATTTGCGGCGGCGACGAGCTTACGAGCGGCGACAGCGATCGGCGATTTTCAGCGATCTGTTAGGGCACGGCGTCAGCTTTTTGATTTTGCGTGAATGAGTTATTGTAGAGGTTCAAAATACGTATGTATATATACCCGAGCCAACCCTAAAAGACCGTTGTGGGACCCACAAGGAGAAACCCTTGCCCCGGCCGAAACAGCGCACGGTCTTTTGGTTCGGTCCAGCGAACAGACGAAAATTGCCTAAGGCAAAATCGGTGAGAATCATTGGTGATTCCCGTCGAAGTCGGCGGGAATCACTCACGATTCCCGTCGATTCTGCCTTGGCCGAATTCCAGTTGCAAAGCTTGTCAGCCGGTGGGAATCGGCTGGAATGCAACCTGATTCTCGTAAAATCGCCGGGAATTAGAACGATTCCCGTCGAAGTCGGCGAGAATCACTTGGTGATTCCCGTCGATTCTGCCTTAGCAGAATTTCTGTAGGAAAACAGTCATCTGGAAGAGGTCGGCGGGAATGCAGATTGATTCTCGCCGAATCGACGAGAATCACAAGTGACTCCCGTCGAAGTCGGCGGGAATGACTTAGTGATTCCCGTCGATTTTAACTTAGACGATTTTTCTCTTCCTTTCTATGAACTTGGTCTTTGACCCATCTTTGCTCCTCTTCTGCTCTTGATATATCTCGACCCTATACTTGAAAATAAGTACACTCCAATAGAAAGAGCACACATGAGTCAACACACTTATCTGCTCAACGAGGGATTACGTTGTGCAGACCCGTGTATATTGACCCACTGCACCCTGACATTGGTGTGTAATTAGCAAGGAATAGCTGCAAGCACAACTTGATAAAAAATCATCAAATACATTGTCAATTCAACTTAGCTTGTTCAGGGGCTTCTTCAAATCAGGTATATTGTGGATATAATACCCAACAATCTCCCCCTATTTGAAGAAGCCTAAACCTTACAAGCTAAGGTGAATAGAACATATTGGAATGAAAATCATAAACAAAAATTTAGTTAAGAGTGAAATTCATTCCCATTTTCCTGAGAGCATAATTAATATTGGAAGCCACCTTAGCCTTAGCTGAGAAAGTAATCTCCCCTTTTTCGGCTTCTACAAATCTGGGACTTCACTTGGAGCCAAATGCTCCTCCTCAGTTCTTGCATCCATGCTCGATCTTGAGTTCCTTGCTGATGCTCCCCCTTGATCCAAGAGCCTTGAGCCCTTAAGTCTTCAATCTTCATAGTTCAACATACCAAGTTCAGTTTTGAAGAGACTGAACTTGGCCTCGTCTAGGGGCTTTGTGAATATATCTGCAATCTGCTTATCCGTGGGGACATAGCAGAGAGAGATATCTTTGTTTTCCACATGCTCCCGAATGAAATGGTAGCGCACTTCAATATGCTTTATTCTGCTGTGCGACACAGGATTGTTCGCAATTGCAATTGCGCTCGAGGAGTCGCAATACATCGGAACTTCTCTGAACTGCAAGTCATAATCTTCGAGTTGATTTCTGATCCATAGAAGTTGTGCGCAACAGCTGCCTGCTGAGATGTACTCAGATTCAGCCGTGGAGGTTGCGTCACAGTTCTGCTTTTTACTGTTCCATGAAATAAGCCTTCGTCCGAGGAATTGGCGCGTCCAGGAAGTGCTTTTCCTATCATCCCTGCTTCCTGCAAAGTCAGCATTTGAAAAGCCCATCAGCTCGACATCATTGTTTCTTGGGTACCACAAGCCAAGATTTGGTGTACCTTTAAGGTATCTAAGAATTCACTTTGCAGCGACATAATGAGATTCCTTAGTGTTCACCTGATATCTGGCACAAACGCATGTGGAAAACATAATATCTGGTCTACTAGCAGTAAGGTAGAGTAGGGATCCAATTATGCTTCTGTATTTGGTTTCATCAAAAGGTTTCCCATTCTCATCCTTGTCCAGAGACACAATGGATCCTATTGGAGTCCTCATAGAGGTTGCATTCTCCATTCCGAATTTCTTGAGGAGTTCATTTGTGAACTTCGTCTGAGAAATGAAAATTCCATCCTCAGATTGTTTCACTTGAAGTCCCAAGAAATACTTTAGCTCCCCCATGCTGCTCATTTCAAACTTTCCTTGCATAAGTTTAGAAAACTTCTTGCAAAGATTGTTGTCCGTTGAGCCGAATATTATGTCATCGACATAGATTTGCACCAGCAAGATCTTGCCTTTGACTTCCCTAAGAAACAACGTCTTATCTATTTTTCCTCTCGAGAACTTGTTCTCAAGAAGAAAACTAGATAGAGTCTCATACCAAGCTCTAGGAGCTTATTTTAAGCCATATAATGCTTTATTAAGAAAAATAAACATGATTAGGAAATGAGGGATTAACAAAACCTGGGGGTTGTGCGACATATACTTCCTCTTTCAAATTTCCATTTAGAAATGCAGATTTCACGTCCATTTGATAGACAGTGAATCCTTTGTGAGAGGCATATGCTAGGAACAATCTGATCACCTCCAGCCTTGCAACTGGTGCAAAGGTTTGGTCGAAGTCAATCCTCTCCTCCTGTCTGTAACCTTGAACCACCAGTCTAGCCTTGTTCTTGATGATGACACCGAGTTCATCCAGTTTGTTTCTGATGATCCACTTCGTGCCGATCACATTCTGGTTCTTTGGTCTGGGAACAAGCATCAAGACATTGCATCGTTCGAATTGATGCAGTTCATCTTGCATGGCCAATATCCATGACGTATCTTTGTTCGCTTCGTCGAACTTCTTTGGCTCAACCTGTGACAGAAAACTAAGGTGCAAAATCTCGTTAATTGTACCTCTCCGAGTTCTGACATCGTCACGAGGATCTCCTATCATCTGATCTCTTGGATGATCCCTCACGTGTCGGAGCTCTAAGAGTCTGGCATCTTGAGCTCTGACAGCTTCTCGGGCTTCTCCTTCTTCTGGGAGATTTTCTCCATCCTGATCGTCAACTTCTCCAGTTGGCGTTAAGGTGGAAACCTTGACGTACTTGGGAGTTGCACCTTTTGCAGTCTCATCGAGACCTAGCTGTTCAAGCCTTGCACCTGAATATTCAAGAATGCCACTGGAAGAATTGCTATGAAGCAAGCTTACTTCATCAAAAACAACATTAATGGACTCCTCTACCACTAGGGTTTTCTTATTGAAGACCCTATATGCCCGACTATGGCTACTATAGCCCATGAAGATGCCTTCGAAGCATTTTTCTCCGAATTTAGTACGTGGGTACTTCCCATTATTGAGTACATAGCATCTGCAGCCAAAAATCCTTAAATAGGACATTGTCGGTTTCATGCCATTACGTAGCTCATAAGACGTCTTACGATGATTCTTGTTGATCAATGCCCAGTTCTGCACATGACAAGCCGTATTGACACTCTCTGCCCAGAAGTACTCTGGAAGAGAAGCGTCACTCAACATTGTCATACATGCTTCAATGAGCATTCTATTTCTCCTCTCCGCAACTCCGTTTTGCTGATGAGTACGCGGGGAGGAAAACTCATGAAAGATACCATGTTCTTCACAGAATCCTGTCATAGCACCAGACTCGAATTCTGTTCCATGGTCACTTTTGATTTTGACCACGGAGCAGTTAAATTCGTTCTGAATCTGCTTGATAAAATTAGTTAAGATGTCAAATGTATCTGACTTTCGTTTCAAGAAGAACACCCACATAAAATGAGAGTGATCATCAACAATCACTAGCATATACGATTTGCCTCCTAAGTTATGAACTTGCACTGGATAGAACAAGTAAATATGCAAAAGATAGAGACATTTGGAGGAGTCTTTGTCTGCAATGCCCTTAAAGGTAGCCCGAGTCTGTTTGCCCTTCTGGCATGTAGGACAAGGGTTATCTTTGATGCACTTAATAGTAGGGGCATCCCTTACTAAATCCTTGGAAAACAACATATTAATTGTCTTGAAATTAAAATGTGCTAATCTCTTGTGTCATTGTTCACAAAGAGATGCACTGCCTTTTGCTACTAGGCACACAAGGGTAGAAGTGTCTAAGCTAAGAAAATCTAAGCAAAAGATATTTCTGCTCCTAATGCCAGTTAATACCGTCTCCGAAGAGGCACACGATATTATCAAGCACTTATCCTTGTAGAACTTAACGTCGTATCCTTTATCACACAACTGGCTTACACTGATCAGGTTATGGTTTAACCCTTCAATAGAGGCCACGTCAGTGATAGAGCATACACCGTTGGAAATCATATCATAACCTCTGGTGACTCCTTCATCAGATCTTCCAAAGATGACTTTGGGTCCATTTTCGACTGGGGAATAATCACGCAACAGGCTTCTTTTCTCGATCATATGTCAGGAACATCCACTGTCCAAGTACCAGATAGGCGTTTTGGTGGCCTTTGGACATACCTGCAAAATAGAATTAGTTTCCCTTAGGAACCCAATCGAACTTGGGTCCTAGATTCCTTGTTAGCACACTACCCCTCGGGTGGTTAACCCTACGAGTTGTCGGCCTCGCATTGCTAACATGAGGAGTCACATTGAATCTTTGATTAAACCAGCAATCAACGGCAAAGTGACCAACTTTGTCACAGCACCAATAGTCAAACCTATTGTACCGTTTCCTAAGCTCCTGCTTCACCCTTCGAATGGTGGGTCTAGCCGGGGCCTTGGATCTGGAGATGGAGGCATCATGATGACAGCAGTCACACGATTTCTTCACTTCATGTTCCTTCAGTATAACAAGCTTGGCCTTTGGTGCCTGCTTCCTATTATGGCCGCTAGAGAAGTGGCCATAATTCTCCACTTGGATTTCCTCATAAGGTTCCTTGAAGACACTCTCACCGTAGTTTCGGGGGAAGGTCCAACCATCATACCGGCTCTTGGGCTTTTCAACCGAGGTCAGGATGAAGTGGCCATAGGTTGACTCAAAGTCCTGCTCATTGCAAGGAAAGCCAGGCTTTCTGAATGTAACAGGATCGAGTGGGGCCTTTCCCTTTTCTTGCAGCAGAGGCCTTCTTAGCAGCCTTATTTTTTCTCTATTTTCTGTTTCTCCTAGATGATTTACCAGGCACACCCACATGCCCTAAGCCAGCCCCCTTAGCCTTAGCCGAGAATTCATCAACCAGAGGAAGAACGGTCTTGGGCAAGGAGAAGCTTTTGACAATCTTCCTTTCTGCCGCAAGCTGTTCTTCCAACTTATTGAATTCTTCCTGTTTTTTGTCAAGGAGCCTTAGAGACTCTGAGTGCTCAGAAGTAAGGTCCAGGTGTTCCTGTCGGAGAGAAATAAAGCTAGTGATCTCTTCTCTTAGGGACACACCCTCAGCCTTAAGGAATTTGACTTCCTTTTTCTGAGCCCTCAACCTCTTGCGACATTCCTCAAAGGTATTGAGCAGAAGCTCATACTTTTTGAGGAGCTCAGCTTCACGGGCAGATGGGCTGTCCTCGAGATCATCATCAGAAGACTCAGAGTCAGAGTCAGAGAGGGGGGTACGATATTTTACATTCCCAGTAAATGGGGGGCAGTCTCCTTCTGAGTCAGAGCGACCCATTAGCCCGAAGTAGGCTTCCTCATCATCACTGGAGTTTGACGAATTAGATTCACTCAGTGTCTTTGGCTTTTTGGCAATCTATCTCCTCTCCTTCTTCTTATCTCTAGAGGACCTGTGCTCCTCTCCCTTCCCCTTATCTCTCTTGCTTTGGTGGCAGTCAGCAATGACGTGGCCTGGCTTATTGCATCCAAAGACAATAATGTCATCAGAGCGATGTTTGTTCTGTTTGGATTCATACCTGTCAGAAGAATAATTCTTCTTCTGATGTCTGGAGGAGGAGTCGTCTCTCTTTCTTTGATTCCTCAACTTGAGGAACTTCTTGAACTCTCGAGTGATGAGGGTGAAGTCTTATTCAGATAGCTCTGAGCCAGAAGAGCATGGCTAAGAGTCTTCTTCCTCATCCTTTTTTCGAGAGAGGGACGAGGCTACACCCTTGCCTTTCCTTAAGTGATTGGCTTTCAGGGCCACAGTCTTTTCTCTGGAAGCGGCTTTATCGGCTTCTTCTTCAGCTTTCTGGTGTTCAGCTGAAGCTCATAGGACAAAAGTTTCCCAAATAGAATCTGGGGATCAGTTTCTGCCAGCTTGCCAAATTCTCTGATGGAGAAGATCTTGGTGTCTCATTCCTTAGTAAGGGATCTAAGGAATTTGTCATTTAGTTCACCAGCGGTGAACACTCTGCCATAACCCTTCAGGGCATTGACGATCTTCAGGAAGTTCTCGATTGTCACTCCAATTTCTTCCTTGGGACCTTGCATGAAGGCCTCATACTTCTAGTTTAGAAGGGATCTTCGATCATCCCTTACTTCATTTGAACCTTCCATCAGAATGATCAGGAAGTGCCATATGTCCTTGGCAGTCCTGTAGTTGCAGAAAATCTGCATCATGGAATCATCGACGACGCTTACTAGAATTTTCTGAGCTTTCTTGTCAAGTCCGACAAGCACCATCTCATCCTTATCCATTTCGGAGAGTTTCTTGGGCACTTTCTTTGTTGGATCAATGGTGGAGGCCTTAATGGGGATATAAGGTCCCTCCTCCACTATCATGAAGAGTCGGGGGTCGACTGCTTCCATGTAGTACCTGATCCTTTCCTACCAGATAGGAAAGTTCAGCTTTGTGCACACTGGGATCTTCCCAGAATACATGAGTCCGTCCATTTCAGAGATCTTCTTTCTTCTTGACACTAGACACGGGATCTTACTCAAGGTGTTAACCTTATTGATGAGCAACCTCCCTCTGATACCACTTTAAAGTATCTAGTGTCGACTAAAACCACCTATGGGGGGGGGGGAATAGGTGAAGTGCAGTCTTTTACGGAATTAAATTAACCTGCACAAATTAACAAACACAGCGCAGAAAAACACGCAAAAAGTTAAAGTGGTTCCCCGATTTGGGTACGTCAACTTTCCCGGTTCGACCTATTTCCCACCAAGGGACGACTCGGTCACTTCACCAAATGGATTGAAATCCAATCCTCACACTACGGAAGGAACCCTTCTAACAACGGAGTCACAACTCCACCACCACGGGTTGCACCTAACCCTTACAACTAGGAATAAAAATTCCTTTACAACAAAACCAAAAATAGAATGTATTAGAAAATACAAACAACGCTTTTGGAGTTTCCGATGTCCTTCTTCGATCGTTGAAGCTTTCTTGAAAGAAGCGAAGAGTCCAAAACAAGAGTACTCTCTTTGAGAGGATCTTGTCAAGATCGGCGGCGGCAAGTGATTGCGGCGGCGATGCTTTTTAGATCCAAACTTCATGATGAAGCAAGCAAGGTTTACAAACGATCTCAGTCAAATCAGTCGTCTCAATCGATTCGGAATTAAGAACAAACCTCGTTCAACGAATCGAGAGACAAGAGATCTCAAGTGGGATGCGTGAGACACACTGCTAGCCTCGGTACTGTCGTCGGAAGATCAAAGAAGCTCTGAGATCTGCGGCGGCGACGAGCTTGCGAGCGGCGACAGCGATCGACGATTTTCCGCGATCTGCTTGGGCACGACGTCAGCTTTTTATTTCGCGTGAATGAGTCACTGTAGAGGTTCAAAATACGCATGTATATATACCTGAGCCAACCCTAAAAGACCGTTGTGGGACCCACAAGGAGAAACCCTAGCCCCGGCCGAAACAGCGCACGGTCTCTTGGTTCGGTCCAGCGAACAGACGAAAATTGCCTAAGGCAAAATCGGCGAGAATCATTGGTGATTCCCGTCGAAGTCGGCGGGAATCACTCACAATTCCCGTCGATTCTGCCTTGGTCAAATTCTAGTTGCAAAGCTTGTCAGCCGGTGGGAATCGGCGGGAATGCAACCTGATTCTCGTCGAATCGGCGGGAATCAGAACGATTCCCGTCGAAGTCGGCGAGAATCACTTGGTGATTCCCGTCGATTCTGCCTTAGCAGAATTTCTGTAGGAAAACAGTCATCCGAAAGAGGTCGGCGGGATGCAGATTGATTCTCGCCAAATCGACGAGAATCACAAGTGACTCTCGTCGAAGTCGGCGGGAATGACTTAGTGATTCCCATCGATTTTAACTTAGACGATTTTTCTCTTCCTTCCTATGAACTTGTTCTTTGACCCATCTTTTCTCCTCTTCTACTCTTGACTTATCTTGACCCTGTACTTGAAAATAAGTACACTCCAATAGAGAGAGCACACATGAGTCAACACACTGATCTGCTCAACGAGGGATTACGTTGCGCAGACCCGTGTATATTGACCCACTATACCCTTACATTGGTGTGTACTTAGCATGGAATAGCTGCAAGCACAACTTGATAGAAAATCATCAAATACATTGTCAATTCAACTTTGCTTGTTCAGGGGCTTCTTCAAATCAGGTACATTGTGGATACAATACCCAACAGCATATAACAGAAGTTCCAGCTTGAACCCGACGCCATATACCACGGACAGTCAGAGGGGTTATAGAATAATACCAAGTTATCAACTACTCGTCATAACAAAGAGCATTCAAGCGGAAGCTTTTAAACAATTAATAGAACCCAAAATTTGAACAAGCATGACATGAATGTCCACTATCAAAAATAGGAATGAAATAAAACGAATACATAGAAGAGTACACGACCTTATGGCCATACAAAGTTTCTCATAACAAGGTAATGTCTTACAAAAATCGGCTCGCAGGCCGGCCACACATGGCAGAAAGTAAAAATTGCAGTTCACTTCGGCCTTCCAGAGCCTGAACAACAGCTTAGGCTTCAACCCGCTACTTGGCGCTTCGTTCCGCAGCACCTGCAAGCAATTATTCCACCGCACCTGCAAGCAATTATTCCACCGCATGGTGGCAAACAGAGCAATGGTCAGCTAAAGCTGACCAAATTATAACGACCCCGCCCCCTTATTAGGGATGGCGGTGCTCCTTCCCTTCATATCGTTATCCCAGCTAAATAACAAAGTGCAAATAAAGACTTTTCCACAGGTGTAGGCTCGCTCAGCCAAACACCCCGTGCACTCAGGGAATATTCACGGTGAATCCGGTCAATTCCGGGGCTTCACCACCATCCTTAGGATGGCAAGCAATATGAGTATTTTTGAGTTCTTCCGACCGTATTCCAAGGCTCCCGACTATGCCAACGGCCAGTTCCACTTTAGGGCCTCTATCAATGAACCACATAGCCCAGATCCGTATCCACCCACCCGTTGCCCATGCCGCCTAGTCACTTTAATACGTACGCACGGGCCAAGCATAACCCAGATCCTAAATCATTTCCAATCAACACATAACCCAGTTATGTTCAAGGCTGACTCCATGGCCGCTAAGTTAGCAGAATTACGTTTCCGCCCAGTTTTCCGGGTGTGCCTTGGAGTTAATCTCCAAGGATCCCTATCGCAATCTACCGCGTAGAAACCCAAAAACAATGCACGGAGTCTTCTCCGGCTATTCATGCAATACAACATCGCCGATCCAGACAAACACATCATGGTAAGCTTCACACACAATGCATATGCCCGTACTTTAATTCCGGACTCTAACAAGGGGGACTTCACATATATTCCCCAAGGAACACCGAGCACTCACCGCACACTCGCGGGAGCGGGTTTTCCCATGCAAAGGAAGAAAAGCTTCAAGTGCTCAAGTTGAAAATCGTTACCCTTGAAGTCCGCTTAGGCGCCAAGAAAAACTAGTCGGATAGAAAGCTTCGCAAAGGAATTCTCTCCACGGATCTGGTCTCAGTTCTAAGAGTGGTGCTCCGATGCTCCACCGGCGGCCGGATTCCTCCCTTCATTCTTCCTTGATCTCTTCTCTCTCTAACTTCTTAGAAAGAGGGAGTTAAAGATGGAATTAGGAATAAAACCTCTAATCTCGGATTAGACACCAGCAAGAACTCATCTAGGCCGTTGGATCTTATTTAAAGAAAACGAACGGCTCAGATTAGCCTGAAAACTTTATTCCTGGGCCGAACACGGCTTTGCACACGGCCAAGTTCCCGGTCGTGTGCCTCGATCCAGCCACTCAAATCGAGTACACAAAAGGAAACGGGTTGGGACACGCCCGTGTCCCAACCTGACATGCCCGTATCGGGTCATCGACATGCCCATGACTAGAGGTCGTGTAACCAATAACCGCCATTCAAACAGTCACGTCTCTTGGTGGACACGGGTGACGACATGCCCGTGTCGGATTTGACACGCCCGTGTCAACCAGTCCACGGCCGTGTTTGAAAGTCGATACAAAACTCAGAAAATTCCAGAGAAGTACACGGCCATGTGACATTCCCGTGTCTCATGCCGTGTGCACTTACATGCCCTGGGACACGCCCATGTCCCAGGCCATGTCCTTCACTGGACGACCTGAGAATGACATGGTCGTGTGATATGCCCATGTCACAGGCCGTGTTCACCCTACATAGATCAAAACTTGGTACAAACACCGCCCGTTTCAACTCTAAATTTCGAGGTGTTACATCATGAGCTGGTAGGACTCTCTCAAATTAACAAAGCCAAAGATTAAGGAAAGGATCCTTCTCAATTTTCAACCATGTCTTTATTCAGAAAAGATGAACTTCAAAGGTATGGAAAGGCAAATATTTTTTTAATGTTGATGATTATATGAAACTACATCCATAAGCTGTAGTACCCAGAGCAACTTCTATCAACATCATTGGTGCATCTCACATGACAATGTCTAGGAAAGAAGCTTCTAATCCAAACAGAGAAATCATCTTCAGATAGCCTGCTGAGAAGCTAGAGAAAGCAAATCCTCAGCAGAAATAGTGATTTTGTTTGTGTTTTATTCTTATTTTTGAACTCTATAATGGTCAATCATGAAGCACATCTTGTAAATATCTGCTGAATGTTTTAATTTTGTCAGATATATGTTTTCATTCTTTATGACTGTTTTTTTTTTTCCTTTAGTGACCTCACCCAAATAGGGGGAGATTGTTGGATTCATAGCTGGAATTTGGGTAGGTTCACTAAATTAGGGTAAGTCTGACCCACCTTGTATAGCCATGGTAAAGTCTAGTAGTCCTAGAGTTTAGGCTAATTATTTAGATTCAACCTTCATGGACCAGCCAGCAGAGGACCTCAGCAACTCAGACTTAGAAGATTCAGAGAACAGATTGTTCAGTTCGAAGTTCTTCGAACTCAGCTTAACGATCGTCGATCTCAGATCGACGAACTCAGAGTTATCTCTCTGAGCTGAGCTCGATAATATTCTAGCTCAGGTCGATGATAAGTTTTCTTCAGACAGATTCTCAGCTCGACTATCTCAGAGTATAGATTTGGCAAGTCATTCTCAGTACGCAGTTTGTAGAGCTCAGGTCGAAGAACTGGAATTCTCAGGTCGACGATCTTAGAACTCATGTCGATGAATTCCATTCAGAGGTCGACGATTTCTTTCCTGCTCCAGAATGAGAAGTTTTCTTCCTTCTGTCCCTTACTTTCTATATTATTTAGTAGTAATATACCTGAGTAATTAATGCTCATATTCTTTTGAATATAGCCATTATTTGCAGTATTAATTATGGTATTCATCAGGATAATTACTTGCCTATTTTATTAGGGATAGTTGGGCAAAATCATTTATGACACACATTCCAGCCATTTGTATTCTCGAAATTAGTCAGCAATTAATGCTTGAATTCAAAAGTCAAAGGACAAATTGACTCCAGAATATAAAAGAGTATTCTCTTTTCAGTCGGGCATCGATCAGCCCCAAAAAGAGACAAAAATCAAATAGAGAACTGATTGCACACGAGAAAATACAGAGACAGAGACAAAACCTTCAGAACTCTCTCACAGTGCAATCTACTTTCATCCTTGTCAATCCTGAAATTTGAAGAAGAACATTAATCACAAATCAAGAGTCTTCTTCATCTTAAGAGCCTGGAATCTTCAGAGACATTCTTTCAATATCTATATACTGGATTCCTGGTTATTGACAAAACAAGGCTGAATACCTACACCCTGAAGCAAAGCTCTAGTCTTCCTGAACCATTCAACTTCTCAGGGGGAGCTTTGTCAACATCAAAGATCCACTAGTCTTCTCTATTGATTAGAGAAGGAGAAGACACCATCACCTCCTCTCACATACTGTAAAAGGGTTTTAACTCCCTTCAAAAGTTAGCCACTTGGTTGTCAAGTCACCTGATCAAAAGACTTGTTTGGTTTTTGGGCACCTGATCTAAAGCCTAAAGGGTTGTGATATCTCCCTACAAATAGATATTATTGTGGCAGTCACCTGATCAAAACCTGCTAGTGGATTCCTACCAGGGTGGTAGAAGAGTGGATGTACCTAGTTGGGGAACCACTATAAAATTCTTGTGTTGTCTGGTTGTGATCATTTTCTGTTTTGTTCTTGCCGTGGCTGTTATAGACAAAATATCTTAAGCTATTTTTTCTTTTCTTTATATATTATTGGTATCACCTACTTTCACTCTAATATAAAAGTTTAAAATAGCCAAAATTTTTAATACTCTATCCACCCCCCCCCCCCTCTAGAGTAAGTCAGATCTAACCCCTCCTTTCTGGTGGAATTAAATTAGCCATAATGTATTAAGCAATCTGTTCCTGAGTTTCTTCTTCACTATCTTCATCAATAATCTGTTAAGAGGGATGTGATATATCCTCTTGTGTTAGGATTAAGTCATCCATTTTCTCATACAGATTTGGTACCTACAAATTTTCTATTGTAGAAGAATCCTTCTCCTTATAAAACATGTTAGTATCATCAAAAGTTACATGTACAGATTCTTCCTTTTTGAGAGTTGATTTATTATACACCCTATAAGCCTTGCTAACTTGGGAATATCGAAGAAAAATTCCCTCTACAGCTTTGGCTTCAAACTTTCTAAGATATTTCTTGTCATTATTGTGAATATAACATATACAACCAAATACTTTAAACTAGTTTATTTTAGGTTTCTTCCCTTTGAGTAATTCATAGGGGGTCTTACCCTTTAGCTTATGAATTAGACTTCTATTCGGAACATAATTTGCTATGCTTACTGCCTCTACCCAAAAGGATAGGGGCAAGTAAGCATCTGTAAGTAATGTCCCTGTAGATTCAATTAGGGTTCTATTTTTCCTTTAAGCTACCCCATTTGGTTGAGGAGTTCTAGGTGCAGAAAATCAATGTATAATACCTTCCTTCTCATAGAATTCTTGTATAAGAAGAGATTCAAACTCAGGTCCATGATCATTTCTGATCAATACAACTTTAGAAGAGTACTCAATCTGGATGCTCTTAAGAAAGTCTATAAGAACTTTAAAGTTATCTGACTTGTTTTTAAGAAAGAAAACCCAAGTGAATCTAGAGAAATCATCAACAATAACTAAATAAGGTCCATATGTAGTAATTACAAGATTCTGGGTGAATCACTTTTATTAATTGATTTGAAAATATTTTTAGTTTGCTTGCCTAATTGACATGCCCTGCAAGGTCCTTCCTTCTTGTAGGAGCCAGAAGGTAGTCCTATGATAAGGTTGTCTTTCGATAATTTAGCTATGGTCCTAAGGTTTACATGACCTAATCTCTTATGCAAAAGTTCACTAGTTTTACCAATTTGATTGAACAAAAAGATTTCTGATTTAGAAGAATTAAAATTAACTAGATAAATATTACCTTGTCTAATTCCAGTTAAAACAATTTTGTTTTTATCAGAAGTAATTGAACATAAACACTTATTAAATGTTACCTGATAACCTTCATCACATAGTTGGCTAAGAGAGATGAGGTTATGCTTCAGATAACTTACATATGCAACCTTCTTGAATGTGACTGCTCCAATCTTGCCATTCCCATATCCTTCTGTTTGTCCATAATTGGAGTCTCCAAAAATATCTTTGGGCCCAAGCTTTGCTTTGAAGTCACGTAGGTTAGCCTTTGAACCTGTCATGTGTTTTGAGCAACCACTATTCAAATACCATTATTCCCCTGTGGTAGGATATTCCTTTACCTGTATAAAAATAGATTAGTTGTTTTTGACCCAGCGTACATTGGGTCCTTGATTTCTTTCAAAAGAATAACTAGAGATATAAGAGCAATCAGGTTGATCCTTATAACCCAATAGATGATATCTCTTAGGAGGGATTATCCACTGAGTAAAAGGATTAACAAATTTTGGTATTTGATTATTATTTTGATAAGGATTAAAGTTTCTGTTTTGAAAATGTGAGTTTGACGAATTTAGTTGAGTTCGTTGATTAGAGTTTGATGAAAAGTATTGATTTCGTCGATCTCGGTTCACATAATGATAATACTCATTCCCTGCGTTCCACGATCGTTGATCTCTGTTCTACAAAATATGTTGATTTTGTCGAGCATCCTTTGTTGAGTAATCATACAGAATTTCTGGGTTCAAAGTTCGTCGATCGCCGTTCGACGCATAATACTGATTTCATCGATCTCGGTTCGACGAAATTTGTTGAACATCGTTTTTATGATATTTTTTATTTTTCTTTGATTTAGTCTTTGGTAAAATTCCAGTATCTTTATATGTAAGTTATAATATGTCTTTCTCTTTTCCTTTAGCAGATATGAATTTAATTGGTTTAGATAAGATATTTTTCTCAAAAATATAAGGCTGACTAGATGAAGCTCCCAAGCCCAGTTTGCCATTTAGCCTTGCATTTACTGTGCTTATGATATTCATCAATTTGATACTTCTCTCATTAAGGGATTCTTCAAATTGCTTAGTCTCAGATAATTTAGTTTCTAAGGAAAATATTTGATTTTTAACAGTTTTTAAATTTTCTTAAAGTTTTAAGTTTTCAAAAGAAACATTTTCAAATTCAATTAGTTTCTCTCTGAGAAGTTTGATTTCCTTCTTAGATTTAATCAAATCTTTACATAATAATTTGAAATCAATTTTAAATTGTTCTGAATGAAAATCAAAGGTTGAGATTACCTGATCTTCTTCTGATTTAGATTCAGATTCTTCTTCAGAATTATTGCATTAGGTATTGATTGCCATCAAACAAATTTCTTTTGCTTTTGCTTCGTCTTCATCTTCACTGGAACTGGATGAAGATTCTGACTCAGATTCACTCCATGTTTCAGCAACAAATCTTCTTTCCTTCTTTTTGTATTTGTTGTAGGAGGGCTTGCTGGAATGTTTCTTGGAGTCTTTCTACTTTCTTTCTTTTGTCTTTCTTCTGGTTCTCTGGACATTCTAGAAGTATGTGTCCAGGTTTCCTGCACTAAACACAGACAATCTCTTTAGTAGGAGTCTTGTCATACCTTGGCTCATCATCATTTATGGAAGATCTTCTCCTGAAGTCCTTCCTTGCCATCTTGTAAAATCTCTTAGTCTCGAGACTCAATAAATCTTTATTGTCTGGAATGGCTTCTATTTCTTCAGTTGTTTTAAAAGCAATGCTTTGCTCTTTCCTAACTGAAGTAGAGGTTCTTTGTTCAGCTTCATTGGTCTTCATGAGCACCTCATAGGATTTGAGCTTGCCCAACAAGGTCTTTGTAGAGATTTCATTTTGGATTTTGGCTTCTTTGATTGGCCAGATCCTAGATTCCCATGTGCTAGGGAAGCATAAAAGGATCTTGTCATTTATCTCTGTCTCTGAGATGTTCTTGTCAAATAATTTTAGCTCATTGACTATAAGGCAGAGTCTATTGTATATATCAGCAACTGATTCTGCTTCTTCCCTCATGAAATTCTCATACTGAGAGATCAGATGTGATCTCCTGTCTTTCCTTTCACTTGTAGATCCTGCAACCATCCCTTTAAGGGAATCCTAGATATCCTTGGCTGAAGTGCATTCAGCAACTTTCTAGAATATGTAATCATACATAGTTTGATCCAAAATGTTCATGGCTTTGGTATCTACAATTTTCAGCTTCTTCTGATCCTCTGTCCACTCAGGTGGTGGTACAGCTGAGGTGCTTTTTGATGCAGATGGATTAGGGGGTCTTGAAAAAAAAGAATTATAATTTCTTCATAAATAGAATTCATATAGAGCCTAATCCTTGCCTTCAAAAGTGCAAACTTATTCAAGATTGCACAATGGAGGTCAAGTTCTTGAAAACTCTTTCTTTTATGTCAAGAGAAAGGGAGCAAACTAGAGTAAATGAGATCTATGATGCGTGGAAATCGGCAAACGCATCAGTCGCACAAGTAATAAAATTTGGTAATAAATCCCTGAAAGTCGGTCTCTTTAGGAATGCAATTAGCATAGAACGGCGACAGTTCAGAAAAAATTGTTATGAGGGTTATACATAGAAAAGATTAAAAAGGGGGCTTGTGAGATTGTGGTTTCTTGATCTAATAAACTAATTAATACTATGCGGGTCGAAGGCACCGCTTCGCAAAGTGAGGTGAGTGTATCGGCCGCGATGTCGAACTTCGGTTGTGCGAGTGGATGGAAAGCTAATGGATGGAAGTGTTCCTGTGCGGAGTGCGATCGGGTGAAACAAGTGTATGGAGTGGATGTGGAGTGGGCAAGGCGCATTCACAACACACAACTAAAAAGCACAAAGTAACTACAACAGTTTAATTAGAGATCAAATACAAATGTAGTTCGTTATAAAGTCAATCATTCCATACAATGGAGTAAGGGGAAGAGGAGTAAACCACTAGAGGGTGAAGGTCCACCGCAGGTCGTGGCCGGAATAGCGAGTTTTCAATCTGCTTCCGAGCTCAGTCTAAGGAGGCTTTCGGTACCGAAAAGCTGTCACCTCGAAGGCCTTTGAGTCTGTTCTCTAGGTCGTCTTCTTCTCCAAATTCGGTGGAAAGCTTGGAGTTGAGGTCATCAATGGCCGGGAGCTTCGCCGGACGGTTTGGAAAGCTTCAGAATCACCGGCTATGGACTCCTGATGGAAGGGATGAAGGTGGAGGTGGATAGAGCAGCTGGAAGGTGAAACGGCGGACTGGTGGCAAGTCCTGATCGAGTGGTGTGACCTAATTCGCGAGAATGATCCTTAACTACGGAGGCAGAATAAGCAGAGCGCACGATCAGTGGCACACGACCAGTGGTCGTGCGCACTGTTGGTCGATGATCGTGCACAATTTCCAATTAAACCTGCAACTTGGACAAAAAACATCAGCAAATATGTGCACGATCAGTTGCGCACGACAGGTGGTCGAGCGCACTTAATCCACTAATCGTTCGATTACCCGGGCAAAATAAGGAAAACGAAGAGGACAGAGTGCACGATCACTAGCGCACGACTAGTGGTCGTGCGCAATAGGTCCAGTGCTCGTGCGATCGTCAAGACAGGAAAGGGGAAAATGAGATAATAATGCGCACGATCACTGGCGCACGACCAGTGGTCATGCGCAGTGAGTCCAGTGATCGTGCACAGTGTCCCTTTATCGTCGAGGTCTCCCGAGCGGTTCCGAAACACGCACACAACCCATGCACCAGAAGAAGATGCGGAAGGCCACTTAAAGTGCACACCACATTCTCAAGAAACTGCGAGAGAAAAAGTACAACAAAAACACTAAAACAACGAAAGAACACAGAAAATGGGCCTAAAGTGCACTGGGCGTGGAATAGTGTAGTGATCTAAAAGGAGTGGTATTGGTGCTAAAAGGAAGTGCAATAGCATGAAAATGAGCCCAGATGAGTCCAGAATCTGGTATAAAATATGGACACATCACACCCCCAGACTTAACTGTTTGCGCGTCCCGTGCAAATCATTACTCTGTGGACTGTAAAACAGCTAGCTGGCATAGAAACCTCAACATAAAGTAGGACGAGAAATAAAATACATCATGCGCATAGAAAATAAAATAGAAAAAACTTTTTAATTATACTACGGAGCTTAAATTATTCGACAGAGGTAAATAAATATTGTGTCTACTTAAAATTAAAATTCTGGAGAATCGTTCGGTCATGAGTATGAAGAAAGTAGACAGGCAACTAAGGTAAGCATTGCCTAAGACCGGGGCTCATGATCACCTCCAAAGAAATCCATCAATATTGGGAAGAGAATTGATATTAGCAGTCCATAAATGGCTATTCGCAGTCCAAAATGTAAGGAAATATCCTTCTTTCTTCGCAGTCCATAAATGGCTATTCGCAGTCCATAAATTCCATGATATATCATTGCTCCTACACTGCTCCTACGCGCCTTTTAAAACTGCGTCTTTTAGGGGCATTTTCAGGAGAAGTGTTCAACATGAAAGTTGTAGATCTCGACGATATCTACAACTTTCATGTTTAACACTTTTTGATTTGAAACCGTTTAGGGCCCCGATTTGGCCCCCGAAAAAAATCACGCGGAACTTTCAAATGATCCGCGTGATTTTTTTCGGAGGTCAAATCGGGGGCTTAAACAGCTTCAAATCAAAAAGTATTCAACATGAAAGTTATAGATATCGTCGAGATCTACAACTTTCATGTTTAACACTTCTCCCGAAAATGCACCTAGAAGACGCAGTTCAAAAAGGCGCCTATTTATTTTTTAAAAAAATTATTTATTTTTTAAAAACGGGGTCGCGCTAATTCCATTCTTCCTGTCCAAAATTTTAAGGTTTTCTAAGCTCCAATAGATGCGAGTATTTATCTATTTTGTGTTTGTTTTCTCTTGCAGATGATCGCAACGAGGGCTCTAAATCAACACTTTTGCTCATTTTAAAAATTTCGTTGTTTGAAATTTTATTTTTTTATAATTGGACTTTTATATTTTTTTATTCTACCTAAGAACTTTGTTTGGACTGCAAGTTTTATTTTGGACTACGATTATAATTTATGGACTGCGAATAGAAGTGGACTGCGTATAGCCATTTATGGACTGCTAATATCAATTCTCTATTGGGAACCATAAGCTTGCCCTTTCACACTCTCTCCACGATGCTAAGTAGACTCAAATGTGAATCAGCAGGACTTGTAGGTTTGAATGGGGCTAAGGGTAAGGTGTGGTAGTCAATGATAAACATGGAGGCTACACGCAACCAAAGCGATCAAACAAGAGCTAAACCAAGCAACCACAAAGAAATGCATGTGCGACACACCCCCATACTTCGGATGAAAATCGGGTATGCACACCGCCTATCCCGACAAAAAACAAACACACAAGATGGGGATTGAAATACTTTTAGATTTTCTTTTTCTCTCTTTTTTCATCCTTTTCTTTTTCATTTTTCTTTTTTTTCATTCAACACTCCCCAAATCTAATAATTAACAATTCATGAATTCATCTCCACCACACATGAATCCCAAATATCACAACTTATCAAATTTTTGAAATCAAACAAGCTCAAGGTTTTGGTTA
This sequence comes from Platanthera zijinensis, assembly GCA_039513925.1. Taxonomy (NCBI): domain Eukaryota; kingdom Viridiplantae; phylum Streptophyta; class Magnoliopsida; order Asparagales; family Orchidaceae; genus Platanthera; species Platanthera zijinensis. Next base: position 124,898,314 of record CM077086.1, on the reverse strand, counting down.
TGACAAAAGGGTTGGCTTTTATGCTTTGGTGAATTTAGGTGGAGTTGAAAAAAAAGGAGGGTAGGCGCAAATTTGGCTTGCAAGGGTCAGCTACTAGGACTTGGTACAAAAAGGCTCAAACTAGCAAAATGATTGCCTACCTCACGCGCACACTCGAATAACCGGGCACCAATGCTTTGAGAGTAGCTTGGGGCAAGTTCTCAGTCCCCGAAAAAGACGATCCTTCCCCCTGACTCGAGCAATACGAGTCTAGTGACGGCTACACTCATCCCTACACTACCGTTCAATTACTCTAGATTCTATAATTTTAAGTAGCACAAACAGAATTTTCTTTTGCAGAATAAATTTAAGTCTACGAGCATGAAGAAAAAGTAATCCTATACTATTTTTACGCAAATCATGAGTACTCGATTAGGAGCACTGTATGAGTTTCGAACTACTAGATCTCAAAATCCTAAGCCAGCACCACTTTTTAGAGTTTATACAAAAGTAATACATTTGACTTGAGTCGCACGTGTGGTTAAGTGCGCACTCATGTGGGTGATTCAGTGTGTGCAGTAGTGATCATGAAATAAATAAATGCAGATGAGTATGCAATAAAGTGTGTTGTGTAGTGATCATAGGCAACTCTACCCGCAGACTAGAATGTGACAATACGAAAAAGTAAAACATGCAAATAAAAATAAAGTGTTAGGGGAAGAAGTACCTATGCTCAAAATTGAGCATACCGGTCATGTGACGAGATATCCAAGTGCGGCCAAGTTGTCGCGCCTCAAAAATTCATGCACCTGCGATTTAAATATGTACGCAAAACAAAGATGGACATATATATTTATATAGAAAAAGAGCTCAAAACACAGCACAGGGCCAAATGGTCCAACATGGGTTGTCTCCCAGAAGCCACTTTTGTTTACCGTCCTTCAGGTGGACCAAATACCTGTATTAGCAGTTATAATAAAGTGTTCTTCGCAGTTTTAAGAAAAAGAAATAAATATAAAAGCTCAAACATATTCTTTAGATACAAAATCTGGAGAATAACGTACAAGGGTAGTTGCGGAGTGGAGGGGTGGTTCTCATTCATCGTTGCTGCCATTGTCGATCAAGGAGTGTCTCTATCGCTTTGCTTGGGGTCGGCGAGTAGTGGGCGGGAGCATTGGGACCGAATCGTGCTGATGGAGCTACCAAAACATGTTGAAACTCTTTGAACGAGAAAATGTAGGGGGTTAGACACAAGTAGATAAGAAATGCAAATAACATAAAATAAATAGAAAAAGAAAATTTAAAATTTTACTTAGATAACTATTGGGTTTTCTTCCTCCCAACAGGACTTATTCAAAATCTGAGCATTTCCTAACTGATTGGCATATGAAACTTGAAATGCTCAGGCAGTGGTTCATGTTTGCGTTTCGGTACCGGGTACCAGAACGGCGACAGAACAAATACCCACCTGCCTGTGTGTAAGGCATTGGCAGAAAGTAAATTGGGAAGCTCGTCGGCTCCAACTCCACCTGCATCTGGTCACTATAAGTCCTTGGCCGCATTACAGGCCCTTTCACTGATTGGACCATTTCCACGATGTGTTCCTGCAGGGAAGTAGACAGGAGAGCGGGGTCAAGAAATAAACTAGAAGAATAACATAAAGGAACCTCAATCTTGGGGATGGTCCCGGAGTCATCCCCCATCGGTGGAATTGTTGGAGAATGAACGCCACTGTCCAAGATGGTGTAAGAAGGTCCCAGTGCAGCATCCGCCTTGTTCACGCATCGGGCATCCTCACATAGGGTCGAGGTCGCAACCTCGGCCACGGAGTCGTCCTCCTCGACTGGATCTAACAGAACGCTGGAAATGCTAGTTTCCACCTGCGAATCAACCTCAACAGAACTGTCAAAAAAAGAAAGAATAACATGCAAAGAAGATAGTGAAGGCACGGAGCTCGGTAGGAAGTCGAGCGCTGGCTCTTCGCAACTGATGGACTCTATGCTAGGTGATGTATGCACTTCGGGAGTATAAATACCCGTGTCGGAATGGGGATAAACACATGTATCGGTGCACGTACCAGGGATGCCTTCTCCATAACATAGAGATGGCAATGGTGCATATCCCAATACGGAAGGGATGATGCACAAGGTTTAAGTGGAGACAATCCGAAGATCCGGCTCGTCATCCACTTCTAGCTCAGCTAGGTACACGGCGCAATCCTTCAATGCATGATCTCATCTTTGACAAAAAAGGCACTGTTTAGCCGGCTTCAGCAGCGCAACGGGTGTTGAAGCCGAATAGAAGTAGTGTGACAATGGCTCCGCGGGTCGGTAGCTAATAGGCTTATGTCTATGATATGTATACTCCTGAATTTCCTGGCTACTATACTTCTGAGGGAATCTATCACTAGCATGAGAGATGTCTCCACAATGACGGAACGGATATTGAAATTAGCCCACATTGTGGAGATCTCAAATATAAAGGATACAACTACTTTGCAGAGATTCTGAGAATAAAACTAACAATTCCAACTGACGGAATAAAAGAAAAATAGAAAAAGGTTCAAACAAAACAAAACAAAACAACTCCTAAAAACTACTTTTAGCGACACGAATAACTCTTATAACGAAATTTTCAGTCATCCGGAATCGCTCTATAGTTGCATTCCCCGGCAACGGCGCCAAAAACTTGATGTGTGGAAATCGGCCAGCGCACCGGTCGCACAAGTAATAAAATTTTGGAATAAATCCCCGAGTGTCGGTCTCTTATGAAATGAAATTAGTATAGAGCGGCGATAGTTCAGAAAATATTGTTATGAGGGTTATACTTAGAAAAGATTAAAAAGGGGGCTTGTGAGATTGTGGTTTCTCTTATCTAATAAACTAATTAAGACTATGCGGGTCGAAGAAACTGCTTCGTAAAGTGAGGTGAGTGTATCGGCTGCGATGCCGAACTTCGGTTAGGCAAGTGGACGGAAAGCTAATAAATGGAACTGTTCCTGTGCGGAGTGCAATCAGTTGAAACAAGTGTATGGAGTGGATGTGAAGTGGGCGAGGCACATTCACAACACACAATTCAAAAGCACAAAGGAACTACAACAGTTTAATTAGAGATCAAATACAAATGTAGTTCGTTACAAAGTCAATCATTCCATACAATGGAGAAAGGGGAAGAGGAGTAAACCACTAGAGGGTGATTGTCCACCGCAGGTCGTGGCCGGAATAGAGAGTTGTCAATCCGCTTCCAAGCTCAGTCCAAGGAGGCTTCCGGTACCGACGAGCTGTCACCTAGAAGGCCTTTGAGTCCGTTCTCTAGGACATCTTCTTCTCCAACTCCGGTTGAAAGCTTGGAGTTGAGGTCATCAATGGCCGGGAGTTTCGACGAAGGGTTTGGAAAGCTTTGGAATCACCGGCTATGGACTCCCGATTGAAGGGATGAAGGTGGCGGTGGATGGAGCAGTTGGAAGACGAAACGACGGACTGGCAGTAAGTCCTGATCGAGTCGTGTGACCTAATTTGCGGAATGATCCTTAAATACGGAGGCAAAATAAGCAGAGCACACAATCAGTGGCACATGACCAGTGGTCCTGCGCATTGTTGGTCGATGATCGTGCACAATTTCCAATTAAACCAGCAACTTGGACAAAAAAACATCAACAAATATGTGCACGATCAGTGGCGCACGACCGGTGGTCATGCGTAATTTATCCACTGATCATGCGATTACCCAAGAAGAATAAGGAAAACGAAGAGGACAGAGCGTATGATCACTAGCGCATGACCAGTGGTCATGCGCAATAGGTCCAGTGATCATGGGATCGTCAAGACGGGAAAGGGGAAAATGAGACTGTAATGCGCACGATCAGTGGAGCACGACCAGTGGTCGTGTGCAGTGATTCCAGTGATCGTGCACAATGTCCCTGTATCGTCGGTGTAACACCCCAAAAAGACCCCAAAAGACTCAACTTGAAGTTTGAGTAGCAGGTCAGGTTACACGGCCTGGGACACGGGCGTGTCCCAGGGCGTGTCGGGTGTACACGGCCTGGGACACGGGCGTGTCCCAGGGCGTGTTTGATTTATTTTGCAAATTTGGCCTATTCAAGTCAGAGCCGGACACGGCCTTGAACACGGCCTTGAACACGGGCGTGTCAGGCTGGACACGGGCGTGTCAGCTGCCGTGTTCCGACCCGTGTACTGGTTGCAGCTCGATGGAGCAGGAGACACGGGCGTGTCTCAGGTTTGACACGGGCATGTCAGGTCCGACACGGGCGTATCGATGACCCGTGTTGTGCAGTCGGTTCAAACTGTGTGTACCGCTTAAGGGGTACACGGCCTGTGACACGGGCGTGTCACAGGCCGTGTCGGCCAAAAAGTGAATTTTTGGGAAAATCTTGGCCGTTCAGTTTCCTCTCTTTTGATCCAAAGGTTCAGATGGTTTCCTGGCTGGATTAAGTCGTGAGAGAGGAATGAAGAGGTCATTCTTCATTTGGCTTAAGGAAGAGAGAAAGAGAGAGGAAGAGAAGAAGGAGGAGGAGAGCAAGCCACCGGCGGAGCTCCCGTGGTTCGATTCGTGATCCGAAGCCGGCGTTGTGAAGGCAAGGCTGCTGTGGTTCTTTCTCACCGGCTAGTTTTCGATGGCACCGAAGAGATCGACAAGGGTAACGATCTCCCTCCTTGGACATGTGAAGTCCTTCTTTTCTGCATTGCATAGGGAAAACCCTTCCCCGCGAGTGTGCGGTGGGTTGTGGTGTCCCTTGGGGTAGATATGTGAAGTCCCCCTTGTTAGAGGCCGGAATTGGAGTACGGCTCTAGGCATACTGTGTGAAGCCCATCTGGATGGAATCTGGATTGGTGATGCTTGTTTGCATATCAGAGAAGGCTCCGTGATAATGGCTTGTGATGCCTATGGCTTGTGATGCCTTGTTCCTACCTGTTGCTTAGTGTGGCAGGAAGTACTGGACGATGTCCAGGAAATGAAGAGGGTTGGATGCAACTTTTGTGGCCGTGTGTTGCCACTTTGTGAGTGGTTGAGCCGTTGGGCTGCAACCCGATGAAAAGGCAGATTGCCGAACAGGAAAGGTGAAACCGACCCGCGCCTATAAAATGCCATGGATACTTCCGTATTCGAGGTGGCTCGGCGACTTGAGCAACGGGGGGTGGCTGATCCGTACCTGCGTTAGGTCCGTCCGACTTGGAAGCCTGGTATAGGTTTTGTTGGAGCGCCTAATGAGAGTCTTAGGCCCGCGCGCCGGAAAGACTGAAATGCTCAAATACCGTGTAGACGGTGGTGTTGACCCTGGTATTCCGGTACACCGAAAATGTGCCCTGAGTGCACGGACTGTCGGGCCGGGTGGCCGATGGTTGTGATGGCTTGAATGTGCCTGCGCGCACATAATTGCTATTTGATGATGCCATGCTTGCAGGGAAAGAATGCTCATGCCCCGAGAAAGGGGTAGGATTGTTATAATTGGGTCAGCTGAATGCTGACCGTTGCCTTGTTTACCACCGGTTGGGTGGTTTGTTCCCGTGCAGGTGCTGGAGAGCCAAGTGGGCAATGATGGGCTGAAGCCCTACTGCTGTTGCTGCTGCTGCTGCGGCTAGCCCTTGAAGGCTAAGCGAATGGCGTTGTTTTGTTTTCTCTTGTACTCATGTATGGCCGGCCTGCGCGCCGAAGTTTGTAAAACATGATGTATGTTCAGAGGAACTGTAAGGCCTTAAGGCCAAACTCTTGTGGTTGTGTACATTCCGTGGTATATATATAAATGTGGTTTTATATATTGGACATTCCGGTTGAGAGTTCAAAGTTGTAACTTAAAGCTTCCGCTAGAATGCTCTGAGTTAGGATTCGTATTTGGTTTGGTATTATCCTGTGACCTCACCGTCTGTTTGTGGCATATCGTGTGGGGCCCCGGCCGGACCTTCTACTATACATCATCTAACGGATGGGGTCGAATTCTTTTGTGGGGTGGCGAGCACGTGTTTGTGCGACCTGCTGTAACGCTAATGAACTCTGGAATGTCCATTAAGGAATGTACAAAATCTTGTTTGAGGAATCTGCGCGTTCCTTTTTGTGTTGTTTTGCTTGCATACGTTCGCTAATGTGTGTCTTGTCCACCTATAGGTGACACGTAGTGGTGCTGGGCAGTCTGAGCCCCAGCGTTCTGATGAGAGTGCGGCACCAGCTGAGGTGCCAACACCTCCTCCATCTGCGGAAACTGTTCGCTTAGTGGCTGAGGCGCTATTTGCCATGATTCAGCCGACCGGGCAAGCGCAGCCGACGGTAGTGCCAGTTCGTGTTGATGTAAGACCCGAGCCGGTTGAGGCTGTAGATCCACGAGCAGCTGACCGACAGTTGAAGCAATTCATGAGCTTCAGTCCTCCTACGTTTGTGGGAATGGGATCCCCAACGCAGGCGGAAGATTGGTTATTGCGTTTCAAGAGGATAATGACAGCGATCCGGGCGGAGGAAACTCTCAAGGTCACCTTAGCCACCTTCATGCTTGAAGGGGAGGCGCGGTTGTGGTGGGATGAGGTTGAGCTACACCATTTGGCGGGCAGGCAATTAACACAAGTATCGATTGAGGAGTTCTCTCGATTATTTCTGGCGAAACATGTCCCAGCGGCGCAACGTATTGCTATGGAAAATGAGTTCCAACGGTTAAAGAAAGGGGACGATAGTGTGGATATCTACTTGCACGAGTTTACCAGGTTGGGACGATATGCGGGAACAATCTTCGCGGATGACCAAAGGAAAACGAATCGGTTCTATGAAGGATTGCGGGATGAGTTGCGATTCCTGCTTTCGAGTTCTGTGAGCCAAGGGTTTCAGGCGTTGGTTGATACTGCGTGCGCGTTGGAGAAGGACATGAGGCGAGTGCAAGGGAATAAGGGCTTGGTGGTGTCTAAGCCAGAGTTTCAAGCACCTCGCCCAAGCAAGTCGTTTTGCCAGAAGAAAGGGGGCAAGAGGTCCAAGCCATCGGGGCAAGTGACTACGACCGTTGTGTCGGGAGCGACATCAAGGCCGGATGCTCGTACATGCTATAACTGTGGCCGGGTGGGGCATATTGCTCGTGACTGTCGGGTTGTGCAGCCCAAAGGGGAAAAGAAGACGGGTGCGTCATATGCTGAGAAGGGCAAAGCGGTGGTGGATTCCTCTGCTTCCCAGGCGCAGCCCCGAATCTATCAACTTGGCCAACAGGAAGCAATTAAGCAAAGTGACGTCGTCACAGGTACGAGTTGAGTTAGTTTACTTGCTGTGCTTTTGGTTTTGGTTATGTTTAGCTTGTGCATGATGTGTGTGTGCTGCAGGCTTTGTCCTGATTCGGAATAATTTAGCGAGAGCCCTGTTTGATACGGGTGCTTCGCATTCTTTTCTGTCTGAGGATTTCGTATCTCGCATTGGGGTACCGAGTCATGTGACGGTGGATAGTACAAGGGTGCTATTGCCGAATGGCTGTGTGATGCTTGCGGATAGGGCTTGCGATGTGGATGTGCAAATAGGAAGTCGGGATTTCGGTTTGAGTGCAGCTGTGCTACCGTTATCGGAGTTTGATGTGATCTTTGGTATGGACTGGCTCTCGGAGCAGCGTGCCTTTATTGATTGCAACTCCAAGGAGATTACACTGGGCCAGAATACCGGGCTTGTGACGAAGTTCGCTGGTATGCGAGGAGTTGGCGGAACGTTGTTGTCTGCACTCCAAGTCGTCAATGCTGTTCGGAAGGGCGCGGAGTTATTCTTCACGCTAATTCAGGCTGTTGAGCCAAAGGCCAGTGTCGGTGAAGTGCCAGTTGTGTCAGAGTTTGCCGACGTGTTTCCTAACGATCTTCCTGGGTTACCACCCCAGCGGGAGATTGACTTCTCTATTGAGTTGGTGCCAGGTGCGAAACCTGTGGCCCGCTCTCCATATTGCGTCGCGCCAAAAGAGATGGCTGAGTTGAAAGTCCAATTGCAAGAGTTGTTGGAGCAGGGTTATATACGCCCAAGTATGTCACCTTGGAGCGCGCCTGTTCTCTTTGTGAAAAAGAAAGACGGTAGCTTACGGTTGTGTATTGACTACCGCGAGTTGAATAAGCTGACGGAGAAAAACAAGTATCCGATCCCACGGATTGATGACCTCTTTGATCAGCTGGCGGGATCAATGGTCTATTCCAAGTTGGATCTGAAATCGGGATATTATCAGCTAAGGATTCGGGAAGGTGACATTCCCAAGACAGCGTTTGGAACACGCTACGGTCATTATGAGTTCACGGTGATGCCGTTTGGCCTATGTAATGCGCCTTCGGTATTTATGGACCTAATGCATTGAACGTTCCGAGAGTATTTGGATTTGTTTGTTATTGTGTTTATCGATGACATCTTAGTATACTCTCAGTCGGAAGAGGATCACGCAAAGCATTTGCGGTTGGTCTTGCATACCCTGCGGAGGAACAAGCTTTTTGCCAAGTTCTCAAATTGCGAGTTCTGGCTCTCTTCAGTAGCCTTTTTAGGCCATGTGGTAAGCGGAGAGGGTATCGCGGTGGATCCGTTGAAGATCAGTGCCATCCGAGATTGGCCAGTGATGTCTTCAGTGGCCGAGGTCAGGAGCTTCCTTGGACTTGCGGGCTACTATAGACGGTTTGTGGAAAACTTCTCACGGATTGCTTTACCTCTCACCACGCTGACGAGAAAAGATCAAAAGTTCATTTGGACGCCGGAGTGCGCGCGTGCTTTTGAAGACTTGAAGAGTCGTTTGACCACGGCGCCTGTGTTGACATCGCCATGTGGTACTGATGGGTATGAGATCTATAGTGATGCATCTGGGAGCGGCTTAGGCTGCGTTCTTCTGCAATTTGGTAAAGTGATTGCTTATGGCTCGCGTCAGTTGAAAGTGCATGAGCGGAACTACCCTGTCCATGATTTGGAGTTGGCGGCGGTAATCTTTGCGCTCAAGTTGTGGCGGCACTATCTGTATGGCGTTAAAGTGGATATCTATACGGATCACAAGAGCCTAAAGTATTTGTTGGACCAGAAGGATTTGAATATGCGACAACGAAGATAGATGGAGTTCCTCGGGGACTACACCTTCGAGATTCACTATACTCCCGGGAAGGGAAATGTGGTAGCTGATGCTTTGAGTCGGAAGACTCCGGTACGGGCAAGCTGGTTGCAGAGGCATGATCAGCGTTTGATCCAAGAATTGGAAGCAATGGAGATATCGTGTGTTGACAAGGGTGCGTCAACCGATGCGTGCTTGAACTGGACGGAGGTGCAGTATGACCTTACGGACAGAGTTCGGCGAGCAACGGAGCTTGATGAAAGTCTCCAGCGCTATGCTAAAGATGGGCCGGAGGACCAATTCTCTTGCGATAACGGGTTGTTACGGAGAAATGGTCGAGTGTGCGTCCCAAGTGTGGGTAAATTGAGGGAAGAGTTGATGTACGAAGCTCACTTTGCCAAGTACTCAGTTCACCCAGGGAGCACAAAGATGTACAGGGATATGAAAAAGCTGTTCTGGTGGCCCGGACTCAAGAAAGATGTGGCTCGTTATGTGGCTGAATGCACTACCTGTGCGTTGGTGAAAGCAGAATGCCAGAAGCCTGGCGGGTTTCTGAAGTCGTTACCTATTCCGGAGTGGAAGTTCGATGATATTTCGATGGATTTCGTGCACGGGTTGCCGAGATCTCAACGCGGTCATGATTCAATCTGGGTGATTGTGGACCGGTTGACGAAAGTGGCGCACTTCCTTCCAAACAGAAGAGACGATTCAGTGGAAACCTTGCCCAAGCTGTATGTGGAGCAGGTTGTTCGACTGCACGGTGTTCCTCGGAGCATCGTTAGTGACCGTGATGGGCGGTTCACATCGAATGATTGGCGGCTCGTTCATCAAATGTTGGGTACAAAGTTAGCGTGTAGTACGGCCTTTCATCCCCAAACGGATGGCCAGACTGAACGAACCAACAGGACGATGGAGGACATGCTCCGCATGTGCGCCCTAGACTTTGGTAAGAGATGGGAAGAGTATATATTTCTCGTCGAATTTGCCTATAATAATAGCTACCAAGCGAGTATTGGTATGGCACCATTTGAGGCGTTGTATGGTCGGAAATGCCGTACACCCTTAGCTTGGGCAGATGCAGGTGAATCTAAGCTGAGTGGGAAAAAGGAAGTCGAAGAAGCTACTTCGCTCATACGCTCTATTCGGGAGAGGCTAGTGATAGCCCAAGATCGTCAAGCAAAGTACTACAATGCCAAACATCGGAACGTGGAGTTCGCGGTGGGTGATTGGGTATATTTGAAGATCAAACCCTTCAAAAGTGTGTCCAGGATTCGGCGTTTGAAAAAGCTAAGTCCGAGGTATCTTGGTCCGTTTGAGGTGGTGGAGCGAGTTGGGGAAGCTGCTTATCGACTAGCACTTTCAGCGGACTTAGGTGGATTACATGATGTGTTTCACATCTCAGTCCTTCGTAAGGCGGTAACGGATCCAGCTCAAGTAGTGGAGGCTGATCGGGTACCGGTCGAGTATGGGCTAACGACGAGGGTTAGACCCATTCGGATCGAGGATCGAGCCGAGAAACAGTTACGGAACAAAGTGATCGGGATGGTCAAGGTCCGATGGGATAATTGTGGCCGTGAAGAGCTAACATGGGAGCGAGAGCAGACCATGCGAGCTGAGTTTCCCGAGTTATTTGTATAAACTGTAGACCGTGTACTTTTTGTTATAACAGTATTATAGCATTGCTGGTTTTGTTTCCTTACCGTGCAAATTTCGGGACGAAATTTTGATAAGGGGGGAGGGTTGTAACACCCCAAAAAGACCCCAAAAGACTCAACTTGAAGTTTGAGTAGCAGGTCAGGTTACACGGCCTGGGACACGGGCGTGTCCCAGGGCGTGTCGGGTGTACACGGCCTGGGACACGGGCGTGTCCCAGGGCGTGTTCGATTTATTTTGCGAATTTGGCCTATTCAAGTCAGAGCCGGACACGGCCTTGAACACGGCCTTGAACACGGGCGTGTCAGGCTGGACACGGGCGTGTCAGCTGCCGTGTTCCGACCCGTGTACTGGTTGCAGCTCGATGGAGCAGGAGACACGGGCGTGTCTCAGGTTTGACACGGGCGTGTCAGGTCCGACACGGGCGTGTCGATGACCCGTGTTGTGCAGTCGGTTCAAACTGTGTGTACCGCTTAAGGGGTACACGGCCTGTGACACGGGCGTGTCACAGGCCGTGTCGGCCAAAAAGTGAATTTTTGGGAAAATCTTGGCCGTTCAGTTTCCTCTCTTTTGATCCAAAGGTTCAGATGGTTTCCTGGCTGGATTAAGTCGTGAGAGAGGAATGAAGAGGTCATTCTTCATTTGGCTTAAGGAAGAGAGAAAGAGAGAGGAAGAGAAGAAGGAGGAAGAGAGCAAGCCACCGGCGGAGCTCCCGTGGTTCGATTCGTGATCCGAAGCCGGCGTTGTGAAGGCAAGGCTGCTGCGGTTCTTTCTCACCGGCTAGTTTTCGATGGCACCGAAGAGATCGACAAGGGTAACGATCTCCCTCCTTGGACATGTGAAGTCCTTCTTTTCTGCATTGCATAGGGAAAACCCTTCCCCGCGAGTGTGCGGTGGGTTGTGGTGTCCCTTGGGGTAGATATGTGAAGTCCCCCTTGTTAGAGGCCGGAATTGGAGTACGGCTCTAGGCATGCTGTGTGAAGCCCATCTGGATGGAATCTGGATTGGTGATGCTTGTTTGCATATCGGAGAAGGCTCCGTGATAATGGCTTGTGATGCCTATGGCTTGTGATGCCTTGTTCCTACCTGTTGCTTGGTGTGGCAGGAAGTACTGGACGATGTCTAGGAAATGAAGAGGGTTGGATGCAACTCTTGTGGCCGTGTGTTGCCACTTTGTGAGTGGTTGAGCCGTTGGGCTGCAACCCGATGAAAAGGCAGATTGCCGAACAGGAAAGGTGAAACCGACCCGCGCCTATAAAATGCCATGGATACTTCCGTATTCGAGGTGGCTCGGCGACTTGAGCAACGGGGGGTGGCTGATCCGTACCTGCGTTAGGTCCGTCCGACTTGGAAGCCTGGTATAGGTTTTGTTGGAGCGCCTAATGAGAGTCTTAGGCCCGCGCGCCGGAAAGACTGAAATGCTCAAATACCGTGTAGACGGTGGTGTTGACCCTGGTATTCCGGTACACCGAAAATGTGCCCTGAGTGCACGGACTGTCGGGCCGGGTGGCCGATGGTTGTGATGGCTTGAATGTGCCTGCGCGCACATAATTGCTATTTGATGATGCCATGCTTGCAGGGAAAGAATGCTCATGCCCCGAGAAAGGGGTAGGATTGTTATAATTAGGTCAGCTGAATGCTGACCGTTGCCTTGTTTGCCACCGGTTGGGTGGTTTGTTCCCGTGCAGGTGCTGGAGAGCCAAGTGGGCAATGATGGGCTGAAGCCCTACTGCTGTTGCTGCTGCTGCTGCGGCTAGCCCTTGAAGGCTAAGCGAATGGCGTTGTTTTGTTTTCTCTTGTACTCATGTATGGCCGGCCTGCGCGCCGAAGTTTATAAAACATGATGTATGTTCAGAGGAACTGTAAGGCCTTAAGGCCAAACTCTTGTGATTGTGTACATTCCGTGGTATATATATAAATGTGGTTTTATATATTGGACATTCCGGTTGAGAGTTCAAAGTTGTAACTTAAAGCTTCCGCTAGAATGCTCTGAGTTAGGATTCGTATTTGGTTTGGTATTATCCTGTGACCTCACCGTCTGTTTGTGGCATATCGTGTGGGGCCCCGGCCGGACCTTCTACTATACGTCATCTAACGGATGGGGTCGTTACAGTCGGGGCCTCCCGAGCGGTTCCGGAACACGCACACGACCGATGCACCAGAAGAGGCAGAAAGGCCACTAAAAGTTCACACCACATTCTCAAGAAACAGCGAGAGAACAAGTAAAATAACAAAAACACAGAAACAACGAAAGCACACAGAAAATTGGCCTAAAGTGCACTCGGCGTGGAATAGTGTAATGATCCAAAAGGAGTGGTATCGGTGCTAAACGGAAGTGCAATGGCATGAAAATGAGCCCAGATGAGTCCGAAATCCGGTATAAACTATGGACTCATCAATCAATCAAGGATCTTTATGTTCAGGTGTTAGCCTGTGAAACCAAACAATAACCCTCTGATACCAATTGAAAGTGAGGGATAAATCTGAATTAACTCTAGAGGGGGTGAATAGAGTATTTTAAAGTTTATTCAATTGTTTTTATAGCAGATTACAAGTTAGTGATATGTATAAGTATACGAAAAAAAATCACAGCACACAAAAAAGAAAAGATAAAGGCAATCCAGACGATAGAAGGAATTTATAGAGGTTCCCCAATAAACCTAGGTACATCCACTCTTCTACTACCCTGGTAGAAATTCACTACAGGTTTTTGATTAGGTGCCCTGCCACCACAGGTTTTTGTTCAGGTTCCCTGTCACCACAAGATCAATTTTTCTTAAGGAGATCTAGCAACCCTTTGATCTTTTGATCAAGTTCCCAAACACTAATCCCAAGTCTTTTGATCAGGTGACTTGTGAACCAAGAAGGGGATAACTTTTGAAGGGGGTTAAAACCCTATATACAGTGAAAGTGAAAAGTAAAAATATGTTGTCTTCTCTGCCTCAAAGATCTGAGAAGACTAGTTGATTTGTTGATGATGTTAAAGCTCCCCCTGAGTTATATAGATGATCAGGAGTAGAAGCTTTGCTTCAGGGTGTAGGCCTTCAAATGATGTTGCTCTTCAATAAGCTTTTAGAATGATTTTGATTGGTTGTCTCTTGAAAGCCTGAGGCAGATGAAAAACTCGGTGTGTATGAGAGTTGTGTTGTTCTTCACTGATTACTAATTGCTCTTCTTTATCACTAATTTACTAACTCTTATTGTTGCAATCTTCTGAAAAATCACTTTATATATTGATAGCAAATTCAAAACCATTTGAATTTTAAATTCTATCCTTGAAATCCTCTGCATAATTTCTGGGATCTTGAACAGCTAATTTTGTCTTGAATGCATTTCCGTAACTGTCCCAGTAAATAAGGTAGAGTAATAACTCTATGAAAACCATAATTAATGTTGTCAGGTAACGACTATATTCTTGAGAATATGGAGCATTAATTATTAGATCATTACTGTCTTATAATAATTTAAAAACAAACTGGTATAGTCGAACAGAGAAACTGCAGAGAAGATAAGTCAAACAAAACCTAGAAGGAGTTAGTCAAACTAAGCAATGAATTTGTCGACCTGAGCTCAAAGTTCATCGAGCTAATAATTCTCCTTTGTCGAGCTGAGCTCCAAGATCATCGAGCTGAAAATATACTTGCCAATCTGAGCTCCAAGTTTTTCGAACTGAGATAGTCCTTTGTTGAGCTGAACTTTTGATATGAGATATCACTTTATCGATCTCAGCTAGACTTTCTTCGAGCTCAACTCAGAGAAGGAACTCTGAGTTTGTCGATCTGAGATCGGCGATCGTCAATCTGAGTTCAGCAATCATCGAACGACTTTTCTGCAATCATTTTAACTGCTTTTCCTTTGATTTCTTCTTTCTCTAAAGTCTTCTGAAGTAGAGACTGACAATCTAAGTATGTGCTGTTGACTCTGACCATGGGAATAACTTATGACCCTAGACTATACATGTTGGGTGATCTAATCAATCCTAATAGTGAACCTAGCCCAAATCACAAGTAGGGTTCCAATAGCTTCTATAATAGTTCTTGAAATTTCATTAGTAGTTTACTTTTAGTGCTAGCTAAGTTTTTCATTCCCTGCAAGTGTAATAGTTTTTTATATTTAAAGTTGTAAGCTCTCTGTTTGAAATAATATAAAGTCTGTTTACTTTTACTTGTCTCTATTTGGTTTCCATGCACTCCTACTCATCTCTCTTCCTCCACTTCACCTTGGATAACTAATCCTCCTTGTACTCGATCCTGAAGATCTGAGGTTAGAGTTGATTAAGTTATGATGCTCTAGTTTACTTTTCCCTTGTAAGGTTTAGACCTTGATTTACTCTTGATTAATTATGATTGGAGATACATCATCGATATATATTTTCCATCTTTGTTTCCACTCTTAGCTAGCCGAGAGGCTCGTAGTTTGTAATGAACACTCAAGAGTAAAGAGAGTTGCACACACCCCTCAAGAGAGGCAAACGTTAAATCTCCCAGATTGGAGTGAAATTCAATAGCGGGGTTCACAGCGTAAAGCGAGCTTTAGGCCTTCGATTTGGACGAGATTTCGATCGGACCTTCCTAAACTCTGGTGGGCACGTCTTCGAGAGAAGCGTGTTTATGCTGTAGGAACCTCCATGGTCATGGTCCTTTGCCTTATTAAGTTAGAGTTTATTATTGCATTTTTGATCAACTTAGGACGAGATGATTCTCGATCGAGTGCTTTTCTTTATCAGTGTTTAACCCCTCATTTTAATCGCTAGTTGTGGTCTCTCTGATTAAGTGCAAGTGCTTTTCTTTATGCAAGTAGTCTCTTCTTTAAAATTAGTTAAAAACCCTAAAAGTTTATTTGATAAGAAAATAGTCTTCGTGTGAGTAAGATTACTCAACGGTTCCCGGATTTAAATACGACACTTGTGTCCCCTAGCAACAATTCGATAGGTATACTTGCCTTATCTGGATTGCTAGTTCAGCTCATTTTCTCTTCACGATTAGAATCACCATCATGTTTTTGGTGTTGTTGTCGGGGACCAACTTTTGTTGATAATTCGGAAACACGAACCTATTACTTTTATCACTTCTCTTTCTCACCCTCTTTCTTAAAAATTCAAAAAAAAACATATTAACGCTCTTAATAGAAATCCACATCACAATTTTTATACATCACCTAACTCTTTCGAAAAGGGCAATGTGCCTTAAATAACACTTTCTTATTCAGTACCTTGCGAATCCTTTATCGGGTAGCCCTTGGGAAGTTCGGGAGTTTAAACATTAAAAAAATCTATTTCAAAAAAATTAGTAGTTCTCTTTTTCTTGTTTATTTTCTCTTTCTTTATCTTCTCTTCTCCTAGTGCATGACCCGAGGAAATTCGTCTGTTATTTTGGACTTGGACCACAAAATTGAGCATACTCTTCGGATAAGATCGCAATTTTAAGGCCCTACTCTACAAATACCGGTTGAGGATTCCGAGTCATTTTCAATTACAAGAAAGGAAGAGCCCATTGTAGTGGAAGCCATGCATAGGCCTAAGTCCTATTATGCACGACCGAATCTAGATGGTACAGAATCAAGTATAGTTTGCCCTGCTATATCTAATAATAATTTTGAACTTAAGCCTAACATAATTCAAATGGTGCAGCAGTATGTGCAATATAGCGGACTTCAAGATGAAGATCCTTATGAGCACATCGCTAGCTTTCTTAAGATTTGTGACACCTTCAATACCAATGGTGTCACAAATGATTCTATTAGGATAATACTTTTCCCTTTCTCCCTAATAACCAAAGCTAAGCAATGGTTGAACACTCTACCAAAAAATAGCATCACCACATGGGATCAACTAACTAAAAAATTTCTGGCGAAGTATTTTCCACTTGCTAAAACCGCAAAACATAGGAAAGATATTTCAGTCTTTGGACAAATAGATTCTGAAACCATGTATAAAACCTGAAAAAGATTTAAAAAAACTCTTAAGATGATGCCACCATCACGCGCTGCATGTATGGTTGCAAGTGCAGACGTTTTACAATGGGCTAAATCAAAGCACAAAACAAATGATAGATGCAACTTCCGTTGGTACCTTAAACAACAAAACCCCGAAAGCAGCTCTTGAGCTTTTCGAGGACATGGACATGAACACATATCAGTGGAATGTGAATAGCTCCCGCTCAAACAAACCTGCAGATATCTTTGAAGTAAATAACATCTCCCAACTAGCTCTGTAAATGGAAGTATTAGAGTATAGAGATAACGGAGATGAATGATGCCTCCGCCCCTCAGGTATAATAATCTGCAACTCCTGCTCTCAAACAATTGGATTATGTTAATAATATGCCTAAAATTGCTTTTAACAATTTTTCTGCTTCTAATTTTCTTGCTACGGGTTTCGCTTTTCCGAATAGTTATAATCCCGCTTTACGGAACCACCTGAACTTTTCGTGGAGTAATCCCTCAAATGCAATGCGCCCGTGTTGGATCCCTAGTTGGATTTGGGCTAGGTTCACTAATTTAGGCTGAGTGTGTCCCACCTTGTATAGCAAGGGTCAAGTCTAGTAGTCTTAGAGTTTAGGCTAAGTCAATAAGTTCAACCTTCTTGAACCAACCAGCAGAGGACCTCAGAAGACTCAGACTTTGAAGATTCAGAGAACATATTGTTCAGTTCAAAGTCCTTTGAACTCAACTCAACGATCGTCAATCTCAGATCGACGAACTCAGAGTTATTTCTCTGAGCCAAGCTCGACGATATTCGAGCTCAGGTCTTCGATCAGTTACATATTCTCAGCTTGACGAACTCAGAGTCAAGATTTGGCAAGTTATTCTCAGTACATAGTTCGCAGAGCTCAGGTCGATGAACTGGAATTCTCTAGTCGACAAACTTGGATATCAGGTCGACGAATTCCATTCTTAGGTCGACGATTTCTGTCAAGCTCCAGAATGAGAAGTTTTCTTCCTTCGGTCCCCTACCTTATATATTAATTAGCAGTAATATTCCTGAGTAATTAATGCTCATATTCCTTTGAATATAGCTGTTATTGACAGCATTAATTATGGTATTCATCAGGATAATTACAAGCTTATTTTATTAGATAGTTGGGAAACTCATTTATGACAAACATTCCAACTATTTGTATTCTCCAAATTAGTCAGCAATTAATGCCTGAATTCAAAATTCAAAGGACAAAAATTGACTGTAGAATATAAAAGAGTTTTCTCCTTTCAGTATGGATATATATTGATCAGCCACAAGATACAGGAGATACAAAGAATAACAGAGTACAACATACTCATAGAGTATCACAGAGAAGAAAGTCCAGAGCACTAAAACATATCCTGATCATTCAAAATTATTTTCTGTGTGCTGAAAACATTTCTGTTATGTTACTTGTCAATCCAGAAATCTGAAGAAGAACATTCATCGCAAATCAAGAGTCTTCTTCATCTTCAGAGTCTGGAATCTTCAGAGACATCCATTCAACATCAGTCTACTAGATTCCTTGACATTGACAAAACAAGGCTGAAGACCAATATCCTTAAGAAAAGCTCCAGTCTTCCTAAACCATTTAATATCTCAGGGGGAGCTTTGTCAACATCAAAGATCCACTAGTCTTCTCTATTGATATGAGAAAGAGAAGATACGATCAACTCCTCTCACCATCTGTAAAAAGGTTTTAACTCCCTTCAAAAGTTAACCACTTGGTTGTTAAGTCTCCTGATCAAAAGACTTGGGTTGGTTTTTGGGCACCTGATCAAAACCCTAAAGTGTTGTGATATCTCCCTGCAAATAGATATTGTGGTGGCAGATGTCTGATCAAAACCTGCTAGTGGATTCCTACCAGGGTGGTAGAAGAGTGGATGTACCTAGGGGTGTAAGCTGGAACCAACCGAACCGCCTAATCGAACCGAACCAAACCAAACCGCACGGTTCGGTTCGGTTTTAGTAGACCACGGTTCGGTCATGGTTCCAATTTTGAAAAACCGCGTGGTTCGGTTCGGTTCACAGTTCGGAGTGTCAAACCGAATCGAGTCAAACCAAACTGAACCATATTAGCTTTAATTATATTTTATTTTATTATGGATACTTTATTTCACAAGCTCTATGCCTAATTTATTAAAAATAAACAATATAACTATTAACTTTTAATGTTTTATGCTGAGCATAATATTTTAATTAAGTCTTGCCTACATAGCTATTTTTAACATTAATTTTTTTCATTTATTTTTAACATAAACATTTTTCATTGTATGATAGCTTCATGATTTAGTGTCACTTTCTTTCTATAGTAGGATTAAAGGGAGAAACTATCCTTGATTAGCAACACAAGGTCTATAGATATGTCGGGATAAAAAATCAGTTGATGATGTTTTTTATTATGACGATAACTTCGACAATTTCGTGGTCTGACATTAATATCCTCATCAATGCTAGTATTGCTCTTATCAGTTCTCAGTAGCAAATTTCTTTTTATTAAGTATTGAACCACTCAAACCGAACCAAACCAAACCGAACGGTTCGGTTCGGTTTGGTTCCAATGGCATTCGCGGTTCAATTCGGTTTCGAATTTTGGGAACCACATGTGAGTGGTTCGGTTAGCAGTTTTGATCAAAAACCGAGCCAAACCAAACTGTTACAGTTCTAGATGTACCTAGTTGGGGAACCACTATAAAATTTCTTGTGTTGTCTGGTTGCTCATTTTCTATTTTTATTCTTGTTGTGGCTGTGATAGATAGAATAACATAGCCTGTTTTTCTTTTCCTTACATATTATTAGTATCACCTATTTTCACTCTAATATAAAGTTTAAAAATACTAAAAATTTTAATACTCTATTCACCCCCCCCCCCTCTAGAGTAAGTTAGATCTAACCCCTCCTTTCAATTGGTATCAGAGGGTTGTTCTCTTGGTTGAACAAGGTAACACTTGAACCAATAGATCCTTCTTAGATCAAAATTTCTCAAGCCTATTTCTTATAGCATGGCACAGAATAAGGATTATGCAAGCACCGTACCTCCAATGTGCAACTTAAATTAGTTTGCCATCTGGAAGGCAAGAAGCAAACTTTATCTAAACTCTATTGATGAAGACATTTTAATTCCATTTTGACAGGACATCCTGCTCCAATAACTGCATCCACCGCAACATCAAGCACACATGTTGTTCCACCACCTGAGATAACAGGGGCTCAGAAAAAGGCCAAGATTGCTTATGCAAAGGCCATGAATATTCTGGCTTAGACTATGTATGATGACATCTTCCATAAGGTGGCTGAATGCACAGCAGCCAAGACTATTTGGGATTCTCTTAACTAGATGGTAGCTGGTTCTGCTGATGAGAGAAAGGATAGGAGATTTAACCACATCTCTCAGTATGTGAACTTCAAGAAGGATGAGTCAGAGACTATTGTTGACATGTACAACAGATTTAGCTCAATAATCAATGAGGTGAAGACATTGGACAAGGACATCACTCTTACAAAAGTCAATGACAAAATCCTCATGTGCTTCCCTAGGTCATGGGATTCTAGAATCTGGCCTATCAAGGAAGCCAGAAGCCTTAATGAGTTTCCACTGAATATATCCTTGGCAAGATAAAGTCTTATGAGTAGTTGATCAAATCCAGTGAGGCTGCTGAACTTAAGACTTCCACACCCTCAAGGAAAGAGCACAACATAGCCTTCAAGGCAAATGAAGAATCAGAAGCCCCAACTATTAATGAAGAATTCATGAGTCTCTTAGCCAAGAGATTTTACAAGATGGGCAAGAAAGATATCAGAAGAAAGTCATCAAGGCAAGATGACAAGCCCAGGTATGACAAAACACCAACTAAAGAAGTTGTTTGTTTTGGCTGCAGGAAGAGTAAACACATCATTTTAGAGTGTCCAGAGAACCAAAATAAGGAATGGATAAGAGAAAAGGAAACTAGGAAACAGCATTACAACAAGCCCTCCTCCAGCAATCACAAAAGGAAGGAGAAAGGTTTGATTGTATAAACCTGTAGTGACACTGAAAAAGAATCTTCATCTTCCAGTTCAAGTGAAGATGAAGAGGAAGCAAAGGCCAAGGAAATATGCTTGATGGCTATTGATGCATCAAGCACACATTCTGAAGCTGACCAATCAGACACTGAAGAACCTCTATCTGAAGAGCATTAGGTATTATCTTCTTTTGATTTTGATTCAGAAGAATTTAAAATTGAATATAAATCTTTATGTCTTTATTTAATTAACTCTGAAAAAGTAATTAAACAACTTAGAGAGAAAGTAAGTGAACAAGAAAACCTGCTGTCAGAAAACAACAAATTAAAGGATGAAATCACCTTAGCTAATGAACAAATCATTAAATTAAAGACTGAATTATTTGAGACTAGGCAACTTGAAGAATCCCTTAATGGGAGAAGAATCAAGTTGACTAACATCACAAGCACAGTGAATGTCAGACTTAATGGCAAGTTGGGCTTAGGTGCTTCATCAAGGCAACCCCCACTTATTCAGAAAAACACTTTATCCAACCCCATAAAATTTGTTTCTGAAAAGGGTAAAGAGAAACTAGAAGATAATCATGTTAAACAAATATTAAAACAAAAGAATAAGAAAATAAGAAAGAATAAGAAAAATCTTAACCATAACAAAGTTCAGCAAATTGCGTCGAACTCAGATCGATGAAATGTGTACAGTTCGTCGAGTTCAAGTCGATGAACTCCGAACGCAAACTTCTACTATAACTATTCTCTGAACTGCGATCGACGAAACCAGTATGGTTTGTCGACCAGAGATCGACGAAATTGGGGCACAGAAAATGAATACCTTCATTCTCTGAGTGGAGTTCGACGAACTCATCCCCGTTCGTCGACATCAAATCGATGAACGTACCAGAATTCGTCGACCCCAGTTTATAATAACATTAATTTTAATTCCAACTGGATTTTTAATCAACCTAAACAAAACAATAATCCTTTTAACCAATCGATAATTCCACCAAGAAAATATCATCCTTTAGGTTACAAAAGTCAACCTGAATATTCATATATTACCAGCTTTAGTTATGTAAATCAACAAGGACCCAAGGTAACCTGGGTTAAGAATATCTAACCTGTTTTTGTGCAGGTGAAAGACTATCCTACCATAGAGGAATAGAGTTATCTGGATAGTTGTTATTCAAAACATATGACTGGCAGCAAGGACTCTCTATCCAACTATAAGTCCAAGCTAGGTCCCAAAATTATTTTTGTTGAATCCAAGTGTAGTCAGACTAAAGGCTATGGAGATATAAAGATTGGAGTGGTCATATTCAAGAAAGTAGCTTATGAAGTGGATTAAAGCACAACCTGATTTCTATTAGTCAACTCTGTGATGAAAGATTTCAGGAATCTTTTGATAAATCCTCTTGCATTATTTCTTCTGTTGATAACAAGATTGTCTTACCTGGATCTAGAGTAGGAAATATTTACATAGTAAATTTTAAGTCTGCTAAGTTTTAAATATGTCTGTTCAACAAAATTAATAATAATAATGAACTTTGGCATAAAAGATTAGGTCATGTTAATCTGAAAAAACATTAATAGGTTATCTAAAGACAATCTTGCTAGAGGATTTCCTTCTGGTACCTACAAGAAGGAAGGCCTCTGCAGGGCTTGTCAATTTGGCAAGCAAACTAAAAACAGTTTCAAAGCCATTAATAAAAGTGATTCACCTAGGATTTTGTATTTGCTCCACATGGATCTTTTTGGTCCCATTGTTATACAAAGCCTATAAGGGAAATCTTATACCTTAGTGATTGTAGATGACTTCTCAAGATTCACTTGGGTGTTTTTCTTGAGGAACAAGTGAGATAACTTCAAGTTTCTTTCAGATTTTCTTAAGAGCATAAAGATTGAGTACTCTACTCTAGTAGCATTGATAAGAAATGATCATGGTACTGAGTTTGAGTCTCTTCCCATTCAAAGATTTTGTGAGGAGGAAGGTATCAAACATTGTTTCTCTGCTCCTTGAACTCCTCAACAAAATGGGGTAGCTGAACGGAAAAAATAGAACAATAATTGAAGCTGCAGGTGCATTTCTTACAGATACTTACTTGCCACTATCCTTTTGGGCAGAGGCTGTAAGCACAACAAACTATGTCCTGAATAGGAGTTTGATACATAAACTTAAGGGCAAGACTCCCTATGAATTACTTAAAGGGAAGAAACCTAAAGTAGATTTCTTTAAGATTTTTGGTTGTATGTGTAACTTTCACAATAATGACAAGAAATACATTAGAAAGGTTGAAGCCAAGGCTGCAATGAAAATTTTTCTAGGATATTACCAAGTCAGAAAGGCATATAGGGTTTATAATCAATCTATAATGAAAATAGTAGAGTCTGTACACAATTCCTTTGATGAGACTAACATGTTTTACAAGGAGAAGAACTCTTCTACTAGTGAATCTTTGCAGGTACAATATTTGTGCGAGCAGTTAAATGAGTTTATCCTCACCAATAAGGCTAATGCTCATACTTCTCCACAAAACTCTGAAGACAGTGAAGATGATTTCACTGAAACATCTGATAAACCAACAACATCCCACATAATTCCACAAGAGGAATTAACTCCCCAGGCTGTTGCTGAACAAACTCAACCAACTGATCTTGTCATACTTAGAGATCTTCCTGTATCTCAAGTAATAGGAGACATATCAGTAGATGTGTAGACAAGGCATCAACTCAACCAAGACTTGATGCATGCTGGTTTCATATCTCAAATTGAGCCCCAATCTATAAAAGATGTAGAGCAAGATCCACTCTGGATTATGGCAATGCAAAAGGAGCTCAACCAATTTGAGAATGTAGAGTTTGGGACTTAGTTCCAAGACCCAAAGACTATCCAGTCATGGGTACTAAGTGGGTATTCAGAAATAAACTTGATGCTTAGGGAATTATCATAAGGAACAAGGCAAGGCTAGTAACTCAAGACTATAGGCAAGAGGAAGGCATTGACTATGATCAGACATTTGCCCCTATTGTAAGGCTTGAGGCTATAAGAATCTTCCTTGCATATACTGCCTTCAAAATGTTCAAGGTCTATCAAATGGATGTCAAGAGTGTATTTCTGAATGGAGAACTCAAATAGGAAGTATATGTGGATCAACCACCAGGTTATATCTCTCCAACTATTCACTCTTATGTCTTTAGATTGCATAAAGCTCTCTATGGTTTAAAGAAAGCTCCAAGAGCTTTGTATGAGACCTTAGCTAGCTTCTTGATAGAGCACAAATTTTCTAGAGGCATTGTAGATAGGACTCTTTTTTATTAAGCATCATAAAGATAAAATCTTTTTCTTACAAATTTATGTAGATGATATTATATTTGGCTCAACTGATCCCAAACTAGGCAAAAGTTTTTCTGACCTTATGCATTCAAAGTTTGAGATGAGTAGTATGGGTTAACTTTAATACATCCTTGGTCTCCAAGTAAAGCAATTGTCTGATGGCATCTTCATATCCCAATACAAGTATGCTAAGGAGCTAATCAAAATTTTGGGATGTCAGATGCCTTAGCAAAGAATACACACATGGCTACCAATGCTGTGGTTGACTCTGATGAACATGGAAAGCCTGTTGATCAGAAATTATATAGGGGCATTGTTGGTTCCCTGTTGTATCTCACAGCAAGTAGGCCGGTCATAATGTTTGCTACATGCCTTTATGCTAGGTTCCAAGTGAACCCTAAAGAATCTCATCTTATTTTCCTTAAAAGAATTTTAAGATATATAAATGGTTGCCTAAATCTAGTACTCTGGTATCAAACTTAGTCAGAATTTGAGTTGACTTGATGCTCAGATGCTGACTTTACTGGATGTAGAGTGGACAGGAAGAGCACATCAGGAACATGCCAGTTCCTTATTTCTAGAGTTGTCTCCTGGTTTTGCAAAAAGCAAACATCTGTGTCTACATCAACAACAGAAGCTGAGTACATAGCAGCTGGCAGTTGCTGTTCACAGATGCTGTGGATTTAAAACCAACTCCTAGATTATGGATACAACTTAAATAATTCAACTCTACTTTGTGGTAATACTAGTGCAATTTCTATTGCACGAAATCCAGTGCATCATAGTAGAACTAAGCATATAAAAATAAGGCATCATTTCATTAGAGAGTGTGTGGACAAAAAGAACATTAATCTTGTCTATATTTATACTGATTTGCAAAGAGCAGACATCTTCACCAAACCCTTGGATGAAAGAAACCATCTATTCTTTCTAAATCAGCTTGGTATGATTAATGGAGAAGCTTTAATTTGACTTTTTTTCTGTGGTCGAAGAATTTGCCAAGATTGGTCAACCTGAGATCGACGAACTGAGAAAGGTTCTTGAGATAATTCATCGACCTTAGATCTATGAACTCTGTGTGTGAGTCATTTTCATCGACCGAAGATCGACGATCTGGCTTGAGAAAATTTTTGTCGACCTGAGGACAACGAAAATCTTTCCCTTTTTCAGACTGATATCGACGAACTCTTTTGTCAATAAAATATTTCGTCGACCTCAGATCGAAGAATTTTTTCTTTTTCGCAGGACGGAGTTTGTCGGTTTATATTTTGAAAAACCTTATATCTAGGTTTTCTTCGAGCTCCATCCTGCTCTTTCTTTTCCCCTTGCACTTGATCTCTCTGTTTCTCCTTTGTAGGTGATCAATGGCGATTCCAGCAAGCGCTCTTACAGCAATGAAATTTGACATGAGTTTTGACATAGATTTCGAGTCATTCCAACACTCGGACCAGATCTTCCTTGACATCCTAAAATTGTTTGAGGATCTACAGTTGAAGAACCTGATGACCACCAGAATAAAGATTGCGGCGACAAAAATTAGAGAATGGGTTTTCACTTTATCGTCTCCAAAAGCTTACATGTTGATAGGAACAATATCGGGTAATGCCATTTCTCCTACCCCTGATGTTCTGTCTGAAATTTTTGGTTTACAGAATGGAGAAGAAGAGTTAGAATTCGACAGCACTGAATCTGATGAGATGTTGAGTACAATTGGTTATTTTGGAGACAACGCTAACAAACTGCTGAAGAAACATTTATCTGCCGACTACAAGTTTCTAGAAGATGTAGTAGGCAAGGTACTGATAGGCAAGCACACAACCCATGATTACATCACTCAGCATCAATTCCTTGTGATGTGCGTTGTGGTGAAAAAGAATCCCATGAACTGGGCAAAAATCATGTTTGAGTTGATTAAGAAGAAAAACACCAAGAAAGTGGTGTCTTTTGGAAGAATTCTGGGAATCTTCCTTCAGGCAAAGGCTGTTGAATCACTGGTCTCCCAGACCATATTCATTTATTCCTCCAAGAGGCTTACTTGCACCTTATTTAGCAAGTGGGATAGGAATATCCCTAAGCCATCCAAGGCTTCCTCTTCCAAACCTTCTGAGGGTACAAGGGCTGCTCCAGGCACTCCCCGCCCTACTGAGGATGTTTCCATTCCCCCTCCACCTCCTCTTATTCAAACTCCCTCAACAACCCTCCAGCATTCTTCCACATCTCAAGAACATCAACCAACACCTCCTACTTCCCAATTCCATGCTCATTCACCAGTCCATTCACCTATTCATTCAACAGTTCATTTACCAGTTCATTCTCCAGTACATAAACCTTCACCACATCAAGCCCCTCAACATCAACATTCACTTATTCAATCTCCAGTACATGCTAATACACCAGAGCATGTTACTCCTACTCTATCTCCTCATCCACATCTTACTGACATCCCCCTTCACAATCTATCATCCATACAAACATTCAATCTATTATCATTAAATCTATCATCACCCCTTCATTCCCCATCATCAACAGATGAACCAATGCCAGACTCCTCACCCTTATATCCATCATCATCCTCATTCAACCAATCTGTATCCACTAAAACCCCTCCTGAATTCATGGACATAGATTCCCTCCCCATTTGATCTATTTTGTAATCCATCACACCTCTTCTAAAATAACACATAGTAGAGGCTATTTCACCTCTTGCTACTTCCATTTCTTCTCTAGCTACCCAACTTTCTACCTCCTCTGTCCCTTCTTCTTCAATAAGGGGTCTGGTTCTAGTTCTTACTGAAACCAGGCAGGGGGAGATTCTCAATGAAGAAGCAGCTCTAGTAGCAGCAGAAACAACAACAACAACAGCAGTAGAGATTGTTGATACTGATATACAAGATGTAGATGTAGTTGAATCCTTGGTTATTCTTTCTGAAGACTGTTCCATTTCTCCAGCAGTTGAACTAAATTTAGTTCTAGATTCTTTTGACCTCCTATATAGAAACATTCTTTTATTTATTTCTCCTAAGTATTGCATAGATATTATTTGTTATATAACTCCAGTTAGTACAGAAACTCATCAGGCCATTCAGGCAAGTTTTGCTACTAACATGGTTGTGGAATCTGTAGGCCCAACCTATGTAATGGATAATTGTCCTATACCCAGCTTAGATGATTTAATTGCATAATATGTTGCACAAGAGATTGCACAGATGCAAAATGATCCAGAGCAAAATGATATTCTATTGACTGATAAAGACATAGAAGATTCATAGATGATTACAGAGATTTTTTCTCCTCCTGCAGTTGTTCCACCTCTAGCTCCTCCTCAGGCTGATAAGCCGATCTCAAAGGAAAGCATAGAAGAAATATATGATTTTTATTGTAAACCTCAAAGTTCTTCTAGTTGATTATTCTGATGATTCTGACTCTGACAATTCCAAAAGATCTAAATCAAAGAAGAGGAAGGCTCCAAGAAAGGCTGTTCTCAAGCCCAATCCAAACAATGATGTTCCATACTATATCTCGCACAATATTCCTCTTAATCAAACAACAACTCATTAGATGAAGCTGTCAAGGAACCAAGAAAAAGCACAGAAGAAGAAGAAGAAGAGGTATGGATCTTCTCAAGTGAAGAGATTCAGGAAAGATCCACCTCCTCCTCCTCCTCCTGCTGTAGGAGCTTCGAGCAATCTTGCAAGGCCTGCTTCCCGTGCTTCTCAACCTCCTAAGCTAGATCCTTATCAGTCTTTAAGATAATCTTCTAAACTAGCTCCTTGTCACACAAGACAGTCTTTCAGGCTAGCTCAAATACCATCTTCCATTCCTGCCAGAAAATACAGTGAATGTAGACCCCCAAGTTTTTATCATGCTGAACAATCTGTAAAAAAATTAACCTTCAACAAATTTTCAATAACAGTATGTTATTTTCAGGAAGCCACACAGGACTGCTCAGGATGTTTCAACTAATACAGAGAGACCTTCATCTCCAAGATATGAACTAGAGCTTGATCCAAATTTTAGGATGGCTAGATTCCAAGAGCTGATAGGCTTATCTCAGATAAACAAAGCAAAGATAGAAGGAACTGATCCATTACAGTTTACTACTATGTCTACTTACAGATAAAAAAAGCTTGAAAAGTTTGAGGTAGAAAAGAATTATTTGATCTTAATGCATATATGCAGGTTCACCCAGAAGCTGTTGTGCCTTGAGCTTTTACAATAACACTTCTGGGAGCTCAAGACCTGAAGATGTCTAAGCAAGAAGTAGAGGATCCTCTTAGAACAATTATGTTCACTAAATCTTCTTCTGCCCCTTTTCCAGACAGGCTCTACAACAATTTTATTCTCTGTGAATATTCTTTTTATCTGCTGAAGTGTTTTTCATTATGTCAGACATTCTCTTTCATGTTGAATGTTTGTATTTTCTTTTCTTATGTTTTGTACATATTGACCTCACCCAAATAGGGGGGAGATTGTTGGATCCCTAGTTGGATTTGGGCTAGGTTCACTAGTTTAGGCTGAGTCTGACCCACCTTGTATAGCCAGGGTCAAGTCTAGTTGTCTAGAGTTTAGGCTAATTCATTAAGTTCAACCTTCTTGAACCAGCTAGTAGAGGACCTCAGAAGACTCATACTTAGAAGATTCAGAGAACAGATTATTCAGTTCAAAGTTCTTCAAACTCAGCTCGACGATCATCGATCTCAGATCGACGAACTCAGAGTTATTTCTCTGAGCTAAGCTCGACGATATTCGAGCTCAGGTCGACGATCAGTTATAGATTCTCAGCTCGACGAACTCAGAGTTCAGATTTGGCAAGTTATTCTCAGTACATAGTTCGCAAGCTCGGGTCGATGAACTTGAATTCTCTAGTCGACGGTCTTGGATCTCAGGTCAACGAATTCCGTTCTTAGGTCGAAAATTTCTGTCCAGCTCCAGAATAAGATGTTTTCTTCCTTCTGTCCCCTATCTTCTATATTAATTAGCAGTAATATTCCTGAGTAATTAATGCTTATATTCCTTTGAATATAGCCATTATTGGCAGCATTAATTATGGTATTTATCTGGATAATTACTTGCTTATTTTATTAGGGACAGTTGGGAAACTCATTTATGACAAACATTACATCCATTTGTATTCTAAAAATTAGTTAGCAACTAATGCTTGAATTCAAAATTCAAAGGACAAAATTCAAAGGACAAAAATTGACTGCAGAATATAAAAGAGTTTTCTCCTTTTAGTCTGGAGATATATTGATTAGCCACAAGATACAGGAGATACAGAGAATAACAGAGAACAACATACTCATAGAGCATCACAGAGAAGAAAGTCTAGAGCACTAAAACTGATCCTGATCATTCAAAATTTTCTTCTGTGTGCTGAAAACATTTATGTTCTGTTCCTTGTCAATCTTGAAATCTGAAGAAGAACATTCATCACAAATCAGGAGTCTTCTTCATCTTCAAAGTCTGGAATATTCAGAGGCATCCATTCAATATCAATCTACTGGATTCCTGGACATTGACAGAACAAGGCTAAAGACCTATACCCTGAAGCAAAGCTCCAGTCTTCCTGGACCATTCAATATCTCAGGGGGAGTTTTGTCAACATTAAAGATCCACTAGTCTTCTCTGTTGATTAGAGAAAGATAAGACACCATCACCTCCTCTCACCTCCTGTAAAAGGGTTTTAACTTCCTTCAAAAGTTAACCACTTGGTTGTCAAGTCTCCTGATTAAAAGACTTGAGTTTATTTTTGGGCACCTGATCAAAATCCTAAAGGGTTGTGATATCTCCCTGCAAATAGATATTGTGGTGGCAGACACCTGATCAAAACCTGCTAGTGGATTCCTACCAGGGTGGTAGAAGAGTGGATGTACCCAGTTGAGGAACCACTATAAAATTTCTTGTGTTGTCTGGTTGCTCATTTTCTATTTTTGTTCTTGCTGTGGCTGTGATAGATAGAATAACTTAGCCTGTTTTTCTTTTCTTTGCATATTATTGGTATCATCTATTTTCAATCTGATATAAAAGTTTAAAACAGCCAAATTTTTTAATACTCTATTCACCCCCACCCCTAGAGTAAGTCAAATCTAACCCCTCCTTTCAGGCCGCCACCACAAAATGATTTTTTCTGCACCACCACCACCTCCTAAAATTTTTCCAAAACCTCCAAGTTTGGAGGAAATGTTTTCAAAATATATGAATATTAATGACGCTACTATAAGAACCCTAGTCAGGACTGTTAAAAGTTTAGAGAGTCAAGTATGACAACTTGCAAAAATTATTTCTGAGCGACCCGCCGGGTCTCTTCCTTCCAACACTGAGCCCAACCCAAGAGAGCATGCGAAAGCTATAACTCTTCGGAGTGGGAAGCAAGTTTCTTGTATGGTAAGCGAAGAGCCTGAGGCAAGCTCCATCCCCATTTTAAAAAATCAACCCTCTGCCGAGAAAAATTTTATCATTTCACCCTCATTTGAAGAAGAAGTTATCACCCCTCTCTTTGTAGTAGAAAAAGATCTTTTTCCACCACCCATCTTTAAAAATGATTTAACTACACCATACCCTTCCGAACTTAACAAGCAACGTTCGGATGATCAATACTCCCTCTTCCT
Organism: Platanthera zijinensis; assembly: GCA_039513925.1. Taxonomy (NCBI): domain Eukaryota; kingdom Viridiplantae; phylum Streptophyta; class Magnoliopsida; order Asparagales; family Orchidaceae; genus Platanthera; species Platanthera zijinensis. The sequence continues at coordinate 124,867,752 of CM077086.1, read as the reverse complement.
AGAAATATTTAGGCAAATCAACGTAAATCTACCCTTCCATGAAGCAATCTCCCAAATGTCGAAGTACGCTAAGTACCTTAAGGACCTCCTGACTAATAAAAAGAAGTTAGAAAACTTATCGCATGTCTCACTTAATGTCGAGTGCTCTGTGGTCTTGACAAACTATTTACCAAAGAAGATATGTGATCCGGTTAGTTTTTCTATACCGTGTGTCTTCGGTGATCTTTTTGTCAAACATGCATTGGTGGACTTAGGTGCGAGTATAACCCTGATTCCCCTCTCGCTATTCAGGAATTTAGGAATTGGTAGCCTCGACCACACGCGCATAAGTATCTAGCTTGCTGATAGATCAGTTAAATACCTGTTAGGAATCGTGGAGGATGTCTTAGATAAAGTCGACAAATTCCTCTTCCCAGTGAATTTCGTCATATTGGACATCGAAGAAGACGTCGAGGTTCCCTTGATCCTTGGCTGACGCTTCCTTGCCACCTCCCGAGCTATCATTGACATAAGTAATGGTAAGCTCTTCCTACGAGTAGGCGACAATGAAGTGAACTTCTCTATAACCCCCTTAATGAAGAATACCCTAGAGAATGACGACTCTTGTTCCTTCTTAGATGCCTTAGGTGAAGAATCTTCCTACTGCCTTTCTGAAAGTGAAAATAAATTTTCTTATTTTTTTTCTTCCGCTACTCTTCCAATTGAATCTCTACAAGAAGCTGCCATGGCCACTAGCTCCACCCCTTTCAATTTTCCGTATAAAGAAAAAAGTCAACGAAGACATTATTTTTGAAAAAGAATGAATTTCCAAAACGTCGTATGAAGAACCCCTACCCTGGAATTAAAGGAACTACCCGAACAGCATAGGTATGCCTTCATAGAAAAGGACTCCAAAGTACCAGTAAAAGTTTTGGCCTACCTGACTGAAGTGAAAAATTATAAGTGATGCGTCGGCAAGTGCACCGGTCGCTGTCAAGTAATAATTTTGGGAATAGCTTCCTCGAAAATCGATCTCGAGGGAATACAGGTTGGGTATCGTGATAGCGTCATATAAAGATCGTTACTATGAGTTAAGGTTGGCTTTTGATTCCTAATGCTAAAAAACAAAAAGAAAACAAATGCTGGTCGTAAGCACCGCTTTGCTTGGTGGAAGGAACTAGTGTAGGCCGTTATGTCGTGCATCGTGAGGCGAATGGACGGAGAGCAAGCGGATGGAATGAACACATGTGCGGAGAGTGAGGGTCGTAATTACCTCATCAACCACCAACACTAGACTTTGCTTGATTGGTTCTAGTATGCGAGTGGAGTGGATGTGAATGGAGGCGAGTGCATCATAGCTAACAAAAGAGGATGTAACTAACCCAAGCAAACTTCATTCATAGAAAAACAAAAACAAGTTCAGGTTGATTACAAGCTTTAGAATACAATTCACTATGGAGAAGAGGTGGAATAAATGGAAAGTGGGAAAGCCTAGCTGTGGTTCTTGGACAGAATGGTGGGTTGTTAGTCCACTTCTCGACACAGACCGTGGTTGCGTCCGGAGGTAAATGGGTTGTCAATCCACTTGTATTCCTCCGTCTTCTTCCCTTTCCTTCCATCTTTTCTTCTTTCTTGCCCAAATGAGTAGTACTGAAAGATCTTTGTTGCACACTATTGGTGGCCGGGAACTCTTCGAAGGGTTTAAGATGACTTTAGATCGCGGGTAGAAGGCTTCCCAAAGGGTGGAGATGAGTGAAGGACCTATGGGGGAGAGAAACGATGCTTCGCGCGCAGCAGCAGGCCAGAAAATGAAAAGGCGTGCCCTAATTCATGGAGTACGGGCTTAAATATGGTCAGCAGATAATCAGAGCATACGTTCAGTGGCGCACGACCGGTGGTCATGCGCACTGTTGGTGTATAATCGTGCACTCTACTCTAGAGAAACCTGTAGCTGGACAGAAAAAATTAATATATATGCGCATGATCAGTGGCGCACGACCAGAGGTTGTGCGTACTGGATCCCATGATCATGCAATTAGCAATGGCAGAACTCTAGAAAAATGGGATAAACACACACGATCAGTGACGCACGACCAGAAATCCTGCGCACTATGGCCAATGGTCATGCGATTGCCCCAGACAGAACATGGAAAAATGGAGAATAGCACACGATCAGTGGCTCATAACCAGTTGTCGTGCACAATAGATCCAATGATCGTTTGCAGTCTTCCTGTACCGTTTAGTGTACAACCCCATATTCGCGAAGAGAGGGTCCCAAACAAGGTGCATGACTTAGCGCACGTTTTATGCTTTTGGGAGTTTTGCACTCCTGGAGGCCAATTTTGGGTGGACCTGCGTAATATACTAGTAGGGGGAGGAAATATTTATCTCCCCAAGGCCCCTTGAAGAGTCACCCAGGACCCTGCTCGTAGGCCGCCCCAGTTCACAAGCAGGATGACTCGTAAGGCAGGCCGTCTCGTCATGCAGGCCGTCTCGTCACACAAGCCGTCTCATTAGGAAGGCCGTCTCGTCAAGCAGGCCATCTCGCCCAGCAGGCCGTCTCATCTCGCAGGCCGCCTATTCGCCCAAGCCGCCCCTCTCTTCTCGCCTAACCGCCAGGTTGCCCGACCTGAGGGACTACCTCTGGTGGACTGCAATAGCCGCTTAGAACAGCGGGACTTGGATGTTGGCAGGCCAATCCGGTGGCATTTCGGTAATTTTCAGAGCAGTGGAGGTTTGTTATTTGTAGGCCATTCCCATAAAACTATAAATAGGCCCTTAGGGGTGCCTTGGAGAGGGAGAGTTCTTCATCACTTCAATCCCCTTGCTTCTTCCTCAAAGGCACCTAACTCAGCATTGGCTAGTGAGGGGGAGATCTCAAAGGTCTTCCAGGTATGAGGTTGGACCTCCACGCTAGAACCGAGTGTATGTTCCTAGTTTCTTGAGTCTATGGCATGTGACGTTCTCTTGAGAGTAGTAGGTGTGAGGTCACCTCTTTATTGGGACCCCAAATTCAACAGATACCAAGTTTTTGGTTTAAAAATTTTTAGTGATGTGAGCGTGAAGAGTGACCAGCACAGAAGATCTCGTGAGAGTGTTATGGCTGGAGATCAGGGAGGTGGTGATGATCTCGGCGAGCTCCCCCACCTCGGACCCTTCGTAAGAAGGGAGGAGTTCATAGATTCCATCCAAGGAATCATGGAGATACTGAGAGGCATTGCCCCTCGAGCTGATAGCTCAACCCCCACCCCCCAGGGACTGGCTCCCAGGGGTCTCGGCGAGCTGACCAAGAGTGGTCTCGGCAAGCTGTCTCCCAGGGGCACAGGTGAGATTACCCCAGTAGGGGGAGAAGGAAGTGTACCAGGTATGCGACCTGGGAAGGAAAGGATGGGAGAGGGGGTCGAGCGAGACCTCCCCGACTGGGGCTGTTCCTTAGCCTGACGAGTGCTAGCACTCCAGGCGAGCAGGTCACGTGAGTAGAGATTGCGAGACCACCCCACAGGGGGTCACCCTTCAGTGAGCTGATCATCTCAGCTCCCGTTCCTAAGGGGTTCAGAGAACCAGGCATGGCTTACTATATTGGGAAGGATGATCCTGTCCAGCACCTGTAGTAGTTCGAGGATGTCGTCTCCATCAGGCTGATGATGGATTCCTTCAAGTGTGGCCTCTTTGCGATCACGTTGAAGGAGAAGGCACGGGACTGGTTTCATCAACTCCCTCTGAGGTCAATCTATGGTTTCGAGGACTTGAGTCGGAGCTTCTAGCTCCGCTTCTCCACCACCAAGAAGAGGAAGAGGAGTCCTGAGTCCATCTTTCTGGTAAGGCAGGGGGCAAAGGAGTTGCTGGACCATAATGTTGACAGGTTCCAATAAGAGATGCTGGATATCCAGGAGATGCCGGGGTATGCCCTCCAGATGGCATTCACGGTGGGGTTGCCAGAGGGGTTCTTTAAGATGGGACTAACCCGAAAGGCCCCCCTTTCCTTCGAAGAGCTAATGGAAAGGGCAGCTAAGGAGATAGCTATGAAGATGGCCAACCCGGCATTTGTCAAGAAGTTGGCAAGCCTAAAAGAGGTAGAGTAAAAGGATCAAGGTGGCTCGAGGCATTAGGGGGGAGAAGGAGAGAGGAGCAAAGAGCTAAGGGGCTCCAAGCACCTCAAGAAGGTTCGGACCCAGGTTGAAGGCTAGGAGGACCCCTTCAAGGTCCAGGAAGAGGTCTCATCCAAGGTGTGGGGAATTTTCATGGAGGCCAAGGAAGTATAACTTCCAAAGGCAAGCCCCAAGGCAGCTCCTACCCCCATCGCAGCAAGCGATGGAGATTGGTCAAAGGGAGAGGAGGAACCGCGCGGGAAGGAGAAGATTCAGAGTAGAGTTACCCTACTGTGAGTTCCACCAAGAGGAGGGCCATGGAACAGCTACTTGCCCTGAATTCCTGGAGTTGAGAAGGATAAGAGCTCTGGCACCACAACATCATCAGCCTCAGAAAGTGCAAGAGCCGGTGCGGATTGAAGTCCAACCCGAGGCGACAAGGGAGAGATGTGAGGATAGGGTTAATGTGGGCACCCGGGGAGGGATCCGATAATTCACGAAAGAAGAAGGAGGTAGGAAAGAAGTGAATCATCTCTTTGTTATGAATTTTGCTTGCATTGTATCAGCAATGATTGAAGGCAGGGACCGCCGAAAAATATTTGTGATCCATGAAAGACCTCACCTCGAGATAGATTCCGCTGCTAGACTCCCATTAGCTGGCAGGGCAGGTTGATCTCTCGAGGGAGTAGTAGGTCTCGCCTCGATATAGATTCCGCTACCAGGCTCCCACTAGCTGGCAAGGAAGGTTGATCTCTCGAGGGTAGAGTAGGTCTCGCCTCGAGATGATTCCGCTGCCAGCCTCCCACTAGCTGGCAGGGTAGGTTGATCTTTCAAGGGAGGAGTATGTCTCGCCTCAAGATAGATTCTGCTGCCAGGCTCCCACTAGCTGGCAGGGCAGGTTAATCTCTCGAGGTAGGAGTAGGTCTCGCCTCGAGATGATTCTGCTGCAAGGCTCCTACTAGCTGGCAGGGCAGGTTGATCTCTCGAGGGAGGAGTAGGTCTCGTCTCGACATAGATTCCGCTGCCATGCTCTCACTAGCTGGCAGGGTAGGTTGATATCTCGAGGGAGGAGTAGGTCTCACCTCGATATAGATTCCGCTGCCAGGCTCCCACAAGTTGGCAGAGCAGGTTGATCTCTCGAGGGAGGAGTAGGTCTCGCTTGGAGATGATTCCGCTTCCAGGCTCTCACTAGCTGGCAGGGCATTTATGTATATAAATAGAAATAAAGGGTAAATAAAGAATTAATATGATACTATTATTATTATTATAAATTTTTTTTTTGGTGGCCCTTTTTTATATATATATATAAATAGAAATAAAGGGTAATATTAATAGGTTTCAGGAATTCAAAATAGTAAGTCGAAATTTTCCCCGGCAACGGCGCCAAAAACTTGATGAACCACGTTCGGGGAAGCCCATTAAATTGTAGCGGAATCATCTCGAAACGAATATTTTGGCCCATTAAATTGTAGCGGAATCATCTCGAAACGATTATTTTGGAATCATCTCGGAAGCCCATAAAAAAACAAACAGTAAATAAAGAATTAATTAAAATTCGCTTATAAATAAACTCGAAACGATTATTTTGGAGAGCAAAGAGTTTAAGAATTAAGGTGTTCGAATTATTTATTACAAAATAAAATTTTTTTGATTTTTATGAGTTTTTCTAATTTTTTTCATATTTTGGTGTTTTTAATCATTTTTTTGGAAATTTTTAAAGGTTATGCAAATTTTTTGAGTTTTTGAGTTATATAAAATTTTTTGATTTTTTTAATTTTCGGAAATATTTACAAGAGGAGAGAAATTTTTACAAGATAGGAAAGAGAAGGGGAAAGAGACGAGAATATTTACAAAATATTTACAAAGTAAAAAAAGGATCGCCCGCGAACAGACTCTTATTTGTGGTTGGTTCGATGAGTCGAACGTCGCGGAGCGATGTATCAATTTTTTTTTTTGGATTTTCAATTTTTTATAAATAAAAACATGATAAAAAAAAATTTTAGTTTTAAATTTTTGTAATTTTTTTGGATTTTTGTTTAGTGCTTGAAATAAAAGGACAGAAAATAGGAAACACCCCCATACTTAAGTCCAGCATTGTCCCCAATGTTGCACTAAGTATGAGGAACATGATATATTTAAAAATCTAAGCAGTATGCACAAAATTTAAAATTAAAAACAGGGGTTTAGAAATCTTCCCTAAACCGCGTTCGGGGAAGCCCATTAAATTAAGACCTGCAAAAGTTAAAGTAAAAGCAGAAAAAATAAAACAGGAAAAAGAAAAATATAGGGTCGGCGAAAAGTGTGCGGGTGATAGGGGGCGCGAGGGGTAACTGAGTGTGATAATTGTGCGACGGATACGCGATCCCCTAGCGCTCACAATTGTGAAGCGCGCCGAAACGACAAAATAGATATATAAATAATAATAAAAAAATTGTGATATATTTTTTTGCTTAGTTTTTTTGAATTTTTTAGAATTTTAAGTTTATGTTTATGTTTTTTTTTTTGGGTTTTGATTTTTGAAAATAAAAATAAGTAGTAATAAAAAAATGAAAATAAGTTAAAGGAAAATAAAATAAAAATGAAAAATATGTTTTTTTTTTGAATTTTAAATTTTTGGATGAAAAGAAACAAATTTCATCATTTTTTTTATTAAGTTTTTAAAATTTTAAGTTTTATAAGTTTTTAAGTTTTTTAAGTTTTTGATTTTTTAAGTTTTTAGTTTTCTTATTTTTATTTTTTAGTTTTTTTTTAGTTTTAAAGTTTTTAAATTTTTGATTTTTAGATTTTTTTTTAGGTATTTATGATTATTAATTAATATTGATACTATTATTATTATTATTATAATTTTTTTTTTGGTGGCCCTTTTTTTATATATATATATAAATAGAAATAAAGGGTAAAATTAATAGGTTTCAGGAATTCAAAATAGTAAGTCGAAATTTTCCCCGGCAACGGCGCCAAAAACTTGATGGTTAAAACGCCGGCTCTTATTTAGGTGTGAAAGTGGATGTTTTTATTTATAAAAAGAAGAGCGTTTTATTTTGTTATAAACCGAGTTTTAACGAGAGGGAGGCAAGTGCACCTATCGCGTGTAGTACAGGATATTCCCGTGTGGAGGAATATCGGGGTCGTATTGTTCTCAGGGCCGGCTTAGCTATATCTACTCTTTCCCTGAAAGCCTATTATTCTACCGATAATATTTTACTTTGGTTTAAAAATATAAAAATGCATAATAATAATAAGCATAAAAAGAAAGCAGGAAAAAATGCAGTAAATAAGTGCGGAAGTCCGATGGCCAACTTAGCGCGACGCTATCAAAAAGAGAATTGAACTAAAGTAAACTTTTAATAAAAAGAGATCCTAATTTTCAAATTAATTAAGGCGGAGACTCGGCCGTGGAGGTTCCAAAGGAATGAGCTCACTTATCTCTAGGACTATCGCTCACCTGAACGCTAAGACTATTCGACCGATCACTAGACCGACGAAGGATTCCTCTTAACGCCCGCATTACGCTAAGAACCCCGTTATTGGGTGGGGAACCCAATCCGGTAGAGTCACGCGCCTCCTCTCTCGAGGATTAGCGCGGAGCTCTCTTTACCCAAGGGTGATCGGTCCATACGTGCGGCCTCTCGGCGTTGCGTATGGATAACGGAAATAGAGCTCGCACATCGATATGCGGTCCTATACGTCGTTAACCCGGGGCAAACCTTAAGAAATTTAATTAAATAGAAAACAGGACCTTTAATTATTTAAAGCTACTTTATCTGTCCCAATGCTCTTCGATATTGAGGGCTAAGGGCGGTTAGCCACTCATCGGAATGGGGACACTTACGCTAGAAAGCAGAAAAGAAAGCTGTAAAGAAAGCAGTAAAGAAAGCTGAAAATTGCAAGTCCTACTCAAACGAGTAGGACTGAAGAAAGCAGTAAATGCGAATCCCGGCTCAAATGAGTGGGCGGGGGTAAATTAATCTCATACACACACACACTCTACAGGAAAGTAAAATCACACACACGCACTCTACAGAAAAGTAAACACACACACACACAAAGTTATCCTACTCAAGTGAGTAGGAAGAAAATGAAAGCAGTAAAAAAGGACAAGTCCCACTCAAACGAGTGGGCGGAAAAAGAAAGCAGAGCGCCATTTAACTCTTAACGAGTAGGCGGAAATAAATGCATACGCACACACTCTACAGAAATTGAAATAAAGCAATAAAATCTAACTCATACACGCACGCACACTTGCAAAAATAAGAAAAACAAAGTTACTGAAAAATTAAAACAACTGCATTTCTACCGCTAAAATGCGGTAGAAATGCATAAAAAGTGCAAATAAAAATTAACCAGACAAAAAGTTTTGAAAATTAAAACGAAAAGCTAAGTGCTCGGAAAATTAAAACGAGTGCATTTCTACCGCTAGAATGCGATAGAAATGCATAAAAAGAGAAAATAAAAATTAAACGGAGCGAAAAGTTTTGCAAATAAACGCAAAATGGAAGTTGGCGAAAAATTAGAACAAGTGCATTTCTACCGCTAGAATGCGGTAGAAATGCATAAAAAGTGAAAATAAAAATAAACTAAAGCTAAATGGGTGCGAAAAATGAAAATAAAATGGACGTTACAACGGCTAGAAAATGCGGAAAAAATCCTAAACTAAACTAAGTTATAAAGCTGAAATATGAAAACATAAAATGAAAAGAACAAAAGTAGAACGAAAAATTACTTAAGTTCGACGCATTCAAATGGATTCCAAACAATATAAGGGAGAAAAAACTAACATTATATTAATAAAAAAGGGTTACAAGGAAAGCTAAAACAAACATCCTAAACTAAGCTAAGAGAGAGAGAGAGGGGGATAAATTTCCCTTACATAGCATGGAATCAAAATGGGCATCACCTCCCCTAAGCAATTTGGACCAAAAAGGTGGACAGAATTCTCATACAGCAGCTGCCCTTTTATAGGCAAAATTTCGGGTTGGTCACGCCCTAGGTCACGGGCGTGACAGGGGGGCGTGACAGTACTGTTCATGAGCTGATCGGTGATTTGACTGGAGCTTTGACTTCGGCTGAAAACGTGGCGGTCACGCCCCAGGTCACGGGCGTGACATTGGTCAGGCACGGGCGTGACTAGGGCGTGACGGGGAGCTGGATCTGGGGATTTGACGCGAGCTTTGACTTTGGGGCAGCCCACGTGGCGGACACGGGCGTGACAAAATTGTCACGGGTGTGACAGGGGGGCGTGACCCGGACAGCTGGCATCCTGATGTCGGCAGCGTTGACTGTTTGACTAAACGTTGCGTGTCGGCCTCGACACGGGCGTGACAAGCTTTGACACGGGCGTGACGTTGGGCGTGTCGGGCTCGGAAGAGTGAAATTGTTGATTTTGACTGGCTGATTGCGTTGAGAGCCTGACACGCCCGTGTCGGGGGGGTGACACGGGCGTGACAAGGCCGAAAATTCAGTTTTCTGGAAAAATTCAGAAAATAAAAAATACTAAGTTAGAATATATTTTTACAAAAAAAGAAACATTTTATTGAATAAAACAAGCTAAAAAGGAGAAAATAAAGTAAAACAACAAAATAAATACACTATAAAATGGGTATATTTACAACTCATCAATTCCGCTTCTAGGCTCTCACTAGCTGGCAGGGCAGGTTGATCTCTCGAGGGAGGAGTAGGTCTCGCCTCGAGATAGATTCCGCTGCCAGGCTCCCACTAGCTGGCAGGGCAGGATGATCTATCGAGGGAGGAGTAGGTCTCTCCTCGAGATGATTCTGATGCATGGAAATCGGCAAGCGCACCGGTTGCACAAGTAATAAAATTTTGGAATAAATCCCTGAGTGTCGGTTTCTTGAGTAATGCAATTAGCAAAGAGAGAAGACAGTTCAAAAAATATCGTTATGAGGGTTATACTTAGAAAAGATTAAAAAGGGGCTTATTAGATTGTGTAGGAGGATCGGGAGGCGAGGCCCTCTCTAGGCTTTTTCGGCTTCTCAATCTCATTGTATGTATCATTTCATGTTTCTGATTTACTGAACATAGTAGCATTTCCATGAGAATCCCTATGGCGGTTTGTAGGCGCTGAATGGTGGTGGCTTGGTCATTGAACATCTCCATCATTCTGCACGCATAAGCGAAAAATTGCTCTGTCTTTGACGAGGGATTGCGGTCGGTGGTTTCATTAGAGACTACTGAATTTATCTCTACGGGAAGGTCGGGAGAAGGAGGAGAGTTCTAATGCCTACTAGTTTGGGCAATGTTGTCTATTACTTCTCAGGCATCCTTGCTGGATTTGTTAAACAGAGTTCCGCCGGCTGCGACGTCGAGTAATGGCCAGAATCTGTCTGAGATGCCGAAGTAGAAAGTTTGGATTAGGAGGATGTCTTACATTTCCACTCTGCAACATTCCCTTCAATGGGACTGGAAATGCTCCCATGTATCGAACAAGGTTTCTTCATTTCTTTGGGTGAAGGTCATGAGCTCCTTGTAATTGTCTATTGCTAGCATTTGTTGTTTGAATTTGGCCAAGAATTTCCCTTCGAGTTGTTTCCATGATGAGGATATTCCCTTTCGAATTTCTTGATACCATTGATTTGCTTCGTCTTTTGGGGAGAAGGAGAAGAGTCGGATCTTCTGCTGCTCGCTTTTGGAAGCATTTGGCGTACAAGTGTTGTAAATTTCTAAGAACCTCTGCACGTGGCATAATGCATCTACATTTTCATCTCCACTAAATTGGCAGTTTTCGATGATGTATTCGATGAGGTCAGGCGAGATCTCGAAACTGTTATTTGCCATTTCTGCTCAGTATGTGAGGTTGGTAAGGCTTGCTTTATAAGTCTGTTGCTGAATAGTAGTCATTGAAAGTGGCTTGAATTAAGAAGGGTTAGTAGGCAACTAGATATCTTGTGGTTCCACCCTGCATTCACTGCGGCAAACTACACAAGGAAACAACAGTCAAAAATATTAACTCTTATAACAATATTTTTAGTTATCCTGAGTGGCTCTATAGTTGCATTCCCTGGCAACGACGCCAAAAACTTGATGCGTGGAAATTGGCAAGCGCACAGGTCGCACAAGTAATAAAATTTTGGAATACATCCCCGAGTGTCGGTCTCTTGTGGAATGCAATTAACATAGATTGGCGACAGTTCAGAAAATATGGTTATGAGGGTTATACTTAGAAAAGATTTAAAAGGGGGCTTGTGAGATTATGGTTTCTTGATCTAATAAACCAATTAAGACTATGCGTGTCGAAGGCACTGCTTCGCAAGGTGAGGTGAGTGTATCGGCCGCGATGCCGAACTTTGGTTGGGCGAGTGGACAGAAAGCTAATGGATGGAAGTGTTCTTGTGCATAGTGCAATCGGGTGAAACAAGGGTATGGAGTGGATGTGGAGTGGGCGAGGCGCATTCACAACACACAACTCAGAAGCAAATGAAAACTATAAACATCCAATTAGATATAGAGTTGAAAATGTAGTTCATTACAATATCAAATCATTCCATACAACGAAGAAAGGGGAAGAGGAGTAAACCACTAGATGGTGAAGGTCCACCGCAGGTCGTGGCCGGAATATCGAGTTGTCAATCCGCTTCCGGGCTCAGTCTGAGGAGGCTTCCGGTACCAACGAGCCATCACCTCTAAGACCTTTGAGTCCGGTCTCTAGGTCATCTTCTTCTCCAACTCCGGTGGAAAGCTTGGAGTTGAGGTCATCAATGGCCGGGAGCTTCGCCGGAGGGTTTGGAAAGCTTCGGAATCATCGGCTACGGACTCCCGATGGAAGGGATGAAGGTGGAGGTGGATGGAGCAGCTGGACGTCGAAATAGCGGCAGGGAGGCAAGTCCCGATCGAGAGGAAATTTACCTAATTCGCGGAATTAACCTTTATATAGTAGCAGATTTTGAATACCGCGCACGCTCATCGACGCACGACCTGTGGTCGTGCGCCCTGATGTTGGCGCTCGTGCGGCAGAAACCTGTAGGACCTGCATAAATTGTCAGTAAACGCGCACGATCGGCGTCGCATGATCAGTGATCGTGCGAGGTATGGTCAGCGCTCGTGCGATAGCAGAGACAGGGAAGAAAGAAAATGGGTCGTGAATGCGCACGATCGGCAGCGAACGATCAGTGATCGTGCGAGGTATCGCTGGGATCGTGCGATAGCCCGAGACTGGGCTGGGGGAAATCTGGCATGAACGCGAACGATCGACGGTCGTGCGCTAAATGGTTCTCTAGTCGTGCAAGGTTTAAAACGCACGGCCATTGACTCTTTGGCTTAACAATGGCCAGGATCGGTCCCGGACGCCCACACGATCCCTGTACCTGCAGGAAAATATATCGGGCTGTCGATGATGGCGTTCAATGATAATAATGAAACTCAAATACAACACAGCTCATGCGTAAAGAGATGTGAAATAAGTAAACGCATGGAAATGCGCTTAAACAGTGCACTGAGCGTGGAATGGTGTAGTGATCCAAAAGGAGTGGTATTGGTGCTAAAAGGAAGTGCAATGGCATAAAAATGAGCCCAGATGATTCCGGAATCCGGTATAAAATATGGACTCATCAGATTCCGCTGTTGGGCTCTCACTAGCTTGTAGGGCAGGTTGAATCTCTCGAGGGAGAAGTAGGTATTGCCTCGAGATAAATTCCGATGTCAGGCTCCCAAAAGCTGGCAGGGCAGGTTGATCTCTCGAGGGTGGAGTAGGTATCGCCTCGAGATGATTCCGGTACCAGGCTCCCACTAGCTGGTAGGGCAGGTTGATCTCTCGAGGGAGGAGTAGGTCTTTCCTCGAGATAGATTCCGCTGCCAGGCTCCCACTAGCTGGCAGTGTAGGTTGATCACTCGAGGGAGGAGTAGGTCTCGCCTCGAGATGATTCCGCTGCCAGGCTCCCACTAGCTGGCAGGGCAGGTTGATCTCTCGAGGGAGGAGTAGGTCTCGCCTCGAAATAGATTCCGCTGTCAGGCTCCCACTAGCGGGCAGGGCAGGTTGATCTCTCGAGGGAGGAGTAGGTCTCGCCTCGAGATGATTCCGCTTCCAAGCTCCCACTAGCTGGCAGGGCAGGTTGATCTCTCGAGGGAGGAGTAGGTCTCGCCTTGAGATAGACTCCACTGCTAGGCTCCCACTAGCTGGCAGGGCAGGTTAATCTCTCGGGGGAGGAGTAGGTTTTGTCTCGAGATAATTCAGCTGCCAGGCTCCCACTGGCTGGCAGGGCAGGTTGATATCTCGAGGGAGGAGTAGATCTCGCCTCGAGATAGATTCTGCTACCAGGCTCTCACTAGCTGGTAAGGTAGGGTGTTCTCTCGAGGGAGGATTCCGCTGGCAGGCTCCCACTAGCTTGCAGGGCAGGTTGATCTATCAAGGGAGGAGTAGGTCTCGCCTCGAGATGATTCCGCTACCAGGCTCCCACTAGCTGGCAGGGCACGTTGATCTCTCAAGGGATGAGTAGATCTCACCATCGAGATAGATTCCGCTGCCAGGCTCCCACTAGATGGCATGACAGGTTTATCTCTCGAGGGAGGAGTAGGTCCCACCTCGAGATGATTCCGCTGCCATGCTCCCACTAACTGGCAGGGCAGGTTAATCTCTCGAGGGAGGAGTAGGTCTCGCCTCTAGATAGATTCCGCTGCTGGCTCTAACTAGCTAGTAGGGCAGCTTGATCTATTGAGGGAGGAGTACGTCTCGCCTCGAGATAGATTTCGATGCCAGGCTCACTAGCTGGCAGGGCAGGCTGATCTCTCGAGAGAGGAGTAGGTCTCTCCTCGAGATCGATTCTGCTGCCAGGCTCCCACTAGATGCCAGGGCAGGTTGATCTCTCGAGGGAGGAGTAGGTTTCTCCTCGAGATGATTCTTCTTCCACGCTTTCACTAGCTTGGCAGGGCAGGTTGATCTCTCGAGGGAGGAGTAGGTCTCGCCTCGAGATAGATTCCGCTGCCAGGCTCCCACTAGCTGGCACGACAGGTTGATCTCTCGAGGGTGGAAGTAGGTCTCGCCTCGAGATGATTTTGCTGTCAGGCTCCCACTAGCTGGCAGGACAGGTTGATCTCTTGAGGGAGGAGTAGGTCTCGCCTCGAGATAGATTCCCCTTCCAGGCTCCCACAAGCTGGCAGGGCACGTTGATCCCTCGAGGGAGGAGTAGGTTTCGCCTTGAGATGATTCCGCTGCCAAGCTCCCACTAGCTAGCAGGGCAGGTTGATCTCTCGAGGGAGGAGTAGGTCTCGCCTCGAGATAGATTCCACTGCCAGGCTCTCACTAGCTGGCAGGGCAGGTTGATCTCTCGATGGAGGAGAAGGTCTCTCCTCGAGATAGATTCTGTGGTCAGGCTCCCACTAGCAAGCAGTATAGGTTGATATCTCGAGTGAGGAGTAGGTATCGCCTCGAGATTATTCCACTGCTAGACTCCCACTAGCTGGCAGGGCAGGTTGATCTCTCGAGGGAGTAGTAGATCTTTGCCTCGAGAAAGATTCCACTGTCAGGATCTCAATAGCTGGCAGGGCAGGTTGATCTCTCGAGGGAGGAGTAGGTCTCGCCTCGAGATAGATTCTGCTGCCAGGCTCTCACTCGCTGGCAGGGCAGGTTGATCTCTCGAGGGAGGAGTAAGTCTCACCTCGAGATAGATTGCGCTACCATGCTCCCACTAGCTGGCAGGGCAGGTTGATCTCTCGAGGGAGGAGTAGGTCTCGACTCGAGATGATTCCGCTGCCAGGCACCCACTAGCTGGCAGGGCAGGTTGATCTCTCGAGGGAGGAGTAGGTCTTGCCTCGAAATAGATTCTGCTACTAGGCTTCCACTAGCGGGCAGGGCAGGTTGATCTCTTGAGGGAGGAGTAGGTCTCGCCTCAAGATGATTCTGCTTCCAAGATCCCACTAGTTGGCAGGGCAAGTTGATCTCTCGAGGGAAGAGTAGGTCTCACCTCGAGATAGATTCCGCTGTCAGGATCCCACTAGCTGGCAGGGCAGGGTTATCTCTCGATGGAAGAGTAGGTCTCACCTCGAGATAATTCCGCTGCAAGGCTCCCACTAGCTGGCAGTGCAGGTTGATCTCTTGAGGGAGGAGTAGGTCTCGCCTTAGATAGATTCCGCTACCAGGCTCTCACTAGCTGGTAGGGCAGGTTGATCTCTCAAAGGAGGAGTAGGTCTCGCGTCGAGATAGATTCTATTGTCAGGCTTCCACTAGCTGGCAGGGAAGGTTTATCTCTCGAGGTAGTAGTAGGTCTCGCCTCGAGATGATTCCGCTGCCAGGCTCCCACTAGCTGGCAGGGAAGGTTGATCTCTTGAGAGAGGTGTAGATCTCACCTCGAGATAGATTCCGCTGCCATGCTCCCATTAGCGGGCAGGGCAGGTTGATCTCTCGAGGGAGGAGTAGGTCTCTCCTCGAGATGAGTCCTCTACCAGGCTCCCACTAGCTGGCATGGCAGGTTGATTTCTCGGAGGGGTGAGTTGGTTCCACCTCGAGATGATTCCGCTGCCAGGCTCCTACTAGCTGGCAGGGCAGGTTGATCTCTCGAAGGGGTAAGATCTTTACCCCGAGGCCGTCTCGTCATCCAGGCTCCCATTAACTGGCTTTACGGGTTGACCCCTCGGGTAGGCTAAGTGTTTTTTACCCCGAGGACGTCTCGTCATCCAGGCTCCCATTAGCTGGCTTGACAGGTTAACCCCTCGGGGAGGCTAAGTGTTTTTTTACCCCGAAGCCATCTCGTCATCCAGGCTCCCATTAGTTTGCTTGATAGGTTGACCCCTCGGGGAGGCTAAGTGTTTTCTACCCCAAGGTCATCTCGTCACCCAGGTTCCCATTAGCTGGCTGGACGGATTGATCCCCCGGGAGGCCAAGAGTTTTTCGGCTACAAGAAGGCTACGCAGCAAATACGTTGGGTTGGACGTTTCTTTTTGAGCGTGGAACCCGCTAAAAAAGAGCGGAGATTTTCTACGACCCCGTATTCATGAATAGAGGGCCCCAAACAAGGCCCAAGACTTGGAGCACGTTTTAAGCTTTTTGGGAGTTTTGCACTCTTGGAGGCCAATTTTGGGTGGACTTGCGTAATATACTAGTTAGGGGAGGAAATAATTATCTCCCCAGGGCCCCCTTGAAGAGTTGCCCAGGCCCATCTCGTAGGCTGCCCCAACCCGCAAGCAGGCCGTCTCGTCAGGCAGGCCGTCTCGTCAAGTAGTTCGTCTTGTCAGGCAGGCCGTCTCGTCAGGCAGGCCGTCTCGTCAAGTAGGTCGTCTTGTCAGGCAGGCCATCTCGTCAGGCAGGACGTCTCGCCCAGCAGGTCGTCTCGTCTCGTAGGCCGCTTGTTTGCCCAGGCCACCCCTCGCTTCTCTCCTAACCACCAGGTCGCCCGGCCTGAGGGACTACCCCTGGTGGACTGCAATAGCTGCTTAGAACAACGAGATTTGGTTATTGGCAGGCCAATCCAGGGGCATTTCGGTGATTTTCAGAGCAGTGGAGCTTGGTTATTTGCAGGCCATTCCCATAAAACTATAAATAGGCCCTTAGGGGTGCCTTGGAGAGGGGGGCTTCTTCATCACTTCAATCCCCTTGATTTCTTCCTCCAAGGCACCTAGCTCAGCATTGGCTTGGGAGGGGGAGATCTCAAAGGTCTTCCGGGTATGAGGTGGGAACTCCATGCTAGATTTGAGGGTCTGTTTCTAGTTTCTTGAGTCTTTGGCCTGTGACGTTCTCCTGAGTGTAGTAGGTGTGAGGTCACCCCTTTTTTAGGACCCCAAACTCAACAGAGACCAAGTTTTTGGTTTCAACATTTAGGGTTCAATGAACTGACCACGCACGACCGGCAGTCATGCGCTAAGGAGACCACTGACCGTGTATGTGTAAAAATGCACGATCAGTGGCCCTTAGGCGAAAAAACATTCCCAAACAATCCCGGAACACTCAGACGACTTTGTACCTGCAGCAAAAACAAAAGAGCCACCGAAATAGGCATTCCGCACTCTCCATATATAGAAAAACACCAAGTATAGGGCCAAAGTACAATAACTACGAAATCACACTGAAAACGGGCCTAAAGTGCACTTAACATGGAATGAACATAATAACAAATATGAACAATTATGGATCTCAATTGTAGTGCATCAACGAGAAAACTGGCACAGATGAGTCCAAAAATATGTATATAACTTGGACTCATCACAGCCCGAGACTTAAACATTTGCTCGTCCAGAGCAAATCATCATTCCGTGGACTAGAAAATAGTTAGTTGGCTTAGTAATTTCCTAATAAAGTAATGAGAGAAATCAAATATATCATAGGCATAGAAAATATAATAAACAAACTTTATAATTATACTACAGAATTTAAACATATAGATGTAACACCTCTACCCGTCAAGAAGAATATAATAGAGGGTCCGGCCGGGGCCCCACACCATATTTAACAAACAGGCGGAGACGCTACGAAATAATATCAAAACCAACGCATCCTAACACAGAGCATTCTAGCGGAAGCTTCACGGTTGAAAAACTTGAACTCAAGCAAAACAAGAACTGTCCACTAAAACATAGGAATGTATAAAACCAAAGTATCTGGCCTTAAGGCCTTACAAATTTCTCTTAACCAGGTGTGGTTTACAGACATCGGCACGCAGGTCAGACACACATGAACAAGAAGAAACAAAACAAAGCCTTCGAGGGCAGCAACACAGCTTGGGCTTCAGCCCGCTATGTCCCGCTCGGATCAGCACCTCTAGCACCTGCAAGAACTAAATCCACCAAGCGGTGGAAAACAGGGCAACGGTCAGCATTCAGCTGACCAATTATAACGACCCTGCCCCTGGTACGGGGCAGCAGAATTCCATCCCTGCATAGCATTTTCCAATATGATATATATGTAGTAAAACACGCAAGACGTGCACGACCGCACAGTCAATACATATCACAAATGTCGGCACGACGGCCCGACGCTCCGTGCACTCATGGCACATTCGGGTGTACCGGAAACACCAGATCCCACCAATGAGCATTCTAGTCTTGATCGGCATGCAAGCCGTCGACTCTCGCTATGTGATCCTAACAGGGCCTTAAGCACACAAGGTTAGACAACCATAATGCGGGTACAGATCCGCCTATCCCATTGCTCACATCGTCAGACGCAAGGCTGGCCTGATGCGGGTATAGCTTCACCTTTCCCGACTGCCACAAGAGTTGAACCCAACTCTCACAATTTCCTGTACTTCCTCTAGTACAGGTATACGCCACAGATTGCACACAAACAATCAAATACTCTGAGGCTTCTCCGAAATGCAAACAGAGCATCACCAATCCAGACCAACACGTCCAGATGGGCTTCACACAGCATGCCTAGATCCGTACTCCAATTCCGGATTCTAACAAGGGGGCTTCACATATCTACCCCAAGGGACACCACAACCCACCGCACACTCGCGGGGACGGGTTTTCCCTATGCAAATACAGGAAAGTAGGACTTCACATGTCCAAGACGGAACTCGTTACCCTTGGAATTCGCCTCGGAGCCTTGGAGAGAATTGAGACGGATGAAAGCCTTTATAGCAGCCTTGCCTTCATAAATCCGAACTCGGCTCGCGATTTGGACCACCGCAGCACCACTGGCGGCCAGATTCCTCTTCTTCTTCCTTGCCTTGCTCTCCTCTCTCTCTTAACTTTAGAAAGAGAAAGATGAAACTCAAATGAGCTTTCTCTTCTTCAATCCCGGCATTATCAACCCAGGGAAGAGCCAAGACCATTGGTTCTTGGTCAAAGAAAATGAACGGCTCTGATCAGCCCTGAATTTGATTTCCTGGGCCGAAAACGGGTTGTGACACACCCGTGTCACAGGCCGTGTTCCTGAAGCGGTGCACAACCGACTTAAAATAAACCAGAACACGGGCATTGACACCCCCGTGTCAAGCCTGACACGCCCGTGTCACACAGTACACGGCCGTGTACTTGGCCGTGTCACCCTATAACACGATCTCCAAAACTACCCGAGCAAGACACGGCTAAGTCACACGCCCGTGTCCCTAGCCGTATGCCAAACACGCCCCTGTGACACGCCCGTGTCACAGGCCGTATTCCACACTCGACGATCAGGGCTCGAGTACCGTCGAGACTAGGGACACGCCCGTGTCCCAGGCCGTGTCACAGGCCGTGTAAGCCAACCTTAATCCCACTTTGGCTTTTTTGAGATTTCTAGGGTGTTACAATCCTCCCCTCCTTAATTAAATTTCGTCCCGAAATTTGAAGACAGCAGGGAGATAACAACATAACACAATCAGAGACATATATGTTTCTACCACATATACAAACGAGCGAACAGGTTACGAAAATAACTCGGCAAACTTGGCTCGCATCGTCTGCTCCCACTCACATGTTAGCTCTTCTCGGCCACAATTGTCCCACAGGACTTTGACCATCCCGATCGTTTTGTTCCGCAACTGTTTCTTGGCTCGATCCTCGATCTGAATGGGCCTCACCTTTTTCGTTAGCCCATACTCAACCGTCACCCGATCATTCTCAATCACTTGAGCTGGATCCTTGACTACTTTTCGTAGTACTGAGATGTGGAACACATCATGCAGTCCACCCAATTCGGATGAAAGAGCTAACCGATAGGCAGCTTCCCCAACTCGCTCCACCACTTCAAAAGGACCAAGGTATCGTGGACTTAGGTTTTTCAACCGTCGAATCCGAGATACGCCTTTGAAGGGTTTAATCTTTAAATAGACCCAGTCACCCACAGCGAACTCCACGTTCCTGGTGCTTAGCATTGTAATACTTGGCTTGCCGATCCTTGGCTATTAGTAGTCTCTTTCGAATAGAGCGTATTGTTGAGTTAGCGTCCTCGACTGCCTTTTGTCCCAAAAGTTTGGATTTGCCAGTTTCTGCCCAAGCTAACGGTGTACGGCACTTGCGACCATACAGAGCTTCAAACAGTGCTATGCAGATGCTCGCTTGGTAGCTATTATTGTAGGCAAATTCCACCATAACAAGATGATCTTCCCATTTCTTACCAAGTCCAGGGCGCACATACGGAGCATATCCTCCATTATTCTGTTAGTTCGTTCAGTTTGGCCATTCGTTTGCGGATGAAAGGCCGTACTTAATACTAACTTCGTGCCCAACAGCTGATGAATTAGCCTCCAATCCTTTGAAGTAAATCTCCCATCACGGTCACTGACGATGCTTTGGGGAATACCTTGCAATCGAACAATCTGCTCCACATAGAGCTTTGCCAACATTTCCACTGAATCGTCCCGCTTGTTCGGTAGAAAGTGAGCCACCTTTGTTAATCGGTCGACAATCACCCCGAATTATTCATTCCCACGTTGAGATCTCGGCAATCCGTGCATGAAATCCATAGAAATATCCTCAAACTTCCACTACGGAACCGGCAATGATTTCAGGAAACCACTAGGCCGTTGACACTCTCCCTTTACCAAATCACAAGTACGAAATTTAGCCACATACTCGGCTATGTCCTTCTTTAAACCGGGCCCCCAGAACAATTTCTTCATGTCCTTGTACATCTTTGTGCTCCAAGGGTGAGTTGAGTACTTTGTAAAGTGTGCTTCATATAACAATTCTTCTCGCAATTTACCCGCACAAGGAATGCACAATCATCCATCCCTCCGAAATAGACCGTCATCCCAGGAGAATTGGTCACCAGACCCCTCCTTTATATAGCGCTGGAGACTTTCATCAAACTCTATTGCCCGCCGAACCCTGTCCGCAAGGTCATATTGAACCTCCATCCAGTTCAAGCATGCATCGGCCGAAGAATCCCTTTCAACACAAGATATCTCCAACGCTTCCAACTCCTGGATTAGACGCTCATCATGTATCCGCAACCAAACTTGCACGCACCAGAGTCCGACGACTCAAGGCATCAGCGACCACATTTCCCTTTCGGGAACATAGTAAATGTAGAAGGTATAATCCCCTAGGAATTCCATCCACCTCCTTTGTCGCATATTCAAATCCTTTTGATCGAGCAGATACTTTAGGCCTTTATGATCTGTATAAATATCTACCTTCACGCCATAAAGATAGTGTCGCCACAACTTGAGCGAAAAGATCACCGCCGCCAACTCCAAGTCGTAGACGGGGTAATTACGCTCATGCACCTTTAATTGACGTGAGCAAAAAGCGATCACCTTGCCAAACTGCAGGAGAACGCTGCCTAAGCCGCTTCCTGACACATCGCTGTATATCTCAAAACCGTCTGTACCACAAGGCGACGTCAAAACAGGCGCCGTGGTCAAACAACCTTTTAACTCCTCAAAAGCTCGCGCACACTCCGGCGTCCAAACGAACTTCTAATCTTTTCTCGTCAACGTAGTCAAAGGCAAAGCAATCCGGGAGAAGTTCGCCACAAATCGTCTATAGTAGCCTGCCAGTCCAAGAAAACTACTGACTTCGGCCACCAAAGACATCACTGGCCAATCACGAATGGCACTTATCTTTGCCGGATCCACCGCTATGCCCTCTCCACTTACCACATGGCCCAAAAAAACTACCGACGAGAGCCAGAACTCACACTTAGAGAACTTGGCATACAGCTTATTTCTCCGCAAGGTATGCAATACCAACTGCAAATGGTTTTCATGATCTTCCTCCGACTGAGAGTACACGAGGATATCATCAATGAACACAATCACAAACAGATCCAAGTATTCGCGGAACGTTCGATGCATGAGATCCATGAATACCGAAGGCGCATTATATAAGCCGAACGACATCACTGTGAACTCATAATAACCGTAGCGTGTGCCAAACGCTGTCTTGGGAATGTCACCTTTCCTAATCCGCAATTGGTAATACCCGGATTTCAAATCCAACTTGGAATAGACGGTTGAGCCTTCTAGCTGATCAAACAAGTCATTGGTCCGTGGAATCGGATACCTGTTTTTCTCCGTCAGCTTAGTCAGTTCGCGATAATCAATACATAGCCGCAAACTACCGTCTTTATTTTTCACAAAAAGAACAGGCGCGCTCCAAGGTGACATACTTGGGCGTATGTATCCCTGCTCCAATAGTTCTTGCAACTGAACTTTTAGTTCGACCATCTTTTTTGGTGCTACTCGATACGGCGAACGGGCCACAGGTTTCGCACCCGGCACCAGCTCGATAGCGAAGTCGATTTCCCTTTGGGGAGGTAACCCCGGAAGGTCCTTTGGAAACACATCAGCATACTTCGACACAATCGGTACTTCACTCACACTGGCCTTCGGCGCCACCGCCTCTACGAGTGTGAAGAACAACTCCGCACCCTTCCGAACTGACTTAACGACTTGGAGAGCAGATAACAACATCCCACTCATCCCTTGTATACCAATGAACTAGGTCTCTTGTTCGGTATTCTGCCCGATTGTGACCTCTTTTGAAGTGCAATCTATACAGGCATGCTGCTCTGATAGCCAGTCCATACCAAAGATTATATCAAATTCCTTGATCGGCAATACTAATGTTTCCACCTTGAACTCCCGACTCCCTATCTTGACCGCAAGATTTATCCGCGCACATCAAACATCTGTTAGGTAACAACACCTTTACACTGTCTGTCGTGGTCCGGATAGGTACCCAGACACGAAAGACGAACTCTTCAGATAGAAACGAATATGAAGCACCTGTGTCAAACAGTGCTTGCACCGGATACTCTCGTATAACGACAAACCCTAAAACATCACAATCAAAACAAGCACAGCACACAGTATAAAATAACATTAAAAACTGCGCGCACCTGTGACGACATCCGCCTGCTTAATGGCCTCCAGTTATCCAAGGTTGAAGACCCTGGGCTGCGCGTGCGAGGCAAAATACTCCACCACAGTCTTCCCCTTCTCCGAATAAGACGCTCCCGTCTTCTTGTCACCCTTTGGAGGACCAACTCGACAATCACGTGCGAAGTGTCCCAACTTCCCGCACGTAAAACAAGCGCGAGATCCATACCCATATGTCTCTGTCACAGTCGCGGAAGGAGCATGTCCAGTATACTTGGACTTCTTTCCCCATCTTTTACGGTACCCAAACTTCTCCGGACGTGGCGGCTTGAACTCTGGCTTTGTCATAGCCAAGGTACCTTTTGCCTGCCCTCTTTTCATGTCCGTCTCCAAAGACCGAGCCATACAGACTAAGGCTTGAAATCCCTGACTCACAGAACTTGAGAGCAAATACCGCAGCTCATCTCGCAGTACCTCATAAAACCTACTTGTCTTACTCTCTTATTCGGTGAAGATTGTACCCGCATATCTTCCCAAACGTGTGATCTCATGTAGGTAATCATCCACACTACGATCTCCTTGAGTTAACCGTTGAAATTCCATTTCCATCGATATCCTTTGCTGCATTGGTAGATGTTGTGCCAAGAACAACCGAGAAAATTCGTCCATCGAGACTTCTGCAAGTTGTCTACCGGCCAAGTGATGCAGTTCAATATCATCCCACCATAAACGAGCCTCTCCTTCTAGTAGGAAAGTGGCCAACATAACCTTCTGTCCCTCCTCAACCTTGATCGCTCTAATGATCCTCTTAATCCTTGTAAGCCAATCCTCTGCTTGGGCCGGTGATCCTGCCCCAGTAAATTGTTGAGGATTGAAGCTCAAGAATTGCTTCAATTGTTGATTTGCTGCCCGCGGATCAACTACAGCTTCAACCGGTTCTTGCCGTACCACAGCATGCGTTGGCACCACTGTAGGACGTGCCTGCCCAGCCTGCTGAGCATTCATCACAGCAAGTACCGTTTCCGTGATGAAACGTACCGTTTCAGCGGATTGAGGAGGTGTGGGCACCTCAGTTGGTGCCGCACTTTCTACAGAATGTTGAGGTTCAGATTGACCCGCAACACTTCTAGTCACCTATATGTGTAAAACACACAATTTAGCGACCAAGTAAAACGGCAAACATACAAAAAGAATACACAAGTTCAATAAACAAGTGTATTTGCATTCCTAAGTGGACATTCTTGAGTTCAAGTTAAGTGTTATAACGACAGCACTGACACGTGCTCGCCACCTCTCAAAAGAATTCATCCGCGAATTTGGAAGAGATCGACCAACAAGCTGATACCAAATTATAACACCTCTACCCGTCAAGAAGAATATAATAGAGGGTCCGGCCGGGGCCCCACACCATAATCCACAAACAGGCGGAGATGCTACGAAATAATATCAAAACCAACGCA
The DNA here is from genome assembly GCA_039513925.1 of Platanthera zijinensis. Taxonomy (NCBI): domain Eukaryota; kingdom Viridiplantae; phylum Streptophyta; class Magnoliopsida; order Asparagales; family Orchidaceae; genus Platanthera; species Platanthera zijinensis. The sequence goes on along the minus strand of CM077086.1, from coordinate 124,843,533 downwards.
TCCTAACACAGAGCATTCAAGCGGAAGCTTCACGGTTGAAAAACTTGAACTCAAGCAAAACAAGAACTGTCCACTAAAACATAGGAATGTATACAACCAAAGTATCTGGCCTTAAGGCCTTACAATTTTCTCTTAACCAGGTGTGGTTTATAGACATCGGCACGCAGGCTGGCCACACATGAACAAGAAGAAACAAAACAAAGCCTTCGAGGGCAGCAACGCAGCTTGGGATTCAGCCCGCTAAGTCCCGCTCGGACCAGCACCTCCAGCACCTGCAAGAACCAATCAACCAAGCGGTGGCAAACAGGGCAACGGTCAGCATTATGCTGACCAATTATAACGACTCTGCCCCTGGCACGGGGCAGCGGAATTCTATCCCTGCATAACATTTTCTAATATAATATATATATAGCAAACCACGCAAGACGTGCATGACCGCACAGTCAATACATATCACAAACGTCGGCACGACGGCCCGACGCTCCGTGCACTAAGGGCACATTCGGGTGTACCGGAAACACCGGATCCCACCAATGAGCATTCTAGTCTTGATCGGCACGCAAGTCGTCGACTCTCGCTATGTGATCCTAACAGGTCCTTAAGCACCCAAGGTTAGACAACCATAACGCGGGTATAGATACGCCTATCCCGTTGCTCATATAGTTAGACGCAAGGCTGGCCTGACGCGGGTACAGCTTCACCTTTCCCGACTGCCACAAGAGTTGAACCCAACTCTCACAATTTCCTGTACTTCCTCTATTACAGGTATATGCCACAGCTTGCACACAAACAATCAAATACTCGGAGGCTTCTCCGAAATGCAAACAAAGCATCACCAATCTAGACCAACACGTCCATATTGGCTTCACACAGCAAGCCTAGATCCGTACTCTAATTCCGGATTCTAACAAGGGGGACTTCACATATCTACCCCAAGGGACACCACAACCCACCACACACTCACGGGGACGTGTTTTCCCTATACAAATACAGGAAATTAGGACTTCACATGTCCAAGACGGAAATTGTTACCCTTGGAATTCGCCTCGGAGCCATGGAGAGAATTGAGACGGATGAAATCCTTCATAGCAGCCTTGCCTTCGTAAATCCGAACTCGGCTCGTGATTTGGACCACCGCAGCACCACCGGCGGTCGGATTCCTCTTCTTCTTCCTTGCCTTGCTCTCCTCTCTCTCTTAACTTTAGAAAGAGAAAGATGAAACTCAAATGATCTTTCTCTTCTTCAATCCCGGCCTTATTAACCCAGGGAAGAGCCCAGACCATTGAATCTAGGTCAAAGAAAATGAACGGCTCTGATCAGCCCTGAATTTGATTTCCTAGGTCGAACACGGGTTGTGACACGCCCGTGTCACAGGACGTGTTCCTGAAGCGGTGCACAACTGGCTGAAAATAAACCAGAACACGGGCATTGACACGCCCGTGTCAAGCCTGACACGCCCATGTCACACAGTACACGGTCGTGTACCCGATTGTATCACCCTATAACACGATCTCCAAAATTACCCGAGCAGGACACGGCTAAGGCACACGCATGTGTCCCTTGCTGTGTGCCAAACACGCCCCTATGACACGCCCGTGTCACAGGCCGTGTTCCACACTCGACGATCAGGGCTCGAGTACCGTCGAGACTAGGGACACGCCCTGGGACACGCCTGTGTCCCAGGTCGTGTACACCTGACACGCCCTGAGACACGCCCGTGTCTCAGGCCGTGTCATCCAACCTGAATCCCACTTTGGCTTTTTTGAGATTTTTGGGGTATTACAATAGACATGCGTAAATAAATATTGAATCTACTCAAAATTTGGAATTCTGGAGAATCATTCGGTCATACGTAGGAAGAAAGTAGGCAAGACACTCAGGTGAGCATTGCCAAAGACCGAGGCTCAGGATCACCTCCAAAGAAATCCATCAATGTCAGAGACCATACAATTGCCCATTCACACTCTCTATACAGTACTAGTTCGACTCAAGCGTGAATCCATAGGACTTGTATAATCGAATGGGGCTTAGGCAAAGGTTTAGTAGTCAAAGATAATCATGGATGCTACACACAACCCAAGCGAGCAAACAACAAGCTAGACCAATACAGCCCATCAGAATTGCACGTGTGACATGCCCCCAGACTTAGCTTGAAAACTTGGTGTGTACACGTCCTAACTCGACCAATATAATGAAAAACTATGGGGATTATATTTCTCATTATAATTCTATTTAGATTTTTTTTCAATTCTCTCCTTTTTCTTTTTTCTTTTGTAATCCCCAATTTTGCAAGTAGAATTTCTTTTATTCATCCTCCACATCACTTGAATTCCACACATCACACCTCATCAAAATATTAAATTCACAGGAGCTCATGGATTTAGTTGCGATAGGAGGATTGGCTTTAGGCTTTGGTGAATGATGGTGGAGCTGAATCAAAGGATGGCTAGACACAAACTTGCCTCGCAACGGTTAGAAGATAGGACAAGGTAAATAAGGCTCAAACTAGCCAAATTAATGGCCTACGTCACGCTCACGCTTGACTAACCATGCACCAATGCTTCAAGAGTAGCTTGGGGCAAGTTCTTAGCCACTGAGAAAGATGATCATTTCTCCTGACTCAAGCAAAACGAGTCTAGTGACGACTATACACATCCCTACACTACCGTTTGATTTCACCAGATTAAACATTTTTTTAGTAGTACAAACAATATTTGCATCTGCGGAAAAAAAGTATAAATCTACGAGCATAAAGAAATATTAAATCTATACTATTTCTACACCGACCATTAGTACTTGATTAGGAGCACTGCACGTGTTTCACACTACTCTATCCCAAAATCTAAAGCCAGCACCACTATTTTAAAGTTTACACACAAGTAATGCATTTGACTCGAGCCGCGCATGTGGATAAGATCACACTCAAGCGGGTGATTCAGTGTGTGCTACAGTGATTTTGAAATAAATAAATAACAAACTGGTATGCTATAAAATGTGTGCTCGTGTAGTGACCATAGGCATGCTCTCCCCCCAGACATGAATGCAACAACTCGTAAAACTAAACATTCCAAATAATATAAAGAGCTATGGATAAGAAGTACCTGTGCTCAAAACTGAGCATACCAATCATGCTGCGAGGTTGTCCATGAACGGTTGGTTTGCCGCGCTTCCAAAATTTCCAGCACCTGCGAATTAGAGATTCCACGCAAAATAAGAAAATACAAAAACACATATAAAAATAAACATAACACACAAAATAGGACCAAGTGGTCCTACTTGCGTTGTCTCCCAAGAGCCCTTTCGTTTACCGTCCTTAAGGTGGACTGAATACCTGTATTAAGCATGATATAGAGTTTTATGTCCACAACAAACTAAATAAAAAAGCTACGCAAGTCCACCAAGCAGTTACTAGCATAAACTATCCAACAAACTATCAACTAAACTTCGATTTATGATATAACTCCCCACAAGAGTGAGACAGGCCAGGGTTTGAAGCTTTAGGGTTCAAGTTGGTTTTACCCAACAGTCCCCAAGCCCTTGCTTCTCTCCCTGGAGAGCAACAAAACGAGCGGATCGCAAAAAATGTTCATTTTTCTTTTTCTCCACTGTAGGGGAACGCCACCTCGCGTAATCAGCTCACTCTCCATCCAAGGTTTTAGGTTTCATCATCTCTGATGCCATAGTGGCAACCGGATCTACCCATGAAACCTTACGATTAAACTGTTTATCCATAAATTCAGCATGAGGAGGTGGAGAATCATGCTCCCATACATATCTAAACTCTAGAATTTCATCAGCAGCCTCCTCACAAACCAATAATTCCTTCTTCTCTTCCTCATCACCATGCTCTTCTTCAGTGGTACTTCTTCTCTCCTTCTGCTTCCATATCTCATGTTTATCCCTGTGATCCACATTACTAAACAATTCGTCAGTAATAAAAATAGGAGGGGGTGCAGAAGTTCAGTCACGAAGCCAGGAAAGCACATTGGTTTCACCATATTTAGTACAACCACCTCCCCTTTTAAAAGTCCAAGGTTGCGCTGCTTTCCCTCAAAAATAGGACTCCCAAGATTGGGATCGAAGAATTTTCGATAGGCCCCAATTCTTGGAAATCCGCTACAACCTTGGTTCAGTCCACCCTAACTTCAACCTCTTTCAGCTCTCCTTCAGTCTCCACCAGAACTTCGTTAGCTAAAACAAGAGAGGTACGATCATCTGAATTTAATTTTAAATTAAAATTCTCGACGTCTTGCAAAGCGAGAACATTTCTAGAAGATCCGGAATAATAATGGGCGGAGGTCTCGATGTTGTTGATCATACAAGCGATCACTAGATCCCTACACATCCCCCACTTCCTTCTCAGTAAGAATCCTCCTCTGATCTACGAGGTTCTTTTCCATGTTCCTTGGAAGAGTCCCTTGGTAACGCTCAGCTAGCACCTAGGCCAATTGTCCAAGTTGCACTTCCAGATTCCGCATAGATGCGGTCTGATTAGCCATATTTGATTGAGCGACCTCAACGAACTTCTCCATCATTTCTTCCAAGTTACTCTTCCTAGGTTCCAAAGGGGTCTGATTATATCCCGGATTAGGTGGCCTCGATTGGCTCCCTGAGGCTGAAGCATCGAATTGATGCTGCCCTAGTTGCCATCATTGGCCACCGGCATTTTTGTTCCACGAAAAGTTGGGGTGAATTCTCATCTATGGGTTATACGCATTCCATTACGGCACACCCCTATTTTGGTTAGCAATGAAATTCACAGATTCATTCATATTTAGATTATATAGCTCACTAGACAATTCGTCTTCCGGGCTTTCATATGTGTGATGGTCGTCCCCGCCGCATCCTTGGCAAGAGATTGCTATGACAGGTGTTGTAGTGGGTACAGCTGATCCAAGAGAGAATATTCCACGGGTGTTCCTTCGGGTATTTCTCCCAGCAGTCCAATATATGTTGTGTGAGGTTGTATCTTGTAGAAGCCTCAGAGCTACCTCAAGTGTAAGGTTCATCAATGAACATCCTGCATCGGCGTCAATCATAGCCCTAAAATTGGGCTCGATGGCAAAGTAGAACTTGCCCACCAAGTTCCATGGTTAGAACTCATGGTTTGGGCATTTCCGCAGCAAGTCATTGAAGCATTCTGATGCCTCCGCCAGGCTCTCCTGATCAAACTAGAGAAAGTTACCTATCTCCCAGTGCAGGTTCACAATCTTGTCTACCAGATTAAACTTCTCCAGGAATCGTACGATTAAGCCATCCCATCATGTGGCAATTCTCGGAGGTAAGCTATGCCGGCACACCTTGGCTTTATAAAGCAGTGAAAACGGGAATAGCTTCATCTTCACCATTTCATCGGGTATTCTGCCGTAAAGAAAGGTCCCGCATATCTCAGAAAAATCTGAGAGATGCATGTGTGGCTCCTCGCTCAGCAACCCGGAGAAGTGAGCGTTGCTGCATATCATTTTTAAAATGGCCGGTTTGATTTCAAATTACAGGTTAGGGATGGCCGGACCAAAAGCTGGATACACTCTCCCAACAGTGGGGGTAATGTAGTCTCTCGTCGGGCGAGGCCTCGGCCGTTGCTCATTCTCATCAATATGCTTCCCTCTAGCAGCAGCTCCATTCCCTCTCGGACCAGCCCTATGCATCAGCTGTCCCTGCTAGTTTCAAATGTTCTCATCAGCATTTGGCCCTAAGATGGGCTCTTCCCCTCTTCCATTGCCTCCAACCTGAATTAGATTGTGATCCATCTCTAGCCGAGCGATTGCGGTACATCTTTATTCTCGAGCGGTCCTCTCTATTTTAGGATCGTAGGCAAGCAACTCTCCCGATCCTTGCCTCTGCATACACCAAAGATGACAACAAAACAGAAAATCAAAAACAACAACTCTTGAGTAACTACCTTCGATCACCCAGATCACTTACTCCTGCATTCCTCTGCAACGACACCAAAAACTTGATGCGTTGGCAAGTGGACCGGTCAGTGTCAAGTAATAATTTTGAGAATAGATTCCCCGAATGTCGATCTCGATGGAATGCAGGTTGGGTATTGTGATAGCGTCATATAAAAATCATTACTAAGAGTTAACCGAAACAACATAGGTTGGCTTTTCATTCCTAATGCTAAAAAAACAAAAAGAAAACTAATGCGGGTCGTAAGCACTGCTTCGATTGGTGGATTGAACTAGTGCAGGCCGCTATGCCATACTTCTTGAGGCGAATGGACGGAGAGAAAGTGGATGGAATGAACACACATGCGGAGAGCCAGGGTCGTAATCACCTCATCAACCACCAACCCTAGCCTTTGCTAGAGTGGTTCTAGTGCGCGAGTGGAGTGGATGTGAATGGAGGCGAGTGCATCACAGCTAACAAAAGAGGATGTAACTAACCCAAGCAAACTTCATTCATAGACAAATAAAAGCAAGTTTAGGTTCATTACAAGCTTTAGAATATAATTCACTATGGATAAGAGGTAGAATAAACTGAAATGGGGAAAGCCTAGCCGTGTTTCTTGGACGGAATGGTGGGTTGTCAGTCCACTTCTCGTCATAGCCCGTGGTTGCATCCGGAGGTAAATGGGTTATCAATCCACTTATATTCCTCCATCTTCTTCCCTTTCCTTCAATCTTTTCTCCCTTCTTTTCCAAATGAGAAGTACCTAAATATCTCTGTTGCACACTGTTGGCAGACAAGAACTCTCCGAAGGGTTGAAGATGACTTTGGATCGCCGGAGAAGGCTTCCCAGAGGGTGGAGATGAGTGGAGGACCTGTGGGGGAGAGAAACAGCTCTTCGCACGTAGCAGCCAGCCGGAAAATGAAAAGGGGTGCCCTAATTCGCGGAGTACAGACCTAAATACGGTCAGTAGATAATCAGAGCGCACGATCAGTGGCGCCTTACCGGTGGTCGTGAACACTGACAGTTGATGACCGTGCGCTCTGCTCTAGAGAAACCTGTAGCTGGTCAGAAAAAATTAATATATATGCGCACGATCAGTAGCGCACGACTAGAGGTCATGCGCACAGGATCCCATGATCGCATGATTAGCAATGGCATAACTCCAGAAAAATGAGATAAACGCGCACGAGCAGTGGCTCAGAACCGGTGGTCGTGCGCAATAGTTCCAATAATCGTGCGCAGTGTTCCTATACTATTTGGGGTTCGATGTACTGACCACGCACGGCCAGCGGTCATGTGCTAAGGAGTCAAATGACCGTGCGCTTGTAAAAACCCACGATCAATGGCACTTAGGAGAAAAAACATTCCAAAGCAATCCTGGAACACTCACACGACCTTTGTACCTGCAGCAAAAATAGAAGAGTCACCGAAATGGGCATTCCACACTTTGCAGACACAGAAAAATGCCAAGTATAGGGCAAAAGTAAAATAACTACGAAATCACACTAAAAACGGGCCTAAAGTGCACTTTACATGGAATGAACATAATAAAAAATATGAACAATTATGGATCTCAAGTGTAGTGCATCATCGAGAAAATAGGCCTAGATGAGTCCAAAAATATGTATATAAATTGGACTCATGAATAAGCTCCTACTAGTACTACGTAAACATCGTCGTGTTATTGCCTGAGAGATATCTGATATTAAGGGCATAAGGCCATCTTTCTACACCCACAAAATCCTAATTAAAGATAATTCACGCAATTCAATCCAACCTCAGCGCCGTGTAAATCCAAATTTGAAAGAAGTCGTAAAGGGCGAGGTTAAGAAACTGTTAGACGCAGGAATTATCTATCCTATATCTGATAGTAGGTGGGTTAGCCCAGTCCAGGTAGTGCCAAAAAAGGGAGGGATAAATGTAATTAGTAATGAAAATAATGATTTAATCCTGACATGGACGGTGACAGGGTGGCGAATGTGTATTGACTATCATAAGTAAAATGATGCCACCCGCAAGGACCAATTCCCCTTACCGTTCATCGATCAAATTTTAGAGCGATTATCAAGCCATAGCTTTTACTGTATTCTCGATGGTCTCTCGGGGTACTTTCAAATCCCCATCTCTCCCGAGGACCTGGAGAAAACTACGTTTTCTTGTCACTTCGGCACCTTCGCTTACCGAAGAAAGCCATTAGGATTATGTAATGCGATAGCTACATTCCAATGATGTATGCTCACTATCTTCAGCAAGTATGTAGAAAGTATTATGGAGGTGTTTATGGATGATTTCTCCGTGTTCGGTAATGTTTTTGATAATTGCTTAGAAAACCTCGAAAAAGTCTTAGAAAAATGCGAAGAAACTAACTTTGCCCTAAATTGGGAAAAATGTCATTTTATGGTGAGGGAAGGGTTAGTTTTGGGTCATAAAATTTCTGCAAGAGGAATTGAAGTAGACATAGCTATGATAGAAGTTATCGAGAAGCTGCCGCCGCCTACGAACGACAAAGCTATAAGAAGTTTCCTAGGACATGATGGCTTCTACCGCAGCTTCATAAAATACTTCTCCAAAATAACCAAACCCCTTACTCATCTTTTGTAAAAGACGCCCAATTTATTTTTGATGACCTTTATCTATCTGCCTTTGAATTACTAAAAGAAAAGTTAATTAATGCTCCTATTTTGATAGCTCCGGTGTGGGACCTTCCCTTTTAAAATATGTGCGGTGCGAGTAGTTTCGTGGTGGGATCTGTTCTAGGACAATGAATATCTAAAAAGTTCCACCCCATATATTATGCAAGTAAAGCAATTACATCGGCACAAGGGAATTATACCACAACCGAGAAGGAGCTCCTAGTCATTGTTTTCGCTTTTAATAAATTCTGTCCATATATTACGCTTTCCAAAATTATCATTTTTACAGACCACTCGACCCTCAAGTATCTTCTTGCTAAGACAGATGTCAAGCCGCGGATGATTCGCTGGGTCTAACTCCTTCAGGAGTTTCACTTTGAAATCCATGAAAAGCGAGGACCTAAGAATTTGGCCGCCGACTATCTCTCACGATTAGATAATCCGTATATAGAAAAATTAGATGAAAAATCTTTTAATGATTTCTTCCCCAATGAGAAGCTGCTTTTATTTAACACATCTCCTTCTCCTTGGTTTTCACACATAACCAACTATTGAGTGGCTCGTGTACTCCCGAAATAGTTCTCCTCTCAACAAAAGAAGAAATTCTTTTCTGAGTTGAAAAACTATCTTTGGGAGGACCCGCATCTTTTCCGAGTTTGTGCGGACCAAGTGATAAGGAAATGTGTCTATTTCGAAGAAGGATTAGATATTTTAAAACATTTGCATGAAGGACCGACTGGTGGTCAATATCAAGTTGCTCGTACTGCCCACAAAGTGCATTGCGCGGGTTTTTTACTGGCCTAGCCTGTTTAAAGACGCACAAGACTTTGTGACTAGGTGTAATAGTTGCCAACGTTCGGGAAATATTTCCAATAAAAATGAAATGCCGGAAAATTATTTCCTTGAGTGCGAAGTTTTCGACCTTTGGGGAATTGATTTTATTGGTAATCTTCCTTCTAGCTTCGTGAACAAGTTTATTTTAATTGTTGTAGATTATAATTCACAATGGGCTGAAGCCCGAGCTCTTCCTACTAATGACGCCCGAGTCGTAATTACGTTTTTGAAAAAAAATATTTTCTTTATTCGGTATGCCACGAGCCATCGTTAGCGATAGGGGTTTCCATTTTTGTAATGTGCAGTTTTCAAAAATTATTATTAAATATGTCGTTACGCATAAGCTTTCAACTGCCTACCACCACCAAACTAACGGACAAGTCAAAGTAGTGAACAGAGAGCTTAAAAGAATTTTAGAAAAGATTACTTCTACCTCTAAAAAAGACTTGTCAACCAAATTAGACGATGCTCGATGGGCCTACAGTACAGCATACAAAACCGCCATCAGTTGTATGCCATATCGGTTGGTATATGGAAAATCGTACCATTTATCCGTAGAATTAGAACACTGTGCTTTTTGGGCCCTAAGGTTTTTAAATTTTGATCCCCACTCTGTTAGTGACCTTATAAAATTTCAACTTAATGAACTCGACGAGTGGCGCTCTTACGCATATGAAAATAACAAATTTTATAAAGAGCGGACGAAGCGTTTTCACGATAAGCACCTAAGGCACCCGAAAACCTTCAAGCTGAGCGACCAAGTTCTTTTATATAATTCACGATTACGTTTATTTTTGGGCAAGTTAAAGTCACAATAGTCTTGGCCATTTACTGTAAAAGAAGTTTTTCGGTATGAAATGATTTTAATTTCAGACCCTGATAAGTGTGAGTTCAAAGTGAATGGTCAGCGTCTTAAACTTTATTTCTATGTTGATGTCAGTCCAAACTGTATTAATATTATTCTGTATGATTTGAATTATGGATAATTTAAGACTTTTTATTTTTGTTAAAAAGTTTAAATATTATTTTGGATATTATTATTATTATTGGACACTTTATGTTTGACATTATTATTTTGTTGGGTCGAGCTCAAATGACGTTTTAAACAAATGGCGCTCTTGGGAGGCAACCCAAGTTATTTTTCTGTTTTCTTTATTTTACACTTTTTGCCCCGGACAGCTCCGAGAAGTAGAAGCCCATGCGATCGTGTAATGCCCCAAATCTCGATTATGAGTGGGTTGTGTAGGCTGAGCAACACGACCCGGGACATGGGCGTGTCCAATGCCATGTCCAGCTCTATGTTGGCAGGGCAGTTTTGAGAGTGGAGCAGGGCAATGTCGAGTGTGGAACACGGCCTGTGACACGGGCATGTCCAGGGTCGTGTCCTGTTATGCGTTCGACGTATTCCCGTGAGGTCGACGAAATGCACTTGACGATCCTCGGAGTTGGGAGCACGGCCTATGACTCGGGCATATCAAGGGCCATGTCCTTCTCTATGTTTTGTCGGTCTATGAGGACTATTGAACACGGGCTGGACACGGGCGTGTCCGAAGCCGTGTCTGGCACACGGCTAGTGACACGGGCGTGTCATAGGGCCGTGTCCTGGTTGGTTCATGACGGTTTCTTTGCCGCTTAAGGCACACAGCCTGTGACACAGGCATGTCACAAGCCGTGTTCGGCCCAGGAAATTGATTTTCAGGGAGATTCGTGGTCGTTCATTCCCTTCAAATAGGATCCAACGGTCCATAAATTTCCCTGCTATTTTAAGGCCGGGAGTTGAGGGATAAACTCTCATTTATCTTGGGCCTTTCTTTTTCTAAAGAGTTAGAGTATGGGGAGAGCAAGGAAGGAGGAGGAGGAATTCGGCTGCCGGTGGAGCTTCAGAGCCTCGAATCCCGAGCCGAGGTTAGATCTGTGGAGGCAAGACCATTGTGGTGCTTTTCATCCGGCTAGTTTTCCATGGCTCCAAAGAGATCGTAAAGGGTAACGATCTTACTTCTTGGACATATGAAGTCCTTATTTTGTCATGTGCATGGATTTCCCCCACTAAAAGGTGGATTATTGAGGTATTTCCCTTGAGTTGATTCTTGAAATCCCCAACAAGTCTTACCTATAGATCCGAAAATGTGTAGAACGGAATAGGCATACTGTGTGAAGCCCATCTGGACAGGTTGGTCTGGATTGGAGATGTTTTATCTTGTGCACCAGAGAAGACTCTGTGTTTAAACGTGTAGTTTGTGGAGTCGGTTGGTTATGCCTGTGAAGTGGAGTAACAGGAAGTACTTGAATGGAGCTTCCAGGGAAATACCCTCATAATTCTTATGTTGTATGCTATGGAAAGAGTTGTTTTCTAGCACTGTAGGATGCTGTAGGGTTTGGGTTGCATTTTGGTGCAGAAAGAGAGCTTCTGTTGAACCCGCCTAGCGAACGCGAGGAATACTGGCACTAACTCCCTTTTTGGATTGTGAAGCCAGTGCTTGGTTGTCAGTATGGCTATTGTGAGATGCGATCTCTTAAAAGGCTTTGTGTCGAACGGACAAGGGGATGCCGACCCGCATCAAACTAGACATTGAACTGGCGATTTGAGCAACGGGCAAGGGCTGAACTGTATCCGAGTTATGGTTATCTGACATGAGTGCCTGGAATAGTGGCGTTCATCAGGTTCACATAATGAGAGTCTTAGGCATGCGTGCCATTAAGACTAAAGTCTCCGACGAGAGGTTTCGGAGCATAATGCTCAAGTTTACCGTTGGGTTTCGGACCTTGAACGGTGGTGGGACCCTGTTTTTCCGATACACTAAGAATGCGCCCTTAGTGCACGGAGCGTCGGGTCGCGTGGACGATGCTTGTGATATATTGATTGTGCATGAGTGCACATCTTGTGATATATCTACTTGTGAAATGCTATGCCTACATGGAAGGAATACCACTGCCCCGGGAAAGGGGTATGGTCATTATAAATTGGTCAACTGAATGTTGACCGTTGCCTTGTTTGCCACCATTATGGTGGGCTATCCTTTTGCAGGTGCTGGTGAGCCGAGTAGGAAATAGAGGGCTGAATCCCCTGCTGCTACTACTGGCCCTCGAAGGCTGAACGAAGAACTTTATTATGTTCATGTGTGGCCGTCCTACGCACTGTTGTTTGTAATCCACACTTATGAAGCTTAATTATAAGGCCTTTGGGCCAAACTTTTGAGTATTTGGTGTACATTCCTTCGGGGTTATATATAAATGTGGTTGTTTATATATAATGGACATTCATGGCAATTGAGTTTAATATTAACTGTAAATCTTCCGCTAGTATGCTCTGAGCTAGGATGCGAATATGTTTTGGTATTAACCTGTAACCTCGCGGCCTGTTTGTAGCATATGGCGTAGGGCCCCAACCGGACCTTCTGTTATATATAATTTAATGGATGGGATTGTTACAATTTGGTATCAGCTTGTCTCAGTCTTCCTCTTTTGAATTCGTGGTCAAATTCTTTTGTGGGGTAGCGAGCACGTGTAAGTGCGACCCGCTTTAACATTAATGAACTCAAGAATGTCCACTAAAAATGAAATAGTGATAAATTCAATTGAAAATGTCCCTCAAATTCTAACACCAGATCTACAATTTTGTCCAAATAAACGGACCCTCAGGGATTTTGATTCATGAAACTTGTAGGCAGTGCAGAAAAAAAGAAGCCCAAGAGAGGGAAATAATAGGATTCCGCTAGAGAAAGGTCTACACTCAACTCCCTGAAAGTTAAATCCAAATTCAAGTCATTCTATGAGAAGTCCAAGAGAGGGAAGGGAAATTAATTGAGCTGGCCAATCATAGGGAGAAGAAAGAAAAGTTCAATTTCCAGCCACATGATTCTAAAGAGCTAGAAAGCTGCATAAAATATGTTTTGCAGCAAGAGAAGCAGAAAACGAGAAAAGAAGTGAAAAGCCTTCTAGGAAAGTAACAGGACAAGACTACTCCATCTTAGGTTATACTGGCTCCAACGAATTGGCTCCTTTTTGGATGCCTAAAAATGGGGGACTTCTACTGTTCGCAAGTAATTGCATGATTTTGCATTAAATTTTTAAACAGTTTTTATGCACTATTTTTCTAACAGTTCTGCAAACTCCATTTTACACAAACATGTTTTTAATGTAAACTTCATTTTTAAAAAACAGATCTTTTTTCAAACTCCATTTCTAACGGCTCCTTTTCGAACAGCAACAACCGAAATAAATAGAGTCGTAGAGTCGGTAATCATGTACGGATTAGAATGGCTTGGACCGATCTCGCACGATCAAATTGTTTTATATGGGTTGTGCCAATTCTATATCAGATGGGTGGAGTTACTTCCATGTTCCAACTAAAACTGGCAAACAGCACACACGTAAACAAATAATGTTAGAGTTACCATGGTGATCTAGAAGTGGTCAAACATGTAATCTCACGGCCAACGCGATATGAGCCTGCAGGGTCGCACATAAGAGATGTGGAGAAGTTGAATGATTGACTGTGTTGGTAAAGGTTACCAATCACCGACCATGAATGGGGTTATGAGCAAAGTGTTGCCTTAGAGGATCGTCGGGATTGGGCAAATGTTGCCTTGAAGGTTTGGTCAGAATAGTCGACCGAGGGTCGACGATAGTCGAACGCGGGTCGACGATCGTCGAACGCGGGTCGACGAGTATCGTCGACCGCGGGTCGACGAGTATCGTCGACCGCGGGTCGACGAGTATCGTCGACCGCGGGTCGACGAGTATCGTCGACCGAGGGTCGACGACTATAATCGACCGCGGGTCGACGACTATCGTCGACCGAAAGGTCGACGATCGTCGACCGCAGGTCGATGATTATCGTCAACCCACGTTCGACGTGAATCGTCGAGTATTGTACTCTGATTCTCGCCGACTGATTCTTGCCGATCCTATGTGATTCTCGCCGATTGATTCTCACCGAATCTGCTAGGTGATTCTCGCCGATTCTGGAACCCTAATTTTCTGGGTGGTCTGCGGATAGCGATATTCCTAAGTCTGTTTAGGCCTTTGGTATAAATAGATACTTAGGGTTTTCGAGAATTAGTTCTGATCGAATCCAGGCGAACATCGGCTTTTTCCTTTTGACCGAAACAAAACCGACGGAAGGGTTTCCGCCGTTCTTCGTTCGCTCCTGCCGATTCCCGGATCCCGCCGACGGAAGTGTTCCGCCGCCGTGTTCGCTCCGTCGACCTCCTCCTCTCCGGCGATTGTCGCTGGTACTGCTATTCCTGGCGCGGACCTAGCAGTCCGTGGAAGAGCAAGGTGTGGTCGATCTCCTTCCCGATTATCCGTGTGACGGTAAGGTCGGTGTTCTCCCGCTCGTGTGGATTTCTACAGAGACGTGGACGCTATTCCACGTAGAACTCGCCACCGACAGGGACACGAAGCTTGGAGCATCTCCGTTGAGTTGTGACTCAACGCCACTGAGGTATTTTTGCCTAGTTATTGTATTAACTTCTTGATTCAATTTTCATGGCCCGATCCCATCTCTTTTGGGTTGTCTTGATGATTTATTCCTTTCGCTGTGTGCACAAGCGTTGTGCCATCCTCATAGAGAAACCAACAGTGGTATTAGAGGGAGGTTCCGGCCATGTTTGTTGTATTGGAGGTTAGGTTATTCCAGTACGTGTAAACCTAGGGATTTAGAAGTGTTCTAAATGTCTAGATTTAATCTTGGTTCCCCGCTAGGAACGTCTGGGATTTCGTGGAAATTTCTAATTGTTAGAAATTGTTGTCTCCTTAGCAGTAACCATCCCTCGATTTTGTTTTGGATTTTGAATCCAACAAGGAGAGATGAGCTTGTCTACTGCTTGAAGTTGAGTTGTCTTTGTCCCTTGTCCAATGCATGTAAACCTGAAGATTTGGAAGTGTCCAGATGTTCAGATTTATCCCTTTTCCTCTATCAAATGTTGATAGTGTTCTGTTGTGCACATAAGGGATGCATGAGGATTTTAGTGAAGTGTTTTTCTTTGGATGTGCACATTGATCAAATGTTGGTCATGGTTAATTGTTAACCTATTATCAAAAATCCCTTCATCAAATATTAAGTGTTCGGATGCCTTCCGATGGATGACACTCTTCCTTCCTCGATCGATGAAGTGTGGGCTTGCCAAAGCAAGGTGCATTAATGTATCTTGGTAAGGGTGCGAGCGGATAATTGTGATATCCCACTGTCGACATCGGGTCTAGCTTAACTAGGTGACCTCAAAGGTTGAGTGCCTAGAGGCATGGTGTTGGCATGCACCATGTGATGGATGCGAATAAGGAGTTATTCACCAACCATACAAGAATTGCATGAGGATGCAATTGGGAAGCGTTGCCTACCTAAATAACCACATCGTGAGAGGAAAGCCAAAGCTGACTCATTGTGTTGGTGAAATACGGATCTTGTCCACTAAGAGAGTAGCTCGCATGAACTCTCTGAATTGATAGTGAGGGCTATTATTTCGAATAAAATAGTGGGAGTTTTTAGTTGAAGTCCAAATTAAGAAAAATAATTGTATTTTGAAATTTTGGTACTGATTTATTCTGCATGAATTCTTGTAGAATTCCATGGCAAGTGGTTCGCACTCCACGTTGTCTCTGAGAGCAATCCTTGAGAAGGATAAGCTCAGTGGGACTAATTATATGGACTGGTACAGGAACCTGAGAATTGTTCTCAGGCAAGAGCGAAAGCTCTATGTCTTGGAAGAAGAAGCCCCTGAGGTGCCGACCGGGAATTCTTCCTGTGCTGATAAGGATGCTTACAAGAAGTATACTGATGACGCTTTAGACGTCGAGTGCCTTATGCTTGTCACCATGAACTCTGAGCTTCAGAAGCAACATGAGAACATGGGGTGCAAGGAGATTGGCGAGCATCTCAAGAAAATGTTTCAAGGGCAAGCTCGTCAAGAGAGGTTTGATGTCACAAAAGCGTTATTTCAGTGCAAGATGGGAGCTCGAGACTCAGTAGGGACTCACGTACTCAAGATGATTGGGTATATAGAGAACCTTGAAAGGCTGAGTTTTCCTCAGGGTCAAGAGTTGGCCACAGATCTGATCCTGCAATCGTTGCCGGACAGTTACGAGCAGTTTGTCTTGAACTACAACATGAATGAGATAGACAAGACACTGCCCGAGCTCCTAGGCATGTTGAGAACTGCCGAGATCAATATGAAGAAGGCCAAGCCTGCCAGCCCCATACTGATGGTACATAAGAGCAAGGGCAAGGCCAAGGGCTTCAAGAAGACGAAGGTGGGACCTAAGTCACATCTTGAGCCCAGTCTTCTGCACTGATGAAGAAGAAGAGCACGGTGAAGGAGGGGAAATGCCACCACTGTGGCAAGGCTGGTCATTGGAGGAGGAATTGTCCTTCGTACATTGAGGGTCTATAGAAAATGAAGGGAGGTATGACTTCCGCTTCAAGTACTTACGTTATAGAGATAAACCTTTCTGCTCCTTCATCTTGGGTATTAGATACCGGATGTGGTTCTCACATTTGTACAAATGTGCAGGAACTGGGAAGAAGAAGATTGCTGAGTAAAGGGGAGGTGGACCTTCGTGTCGGCAATGGAGCAAGAGTTGCTGTTGTAGCCATAGGGGTTTACCGTTTTTCTTTGCCCAGTGGGCTTGTAATAGAACTTGATAATTGTTATTTTGTTCCGGCCATAACTATAAACATTATATCCATTTCATGTTTGGACATGATTGGTTCTTCTTTTATAATTAAGAACAACTGTTGTTTGATATTTAAGAATGATGTTTGTTATGCTGTAGCCCAATTATTTAATGGTCTTTATGTTTTGAACTTGGACCATCTGATCTATAATATAGAAAATAATAAAAGACTAAGAACAAATAACTCAAACCCTAAATATCTCTGGCATTGTCGTTTGGGCCATATAAACGAGAAGCGCATATCCAAGCTCCATAGAGATGGACTTTTGGACTCATTTGATTATGAATCATTTGAGCGATGCGAATCTTGTTTGTTAGGCAAGTTGACTAAAGCTCCTTTCACGGGCTATACTGAGAGGGCTGAGGATCTCTTGGGTGTTGTACATAGTGATGTATGCGGACCCATGAGTTCCATGGCTAGAGGTGGGTATTTCTACTTTGTTACATTTACTGATGATTTCAGTAGATACGAATATGTGTATCTTATGAAGTGCAAATTCGAGACCTTTGAAAAGTTCAAAGAGTTCAAGAATGAAGTAGAAAACCAATTGGGTAAAAGGGTTAAAGCACTCCGATCTGATCGAGGTGGCGAATACCTGAGTCATGAGTTCCGTGATCATCTGAAAGAGTGTGGTATTGTATCACGGCTCACTCCACCTAGGACACCACAGCATAATGGTGTATCTGAGAGGAGAAATCGTACTCTGTTAGACATGGTACGTTCGATGATGAGTCATGCATATTTGCCTATTTCCTTTTGGGGTTTTGCTTTAGAGACTGCTGCAATGACACTGAATCGCGCTCCAATGAAAACGGTTCTGAAGACACCATATGAGATATGGACTGGGAAGCGTCCTAGTATGTCGTTCATTAAAATTTGGGGCTGTGAGGCATACGTGCGACGTCAAATGCCTGACAAGCTGGAACCCAAATCGAATAAATATTATCTGGTGGGATATCCTAAGGAAACGAAAGGGTATTACTTTTACCTACCGTCCGAGGGAAAAGTGTTTGTCGCAAGGATTGGCGTCTTCTTGGAGAAAGAGTTCTTATCAAGAAAGACTGAAAAGGTAGAACTTGAAGAAGTTCAAGAACAACAGGTAGTGAATGAACCGGAATTGGATTCTGAGATAGGACTACAAGATGTTGTAGCTAGAGAACCTACTCAAGAAGCACAAGTCCTACGTAGATCTGGTAGACCAAGATTTGAGCCTGAGAGATATGGATTTCTCGTGTCTCAAATAGGTAATGTGTTGCTTATGGATCATGATGATGAGCCAGCAACCTACCAAGAGGCTATAAATGGATCGGACTCCGACAAATGGCTTGAGGCTATGAAATCTGAAATGGACTCCATGTATGCAAACCAAGTTTGGAACTTGGTAGAACCACCTGAAGGGGTACGACCCATAGGGTGCAAGTGGGTCTTCAAGAAGAAGACCGACATGGATGGGAATGTACAGACATTCAAAGGGAGACTGGTGGCTAAGGGTTTCAAGCAAATTCATGGTATTGACTATGATGAGACTTTTTCCCCTGTTGCCATGGTTAAGTCCATAAGGATATTGCTTGCTATTGCTGCGTATTATGACTACGAGATCTGGCAGATGGATGTCAAAACGGCTTTCCTTAATGGAAACCTCCTTGAGGAAGTGTACATGACACA
This sequence comes from Platanthera zijinensis, assembly GCA_039513925.1. NCBI lineage: Eukaryota > Viridiplantae > Streptophyta > Magnoliopsida > Asparagales > Orchidaceae > Platanthera > Platanthera zijinensis. The sequence goes on along the minus strand of CM077086.1, from coordinate 124,824,830 downwards.
ACCCGAGGGTTTTGTATCCCCAAATGAAGCCACTAAAATATGCAAGCTGAATAAGTCCATCTATGGACCGAAACAGGCCTCTCGAAGTTGGAATCTTCATTTTGATGAGAAAATCAAAGAGTTTGGTTTCATCAAGAATGAAGATGAGCCTTGTGTTTACAAGCGAATCAGTGGGAGCATTGTTGTCTTCCTGATATTGTATGTAGATGACATACTTTTGATTGGGAATGATATTCCTACCCTGAAAGTTGTTAAGAACAACCTAGGGAACTGCTTTTCTATGAAGGACTTGGGTGAAGCGACTTACATACTCGGTATTAAGATCTATAGAGATAGGTCGAAGAAGTTGCTGGGTTTGACCCAGAGTACGTACATCGAAAAGGTGTTGAAGCGGTTCAACATGCTTGAGTCCAAGAAAGGATTTTTGCCCATGTATCATGGTGTGAATCTCTCTAAGGACCAGTGTCCAAAATCTTGTGAAGATAAGGACCGCATGAAGTTGATTCCATATGCTTCGGCAATTGGATCAATCATGTACGCGATGTTGTGTACTCGACCCGATGTCTCCTTTGCTTTGAGCATGACTAGCAGGTATCAGTCAGACCCCGGTGAGTGTCACTGGATTGTCGTCAAGAATATCCTGAAGTACTTGAGAAGGACTAAGGATGTGTTCTTGGTGTATGGTGGAGAGGAAGAGCTCGTTGTAAGTGGTTACATGGATGCTAGCTTCCAAACTGATAGGGACGACTCCAAGTCTCAGTCAGGTTTTGTGTTTTGCCTTAATGGAGGAGCTGTGAGCTGGAAGAGTTCCAAGCAAGAGACAGTTGCTATTTCTACAACAGAGGCCGAGTATATCGCTGCAGCTAATGCAGCGAAGGAGGCTGTATGGATTAGGAAATTCATCGGCGAGCTTGATGTAGTTCCTAGCATTGTTGGTCCCGTAGTTCTCTACTGTGATAACAACGGTGCAATTGCACAATCTAAGGAACCTAGATCCCATCAGTGCTCCAAGCACATACTTCGGCGGTTCCATCTTCTTCATGAGATTGTCGAACGAGGAGATGTGAACATTTGCAGAGTGCCGACTGAGGAGAATATTGCGGATCCACTAACAAAGCCTCTCGCGCAAAGAAAGCATAATGGTCATACTAGATCAATGGGTATACGATACCTGAATGATCAACTCTAGTGAGAGTCTTGTGGGTTGCATGTAAACATATATTTTGTTGGCTGTTCATTGTTTATTCATTTGATGAATTTTGTACCTAAATGTTTCTTTTTACAATTAATGGCAAGTTCTTTTTTTGTGATTTTTCTATGTGATAGTTAAATTGTAACATAATAAATACCCTTAGAGTGTTCGCTTCCATAGGACATCAAGTACGTGACTTGAATGTGAGAGCCTATGATTTATTTGAAGCTTCATTCTTAAAAGGTCCCTGGTCGTTGTATCATCATAGAAACTAAGGGTGATGATGATTGTCACAACCCGCATTTTCTCCGAATTAAGAATTATCAAAGTAAGAGAAAACACGCGTCATGATGCCACGTCAAGCAGGGGATAACTGCTGACGCTCAGGCAAAACCAACTACCAACTTAATGAAAGAAAATCATGTGATTAATGATTAGAAAATCAGTTATATTTTAGAGACTGTATCCCTCGGCTCAGTGGATCACCTAGTCCACAAAAGAAAAACTATATTTATACGCTGCGGAAAAATACTTTATTTAGGTTTGACATCCTAAAGAGCACATAAGGGTCCCAAGAGAACCACTCATGCTATGCAAGACCCTACATTTAATTTATATTATATATAAGAAAACGGTCTTTATACGTGATTTGGAAAATAGTGAATACGTCTTATAAAACATGCTGATCATGAGCTTTATTTATAATAATAATTATAGTTTAAAAATAACTAGCAACCTAGCATAAAACCTTCTCAGAGCAAGTAGACTATCTCGAGAAAACGGTAGCAGCATAAGTAAATATATCCAGTACAAAGGTAAAAAAAACTACCAGTGAGCGCCAACAACCTGACACGAACCCACTGGCATATATGTATGTCTGTAAGAAAGTACTGAAAAACTACCTCACCAACACGGCAAACGGAACACCAAGGTCCAAGAGACCACCAACACCACCACTACAAACTAGCCACCCAACTGGCTACGGCTCAGAACCTGGGGTATTCCAAAAGAAAACAGAATACCTCAGCAAGCTAAACAAAGTAAAACTGCATGAAAGAGTCAACCAAAAGGGGAAAAGTACCTGTAAAACATGCAGTAGAAAGAGTCACAACTGCCCAAAACAGGACAACAAGAAAAGCACTACGTGCGAGGAAACAGCAACCACCCAGCCCAGGAACAACATCCTGCAGGGCCTACTAGGCTACCAAGAGCCCAAAGTGCTGCAAACTACCAAGGAAGAAACATCTAACACCCTAAACTGTGGAAGGTTGTAGTAGCAAAATCAAACAACGAGGAACCGGATTGGAGGCAAACTCAGTCCCCCCATCCACCATGTCCAAGTCAACAAGCTCGAGGGTCTACACGTGAAAGCACAAGGGACCTTCCACCCACACATGCCCAGCCCGTACCTGGAGCAAGAAAAACACGAGTGGCCTTGGCTAAATTACACAACTCCACCCCCATAAAGAGCTACAAACCACCACTACTACCCACGACCCACGATTCGGCCATTAGGAAAGAGAAACATGACCGACAAGGAAATTACAAATATAAACAAGGAATTCACTCGGGAACGTAAATCGAGGAAAGAGAAAAAGAAAGTGTTGAAATGACTCAACACGACGTGGCGCTGGGTCCTCTCGACACCGCATTGAGTGAGCTTCACCCACTCAACGTGCCACGCAAGGCGAACTATCATAACAATAACTCTTACCTTACTACCTTAACACTACACAAAACACTCATGCCCACCTAACCCGCGTATCGACGCCAGCTAAATACGGAGCGAAAGGAAATATTCAAAGCGCACGATCGGTGGCGCACAATCAGTGGTCGTGCGCGGTCATTGGTTGATGGTCGTGCGAAGTGAACCAGGGAAACCTGACAAAAAACCTAGCAACTGCGCACGATCAGTGTCGCACGACCACTGGTCATGCGCACTGTTGTCAGCGCTCGTGCGATTGCCGAGACAGAACTTTGGAAAATAAAAAGACAGCCGCGCACGAACAGAGGCACACGACCAGTGGTCGTGCGCCCTAACGGTTGATGACCGTGCGCGGGTAACCTGTACCGTTGGGATTTCCCGGACGACACCGTAACGCGCACACGACCCACGCAACTACAGTAGCAGTAGGAAACTACCAACGACGCGCGCCACTACCATTCAAACTATGACTAATCATTCGAGACGGAAAAATAGGAGATAAAACGATAGAAACAATAGGCTTTAAACAAAAGAAAACAACTTGGCAAGGGCAAGAACACCACTTGCCTCGATTTTCGGCGAAGCTTGGTCGGCTTTCCCTCCTCTTCACGCTGCACTAGAAAGAGCAGCACCAAAAACTCACCTAACAAGCAAATCCGAACTTTAATGGCGGAAACCTCAAAAACCAAAAATTCCAATCCCCCTTAAAGCTCCACGAAAATCGAATTTCTTACCGTAGGAATGAAGGTCTCGACGAGAGCAATCCGAATCCACTCTCGGAATCGAATTCCGTCCACAAACGCTCCGGGAATCGGCGGTGGAAGGCAAGGCTCGGCGATTTCTCCGTTTCCTCTCGTACAGGGGCGGCGGTTTCAAGTGGGGAAGATGATGATCGGGCTTAAATTTCTATCCTATATATATATATATTAATATATAATAATATAATTAATTACAAAATTACATAAAGCACCAAAATGACGCGAAAACCGAACTACCTCGGAATTCGACGAAATTCGCACCGTAGCTAAATACCCACGCTACGAACACAACGGCGAAGTCGAAATTAATTTTCGACGAACAGAACTCGAGTTATACCCAAATGAAGCCAAACACCAACATCCCCCCGAGAGGCCACACCGGGTCACCCAAAACGACTCGGCTTGCTAGGGAGATCTTGCCAACAGGCTACAGAATATGGCACTCAGTTCTAAGGAGCTAAACCACACTCCACAAATGGCACAATCCACGGAAACGCGTCATCGTAACGCCAAACGAGAATAAAAATAAACGCAGAAAAATCGGGGGCGTTACAGTCACTCCCCCTAAAAGAAAGTTTCGTCCCGAAACTTTACGCACAACACTCCTACTAAAGAAGGAAAAGTAACCAATAGGAGTTACAAGAAGGGAAACATACCGATCAAATCAGGGAAACAGGTGAGGGTAAGCCCTCCTCATGGCCGACTCTAGCTCCCAAGTCGCGCTCTCCAAATCCTGATTTTTCCACAGAACTTTCACCATCGGTATGGACTTCTTTCGCAGCACTCGCTCCTGAGTATCCAAAATACGAACCGGCACCTCAACAAAAGAGAGGTTGGGCTCCAACTGGGGCACAATGTCCAAGACCTGCCCACTACTGCGCACACACTTCCGCAATTGGCTAACATGAAATACATTATGAACTCCTGGGAAGTTTGCTGGCAAACCCAATCTATAAGCTGATACGCCAATCCGTTCCAAGATCTCGAACGGGCCCACATACCTTGGGTCCAATTTCCGATTCTTACCAAACCTCTTTACACCCACCATTGGGGAAACCTTAAGAAATACAAGGTCCCCTACAGAGAACTCCAAAGCAGACCTACGCCGATTGGCGTTCTTTTCGTACCTCTCCTGAGCTATACGAAGCTTCTCCCGAACAAGCTTCACGGCGACTTCCATATCCTCCAGCGCTTCAGGACCCAACCACGGCCTCTCACCAGCCTCGGCCCAAAACAAAGGAGTCCTACAGCGCCTCCCATATAAGGCTTCGAACGGAGCCATCTGCAAACTTTCCTGATAACTGTTGTTGTAAGCAAATTCCATAAGTCGCAGCCGCTCATCCCACGCTCTGCCGTGGTCTAAAATATAGCATCGGATCATATCCTCAACAATCTGATTCACCCGCTCCGTCTGCCCATTGGTCTGTGGGTGGTACGCAGTAGAATATCTCAGATCCGTACCCAAACCCTCCTGCAGACTCTGCCAAAAACGAGAAGTAAATCGGGAGTCTCGATCAGAAATGATGCTAACCGGCACACCGTGGAGTCGGATGACTTCATTCAAGTACAACTCCGCTATCTTCTTCATCGGGTAATCAATCTTATAAGGCACGAAGTGAGCACACTTCGTCAATCTATCCACTATAACCCAAACAGAATCAAATCCCCTCGGAGATTTTGGTAAGCCCGTAATGAAGTCCATAGATATACTCTCCCACTTCCAATTCGGGATCTCTAACGGGGTCAACTTGCCACCAGGCCTTCCATGATCGGCCTTCACGTGCTTGCAAGTGTGGCACTCAGCAACAAATCGGGCTATATCACCTTTCATGCCATACCACCAGGCAATTTGCCTTAAGTCACGGTATATCTTCGTAGATCTTGGATGATAGGCAACGCTAGATCCATGAGCCTCTCTGCAAATCATACCTCTAATATCCCCAACGGCGGGGATGCAAAACCTGCCGCGGTACTTCAAAGTACCCGCATCATCGATAGCAAAATCTGGCAACTCTCCCTTCTCTGTCCTGATGAACAAGTGCAACAGATCCGGGTCATCCTTCTGGTGCAGTCTGGTCAAAGAAATCCAGGACGGCTCTGCCACTGACAAACTACTCTGCAAACCACAGCATCCCACTGAAATATCCATAAGGAGGAACTCCTCAACTAACCGATCGGCGGAGAGGTTAAAGATCTTTCCCGTCTTTCGGCTCAGGGCGTCGGCCACCACATTGGCCTTGCCCGGATGATACTGGATCTCTACCTCATAATCGGCCACATACTCTAGCCACCGCCGCTGGCGCAGATTCAACTCCTTCTGCGTGAACACGTACTTCAGGCTCTTGTGGTCAGTGAAGATCTTGCACTGAGCCCCATAAAGTAGGTGTCTCCACAGCTTCAACGCATAAATAACCGCTGCGAACTCAAGGTCATGCGTAGGATAATTCTTTTCATGAGTCTTCAGCTACCTTGACCCATAGGAAATCACCTTCCCAACCTGCATTAATATGCATCCCAGACCTACAAGCGAAGCATCCACATATACATCATAATCCACACCCTCAATAGGCAGGGTCAGAACAGGGGCAGTGCACAATCTCTTCTTTAGCTCCAGAAAAGCCTCCTCGCACTTTTCGCTCCAAACAAATGCCACATTCTTCTGAGTTAGCTTGGTCAACGGTGCAGCTAGGGAAGAGAAACCCTCCACAAATCTTCTGTAATATCCAGCCAACCCTAAGAAACTCCTGATCTCCTTAGGCGTACTTGGCCTACTCCAATCCATCACTGCTGCAATCTTTTCTGGATCGACCGAGATCCCTTCCTTGCTCACCACGTGGCCTAGAAAAGAAACCTGAGGCAACCAAAATTCGCACTTGCTCAACTTGGCGAATAACTTATGGTTCCTCAACTCTAAAAGGACCAAACGCAAATGCTGCTCATGCTCCTCAGCACTACGAGAATAAACTAACACGTCATCAATGAAGACCACAACGAACTTGTCGAGGAAATCCTTGAACACCCTGTTCATCATATCCATGAAGGCTGATGGTGCGTTGGTCAGACCAAACGACATCACCAAAAACTCAAAGTGTCCATGCCTCGATCTAAATGCAGTCCATGAAATATCCGCCTCACGGATCCTGAGCTGATGATAACCAGAACGAAGATCGATCTTGGAGAACACCGTGCTACCGCGCAACTGGTCAAATAAATCATCGATCCTCGGTAGAGGGTATCTGTTCTTAATTGTGACCTTGTTCAATTCTCTATAGTCGATGCAAAGCCGCATCTACCCATCTTTCTTCTTTACAAACAAAACAGGAGCACCCCAAGGCGACGAACTCTGCCTGATAAAACCTTTAGCCAACAGCTCATCCAACTGACCTCGCAACTCCTCTAACTCACGAGGGGCCATCCGGTACGGCGCCTTAGCAATAGGACGCGTACCCGACTCCAAATTGATCACAAACTCCACATCCCGCTCGGGAGGAAGACCAGGAAGGTCATCAGGAAAAACATCGGCGAAACCACAAACAATAGGAATCTCCTCCAAGCGTGGTACGCTAACAGCGGTTTCAACCGCCGAGACTAAACAAGCACAACAACCAGAAAGAAACAACCTCTGAGCACATACCGCAGAGATGACAGGAGAATCCTGACACGGATCAGCATACACGCTGCCGGGCTGACAGTCGTCCCTGATGAAGTCCAAGCGCTTTCCTTTGCACTGAATGACTGCATCATACCTAGAGAGCCAGTCCATGCCCAGAATAACATCGAAGTCCTCCAGATCAATCATCTTCAGGTCCGCCTTCGCAAGAAAGTTCCCCAACAAAACAGGGCAATCCAAAATGCCCAAATCTGACAACACAGATTCACCAGAGGGAAACTTGACACGGAAGGAATCCCGAACACGATCTAAGGTCAACCGATGTCGCTCCACAAAGGCTCTAGCCACGAACGAGTGGGTAGCGCCGGAGTCAAACAGAACCCGTGCCCAGCGGTTCTTTACCTTAAATTTCCCTATAGGAGTATAGAAGACTAAGGAACTACCACAACAATACTGCAAACATTCTAGCAAATAGAACTACCAGGCTGGAAAAACAACAAACAACTAACCTGAGATGACCTGGGTCGAAGCCTGAGCCTCCTCGAAAGAGATCACATTCAGCTTCCCCTTTCCCTTGTCCACACGCTGAGGTGGAGGTAAAGCCTGTAACGGAACTGCAGGAAGAGCTGGCTGAAACTGAGGACACCTCGACTTGATGTGACCCTTCTGCCCACACTGAAAGCAGACTTTATCCTTGGTCCAACACTGGGCCGCATCATGGCCGGATCGCTTGCAAACGGAACAGGAGACATCTCTCCTAGGAGCACCCTGAATCGCATGAACCTGCTCCTTCCTCTGAGCTGCTGCCTTCTTGAAACATTTCTCGGCAGGGTGGCCTGACCGGCCACAGAAGCTGCACTCCACCTTGTCCCTCTTTCCCGGAGCCGCACCGGGTACCTAGGGTTTCTTCTCCTCCACCGACTTTCTCTTGTCCAACCTCATTTGCTGGCCTCTGCTCTTCGCGGTCTCAATAGCCTCCACCTTCAGAGCAGCCTCTACTACACCTGCATAAGTCTCTGACCCATAAGCACTGGTCAACTGCTGCACCTCGCTCCTCAAACCACCGAGAAATCGCTTAACTCGATCAGTCTCAACGCTGACCAATCCCGGGGCAAAACGGATCAACTTGCTGAACTCTATCTCATACTCACCCACCGTGAGTTGCCTTTGCTTCAGATGGAGGAAGTCATTCATGAGGCGGTCACGCTCGACCGAGGGTAAAAACTTCCTCAACAGCATCTCCTTGAACACCTCCCAAGAGCATCAGGCTACCAAGCTCTCCTTCTCTCTCAGCCACCAACTCTTAGCCAAACCTTTAAGCTGATAGGCGGCTATCATCACCCTCTGATCATCCGCAATCCCTGAGTTTGAGAACATCTCCTCCATGGAGATCAGCCAGTCGTCTATCACCATGAAATCTGCCTTCCCATCATAAGTGGGAGGACTCAGCCTCTGAAACTGCGAGATGAAGGTCATCTCTACTGGCACCACCACTGGAGGTCTCAAGGGTGCAGGAGGAGGAGGAATAGCTAACCCCCCCCCCCCCCCCCCGCAGGGACTTGCACACCCTGAGTCTGACCTGCCACGACAGCCACCAAAGACTGAATCTGGGCTTGCACCTCCTCCAACTGCCTGCCCATAGCTTCGCTACTCAGACGCAGACTCTCGATCACCGCATCGTTCTGAGCCCCAGATGACTCACCCTCCGACAGGGGAGTCGATCGAGTCGCAGGACGCCTTGCCATTCTAAAATCATAACAACACAAATTAGACCCTAATACAACGTCTAGAACCAAATACAAGTACAGACAATTCATATATAGATATAGACTTAAAGCTGCTAAACTTGCTCTGAGAGTTTATCTTTTTAACAAAAGTTAGATGTTATGCCCTAACCTAGGATGGTTAACCACCACCTTACTAACTCTTGTGCCTAGATCGGGAATGCATGACTTTTATATTAATTTGAAAACTTATGTGTGTACATATGTCATCCTGCAAATCTTTAGCTTGGCACGTTGTGCTTATGCAATGATATGTTATGCATGATTGTGTTATGCATTCTAAAAAGGCCCTAATGCATGTTATGAGCGGCGTACACATAAAAATGTTATGCATCCCATACTACATAACATTCTCATGCAACGAAAAAGAAAACGTGCTAGTCGCAGCTATGTGGTGAGGTTATGCATCCCATACTACATAACCCTCACATATTGCCCCTATGGTGGATCCATATACGAACACATATTATGCATCCCATACTACATAATATGCCCCGTATACTTCATGTTATGCTATGAGTGTAGTGTTCGTGCTTTTGCCAAGACGTGCTGATGACATATCGATGTGTGAATGACATGATGCTGAACTACTAAAAAGCAAACAAAGGAAGGTTGCTCAACTAACTTGTCAAGCAACCTCCCTCTGATACCAACTGTCACAACCCGCATTTTCTCCAAATTAAGAATTATCAGAGTAAGAGAAAACACGCGTCATGATGCCACGTCAAGCAGGGGATAACTGCTGACGCTCAGGCAAAACCAACTACCAACTTAATGAAAGAAAATCATGTGATTAATGATTAGAAAATCAGTTATATTTTAGAGACCGTATCCCTCGGCTCAGTGGATCACCTAGTCCACAAAAGAAAAACTATATTTATACGCTGCGGAAAAATACTTTATTTAGGTTTGACATCCTAAAGAGCACATAAGGGTCCCAAGAGAACCACTCATGCTATGCAAGACCCTACATTTAATTTATATAATATATAAGAAAATGGTCTTTATATGTGATTTGGAAAATAGTGAATACGTCTTATAAAAAATGCTGATCATGAGCTTTATTTATAATAATAATTATAGTTTAAAAATAACTAGCAACCTAGCATAAAACCTTCTCAGAGCAAGTAGACTATCTCTAGAAAACGGTGGCAGCATAAGTAAATATATCCAGTACAAAGGTAAAAAAACTACCAGTGAGCGCCAACAACCTGACACGAACCCACTGGCATATATGTTTGTCTGTAAGAAAGTACTGAAAAACTACCTCACCAACACGGCAAACGGAACACCAAGGTCCAAGAGACCACCAACACCACCACTGCAAACTAGCCACCCAACTGGCTACGGCTCAGAACCTGGGGTATTCCAAAAGAAAACAGAATACCTCAGCAAGCTAAACAAAGTAAAACTGCATGAAAGAGTCAACCAAAAGGGGAAAAGTACCTGTAAAACATGCAGTAGAAAGAGTCACAACTGCCCAAAACAGGACAACAAGAAAAGCACTACGTGCGAGGAAACAGCAGCCACCCAGCCCAGGAACAACATCCTGCAGGGCCTACTAGGCTACCAAGAGCCCAAAGTGCTGCAAACTACCAAGGAAGAAACTTCTAACACCCTAAACTGTGGGAGGTGGTAGTAGCAAAATCAAACAACGAGGAACCGGATTGGAGGCAAACTCAGTCCCCCCATCCACCATGTCCAAGTCAACAAGCTCGAGGGTCTACACGTGAAAGCACAAGGGACCTTCCACCCACACATGCCCAGCCCGTACCTGGAGCAAGAAAAACACGAGTGGCCTTGGCTAAATTACACAACTCCACCCCCATAAAGAGCTACAAACCACCACTACTACCCACGACCCACGATTCGGCCATTAGGAAAGAGAAACATGACCGACAAGGAAATTACAAATATAAACAAGGAATTCACTCGGGAACATAAATCGAGGAAAGAGAAAAAGAAAGTGTTGAAATGACTCAACACGACGTGGCGCTGGGTCCTCTCGACACCGCATTGAGTGAGCTTCACCCACTCAACGTGCCACGCAAGTCGAACTATCACAATAATAACTCTTACCTTACTACCTTAACACTACACAAAACACTCATGCCCACCTAACCCGCGTATCGACGCCAGCTAAATACGGAGCGAAAGGAAATATTCAAAGCGCACTATCGGTGGCGCACGATCAGTGGTCGTGCGCGGTCATTGGTTGATGGTCGTGCGAAGTGAACCAGGGAAACCTGACAGAAAACCTAGCAACTGCGCACGATCAGTGTCGCACGACCACTGGTCGTGCGCACTGTTGTCAGCGCTCGTGCGATTGCCGAGACAGAACTTTGGAAAAAAAAAAGACAGCCGCGCACGAACAGAGGCACACGACTAGTGGTCGTGCGCCCTAACGGTTGATGACCGTGCGCGGGTAACCTGTACCGTTGGGATTTCCCGGACGACACCGGAACGCGCACACGACCCACGCAACTACAATAGCAGTAGGAAACTACCAACGACGCGCGCCACTACCATTCAAACTATGACTAATCATTCGAGACGGAAAAATAGGAGATAAAACGATAGAAACAATAGGCTTTAAACAAAAGAAAACAACTTGGCAAGGGCAAGAAAACCACTTGCCTCGATTTCCGGCGAAGCTTGGTCGGCTTTCCCTCCTCTTCACGCTGCACTAGAAAGAGCAGCACCAAAAACTCACCTAACAAGCAAATCCGAACTTTAATGGCGGAAACCTCAAAAACCAAAAATTCCAATCCCCTTAAAGCTCCACGAAAATAGAATTTCTTACCGTAGGAATGAAGGTCTCGACGAGAGCAATCCGAATCCACTCTCGGAATCGAATTCCGTCCACAAACGCTCCGGGAATCGGCGGTGGAAGGCAAGGCTCGGTGGTTTCTCCGTTTCCTCTCGTACAGGGGCGGCGGTTTCAAGTGGGGAAGATGATGATCGGGCTTAAATTTCTATCCTATATATATATATTAATATATAATAATATAATTAATTACAAAATTACATAAAGCACCAAAACGACGCGAAAACCGAACTACCTCGGAATTCGATGAAATTCGCACCGTAGCTAAATACCCACGCTACGAACACAATGGCGAAGTCGAAATTAATTTTCGACGAACAGAACTCGAGTTATACCCAAATGAAGCCAAACACCAACATCCCCCCGAGAGGCCACACCGGGTCACCCAAAATGACTCGGCTTGCTAGGGAGATCTTGCCAACAGGCTACAGAATAGAGCACTCAGTTCTAAGGAGCTAAACCATACTCCACAAATGGCACAAGCCACGAAAACGCGTCATCGTAACGCCAAACGAGAATAAAAATAAACGCAGAAAAATCGGGGGCGTTACAATGATACCTTAAGACTAGCACGTGTGTTGACTGATGACCAGTTCTCACAGGTCATGATATTGTGATATCAAGTCATCACGTAGGTACTTGTTAGTGAACAAGTTGTACTGGACAGACCCCACCTGAGACTACTCTGTGGATTGTCATTCAATCGTGTCACGAGTAGGTCTCAATTGACAATGGTGTTGTGGTCCTTTGACCTGAAGTCACAGCATTCATCAAGTGAGGAAGAGCGTGCTTTGATGCCATCTAAAGTCTTCCTTGAGAAAGGTTGATGATAAGGGTGGTTGTTGGGCATGTTACGAATCATTTTGGTGTTTGTGTGTGAGCAGATATGGAATTTGTCCTCCTATATGATAGGAGTTGCATCCATGGGCCCCTTGATGGAACTGGACTGAGAAATGCATGGCCATGCTTGGTTGAGTCAATATGTGATATTGGACTCACCATTCTCTGGAAGTCCGTCCTGAATCAAGAAACTTCGATTGAGCTATTACGAGGGTGACACGGTCCATGCCTCTAGTTCTTTCTGGATGTAAGGGACAAAGGGACAAAGACAACACTGATACATTGGTCATGAAGGCTTATGAGTTATGAACTCTTATTGCTTGGAGAGCAATGATGCATTGCTAGATGCCGCTCGTTGTTTGTGAGGTTTTTGTTTTGATACTTTCAAGATCAAGTGGGAGACTGTTGGAGTTACCATGGTGATCTAGAAGTGGTCAAACATGTAATCTCACTGCCAACGCGATATGAGCCTGCAGGGTTGCACATAAGAGATGTGGAGAAGTTGAATTATTGACTGTGTTGGTAAAGGTTACCAATCATCGACCATGAATGGGGTTATGAGCAAAGTGTTGCCTTAGAGGATCGTCGGGATTGGGCAAATGTTGCCTTGAAGGTTTGGTCAGAATAGTCGACCGAGGGTCGACGATCGTCGAACGCGGGTCGACGAGTATCGTCGACCGCGGGTCGACGACTATCGTCGACCGAAAGGTCGACAATCGTCGACCGCAGGTCGACGATCGTCGACCGCAGGTCGATGATTATCGTCAACCCACGTTCGACGTGAATCGTCGAGTATTGTACTCTGATTCTCGCCGACTGATACTCGCCGACTGATTCTCGCCGATCCTATGTGATTCTCGCCGATTGATTCTCACCGAATCTGCTAGGTGATTCTCGCCGATTCTGGAACCCTAATTTTCTGGGTGGTCTGCGGATAGCGATATTCCTAAGTCTGTTTATGCCTTTGGTATAAATAGATACTTAGGGTTTTCGGGAATTAGTTCTGATCGAATCCAGGCGAACATCGGCTTTTTCCTTTTGACCGAAACGAACCCGACGGAAGGGTTCCTCCATTCTTCGTTCGCTCCGCCGATTCCCGGATCCCGCCGACGGAAGAGTTCCGCCGCCGTGTTCGCTCCGTCGACCTCCTCCTCTCCGGCGATTGTCGCTGGTACTGCTATTCCTGGCGCGGACCTAGCAGTCCGTGGAAGAGCAAGGTGCGGTCGATCTCCTTCCCGATTATCCGTGTGACGGTAAGGTCAGTGTTCTCCCGCTCGTGTGGATTTCTGCAGAGACGTGGACGCTATTCCACGTAGAACTCGCCACCGACAGGAACACGAAGCTTGGAGCATCTCCGTTGAGTTGTGACTCAACGCCACTGAGGTAATTTTTGCCTAGTTATTGTATTAACTTCTTGATTCAATTTTCATGGCCCGATCCCATCTCTTTTGGGTTGTCTTGATGATTTATTCCTTCCGCTGCGTGCACAAGCGTTGTGCCATCCTCATAGAGAAACCAACAAATAAATGGTTTTGTGAATTTTTTAAATGAAACTAACTATACAAATAAAAAATTGGAAGGGCCGAAATTTAAAATGATGCTAAAAGAATTAGATTCTTAAATCATCCGACTCTTCCTTTTCTTCCACTTTCTCCTCTTTTTTAGGTTCAGCAGCAGCCGCAGCAGCAACAACGCCACCACCACCTCCTGTAGGTGCAGTAACAGCTATAGCACCACCACCGGAAGGCACAGAGGCAAATTTCTCCCTTCCAGAAGCAATGAGTTCTGTTATATCCTTTCCTTTCACTTCAGACAACAGATATTCAATCCTCTTACCATCGGTATCAGCACCAACTGTTGGACAAGCAAAAAAAAAACACTTCGGTTAAATACAAAGCTGAAGATTGGGGGGAAATGTAGCCTCATGTAATTTCAAATATTTCCTTTTTAGCACCATGTTATTCAAAATTCTGCTAAAAAGAACTGTGCATTTTAAATATACATATAAAAGTTGCATGTCAACATTTACTTTTATGGATATGACTGGAATTACCATTAAAAGGTTTAGAGTATCTGGTATTATCACACAATACTTCAATATTATTGATATACTGCACCATTATTGGACTTCAATCACACAACAACAATTCACTATAATTTGTAATCTTATAATTACAAAAACACGAATTCTAATTTCCAATTTCTTGTTCTATCTCATACATGAACTTGTTAGCCATGAATCATGCAGATTTACCAATATCTAGTCATTATGTTCTTGTGACTAAAAATTGATATTTGATAGTTGTATTATGATGTATAATATTCTGAATTTTATATCATCGAATATGCATTTATAATTGATGATAATTTACTCTATTCATGTCTTTCCACCAGGAAAACACTAAACTAAAATAAGTAATGGAGAATTTTTTATTAATAGAGCATGCAAGTTTTTTTTTTTGCAAAACAAATTGAATACAAAATTCTTACCGTTGAAGAAATTTTGAGAAGATTTTGTTTTAGTTACAAAAATATTCACTTGATCCTAACATCAAACAATGATGCAACCTGTGTCGCAACCTTTTCATTATTATTATTGCACTTGTTTTGTTTATTTTGTGGCGCATGTATTAGCGCATAAGCATTTGGCTTCGCACTAATTGTACCACTTATTGAGGTGATCGTCCAATAAGACCTTAAATAAAAAGATCCGTCAAATTAAGAAAAAGGTTAATTAAGGCAAACACTCGAAACAATACATTTTAATTAAAATTAAAATTAAAAAATAAGTCTTTTGGGAGGCATATCTTTTAGTATCTTAAAAAGGAGATTCATTTCTTAAATACGTTGAGAAAAGCCCAAAAAAGAATCTGATTTCTCCCACCCATTGTATTCTCTTTAAAAACCTGCCCCAAAAATGATGGCCCTCTTTAATACTATCAATCGAATTTTATTTCCTTTAATATTCTATGCCAAAATTGATTAAAGGACCACCTCCTTCTGGAGAGGACAACTTGGACAAGAATTGGGAAATAGGAGAACTCCTTGTTTCCCGATAGGTCCAGCCGCGCCAACCTATCCTCCTAACCGCTTTGCCGCTCAGTTTCACCGCCGCCCGTCTTCGTGGACGCCGAAGACCTTTCCTCCACTAGAGTAGGCCAGATCGACGACTTTAGAGTTCGCCCCGTCGGCTCCGTTATCATTAAGCCGGGCGGTTCCGCCATCTCCATGTCCGGCTCCATTTCTCTGTCCGACACTCTTCCACCACCATTGTCCGGCCTCTGTGGGCTCCGATGAACGGCTGTCCGGCCTGTCCCTCACCTGCGTCCTTTCTAACCTACCCCGGGCAGACCCGAGCCTCAAATATCCCGCCCCGGTCAAGCCGATTATTCCTGTCTTCATAAAGGTTGAGCCCCTCCTCTCTCTTCATCCCAGCAAAATATCAGTGACCCGAAGATTCCGACGTGACACTCTTGTTATGAAGGTATATCTCTGTTCATCTTCTCTCGCTCGAAATTATTAGCCTAAGGATATGCTTAATATTTATTTGGCTTGACTTAATTAACCAGACCTCTTTGTCGTTAATTTGAATATTCCTATTGTTCATTTCCTATATGCATGTGGATGAGTTATTTTGTGTTGTTGATTACGAAAGAATGTTAGCTCATATGCGCGTGTGCGAGCCTTAGATCAATTATTACTTACCATTTGCTCGTGAACATTTCGCTCGCACTACATGTTTTAAATAAAATTCAAATTTTTTATTTAAGATCGACTCGAGAAATCTGGTCTACATCCGTTTAGCATCAAAGCGAGGTTTCGATTCACTCCTACTGTGAATCAGTGAATCCGTTATTTAAAAAAAAATATTCTCATTTAGTCAAAATAATTTTGTAAAAAAAATCCATAGTCCCCCAAAAAATGGAGATTTAAATGAGCGCATTGAAACTTTATAGAAAAATGTTGAGTTAGTCACTGCAGACTTCAAGTAGAATCTGAATGGGTTGTGCGCCTCTGTTCGAAACGTTGAAGTGACAATGTGCACACATTATGCTTATCCCGCATCCCTCCCAACTTAATATCATATAGTGGAACCTGAGGTTACGTCTTTCGATAGTCCTCTTCCTCGCCTCGTCAATTTCCCGACGAATACCTTGGCCCCACCCACCTCCACCGTGACACTCCCTTCAGTCGAGGTTGTTCTTCTTGAGCACAAGCTCCAGGAAGAAGAGCTTCCTCCTACTTTTATCACTCCGACCAAAATTGTGTGTCCACTTGTTCACAATGACTCTCAATCGTTAGCCGCCGAATTTATTCCTGAGGCTCCGCCCCAGGGAACAAAACTTCCTAGTGATGTGTCACTCACCGCGAACGACACAATTTCGATCACAGGTTTCCAGAAGGAGTTGACTAGTGATGAGCGCCTCATCTTAGGTGACATTGACTCGACCATCATTTGTCATGCTTCTCCTAGACAACTACAGCCGGAAACCCTTAAGGCCACAAACATTGTGCTTGGTGTCCACTCGCTAGTGCCATTAGATTCACCATCTTATATTAATTTATATTCGGTGAGCACGTGTTTAGTTCACATCACTTTCCTTTGGTTGTAGGCAAACATGTCGAGGCACCTCACCACTATCGCTTGATGTATTAGATTTTTAGGTCGAGCCGTATTGAGGAAGTCGAGATGATCCTTAGCTTTAATACTCCTCATAGGTACACCCGTTTCAAGGGATTCTTATGGAAGATTTTACAGGATAGACACGGGTGGGGATCCAACGGGTGAAATTATGACGATGGTCGATCCTGATCTAGCAGAAGTTTATTGGTGTCTATCGAGCGAGCGTATGATGTGTAATGAATTAATAATTCCACAGATTGATCCCACTAGTTTCCTGCTTTTCATCCTACCTTATGTTTGCTCCCCACGCCATCTTTGCATCATTTTCAAGCTCTAATAATTACTGTTCATTTGAATGTTTGCATGAAATTTGGACTGATGGTTTGCGAGCTTTTTGGAGTCTTATAATCTCATGGTTGATTTCATCAGCAGAGAGGTCAGTTTCCAGTCTCTTTCAGGTTTGAAATGATTCATGCACAGCCTACTGGCAGGCGTAGTCGCCATTGGTGCCAGAATGGGTTGGTGTAAGGCCAGAACCTTTTGAGGCTGTTGATCCTCGAGCAGCTGAATGGCAGTTGAAGCAGTTTATGAGCTTCAATCCTGTTATATTTATGGGTGTGGGATCCCCAACGTAGGCGGAGGATTGGTTGTCGTGCGTCAAGCGAATAATGACAGAGATAAGGACGGAGGAAGATCAAAAGGTCACCTTGGCCATGAGGCTCGGCTATGGTGGAACGAGAGAGAGTTGCACCACTTAGTGGGCAGGCAATTAATAGAAGTCTCGATTGAGGAGTTTTTGCGACTATTCTTGGCAAAGCACCTGCCAGAAACACAATGTATCACCATGGAAAATGAGTTCTAGCGTCTAACGTAAGGAGAAAGTAGTGTCGATACTTACTTGTATGAGTTTACACGATTGGGACGCTATGCGGGGTCTATCTTCTCTAATGAACAACGTAAAACCAATAGGTTCTACGAAGGGTTGCGGGTTGAGTTGAGATTCCTGCTCTCAAGTTCGGTAAACCAGGGGTTTCAAGCGTTGGTAGATACAGCTTATGTGTTGGATAAGGATATGAAGCGGGTGCAAGGAAAAAGGGACTTGGCTGTGACAGAGTCCGAGTTCAAAGCGCCCCATTCTGGAAAATCGAACTACCAAAAGAAATGGGGCAAATGATCCAAATCTTATAGACATGATCCTTCTACAGTTGCGTTGTAACACCCCTATCCGTCACATGTCATATAACAGTAGGTTCGGCCGGGGCCCGACGCCAAATACTACGGACAGACTGGTTGGTTACACGTTGAAACCATTCAACCAATCACAACGTCCTACACAACACCTAGCGGAAGCAATTATTAAGTTGCACAGTAAAGAACCTTGCTAACATGAATGTCCACTGAACCAAAACATAGGAATGTTGAATACACAAAACAACTAGCCTTAAGGCCTTACAATGTTTGCTTAATAAAACATGTCTTTCAAACCTCGGTACGCAGGCCGGCCATACATGAGTAAATAAGAAAACACTCAAAAGTTTAGGCCTTCGAGGGCCGGCACAGCAACTTGGGCTTTAGCCCGCTATTTACCGCTCGGCTACGCAGCACCTGCAAGCAACAATCCACCGCACGGTGGTAAACCAAAGCAACGGTCAGCTCTGCTGACCAAATTATAAAGATCCCGCCCCCAAAAATCGGGGCGGCTATGCTCTTTCCCTGCACTTTATTAGTATAAGCATCTCAATAGAGAATAAGCATAACATCATAGATGCGGGCTCAAACAGCCACACACCCCGTGCTCTCAGGGCACTAACTCGGTGAACCCGGTCGTAACCGTGGTCTCACCACCATCCCTTGGACGGCAAAACTCGTGAGCCATAAAGTCTTTCCGGTCTAAGCCTAAGACTCACTCGACCATGCCAATGGCCAGTCTCTTTTTCAGATGTCTGTCACCAAACCACATAGCCCGAGTCCGCATCCACTTGCCCGTTGCTCACATCGCATAGTCATATTAAGACGTACGCGCGGGCCAAGCTTCTCCCGGATCCTAAAGTTCGATCACACAAGCACATAACCCAGTTATGTTTATGGTTGGCTCCCCGGCCACCAAGATGACGGAAAAGCGTTTCCGCCCAGTTTTCCGGGTGCGCCTTAGGGTTACTCCCCAAGGATCCCTGCTGCAATCTTCCCCGTAAAAACCAGAAAACAACAAAAGGGCACGGAGTCTTCTCCGGCTAAAATGCAATGCACATCACCGATCCAGACCAACTTGTCCGGATAGGCTTCACACACCATGCCTATGTCCGTTTACGCATACAGACTCTACACAAGGGGGACTTTACATATCTACCCCAAGGAACGCTCCAACTCTTCGCTCACTCGCGAGAGAGGGCTTCCTATGCAAAGGAAAAGAGGGCTTCACATGCCCTAGGATGAGAAATCGTTACCCTTGCGTTCTTCCGCGGCGCCAAGAAAAATCTACGCGGTTGGAAAGCTCCGCAACGTCGTCGCCTTGCGGATCTGGACTCGAATCGCGATTCGGAGCTCCGACGCTCCACCGGTGGTCAGATCTTGGTCTCCTCCTCCACCTTGCTCTCCCCTCACTCTACACTTTAGAAATAGAAGCACTTGGATGAAATGAGGGATTTCAAACCCTAACTTCGGGTTTAAACTGCCAGCACTAACTCTCAGCCGTCGGATCCAAAGCCAAGGAAACGAACGGCCACGATTCGGCCTAAAATTACAAAATCAGGGCCGAACACGGGTTGCAACACGGCCGTGTGCATGGCCGTGTCACCCATTCGCCGTATCGACCGACGCGATAACCAGCACACGACATTCGACACGGCCTCCGACACTCCCGTGTCGCATGCGACACGGCCGTGTCACGACCCGTGTCACACCCGTCTGCAACGACCCACACTCTTTTCCCGAGAAGGACACGACCTGCGACACGGCACCCGACACACCCGTGTCACATGTGACACGCCCTTGTCTGTGCCAGTGTCATTGTCCGTGTCCAACTACCAACACTTGCTTCCCGAGGAGGACATGGCCTGCGACACGGCACCCAACACGCCCGTGTCACATGTGGCATGCCCGTGTCATATGTGACACGCCCGTGTCTGTGCCCGTGTCATGGCCCGTGTACATGACTCAGAAAACTCCCTAGCGTGACACGCCCGTATCACGCCCGTGTCACGCCCGTGACACGCCCAAGACACCTGCTCCAGGTCCCAGCCTTGGCTTAAAACATCACCCGTCCCTCTTTTGAGTTTCCGGGCGTTACAACTCTCTCCCCCTTAAAAAAATTTCGCCCACGAAATTTACTAAAGGAAAACAGTAGGAACTGAAAGCTTTTAACGGTACCTGAGCAGAATAACTTCGGGTACTCCTCCAGCATAGTTTGCTCCTGTTCCCAAGAGATATCCTCCCGACCGCAATTATCCCACCGGACCTTAACCATCTGGATCTCCTTGTTACGGAGCCTCTTCACCTCGAAGTCTTCGATACGAACGAGCTTGACCCTTGTCGTCAACCCTTCGTCCACCGGCACTTGATCAATTGCGATCACTAGCGAAGGCTCCTGCACCGCCTTCCGCAACACGGAAATGTGGAACACATAGTGTATTCCACTTAACTCCTCCGATAGCCTCAATCGGTATGCCGCTTCGCCGACCCGCTCCAGAACCTAAAAGGGTCCAAGGTATCTTGGGCTCAGCTTCTTCAAGCATCTCACCCGCGAAACACCCTTGAACGGCTTCACTTTCAAGTATACCCAATCGCTTACCGCGAACTCCACATTCCGGTGCTCTGTATTGTAATACTTCGTCTGCCTATCCTGAGAGATCAGCAAGCGCTCTCGAATGATCCGCACCAAAGAAGTAGCACTCTCCACTTCCTGCTTCTTATACAACCTTGTCTCACCCGTTTCCAGCCACGATAACGGCGTGCGACATTTCCTACCATATAGGGCCTCAAAGGGCGCCATTTGGATACTTGCCTGGTAGCTGTTGTTGTACGCGAACTCCACCAAATATAGGTGGTCCTCCCAATGCTTCCCGAAGTCTAGAACACACATGCGTAGCATGTCATCCATCGTTCTATTGACTCTCTCGGTCTGTCCATCCGTTTGCGGATGGAAGGCTGTGCTGAACTTCAACTTTTTCCCCAGCATCTGCTGCACCAACCTCCAACCATTGGACGTGAAACGCCCATCGCGATCACTCACAATGCTACGGGGCACACCGTGCAGTCTAACTATATTGTCCACATATAGCTTCGCCAACTTATCCACCGAGTCATCCTTCCTATGCAGAATTAAGTGCGACACTTTAGTAAACCGGTCTACGATCACCCAGATGGCATCGTTCCCCTTCTACGACCTTGGAAAACCATGCACAAAGTCCATCGATAAGTCATTGAACTTCCACTCCGGTATATGCAAGGACTTCAAGAATCCTACCGGCTTTTGGCACTCCGCCTTCACTAAGGCGCACGTTTGGCACTTAGCCACAAACAACGCTACGTCTTTCTTGAGCCCCGGCCACCAAAACAGCTTCTTGAGGTCACGGTACATCTTTGTGCTCCCTGGGTGGATTGAGTACTTGGTATGATGAGCCTCGTACATCAACTCCGCCCGTAGGTTACCCCCGCTTGGGACACACAACTGATGATCCTTCCTTAACAACCCATCCTCAACAGAAAATTGGGAATTTGACCCATCCAACACCGCCTCCATAAGCTCTTTCATGGTGTCATCCAACTCCATTTCCTGCCGAACACGATCAACCAGATCATACTGAACCTCCGCCCAGTTCAACAAAGCCTTGGCGCTTGTCTGCTTGTCCACGCAACAGATCTCCAACGCCTCCAACTCCCGTACTAGCCTCTCATCATGAACCGACAACCAGTTGGCTTGGGCGGGAGCCCTGCGACTCTACGCATCAGCAACCGCATTGCCCTTCCCGGGTATATAATGAATCTTGAAGGTGTAGTCCCCCAGGAACTCCATCCACCTCCTCTGCCTTAAGTTAAGGTCCTTCTGATCCAACAGGTACTTCATGCTCTTGTGATCAGTGTAAATATCGACCCTTACGCCGTATAGGTAGTGCCTCCACAACTTAAGTGCAAATATTATGGCCGCCAACTCCAAGTCATGGACCGGATAGTTCCTTTCATGCACTTTTCGCTGACGCGATCCATAAGCTATCACGCTCCCATGCTGCAACAGCACGCAGCCCAAACCACTACCTGAAGCGTCGCTATAAACCTCGAAGCCCTCGGTCCCACTCGACGAACTAAGCACTGGCGTCATGGTCAACCGTCTCTTTAGCTCCTCAAAAGCTTGCACGCACTCCTGCGTCCACAAGAATCTCTGATCTTTCCTTGTCAACTTCGTGATAGGTAGCGCTATCCGCGAGAAGTTCTCCACGAAGCGCCTGTAATATCCGGCCAGCCCGAGAAAACTACGGACTTCCGCGACAGAAGACAAGGCAGGCCACTCCCGTATCGCAACAATCTTCGCCGGATCCACCGCTATACCTTCCCCACTTACAATGTAACCAAGGAATGCTACTGAGGGTAGCCAGAACTCGCATTTGGAGAATTTCGCATACAGTTCATTCCTTCTCAGAGTCTCCAACACCAGATGCAAGTGCTTGAAGTGATCTTCTTCGCACTGCGAGTACACCGATATATCGTCAATAAAGACGATCACAAAGAGGTCCAGGAAATCTCGGAACGTCCTGTTCATCAAATCCATAAACACTGATGGCGCATTCGTCAGTCCAAACGGCATGACCGTGAACTCGAAATGCCCATACCTTGTGTTGAACGCCGTCTTCGGGATATCACACTCCCTGATCCTCAACTGATAGTATCCCGACTTCAAGTCTAACTTAGAATATACCGACGATCCGATTAACTGATTGAAGAGATCATCAATCCTCGGCATCGGGTACTTGTTCTTCTCTGTCAGCTTGTTCAACTCTCTGTAGTCGATACACAGCCACATACTCCTATATTTCTTCTTAACGAAGAGGACCGGTGCGCTCCCAGACGACGAGCTTAGACGCGCATAACCTTGCTCCATCAGCTCCTCTAGCTGAACTTTCAACTCTGCCATCTCCTTCGGCGCCAGCCTATAAGGAGCACGTGACACAGGTTTGGCACCTAGCACAAGATCGATAGTGAAATCAATCTCTCGCTGGGGTGGGGCTCCGGGAAGACTATCCGAGAACACATCGGGGTATTCACAAACCACGGGGATACTGTCCAATGCGGACTTTGGCTCTACAGCCCCCACTATTGCGAAGAACAGCTCTACGCCAGCACGAACTGCCTTTACCACCTGAAGAGCAGACATCAGCGTCCTGCTCGACCCCTTCAGTCCCGTGAATGTTGTCTCCCGTCCAACACCCAGCTTTACCTTCTTACTATTGCAATCAATCCAAGCCTCCCGCTCCGAAATCCAATCCATACCAAAGATAACGTCAAACTCTACTAGCGGCAGCAATGACGCTAGCAAGTCGAACTCTTGGCTCCCTATGTGAACCTTTACGGCGCACACTCTGTATGCACGCATCGAGCACCCATTCGGTAGCAGCACATCCAACTTGTCCTTCGCCATCGAAGAAGGGAATCCGATGCGCGATATAAAATTTTCGGACAAAAAGGAGTGTGAAGCTCCCGTATCGAACAGTGCCCGTGCCGGATTATCGCTAATCAAAACAAAGTCTATGCAAACCATATTAGGCTAACAAGCAAATAAAGAACAGTATTTAAAGTTAACTTGCTATAAATTAACTCGTACCTGTCACCACGTCAGCTTGTTTAATGGCCTCCTGCTGGCCCAAGTTGTACACTCTAGGTTGAGTAAGAGCATAATGGGACGCAGTTGACTCCACCGCCTTGCCCTTCTCTTCGTAGGTAGCTCCTTATTTTCTCTTGGACTTTGGGCGTCCGCTCCAGCAATCGCGGGCAAAGTGACCCTTCTTTCCACACGTAAAGCAAGCGCCCGGGGTTCGGTTGCTAGTTGTCCCCGAGGCACCTTAAGAAGGGGCTGGACCCGACGTCCTAGCCTTCTTATTCCATCTTCAAAAGCCAGACTTTGAAGTCGGCACCTTGAACTCCGGTTTCTTGCCACCGGATTCCTTTTTCGCTTGCACGATCTTAATGTCCTTTTCCAAGGACCGGGCCGAGTTGACCAAGGTCATGAAACCCTGCGCCATAGGCCCCGACAGTAGCAACCTCAGCTCATCTCTTAACCCTTCAAAGAAGCGGTTAGTCTCGCGCTCCTCGTCGGCAAAGGTAGCGCTAGCATATCTCCCCAATCGAGTAAACTCGTGGTGATACTCGTCTACAGTGCTATCTCCTTGCACCAGCTTTTGGAACTCGTTCTCCAATGCGATCATGTGCGCTGATGGGAGGTATCGAGCCATGAACAATCTCAAAAACTCCTCCATAGATACTTCGGCTAATGACCTTCCCCTCAACTGGTGTAGCTCTAGGCCTTCCCACCATAATCTCGCATCCCCGTCTAATAGGAACGTTACTATCGTGGTCTTCTGCCACTCTTCTGTTTCTGTTGTTGTCATCACCCTATTGACTCTTGAGAGCCAATCTTCGGCCTGGGTCGGGGTTCTCGTTCCCGAGAACACCGGTGGATGGAAGCCCATCACATGCTTAAGTTGTCTCTCAGTTGCTCTCCGAGGCAACTCCGGCTCCACCGCCACCTGTTCAACCCTTCTAGGCTCCGCCGCTTGGAGCGGCACTTGCTCCACTGCAGGAGCAGGTTGTTGCACCTGCCTTGTAGGTTGCGCATTAATCAATGCCATGACAGCTTCTGCCACCAACCTAATGGTTTCGGCGGACAGAGGTGTTGCAGGCGCATCACTTGGTGCGCTGCTTGCCTCGGAACTTGGCTGTTCCAACGATCCAGCACCACTTCTGGTCACCTATAATCGTGCATAACACCGATAAGCGACCAAACAATATTGCAAACAGCAATTATAGGAACACGCAGGTTCCTCAAACATGTGTATTTTCATTCCTAAGTGGACATTCATGGGTTCTTTTCATGTTATAACGATGACGCACACACATGTGCTCACCACCCCTTAAAGTGAATTCGCCCACGAATTCATTTAAGTTTGACTGAAACCAGTAGTCTGATACCAATTTGTAAAACCCCTATCCGTCACGTGGCATATAGCAGTAGGTCCGGCCGGGGCCCGACGCCATATATTATGGATAGACCGGTTGGTTACGCGTTGAAACCATTCAACCAATCACAACGTCCTACACAACACCTAGCGGAAGCAATTATTAAGTTGCACAGTAAAGAACCTTGCTAACATGAATGCCCACTGAAACAAAACATAGGAATGTTGAATACACAAAACAACAAGCCTTAAGGCCTTACAATGTTTGCTTAATAAAACATTTCTTTCAAACCTCGGCACGCAGGCCGGCCATACATGAGTAAACACTACAACAAACTGCACCTGTTGTAAGGACTGAAATATAACTAAAACACAGTTTGTTACTAATAGCTATATTTAGTAACGAATTTTTTCTGTTGTTACCAAAAAGTACTTTGTGTAACGAATATTTTATAATTTGTTACAATAAAAATTAATTTGTTACGATATATGTAAGTATTTGTAACAACATTAATGTTACGTTACAAATAGTAATTTTTTCTCACAATATGTTTGGCCATTTTTAGTCCCACACCGCCAGTTAAAACATCAATTTTGGGTTTATATAGCCCATTCCACAATGAATTTTTGAAATATGCTGGACTCGTGGGCTCGCGGGCAGGTGCGCCGACGCTCCACCGGTGGCCGGATCTTGGTCTCCTCCTCCACCTTGCTCTCCCCTCTTTCTACACTTTAGAAAGAGAAGCACTTGGATGAAATGAGGGATTTCAAACCCTAACTTCGGGTTTAAACCGCCAGCACTAACTCTCAGCCGTCGGATCCAAAGCTAAGGAAACGAACGGCCACGATTCGGCCTAAAATTACAAAATCTGGGCCGAACACGGGTTGCAACAGTTGCAACACGGCCGTGTGCATGGCCGTGTCACCCATTCGCCGTCTCGACCGACGCGATAACCAGCAAACGGCATTCAACACGGCCTCCGACACGCCCGTGTCGCATGCGACACGGCCGTGTCACGACCCGTGTCACCCCCGTGTGCAACGACCCACACTCTTTTCCCGAGAAGGACACGGCCTGCGACACGGCACCCGACACGCCCGTGTCACATGTGACACGCCCGTGTCTGTTCTTGTGTCATGGTCCGTGTCCAACTACCAATACTTGCTTCCCGAGGAGGACACGGCCTGCGACACGGCACCCGACACGCCCGTGTCACATGTGACACACCCGTGTATGTTCCCGTTTCATGGCATGTGTACATGACTCAGAAAACTCCCTAGCATGACACACCCGTGTCACGCCTATGTCACGCCCGTGACACGCCTGAGACACCTGCTCCAGGTCCCAGCCTTGGCTTAAAACGTCACTCGTCCCTCTTTTGAGTTTCGGGGCGTTACATGTGTCGGGGGCAACTTTGAGGCAAGAGTCTCGTACCTGCTATACATGTGGTAGAGTGGGGAATATAGCCCATGACTGTCGGGTTGGTCTGCCAAAGGTGGAAAAGAAGACAGGAGCATCATATGTTGATAAGGGAAAGGCAGTGGCAGAGTCCTCTTCATCCCAGGCGCAGCCCTGAGTTTATAATCTTGGCCAGCAGGAGGCCATAAAGCAAAGTGACGTCGTCACAGATACGACCTAAGATATTGATTGCTTACTTTTCATATTTCATACCTTGTGTATAGTTTGTGTATGAGGTTTTTGTCTTAGTATTTGTACTGATTCAGAATAATCCGGCGAGAGCACTATTTGATATGGGTGCTTCACATTCATTTCTGTCTAAGGACTTTGTAGCACGGATCAGAATACCTAGTCATGTGACGATATATAGTGTAAAGTGTTGTTACTAAATGGATGTGTTATGCGTGCGGATAGGACTTGCTATGTGGAAGTACAAATAGGAAGTCTGGATTTCTACTTGAACAAACCTGTGCTACCGAAATCGGAATTTGATGTGATATTTGGTATGGACTGGATCTCGGAGCAGCGTGCTTTTATTGATTGCAATTCAAAGGAGATCAAACTGGGCCAGAATACCAAGCTTGAGACTAAGTTTGCGTGTATGCGAGGAGTGAGTGGGATCTTAATGTTTGCTCTCCAAGTCGTCAATGCTATTCAGAAAGGCGCGGAGTTATTCTTTACGCTTATTCAGGCTGTTGAGCCAAAGGCCAGTGTTAGTGACGTTCCAATTGTATCAAAGTTTGCTGATGTGTTTCCTAAAGATCTTCCTGGGTTACCACCCTAGGGGGAGATCGACATCACTATTGAGCTGGTGCCAGGTGCGAAACCTGTGGCCCACTTGCCATATCGGATAGCGCCAAAGGAAATGGCAGAACTTAAAGTTCAACTATAAGAGTTGCTGGAACTGGGATATATACGCCCAAGTATGTCATCTTGGAGCGCACATGTTCTCTTTGTGAAAACGAAGGACAGTAGTCTGCAGTTGTGTATTGATTATCGCGAATTAAATAAGCTGACAGAGAAAAACAAGTATCTGATTCCACGGATAGATGACTTATTCGATGCAGCTAGTGGGATCAACCGTCTATTCTAAACTGGACTTAAAATCTGGTTATTACCAGTTGAGGATTCGGGAAGGTGACATTCCCAAGACAGTGTTTGGAACACGCTACGGTCATTATGAGTTCACTCTAATGCCATTTTGGCTATGTAATGCACCATTAGTGTTCATTGACCTAATGCACCAAATGTTCCGAGAGTACTTGGACTTGTTTGTGATCGTCTTCATTAATGATATCTTAGTGTACTCTCAATTTAAAACTTACCAAGCGAACCATTTACGGTTGGTGTTGAATACCCTGCAAAGAAATAAGCACTATGCCAAGTTCTCAAAGTGTGAGTTTTGGCTATCGTTAGTTGCTTTTCTTGGCCATGTGGTGGGTGGAGAGGGCATTGCGCGCGGTGGATCCGTCAAAGATAAGAGCCATTCGGGAGTGGCCAGTGTTGTCTTTGGTGGCCGAATTCAAGAGTTTCCTTGGACTAGCAGGCCACTACAGACGTTCTGTAGAAAAATTCTCACGGATCGCTTTGCCTCTTACCACATTAACGAGGAAGGATCAGAAGTTCATTTGGACGCCGGAGTGTGCGCGAGCTTTTGATGAGCAAAAGTGTCGTTTGACCACTACGCCTGTTTTGACATTGCCATGTGGTACAGATGGCTATGAGATTTATAGTGATGCTTCAGGGAGCGGCTTAGGCTGTGTTCTTCTTCAGTTTAGAAAGGTGATCGCTTATGGCTCACGCCAGTTGAAAGTGCATGAGCGAAATTATCCCGTCCACGGCTTGGAGTTGGCGGCGGTGATTTTTGAACTTAAATTATGGCATCACTATCTATATGGCGTAAAAGTGGATATATTTATGGACAATAAGAGCCTAAAGTACCTATTGGATCAGAAGGATCTCAATATGTAATAACAAAGGTGGATGGAGTTCCTCGGGGACTACACCTTTGATATTCACTACACTCCCGGGAAGGGAAATGTGGTCGCAGATGCCTTGAGTCGTAGAACTCCTTCAAGGGAATATTGAGTGCAGATGCATGATGAGCGTCTGATCTAGGAGTTGTAAACATTAGAGATTTCTTGTGTTGACAAGAATTCCACAGCAAATGCATGCTTGAACTGGACGGAGGTACAATATGACCTTGCAGACAGAATTCGGCGAGCAACAGAACTTGATGAAAGTCTACAACGTTATGCAATGGATGGGTCAAATGACCAATTCTCCTAAGATGATGGCCTTTTGCGAAAAGAGGGTCATTTGTGCGTCCCAAGTATTGGTAAGTTAAGGGAAGAATTGATGTATGAGGCTCACTTTACAAAATACTCAATTCACCCAGGGAGCACGAAGATGTACAAAGACATGAAAAAGTTGTTCTGGTGGCTAGGGTTAAAGAAAGACATAGCACATTATATGGCTAAATGTTAAACATGTGCCTTGCTGAAAGAAGAATGCCCAAAGCCCGGAGGTTTCCTGAAGTCGCTACATATTCTGGAATGGAAGTTTGATGATATTTCGATACATTTCGTGCACGGTTTGCCGAGATCTCAAAGTGGTAATGATTCAGTTTGGGTGATCGTAGACTGGTTGACTAAAGTGGCTCACTTCCTTCCGAACAAAAGGGACGATTCAATGGAAGTTTTTGGGAAACTTTATGTTGAGCAAATCGTACGATTACACGGTGTTTCCCGTAGTATCGTAAGTGATTGTGATGGGTGCTTCACATCGAATGATTGGAGGCTAATCCATCAGTTGTTGCGAACAAAGTTAACGTTCAGTATGACCTTTCATCCACAAATAGATGGCCAGAATGAGAGGACCAACAGAACGATGGAGGACATACTCCAAATGTGCGCCATGGATTTTGGAATGAGGTGGGAAGATCATCTCTAAATGGTTGAGTTTGCCTACAATAATAGCTACCAAGCGAGCATAGGTATGGCACCGTTTGAAGCTTTATATCGTCGGAAATGTCGTACACCATTAGATTGGGCGAAAGCAGGCGAATCTAAATTATATAAGCGTAAGGAAGTCAAAGAAGCTAATTCGAAGATACGCTCTATTCGAGAGAGGCTACTGATAGCCCAAGATAGACAAGCAAAGTATTACAACGCCAAGCACCGAAATGTTGAGTTTGCGATTGGAGATTGGGTATATTTGAAAATCAAGCCCTTCAAAGGCGTGTCCAGGATTCGGCGCTTGAAAAAGTTAAGTCGGAGATATCTTGGTCTGTTTGAAGTGGTGGAGCGAATTGGAGAAGCTGCCTATCAGCTACCTCTTTCGCCAGAATTGAGTGGATTGCATGATGTGTTGCCATATATCAGTGCTTCGAAAAGCCGTAAAAGATCCAGCTCAAGTGATTGCGAATGATCATGTACCGGTTAAATTTGGGCTAACGACGAAGGTTAGGCCCATTCAGATTGAGGATAAAGCCAATAAGCAGTTACGGAACAAGACAATCGAGATGGTCATGGTCCGATGGGACAACTAAGGCCGTGAGGAGCTAACATGGAAGCGGGAGCAGACTATGCATGTTGAATTTCCCGAACTATTTGTCTAAACTTATATAACATTTTGTGTTTTATGTTGTACAGAACATAAAATGTTGTAAAAAAAAATTTTTGAAGAGTTTCCTGAGTATTGTATACAAATTTCGGGACGAAATTTCTTGTAAGGAGGGGAGGATTGTAACGCCCCAAATCTCGATTATGAGTGGGTTGTGTAGGCTGAGTAACACGGCCTATGACATGGGCGTGTCCAAAGCCGTGTCCTGCTCTATGTTGGAAGGGCAGTCTCGAGTGTGGCACACGGCATGTGACACGGGTGTGTCCAGGGCCGTGTCCTGCTATGCGTTCGACGTGTTCTCGTGAGGTCGACGAAATGGACTCGACGATCCTCGGAGTTGGGCACACGGCCTGTGACACGGGCGTGTCAAGGGTCGCGTCCTTTGTGTTTAGCCAATCTGTGAGGACTGTTAAACATGGGCTGGACACGGGCGTGTCCGAAGCCGTGTCTAGCACACGGCCTGTGACACGGTCGTGTCATAAGGCCGTGTCCAGGTCGGGTCATGATAGTTTCTTTGCCGCTTAAGCCACACGGCCTGTGATACGGGAGTGTCACAAGCCGTGTTCGTCCCAGGAAATTGATTTTCAAGACAATTCGTGGTCGTTCATTCCCTTCAAATAGGATCCAATGGTCCAAAAATCTTCCTGCTATTTTAGGGTCGATAGTTGAGGGATAAACTCTCATTTATCTTGGGCCTTTCTCTTTCTAAAGAGTTATAGAGTGGGTATAGCAAGGAAGGAGGAGGAGGAGGAATCCGGCTGCCGGTGGAGCTTCAGAGCCCCGAATCGTGAGTCGAGTCCAGATCTATGGAGGCAAGGCCGTTGTAGTTCTTTTCATCATGCTAGTTTTTCATGGCTCCAAAGAGATCATCATGGGTAACGATTTTCCTTCTTGGACATGTGAAGTCCTTATTTTGACATGTGCATGGATTTCCCCCACCAAAAGGTGGATTATTGAGGGATTTCCCTTGGGTTGATTCTTGAAATCCCCAACAAGTCTTGCATATAGATCCGAAAATGTGTAGTATGGAATAGACATGTTGTGTGAAGCCCATCTAGATAGGTTGGTCTGGATTGGTGATGTTTTATTTTGCGCATCGGAGAAGACTCCGCATTTAAACATGTAGTTTGTGGAGTCGGTGGGTTGTGCCTGTGAAGTGGAGTAACAATAAGTACTGGAATGGAGCTTCCAGGAAAATACCCTCATAATTCTTGTGTTCTATGCTATGGAAAGACCCGTTTTCTGGCACTACAGGATTATGCAGGGTTTGGGTTGAGTTTTGGTGTAGAAAGAGAGCTTCTGTTGAACCAGCCTAGCGATCGCGAGGAATGCTGACACTAACTCCCTTTTTGGATTGTGAATCCAGTCCTTGGTGGACAGTATTGCTATTGTGAGTTGCGTGCTCTTAAAAGGCTTCGTACCGAACGGACAAGGGGATGCCGACCCGCGTCAGTATAGACATTGAACTGGCGATTTGAGCAACGGGCAAGGGCAGAACTGTATCAACGTTATGGTTATCTGACATGAGTGCCTGTAATAGTGGTGTTCGTCAGGTTAGTATAATGAGAGTCTTAGGCCTGCGCGATATTAAGACTAAAGTCTTTGAAGAGAGGCTGCGAAGCATAATGCTCAAGTTTACCATTGGGTTTCGGACCTTGAACGGTGGTGGGACCCTGGTTTTCTGGTACACCAAGAATATGCCCTGAGTGCATGGAGCGTCGGGCCGCGTGGTCGACGTTTGTGATATATTAATTGTGCGTGAGTGCACATCTTGTGATATATCTACTTATGAAATGCTATGTCTGCAGGGAAGGAATACCACAGCCTCAAGAAAGGGGTATGGTCATTATAAATTGGTCAGCTGAATGATGACTGTTGCCTTGTTTGCCACCATTATGGTGGGCTGTCCTTGTGCAGGTGCTGGAGAGCCGAGTGGGAAATAGAGGTCTGAAGCTCCAGCTGCTGCTGCTGCTGCTGGTCCTCGAAGGCTGAGCAAAGAACTTTTTTATGTTCATGTGTGGCCGGCATGCCCGCCGATGTTTATAATCTACATTTGTAAAGCTTAACTGCAAGGCCTTAGGTCCAAACTTTTGTGCATTTGGTGTATATTCCTTCGGTGTTATATATAAATGTGGTTGTTTATATATAGTGGACATTCGTGGCTATTGAGTTCAATATTAACTATAAATCAATCGCTAGTATGCTCTGAGTTAGGATGCGAATATGTTTTGGTATTAACCTGTAACCTCGCTGTCTGTTTGTAGCATATGGTGTGGGGCCCCGGACTGACCTTCTATTATATGTTATTTAACGGATGGGATCGTTATAGATCGCCATCTCCAACGCTGCTAAATCCATCACAAAGTCCAAAGAAAATATTTTATAAAGATCCAAAGCGCAAGTATGGGGGAGCAACATCACACAACCTTCCGCGTCTCGCAAATCCGGGGAAGTACCTGTTTTAAATTCTGTACTTTTTTTTTCTATTTTAATTTTTCTCTCTCTTCCCCTCTTTTCTCCATTGAGGACAAAGTCCATTTTAAGCTTGGGGGGGTGCATTTTCTACTTCGCTTTTTTTTTGTTTCCCTGAAAAAAAATCAATCAAAATAAAAAAAAAATTAGTGTTTTCTCCTTTTTCTTCTTAAAGAAAAATCTCTAAAAAAAGATAATATCTTAAAAATCCAAGAAAATAGAATATCAAAAAAACAAAAAAAAGAATATTTTAAAATCAAAAATATATGTTATTTGTTTAGTTTAAACTAATTTTGGTATTTCAATAGTACCCTATGCTTTTGTTTTATTTTTCTCAAAATTCCATATAACGACATAGCTAATTATAAATTTTCTAATCTATCTTTCTAATTATATTTCACAAATAAAATGTTGGTTATGTTGTGTTCCTAATTTACGGTTACATGTTAACATGAAATATTTTTCTAAAACTCGCATTTCTATTATGGTTTCACATTCTTTATTTTCTTTACTTCCTAAAAATATTTCATCCACTATTTTACTTTTTGATTTTGGATAATTTTTATAATTACAACTTTGTGTAGTGTAGTAGATATGAATGATTCTAGATTCGTATTTTTCTTGTTTTTAAAATAAGTTCATTAGTCTCTATTTAATATCTAGGACCTACGTTTTCAAATGTTTCAAAACTAATGTTTTAGTTAAATTTTAGGAGCATGAAAATGATGTAGGCCATCTTTGTTTATGTAACACCCAAAACCCCAAATCTGAGTGTAGACTGGGCAACACGACTAGGGACACGGGCATGTCCTAAGCCGTGTCCTGCTCTGTATACTCGAGTAGGTCTCGAGTACGACTCGAGTGGGCCTCGAGTGTGTCTTGAGTGAGGCACAAGGCCTGAGACACGGGAGTGTCCCAGGCTGTGTCCATCACTGTGTTGTCACGAGTACTCGACCAAATGCAGTTGACGATCTTTGAGAGGTGTGTCGGTCGGGCATAGGGCCTGCAACACGGGCGTGTTCCTTGGCCGTGTCCTTCTCGTGTTATGGCCAGGATGTGTAGAACAGCTGAACACGGGTTGGACACGGGTATGTCTGAAGTCGTGTTTGGCACACGGCCTGGACACGGGCGTGTCCCATGGCCGTGTCCTGGACTGTTTTGAGTCGGTTCCTTTGCCGCTTAAGGTACACGGCCTGTGACATGTGCGTGTCACAAGCTGTGTCAGCCCAGGAAAAGTTATTTCAGAGCAGATCGTGTCTATTCATTTCCTTCTAATTGGATCTTATGGTCCAAAGCTATTCCCTGTTGTTATAAGGCTGAGAGTTGAAGATAAACTCTCATCTATTTTGGACATTCTTTTTCTCAAAGAGATAGAGAGAGGGGAGAGCAAGGAAGGAAGAAGGAGAAGACATCCGGCCACCGGAGGAGCTTCAGCGATCCGAATTAAGAGCCGAGTTTAGAGTTGTGGAGGCAAAGCCGTCACGGTGATTACCATCCAGCTAGATTTCCATGGTTCCAAAGCCATCATCAAGGGTAATGATCTCCTTCTTGGACAAGTGAAGTCCTCCTTTATGCATGTGCATGGAATCCTGCACCAAGAGGTGGAAAGAGTAAGCGATTCCAGTGAGTTGATAGTTGATATCCCCGATTGAGTCTGCATCTACATCCGGAAATGAGTATTACGGAATAGGCATATTGTGTGAAGCCCATCCTGATGGTTAGTCTGGATTGGTGATGTTTATATTACGAACAGGAGATGACTCCATTTATGAAACGAGTAATTGAAGTTTGTGAGGGTGCCTGTGAATTGTGAGTAGTAGGAAGTACTAAGGGTTTATGTCCAGGAGAATACCCCGGAAGCTTTGTGTGAGCTTTTTGTGTTGTATACTCTGCATGAGTTGTATGCGATGTGGTCGTGAGAGCCATTCTTTGTGATTGTGGAGCCTTTATGGCATTGGAATTGTACGCTCTATGTGAGCTGTGTGCTGAACCATAAAGCGGCACTGTGTGCCTGTGTTATGATAGATCGATTGGTAGCAATGCAAATGGGGGCCTTCTCGGATTATTACACTATGGTGGTAGGTCAATCTAGAGGTACTATGTACCTGCATTGTGAGCGGTCGATTGGTGGCAATGAAAATGGTGGGCCGTCATGGCTTGTTACACTACATGTGTAAGTTGATCTAGAGGGCTCACTGGTTGTCGTGAGATGAACACCTCTGAGTGGGATGGGCGAGGATGTCTCCAACATGCATATTGTAGTAGACTAGTGCCTGACTAACAAGCTAATAACCTCTAATCGGTGGTGGGACAAAGAATGATTATGTACACCGTAAGCGTGACCTGAGTGCACGGAGTGTCTGGCACATAGGACGGTGTTTGTGATGATGTTGTGCGTGAGTGCACTTGTTGTGATATATATGTTGAGATTGCAATGCATGTAGGGAAGGAACCACTGCCCTGGGTAAGGGGTAGGGTCGTTACAATTGGTCATTTGAATGCTGACCGTTGCTTTGTTTATCACCCTTGGGGTGGACGTCCATATGCAGGTGTTGCGGGCTGAATTGGATTGAGCGGGCTGAAGCCCTTACTGCTGCTTATAGGCCCTTGGAGTCCGTGCGAAGAATTGGATTTCATGTGTGGTCGACCTGTGTGCCGATGTATGAAACCACCTCTTGTAAAGAGAAATATGTAAGGCCTTAAGGCCGTGAGCATTTGTGTACTTTTATTCATTCCTGGTGTTATATATAAATGTGTTATTTATATATTTAGTGGACATTCATAGTATGAGTTCTTACAAGTTATATACTTCCGCTAGAATGCTCTGTGTTAAGATGCGAGTAGAAAGTAATTTTTATATTCATACGTGATTCCGCCGTTTGTCTGTGAAATATGGCATGGGGCCTCGGTCGGATCCTCTGTTATATTCCATGTGACAGATGGAGGCGTTATAGAGTGGTATCAGAGGATAGGGTTGGTAGGGATAACATAATTGAACTCAATAATGTCCACAAGGAATACAATACATGTGTCTGAGGAGCACGAGTGTGTTTACTAGGCATAGTTGTCATTTTGAAATGGACGTTAATGGTGTTTTGTACACTTATAGGTGATGAGGAGTGGAGCTAGACAGCCTGAACCCCAGCGTTCAGATGAGAGTGTGACACCAGCTGAGGTGCCTACACCTCCTCCTTCTAAGCAAATCATACGCTTAGTTACGGAGGCACTATTTGTCATGTTTCATGCACAACCTATTGGGCTGGCAAGGCCAGCAGTGGAGCTAGTTCGGGTTGGTTCGAGGCAAGAGCATGTTGAGGCTCTGATTGACGAGCAAGCGGCTGATGAGCAACTAAAATGGTTTATGGAGTTTCCTCCACCTACATTTTTTGGTGCGGGTTCCCAAACGCAAGCCGAGGATTGGCTCGCAAGAGTGAAGCGGATCCTGACAGCAATCAGGACTAAGGAGGAGCGAAAAATGAATAGGTTCTATGAGGGACTTCGTTATGAGCTGAGGTTGGCGCTCCCGAGTTCGGTGAACCAAGACTTCCAAGCATTAGTAGATACAGCCTGTGCGCTGGAGAAGGATTTGAAACGGGTGCAGGACAAGAAGAACTTGGCGGTGGAAAATACGGAGTTCAAAGTTCCGCAATCGGAATAATCAGAATTGAGGAAATGAGATAAGAAGAGGTTCAGGCCTGCTGAACAAACTTCTTCGTATGTTGCTTCGGGAGCAACATATGGGCAAGGACATGTGGAGACAACACATGTTTTAATTGTGGGAATCAGGTACATGTCGCCCGCAATTGTTGGAGTGGCCCGTCAAAGGGTGAGAAAAAGACCGGTGCGTCCTATAAGGAAAAGGGCAAGGCAGTTAAAGAGTCATCTGCATCCTGGGCGCAGCCTCGAATGCACACTCTCGAATTGCAAGAGCCGCAAAGCTCAAATTGTGAAGTACAGCAACCTCGCACGTATAATCTGGAGTTACAGGAGGCCGTAAAGCGGATTATGAAGGAAGCAAACAAGCAGAAATAAAAGACAGAGTGTACTTTACTGTTGTCGTGATGTCATAAAGTACATGATGGTTAAAACTCGCGGCGCCCCGCAGGTTTGGGGTTTACTTATTTTTTAAAGGAAAAGCGGTGGTTATGTTTATTAGAAAGAAAGGCGGGGCGCGCGGATTTATTTTATATAAAAAATGGTTTTAGACCGAGTTTTAACGAAAGGGAGGCAATTGCACCTATCGCGAGTAGTACAGGATATTCCGGTGTGGAATATTGGGGTCGTATTATTCTAGGGGCCGGCTTAGCTATTTCTACTCTTTCCCTGAAGGCCTATTACTTTACCGATAATTTTTATGTTTGGTTTAAAAAAGAAAATGGCAAATAAATATAAAAAACTGCATAATAATAAAAGCATAATAAAACATGAAATAAATGCGCAGAGAAATAAAACAGAAAAAATGAAGTGCAGAAAGCCGAAGAAGAACTTAGCGCGACGATACAAAAAGTGAACTGAACAAAAATAACTTTTAATAAAAAAGAGATCCTAAATTTCAAATTAATTAAGGCGGAGACTCGGCCGTGGAGATTCCATAAGAATGAGCTTACATATCTCTAGGACTATCGCTCACCAGAATGCTAAGACGATTCGACCGATCGCTAGACCGACGAAGGATTCCTCTTAACGCCCGCATTACGCTAAGAACCCCGCTATTGGGTGGGGAACCCAATCCGGTAGAGTCATGCGCCTCCTCTCTCGAGTGTTAGCGCAGATCTCTCTTTACCCAAGGGTGATCGGTCCATACGTACGGCCTCTCGGCGGTTCGTATGGATAACGGAAATAGAGCCCGCACATCGATTATGCAATCCTACGCATCATTAACCCGGGGCAAACCTTAAGAAATTTAATTAGACTGAAAAACAGGACCTTTAATTATTTAAAGCTACTTTATCTGTCCCAATGCTCTTCAATATTGAGGGATAAGGGCGGTTAGCCACTCATCGGAATGGGAACACTTAAGCTAGAAAGCGATAAAAGAAAGCTGTAAAGAAAGCAGGAAATGAAGCAGTAAAGAAAAGCAGAAAATTGCGAGTCCTACTCAAACGAGTAGGGCTGAAGGAAGCAGTAAATGCGAATCCCGGCTCAAATGAGTGGGCGGGGGTAAATTTATCTCATACATGCACGCACTCTAAAGAAATTAAAACACACACATGCACTCTACAGAAATTAAAACACACACACGCATACTAAGTTTTCCTACTCAAGTGAGTAGGAGAAAATGAAAGCATTAAAAGACAAGTCCCACTCAAACGAGTGGGCGGGAAATGAAAGCATAGCGTCATTTTACTCTTAACGAGTAGGCGGAAATAAATGCATACGCACACACACACTCTACAGAAATGAAATAAAGCTATAAAACTAACTCATACATGCACGCACACTTGCAAAAATAAGAAAAACAAAGTTGCTGAAAAATTAAAACAATTGCATTTCTACCGCTAGAATGCGGTATAAATGCATAAAAAGAGAAAATAAAAATTAAACGGGGCGAAAAGTTTTGCAAATAAATGCAAAATGAAAGTTGGCGAAAAATTAAAACGACGACATTTCTACCGCTAGAATGCGGTAGAAATGCGTAAAAAGACGAAATAAAAATTAAACAGGTAAAAAGTTTTGAAAATAAAATGAAAAGCTAAGTTGGCGAAAAATTAAAACGAGCATATTTTCATTCTTGTATTTTTATAAAAACTCCTAAAAAGTGAAAATAAAGCTAAAAAAGACGAAAAGGTTTACAATCCTAAAGAGTCTAAGTTAAAGAAAATTGAAAATAACACTTTTTTGGGTGTTTTTATAAACCCTTAAGAATGAAAATAAGAAAAAAAAACCTAAACCTAAACAAGTGCGGTTTATGAAAATAAAATGGGCATTACAATGGCTATAAATGCCGTAAAATTCCTAAACTAAACTAAGTTATAAAGCTGAAAATGGAAACATAAAAGGAAAAGCACAAAAAGAAGAACGAAAAACCACTTAAGGGTGCTTCCAAATGAAAATTTCATACCATGCAAAGAGAGAAAAAAACTAACATTATATTAAATAAAAAGTGATTACAAAGAAGTTAAAACAAGAAAGCTAATACAAACTAAGAGAGAGAGAGAGAGAAATTCTCCTTACATAAGCATTAGAAGCCATTTGGGCAGCACCTCCCCAAAGCAAAATGGACCAATTAGTGGACAAGAAAAGATTTTTGAAAGATTTTATTTATAGACAAATTTTTCGGGTTGGTCACGCCCGTTACTAGGGCGTGAAAGGGGGCGTGTCACTACTGTATATGAGCTGATCGGGTGATTTGACTGCAAAGTTGACTTCGGCTAAAAACGTGGCGGTCACGCCCCAGGTCACGGGCGTGACAGGCCTGGTCACGGGCGTGACATGGGGCGTGACATGGACAGCTGGCAGTCCTTATGTCGGCAGCGTTGAGTGTTGATAAGGGGTTGAGTGTCGACATTGACACGGGCGTGACGGGGCTTGGACACGAGCGTGACTGGGGCGTGTCCGACGGCGTTGAGTGTTGAATAGTAAAATCATTGAGTGTCGACTTGCTGAAGGCGTTGAGTGCCTGACACGCCCGTGTCGGGCAAGGTCACGGGCATGACAGGTCAGAAAAATAATTTTTTCTGCAAAAAATTCAAAAAATAAAAAAGGTTAAGTTAGAAATAAAAATTACAAAAAAGAAGTATTTTATTAAATTAAACAAACAAAAAAAGATAAAAATAAACAAAAATAACATAAATAAAATACAAAAATATAGGTATATTTACAACTCATCAAATACCCCTATACTTAAGCTTTTGCTATTCCAGAGCAAAAGTTGGAGATTAAGCTATAAGGAATAAAAAAGAATCCTAAATTTAACTAACGCTTAAGTTAATTGTAAGAAAGATCGAAATGAATTTTCGGGGTTTCGAAATTAAATCTTTACTTATGAAAATGTTAAAATAGATGAACTGTTTCAAAAAATACTTCTAAATGGGAAAAATGAAAAGCGAAAATTATTTTTGTTAGTTTAACAAAAATGGATTGAAATTATGGAAAAAACTTTAGCTAA
Source organism: Platanthera zijinensis (assembly GCA_039513925.1). Taxonomy (NCBI): domain Eukaryota; kingdom Viridiplantae; phylum Streptophyta; class Magnoliopsida; order Asparagales; family Orchidaceae; genus Platanthera; species Platanthera zijinensis. The sequence goes on along the minus strand of CM077086.1, from coordinate 124,784,665 downwards.
AAAGAAATTAATAGGAAATAATTCAATTTAAAAATTATTCTCTCAAAAAGATTTAAATAAATTCTAGAATCATGAAAATTGGGCTAAGTGGATTAGCGGTTATGAAGAGGGCTTTGATTTTTGAGGCGAGGTAATTTTTTCTCGAACCTCCATATATAAATTTTTTGAATAATTAGGAAAATGAAATCTTATTTTCCTAACATATTTTTTTCTTTTCTTTTTTCTTCATAAATATAAATAAACCCAATGCATATGTATAGGAGTAATGAATTTTATCCTCTTACTTCGTAGAATATAATCTTTTAATTATTGGGTGCCTATGTTTACGGGATGAAATCTTATCCCCATTGACATAAGATCTTTTAAGGGTGAGTGGAGAATCATACCGAGTAGGGCATGAAAAAATGTGGAAGGGATTTTTTCTAAAAGAAAAATAGAGTTTAATAAAAAAATTTGAGAGCAACCTCTTTAATTTGAACATTCCTATGTTTCTAAAAGCATAAGTAGAAATAATATGAAATCCATAAATGTTATTTTATAACATAAAAATGTGCTTTTATTCAAAAAAAATTAGAAGTGAAAATGAGAAAAACAAGTTCCCTATAAAAAGAAAAAGACATAAATTTTTTTTTAAAATCTTAACCCCAAAAATCTAAGTCTATCGAGCTACAATTAATAAACGAATAGTAAATAAAGAATTAATTAAAATTCGCTTATAAATAAACTCGAAACGATTATTTTGGAGAGCAAAGAGGTTAAGAAATAAGGTATTCGAATTATTTAATTCAAGATAAATTTTTTTTTGTTTTTTATGAGTTTTTCTAAAAAAATTTTTCATATTTTTGGGTTATTTCCATTTTTTTTGAATTTTTTAAAGGTTTATACTAATTTTTTGGGTTATACTAATTTATTTTTTGATTTGTGGAAATATTTACAAGAAAAGAGAGAATTTTTTACAAGATAGGAAAGAGAAGGGAAAAGATACGAGAATTTTTACAAAATATTTACAAAGTAAAAAAAAGGATCGCCCGCGAACAGACTCTTATTTGTGGTTGGTTCGATGAGTCGAACGTCGCGGAGCGATGATTCTTTTTTGAAAAAAAAAATTTATTATTATTATTAAAGCATGAAAATATTTTTTTGAAGTTTTTAAATTTTTGAAAAAAAAATTTGGAATTTTTTTTTTATTAAGTGCAGGAAATAAAAGGGCAGAAAATAGGAAACACCCTCATACTTAAGTCCAACAATGTCCCCAATGTTGCACTAAGTATGAGGAACGATATATGTATATAAAAAAGAATAAGCAGCTATGTACAAAAAAAATTAAAAACAGGGGTTTAGAAATCTTCCCTAAACCGCGTTCGGGGAAGCCCGTTAAATATAGCCCTGCAAAAGTTAGAAGAAATAACAAAAATATAATATAAAAAATGAAAAAGATAAATTCGGCGAAAAGTGTGTGGGTGATAGGGGGGCAAGTGAGTGGGACTCGTAAGCTAACGTCTTAGCTAAGAGCGTGACCGATATGCGATCCCCTAGCGCTCACAATAGTGAAGCGCGCCGATACGACAAAATAAATATATAATTAATTTTTTTGTTTTATATATATATATATATATTGTTTGTTTTTTTTTGAATTTTTTTTAGATTTTTAAGTTTATGTTTTTAGTTTTTTGTTTAGTTTTTTTTTTGTTTTGATTTTTTTTTTTGAAAATAGAAAATAAGATGAAAATAAGTTAAAGGCAAATAAAATAAAAAATATATATATTATTTTTTTGAATTTTGAATTTTTGGATGAAAACAAAATTTTTCATCAAAATTTTTTTTTTGATTTTTAGTTTTTTTAAATTTTTTTTGTTTTTAAAGTTTTTTATGTTTTTTATTTTTTTGATTTTTAAGTTTTTTAGTTTTTTTTAAGTTGTTTTATAATATATATTTTTTTCGGTGGCCATTTTGTTTTTCTTTGTTTTTTTTTTGAAATAAAAGGTAAAATTAATAGGGTTCAAGAATTTAAAATAGTAAGTCGAAATTTTCCCTGGCAACGACGCAAAAAACTTGATGGTTAAAACTCGCGGCGCCCAGCGGGTTTGGGGTTTACTTATTTTTTAAAGGAAAAGCGGTGGTTATGTTTATTAGAAAGAAAGGCGGGGCGGCGCGCGGATTTATTTTATATAAAAAAAGGGTTTTAGACCGTGTTTTAACAAAAGGGAGGCAAGTGCACCTATCGCGAGTAGTACAGGATATTCCGGTGTGGAATATCGGGGCTGTATTGTTCTCTGGGCCGGCTTAGCTATTTCTACTCTTTCCCTGAAAGCCTATTATTTTACCGATAATTTTTATGTTTGGTTTAAAAAAGAAAATGGCAAAGAAATATAAAAAGCTGCATAATAATAAAAGCATAATAAAACATGAAATAAATGCGCAGAGAAATAAAACAGAAAAAATGAAGTGTAGAAAGCCGAAGAAGAACTTAGCGCGACGATACAAAAAGAGAACTGAACTAAAATAACTTTTAATAAAAAGAGATCCTAAATTTCAAATTAATTAAGGCGGAGACTCGGCCGTGGAGGTTCCATAAGAATGAGCTCACTTATCTCTAGGACTATCGCTCACCTGAATGCTAAACTAATCGACCGATCGCTAGACCGACGAAGGATTCCTCTTAACGCCCGCATTACGCTAAGAACCCCGTTATTGGGTGGGGAACCCAATCCGGTAGAGTCACGCGCCTCCTCTCACGAGGGTTAGCGCAGATCTCTCTTTACCCAAGGGTGATCGGTCCATACGCACGGCCTCTCGGCATTGCGTATGGATAACGGAAATAGAGTCCGCACATCGATTATGCGGTCCTACGCATCGTTAACCCGGGGCAAACCTTAAGAAATTTAATTAGACTGAAAAACAGGACCTTTAATTATTTAAGCTACTTTATCTGTCCCAATGCTCTTCGATATTGAGGGGAAGGGCGGTTAGCCACTCATCGGAATGGGGACACTTAAGCTAGAAAGTGATAAAAGAAAGCTGTAAAGAAAGGAGGAAATGAAGCAGTAAAGAAAAGCAGAAAATTGCGAGTCCTACTCAAACGAGTAGGGCTGAAGGAAGCAGTAAATGTGAATCCCGACTCAAATGAGTGGGCGGGGGTAAATTTATCTCATACACGCACACACTCTACAGAAATTAAAACACACACACGCACTCTACAGAAATAAAAACACACACACGCACACAAAGTTTTCCAACTCAAGTGAGTAGGAGAAAATGAAAGCAATAAAAGACAAGTCCCACTCAAACGAGTGGGCGAGAAATGAAAGCAGAGCGCCATTTAACACTTAACGAGTGGGCTGAAATAGATGCATATGCGCACACGCACTATACAGAAATGAAATAAAGCTATAAAACTAACTCATACACGCACGCACACTTGCAAAAATAAGAAAAACAAAGTTGCTGAAAAATTAAAACAACTGCATTTCTACCACTAGAATGCGGTAGAAATGCATAAAAAGAGAAAATAAAAATTAAACGGGGCGAAAAGTTTTACAAATAAACGCAAAATGAAAGTTGGCGAAAAATTAAAACGACGACATTTCTACCGCTAGAATGCGGTAGAAATGCGTAAAAAGACGAAATAAAAATTAAACGGGTAAAAAGTTTTTAAAATAAAATGAAAAGCTAAGTTGGCGAAAAATTAAAACGAGCATATTTTCATTCTTGTATTTTTATAAAAACTCCTAAAAAGTGAAAATAAAGCTAAAAAAGACGAAAAGATTTACAATCCTAAAGAGCCTAAGTTAAAGAAAATTGAAAATAACACTTTTTTGGGTGTTTTTATAAACCCTTAAGAATGAAAATAAGAAAAAAAAAAAGCTAAACCTAAACAAGTGCGGATTATGAAAATAAAAGTGGCATTACAACGGCTAGAAATGCCGTAAAATTCCTAAACTAAACTAAGTTATAAAGCTGAAAATGGAAACATAAAAGGAAAAGCACAAAAAGAAGAACGAAAAATCACTTAAGGGTGCTTCCAAATGAAAATTTCAAACCATGCAAAGAGAGAAAAAACTAACATTATATTAAATAAAAAGTTATTACAAAGAAGTTAAAACAAGAAAGTTAATACAAACTAAGAGAGAGAGGGAGAAATTCTCCTTACATAAGCATTAGAAGTCATTTGGGCAGCACCTACCCTTAGCAAAATGGACCAAAAAGTGGACAAGAAAAGATTTTTGAAAGCTTTTATTTATAGACAAATTTTTCGGGTTGGTCACGCCCGTGACGTGGGCGTGACAGGGGGCGTGTCACTACTGTATATGAGCTGATCGAGTGATTTGACTGGAAAGTTGACTTCGGCTGAAAATGTGGCGGTCACGCCCCAGGTCACGGGCGTGACAGGCCTGGTCACGGGCGTGACATGGGGCGTGACATGGACAACTGGCAGTCTTGATGTCGGCAGCGTTGAGTGTTGAAAAGGCATTGAGTGTCGACATTGACACGGGCGTGACGGGGCTTGGACACGGGCGTGACTGGGGCGTGTCCGACGGCGTTGAGTGTTGAACAGTAAAATCGTTGAGTGTCGACTTGCTGAAGGCGTTGAGTGCCTGACACGCCCGTGTCGGGCAAGGTCACGGGCGTGACAGGTCAGAAAAATAATTTTTTCTACAAAAAATTCAAAAAATAAAAAAGGTTAAGTTAGAAATAAAAATTACAAAAAAGAAGTATTTTATTAAATTAAACAAACAAAAAAGACAAAATAAATAAAAAACTTAAATAAAATACGAAAATATAGGTATATTTACAACTCATCAGTACCTGTTGTCTGTCTATTAGTAAAAACTTGTGTTTGTGTGATGCCGTGGGGCGAGACAAGCTACGGCCTCTGAGCTCTAAACCCGGATCATTTTTGTTAAAGGTACAATAAAGGAATGGTTGTGTTGGTGTCTACAGTTACGCTAAATTTTGGGACGAAATTTCTGTAAGGGAGGGACGGTTGTAACACCCCAAACCCCAAATCTGAGTGTAGACTGGGAAACACGGTCAGGGACACGCGAGTGTCCCAATACATATCCTTCTCTGTATACTCGAGTGGGTCTTGAGTAGGACTTGAGTGGGCCTCGAGTGTGTCTCGAGTGAGGCATATGGCCTGGGACACGGGCGTGTCCCAAGCCGTGTCCTTTACTGTGTTGTCATGAGTACTCGACGAAATGCAGTCGGCGATGTTCGAGAGGCATGTCGGTCGGGAACACGGCCTACGACATGGGTGTGTGCCTTGGCTGTGTCCTCGGGTTGTGGCAAGGCTGTGTAGAACAGTTGAACACGGGTTAGACACGGGCATGTCCGAAGCCGTGTCTAGCACACTGCCTGGGACACTAGTGTGTCCTATGGCCATGTCCTGGTCTAATTTAAGTCGGTTCCTTTTCCGCTTAAGGTACACGGCCTGTGACACGGGCGTGTAACAAGCCGTGTCAGCCTAGGAAAAGTTATTTTAGAGAGGATCGTGACTGTTCATTTCTTTCTAATTTGATCCTATGGTCCAAGGCTATTCCATGTTGTTATAAGGCCGAGAGTTGAAGATAAACTCTCATCTATTTTGGCCATTCTCTTTCTCAAAGAGATAGATAGATGGGAGAGCAAGGAAGGAAGAAGGAGAAGACATCCGGATGTCGGAGGAGCTTCAGCGATACGAATCGAGAGCTGAGTTCAGAGTTATGGAGGCAAAGCCGTCGCGGTGATTACCATCCAGCTAGATTTCTATGGCTCCAAAGCGATCGTCAAGGGTAACGATCTCCTTCATGGACAAGTGAAGTCCTCCTTTATGCATGTGCATGGAATCCTCCACTAAGAGGTGGAAAGCATAAGCGATTCTAGCAGGTTGATAGTTGATATCCCTGGTTGAGTCTACATCTAGATCCGAAAATGAGTAGTACAGAATAGGCATGCTGTGTGAATCCCATCCGGATGGTTAGTCTTGATTGGTGATGTTTATATTGCGAATCGAAGAAGACTCCGTGTATGAAACGAGTAATTGAAGTTTGTGAGGATGCCTGTGAATTGTGATAGCAGAAAGTACTAGGGGTTTATGTCCAGGAAAATACCCTAGAAGCTTTGGTTGAGCTTCTTGTATTGTATGCTCTGCATGAGCTGTATGCGATGTGGTTGTGAGAGCCATTCTTTGTGATTGTGGAGCCTTTGTGGCATTGGAATTGTACGCTCTACATGAGCTGTGTGCTGAACCGGAAAGCGGCACTGTGTGCCTGTGTTATAGGAGATCGATTGGTAGAAATGCAAATGGGGGCCTTCCCGTCTTGTTACACTACGATGGTAGGTCAATCTAGAGGTACTATGTACCTGCGTTGTGAGCGGTCGATTGATGGCAATGCAAATGGGGGGCCGTCCCGACTTGTTATACTATGGGTATAGGTCGATCTAGAGTGCTCACTGGTTACCGTGAGGTGAACACCTCTGAGTGGGATGGGCGAGGATGTCTCCAACATGCGTATTATAGTAGACTAGTGCCCGACAATAAGCTAATAACCTCTAATCGGTGGTGGGACCAGGAATGATTCGGTACACCGTAAGCGTGCCCTGAGTGCACGGAGCATAAGGCACGAAGGCCAGCGTTTGTGATGATGTTGCGCGTGAGTGCACTTGTTGTGATATATTTTAAGATTGATATATGTTTGAACCTTTTTGCCAACCCAAAAATTATTCCCCTAGTTAGCCGCTTTTGAGCCTTTTTCTTATTCCATTTGATAACTCCACTTATCATTTCATTTTTCACCAAAGCCAAATTTTCCAACCTATCATTTCACACTAACTATTTGAGTTTCATAAAATTTCATGTTGTGATTGGGTTGTTTTGTGATTTTTGGAGAAATTTAAGAAAAAGTATGCTAAAAAGAAATGTTTAATTTTGTGGGCAATTTCAAAATGAAAAGAAAAATTATTTGTGTCCTTTGTTTTGAAAAGAAGAAATAAAATGGAAAAGGAAAAGAAAAAGGAAAAAATATGTTATTTATTAAAATTTTGAAACTCTTTATTTTGTTTTAGTGTGATTTTAAGCTTTCATGTTTATCTTTGAATTCCATTCCTAATTATATGCCTAAGCCAAACATTTAGGTCCTAATAAGTCCTGTTGATTCATGCTCCTAGTTTTTCTTTTAATAAGTGAAGAAGAAAAGTAGATTAGTTAAGTCTTGGATTTGAATTTAGATTTTTGTTCTTTGACTGATTTGGGTATAAAATGCCTCTTATAATCTAATAACAACTCAATGCTCTGTTTCATTTGTTTCCTTTCTTTAATTTATTTAAAGAATTCTGTTAAAATCTTGGATGAATTGTCTTTATTAGTAAAGTTTATAAAAGTTGAAACAATGTTTAAACAAATGTTTTATGTTTACGTTTCACCTTCTCCCTACTTAGAATTTTGCATACTACTTGTGTTAGCATAATTAGAATTTTCCTGATTAGTCACTTTTATGTTAGATAGTTTTTATATTTTTGCTTGAGGACAAGCAAAGCTTTAGCTTGGGGGAGTTTGGTAATATGTTTTGTAGTTTAAACTACTAGGGTAATTACAGGTTTTTATTATGTAAATCATATCTTTTTAAGCTTTATTTTGACCTCATATTGTATATATTAATACCACTAATGATTGATTTCTTTGTCTTATAGGTTTGCAGTTTTTCAGCTCAAAATTCGTCGATCGGCCTAATTTCGTCGAATGTCTTCAGTTCAAAGTTCCTCGAACGCAACCAGCTCTGCATTCGACGAATTCTCCCATGTTCGTCGACCTCCATTAGACTTTCTCAGTTCGACGAATCCTTCTATGTTCGTCAACCTCCCTTCCACTTTCTTCGTTCGACGAATCCTTCTATGTTTGTCGACCTCCCTTCCACTTTCTCCGTTTGACGAACCCTTCTATGTTCGTCGACCTCGCTTCCATCTCTGCGTTCGATGAATTCTCCCATGTTCGTCGACCACCCTTCCACATTCTCCGTTCGATGAACCCTTCTATGTTTGTCGACCTCACTTCCAGTTCTACATTCGACGAATTCTTCCAATTTCGTCGAACGCCCCCTCCTCCTTCTACGTTCAACGTTTTCTTCCAATTTCGTTGAACGACTCCTTCTACAAATTTTCGTCGAATGCCACCGCTTCTGTAAGACCCCCTTTTTTTATTTTTTAAACCACGGGGTCTTAGACCCACAACCGCCACTTTGTAGTGACACCATCACGCCAGGGAAGGTCGTCACTACAAAACGTCAATCCTGCCAGCCATATCGATCACAAAATAGTAGAAAAGGAAGATAGTACATGAAATTAGAACTCTAAAACATGTCCACAATAATCACATATATAGTAACAATTCTTCACAAAGGGAGAGTCCAGAGCAATAATAATAAAAGTACTGGAAATAGGACTCATGCCCGATACATCAGAGTCCTCACTACAAGTCACTCATCGCAGAAGCAAATCTATAACAACTACTAGTGAACGGGACTCACTGTCCAGGCTGTCTGAACTCTGGTTCTAGACTGTCCCGTCTCCTAGCGTGCTGACCTACGGGGCTGCACCTCCAAGCTGGGCTCCACGATCCCCTAAAATGATTTTGTCCGAAAACTGTTAGTCTAAAAGACTAAGTCCTATAAACCCCCACCCCTCCCCCTTCGCTCCTAGGCACCGAGTGGGGAGAAGGAAAGGAAAAGTAATGAAGGTAGATAATAACAAAGGTTGTAGGTGGCGGCAGAACTAATCTAGCAGTTCTATGAAAACATGTAGCAGTAACAAAAGTATGTAAGACAAATTATGAATTATGTAACCTAAACTTATATGAATGCCCACACAAACACATAAGCTAAGGGGTCTTCTGCAAGGCTCCTATCGTATAAAAAGTCTCATACCAATTTATATGATGGGGTGTCGGTTTTCAAGCAAGCAAATATATATATATCCATAGATTAATAACCTTAGCTTATAAGCACGTTCACGAAAGCTTATAAACTAAGTGATTGTTTTGCAGGGCTTATTGTATAAAGAGTCCTATACCAATTTATTCAATAGGTGTCAAGGGTTATAAGCAATGGATATGTTATGTCTTGTTAGTATGCCATGGTATGATCATGCAAGTGCAACACACCCACCCAACTCTGTGCGCACAAACCTTTAGTTCCCCATTTCTGGAGCCTAACCTCCAAGGATACCTCCGTAGTGGCAAACGGAAGAGGTGGGTTAGACCTTGCCCACCTCTAAACAAGAAATTGCACTACCAGTCAGACCTATCGTACGCCTCGACGCTGGTGCACTAAGAGAAACTCCTGCGTACTCTTTGTCGGCTGGTCCACCAGACTTAATTTGGTGAAGTACAAAACTACACTTGTTGAGTCAACGTATTGGCGTCGGTGCATCGACCTTCCAACACCGAAGACCCACCACCTTAGAAATTATGCACATGCAATCTTGATGTATCAACCACCGAGCCAAAGCTCCCCGGACTAACACGTCCTTCACAACTAATAATCGAGAGAAATCTCCCCGGACTATCTCGTCCGTCACAATTATCTGCCGAGCCATCGGCTCGCCGGGCTAACCTGCCCATCACCAAAACCACTGGTCATACTGCCCGTGTGACCAACATAACTTCCCGATACACCGGGGTGTGTGAAAGTGAACCCCTAGTTATACTAGTTACTCTTAAACAATGATTATTCTTACGGCTTACGTTAACCTTGGACTGCCTAAGGCATTTCCTATGAAGGGCTCTCGAGGGCACTAGGAACTACGTTGGACTGAAGACCAAAGCTTCCTTTTGCAAGGCACATACTGTTATTGGTTAAAACCCGATTCCTGATCCCTTTTAATATTACTCTAGATCTAACCCTAGCGTGTTTTGACCCTCTCTCTCTCTCCACAGGAAAGACGATCTTTCGTCAATCCCGAGCACCACATAATCCTAGTCAACCCAACATTTTCCTCATCACAACTTCCAATGAAGAACTCAATCTAATTTTACCCAAACCAGCTAATTATTAACCCCAACCCATATACCCAATTAAAATGCTATCACATTTTCTGTAGTTTTAATATATGCAGACAAACCTATACTATATACTGTACACAATAGGAGGTACTCAAAATTTTCATCAACAAGCCTTAAGATATTTAATGGGGGTCTATCATGACATGATTAGCCTATCTCCAGAAACTTATAATTTTACTATTTAATTTGGTATTTAACTAATTTTCCCAAAAGTTAGGCCATGGGTAATTTGAACATAAAGTACAATATTTTCTCAAATAATGGCCACCCAAAGATTATGAACAATAGATAACAGATGAATAACAGTAAATATCAGATTTCATGATTTTCCAAAAATAATTTGGCCTTTAATTAATTAGTCCAATAATAAGCCATTAATTATGGGTAAAGAAGAAAGTAATAAAGTTAATCATCACAAAATTGTAGAAAAATTACTGAATCTCAAGGATGACCAAAAAGGGCCTCTGACCAAAAAGTTACATTTTATCAAGATCAATAAGTAACAAAATAAATTCAATTACTTTTACTTAGAAAAAAGCACCTTGTGAACCAAACCCTACAGATAACTTCCAAAAATTCCATAAAAATTCGCAGAGCTTTAAAATGTCAATAAAGGTTTCCTTACCAAAATTCATAAGTTTCCATTGAGTGGTTTGTTCATAAGAAATTTTATGTAGAAGGTGCAACTTGATGGGTTATTGTGAATGAAATACCCCCATTTAATGGTCTAAAATTCATAATAAAAATCTCTATGGCATGTTATAGTCTTAAAACATAGCTTGACCAAATATCATCCAAACCCAAGGTTAGGAACTCACATAATAAAATTCTTCAAGACAACTGATGATAGTGCACTTTTCAAAGGAACCCACTTGTAAACTCATCCAAACATTAAGTTGTATATTTCAGTGGTTAATATGATTAAGAAAATGACCTCTACCAAAATGCCATGCAGTTCCAAAGTCATATGAGCCATCAGACATTCCCTAAGGTGTATGGACCCAAAAACTTACCCAGTGGTTTAAGTGGTGTGCATGAGTCCAAATCCCACCATATCTCTCCCTAGGGGTTTTCAACACCCTAGGATCACATGGACTTAACACCAAGTCCATGCAAGGGCATGTCACCCCATGCCCTTCTCAAATCCTCAAAGTCTAACCCTTGGGTTTGAACTTAGGTCCTCGGGAAAATCTACCCCAATCCACCCCAAATTCCATGTGAGGGTGTCTAGTATCATATCAAACCAGTGGCCCAAATTTCAGCCTCTGTTGAGGCGATTTGACCACTTAAACTCACAAGAAATACTTTGACCTAAATACCCCCTTTTGGACAAGGCTAGGGATTACAAAAATCAGACCCAAATAATCTCCAAATGAGATTAAATTTTATACAGAGGCTCATGATGACCCCAAGGACCACTCACCAAAATTTGGGAGGGTTGGGAGGTCTTTAGGTCCCCTAAATAAATTACCCTAGGATTATTAAATAATTTAAAAAAACTATAGAAAACGTATCTCCAAAAATTTTCATTTTTGAACATGACTTAGGTATATGGGTGATTGACTTCCTGTCCAAATTTCAGATCATTTAGACATGGGGTGAAGTGGGAGCACACATTTGAGTCTCTTACTAGCCCTATGTATAGATCCCACCAAATTGAGTGCTGAGGTATAACCTTAACTCCAAATTGACTCAAACAAATTTTAAAATAAACTAGACATCCAGACCTACAAACTTCATGTTGACCACATTCTCTGTACATGTAACGCCCCCGATTTTTCTGCGACTATTTTATTCTCGTTTGGCATTACGGTGACGCGTTTTCGTGGCTTGTCCCATTTGTGGAGTGTGGTTTAACTCCTTAGAACTGGGTGCCCTATTTTGATGCCTATTGGCAAGATCTCCCTAGCAAGCCGAGTCGTTTTGTGTGACCCGGTGTGGCCTCTCGGGGATGCTTGTGTTTTGGCTTTGGGTGGGTATAACTCGAGTTCTGTTCGTCGAAAATTAATTTTGACTTCGTCGTTGTGTTCGTAGCATGGGTATTTAGCTACGGTGTGAATTTCGTCGAATTCCGAGATAGTTTTGTTTTCGCATTGTTTTGGGTGTGCCATTAGTAAAGACTATTAGAATTCTCTTAATTTAATAAGGGAGCCGGCGGTTGGGATTCGGTTTTGCTAAACCGATGCGTTTAAAGCTTATATAAAGGCTTTATTAAGAAGTGGCGGGCCCACTTCTCCTTCCTCCTTCTTCCCGAGACCAAAAGAGGAAAACCGTTGCTCCTGTTCGCGGAAAGCAGAGGCGGAAATGACGGGCTGCCCTAGCCTTCAGACGGTGATTTCGGGAGTGTTCGTGGACGGATTTCGATTCTGAAAGCGGCATTGTCTTGCTCTCGCTCAGATCTACGTTTCGACGGTAAGAAATTCGATTTTCGTGGACTTTTAGGAGATTTTGGGATTTAGGTCTTGAGGTTTTCCGCCATTAATGTACGGGAGTATGCTTTTAGGTGATGCTGCTGCTAGTGCCAAGTAAAGAGGAGGGAAAGCCGTCCAAGCTTCGCCGGAAATCGAGGCAAGTGGTGTTCTTTCCATTGTTGTTTTCTTGAAATTTCTGAAAATTCCCGGTTAGCCCTAGGGTAGAAGCCAAGCATGTTCTCTTTTTCTTGCTGAATTTAGGGCTTAGATTCTCCTATGAGCCCCCATTCTCTGTGCTGTTGGTGCTCAACCCGCCGGCGTAATGCCATCAGTAAACTCCAGATTGCTGTCTGGTTGGTGGCTTGCGGGTGAAGCCGAGAGATAGAGAGAAGGGGGTGCCTGCTGTGTTTGTTGGATAGAGCCTTTTTGGTTTCTGTCTGGCCGGCGTTGAGTGTGGTGCACACACTCAAAGCCTTTGCGGGTTTGGCGTTGAGTGTGGTGCATACACTCAACGCCGCAGCTGTAGCCAGTCAGAATTTTTGCTAAGTACTAGGGCGTTGAGTGAGGTGGACTCACTCAACGCCACAGCCCCTGCTAGCGGCTAAGTACTTTGGCGTTGAGTGAGTCGACCTCACTCAACGCCATTTCCGTTTTGGCGTTGAGTGAGGGAAGCTCACTCAACGCCGCGGTTTTCCTGAGAAGCTAAGTGTTTTGGCGTTGAGTGAGTCGACCTCACTCAACGCCATTTCGGTTTTGGCGTTGAGTGAGGTGGACTCACTCAACGTCGTCGCTTCTGTGCAGCCAAGTACTTTGGCGTTGAGTGAGGTGTGCTCACTCAACGCCATAGCCTTTTCTGAGGCTAAGTACTTTGGCGTTGAGTGAGTTGACCTCACTCAACGCCATTCCTGGTTTGGCATTGAGTTAGGTGGCCTCACTCAATGCCGAAGGCAAGTTTGCGGCCAAGTCCCGTGGCGTTGAGAGAGTTGACCTCACTCAACGCCATTTCTGCTTTGGCGTTGAGTGAGGTAGACTCACTCAACGCCACAGCCCTTCTTTGCGGCCAGAACTTCTGGCGTTGAGTGAGACGACCTCACTCAACGCCATTGCTATTTTGGCATTGAGTGAAGTCAGCTCACTCAACGCCACAGAATTGCCTTGTTGCGGCTAAGTGACAGGGCGTTGAGTGAGTGAACCTCACTCAACTCCATTGCTGTTTTGGCGTTGAGTGAGGTGGACTCACTCAACGTCGTAGTTCTCTTTTGCGGCTAAGTGTAAGGGCATTGAGTGAGTGAGCTTCACTCAACGCCATTGCTGTTTTGGCATTGAGTGAGGCCAGCTCACTCAACGCCACTTTCTCTGTTTATGGTTAAGTACCAGGGCATTGAGTGAGTGTACCTCACTCAACGCCATGCATGTTTTGGCGTTGAGTGAGGCTAGCTCACTCAACGCTAGAGTTGTTCTTGCAGGAGGCGTTGAGTGAGTGAACTTGACTCAAAGCCATGCTTGTTCTGGCGCTGAGTGAGGCTAGCTCACTCAACGCCAAGGTCTAGGTAGGCGTTGAGTGGGTCTCACTCAACGCCAAGCCGTGTTGAGTCATTTCAACACTTTTTACCTACCTTGATTTTTGCTCCCGAGTGAATTCCTTGTTCATGTTTTGAGTTTACTTGTCGGCCATGTTTTTCTTTCCTAAAGGCTGAATCGTGGGTCGTGGTTAGTAGTGGTGGTTTGAAGATCTTTATGGGGGAGGTGTTGTGTAATTTAGTCGTGGCCACCCTTTTCTTCTATCGTGCACCAGGTACGGGCTGGGCAAGGGGGTGGAAGGTACCTAGTGCTTTTACATGTAGACCCTTGAGCTTGTTGGCTTGGAAATGGTGGTTGGGGGAGTGAGTTTGCCTCAAACCCGGATCCATGTTGTTTGTTTTTGCTACTACCACCTCCCACAGCTTAGGGTGTTAGATGTTTCTTCCTTGATAGATTGCAGCACTTTGGGCTCTTGGTAGCCTAGTAGACTCTACAGGATGTAGTTTCTGGGCAGGGTTGATGCTGTTTCCTCGCATGTGGTGCATTTCTTTTTGTCTTGCATTGGGTAGTTGTGACTTTTACTGCTATGTGTTTTCCTCTTTCATTTATTCCCTGATTGACACTTTCATGCAGTTTTTCCTTGTTTTGCTTGCTTAGGTATTCTTTCTTCTTTTGAATGCCTCAGGTTCTGAGCAGTAGCCAGTTTGGTGGCTAGGTTGCGGTGGTGTTTCTGGTGGACTCTTGGACTTTGGAGATCCTGTTGCTTTGTTTGTGAGGTAGTTTTTCTGTACTTTTCTTACAGACATACATATGTGCCAGTGGGTTCGTGTCAGGTTGTTGGCGCCCACTGGTAGTTTTTACCTTTGTACTAGATATATTACTTTTGCTACTATCATTTTCTGGAGATAGTCTACTTGCTCTGGGGAGGATTTATGATAGGTTGCTAGTTATTTTTAAAACTATAATTATTATTATAAGTATATCGCATGATCAGCATGTTTTATAAAACTAAATCACTATTTTCCAAACAACGTATAAAGATTGTTTTCTTATATATAATATAAATTAAATATAGAGTCTTGCATAACATAAGTGTTCCTCTTGGGGCTCTTATGAACTCCTTAGGAAGTCAAACCTAAATAAAGTATTTTTCCGTAGCGCATAAGTATAGTTTTTAACTGTGGACTAGGTGATCCACCGAGCCGAGGGATACGGCCTCTAAAATATAACTGAATTTCTAATCTTTAAACTCATGAATTTCTTTCATAAAGTAAAGTAGATTGTTTTGCCTGAGCGTCAGCAGTTATCCCCTACTTGACGTGACATCATGACGCGTGTTTTCTCATACTCTGATAATTCCTAAATTCGGAGAAAATGCGGGTATGACAGTTGGTATCAGAGGGAGGTTGCTTGACAAGTTAGTCGGATAACCTTCCTTTGATTGCTTTAGTAGTTCAGCATCATGTCATTCACACACCGATATGTCATCAGCACGTCTTGGCAAAAGCACGAACACTACACTCATAGCATAACATGAAGTATACGGGGCATATTATGTAGTATGGGATGCATAATATGTGTTCGTATATGGATCCACCATAGGGGCAACATGTGAGGGTTATGTAGTATGGGATGCATAACCTCACCACATGGCTGCAACTAGCTCGTTTTCTTTTTCGTTGCATGAGAATGTTATGTAGTATTGGATGCATAACATTTTCATGCGTACGCCGCTCATAACATGCATTAGGGCCTTTTTAGAATGCATAGCATAACATTGCATAAGCACAACGTGCCAAGCTAAAGAATGGCAGGATGACATATGTACACACATAAGCTTTCAAGTCAAAAGTAATACAAAGTCATGCATTCCCGATCTAGGCACATGAAGTAGTATGGTGGTGGTTAACCATCTTAGGTTAGGACATAACATCAATTTTTGTAAAAAAAAAAAGATAAACTCCCAGAGCAAGTTTAGCAGCTTTAAGTTCATATCTATATATGTACTGTCTGTACTTGTAGTTGGGTCTAGCCGTTGTATTAGGATCTAACTAGTGTTGTTATAATTTTAGGATGGCGAGACGTCCTGCGACTCGATCGACTCCCCTATCTGAGGGTGAGTCATCTGGAGCTCAGAATGACGCGGTGATCGAGAGCCTGCGGCAGAGTAGCGATGCCATGAGAAGACAGATGGTAGAGATGCAGGCCCAGATTCAGTCCCTGGTGGCGGTTGTGGCAGGTCAGACTCAGGTAGTGCAAGGTCCTGCAGGGGGGTTAGCTGTCCCTCCTCCTCCTGCACCCTTAAGACCTCCAGTGGTGGTGCCAGCAGAGATGGCCTTCATCTCGCAGTTTTAGAGGCTGAGCCCTCCCACTTATGACGAGAAGGCAGATTTCATGGTGATAGACGGCTGGCTGATCTCCATGGAGTAGATGTTCTCGTACTCGGGGATTGCAGATGATCAGAGGGTGATGATAGACGCCTATCAGCTTAAAGGTTTGGCTAAGAGTTGGTGGCTGAGAGAGAAAGAGAGCTTGGTAGCTGGATGCTCTTGGGAGGTGTTCAAGGAGATGTTGTTGAGGAAGTTCTTACCCTCGGTCGAGCGTGACCGCCTCATGAACGACTTCCTCCATCTGAAGCAAAGGAAACTCACGGTGGGTGAGTATGAGATAGAGTTCAGCAAGTTGAGCCGTTTTGCCCCTGGATTGGTTAGCATTGAGGCTGATCGAGTTAAGCGATTTCTCGGTGGTTTGAGGAGCAAGGTGCAGCAGTTGACCAGTGCTTATGGGTCAGAGACTTATGCAGGAGTAGTGGAGGCTGCTCTTAAGGTGGAGGCTATTGAGACCGCGAAGAGCAGAGGCCAGCAAATGAGGAAGGACAAGAGGAAGTCTGTGGAAGAGAAGAAACCCTAGGTACCCGGTGCGGCTCCGGGAAAGAAGAGCAAAGTGGTGTGCAGCTTCTGTGGCCGATCAGGCCACCCTATCGAGAGATGTTTCAAGAAGGCAGCAGCTCAGAGGAAGGAGCAGGTTCATGCAATTCAGGGTTCTCCTAGGAGAGATGTCTCCTGCTCTGTTTGCAAGCGACCCGGGCATGATGCTGCCCAGTGCTGGTCCAAGGATAAAGTCTGCTTTCAGTGTGGGCAGAAGGGACACATCGAGTCTAGGTGTCCTCAGGTCCAGCCTATTCTTCATGTAGTTCCACTTCAGGCTCTACCTCCACCTCAGCGTGTGGACAAGGGAAAGGGAAAGCTGAACGTGATCTCTTCCGAGGAGGCTCAAGCTTTGACTCAAGTAATCTCAGGTTAGTTTTCTTTCCAGCCTGAAGGTTTTGTTCTTGTTTTGCTAGAATGTTTGCAGTATTTTTGTGGTAGTTCGTTAGTTTTATATGCTCCTATAGGGAAATTTAAGGTGAAGAACCGCTGGGTGCGTGTTATGTTTGACTCTGGCTCTACCCACTCGTTCGTGGCTAGAGACTTTGCGGAGCGACATCGGTTGACTTTAGATCGAGTTCGGGATATCTTCCGTGTTAAGTTCCCCTCTGGTGAATCTGTGTTGTCAGATTTGGGCATGTTAAATTGCCCGGTTTTGTTGGGGGACTTCCTTGCGAAGGCAGACCTGAAGATGATTGATCTGGAGGACTTCGATGTTATTTTGGGCATGGACTGGCTGTCTAGGTATGATGCAGTCATTCAGTGCAAAGGGAAGCGCTTGGACTTCATCAGGGACGACGGTCAGCCTGGAAGCGTGTATGCTGATCTATGTCAGGATTCTCTTGTTATCTCTACAGTATGTGCTCAGAAGATGTTTCTTTCGGATTGTTTTGCTTGTTTGGTCTCGGTGGTTGGGACCGCTGTTAGTGTACCGCGCTTGGAGGAGATTCCAGTTGTTCGTGGTTACTCCGTTGTTTTTCCGGATGATCTTCTTGGTCTTCCTCCCGAGAGGGATGTGGAGTTTGTGATTGATTTGGAGCCGGGTACGCGTCCTATTGCTAAGGCTCCGTACCGGATGGCCCCTCGCGAGTTAGAGGAGTTGAAAGTTCAGTTGGATGAGCTGTTGGCAAAAGGATTTATCAGGCAGAGTTCGTCGCCTTGGGGTGCTCCTGTGCTGTTTGTGAAGAAGAAAGATGGGTCAATGCGGCTTTGCATCGACTATAGGGAGTTGAACAAAGTCACAATTAAGAACAGGTACCCTCTGCCGAGGATCGATGACTTATTTGACAAGTTACGCGGTAGCACGATGTTCTCCAAGATCAATCTTCGTTCAGGCAATCATCAGCTCAGAATCCGTGAGGCAGATATTCCACAGACTGCGTTTAGATCAAGGCATGGACATTTTGAGTTCTTAGTGATGTCGTTTGGTTTGACCAACGCACCATAAGCCTTCATGGATATGATGAACCGGGTGTTCAAGGATTTTCTGGACAAGTTCATGGTGGTCTTCATCGATGACGTGTTGGTTTATTCTCGCAGTGCTGAGGAGAAGGAGCAGCATCTGCGCTTGGTCCTATCGGAGTTAAGGAACCACAAGTTATTCGCCAAGCTGAGCAAGTGCAAATTTTGGTTGCCTCAGGTTTCATTTCTAGGCCACGTGGTGAACAAGGATGGGATCTCGGTCGACCCATAAAAGATCGCAGCAGTGATGGATTGGAGTAGGCCGAATACGCCTAAGGAGATCAGGAGTTTCCTAGGGTTGGTTGGCTACTACAGGAGGTTCGTGGAGGGTTTCTCTTCCCTAGATGCACCTTTGACAAAGCTGACTCAAAAGAATGTGGCTTTTGTTTGTAGCGAGAGGTGCGAAGAAGCCTTCCTAGAGTTAAAGAGGAGATTGTGCATTGCTCCCGTTCTTACCCTGCCTACTGAAGGGGTGGATTATGATGTTTTTGTGGATGCTTCGCATGTAGGTCTAGGTTGTTTGTTAATGCAGGTTGGAAAAGTGATTGCCTATGGGTCAAGGCAACTGAAGACTCATGAGAAGAATTATCCTACACATGACCTCGAGTTCGCAGCGGTTATTTATGCATTGAAGCTGTGGAGACACTTACTTTATGGGGCTCAGTGCAAGATCTTCACCGACCATAAGAGCCCGAAGTACGTGTTCACGCAGAAGGAGTTGAATCTGTGCCAACGGCGGTGGCTAGAGTATGTGGCCGATTATGACGTAGAGATCCAGTATCATCCAGGCAAGGCCAATGTAGTGGCCGACGCCTTGAGCCGAAAGACGGGAAAGATCTTTAATCTCACCGCCGATCGTTTAGTGGAGGAGTTTCTCCTTATGGATATATCAGTGGGATGTTGTGGCTTGCATAGTAGTTTATCAGTGGCAGAGCCGTCTTGTATTTCTTTGACCAGACTGCACCAGAAGTACGATCCGGATCTTCTGCACTTATTCACCAAGACCGAGAAGGGGGAGTTGCCAGACTTTGTTATCGATGATGCGGGTACTTTGAAGTACCGCGGCAGATTTTGCATCCCTGCAGTTGGGGACATTAGAGGTATGATTTTCAGAGAGGCTCATGGATCCAGCGTTGCCTACCATCTAGGATCTACGAAGATGTATCGTGACTTAAAGCAAATTGCCTAGTGGTATGGCATGAAAGGTGATATAGCCCGTTTTGTTGCGGAGTGCTACACTTGCAAGCGTGTGAAGGCCGATCATGGAAGGCCTGGTGGCAAGTTGACTTCGTTAGAGATCCCGACTTGGAAGTGAGAAAGTATATCTATGGATTTCATCACGGGCTTACCGAAATCCCCGAGGGGATTTGATTCTGTCTGGGTCATAGTTGATAGACTGACAAAGTGTGCTCACTTCGTGCCATATAAGATTTATTACCCGATGAAGAAGATAGCGGAGTTGTACTTGAATGAAGTCATCTGACTGCATGGTGTACCCTTGAGTATCATTTCTGATCGAGACTCCCGGTTCACTTCTCATTTTTGGCAGAGTCTGCAGGAGGGTTTGGGTACGGATCTGAGGTATTCTACTGCTTACCACCCACAGACAAATGGGCAGACGGAGCGGGTGAACCAGATAGTTGAGGATATGATCTGATGCTACATTTTAGACCACGATGGAGCGTGGGATGAGCGGCTACGACTTATGGAATTTGCATACAACAACAGTTTTCAGGAAAGCTTGCAGATGGCTCCTTTTGAAGCCTTGTATGGGAGGCGCTGCAGAACACCGTTGTTTTGGGCTGAGGCTGGTGAGAGGCCTTTGTTGGGTCTAGATGCTCTTGAGGAAATGGAAGTTGAAGTGAAGCTTATTTGTGAGAAACTTCGTATAGCACAGGAGAGATACGAGAAGAACGCCAATCGGCGTAGGCCTGCCTTGGAGTTTTCTGTAGGGGACCTTATATTTCTTAAGGTTTCCCCGATGGTGGGTGTAAAGAGGTTTGGTAAGAATCGGAAATTGGACCCGAGGTATGTGGGCCCGTTTAAGATTTTAAAGCGGATTGGCGTGTCAGCTTATCGATTTGAATTGCCAGCAAACTTCCCAAGTGTTCATAATGTTTTCCATGTAAGCCAATTGCGGAAGTGTGTGCGCAGCAGTGGGCAAGTCTTGGACGTTGTGCCCCAGTTGGAGCCCAACCTCTCTTTTGTTGAAGTGACGGTCCGTATTTTGGATACTCAGGAACGGGTGCTGCGAAAGAAGTCCATTCCGATGGTGAAAGTTCTTTGGAGGAATCAGGATTTGGAGAGCGCGACTTGGGAGCTGGAGTCGGCCATGAGGGAGGCTTAACCTCACCTTTTTCCCTGATTTTGACCGGTATGTTTTCCTTCTTGTAACTCCTGTTTGTTACTTTTCCTTCTTTGGTAGAAGTGATGTGCGTAAAGTTTCGGAACGAAACTTTCTTTTACGGGGAGTGACTGTAACGCCCCTATTTTTCTGCGACTATTTTATTCTCGTTTGGCGTTACGGTGACGCGTTTTCGTGGCTTGTGCTATTTGTGGAGTGTTGTTTAACTCCTTAGAACTGGGTGCCCTATTTTGTAGCCTATTGGCAAGATCTCCCTAGCAAGCCGAGTCATTTTGTGTGACCCGGTGTGGCCTCTCGGGGATGCTTGTGTTTTGGCTTCGGGTGGGTATAACTCGAGTTCTGTTCGTCGAAAATTAATTTCGACTTCGTCGTTGTGTTCGTAGCGTGGGTATTTAGCTATGGTGTGAATTTCGTCAAATTCTGAGATAGTTTGGTTTTCGCATTGTTTTGGGTGTGCCATTAGTAAAGACTACTAGAATTCTCTTAATTTAATAAGGGAGCTGGCAGTTGGGATTCGGTTTTGCTGAACCGATGCGTTTAAAGCTTATATAAAGGCTTTATTAAGAAGTGGCGGGCCCACTTCTCCTTCCTCCTTCCCGAGACCAAAAGCAGAAAACCGCTGCTCCTGTTCGCGGAAAGCAGAGGTGGAAACGACAGGCTTCCCTAGCCTTCGAGCGGGGATTCCGGGAGTGTTCGTGGACGGATTTCGATTCCGAAAGCGGCATTGTCTTGCTCTCGCTCAGATCTACGTTTCGACGGTAAGAAATTCGATTTTCGTGGAGATTTAGGAGATTTGGGGATTTAGGTCTTGAGGTTTTCCGCCATTAATGTACGGGAGTATGCTTTTAGGTGCTGCTGCTGCTAGTGCCAAGTAAAGAGGAGGGAAAGCCGTCCAAGCTTCGCCAAAAATCGAGGCAAGTGGTGTTCTTGCCTTTGCCATTGTTGTTTTCTTGAAATTTCTGAAAATTCCCGGTTAGCCCTAGGGTAGAAGCCAAGCATGTTCTCTTTTTCTTGCTGAATTTAGGGCTTAGATTCTCCTATGAGCCCCCCTTCTCTGTGTTGTTGGTGCTACACCCGCCGGCGTAATGCCATCAGTAAACTCTAGATTGCTATCTGGTTGGTTGCTTGCGGGTGAAGCCGAGAGAGAGAGATAAGGGGGTGCCTGCTGTGTTTGTTGGATAGAACCTTTTTGGTTTCTGTCTGGCCGGCGTTGAGTGTGGTGCACACACTCAAAGCCTTTGCGGGTTTGGCGTTGAGTGTGGTGCATACACTCAATGCCGCAGTTGTAGCCAGTCAGAATTTTTGCTAAGTACTAGGGCATTGAGTGAGGTGGACTCACTCAATGCCACAGCCCCTGCTAGCGGCTAAGTACTTTGGCGTTGAGTGAGTCGACCTCACTCAATGCCATTTCCGTTTTGGCGTTGAGTGAGGGAAGCTCACTCAACGTCGCGGTTTTCCTGAGAAGCTAAGTGTTTTGGCGTTGATTGAGTCGACCTCACTCAACGCAATTTCGGTTTTGGCGTTGAGTGAGGTGGACTCACTCAACGTCGTCGCTTCTGTGCAGCCAAGTACTTTGGCGTTGAGTGAGGTGTGCTCACTCAATGCCATAGCCTTTTCTGAGGCTAAGTACTTTGGCGTTGAGTGAGTTGACCTCACTCAATGCCATTCCTGGTTTGGCGTTGAGTGAGGTGGCCTCACTCAACGCTGAAGGCAAGTTTGCGGCCAAGTCCCGTGGCATTGAGAGAGTTGACCTCACTCAACGCCATTTTTGCTTTGGCGTTGAGTGACGTAGACTCACTCAACGCCACAGCCCTTCTTCGCGGCCAGAACTTATGGCGTTCAGTGAGACGACCTCACTCAATGCCATTGATATTTTGGCGTTGAGTGAGGTCAGCTCACTCAACGCCGTAGAATTACCTTGTTGCGGCTATGTGCAAGGGCGTTGAGGGAGCGAACCTCACTCAATGTCATTGCTATTTTAGCGTTGAGTGAGGTGGACTCACTCAACGTCGTAGTTCTCTTTTGCGGCTAAGTGTAAGGGCGTTGAGTGAGTGAGCTTCACTCAACGCCATTGTTGTTTTGGCGTTGAGTGAGGCCAGCTCACTCAACGCCACTTTCTCTGTTTATGGTTAAGTACCAGGGCGTTGAGTGAGTGTACCTCACTCAACGCCATGCCTGTTTTGGCGTTGAGTAAGGCTAGCTCACTCAACGCAAGAGTTGTTCTTGCAGGAGGCGTTGAGTGAGTGAACTTCCCTCAACGCCATGCTTGTTCTGGCGCAGAGTGAGGCTAGCTCACTCAACGCCAAGGTCTAGGTAGGCGTTGAGTGAGTCCCACTCAACGCCAAGCCGTGTTGAGTCATTTCAACACTTTTTCCCTACCTTGATTTTCGCTCCTGAGTGAATTCCTTGTTCATGTTTTGAGTTTCCTTGTCGGGCATGTTTTTCTTTCCTAAAGGCCGAATCGTGGGTCATGGTTAGTAGTGTTGGTTTGAAGCTCTTCATGGGGGAGGTGTTGTGTAATTTAGCTGTGGCCACCCTTTTCTTCTATCTTGCACCAGGTACGGGCTGGGCAAGGAGGTGGAAGGTCCCTAGTTCTTTTACATGTAGACTCTTGAGCTTGTTGGCTTGGAAATGGTCGTTGGGGGACTGAGTTTGCCTCCAACCCGGATCCATGTTGTTTGTTTTTGCTACTACCACCTCCCACAGCTTAGGGTGTTAGATGTTTCTTCCTTGGTAGATTACAGTACTTTGGGCTCTTGGTAGCCTAGTAGACTCTGCAGGATGTAGTTTATGGGCAGGGTTGATGCTGTTTCCTCGCACGTGGTGCATTTCTTTTTGTCTTGCATTAGGCAGTTGTGACTTTTACTGTTATGTGTTTTCCTTTTTCATTTATCCCCTAGTTGACACTTTCATGCAGTTTTTCCTTGTTTTGCTTGCTGAGGTATTCTTTCTTCTTTTGAATACCTCAGGTTATGAGCAGTAGCCAGTTTGTTGGCTAGGTTGCGGTGGTGTTGCTGGTGATCTCTTGGACTTTGGAGATCCTGTTGCTTTGTTTGTGAGGTAGTTTTTCTATACTTTTCTTACATACATATGTGTCAGCTGGTTCGTGTCAGGTTGTTGGCGCCCACTGGTAGTTTTTACCTTTGTACTAGATATATTACTTTTGCTGCTACCATTTTCTGGAGATAGTCTACTTGCTCTGGGGAGGATTTATGCTAGGTTGCAAGTTATTTTTAAAACTACAATTATTATTATAAGTATATCGCATGATCATCATGTTTTATAAAACTAAATCACTATTTTCCAAACAACATATAAAGATCTTTTTCTTATATATAATATAAATTAAATGTAGAGTCTTGCATAGCATAAGTGGTCCTCTTGGGGCTCTTATGCACTCCTTAGGAAGTCAAGCCTGAATATAGTATTTTTCCGCAGCGCATAAGTATAGTTTTTAACTGTGGACTAGGTGATCCACCGAGGCGAGGGATACGGCCTCTAAACAATTACTGATTTTCTAATCTTTAAACTCATGAATTTCTTTCATAAAGTAAAGTAGATGGTTTTGCCTGAGCGTCAGTAGTTATCCCCTGCTTGACGTGGCATCATGACGCGTGTTTTCTCATACTCTGATAATTCCTAAATTCGGAGAAAATGCGTGTTGTGACAGTACACGCCTCTAATTATTTTTAATAAATAAAAACATTAACTATTAATTATGTGACAGAAATCATATGATATGAAATATTTAACCTAAGATTAAAAATTAAAGCGGAACGAATCTTGGCGCAAAAAGGACGGCATCTGGTCGTCTTCTCCAGCGCGCCAACGTCCAGGATAAACTCTTCCTGGAGCTGTTTCCAAGCATTGTCGTTGGCCACCCAGCCACCTCCCTGGCCGGCCACCGCCACCACCACCTCCGTCGAGGTGGTGGCTATCGTCATGCGGCAGCACAGCCGCTGAAGGGGCTATTTCTGGCAATTCTGACAAGTTGATTTTTTTTGAAAAAGGCAGGGAAATTTCCTCCCCCGATCGGGCTCAATTGAGCCATATGCTTATCCCTATTGATTCCTATGATCTACCCACGGAAGAAGGAGCAAGGGAGCACCTGAGTTGCGGCATGAAAGCGGGTGATGTGCCTCCTTGCCATTTCTGGCCACCAAGATTTGGCTCCACTGTAACTTCTACACCAACAACAAGGGAATTGAGATGTAATTGGTGGAAACACCAGCTCTGATCCTTGTGAAGGTTCTTAAAGAAGGGATTGGGGGATTATAACTCCCCAATTCATTAAAGCACCATTAATGACCATTAAACCTAATTTTCGGTTTCAGCCAAATTGAGTGGGCTGAGCCACCCCACTGGTCGGCCACCTCCTGGAAACTCTTCCCCTGCATCCAAGGAGTAAAAGCCCCATCATAGTTAGGGGTTATGAAACCTCCAGTGCCATGATGGCCATTAAGCCCCCATTTTCTCTCTCCTCCAAAGTGGGGTAACCTCCTCCCTCTCTCTCCTAGTCATCACTATCTGAATATGGTGGGCCCAAAATGTGTCTCTCCACACCTTATACTAATGTCCACACCACTTGGGCTTAGCCCACTTGAATTGGGCTAGGCTAACCTAAGTTGACCACTTTGACCCATGAGTTGACTTGGTCAACATGACCATTTGGGTTAACCCGAAGGGGTCCTTGGTGACCCCTTGGCTTCCCCCTAAGGTCTAGGAAGGGTTGTGTAGGGTTGACTTGGCACCTTGGAGGTCACTTGACCCTTAGTAAGGGCACTTTGTCAACTTTGGGGCTAGAGTTGACTTGGGTCAACTTAGCCTCTTGGGTTGACCCCAATGAGTCCTTGGTGACCCATTGAACTCACTTTAGGGTTAGGAGCGCATGTGTGGGGTCCACGTGGCTAAGGAATGGTCAACTGACCCTAAGTAGGCCAGTTTGACCCATTTAGGGTTAGGGTGGACTTAGGCCAACTTGGCCACTTTGACTGCCACCAATGGGTCCTTAGTGACCCTATGGACCACCCAAGAGGTTAGGGGTATTGTGGTGGGGTCATGGAGTCAAGTTGAAGCACTAAGGTCATCATAACTAGTGTTTAGAATTCTACTATTTGTAGACCATGGTGTCCTTCACCTTCCTACCTAAGTTCACCTAGTCTACTTAGACTTCCTAGGGTTTTGTCATGACCTACTCATGAAAAAATCACTCTTAGGGGTCTAGCTGGAAATGGGATGTTACAAATCCCAATAAACAAAAATAAAAATTTTGTCCTCAAAATTCAGGTTAGGCCTGCGGAGTTTCTACTGAGAGTAACTTAGTGTAACATCCCATAGGAAGTTAAATGTATACCTTACCCGAAGAGATCCGGGTACTTTTGCTGAATCAAATCAGGTGGCTCCCAGGTATGCTCCTCCTGCCAATGGTTCCTCTACAAAACCTTGACCAGTGGGACCTTCTTACGCCGCAAGACCTGCACCGTTGTATCATCTATCCTAACCGGCTCACAGTAGACTGATTGATCAAAAGCTGTCGAGCCATCTATACCAAGAACCTGTTGTTCCGGCCATTGTAGAGCCTTCCTAAGAGAGGAGGCGTGGAATACGTCATGCAAAATCTCTAACTTCGGTGATAGCTCCAGTCTGTAAGCCAATGGGACGATCCGCTCAAGGATCCTGAAACGCCGCATATTACTTGGACTGAGCTTCTTCTACCTGCATACTCGCGAGACTCCATGCACCAGATGTATCTTCAGGAATACACAGTCTCCATCCTGAAACTCTACTTGGCAATGTCGCGCATCGTAATATTTGGCCAGCTTGCCCTAGGCCTCCAACATCCTATCTCAAATCTGTGACACCTGGGTATCTGTGTTCTCCACAAATTCCTAGTCGAGTTCCTTTGGATCCTCATCCTAGATCCATGATAGTGGGATCCTGCACCTCCGTACGAGGGTAGAGAGCTATGTTGAATGTCAGTCGAGAGCCCAGATAAGCCTGGACTTATGTTCTCTCCTTGGACGTACACTATCCATCTTGATTTTACACGATCATCTTGAGCACACCATGATAACGGATAACTACTCACAAATTTCATGAAACACCCATGGTAGTTTTCTTCCGGGTCGGGGTGACCCCAGCTATCTCGGCGAGTCTATCATTGATGTTCCAATTATAATTATTCCCAGAGTGGGTATGAGAAATCCTGTGTATGAAAATCCTTAATTATATCCTCGAACTTCCACTCTAACTCGAGCAGTGACTGTAATAGTTCCCCAAAAATTCTTGCACTTAACCTTCATCGGCCGACGGACCTCACCGTGCGTTACAAAATCCATGACGTCCTTTTTCACTCCATGGAGATACACGTTCCGAGATACACCAAACTTTCGTTGATTAAATTTCTCGTTTGTATGGGTAGACAATGGCTCTATAAAATCTCCACTTCATAGTCATGACGCAAAGTTTTTTAGATGAGGTCGAAGGGAAATCCAAGTCAATAACTAATTTGCCCAATATACAAAAGACAAGCCCCCAATAAACAAAAGATAAGCCCCCAATAAACAAAAGATAAGCTCCTACCTACCTTGGGCTAAGTATCTTTGATATTACCATGTTATATCCATTCTAGTTGGGTGCATAATACATAGGGCATCAATCCTCGACTAGGGGTTCCAACCTGAAACCTGTTGATATACTCCATACTTTAAACCCTCTTAGTCACATTTACGATAACCTTATCCGGGTCAAAATGTTCCCAATCCCAAATGGGTCTCTTCTATACTTAAATTCCTATCCGACCCTCGATGTTTGACTTGGTGGTTGTCTCTATGTAATCCTGTTATTGGTACAAGGGTTGAGACTTAGTGTCTTATACCATT
This sequence comes from Platanthera zijinensis, assembly GCA_039513925.1. Lineage (NCBI taxonomy): Eukaryota > Viridiplantae > Streptophyta > Magnoliopsida > Asparagales > Orchidaceae > Platanthera > Platanthera zijinensis. The sequence goes on along the minus strand of CM077086.1, from coordinate 124,757,066 downwards.
CTGCTAATAGATTATTTGCCCCAATTCTCTTTAAGGCAGTCCTACCGGTTCATGTAATCCATGATAGGGAACGTAGGGACACCAGATTTTATGTCTACGTATCCATTCTCTTTGGGTATCTTCTTACCTTAACAAAGTCTGTACCCAAGGTATATTTCGAACTAGGGCATACAATAAGTTATCGTGGTTAGTCACATGTCCTATTTGATTGAGTCTAACTCATTGTCTTCTAGCGGAAGTCCTCAGGGGATTATTTGGATGCTGTTTTAGTAGATGCCGCATATGTCTTGTTTAGTGGTGAAGCTCTGGTCCAAGGATTATCCTCTCAGCGGTCCGGTAGCAACCCCCGGTATGTGGTTTGGTGTCAAGCCGCAGCTTAGGCGTAATGGTTTACCGCACTGCCAGTTGTTGGCTATCCGCAGGTGCGGCTTAACGGCTTGACTGGCGGCCTTTCACTTGTGTCCTGAGGTTGTAAGGTAATGGCTTGTATAGTGAGCGGTTTGGGTATGTCAAACCGCTCAGTCCACCCGACTTGTATTTAGTCCCACATTGTGTATTGCACTCTCTCATCTCCCTCATTTTCTATAAATAAGGGGGCATACCTATGTATTACTTACTTTTTTGGAGCAATAAAATTTGCGGTTATTTACCTCTTGTTTGCTTTTCTTCTCATTTTTTCACTTGGTATCAGAGGGAAACCGGTCCTTTTGCTCAAAAATCATTTTGCTCTTCTAGCGGTTTGTTTTTTGAAACAGCGCGGGTTGTCTATTTTCTGTCCCTCCCTTCTTCCAGTTTTGTCTGGCTTCTTCCCTCCCTTTCTTTCTATCTAGTCGTGCGGTTTCCCCTTATTCGCACGATCTCGTGCTCTTCTTTCTTTTGTGTGGCTTCTCTGCCCTTAGGTCGCAGCATTTCCCATGCTGCTTGTGTGTGATCACCGAGACTGGGCGGTTTCTCTTTCTAATTCGCGCGGCTTCTTTTCTGGTTTCCTGTTGCGGTTTCTGCTTTGTCCGCGCGACTTGCTGACCTTCTTCATGGATACTCCGTCGTCTTTTGCAACTTTCCCTGCTCCTTTCCCTCTTTCTTCTCACTCTGCTTCTTCTTCGGGTAATTTGGGTACATTGTCCAAGCTTACAGGACGGAATTATCCTGACTAGAGTGTGTCTTTTGTCTTCCTTTTACATTCTCAACGTAAGCGATCACACTTGACTGATGAACCTCCTCCTGTTGGCTTTGTTTCTTATGATGATTGGGACGCTTCTGATGTCTTGGTCCGTACTTGGTTAGCCAACAGTTTGTTTGACGAGTATCTTCCTGTCATTCGCCATGATCATATTGTCAAAGCCGCGTGGACTCATTCTGCTTCTTTATATTCTAAAGGGGCTCAGACTTCGCGTATCTACACTTTGTATGCTGACCTCTTTGCTCGTCCTGTTTTGACCCCTGCTGTAGCGTATCATGAGGTGCAGAGCCTTGGGGCTGAACTTCTTCAACATCGCCCCTTTTCTGTTGATCTTGCTTAGCAACAAAAACATTTTCAGGAGCTCCTGGTTGTTTATTACTTACTTCGTCTTCCTAACTCCTATGATCTGATTCACCAACAAATTCTTGGAGAAGCGGACAATCCGACTATTAACGCCACTGCTGCGTGGATTTCCGCTGTTACTACTCTGCTTCAGCGTCCTTTGCTTACTTCTCCCTCTCCTGATCTTGTTGCTCATTCTGCCCGTCATGATCATTCTGGTGGTCGGGGTGGCCGCACTAGCGGCCGTGGTTCTTCGAAATATCTCTGTTCTCATTGTGGTAAGACTGGTCACTTGGTTGATCGTTGTTGGGTCAAACACCCACATCTTTGTCCTGCTTCTGCTGATTGTGCCAAGAAGTCTACTACGTCTCTTGCCACTTTAGGTGCTGCTCAGTTAGCTACCACAGGTAGGTGGCTTATTGACTCTGGTGCTACCACTCATATGACCGGGAATTCTCAGCTTTTTTCTTCTCTTACGATGAGTACGCACTTACCTCCTATTCTTATTGCTGATGGTTAACTGTCCCCGTTTCATGGGTCTGGCAATGTGCATGTTACTTCTTCTCTTCAGCTTCGGGACACTCTCTATGTTCCCAACTTTCCCTGCAATCTCCTCTATGTTACTGATCTTTATAAGCAGTTCGACTGCGAAGCGATTTTTAATGATTCTACTTGTGCCTTTCAGGTTCCTCAGTCCAAGGAGATGATAGTTACTGGGACTGAAAGCGACGAATTGTTCTATCTTGATACTTCTGCATTCTCTGCCTCCTCTTATCTCCTTTAGTGGCATCTGTTGGGTTTCTCTATGAGGATGGCACAATACTTGTGCACGCAGCGGAAGGAATAAAACATCAAGACAACCCAAAAGAGATGGGATCGGGCCATGAAAGTTGAATCAAGAAGTTAACAAATAACTAGGCAAAAATTACCTTAGCGACGTTGAGTCACAACTCAACGGAGATGCTCCAAGCTTCGAGTCCTTGTCAGTGGAGAGTTCTACGTGGAATAACGTCCACGTCTCTACAGAAATCAACACGAGCGGGAGAACCCCGAGCTTCGTTGCACGAAGGGTCGGGAAGAAGATAAACCACACCTTTGCACTTCCCACGGACTGCTAGGTCCGCGCCAGGGAAAGCAAGACCGGCGACGGTCGCCGGAGATGAGGTCGACGGCGGAGAGAACAGGCATCGGCGGAACGTTTCCGTCCGGCGGGGTCGGGATTCGGCGGATCGGGAGATCGGCGGAACTCTTCCGTCGGCTTCGAACCGGCTACAGGAAAAACCCGATTCACACACTTCCCAAAACCCTAAGTCCCCTATTTATACCAAAGGCATAAACAGTCCAAAGAACACCGCAATCCGCAGACCACCCAAGTTAGGGTTTAAGAGTCATTCAGCGAGAATCAGCACAGGTCCAGCAAGAATCAGATCCAGATTCGGCGAGAATTAGCAGACAGATTCGGCGAGAATCATCTGCTGATTCGTCGAGAATCGGGGATAGATTCGTCGAGTATCACTAATCATCGGGAATCAAAAACTTTTTATTCTTGACGAATTCGTCGAGTATCACTCGACGATTCTCGACGAATCATTCGCGATGAATGATTCTCGACGAACTCGTCGAGAGTCGTCGAGTCATACTCGACGATTCTCGACGAATCATTCTCGACGAACTCGTCGAGAGTCGTCGAGTCATACTCGACGATTCTCGACGAATTTGCCTTAGTCGTCGAGTCAAACTCGACGACTCTCAACGAAATTCCTTTGGCAACGTTTGCCCGACTCCATCCTGCGAGGTGATTAGTAACCCTTACCAACACAGTCAATCTACCAATTTCTCCACATGCTCTTATGTGCGACCCTACAGGCTCATATCGCGTTGGCAGTGAGATTACATGTTTGACCACTTCTAGATCACCATGGTAACTCCAACAGTCTCCCACTTGATCTTGAAAGTATCAAACCAAAAATCTCACAAACAATGAGCGGCATCTAGAAATGCATCATTGCTCCCCAAGCAATAAGAGTTCATAACTCATAAGCCTTTATGAACAATGTCTCAGCGTTGTCTTTGTCCCTTTGTCCCTTACATCCGGAAAGAACTAGAGGCATGGACCGTGTCACCCATGTAATAGCTCAATCCAAGTTTCTTGATCTAGAACGGACTTCCAGAGAATGGTGAGTCCAATATCACATATTGACTCAACCAAGCATGGCCATGCATTTCTCAGTCAAGTTCCATCAAGGGACCCATGGATGCAACTCCTGTCATATAGGAGGACAAATCTCATATCTGCTCACACACAAACACCCAAATGATACGTAACATGCTCAACAACCACCCTTATCATCAACCTTTCTCAAGGAATACATTAGATGGCATCAAAGCATGCTCTTTCTCACTTGATGAATGCTGTGACTTCAGGTCAAAGGACCACAACACCATTGTCAATTGAGACCTACTCATGACACGATTAGATAACAATCCACAAAGTAGTCTCAGGTTGGGTCTGTCCAGTACAACTTGTTCATTAACAAGTACCCACGTTATGACTTGATATCACAATATCATGACCTGTGAGAACTGGTCATCAGTCAACACACGTGCTAGTCTTAATGTATCATCATCACCCTTAGCTTCTATAATGATACAACGACCAGGGACCTTTTAAGAATGAAGCTTCAAATAAATCATAGGCTCTCACATTCAAGTCTCGTACTTGATGTCCTATGGAAGCAAACATTCTAAGGGTATTTATTATGTTAACATTTAACTATCGCATAGAGAAACCATAATAAAAGAACTTGCCATTAATTGTAAAAGAAAAATATTGGTACACAATTCATCATATGAATAAACAATAAACAGCCAACAGAATATATGTTTACATGCAACCCACAAGGCTCTCACTAGAGTTGATCATTTAGGTATCGTATACCCATTGATCTAGTATGACCATCATGCTTTCTCTGCGCGAGAGGCTTTGTCAGTGGATCCGCAATATTCTCCTCTGTCGGCACTCTGCAAATGTTCACATCTCCTCGTTCGACAATCTCACGAATAAGATGGAACCGCCGAAGTATGTGCTTGGAGCGCCTATGGGATCTAGGTTCCTTAGATTGTGAAATTGCACCATTGTTATCACAGTAGAGAACTACGGGACCAACAATGCTAGGAACTGCATCAAGCTCGTCGATGAATTTCCTAATCCATACAGCCTCCTTCGCTGCGTTAGCTGCAACGATATACTCGGCCTCTGTTGTAGAATCAGCAACTGTCTCTTGCTTGGAACTCTTCAAGCTTACAGCTCCTCCATTAAGGCAAAACACAAAACCTGACTGAGACTTTGAATCGTCCCTATCAGTTTGGAAGCTAGCATCCGTGTAACCACTTACAACGAGCTCTTCCTCGCCACCATACACCAAGAACACATCCTTTGTCCTTCTTAAGTACTTAGGGATATTCTTGACTGCAATCTAGTGACACTCACCGGGGTCTGACTGATACCTGCTAGTCATGCTCAAAGCAAAGGAGACATCGGGTCGAGTACATAACATTGCATACATGATTGATCCAATTGCCGAAGCATATGGAATCAACTTCATGCGGTCCTTATCTTCACAAGATTTTGGACACTGGTCCTTAGAGAGATTCACACCATGAGACATGGGTAAAAATCCTTTCTTGGACTCAAGCATGTTAAACCGCATCAACACCTTCTCAATGTATGTACTCTGGGTCAAACCCAGCAACTTCTTCGATCTATCTCTATAGATCTTAATACCGAGTATGTAAGTCGCTTCACCCAAGTCCTTCATAGAAAAGCAGTTCCCTAGGTTGTTCTTAACAACTTTCAGGGTAGAAATCTGATAGAGAAAATCGTATTCTCCAATCTATACTCGATTAAGGCAAGTGTACCTATCGAAATATAGTATAGGATATGAAAAATATCAAGGTCGTATAAAACTCGGGGCAGGCAAGTACTATTACTCACAACGACTCTATTATTCTACCGAACGATTAATGAGTTTTGAAAATGAAAATAAACTAAGTTAAAAAGAGAAAATAAACTATTACGAGAAAAGAGTGCTCGATCGACGATTCACTTTGAAATAAAATAATGAAATAAATTAGTTTAGCAATTGTAAATCTATTAAGACCGTGACGGATCCGATATTAGGAAGTAATCTCGCTAGAGCATTAAATCCCCTAACTTATAGACGTTTTGACCGAAATCTCTTTACAAGTCAAAATGGCCTAAAATCGCATTACCGAAGTGACCCGCACTATTGGATTTGACTCCAATCCGGAGGATTTACGTCATCCTATCTCGAGGGGTGCGTTCAACTCCTTCCTTCCTTGAGTGATCTTTCATATTCACGAGCCTCTCGGCCACTCGAATATGAAATCGGAATCTACTACCGTATACTAGAAATACGGAGTCGATGCAAAATAGATCAAGGAAGGATCAAAAATAGAAAAATACAATTGCAAACATAAAAATAAAGATATTATTCTATTGCAAAGATCGTCGTGATCGGGCACAAAAAGAACTAGCTAAGCATAATAGAAAGGGATTGAGAATAAGAGAAAAGAAATTTCATTGCATTAATAGAAAAAGGGGTACACAAAAATAATACTAAAAAGACAAGATAAAATTAATCTAAAAAAAACTATTACAACAATGAAGGAAGAAGAAAAGAACTAGCACTCTACTTCTACCAAGACATAAACTACTTTAAACTCAAAAACTACTTAACATCAAAAAGAGGGGGAGGGGTTCCTTTTATAGATGAAGGAGAAGGATCTAGAAGGCAAGGAAATGTAGGGGAAGCCTAAGGGTGGACGGCCACATAGGGGAGAAGGTTCATGCATGAGTTTAAATGAGGGGAGAGAGGAGGGGCTACATGCATTGTATGATAATAAATGGACAATATAAAATGGAGAGGGGGGATGAATGGAAGTGAGTAGAAGGAAATAATAAAGGGGAAAGAGAGTGGGGTGGAGGCCGGCCAATGCAAGGAGAATGCATGCAATTAATTAAATGATGGAGAGTGGGGCTCGGGTAGGCTTGTGGGCTGCTAGGTGGGCTTTGTGAGGGCTCGGGTTGACATGTTTGCTTGATGGGCTGCTCCAAGAATGATTGGAGGGCTGCTTGGACTTGTAGGCTCGGGTAAGGGGTTTCACTTGAGCTTGGGCTGCACCATGTGGAGGGGCTCGGGTAGCATGTAGTGAGCTACTCCATGTAGAAGTGGGCTGCACCAATAGTGGTCGGCCATGTAGGTGGGTTGCACTATGTAGCATGTACCTACAAAACAAGATAAAACATGACATTAGTTAATGATTATATAATACGTAACACAAAACAAAATACATAATATAAATAAAACATAAAACATATAAATAACATAATACATAATATTTACAACATAACACAAGTTAAACATATAATATAATATAAACATAGAACATAACATTAATTATAACTACTAATCATAATATAATCTAATACATAATACATATAATAAGATTATATTGATTTTTATATCAAAACATAAAACAACTTATAATAAAACTAGTTTTTATAAAAAGATATTAAAATATGAAATGACAAGCATAAATTATAAATAAACTAAGGTATTTAGTCTACTAAATTACCCCAAAAATGATGACTAAAACTAGTCATCAAACTCCCCCATACTTAGGCTTTTGTTATTCCAGAGCAAAAAAAAGAGAAATATTTATAAGACATTATAAAATTTCCAAACAAACTAAAAATTTATTTACATCAAACGCTAGCCAAAATTAAAATTTAGAGATTTAAGAATCAAGTCCTAAATTATGAAATTAAAGTGAAAAGAGAGAAATATTTAGCCAAAAATTCTCTAATAAATTAACTAGCATTCAAAATTGAGTAAAGTGCAAACAAGGTTAGATTGAGATTATAAAAACCATGACTTAAAAGAAACTTAAGGAAGAAGACAACCTACTACTTATGCTCTCCACATATTTTAATTTAAAAACTAAGACAATGATATTGGCTAAGGGGTTTAGGGAGGAAATTAACATGAAGAGGACTTTGATTGGAGGTGATCATCTTATTTTTTCTTCACACCCCACACAATTTTGTTTTTTTATAATATATATGTAATACCAGGAAATGATAGACTAACATCCTATCACTTCCCCCGACATATATGAACTTTTAATTCCTCTCTTCATTTTGGGTTGCATATGTGTACCAGAGAATAAGGAACTAACATCTCCTTATTCCCATGACATATGATCTAACAAATAAAAGAAAAAGAGAATTGGGTAAGGATAGGAGTTAAACAAGATTTTAGAAAGTAAACTAAAATAGTAGAGAGCAACTACTAGTAGATTGAGATTTCCTAAGAATCTAAAAACATGAAGTAATAATACTTGGAATCCAAAATTGTTTAGCAAAATTACTACAAAATTGAAACAATTTAAAATAAAAGAGAAAAAGTGCTAAATAAATTACTCTAATCAAATTAAAATCATAAGATTTTCCTCAAAACTAAATCACTAAAAGTTAAATTTAACTAAATATGATGAAATAGAAGTTTAGCAAATAAAAATGCTTATAAACAAACTCAAATTAAATTTCTGAAAATAACAAAAAGCTAAGCATGAGGTTTATTATATTTTTGATTTTTTTTGACATTTTTTCATTTTTTTGTTTGGGTTTTGACATATTATCTTTTTTTAATTTTTGATTTTTCTAATTTTTTTTGGATTTTAGTAAGGCTACATAAAAAAACTTAATAAAACTATACTAAACATTTTTTTTCTTTGTAAAAGAAAGAAGAAAAAAAATAACAAAACCCTCCCCCATGCTTAAACCTATCATTGCCCTCAATGAAAAATAAAAATAAGAAAGAAAAAGGAAGAAGAAAGGGGAGGAGGGATACAATAAAGTAAAAAAAAGAAAATGACTTCCCCGGAGTCGTAAGGCCGAATACAGATGTCGCTCCCCCATGCTTGAGCTGGACACCGGCTCGAGCCTAAGGAAGAGATGAATTGATGGAGCCAAACGAACCGCCGGGGGTTTTATTCCTGCAAAACAAAATAAAACAAAAAGAAAAAACAAAAAGGATAATCAAGGGGTGCCTCCCAAGAGCGCTCTCTGTTTAACGTCGGCTGAGCCTGACGTTATTCGTTAGCTAAAGGGAAAATAAAAACTGAAATGAAGAGGTAACTCCCTAAGTATGCGCTTAGGAGAGTAAACTAAAAAAAGGAAGAAAAGAAGAATTTCACTGGCATGCGGTGAAATCTTCAAAGGATTGACGCCCAAAAAAGAACGGACGGAGTTATGGAAGAACTCCGCCGTATTTAAAACGGGAAAGAAGGGGTCGTCAAAAGAAGGAGAATAAAAAGAAGAAAAAATAGAAAGAGGAATAAAAGAAGTAGAAAAAGAATTTTCATCAAAGGAAATTTCACAAGGAGAAGGAGAGTCTTGTGAAATTTTGGGAGAAGAAGGAGTAGAGAGGACTAAAGAAGAATTTTCTAAAATAAAAGAAGAAGAAGAAAAAGGCTCGTTAAAACTAGAAAAATTTGGAACAGTTAAAAATTGAAGTGAAATGGAATCACCAACGTCTTTAGATGGAGAAATAGGAGATGTCTCGTCATCCTCAACGGGTAAGAAGCACACCGGAATATCCATAGAGGTGTCTTCCACAGGAGGAAGGAAACAATCCGGATATCCGAATAGTTATCCTCCTCGAGAGGAACAAGACAAACCGGGATATCCGATGACTCAATACATGAAGAAATTGGAGGAGACGGAGAAGAAGACGAAGAAAAAGAAGCGGCCTCGCGAGAAAGATAATCCATCATGGTCTTGAAATGCGAACTAATATTATCAATAGAAGTTTGCAATTCAAGATACCCATGATCGATAGAATTAAAATAAAAGTTTAGAGGCGCGGCGCTTTGCGGGGCAAAATCAAAAGAAAAATACGGGTTGCCCATCTCCCAAGTTGCACAAAAATTGGAGTAAGGGTCAAATTGGCCAGTTTGACCTTCCCCAGAAAAATTAAAATCAAGAGAGGGAGGGGTTCCCGAAAGACATTCAGAATAAAAATGGCCGGGCGACCCGCAAAAAGCACAAAAATATGATGATTCCATAAAAAAAATAACTGTTTCCAAAAAGAAAAATAAAATTTAATTTTTTTGGTTTTTTTTTATATATATTTTTTTGAAAAATTGATTTTTTAGTGGATTGGCTCTCGAACTTCCCAAGGGCTACCCGGTGAAGGGTTCGGAAGGTACTAGGTAAAATGGTGGCGCTTAAAGCCCCTTACCCTTTTCGAGAGATTTTAGGTTGGGTAGAAATAAGATGAGGTGGGTGGATAATAATAATAATAATAATAATAATAATTTTTTATTTTTTTAGTAGAAGTAATAAATTCGATGCTTTCGTAATATTGCCAAAAATAGTCCCCGGCAACGGCGCCAAAAACTTGATAGAGAAAATCGTATTCTCCAATCTATACTCGATTAAGGCAAGTGTACCTATCGAAATATAGCATAGGATATGAAAAATATCAAGGTCGTATAAAACTCGGGGCAGGCAAGTACTATTACTCACAACGACTCTATTATTCTACCGAACGATTAATGAGTTTTGAAAATGAAAATAAACTAAGTTAAAAAGAGAAAATAAACTATTACGAGAAAAGAGTGCTCGATCGACGATTCACTTTGAAATAAAATAACGAAATAAATTAGTTTAGCAATTGTAAATCTATTAAGACCGTGATGGATCCGATATTAGGAAGTAATCTCGCTAGAGCTAAATCCCCTAACTTATAGACGTTTTGACCGAAATCTCTTTACAAGTCAAAATGGCCTAAAATCTCATTACCGAAGTGACCCGCACTATTGGATTTGACTCCAATCCGGAGGATTTACGTCATCCTATCTCTAGGGGTGCGTTAACTCCTTCCTTCCTTGAGTGATCTTTCATATTCACGAGCCTCTCGGCCACTCGAATATGAAATCGGAATCTACTACCGTATACTAGAAATACGGAGTCGATGCAAAATAGATCAAGGAAGGATCAAAAATAGAAAAATACAATTGCAAACATAAAAATAAAGATATTATTCTATTGCAAAGATCGTCGTGATCGGACACAAAAAGAACTAGCTAAGCATAATAGAAAGGGATTGAGAATAAGAGAAAAGAAATTTCATTGCATTAATAGAAAAAGGGGTACACAAAAATAATACTAAAAAGACAAGATAAAATTAATCTAAAAAAAACTATTACAACAATGAAGGAAGAAGAAAAGAACTAGCACTCTACTTCTACCAAGACATAAACTACTTTAAACTCAAAAACTACTTAACATCAAAAAGAGGGGGAGGGATTCCTTTTATAGATGAAGGAGAAGGATCTAGAAGGCAAGGAAATGTAGGGAAAGCCTAAGGGTGGTCGGCCACATAGGGGAGAAGGTTCATGCATGAGTTTAAATGAGGGGAGAGAGGAGGGGCTACATGCATTGTATGATAATAAATGGACAATATAAAATGGAGAGGGGAGGATGAATGGAAGTGTGTAGAAGGAAATAATAAAGGGGAAAAAGAGTGGGGTGGAGGCCGGCCAATGCAAGGAGAATGCATGCAATTCATTAAATGATGGAGAGTGGGGCTCGGGTAGGCTTGTGGGCTGCTAGGTGGGCTTTGTGAGGGCTCGGGTTGACATGTTTGCTTGATGGGCTGCTCCAAGAATGATTGGAGGGCTGCTTGGACTTGTAGGCTCGGGTTAGGGGTTTCACTTGAGCTTGGGCTGCACCATGTGGAGGGGCTCGGGTAGCATGTAGTGAGCTGCTCCATGTAGAAGTGGGCTGCACCAATAGTGGCCGGCCATGTAGGTGGGCTGCACTATGTAGCATGTACCTACAAAACAAGATAAAACATGACATTAGTTAATGATTATATAATACATAACACAAAACAAAATACATAATATAAATAAAACATAAAACATATAAATAACATAATACATAATATTTACAACATAACACAAGTTAAACATATAATATAATATAAACATAGAACATAACATTAATTATAACTACTAATCATAATATAATCTAATACATAATACATATAATAAGATTATATTGATTTTTATATCAAAACATAAAACAACTTATAATAAAACTAGGTTTTTATAAAAAGATATTAAAACATGAAATGACAAGCATAAATTATAAATAAACTAAGGTATTTAGGCTACTAAATTACCCCAAAAACGATGACTAAAACTAGTCATCAGAATGTAATTCTCAATCAACAGTATGTCATCTACATACAATATCAGGAAGACAACAATGCTCCCACTGATTCGCTTGTAAACACAAGGCTCATCTTCATTCTTGATGAAACCAAACTCTTTGATTTTCTCATCAAAACGAAGATTCCAACTTCGAGAGGCCTGCTTCAGTCCATAAATTGACATGTTCAGCTTGCATATTTTAGTGGCTTCATTTGGGGATACAAAACCCTCGGGTTGTGTCATGTACACTTCCTCAAGGAGGTTTCCATTAAGGAAAGCCGTTTTGACATCCATCTGCCAGATCTCGTAGTCATAATACGCAGCAATAGCAAGCAATATCCTTATGGACTTTACCATGGCAACAGGGGAAAAGGTCTCATCATAGTCAATACCATGAATTTGCTTGAAACCCTTAGCCACCAGTCGCCCTTTGAATGTCTGTACATTCTCATCCATGTCGGTCTTCTTATTGAAGACCCACTTGCACCCTATGGGTCGTACCCCTTCAGGTGGTTCCACCAAGTTTCAAACTTGGTTTGCATACATGGAGTCCATTTCGGATTTCATAGCCTCAAGCCATTTGTCAGAGTCCGGTCCATTCATAGCCTCTTGGTAGGTTGTTGGTTCATCATCATGATCCATAAGCAACACATTACCTATTTGAGACATGAGAAATCCATATCTCTCAGGCTCACACCTCGGTCTACCAGATCTACGTAGGACTTGTGTTTCTTGAGCAGGTTATCTAGCTACAACATCTTGTAGTCCTGTCTCAGAATCCAATTCCGGTTCATTCACTATTTGTGGTTCTTGAACTTCTTCAAGTTCTACCTTTTCAGTCTTTCTCGATAAGAACTCTTTCTCCAAGAAGACGTCAGTCCTTGCGACAAACACTTTGCCCTCGGACGGTAGGTAAAAGTAATACCCTTTCGTTTCCTTAAGATATCCCACCAGATAATATTTATCCGATTTGGTTTCCAGCTTGTCAGGCATTTGACGTCGCACGTATGTCTCACAGCCCCAAATTTTAATGAACGACATACTAGGACGCTTCCCAGTCCATATCTCATATGGTGTCTTCAGAACCGTTTTCGTTGGAGCGTGATTCAGTGTCATTGCAGCAGTATCTAAAGCAAAACCCCAAAAGGAAACAGACAAGTCTGCATGACTCATCATCGAACATACCATGTCTAACAAAGTACGATTTCTCCTCTCAGACACACCATTATGTTGTGGTGTTCTAGGTGGAGTGAGCTGTGATACAATACCACACTCTTTCAGATGATCACGGAACTCATAACTCAGGTATTCGCCACCTCGATCAGATCAGAGTGCTTTAACCCTTTTACCCAACTGGTTTTCTACTTCATTCTTGAACTCTTTGAACTTTTCAAAGGTATCGGATTTGCACTTCATAAGATACACATATCCGTATCTACTGAAATCATCAGTAAATGTAACGAAGTAGAAATACTGACCTCTAGCCATAGAGCTCATGGGTCCGCATACATCACTATGTACAACACCCAAGAGATCCTCAGCCCTCTCAGTATAACCAGTGAAAGGGGCTTTAGTCATCTTGCCTAACAAACAAGATTTGCATCGCTCAAATGATTCATAATCAAATGAGTCCAAAAGTCCATCTTTATGGAGCTTTGATATGCGCTTCTCATTTATATGGCCCAAATGACAATACCAGAGATATGTAGGGTTTGTGTCATTTGTTCTTAGTCTTTTATTATTTTCTACATTATAGATCTGATGGTCTAAGTTCAAAACATAAAGACCATTAAATAATTGGGCTACAGCATAACAAACATCATTCTTAAGTATAGAACAACAGTTATTCTTAATTATAAAAGAAAATCCAATCATGTCCAAGCATGAAATGGATATAATGTTTCTAGTTATGGTCGGAACAAAATAACAGTTATCTAGTTCTATTACAAGCCCACTGGCAAAGAAAGACGGTAAACCCCTACGGCCACAGCAACAACTCTTGCTCCATTGCCGACACGCAGGTCCACCTCCCCTTTACTTAGCAATCTTCTCCTTCCCAGTTCCTGTACATTTGTACAAATGTGTGAACCACATCCGGTATCCAATACCCAAGATGAAGGAGCAGAAAGGTTTATCTCTATAACGTAAATATTTGAAGCGGAAGTCATACCTCCCTTCATTTTCTGCAGACCCTCAATGTACGAAGGACAGTTCCTCCTCCAATGACCAGCCTTGCCACAGTGGTGGCATTTCCCTTCCTTCATCGTGCTCTTCTTTTTCATCATTGTAGAAGACTTGGGCTCGAGATGTGACTTAGGTCCCACCTTTGTCTTCTTAGAGCCCTTGGCCTTGCCCTTGCCCTTATGCACCATCAATATGGGGCTGGCAGGCTTGGCCTTCTTCATATTGATCTCGGCAGTTCTCAACATGCCTAGGAGCTCGGGCAATGTCTTGTCTATTTCATTCATGTTGTAGTTCAAGACAAACTGCTCATAACTGTCTGACAACGATTGCAGGATCAGATCTGTGGCCAACTCTTAACCCAGAGGAAAACCCAGCCTTTCAAGGTTCTCTATATACCCAATCATCTTGAGTACGTGAGTCCCTACTGAGTCTCAAACTCCCATCTTGCACTGAAACAATGCTTTTGTGACGTCAAACCTCTCTTGACGAGCTTGCCCTTGAAACATTTTCTTGAGATGCTCGTCAATCTCCTTGCACCCCATGTTCTCATGTTGCTTTTGAAGCTCAGAGTTCATGGTGGCAAGCATAAGGCATTCGACGTCTAAGGCGTCATCAGTATACTTCTTATAAGTATCTTTATCAGCACGGGAAGAATTCCCGGTCGGCACCTCGGGGGCTTCTTCTTCCAAGACATAGAGCTTCCGCTCTTGCTTGAGAACAATTCTCAGGTTCCTGTACCAGTCCATGTAGTTAGTCTCACTAAGCTTATCCTTCTCAAGGATGGCTCTGAGAGACAGTGTGGAGTGTGAACCACTTGCCATGGAATTCTACAAGAATTCATGCAGAATAATATCAGTACCAAAATTTCAAATACAATTTATTTTAATTTGGACTTCAATTAAAACTCCCACTATTTTATTCGAAATAATAGCCCTCACTATCAATTAGGAGAGTTCATGCGAGCTACTCTCTTAGTGGACAAGATCCGTATTTCACCAACACTATGAGTCAGCTTTGGCTTTTCTCTCACGATGCGGTTATTTAGGTAGGCAACGCTTGCCAATTGCATCCTCATGCAATTCTTGTATGGTTGGTTAATAACTCCTTATTCGCATTCATCATATGGTGCATGCCAACCCTATGCCTCTAGGCACTCAACCTTTGAGGTCACCTAGTTAAGCTTGACCCGATGTCGATAGTGGGATATCACAATTATCCGCTCGCACCCTTACGAAGATAGATTAATGCACCTTGCTTTGGCAAGCCCACACTTTATCGATCGAGGCAGGAAGGGTGTCATCCATCGGAAGGCATCCGAACACTTAATATTAGAGGAAGGGATTTTGATTATGGGTTAACAATTAATCATGATCAACATTTGATCAATGTGCACATCCACAAAAAAACAATTTCTAAAATCCACATGCATCCCTTATGTGCATAACCTGACACTATCAACATTTGATAGAAAGGAGGGCTAAATCTGAACATCCGGACTTTTCCAAATCTTCAGATTTACATGCATTGGACAAAAGAAAAGACAACTCAACTTAAAGCAGTAGACAAGCTCGTCTCTCATTGTTGGATGCAAAATCCAAAACAATACACTGGTTCACAAACCATTCGAGGGACGGTTACTGCTAAGGAGACAACAATTTCTAACAATTAGAAATTATCACGAAATTCCAAACGTTCCTGGCCGGGTTACAAGGTGCAGATCCCCTAACCAGTGGGTTATGAGCCCACCGATTTCCCTTGGAAAAACCATCAACAATTGATGTACCAGGAATAAATCTAGACATTTAGAACACTTCTAAATCCCTAAGTTTACACGCACTGGAATAACCTAACTTCCAAAACAATAATCATGGCTGAAACCTCCCTCTGATACCACTGTTGGGTTTCTCTATGAGGATGGCACAACACTTGTGCACGCAATGGAAGGAATAAAACATCAAGACAACCCAAAAGAGATGGGATCGGGCCATAAAAGTTGAATCAAGAAGTTAACAAATAACTAGGCAAAAATTACCTTAGCGGCGTTGAGTCACAACTCAACGGAGATGCTCCAAGCTTCGAGTCCTTGTCGGTGGCGAGTTCTACGTGGAATAACGTCCACGTCTCTGCAGAAATCCACACGAGCGGGAGAACCCCGAGCTTCGTCGCACGAAGGGTCAGGAAGAAGATCAACCGCACCTTTGCACTTCCCACGGACTGCTAGGTCCGCGCCAGGGAAAGCAAGACCGGCGACGGTCGCCGGAGATAAGGTCGACGGCGGAGTGAACAGGCGTCGGCGAAACGTTTCCGTCCGACGGGGTCAGGATTCGGCGGATCGGGAGATCGGCGGAACTCTTCCGTCGGCTTCGATTCGGCTATAGGAAAAACCCGATTCACACACTTCCAAAAACCCTAAGTCCCCTATTTATACCAAAGGCATAAACAGTCCAAAGAACACCGCTATCCGCAGACCACCCAAGTTAGGGTTTCAGAGTCATTCGGCGAGAATCAACACAGGTCCGGCGAGAATCAGATCCAGATTCGGCAAGAATTCGCAGACAGATTCGGCAAGAATCATCTGCTGATTCGTCGAGAATCAGGGATAGATTCGTCGAGTATCACCAATCGCCGGGAATCAAACACTTTTGATTCTCGACGAATCATTCGCGATGAATGATTCTCGACGAACTCGTCGAGAGTCGTCGAGTCATACTCGACAATTCTCGACGAATCATTCTCGACGAACTCGTCGAGAGTCGTTGAGTCATACTCGACGATTCTCGACGAATTTGCCTTAGTCTTCGAGTCAAACTCGACGACTCTCGACGAAATTCTTTTGGCAACGTTTGCCCGACTCCATCCTGCGAGGTGATTGGTAACCCTTACCAACACAGTCAATCTACCAATTTCTCCACATGCTATTATGTGCGACCATGCAGGCTCATATCGCGTTGGCAGTGAGATTACATGTTTGACCACTTCTAGATCACCATGGTAACTCCAACAGCATCTTCGTCTTGGACATCCTCCTCCTCGGATCCTCTATCAGCTACTGCCTGATTTACCTCAGGGTGATTCTTCTCTTTAGTGCGATGCTTGCCAGTTTGGGAAACATCATCGTTCTACTTTTCCTGCCAGCAAATGATGCAGTTCTTCTCGTCCGTTTTATATTATCCATTCTGATATATGGGGTCCTACTCCTACTCAGATTGTTGGTAGGGGTAGCTTATATTTTGTGACATTTATTGATGATTTTTACCGCTGTACTTGATTATATTTGTTGCGTGAATGTTTTGAACTTTATTCTATTTTCACTGCTTTTTATAATGAGATTCATACACAGTTTGCTACTTCTATTAAAATCCTTCGGTCTGATAATGCTAAGGAGTACCTTAGTCAGCAGTTTACGTCATTTTGTATTGATCATGGTATTGTTCATCAAATCACTTGTCCTTATACGTCGTAACAAAATGGTTTTGCTGAACGGAAGAATCGTCATCTGCTTGATGTGGCTCGGAGCCTTCTGAGTCAGATGCATGTTCCCAAGTCTTATTGGAGACATGCGGTTCTTCTCTCTTGCTTTCTTATTAAACGTGTTCCCTCCTTTGTTGTTGGTGGGAAGACTCCCTTTTCTATCCTGCATCCTAATGTGAATCCTTTTCCTTTGCAACCTCGTGTCTTTGGATGTACTGCCTTTGTTCATTCCCCTTCTTCTACTCGTGACAAGTTGTCACCTCACTTTGTTAAATGTATCTTTCTGGTCTATTGTCCGACTCAGAAAGGATATCGGTGTTATGATCCGGTTCTTTGTCGGCAGTATGTCTCTATTGATGTCACCTTCTTTGAGACTGTTCCATACTTTTCTCCGTCATCCTCCATTCTTCCTCATTCTGATGTTTTAGTTCCCTCTCCTCTTATTTTTGCACCTTGCTCGGAGCCTCCTATTCTTTCTTCTTCTTCTTGTGACTCTCCTGCTCTTCCTACTTCCGTTGTTGAGCCGTTGTATATGGTTCCAAGTTTGCCTGCCTCTCCTTCATCTGGACCTACGCGAGTAGATGTGGCTGACCTTGATCTTCCTATAGCTCTAAGGGAAAGGTGTTCGATCATGCACTCAGCATCCTCTTGCTAGTGTGGTGTCTTACACTAGATTGTCTCCTCGAGCGCAAAGTTTTGCTTCTGCCCTCTCGGTTACTGTTCTTCCAACGTCTTATCATGATGCTTTGGTTATTCCACATTGGAAAGCTGCTATAGATGAAGAGATGAAAACGCTGACAGAATGGGGCACTTGTTCACTTGTGCTGTAACGCCCCGAAACTCAAAAGAGGAACGGGAAATGTTTGAAGCAGATTTGGACCTTGGTAAAGGTCACACGGCCTGGGACACGGGCGTGTCCCAGGGCCATGTCAGATGTGTGTTCGACTTCGGGTCGCGTGGTCGACGATTTGGCAATCAACGGTCGTCGGATGAAGGAACACGGCCTGGGACACGGGTGTGTCCCAGGGCATGTCATGCTCGGGTGTTTTGCGGTTCGTGCTGAGGGAGCTACATGGCCAGGGACAAAGGTGTGTCCCAGGCGTGTCGTACACACGGCATATGACACGGGCGTGTCACATGGCCGTGTCCTTCTCTGGAAATTTCTGGACCTGTGTCGTTTGGGCACACGGGCCGTGACACGGGTCCTGACACGGGCATGTCACATTCGACACGGGCGTGTTGGATGCCGTGTCACAGGCAGTGTTCTGGTCGGGAATTTCCTGAGTGACGTCGAATGGGTGACACATCCTTGGACACGGGCATGTCGCAAGCCGTGTTCGGCCCAGATCTTGAATTTCAAGTCCGGATCGCAGCCGTCCATTTCCTTATTTTGAGATCCGACGGCTGGGGGTTGTTTCCCCGGGGATATACCCGGGTTTAGGGCTTAGAAAACCCCATTTCTCTTGGGTTACTCTCTTTCTAAGATCTAGAGAGAGGGGAGAGCAAGGAGGAAGAAGGAAGGCTAGATTCGGTCACCGACGGAGTTTAGGAGCTCCAAATCGCGAGCCGACATCGGATCTACAGAGGCAAGGAGATTGCAGTGCTTTTCATCTGCGTAGATTTCCATGTCGCTAAGGAAAAATGCTAGGGAAACGATTCTCATCTTGAGCATGTGAAGCTCTTCTTCCTTTGCTTGGGAAAACCCTCTCCCACGAGTGTGCGGCGAGTTTGAGGTATTCCTTGGGGTAGATATGTAAAGTCCCCCTTGTTAGATTCTGGAAGCGTAGTACGGACATAGGCATGGTGTGTGAAGCCTACCCGGACATGTTGGTTTGGATCGGTGATGTTTTGCTATGCATGGTTGGCCGGAGAAGACTTCATGCCTTTGTGTTGTTTTCGGGTTTCTACGTGGTAGATTGCAATAGGGAGTCTTGGGGATTAACCCCAAGGTGCACTCGAAAATCTGGGCGAAATCGAAGTTCTGTCGTTTGGGTGGCCTGGGAGCCAACCGGGTACATAGCGGGGCTATGTACCGTGTTTGATCGATAGTTGGGACTGGAGGAAGCTTGGCCCGCGTCAAGGGCTAAATGGCAATGGCGGGGTGAGAAACGGGCTGGTGTAACCCTACCCGCTCCATCTGTTTCGGTTAAAGTGACCTAAAGTTAACGTGGGACTTACCGATGATTTGGAGAATGAGTCTTGGCTACGGCTGAAAGGACTAAATGCTCACAAGGTTTGCCGCCCCTAGGGGTGGTGGTGAAGTCAAGGATCAGACGTAGTTTGGACTGGCTTCACCGAGTAAGTGCCCTGAGAGCACGAGGTGTACGGTCGTGTGTGCGTGCACCTGTGATGTGGTGTTTATTTGCTATATTGCTTGTTTTGCTAACAAGTGCAGGGAAGGAGCTTTGCCGCCCCGGTTTGGGGGAGGAATCGTTATAATTTGGTCAACTTTAGCTGACAGTTATTCTTGTTTACCACCGTTGCGGTGAATTGTGCTTGCAGGTGCTGCGGAGCCGAGCGGTAAATAGCAGGCTAAAACCAAAGTTGCTGAGCCGTCCCTTGAAGGCCTACTTTTTGAGTGTTTTCTTGTATTCTCATGTGTGACTGGCCTGCGTGCCGAGATTTGGAAGACACTTTTATTTGAGCAAACTATTGTAAGGCCATAAGGTCAGTACTCGTGTATTGTACATTCCTGTTGGTTTGAGTAGTGGACATTACTTCTTATGCTAGGTTCTTTCCTTTGTAACTTAATAATTTACTTCCGCTAGATGCTTTGTGTAGGACGTTGTGTTTGGTTGATTGGTTTCAATGAGTAACCCACCGGTCTGTCCGTGGTATATGGCGTCGGGCCCCGGCCGGACCTACTTTTATATATTATGTGACATATAGGGGTGTAACAAGCCCCACTCTACCAACTATAAGACCGATGAGCGCTACCGAGGATAACCCAAGACTCGCGTTTGGATAACTTGGCGTATAGATGGTTCCTCCTTAGCATCCCCAAAACCAAAAGTAGATATTTTGAAGTGATCTTATTCGCACTGTGAGTACATCAATACGTCGTCGATGAAGACGATCATAAAATGGTCTAGGTACTCCCTGAACGTTCTGTTCATCAAATCCATGAACTCTGATGGCGCATGAGAGAAATTATCCGGTCCACGATCTGGAGTTAGCGGTCGTGTTTTTGAGCAAAAACTATGGAGGCATTATTTGTACTGCATAAAGGTCGATATATATACTGACCACAAGGGCCTGAAGTACCTGTTGGATTAGAAGGATCTGAACATGAGGCAGGAGAGATGGATGGAGTTCCTGGGGAACTATATGTTCAAAATTCCTTATGTGCTCGGGAAAGGCAATGCAGTTGCGGATGCGTTGAGACGCAGGGTTCCCGCCCAAGCCAACTGGTTGTCGGTTCATGATGAGAGATTGATTCGAGAGTTAGAGATTTTAAATATCTCTTGTGTTGACAAGCAGACTAGAACTGAAGCGTTATTGAACTGGACAGATGTTCAGCATTACCTGGCTGATTGGATTCGGCAAGCTATGGATTTGGATAGCAGCATGAAGGAAATCTTGGGTGCGGCTTCGATGGGTTAAATTCCCAATCTATGGTTGAAGGTGGACTGCCAAGGAAGGACAATCGTTTGTGCGTCCCAAATGTGGATAAGTTACGGGTGGAGTTGGTGTACGGTCATACCAAGTACTCAATTCACATAGGGAGCAGGAAGTTGTTCCGAGATCTGAAGAAGTTGTTCTGGTGGCCAGGACTCAAGATGGATGTGGCACTGTATGTGGAAAAATGCCAGAATCGCGCCTTAGTGAAGGCAGAGTGCCAAAAGCCAGGGAGATTCTTGAAATCTTTGCCTATTCCGGAGTGGAAGTTCAACGACATATCGATGGACTTTGTGCATGGATTGTCAAGGTCGCAGAAGGGAAACGACGCCATCTGGGTGATCATAGATTGATTTACAAAAGTGTCGCACTTTATTCCGCATAGGAAGATGATCTGGTGGAGAAACTGGAGAAGATGTTTGTGGATAACATAGTTAGACTACACAGTGTGCCCCGCAGCATCGTAAGTGATGGAGTTTAACGGTGTACACCCAATGACTGGAAGTTGCTGCAGAAAATGCTGGGGACTACGTTGAAGTTCAGTACAGCCTTATATGAGACGGATGGGCAGACCGAGAGGGTCAACGGGACGATGGAGGACATGCTTCGCATGTGCGTTCTGGACTTCGGAAAGAAGTGGGAAGATCGCATGTATCTGGTGGTGTTTGCGTACAACAATAGCTGACAAGAGAGCATAAAAATTGCTTCCTTCGAGGCCCTATATGGTAGAAAGTATCGCACGCCGTTGTCGTGGCTAGAAACGGGTGAAGCAAGGTTGTACAAAAAGCAGGAGGTAGAAAGCGCCACTTTGTTGGTACGAACCATTTGAGAGCGTTTGCTGATCACTCAAGATGGACAAGCTAAATACTGTAACGCCATGCATCGGAGAGTGGAGTTTGCGGTTGTCGTATTGGGGGCTATAGCCGTTCAAGAATGTCTCACGGGTGCGACGCTTGAAGAAGCTGAGACCGAGAAACCTTGGACCATTTGAGAATCTAGAGCGGATCGGCGAAGCGGCTTATCGCATAAGGCTATCAGTGGAGTTGAGTGGTCTACAAGATGTATTCCATATAGAGGTGATGTGGATGGAGGTGCAAGAGCCTTCGAACTTGATTGCGGGTGATCTAGTACTGGTGTACGAAGGGTTGGCGACTAGGGTCAAGCCTGTTCATATTGAAGACTTTGAAGTCAAGCGACTTTTTATCAAGGAGATCCGTATGGTCGAGGTCTGGTGGGACAATTGCGGTCGGGGGGAGCTCTCTTGGGAACGGGAGCAGACCATGCTGGATGTGTACCCAGAGTTATTCCGCTCAGGTACCACTTATAGTTTTCTATTTTCTTTTCCTTTAGTAATTTCGTGGACGAAATTCTTTAAAGAGGGAGAGAGTTGTAACGTCCCAAAACTCAAAAGAGGAACGGGCAACGTTTGAAGCATATTTTGACCTTGGTACAGGTCACACGGCCTGGGATACGTCGGCGTGTCCCAGGGCCGTGTCAGAGGTGTGTTCGACTTCGGGTTGCGTGGTCGACGATTTGGCGGTCAACGGTCGTTGGATGAAGGCAAACAGCCTGGGACACGGGCGTGTCCTGCTCGGATGTTTTGCGGTTTGTGTTGAGGGAGATACACGGCTAGGGACACGGGCGTGTCCCAGGTGTGTCGTACAAACGGCATGTGACACGAGCGTGTCACATGGCCGTGTCCTTCTCTGGATATTTCTGTACCTGTGTCGTTTGGGCACACGGGCCATGACACGGGCGTGTCACATGCGACACGGGCCTGTCACATGCTGTGTCACAGGCCGTGTTCTAGTCAGGAATTTCTTGAGTGACGGCGAATGGGTGACACGGCCTTGGACACGGGCGTGCCGCAAGCCGTGTTCGGCCGAGATCTTGAATTTCAAATCCGGATCGCAGTCGTCCGTTTCCTTATTTTGAGATCCGACGGCTGGGGGTTGTTTCCCCAGGTATATACCCGGGTTTAGGGCTTAGAAAACCCCATTTCTCTTGGGTTACTCTATTTCTAAGATCTAGAGAGAGGAGAGAGCAAGGAGGAAGAAGGAAGGCTAGATCCGGTCATCGGCGGAGTTTCAGAGCTCCAAATCACGAGCCGACTTTGGATCTACAGAGGCAAGGAGATTGCAGTGCTTTTCAACCGCATAGATTTCCATGGCGCCAAGGAAAAATGCTAGGGTAATGGTTCTCTTCTTGAGCATGTGAAGCTCTTCTTCCTTTGCATGGGAAAACCCTCTCCCGCGAGTGTGCGGCGAGTTTGAGGTTTTCCTTGGGGTAGATATGTAAAGTTCCAATTGTTAGAGTCCGGAAGCGTAGTATGGACATAGGCATGGTGTGTGAAGCATACCCGGACATGTTGGTCTAGATCGATGTTGTTTTGTTTTCGGGTTTCTACGTGGTAGATTACAACAGGGAGTCTTGGTGATTAACCCCAAGGTGCACCCAGAAATCTGGGCAGAAGCGAAGTTCTGCCGTTTTGGTTGCCTGGGAGCCAACCGGGTACATAACGGGGCTATATACCGTGTTTGATCGATAGTTGGGACTGGGTGAAGCTTGGCCCGCATCAAGGGCCAAATGGCAATGGAGGGGTGAGCAACGGGCTGGTGGAACCCTACTCACTCCATCTATTTCGGATTAAAGTGACCTAAAGTTAACGTGGGACTTACTGAAGATTTGGAAAACAAGTCTAGGCTATGGCTGAAAGTAATAAATGCTCACAAGGTTTACCGCCCCCGGGGTTTTGGTGAAGTCAAGGATCGGATGGGGTTCGGACTGACTTCACCGAGTAAGTGCCATAAGAGCACGAGGTATACGGCCGTGCGTACGTGCACCTGTGATGTGGTGTTTATTTACTATATTGCTTATTTTGCTAACAAGTGCAGGGAAGGAGCTTTGCCGCCCCGGTTTGGGGGTGGAATCGTTATAATTTGGTCTGCTTTAGCTGACGGTTATTCTTGTTTGCCACGGTTGTGGTGAATTGTGCTTGCAGGTGCTGCGGAGCCGAGCGGTAAATAGCGGGCTAAAGCCCAAGTTACTGAGTCGGCCCTCGAAGGCCTAATTTTTGAGTGTTTTCTTGTATTCTCATGTGTGACCGGCCTGCGTGCTGAGGTTTGGAAGACACTTATATTTGAGCAAACTATTGTAAGGCCATTTGGCCAGTACTCGTGTATTGTACATTCCTGTTGGTTTGAGTAGTGGACATTCATGCTTATGTTGGGTTCTTTTCTTTGTAACTTAATAATTTACTTACGCTATATGCTCTGTGTAGGACATTGTGTTTGGTTGATTGGTTTCAATGAGTAACCCACCGGTCTGTCCGTGGTATATGGCGTCGGGCCCCGGCCAGACCTACTGCTATATACTATGTGATGGATAGGTGTTTTACATGTACCTACTCCTCCTGGTGCTGATGTGGTTGGCTGTCGTTGGGTCTTTGTCATCAAGTACCTTATTGATGGTACTTTTGATCGTTACAAAGCCCGTCTAGTGGCCAAAGGATTTACGCAGACTTATGATGTGGATTTCTTTGATACGTTCTCTCCTATTTCTCGGATTACTACGATCCGCGTTCTCTTCTCCGTGGCTGTGAACAGAGATTGGGAAATGTCTTAGTTAGATGTCAAGAATGTCTTTCTTTATAGAGATTTGAACGAGACAGTCTATATGGAGCAACCTCCTGGGTATGTTACTCAGGGGGAGTCTCATGTGTGTAAGTTGAAGAAAGCCATCTATGGTCTGAAACAGAGTCCAAGAGCCTGGTTTGAAAAGTTTAATGAGGTTATTTCCGTTGTTGGATTTGTTCGGAGCACTGCAAATCACTCTTTTTTTATTCAGAAAACTTCGTCTGGGCTGGTTATTCTTGTAGTGTATATGGCTGATATACTTCGTACTGGAGATGATAGGAAAGGTGTTGATATGACAAATAAGCATCTGCTCCGACATTTTGTTACCAAGGATATGGGGTCTCCTAAGTACTTCCTGGGGATTGAGATATCTCGGAAAACTGGTTCTATCATTCTCTCACAGAGAAAGTATGCTCTGGATCTTTTACAAGAAACAGGTCTTCTTGGAACTAAACCTGCTCGGTCTCCTATGGTTGTTGGAGATGATAAATGCTGGAGTAAGTCTTCTCCTCTTCTTGAAGATGTCACGAGGTACATACGTCTTGTTGGTAAACTCATCTATCTGACAGTTACTAGACCAGACATCTGATATGCAGTTGGAAAAGTAAGTCAGTTTATGCAAGCCCCTAGAGAGTGTCATATGCAATCAACTCTGAAGATTCTCGAATATGTGAAAGGTGCACAAGGTAAAGGGCTCTTGTTCATGAAAAGAGGACATTTAAAAGTAGAGGCTTATTTTGACGCGAGCTACGCAGATGATAAGGGCGATAGGAAGTCAACATCAGGTTTCTGGACCTTTGTTGGAGGAAATCTAGTCAGTTGGAAGAGCAAGAAGCAGGTTGTGGTTGCCAGATCGAGTGCAGAAGCCAAATATAGAAGCATGGCTTTGACTGCTTATGAGCTAAAATGGCTCCGAACTCTCTTACTGGATTTGGGAGAGTTTTATGATCACCCCTACCGATGTTCTGTGACAATAAAGCAGCTATATACATTTCGAAGAATCCGGTCTTTCATGAGAGAATGAAGCTTATCGAGGTTGATTGTCATTTTATTACAAAAGAGATTTTGAAGAATCAGATATGCACTCCTTTCGTTACTTCTGATAAAGAGCTAGATGATTACTTCACGAAACCGGTTACTTCGTTCACAAAGGTTTGTGGCAAGCTGGGAATTGTTGACATATATGCTCCAGCTTGAGGGGAGTGTTGGAAATTAGTTTGGGCGGTTAGCCAAACTACCCGCTGCGGTCTGTCCAGCCAGTCTTCTAGCAGGTAGCCTTAGCGGACTATTTATGTTAGAACTCAGTTCGGCCGGTTAGCCGAACTCGCCACTGCGGCCTGTTCTGCCGGTCTTCTAGTGTAAGTCCTCAGCGGATTGTTTGGATGCTGTTTTAGTAGAAACCGCAGAGGCCTTGTTTAGTCATGAAGCTCTGGTCCAAGGCTTATCCTCTCAGCGTTCCGGTGGCAACCCGCAGTACGTAGTCTAGTGTCAAGCCGTAGTTTCAGCGTAATGGTTTACCACACTACGAGTTGTTCGCTATCCGTAGGTGCAGCTTAGCGGCTTGACATGTGGCCTTTCACTTGTGTCCTGAGGTTGTAAGGTTATGGCTTGTATAGTGAGTGGTTTGGGTACGTCAAATAGCTCAGTCCGCCCAACATGTATTTAGTCCCACATTGTGTATTGTACTCTCTCATCTCCCTCGTTTTCTATAAATAAGGGGGCACACCTATGTATTACATACTTTTTTGGAGCAATAAAATTTGTGGTTATTAACCTCTTGTTGGAATTTCTTCTCATTTTTTCACTACGTGAAACTAAAGAAAAGTGGACTTTACATGTGATTCCCCTTATGGGCACACCATTGCTTCCTCTTCTTAGTTTATCCCCAAATTAAACTCATGCGGGGGTGACCCAGGATTAGTGGATTGCTACTTTTTAGATCGAGGTCTCCTCTGATACCACTTGTAAGACCCCCTTATTTTTCTTTTTTATACCACGAGGTCTTAGGCCCAGAATCGTCGCTTTGTGGTGACACCATAACGCTAGGGAAGGTAATCACTACAAAACGTCGATCCTGTCGGCCATATCGATCACAGAATAGTAGTAAAAGTATGAAATTATAAATCTAACACATTTCCACAATAATCACATATATAGTAACAATTCTCCACGAAGGGGGACTCCAGAGCAATAATAATAAAAGTACAGGAAAGTGGACTCATGCCTGATACATCAAAGTACTCACTACAAGTCACTCATCGCAGAAGCAAATTTATAACAACTACTAGCGAACGGGACTCACTGTCCCAGCTGTCTGAACTTCGATATTAGACTGTCCCGTCTCCAAGCATGCCGACCTTCGGGACTGCACCTCATAGCTGGGCTCCACGATCCCCTAAAATGATTTGGTCTGAAAACCATTAGTCTAAAAGACTAAGTCCTATCATCCCCCACCCCTCCCTTATGGATCCTAGGCACCGAGCGAGGAGAAGGAAAGGAAAGGAAATGAAGTTGGAGAATAATAATGGTTGCAGGTGGCGGCGGAACTAATCTAGTAGTTCTATGAAAACATGTAGCAGTAACAAAAGTATGTAAGACAAATTATGAAATCTGTAACCTTAACTTATATGAATGTCCACACAAACACATAAGCTAAGGGGTCTTCTACAAGGCTCCTATTGTATAAAAATCCCTATACCAATTTATAAGATGGGGTGTCGGTTTTAAAGCAAGCAATATATATATCCATAGATTAATAACCTTAGCTTATAAGCACATTCACGGAAGCTTATAAACTAAGGGGTCGTTTTGTAGGGCCTATTGTATAAAGAGTCTCATACCAATTTATACAATAGGTGTCAAGGGTAATATGCAATGGTTATGCTATGTCTTGCAAGTATGCCATGGTATGATCATGCAAGTGCAACACACCCACCTGACTCTGTGCACTCAGACCTTTAGTTCCACCTTTCTGGAGCCTAACCTCACAGGATACCTCCGTAGTGGCAAACGGAAGCGGTGGGTGTGGCCTCGCCAACCTCTAAACCGGTAATTGCACTACCAGTAAGACCTATCGTACACCTCGACGCTGGTGTACTAAGCGGAGCTCCTGCGTACTCTTTATCGGCTAGTCCACCAGACTTATTTTGGCGAAGTGTTAAACCACACATGCCAATTCAACGTATTGGCGTCGGTGCATCGACCCTCCAACACTGAAGACCCACCACCTTAGAAATTATGAACATTCAAACTTGATGTATCAACCACCGAGCCAAAACTCCCACGACTAACACGTCCACCACAACCAACAATCGAGCAAAAGATCTCCGGACTATCCCGTCCATCACAATTATCTGTCAAGCCATCGGCTCGCCGGGCTAACCTACCCATCACCAATACCACTGAGCCTACCGCCCGTGTGACCCAACCTAACTTCCCGAGACATAGGGGTTTATTAAACTGAAGCCCTAGTTATACTAGTTACTCTTAAACATTGATTATTCTTACAACTTACGTAAACCTTGGACTGCCCAAGACATTCTCCGTGAAGGGCTCTCGAGGGCACTAGGAACTACGATGGGCTGAAGCCCAAAGCTCCCTTTCACAATGCACTTATTGTTATTGGTTAATACCCGATTCCCGATCCCTTTAATATTACACTGGATCTAACCTTAGTGTGTTTGACCATCTCTCTCTCTCTCTCCACAGGAAAGACGATCTTTTATCGATCACGAGCACCACCTAATCCTAGTCAACACATCATTTTCCTCATCACAACTAGCAATGAAGAACTCAATCTCATTTTACCCAAACCAGCTAACTATTAACCCCAACCCATATGCCCAATTCAAACGCTATCACATTTTCTGCAGTTTTACTATATGTAGACAAACCTATACTATATGTTGTTCATGATAGGAGGTACTCCAAATTTTCATTCACAAGCCTTTAGATATTTAATGGGGTCTATCATGACATGATTAGCCTATCTCCAGAAACTTATAATTTTCCTAATTAATTTGGTATTTAACTAATTTTCCCAAAAGTTAGGCCATGGGTAATTTTAACATGAAGTACAATATTTTCTCAAATAATGGCCACCCAAAGATTATGAACAATAGATAACAAGGGAATAACAGTAAATACCAAATTTCATGATTTTCCATAAATGATTTGGCCTCTAATTAATTAGTCCGATAATAAGCCATTAATTATGGGTAAAGAAGAAAGTACTAATGTTAATCATCACAAAATTGTAGAAAAATTACTGAATCTCAAGAATGATCAGAAAGGGTCTCTGACCAAAAATCACATTTTATCAAGCTTAATAAGTATCAAAATAAATTCAATTACTTTTACTTAAAAAACAGCACCTTGTGAACCAACCCCTACAGATAGACTTCCAAATATTACATAAAAATTCACAAAGCTTTAAAATGTCAATAAAGGTCTCCTTACGAAATTTCATAAGCTTCCATTGAGTGGTTTGTTCATAAGAAATTTCTAAGTAGAAGGTGCAACTTGATGGGTTGTGAATGAAGTAACCCATTTAATTTTCTAAAATTCATATTAAAAATCTCTAGGGCTTGATATACTCTTAAAACATAGCTTGACCAAATATCATCCAAACCCAAGGTTAGGAAGTCACATAATAAAATTCTTCAACACAACTCATGATAGTGCGCGTTTCAAAAGAACCCACTTGTAAACTCATCCAAACATTAAGTAGTATATTTCGGTTGTTAATATGATTAAGAAAAATACGTCTACAAAAATGTCATGCAGTTCCAAAGTCATATGAGCCACCAGACATTCCCTAACGTGTATGGACCCAAAAACTTACCCAGTGGTTTAAGTGGTGTGCATGTGTACAAATCCCACCATATCTCTCCCTAGGGCTTTTCACCACCTTAGGATCACATGGACTGAACACCAAGTCCATAAAAGGGCATATCACCACATGCCCTTCTCAAATCCCCAAAGTCCAACCCTTGGTTTTGAACTTGGGTCCTAGGGCAAATCTACCCCAATATACCCCCAATTCCATATGAGTGTGTCTAGTATCATATCTAACCAGTGACACCAATTTCATCCTCTATTGAGGTTATTTGACCACTTAAACTCACAAGGAACATTTTGACCTAAATACACCCCTTTTGGCCAAGCTAGGGTTTACAAAAATCCAACACAAATCATCCCCAAATGAGATAAAATTTTATACAGAGCCTCATAATGACCCCAAGGACCACTCATAAAAATTTGGGAGGGTTTGGAGGTCATTAGGTCTCCTAAATAAATTATCCTAGGATTATTAAATAATTTCAAAAACTATAGAAAACGTATCTACAATAATTCCCAGTTTTGGACATAACCTAGGTATAGAGGAGATTGACTCCCTGACCAAATTTAAGATCATTTTGACATGGGGTGAAGTGAGAGCATGCATTTAAGTCTCTGACTAGACCAAGGTATAGATCCCACCAAATTGTGTACTGAGGTCTAACCTGAACTCCAAATTGACTCAAAAAAATTTTAAAATAAACTAGACATCCAGACCTACAAACTTTATGTTGACCACTTTCTATGTACAAGCCTCTAAGTATTTTTTAAAAAAAAATAACTGTAAATTATCTGACAGAAATCATATGAAATGAAATATTTAACCTAGGATTAAAAATTAAAGCGGCACGAATCTTAGCGCAAAAAGGACGGCATCTGGTCTTCTTCTCAAGTGCGCCAATGGCCAGGATTCACTCTTCCTGGAGCTGTTTTCAAGCGATACCGCCGGTAACCCAGCCACCTCCCCGGCCGTCCACTGCCACCACCACCTCCGTCGAGGTGGTGGCTATCGCCATGCAGCGCCACAGCCGCCAGAGGGGCCGTTTCCGGCGATCCCGACAAGTTGATTTTTCAAAAAAACCAAGGAAATTTCCTCCCCCGATCGGGCTCAATTGAGC
The DNA here is from genome assembly GCA_039513925.1 of Platanthera zijinensis. Classification (NCBI taxonomy): domain Eukaryota; kingdom Viridiplantae; phylum Streptophyta; class Magnoliopsida; order Asparagales; family Orchidaceae; genus Platanthera; species Platanthera zijinensis. Next base: position 124,726,371 of record CM077086.1, on the reverse strand, counting down.
CTGATGCTTATCCCTATTAATTCCTATGATCTACCCACGGAAAAAGGAGCAAGGGAGGACTGGAGTTGCGGCCTGAGAGCGGGTGATGTGCCTCCTTGCCATTTCTGTCCATCAAGCTTTGGCTCCTCTTCAACTTCTACACCAACAAAAAGGGAATTGAGATGTAATCGGGGGAAAAACCTGCTCTGATCCTGTTGAAGGATCTTAAAGAAGGGATTGGGGAGAGGAGGCTTGTAACTCCCCAATTCGTCAAAGCACAATTATTGTTCATTAAACCTAATTTTCGGTTTCAGCCAAATTGAGTTGTCTGAGCCAACCCACTGGCCGACCACCTCCTGGAAACTCTTCCCTTGCCTCCAAGGAGTAAAAGCCCCATCAAAATGAGGGGTTATGAAACCTCCATGGCCATGATGGCCATTAAGCCCCCATTTTCTCTCTCCTCCAAAGTGGGGTAACCTCATCACTCTCTCTCCTAGTCATCACTCTTTGAATTAGTTGGGCCCAAAATGTGTCTCTCCACTCCTTAGACTAATGGGCCACACCACTTGGGCTTAGCCCACTTGAATTGGACTAGGCTAACCTAAGTTGACCACTTTGACCCATGAGGTTACTTGGTCAACATGACCATTTGGGTTGACCCCTAGGGGTCCTTGGTGACCCCTTGGATTCCCCCTAAGGTATAGAAAGGGTTGTGTAGGGTTGACTTGGAACCTTGGAGGTCACTTGACCCTTAGTAAGGGCACTTTGACCACTTTGGGGATAGAGTTGACTTAGGTCAACTTAGCCTCTTTGGTTGACCCCAATGAGTCCTTGGAGACCCATTGACCTCACTTTAGGGTTAGGAGGGCATGTGTGGGGTCCACTTGACTAAGGAAGGGTCAACTGACCCTAAGTAGGCCAATTTGACCCATTTAGGGTTATGGTGGACTTAGGCCAACTTGTCCACTTTGACTGCAATTAATGGGTACTTAGTAACCCTATGGACCACCCAAGGGGTTAGGGATATTGTGGTGGGGTCATGGAGTCAAGTTGAAGCCCTAAGGTCATCCTAACTAGTGTTTAGAATTTTACTATTTGCAGACAATAGTGGCCTTCACCTTCCTACCAAAGTTCACCTAGTCCACTTGGACTTTCTAGGGTTTTGTCATGACCTAGTCATGACAAAACCACACTTAGGGGTCTAGCTGGAAATGGGATGTTACAGCTTCCTTCTTCTCAATTTTCGTCGAACACACCACCTTCTCTTTTCTCCGTTCGTCGAGTTCTCTCTCCTCCTCTGATTTCGTCGAGCCCTCTCTCCTTCTTTCGTCGAGATTTCCCCACTGCTAGAGACAAGTCCGGTTTTTCCACAAAAGCCTTCCAGATTTCGTACCGAGGCAATCATCATTATCCTCCAGATTTTGTACCGAGGTCAACCTCCATGCATGATAATATCGTGGGCATGTCTGCTCTTTGAAGAATCTATAAATAGAGCCCCGCCCCTTGTGTTTAAAAAAGAGAACTTTCGTGAGGGGAAGTGCTGCCATTTTCAGTTCTTCCTTAGTGTTCTTCCTCTCTCCTTTTCACATTTCAGTTTTTCTTAATTTTAGTTTCAGTATTACTGCTTCTGTAATAGTTCTTGAAATTTCTTTAGTAGTTTACTTTTAGTGCTAGCTTAGTTTTTCATTCCCTACAAGTGTAATAGTTTTTATATTTCAAGTTGTAAGCTCTCTGTTTGAATTAATATAAAGTCTGTTTACTTTAACTTGTCTCTATTTTGTTTCCATGCACTCCTACTCATCTCTCTTCCTCAACTTCACCATGAGTAACTAATCCTACTTGTACTCGATCTTCATGATCCGAGGTTCGAGTTGATTATGTTATGATGCTCTAGTTAACTTTTCCCTTGTAAGGTTTAGACCTTGATTTACTCTTGACTAATTATGATTGGAGATATATCATCGACATATATTTTCCATCTTTGTTTCCACTCTTAGCTAGCCAAGAGGCTCATAGTTTGGAATGAACACTCAAGAGTAAAGAGAGTTGCACGCACCCCTCGAGAGAGGCAGACGTTAAATCTCCCAGATTTGAGTGAAATCCAATAGCGTGGATCACAGCGTAAAGCGAGCTTTAGGCCTCCGTTTTGGATGAGAGTTCGGTCGGACTATCCTAAACTAAGGTGGGCACGTCTTCGAGAGAAGCGTGTTCGTGCTTTAGGAACATCCACGGTCAAGGTCCTTTGTATTACTAAGTTAGAGTTTATTATAGCATTTTTGATCAACTTAGGCAGAGGTGATTCTCGACCGAGTGCTTTTCTTTATCATTGATTAACCCCTCTTTTTAATCGCTAGTTGTGGTCTCTCTGATTAAGTGCAAGTGCTTTTATTTATGCAATTAGTCTCTTCTTTTAAATTATCTAACAACCCTAAAAGTTTCTTCCATGAGATAATATTATTCGTGTGACTAAGATTACTCAATGATTCCCCTATTTAAATACGACACTTGTGTCCCCTAGCTACAGTTCGATAGGTATACTTGCCTTATCTGTATTGCTAGTTCGGCTCTTTTTGTCTTCACGATTAGAATCACCACCAACACACTACGAGGCTTGTCATAAGGTGAAGATGGAGTGCAAGATCCCTAGAGTATTATTGCAGTTATTTCCCATCCATGAGTGGAAGTTCGGGGATATTTCCATGGACTTTGTTAACAGCCTTCTGATGCGTTGTAACGCCCCTTATTTTTTTCGGTGTTTATTTTAATTCCCGTAGTGACGTAATATTGAAGTCAGGGCATTATAATAACGCGTGGTTAACGGGTGTCATTTGTTGGCGTATGTATTTGCTCAGTGGGTTTTCCTGCATGGTTGGTTTTGTTTTTGTTGTGCACCTTCCATCGCGAGTTAGGTCTGTTTTGGTGACTCGGGGGAGCTTTTTATAAAGATGTGGTCGCGTTTTATCTTCGGGTGGTGTTTTACCCGGGTTTGGTTTGTCGGATTTTGATTTCGACTTCGATGTTAGGTTCGTAATGTCAGAATTTAGCTACAGTGCGAATGTCATAAGATTCCGAGACGATTTGGATTTCGGGCCGTTTTTGGATTGTTTATTGTTGATTGTATCATAATATAATATTAAAAATTAAAATTATTTATTTATGCATATATATAGCTGATTATTAGGGTCACGTCAAGAAAACACTATTCATCATATTCCCAACCCGAGCGGCGACGGTTTAATGGGCGGAAGAGAAACGGCGGGTGTCGCATGCGTTTCGGCCGGCGATAGGGAGATATCTGGTGGTCGGTTTTTTCGCCGGAGTAGAGTTTTAGAAAGCTCTCGCCGAGATCTACACGATTGTGTTAAGCTTTTCTCGATTCCTCATTTTTTTGTTTTTAGGGTTAGTGATTTGACCTCCTTATTCATCCAAAAGTTTCAGGAAACTTTGCTAAGGTCACTTGGCAGTCGATCCTCGTCGCGGTGCGAGCGTGAGGCATTTTTCCAGAGTTTCAAGGCATGTGGATTTTTCCCTGCTTGCATGCCCATTTCTAGTTTTATTTCCCTTCCTTTCCTACTCCCTTAGTGAGTAGGATTAGCGTACATTGAACTGCGAAGGAACACCGAGGGCAGGGCAAGTTTTCGGTTAAGGAATGGAGAATAGTTTTAGGGGTTTTAGTAGAATTCAACATATATCGGAGGGTAGAGTTCGACGACTTTAGGTTAGAAATTCTCCGAGTAACGTAGCCGAGTTCATCGACTTTAGATAGGTAGGATTCGTCGAGTATCGACGGTAGAATTTGCCGGCTATGGAGGGATTTAGTCTAAGGATAATTCGGCGAGTATTAATGCACTTCATCGAGTATCATCATGTTCGTTGTAGTATGGCCTAGTTTAGGAAGCGTTGAGTGACCAGGCGGCTAATTAATATTTGTCGAGTTTACACGCCGAATGGGGTACGAATTATCGAGTATCATTAGACTTCGTCGAGTATTGCAAGTCTTATTCTCCGTGTATCGAAAGTCCTATTCTCCGAGTATTGTAGAAATTCATCGAGTATCCATGTAGTTCGTCGGGTATACTTACCGAATTTGGTCATGACTTAGTATATTTTACCGTTTCGAGTAGAATTCGTCGTGTATTGTCCTTAGAGAGATTTTAGGGCTTGTTTAGGTATTTATTGGGGTTTAGGCTTGGTTTTGGTTCGGGGTGTTTGGGTATGATGTTTTCTTCGGATATTTGTCGGTTTGTGAATCCTTACGCTTGGTGGTTTGTTTGGTCTCTGTTTTGTGGATTGTTGGGTTGTTGTGCCAGGTGGCCACCATTACAGTGCCTTTTGTGAGACATTTGGGTCTGAAATCCTGGTATTGGATGTTATGGTCACCGACTCCGGCCCGGTTGTTTTTACAAAGTGTTAATGATTCACGTTTTTGAGATATTTTGCGCTCAGTTTGCTTCTTATAGATCAGTTTATGCTATTTCATGATTATCCAAGCAGATTTTGTCGAAGCATGGCTTTGTTCCGCACTTGGTGCAAATTTCTTTTAACTCCATTATTGCAAACTTTTCACTTTACTTATTGTTATTTAGCTAATCAGCTATGGTTGCAGCTTTTCTTATAGTTAGGTTTAGTAAAACCTTTCTTGCCTTTTTCTACTTATTACCTGCTTATTTCCATTGTAACTTGTATTTTTTTGCTGAGGTGTTCTTCCTTTGAATTCCTCATGAAAGAGAGGGGATAGATCAAATCAACTCTAGAGGGGGGGTGAATAGAGTATTAAAAACTTTTAATTAATTTTTATAGCGGAATTAAAATAGGTGTTACTTATAAGTATAAGAGGATTAAAAACAAGAGCAAACACAGCATAGCAGGAATAAAGAAAGATGAGCAATCAGACGACACAAGAAAATTATAGTGGTTCCCCAAATCTGGGTACATCCACTCTTCTACCACATTGGTAGGAATCCACTTAGGTTTTTTATCAGGTGCTCTATCACCACAAGATCTGCTTCAGGAAGATCTAGAAACCCTTCAGGCTTTTGATTAGGTGCCTAAAACCAATAGGTTTTTGATCAGGTGCCCTATAACCAAAGAGTTCACTTTTGAAGGGAGTAATAACCCTGTACAAGAGAGGTTAAAAAAATAGATGGCAGTCTTCTCTTTCTCAAATCAAATGAGAAGACTATGTGGATTTGATGTTGTCAAAGCTCCCCCAGAGATATTGAGTAGATTCAGGAAGATGGAAGCTTTGTCCAGGGTATAGGTCTTCAATAGACTGGTGTTCTTATTCATCAGAATCTGTATAATGATGTTGATTTTCTTTTTTTGTAGATTCCTGAAGATAGAACTGAATAAGAAGACTAAAGATGAAAATTAGTTGTTCTTCTTCTGTTTTCTAAGAGCAAAGTGGAGAGTTCTGAGTGCTATTGCAGACAAATGCTTGTGTTTTCTGAGAGACTCTTGATTCTGAAAATCTGCTTGTCTTTCTATTAACCAGTCTGAATATGTCTTTTTTGAGATTCAAAAACATTCCTTAAATTACTGCAGAAAATGAGGAGAGAAAACAAATTCTGGCAATTAATTTTCTCCCCAACTGTCTTGGAAAAAAAGTCAGAATAATAACTCTGTGAAATACCATAGTTAATGCTGTGAAGAAATAACTATATGCCTTGAGAATGTCAGCATTAACTACTAGAGATTATTTGACATAAATAGAATCAATGAATTAGGAAATAAATCTTCAAGACAGCTGCTGAAAATAAACGGAATCAGACACAAAGAATGATCATCGATCTGGGCTGGAAGATCGTCTAGCTGAGATCAACTATCTGCGATCTGAGATTTCTTAGAACAAGAGAAAACGTCGAACTGAGCTCGTAGATCGTCGAGCTCAGTTCAGATATTAATCTCTAAGATCGTCGATTGGAGATCGACGATCGTCGAGCTCAGTTCAATGAAAGTCGAACTGATATGAAAACCACAGATTTCTTCTGAGTCTAAGTTCTAAGAGAGAAATCCAAAGCTGGTTCTGAGAATTCTGGTCTGTAGAGACTAACTTAGACCTAGACCTTGACCATGGCTATACATATGGGTCAACATCCTAAGAGTGGACCTAGCCCAAATCAATTAAGGGTTCCAACAATCTCTCCCTATTTGGGTTAGGTCACTCAAAAAAGAAACTAAAAATACAAGGACATACATATCTGATAAAATTTAAATTATCAACAGATATAATATAGCAATGTACTGCAAATTTAGTTCAGATAAAATAGTAAAACAGTAAAGCAATAAAATAATAACAGTTCAGAGAAAAACTTAAGAATTAGCAGGAGAAGGAGCAGAAGAAGTTTTGGTAAAAGCAATCTTCCTGGTTGGGTCTTCTGCTTCCTTCTTTGACATCTATAAATCGTGCTCACCAAGGGTTTTCTGAGAGGTGGCTCTGGGTACAACTGCTTCTGGATGAAGTGACATATATTCAGCAATATTGAATACTTTCTTACTTACTTGCATCCTTTCTAGTTCATTCTCTCTGTAGGAGGACATTGTAGTAAACTGTGAGTGATCTTGTCCTTCTTTTCTGGATTTGTTAATTTGAGACAATCCAATTAACTCATTGAGTCTTGCAATCCTGAAATTAGGATCAAGTTCTGGATCAGCAGGAGGAGAGGAAGGTTTCTCTAGATCAGCATCCTGTGATGACTTCTGAGATAAGCTTCTGAATTGGGTAGATTGAGCTTGAAAGTTTGTTGCTACAAGATTTTGTTGTTGTTTACTGGAATAAAGAGAACTTGGAGGAGGAGCTTGACTGAATTTGCCTTTGGACTTAGAAGATTGAGAAGAGGAATGACTTTGAGAACCAGAGGGAGCTTGCTTCTGATGCTGAGAAGGAGTTGACTTTGAAGACTTAGAGATATTTGAACTTTGAGTTACATTGCCTGAAGCTCCTACAGTAGCAAGAGGAGGACCTCTCCTGAACTTTTGAGGAGGAGGAGAGTACCTTATTCTCTTCTTCCTAGCCTTTTGCTCATTCTTAGACAACCACATCCACTGTGGCATTCCTTGATAAGGAGTAATCTTCTGGGTAGTGTAGTATGGAGTGTCATTAAGAGGATTTGGCTTTGGAATTGCCTTAGGAGGAGCTTTTCTTTTCTTAAACACTTTCTTCTTGCTGTTATCAGAATCTGAATTATCATCTTGATCATCATCAGATGAGCCTTGGGGATTATCATATAGTGCATCAATCTCTCTGATCACTTCCTTTGGAACTTCCTTATCAGCTGGAGGAAGGATAACTTCAGTAGGAACTGCTTCAATTTCCATAGCAATATCTTGAGCAATGAGATCATCATGACTTGGAATGGGACTATCATCCAAAAAATAGGATGGCCCAGGAGATCTTGACATCTGATCATCAGACTGTTCTATTAGAGGAACTATAAAACTTTCTTTAGTTGTCTGACAAATTCAGGACTTAGAGAGGGAGTACAGCACACAATAGACAAAGAATATGGCTTAAAATTTGGAAGACAATCTAGAAAGAGTGTGTAGAATAAACTCAACAACTCAAAGATATCCACTGTGGAATTGATGCAACAATCACCAATAGTCAAAACTTCGGGAAGAACGGTTTCTTCTGTATCAGTATCAATATCATTGATTTTTGTATCTAAAGCCATCTGATCATCTGAGGAAACATTTTCCTGTATATCTGCTGAAACTGCTGCTGCTGGAGAAACCATAAGAGCTTCTTCATTGGATATCTCCCCCTGCCTGGCTGTAGAGGCATCTGTAGCTAGGCCCCCAAAAGAAGGGACAGAGGAAAGGGCAGCAACTCTATGGGTAAGAGTGTTGATGGAGGCAGTTAGAGGAGCTATAGCTTGTGCTATAAGATGCTCTAAGGAGGGAGAAATTAATTGCTGAAGATCTTTAGCTATATCTGAGAAATTGAGGTAAAGGGGTTCAGGCTCAGAGGAGGTTTAAGGAGTTTGATGACCACAATTTGAGCAAATTGAGAATGCAGAAGGGAAATCTGTATGAGTGAATTCAGGAAAAGAAGAGGATGTATGTCACAACCCGCATTTTCTCCGAATTTAGGAATTATCAGAGTATGAGAAAACACGCATCATGATGCCACGTCAAGCAGGGGATAACTGATGACGCTCAGGCAAAATCATCTACTTTACTTTACGAAAGAAATTCATGAGTTTAATGATTAAAAAATCAGTTATATTTTAGAGGCCGTATCCCTCGGCTCGGTGGATCACCTAGTCCACAGTTAAAAACTATACTTATGCGCTGCGAAAAAAATACTTTATTCAGGTTTGACATCCTAAGGAGTGCATAAGAGCCTCAAGAGGACCACTTATACTATACAAGACTCAACATTTAATTTATACTATATATATGAAAACGATCTTTATACGTTGTTTGGAAAATAGTGATTGAGTTTTATAAAACATGCTGATCATGAGCTATACTTATAATAATAATTGTAGTTTTAAAAAAATAACTAGCAACCTAGCATAAATCCTCCTCAGAGCAAGTAGACTATCTCCAGAAAATGGTAGTAGCAAAAGTAATATATCTAGTACAAAGGTAAAAACTATCAGTGGGCGCCAACCTGACACAAACCCACTGGCAAATATATATGTCTGTAACAAAAGTGCAGAAAACTACCTCACTAAACAAATCTAGAAGGATCTCCAAAGTCCAAGAAACCACCAGCAACAACACAGCAACTTAGCCACCAAACTGGCTACTGCTCAGAACTTGAGGCATTCAAAAGAAGAAAGAATACCTCAGCAAGCAAAATAAGGAAAACTGCACGAAAGTGTCTACCAGATGATAAATGAAAGAGGAAAAACACAGCAGCAAAAGTAACAACTGCCCCAAGGCAAGACAAAAAGAAATGCACTATGTGCGAGGAAACAGCATCAACCCTTCCCAGAAACTACCTCATGTAGAGTCTACTAAGCTACAAAGAGCCCAAAATGCTGCAATCTACCAAGGAAGAAACGTCTAACACCCTAAGCTGTGGGAGATGGTAGTAGAAAAATAAATAACGAGGATCCGGGTTATAGGCAAACTCAGTCCCCCAACCACCATTTCCAAGCCAACAAGCTCAAAAGTCTACATGTGAAAGCACTAGGGACCTTCCACCCCCTTGCCCAGCCCGTACCTGGAGCAAGATAAAAGAAAAAAGGTGGCCTTGGCTAAATTACGCAATACCTCCCCTCTTAAGAGCTCCAAACCACCACTACTAACCACGACCCACGATTCGGCCTTTAGGAAAGAAAAACATAGCCGACAAGGAACCTCAAAGAAAATCAAGGAATTCGCTCGGGGGCAAAAATCAAGGTAGGGGAAAAAAGTGTTGAAATGACTCAACACGGCTTGGTGTTGAGTGGGACCCACTAAACGCCTAACCAGAACTTGGCGTTGAGTGAGTTAGCCTCACTCAGCGCCAGAACAGCCTTGGCATTGAGATAGGTTCACTCACTCAATGCCCTCCAGAAGAACTACTCTCGCGTTGAGTGAGCTAGCCTCACTCAACGCAAAAACAGGCATGGCGTTGAGTGAGGTTCACTCACTCAACGCCTCCCGCAAGAATTCTCTAGCGTTGAGTGAGCTAACCTCACTCAACGCCAAAACGGCGATGGCGTTGAGTGAGGTACACTCACTCAACGCCCTGGTACTTAACCACAATCAGAGAAAGTGGCGTTGAGTGAGCTGGCCTCACTCAACGCCAAAGCAGCAATGGCGTTGAGTGAAGCTTACTCACTCAACGCCCTTACACTCAGCCGCAAAAGAAGACTGCGGCGTCTAGTGAGTCCACCTCACTCAATGCCAAAACAGTAATGGCGTTGAGTGAGGTTCACTCCCACAACGCCCTGGCACATAGCCACAACAAGGCAAATCTGTGGCGTTGAGTGAGCTGACCTCACTCAATGCCAAAACAGCAATGGCGTTGAGTGAGGTCGTCTCACTCAACGCTAGAAGTTCTGGCCGTGAAGAAGGGTTGTGGCGTTGAGTGAGTCTACCTCACTAAACGCCAAAGAAGAAATGGTGTTGAGTGAGGTTCACTCACTCAACGCCACGGGACTTGGCCGAAAACTTGCCTACGGCGTTGAGTGAGGTCACCTCACTCAACGCCAAAGCCGAAATGGCATTGAGTGAGGTCGACTCACTCAACGCCAAAGTACTTAGCCTCAGAAAAGGCTGTGGCGTTGAGTGAGCACACCTCACTCAACGCCAAAGTACTTGGCTGCACAGAAAGCTACGGCGTTGAGTGAGTCCACCTCACTCAACGCCAAAACCGAAATGGCGTTGAGTGAGGTCGACTCACTCAACAACAAAGTACTTAGCCTCCGAAAAGGCTGTGGCGTTGAGTGAGCACACCTCACTCAACGCCAAAGTACTTAGCTTCTCGGAAAAACCGCGGCGTTGAGTGAGCTTGCCTCACTCAACGCCAAAACGTAAATGGCGTTGAGTGAGGTCGACTCACTCAACGCCAAAGTACTTAGCCAAAATCTCAAATCGACTACAACTGGAGCGTTTAGTGTGTGCACCACACTCAACGCCAAACCCGCAAAGGCTTTGAGTGTGTACACCACACTCAATGCCGGAAAACTAGAGAGCCCAAATTGGTCTCTTTCCAAGATACACAGCAGGCACCCCCCTTCTACTCTCTCTCTCTCTCGGCTTCACCCGCAAGGCAACAACCGGACAAAAATCTGGAGTTTATGCTAGCGGCATAACGCTGGCGGATTGGGCACCAACAACACAAAGAAGGGGGGTTCATTAGGAGAAACTAAGCCCTAAAATTCAGCAAGATAAAAGAACAGCTTGGCCTCTACCCTAAAGCTAACCGGGATTTTTCAATTCAGCAAGAGAATAAAAAATGGCAAGGGCAAGAATACCACTTGCCTCGATTTCCGGCGAAGCTTGGACGACTTTCCCTCCTCTTCACTCGGCACTAGCAGCAGCAGCACCTAAAAGCACCTAACAAGCAACCCGTACTTTAATGGCGGAAATCCACAAGACCCGAAAATCCAAGTCTCCTAAACTCCACGAAAATCGAACCTCTTACCGTCAAAACGTAGATCTGAGTGAGAGCAAGCCAACGCCACTTTCGGAAACGAATTCCGTCCACGAAAGCTCCCGAAATCGCCGGCCGATGGCCTAGGGAAGTCCGCCGTTTCCGCCTCTATTTTCCGCGAACAGGAGCAGACGGTTTCGGTCTTGGGAAGGAGGAGAGAGTGGGCACCCCACTCCAAGTAAAGCTTTTATATAAGCTTAAACACGTCGGTTCAGCAATAATTGAAGCCTAGCCGCCGGTTCTCTTAATAAAAAAAAGGAAATTTTCTAATAGTCTTTACTAATGGCACACCCAAAATGACACGAAAATCGAACTACCTCGGAATTCGACGAAATTCGTACCGTAGCTAAATACCGACGCTACGAACACATCGGCAAAGTCGAAATTAACTTTCGTCGAACAGAACTCGAGTTATACCCACCTAAAGCCAAAACACAAGCATCCCCCAAGAGGCCACACCGGGTCACCCAAAATGACTCGGCTTGCTAGGGAGACCTTGCCCATATGCTACAAAATAGGCCACTCAGTTCTAAGGAGCTAAACCACACTCCACAAATGGCACAAGCCACGAAAACACGTCACTGAAACACCAAACGAGAATAAAATAGTCGCAGAAAAATCGAGGGCGTTATAGTCACTCCCCCTAAAAGAAAGTTTCGTCCCGAAACTTTACGTACAACACTTCTACTATTGAAGGAAAACGTAACAAACAGGAGTTACAAAAAGGGAAACATACCGATCAAATCAGGGAAACAGGTAAGGGTAAGCCTGCCTCATGGCCGACTCTAGCTCCCAAGTCGCGCTCTCAAAATCCTGATTCTTCCATAGAACTTTCACCATCGGAATGGACTTCTTTCGCAGCACCCGTTCCTGAGTATCCAAAATACGGACCAGCACTTCAACAAAAGAGAGGTTGGGCTCCAACTGGGGCACAATGTCCAAGACTTGCCCACTGCTGCGCACACACTTCCGCAATTGGCTTACATGGAAAACATTATGAACACCTGGGAAGTTTGCTGGCAAATCCAACCTGTAAGCTGACACGCCAATCCGCTCCATAATCTTAAACGGGCCCACATACCTTAGGTCCAATTTCCGATTCTTACAAAACCTCATTACACCCGCCATCGGGGAAACCTTTAGAAATACAAGGTCCCCTATAGAAAATTCCAAGGCAGACCTACGCCGATTGGCGTTCTTCTCGTACCTCTCCTGAGCTATACGAAGCTTCTCTCGAATAAGCTTCACTGCGACTTCCATTTCCTCAAGCGCATCAAGACTCAACAAAGGCCTCTCACCAGCCTCAGCCCAAAACAACGGAGTTCTGCAGCGCCTCCCATATAAGGCTTCGAACGGAGCCATCTGCAAGCTCTCCTGATACTTGTTGTTGTATGCAAATTCCATAAGTCGCATCCGCTCATCCCACGCTCCACCGTGGTCTAAAATGTAGCATCTTATCATATCCTCAACTATCTGGTTCACCCGCTCCGTCTGCCCATTGGTCTGTGGGTGGTAAGCAGTAGAATACCTCAGATCCGTACCCAAACCCTCCTGCAGACTCTGCCAAAAACGAGAAGTAAACCGGGAGTCTCGATCAGATGTGATGCTAACAGGCACACCGTGCAGTCGGATGACTTCATTCAAGTACAACTCCGCTATCTTCTTCATCGGGTAATAAATCTTATACGGCACGAAGTGAGCACACTTCGTCAGTCTATCCACTATAACCGAAACAGAATCAAATCCGCTCGGGGATTTCGGTAAGCCCGTGATGAAATCCATAGATATACTTTCCCACTTCCAAGTCGGGATCTCTAACGAAGTCAACTTGCCACTAGGCCTTCCATGATCGGCCTTCACACACTTGCAAGTGTGGCACTCAGCAACAAATCGGGCTATATCACCTTTCATGCCATACCACCAGGCAATTTGCTTTAAGTCACGATACATCTTCGTAGATCCTGGATGGTAGGCAACGCTAGATCCATGAGCCTCCCTGCAAATCATACCTCTAATGTCCCCAACAGCGGGGATGCAAAATCTATCGCGGTACTTTAAAGTACCTGCATCATCGATAGTAAAGTCTGGCAACTCCCCCTTCCCGGTCCTGGTGAATAAGTGCAGAAGATCCGGATCGTCCTTCTGGTGCAGTCTGGTCAAAGAAATCCAAGATGGCACTGCCACTGATAAACTACTCTGCAAGCCACAGCATCCCTTTGATATATCCATAAGGAGGAACTCCTCTACTAAACGATCGGCGGAAAGGTTAAAGATCTTTCTCGTCTTTCGGCTCAGGGCGTCGGCCATCACATTGGCCTTGCCTGAATGATACTGGATCTCTACATCATAATCGGCCACATACTCTTGCCACCGCCGCCAGCACAGATTCAACTCCTTCCGCGTGAACACGTACTTCAGGCTCTTATGGTCAGTGAAGATCTTGCACTGAGCCCCAAAAATTAGATGCCTCGACAACTTCAACGCATAGATTACCGCTGCAAACTCAAGGTCATGCGTAGGATAATTCTTTTCATGAGTCTTCAATTGCCTTGACCCATAGGCAATCACCTTTCCAACCTGCATTAATACGCATCCCAGACCTACATGCGAAGCATCCACGTATACATCATAATCCACACCCTCAGTAGGCAGGGTCAGAACGGGAGCAGTGCACAATCTCTTCTTTAACTCCAGAAAGGCTTCTTTGCACTTCTCGCTCCAAACAAAAGCCACATTATTCTGAGTCAGCTTGGTCAAAGGTGCAGCTAGGGAAGAGAAACTATCCACGAACCTCCTGTAGTAGCAAGCCAACCCTAGGAAGCTCCTGATTTTCTTAGGCGTATTCGGCCTACTCCAATCCATCACTGCTGCGATCTTTTCTGGGTCGACCGAGATCCCCTCCTCGTTCACCACGTGGCCTAGAAATGAAACCTGAGGCAACCAAAATTTGCACTTGCTCAGCTTGGCGAATAACTTGTGATTCCTCAACTCCGATAGAACCAAGCGCAGATGCTGCTCATGCTCCTCAGCGCTGCGAGAATAAACCAATACGTCATCGATGAAGACCACCACGAACTTGTCTAAGAAATCCTTGAACACCCGGTTAATCATATCCATAAAGGCTGATGGTGCATTGGTCAAACCAAACGACATCACCAAGAACTCAAAGTGTCCATACCTTGATCTAAACGCAGTCCGTGGAATATCTGCCTCACGGATCCTGAGCTGATGATAGCCAAAACGAATATCGATCTTGGAGAACACCGTGCTACTGCGCAACTGGTCAAATAAATCATCGATCCTCGACAAAGGGTACCTGTTCTTAATGGTGACTTTGTTCAACTCCCTATAGTCGATGCAAAGCCGCATCAACCCATCTTTCTTTTTCAAAAACAGCACAGGAGCACCCCAAGGCGACGAACTATGCCTAATAAATCCCTTTGCCAACAACTCATCCAACTGAACTCGCAACCCCTCTAACTCACGAGGGGCCATCCGACACGGCGCCTTAGCAATAGGACGCGTACCCGGCTCCAAATCAATCACAAACTCCATATCCCGCTCGGGTGGAAGACTAGGAAGATCATTCGGAAAAACATCGGCGTAATCACGAACAACTGGAATCTCCTCCAAGCGCGGTACACTAACAGCGGTCCCAACCACCGAGACCAAACAAGCAAAACAATCCGAAAGAAATAGTTTCTGAGCACATACTGCAGAGATGATAGGAGAATCCTGGCACAGATCAGCATACACGCTTCCAGGCTGACTGTCGTCCCTGATGAAGTCCAAGCGCTTCCTTTGCACTGAATGACTTCATCATACCTAGACAACCAGTCCATGCCCAGAATAACATCGAAGTCCTCCAGATCAATCATCTTCAGGTCTGCCTTCGCAAGGAAGTCCCCCAACAAAACAGGGCAATCTAACATGCCCAAATCTGACAACACAGATTCACTAGAGGGAAACTTGAAACGAAAGGTATCCCGAAATCGAACTAAAGTCTACCGATGTTGCTCTACAAAGGCTCTAGCCACGAACGAGTGGGTAGCGCCGGAGTCAAACAGAACACGCGCCCAGCGGTTCTTCACCTTAAATTTCCCTATAAGAGCAAATATAACTAAGGAACTACCACAGCAATACTGCAAACATCCTAGTAAAATAAGAACAAAAACCTTCAGGCTGGAAAGACAACTAACCTGAGATGACCTGAGTCGAAGCTTGAGCCTCCTAAGAAGAGATCACGTTCAGCTTTCCCTTTCCCTTGTCCACACGCTGAGGTGGAGGTAGTGCCTGTAGTGGAACTGCATGAAGAACAGGCTGGACATGAGGGCAACTAGACTTGATGTGTCCCTTCTGCCCACACTGAAAGCAGACTTTATCCTTGGACCAGCACTGGGCAGCATAATGCCCGGGTCGCTTGCAAACAGAACAGGAGACATCCCTCCTAGGACCACCCTGAATCGCATGAACCTGCTCCTTCTTCTGAGCTGCTGCCTTCTTGAAACATCTCTGAACAGGGTGGCCTGACCGGCCACAGAAGCTGCACACCACTTTGCTCTTCTTTCCCGGAGCAGCACCGGGTACCTGGGGTTTCTTCTCCTCCACAGACTTCCTTTTGTCCTTCCTCATTTACTGGCCTCTTCTCTTTGCGGTCTCAATAGCCTCCACCTTCAGAGCAGCCTCCACTACTCCTGCATAAGTTTCTGACCCATAAGCACTGGTCAACTGCTGCACCTCACTCCTCAAGCCACCGAGAAATCGCTTAACTCGATCAGCCTCAATGCTGACCAATCCAGGGGCAAAACGGCTCAACTTGCTAAACTCTATCTCATACTCACCCACTGTGAGTTGCCTTTGCTTCAGATGGAGGAAGTCGTTCATGAGGCGGTCACGCTCGACCGAGGGTAAGAACTTCCTCAACAACATCTCCTTGAACACTTCCCAAGAGCATCCAGCTACCAAGCTCTCCTTTTCTCTCAGCCACCAACTCTTAGCCAAACCTTTAAGCTGATAGGCGGCTATCATCACCCTCTGGTCATCTGCAATCCCGGAGTACGAGAACATCTCCTCCATGGAGATCAGCCAATCGTCTATGACCATAAAGTCTGCCTTCCCATCATAAGTTGGAGGGCTCAGCCTCTGAAACTGAAAGATGAAGGCCATCTCTATTGGCACCACCACTGGAGGTCTTAAGGGTGCAGGAGGTGGAGGGACAGCTAACCCCCCTGCAGGACCTTGCACTCCTTAAGTCTGACCTGCCACAACCGCCACGAGGGACTGAATCTGGGCCTGCATCTCCACCATCTGCCTGCTTATGGCATCTCTACCCTACCGCAGGCTCTCGATCACAGCGTCATTCTGAGCTCCGGATGACTCACCCTCAGATAGGGGAGTCGATCTAGTCGAAGGACGTCTCGCCATCCTAAAATCATAGCAACACTAGTTAGATCCTAATACAACGGCTAGAACCAACTACAAGTACAGACAATACATATATAGATATAAACTTAAAGCTGCTAAACTTGCTCTGGGAGTTTATCTTTTTACAAAAATTGATGTTATGCCCTAACCTAGGATTGTTAACCACCACACTAATTCATGTGCCTAGATCAGGAATGCATGACTTTATATTACTTTTGACTTGAAAGCTTATGTGTGCACATATGTCATCCTGCCAGTCTTTAGCTTGACATGTTGTGCTTATGCAATGTTATGCTATGCATGTTTGTGCTATACATTCTAAAAAAAGGCCCTAATGCATGTTATGAGCGACATACACATGAAAATGTTATGCATCCCACACTACATAACATTCTCATGCAACGAAAAAGAAAACGAGCTAGCCGTAGCCATGTGGTGAGGTTATGCATCCCATACTACATAACCCTCACATGTTTCCCCTATGGTGGATCCATATACGAACACATATTATGCATCCCATACTACATAATATGCCTCATATACTTCATGTTATGCTATGAGTGTAGTGTTCGTGCTTTTGCCAAGACGTGCTGATGACATATCGGTGTGTGATTGACATGATGCTGAACTACTAATACAATCAAAGGAAGGTTGCCTGACTGACTTGTCAAGCAACCTCCCTCTGATACCAACTGTCACAACCTGCATTTTCTCCGAATTTAGGAATTATCAGAGTATGAGAAAACACGAGTCATGATGCCACGTCAAGCAGGGGATAACTGCTGACGCTCAGGCAAAACCATCTACTTTACTTTACGAAAGAAATTCATGAGTTTAATGATTAGAAAATCAGTTATATTTTAGAGGTCGTATCCCTCAGCTCGGTGGATCACCTAGTTCACAGTTAAAAACTATACTTATGCGCTGCGGAAAAATACTTTATTCAGGTTTGACATCCTAAGGAGTGCAGAAGAGCCCCAAGAGGACCACTTATGCTATGCAAGACTCAACATTTAATTTATACTATATATAGGAAAATGATCTTTATACGTTGTTTGGAAAATAGTGATTGAGTTTTATAAAACATGCTGATCATGAGCTATACTTATAATAATAATTGTAGTTTTAAAAAAATAACTAGCAACCTAACATAAATGCTCCTCAGAGCAAGTAGACTATCTCATGAAAATGGTAGCAGTAAAAGTAATATATCTAGTATAAAAGTAAAAAACTACCAGTGGGCGCCAACAACCTGACACGAACACACTGGAAAATATGTTTGTCTGTAAGAAAAGTGCAGAAAACTACCTCACTAAACAAATTTAGAAGGATCTCCAAAGTCCAAGAAACCACCAGCAACACCACAGCAACTTAGCCACCAAACTGGCTACTGCTCAGAACCTGAGGCATTCAAAAGAAGAAAGAATACCTCAGCAAGAAAAACAAGGAAAACTGCACGAAAGTGTCTACCATATGATAAATGAAAGAGGAAAAACACAGCAGCAAAAGTCACAACTGCCCCAAGGCAAGACAAAAAGAAATGCACTAGGTGCGAGGAAACAGCATCAACCCTGCCCAGAAACTACCTCCTGCAGAGTCTACTAAGCTACCAAGAGCCCAAAATACTGCAATCTACCAAGAAAGAAACGTCTAACACCCTAAGCTGTGGGAGATGGTAGTAGAAAAATAAACAATGTGGATCCGGGTTGTAGGCAAACTCAGTCCCCCAACCACCATTTCCAAGCCAACAAGCTCAAGGGTCTACATGTGAAAGCACTAGGGACCTTCCACCCCCTTGCGCAGCCCGTACTTGGAGCAAGATAAAAAAAAAAGGTGGCCTTGGCTAAATTACACAATACCTCGCCTCTTAAGAGCTCCAAACCACCACTACTAACCACGACCCACGATTCGGCCTTTAGGAAAGAAAAACATAGCCGATAAGGAACCTCAAAGAAAATCAAGGAATTCGCTCGGGGGCAAAAATCAAGGTACGGGAAAAAATTGTTGAAATGACTCAACACGGCTTGGCGTTGAGTGGGACCCACTCAACGCCTAAGCAGACCTTGGCATTGAGTGAGTTAGCCTCACTCAGCGCCAGAACAGCCTTGGTTCACTCACTCAACGCCCTTCAGAAGAACTACTCTGGCGTTGAGTGAGCTAGCCTCACTCAATGCCAAAACAGGCATGGCGTTGAGTGAGGTTCACTCACTCAATGACTCCCGCAAGAATTCTCTAGCGTTGAGTGAGCTAACCTCACTCAACGCAAAAATAGTGATGGCGTTGAGTGAGGTACACTCACTCAACGCCCTGGTACTTAACCACAATCATAGAAAGTTGCATTGAGTGAGCTGGGCTCACTAAACGCCAAAATAGCAATGGCGTTGAGTGAAGCTCACTCACTCAACGCCCTTACACTCAGCCGCAAAAGAAGACTACGGCGTTGAGTGAGTCCACCTCACTAAACGCCAAAACAGCAATGGCGTTGAGTGAGGTTCACTCCCTCAACGCCCTGGCACATAGCCACAACAAGGAAAATCTGTGGCGTTGAGTGAGCTGACCTCACTCAACGCCAAAACAGCAATGGCGTTGAGTGAGGTCGTCTCACTCAACGCCAGAAGTTCTGGCTGCGAAGAAGGGTTGTGGCGTTGAGTGAGTCTACCTCACTCAATGCCAAAGCAGAAATGGCGTTGAGTGAGGTTCACTCACTTAACGCCACGGGACTTGGCCGCAAACTTGCCTACGACGTTGAGTGAGGTCACCTCACTCAACGCCAAAGCCGAAATGGCATTGAGTGAGGTCGACTCACTCAACGCCAAAGTACTTAGCCTCAAAAAAGGCTGTTGCGTTGAGTGAGCACACCTCACTCAACGCCAAAGTACTTGGCTGCACAGAAAGCTACGGCATTGAGTGAGTCCAACTCACTCAACGCCGAAACCGAAATGGCGTTGAGTGAGGTCGACTCACTCAACACCAAAGTACTTAGCCTCAGAAAAGGCTGTGGCGTTGAGTGAGCACACCTCACTAAACGCCAAAGTACTTAGCTTCTCGGAAAAACTGCGGTGTTGAGTGAGCTTGCCTCACTCAACGCCAAAACGGAACTGGCGTTGAGTGAGGTCGACTCACTCAATGCCAAAGTACTTAGCCTAAATCTCAAATCGACTACAGCTGCGGCGGTTAGTGTGTGCACCACACTCAACGCCAAAGCCGCAAAGGCTTTGAGTGTGTGCACCACACTCAACGCCGGAAAACCAGAGAGCCCAAATTGGTCTCTTTCCAAGATACACAGCAGGCACCCCCCTTCTACTCTCTCTCTCTCTCTCTCGGCTTCACCCGCAAGGCAACAACCAGACAGAAATCTGGAGTTTATGCTAGCGGCATAACGTCGGCGGATTGGGCACCAATAGCACAAAGAAGGGGGCTCATTAGGAGAAACTAAGCCCTAAAATTCAGCAAGATAAAAGAACAGCTTGGCTTCTACACTAGGGCTAACCGGGATTTTTCAATTCAGCAAGAGAATAAAAAATGGCAAGGGCAAGAATACCACTTGACTCGATTTCCGGCGAAGCTTGGACGACTTTCCCTCCTCTTCACTCGGCACTAGCAGCAGCAGCAGCACCTAAAAGCACCTAACAAGCAACCCGTACTTTAATGGCGGAAATCTACAAGACCCGAAAATCCAAGTCTCCTAAAACTCTACGAAAATCGAATCTCTTACCGTCAGAACCAATATTTGAGCGATAGCAAGCCAACGCCGCTTTCGGAAACGAATTCCGACGACGAAAGCTCCCGAAATCGCCGGCCGAAGGCTAGGGCAGTCCGTCGTTTCCGCCTCTGTTTTTCGCGAACAGGAGCAGACGGTTTCGGTCTTGGGAAGGAGGAGAGAGTGGGCCCGCCACTCCAAGTAAAGCTTTTATATAAGCTTTAACATGTCGGTTCAGCAATAACTGAAGCCTAGCCGCCGGTTCTCTTAATAAAAAAAAAGAAAATTTTCTAATAGTCTTTACTAATGGCACACCCAAAATGACACGAAAACCGAACTACCTCTAAGTTCGAAGAAATTCGCACCGTAGCTAAATACCCACGCTACGAACACATCGGCGAAGTCGAAATAAACTTTCGACGAACAGAACTCGAGTTATACCCACCTAAAGCCAAAACACAAGCATCCCCCAAGAGGCCACACCGGGTCACCCAAAACGACTCGGCTTGCTAGGGAAACCTTGCCCATAGGCTACAAAATAGGCCACTCAGTTCTAAGGAGCTAAACCACACTCCACAAATGGCACAAGCCACGAAAACGCGTCACCAAAACGCCAAACGAGAATAAAATAGTCGCAGAAAAATCGGGGGTGTTACAATGTATGAACAACAAAGGGAAGAGATGATGATGGAATATAATTTTGGATGGGCTCAGAGGAAATCTGAGAGGATAATGATGTAGAAATGATAGGAGAAGCAATGGGCTGAGGAGATTCATGATGAACTGCATGAGGAGATGTAGGATGATCTTCATGAGGAGCATAAGGATGATCTGCATGAGGAGAAGCAGGATGATCTGGGGAGTTGTGAATTTGGATAGGTAAAGCAGGAGGTGAAGGTGAAAGAACTGGAGAGGATTGGATTTCGGAGGCAGGGACTGAGGGGACTCAGGGTGAGACAGAGAGAGGAACATCTTCTGGGGTTGAAGAAGTAGCTGCATCAGCTCTAGTATCCTCAGAAGTACTGGAGGCTCTAGAAGGCCTGGGAATGGTCCTCTCCCACTTTCCAAAAAGTGAGGAGTCCAACCTCTTACTGTCATTTATGAATTGGGTCTGGGAGACCAGCAATTCAGGAGCTTTAGCCTTGAGAAATATTCAAAATATTCTCCCAAAACAAACCTCTTTCTTAGAGTTTTTCCTTCTAATCAACTAAGAGAAAAGACCTGTCGAGTTTATAAATTTCCTATTAACTAGGACAGACATCACAGAGAACTGCTGCTTGTTAATGTTGTCATGAGCTGTGTGCTTGCCTATCAGGACTTTACCAACTACATCTGCCAAGAATTTAAATTCTATAGAAAGATTTTTCTTAAGCAGTTTTGAAGGTCTTCCTTCTGGATGACTCATTCTTATCAGTATTGAACTGTACTCAGAGGTATCTAGTTCTAGAACATCTTCTCCATTTAATAAATCAAAAATCTCAAAAAGTATAGCTGGAGTTAGAATAACCTGAGTTCTAGAAATAGTTCCAACCATAGTCGATTCATCTAGACATGTTGAAGAGTAAACCCATTCTTTAATTTCAGTTGCTGGAAGCTTGATCCTGGTTGTCATTATCTTCTTCAGATTCTGTTCTTTGAAGAGATTCAATATATCCAAGAAGATTGGATTGAAGTGGTTGAAGGAATCCCTGTCAATGTCGAAACCTATGTCGAACTTCATCGCAGTAAGAACGGCCGCTGAAATCACCATAAGAGTCCTACGAAGAAAACAAAGATCAAGCGCAAGAGAACTAGGAAGGTGCGGGATAGAGCACGACGATAAACCTTAATATAGGTTTTTCTTTTGGAATACGAAAGGTCGGGCTCTGTCCTACGATAAGATAAGAAAACTTCGATCTTAGGTCGACGACGTATTTATAGAAAAATATTATCGTTGGCCTCAGAATGAAGAGGGAAAACAGATCTTCGATCTCAGGTCGACGATTTATTTTCTGAAGAGAAAAGTCTTCTAACTCTGGTCGACGATTTAAGCTTCACACAGAGTTGTCGTCGATCTCAGGTCGACGATAGAGTTCAAGATGAGTTCGCCGATCGTCGATCTCCGTTCGACGATTTGTGAACAGATCTTCAAATACAGATAGAAAATAAATTAATCCACTCCATTTATCATTCCAAGTTGATTTAAGAAGAATAGATATTTCTTTTCATCCAAAGGCTTGGTGAAGATATCTGCTCTTTGAAAATCAGTGGAGATAAAGTTAAGATTTATTTTCTTTTGTCTATACTATCTCTAATGAAATGATGTCTTATTTCTATATGCTTAGTTCTAGAATGATGAACTGGATTCTGAGCAATAGAAATTACACTAGTACTAACACAAAATATAATTGAATTATTTAGATTATATCCATAATCCAGCAATTGGTTTTGAATTCACATTATCTGTGAGCAGCAACTGCCAGCTGCAATATATTCAGCCTCTGCAGTTGAAGTGGATATTGATGTTTGCTTCTTACAAAACCAAGACACAAGCCTATCACCAAGAAACAGGCATGTTCCTGATGTGCTTTTTCTGTCTACTCTGCATCCAGCATAGTAAGCATCTTAGTATCCATTTAACTCAAACTCTGACTCTGTTGGATACCAAAGTCCTAGATTAGGGCAACCTTTTATATAACTCAAAATCCTTTTTAGCAAAATTAGATGAGATTCTTTAAGGTTCACTTGGAACCTAGCACAAAGACATGTAAAGAACATGATATCTAGTCTACTTGCTGTAAGGTATAATAGGGATCCAATAATAGCCCTATAAGTTTTCTGATCAATAGGTTTCCCCTTTTCATCAGAATCAACCACAACATTGGAAGCCATGGGAGTTTTCATTGTTGAGGCATCAGCCATCCCAAACTTATTTACTAATTCCTTAGCATACTTATACTGAGATAAGAATATGCCATCAGGTGATTGTTTCACTTAGAGACCAAGGAAGTAAGAGAGTTCACCCATGCTACTCATTTCAAACTTAGAATGCATCAGGTCAGAGAACCTTTTACATAGTTTGGAATCAGTAAAATCAAAAATAATATCATCTACATAAATTTGTACTAACAGGATTCTATCATAATGATGTCTAATAAATAAAGTTCTATCTACTATGCCTCTAGAAAACTTATGCTCTAAGAGAAAGCTAGCTAAGGTTTCATACCAAGCTCTTGGAGCTTGCTTTAGACAATAGAGAGCTTTATGCAATCTAAAAACATAGGAGGGAGGGGTTGAAGAGATAAAACCTGGAGGTTGTTCAACATAAACCACTTCCTTTAGTTCTCCATTGAGAAAGGCACTCTTTACATCCATTTGATATACCTTGAACTTCTTATGTGCAGCATAAGCAAGAAATATCCTGATTGCTTCTAGCCATACAACAGGAGCAAAGGTCTGATTATAATCAATTCCTGCCTCTTGCCTATAGCCGTGAGCTACAAGTCTTGCTTTGTTCCTTAGGATTGATCCGTGGGCATCAAGCTTATTCCTGAAAACCCACATAGTTCCAATGACTGGGTAGTCTTTGGGTCTTCAAACTAAGTCCCAAACTCTGCATCACTCAAATTGGTTGAGCTCCTCTTGCATTGCAATAATCCATTGTGGATCTTGCTCAACATCTTTAATAGATTGAGGCTAAATTTGAGATAAGAAGCAGGCATGCATCAAGTCTTGGTTGAGTTGATGTCTTGTCTGCACACTAGCTGTTATGTCTCCAATCACTTGAGATGTAGAGTGATCTCTATGTGTGACAAGTTCAGGTGATGGAGTTGATTCAGCAACAGCTTGGGGAAATAATTCCTCTTGTGGAATTGAGTTAGCTGTTGGAGGAAGTTCAGACACTTCCAAAGTTTCTTCTTCACTTTCTTCATCAACTTTTGAGGAGGAATGTGATGTAACCTTTTGAGTAAGGTTGAGATCATCTAATTTTTCACAAAGTTGGCATACCTGCAAAGAGTTACTGGTAGAAGCTTCCTTCTCCTTGTAAAACATATTAGATTCATCAAAAGTAATATGGATAGATTCTTCAATTTTCAAAGATGATTTATTGAAAACCCTATATGTCTTGCTGACTTGAGAATATCCTAGAAAAATTCCTATTGCAGCTTTGGCTTCAAACTTTCTAAGATAAGTTTTGTTGTTATTATGAATGTAACAGATGCAACCAAATATTCTAAAATAATCTATTTTAGGTTTCTTCCCTTTGAGTAGTTCATAGGGAGTCTTGCCCTTAAGTTTATGTATCAAACTTATGTTCAGGACATAGTTTGTTGTGCTTATAGCTTCTGCCTAATAGGATAGAGGCATGCGAGCATCTGCAAGTAATGTGTCTGCAGCTTCAATGAGTGTTCTATTTTTCCTTTATACTACCTCATTTTGTTGAGGAGTTCTTGGAGCAGAGAAACAGTGCCTGATATCTTCTCTCTCAAGAATTCTTGTACGGGAAGAGATTCAAACTCAATACCATGATCACTTCTGATCAAAACAACTGGAGTATAGTATCCAATCCTTATGAATTTCAAAAAGTCTGTAAGAACTTTAAAGTTATCAGACTTGTGTCTATAGAAGAAAACCTAAGTGAATCTAGAGAAGCCATCTACAATCACTAAAGTACAAAACTTCTCTCCTAAGCTTTGTACAGTAATTTGTCCAAAAAGAACCAAATGAAGCAAGTACAGAATCCTAGGTGAATCACTCTTATTTACTTATTTAAAACTATTTTTAGTTTGCTTGCCTAACTGACAAGCCCTGCAAAGGCTTTCCTTCTTGTAGGGGCAAGAGGGCAATCCTCTAACAAGGTTGTCTTTAGATAACCTAGAAATATTTCTAAGATTTACATGGTCTAGTCTTTTATGCCAAAGGGTGTTGTTATTGCTAACTTGATTAAATAAACAAATTTCTGAACTAGCAGAATTAAAGTTAACCAAATATATATTACCTTGTCTAAAACCAGATAAAACAATATTGTTATTTAAAGAGATATTGCATTTGGATTCAGTGAAGCATACCTGATAACCTGCATCACATAACTTACTTATGGATATCAGATTATGTTTTAGACCATTTATATAAGCTACTTTGCTGAATGTGACAGCTCTAATAGTAAAATTTCCATAGCCTTCTGTTTGACCAAAGCTTGAATTTCCAAGGATCACCTTTGGACCTAGCTTGAACTTGAAATTATTTAGGTTGTCTCTATTCCCTGTCATGTGCTTTGAGCACCCACTGTCCAAATACCACTTATCTTGTGTGGTAGGATAGGTCTTCTCCTGCAAGAGAACAAACTAAATATTCTGGACCCAGGTGACCTTGGGTCCTTGTCTCTTTTCATACTTGAAATTGGAAATAAAGGAACATACAGGTTGGCATTTATAACCTAAGGGATGAAATTTTCTAGGTGGGATTATCCAGTTAAGAAAAAGGGTTAACAATTTTAGGGTTTTTATAGAAGTTTCTGTTGTAGTCAGAGTTTTTATAATACTGATCTGGGTTCGACGATTTATGTTGAGATCGTCGATCTGCGTTCGACAACCAGTGCTGATCTCATCGATCTCAGTTCACAGAATAATAGTTGCTACTATCTGTGTTCCACGATCGTCGATCTATCGAGGATGTTTGATGATATCGTCAATCTCCCTTTCCTGAGTAATTAAACCCAATCTATGGGTTCAGAGATCGTCGGTCGGCATTCAACGAGAAGTACTGAGATCGTCAATCTTGGTTCAACGATTTTAGTTGAGACTTAGCTTTTTGTTTCTTTTTGTTAAGGTCAACTCGTTCTAATACTTTGTTCACTTTTTCAATGAGTTTAGTGTTTTTCTTACCTTTTTTGAAATGAAATTTACATGTTTGGATAAGATATTTTTCTAAATTAGAGGAGGTTCACTAGGTGATGCACCTAATCCTAGTTTACTTTTGATCAACCTAGCATTTAGTGTGCTAGTGATTTCTACCATCTGTAAGCTTTTGCCATTTAAAGTTTCTTCTAATTGTTTTGCTTTACTTAGTTCAGTTTTGAGAAATGTGATTTGTTCACTAGACATATTAAATTTATTATTTAATTTGATATTTTCTGATACTAAGTTATCATATTCAAGATTTATATCTCTGAGAAGTTTAATTTCCTTCTAAGATCTTATAAGATCATTACACATAGATTTAAAATCATTTTTAAAATCTTCAGAGGTAAAATCAAAAGATTCTATTACCTAATCACAGTTTGAATATTCTTCAGATTCTTCTACTTCTAATCCATGACCTGAAGCATTGATAGCCATTAAGCATATTTCATTGGCATTTGCTTCTTCATCATCTTCACTAGAGCTAGAGGAGGAGGATTCTTTAGTTTCACTCCAAGTTTCAGCAACGAAACCTTTCTCTTTCCTCTTTTGCTTGTGAGAGGATGGTTTGCTGTGGTGTTTCCTAGAGTCCTTTTCCTTTCTTCTTTTTTTGTGTTTATTCTCTGGACATTCTGGTAGGATGTGTCCACGTTTCCTGCAGACAAAGCAAATAATCTCCTTAGTTGGAGTTTTGTCATACCTTGGTTTATCTTCATTTCTTGAAGACTTTCTTCTGAAATCTTTTCCTCCCATCTTGAAGAATCTCTTTGCAAAGTGACTCATCAGTTCTTCATTGGAAGGAGTTGCTTCTGATTCTTCAGAGTCTTTGAATGCTATATTTTGATCCTTCCTTGGAGGGGTAGAAATCTTCTGTTCTTCTTCCTCTCTTGTCTTGAGGAGCTGCTCATAGCTGTTGAGCTTGCCCAATAGAGATTCAATTGTGATCTCATTTATTCTTCTGCCTTCTTTGATAGGCCAGATTCTGGAATCCCATGACTTGGGAAAACACATGAGTATCTTGTCATTTAGCTCAGTCAGTGATATGTATTTGTCCAATGTTTTCATCTCATTAACAATTATGCTGAGTCTATTATACATCTCAGCTACTGGTTCAGTTTCTGCTTTCTTGAAGTTTTCATACTGAGAAAGAAGATGAGCTCTTCTATCTTTTCTCTCATCTGCAGATCCAGCAACCATTTGGTTTAGTGAGTCCCAAATGGCTTTTGCTGAAGTGCATTCAGCAACCTTCTGGAAGATTTCATCTGACATAGTTTGGGTCAGAATGTTCATGGCTCTGGCATCAGCAATCTTAGCCTTTTTTTAGCATCATTGTAGTCTGGAGGAGGAACAACATTTAAGCCTGTTGATGTTGTTGAGGTAGTTGCCACAGGAGCTGGAGGACCTGTCAAGATAGAGTTGAAGATATCCTCATCAATAGAATTCATATACAATTTGATTCTTGCCTTCCAGAGAGCAAACTTATTCAGGTTGCATATTGGAGGTCTGGTGCTTGCATAATCTTTATTTTGTCCCATGGTTTATAAAAAAGAAAGAAAGAGAGAAGAGGATCTATCAAGGATCTTCAGGTTCAGGTGTTAGCCTATACAACCAACATAAATGACCCTCTGATACCAATTGAAAGAGAGGGGATAGATCAAATCTAATCTAGAGGGGGGAATAGAGTATAAAAATTTTTTAATTAATTTTTATAGCGGAATTAAAATAGGTGTTGCTTATAAGTATAAGAGGATTAAAAACAAGAGCAAACACAGCACGACAGGAATAAAGAAAGATGAGCAACCAGACGACAAAAGAAAATTATAGTGGTTCCCTAAATCTGGGTACATCCACTCTTCTACCACCCTAGTAGGAATCCACTTAGGTTTTTGATCAGGTGTCCTATCACCACAAGATCTGCTTCAGGTAGATCTAGAAACCCTTAACGCTTTTGATCAGGGGCCTAAAAATGAATAGGTTTTTGATCAGGTGCCCTATCAATAAAGGGTTCACTTTTGAAGGGAATAATAACCCTGTAGAAGAGAGGTTAAAGAAAATAGATGGAAGTCTTTCTCTTTCTCAAAGCAAATGAGAAGACTACATGGATTTGATGATGCCAAAACTCCCCCTGAGATATTGAGTAGATTCGGGAAGATGGAAGCTTTGTCCAGGGTGTAGGTCTTGAATAGACAGGTATTCTTATTCTTCAGAATCTGTAGAATGATGTTTATTTTCTATCTCTGTAAGATTCCTGAAGATAGAACTGAAGAAGAAGACTCAAGATGAAAATTAGTTGTTTTTCTTCTATTTTCTGAGAGCAGAGTGGAGAGTTTTGAGAGCAATTGCAGACAAATGCTTGTGTTTTCAGAGAGACTCTTGATTCTGAAAATCTACTTGTCTTTCTATTAACCAGTCTGAATATGTCTTTTTTGAGATTCAAAAACATTCCTTAAATTACTGTAGAAAACGATGAGAGAAACAGCTACAAATTCTGGCAATTAATTTTCTCCCCAACTGTCTTGGCAAAAAAGTCAGAATAATAACTCTATGAAATACCATAGTTAATGCTGTGAAGAAACGACTATATTCCTTAAGAATGTCAGCATTAACTACCAGAGATTATTTGACATAAATAGAATCCATGAATTAGGAAATAAATCTTAAACACAGCTGCTGAAAATAAACAGAATCAGACACAGAGAATGATCGTCGATCTGGGCTGGAAGATCGTCGAGCTGAGATCAACTATCTGCGATCTGAGATTTCTGAGAACAAGAGAAAACGTCGACCTGAGCTAGTAGATTGTCGAGCTCAGTTCAGAGACTAATCTCCTAAATCGTTGATCGGAGATCGACGATCATCGAGCTGAGTTCGACGAAAGTCAAACTAATATGAAAACCACAGATTTCTTCTGAGTCCGAGTTCTAAGAGAGAAATCCAAAGTTGGTCCTGAAAAGTCTGACCTGTAGAGACTAACTTAGACCTTGACCTTGACCCTGGCTATACATATGGGTCAACATCCTAAGAGTGGACCTAGCCCAAATCAAACAAGGGTTCCAACACCTCAGGTCCAGGGTCGTTGCCAGTGGAGCGGCTGTGTTGGGTGGTAGCTTGTGGACTACTGTTGTTGTAGTGGTTTTCCTCACCATCGTGAGGTAGTTGTTGTTTTCATTTTTAGTTCAGACATGCATACTTTCATTAAGTTCGTGTCAGGTTATTGACGACCACTGGTAGTTACTTTTGAAATATTGAATACTTTGCTAGCTACTAGTTTACCTGTTTGGTTGGTCGTACTTTCTCTCTGGGAAGGTTTTATGCTAGGTTGCATGTTAGGTATTTTAAAGTATAAAAATTACTATTTTTACTTCATACATGCCATATTTGAAATCTAAATAACTATATTTAATGGGCGTAAAAGTTACTTTCATAATTATTATAAATCTAGAGTCTTCCATACCATGAGTTTTCCTCTAGGGATGTTTATACTCATGTAGGATGTCTAATATTATAAATAAAGTATTTTTCGCAACGTATAATTATAATTTTCTCTTGGACTAGATGAGCCACTTAGCCGAGGGATACGACTAACCGCTTAAACTTTAACTAGATTTTTCTCTTAATAACATACGGATCTTTCATAAAGTGTTAAGTTAGAGTTTTGCCTTAGCATCTACAATTATCCCATGCTGACGTGGCATCAGGACGCGCATTTTCCCTTACTCAGATATATCGTTAAATGCGGAGAAAATGTGGGTTGTCACAGTTGGTAAAAGAGGGATAGGTTGTTTTACAATTGGTCGAATAGTTATCTCAGGTTAGTGTTAGTTGTCTAGTTTAATTTCATACACACACCGATGTGTCATCAATACGTCTTGGCTAAAGAATGAACATTATACTCAAAAGCATGATAAGAAGTATACAGGGCATACTATGTAGTATGGGATGCATAATATGTGTTTTTATATGGATCCACATAGGAGGCAACATGTGACTATTATGTATTATGGGATGCATAACATCATCACATGAATGCACATTAGATTTGGATTTTCATTGTATGTGATATTATGTAGTATGTGATGCATAATATTTCATGTGTACGCCGTTCATAACATGCATTAAGGACTTTTTAGATTGCATAGCACAACATGCTTGACATAACAATGCATCAGCACACCTGCCAAGCTAAAGATTTACATGATGACATACGTACACACATGGTTTTGAGTCAAAGGAATAAGAATTCATGCATTCATAGTTTATGCACATGAGTTAGTAGGATGATTGTATATCATCCTAAGTTTAGGCATGACATCATAAATGAACGTCCCAGATCAAATATTTAATTATGTATTGTCTGAACTAAGTTGTTTTGTTCTAGCAGTTAAGCTAGGTTTTGATTAGATATTTGTTGTTTGATTAGATGACACCAAAGCGTCTGGTGATGAGGTCAACTCCCCAGTTAGAGGGGGAATCGTCAGGTGCCCAGAGTGAGGCCGTAATAGAAGGATTGCGGCAGAGCAAAGAGGCTTTGTCGAAGCAAATGCTGGAGATGCAGTCGCAAATCCAGGCGTTGTTGTCGGTTGTTGCTAGTTAGCTGCCTAGAGTGTGGGACCTAGGTATGGGTCAAACCATTCTTGTTCCCCCTACCCCTCTGATGCCCCATATTTTGTTGCCTCCAAAAATGACATTTATTTCGCATTTACAGAGATTAGGACCTGCTACCTATGATGGTAGAGAAGATTTTATGGCTTTGGATGATTGGATTATATCCATTTAGGAGATGTTTGCTTACTCAAGAGTTTCAACTGACTAGAGAGTAATGGTAGTTGCGTATCAGCTACAGGGACTTGCAAAGCGTTGGTGGCTGAGAGAAAAGGAAAACCTTAAGGATGGGTGTTCATGGGAATCCTTTAAGGAATTGCTGCTTAAAAATTTTCTGCCATCGGTCGAGAGGGACCATTTGATGAATGATTTTCTGCATCTAAAGCAAAGGAAGCTCACCATTAGCGAGTACAAGGTGGAGTTCAGCAAACTGTACTAATTTTCACCTGATATGGTGTCTTTAGAGTCTAGTCAAGTTAAATATTTTCTAGGTGGTATTAGGAATGATATCCAGCAACTGGCTAGTGCTTATGGATTTGAAAGCTAAGTTGAAGTTGTGGAGGCTGCTCTAAAGGTCCAGGCGTTCGACAATGACAAGAACTGAGGTCAACAAATTAGGAATGTTATGAGGAAGATAGGTGAGGGTAAGATTTCCTCGAATCCGGTGCTGCTTTGGGGAAAAGGTGCAAGGAAATATGCAGTTTTTGTGGCCGGTCAGACCATCCAATTGAAAGATGTTACTATAGATTAGGAGCTCATAAGCAGGAGCAAGTTCATGCGATTCAGAGTACTCCTAAGGGATATTTGGTTTTTTCTACGTGTAAGTGGAGGGGGCACGACGCTGCCAATTATTGGGGAAAGGAAAAGATCTGTTATAGGTTCGAACAGAAAGGACATTACAAGTGGAAGTGCCCGCAGGCTCAGCCCCCTTTGCAACCAGTTCCACTTCAGGCCTTGCCGGCACCGCACCCATTGGATAAGGGGAAGGGCAAGTTGAACGTGGTGTCTTTAGAGGAAGCTCAGACCTCTACTCAAGTAATTTTAGGTTAGGCCATAACCTGGTTTTGCTTTTATTTCTTAGTTGTAGCTTCGACGTTTGTTCCCTAAGTTGTTTATACGATTTTATAGGAAGGTTTAAGGTAAAGAACCGTTGTGTGTGCGTTCTTTTCGATTCCAGTGCTACCCACTCGATCGAGGCTAGGACCTTCATAGAGCGACGCCATTTGAACCTTAATCTTGTTGGCGATGCGTTTCGTGTCAAGTTTCCCTCTAGAGATTCAGCGGTGTCAGACCATTTCATTCAGAGTTGTCTGATTTTGCTAGGAGATTTTTAGCCGTTGCCAATCTGATGGTGATAGACTTGGAAGATTTCGATGTGATTTTGGGTATGGACTAGTTGTCCAAGTATGATGCGGTCATTCAATGCAAGGTCAAGCGCTTGGACTTCAAGATGGACAACGGTCAACCCAGGAGTGTTTATGGTTCTCCGTGCCAAGTTTCTCCGATTATTTCTGCGGTACATGCTTGGAAGTTTGTAAATTCTGGATGTTTTTCATGTTTGGTTTCGGTGTTGGAGAACGGTGATAGTTTGCCGCGAGTAGAGGATATTTCCATGGTGCGCAAGTTTCCTTACGTTTTCTCTGATAATCTTCTTGGTCTTGCACCTAAGAGAGACATGGAGTTTGTCATAGATTTGTAGCCGGGTACGCGTCCTATTGCTAAGGCACCGTACCGTATGGCCCTGCGGGAGCTGGAGAAGTTGCGTAACTAGTTGGATGAGTTGCTGCAAAATGGATTCATTTGAACAAGTTCTTCACCGTGCGGTGCTACTATGTTGTTTGTGAAGAAAAAAGGATGGATTGATAATAATGTTCATTGATTATAGAGAACTGAATAAGGTAACCATCAAAAATAAGTATCCCTTGACAAGAATAGACGACTTGTTTGATCAGTTGTATGGTATCACTATGTTTTCAAAGGTTGACCTTCGTTCAGGCTACCATCAGTTGAGGATTCGTGAGACAGATAATCCGCGCACTGCTTTTCATTTTCGGTATAGACATTTTGAGTTTTTGGTAATGTACTTTTTTTTACCAATGTACCCTTTGCCTTCGTGGATATGATGAATATAGTGTTTAAGGATTTCCTGGACCGTTTTGTGGTCGTATTTATAGATGATGTTCTGGTATACTTCCGCGATGCTGAAGAACATGCACATCACTTGCGTTTAGTTTTGTCTGCTTTGAGGTAGCATAAGTTGTATGCCAAGCTAAGCAAGTGTGAGTTTTGGCTTCCTCTGGTTTCTTTTCTGGGTCATGTGGGTAATAAGGATGGAATTTCTGTGGACCCCGAGAAGATAACTGTTTTTATGGATTGGAATAGACCTACCATACCCAAAGAGATAAGAAGTTTCCTAGGGTTGGCATGATATTATACGAGGTTTGTGGAGGGTTTCTCTATGTTGTCTGTGTCATTGACTAAATTGACTCAGAAGAACACAGCTTTTGTTTGGAGCGATAAGTGCGAAGAATCTTTTCTGGAATTAAAAAGGAGATTGTTCACTGCCCCGGTATTGGCCTTGCCTACCAAAGGGATAGAGTATGATGTGTATGTGGATGCATCGCACGTTGGATTTGGTTGCATGTTGATGCAAGAAGGAAAAGTGATTGTGTATGGGTCTCGACAGTTAAAGCTACATGAGAAGAATTATCTTACGCATGATTTAGAGTTTGCAGCTGTGATTTATGCCCTAAATTTATGGAGGCATCTGTTATATAGCGCTTTGTACAAGATTTATACTGATCATAAGAGTTCGAAGTACGTCTTCACTCAAAAGGAATTGAACTTATGACAGCGTAGATGGCAATAATATGTTGCAGATTATGATGTTGAGATCAATACCATCCGGGCAAAGCTAATGTGGTAGTCGATGCCCTGAGTAGGAAGACAACGAAAATTTTTAACCTTTTTATGATTCGCTGGTGGAGGAAATTCTCTTGATGGATATATCAGATAGGAGTAGCGACTCTCCTAGCAGCTTGGAAGTAATAGAGCCTTCTTGGATTACACTTACGAGGCTTCATCAAAAGGATGATCTTGATTTGTTGCACCTTCACTACTAGAAAAGTGAGTATTGGCTACACTTTTTTTGGCCATGGACTAAAAATCGTGGCTGATACACGAATATTAGCCACAATTGCAAAAACCATGGTTAATAGTTATTTTATAGCCAGGGTTATAAATATTGTGGCTAATATTTGTGTATTAGCCATGAAAAATAATATTCTTGCCTTTATTTATTGTTTCCTGCAATGTTCCCCACCTAAAAAAAACATGATATCCGCGATTTGTTCTTCTGCGCAGGTAGGGCATGGCGTGCTTGTTCTCCCGCTACTCGCGTTCTTCTTCTCCCGCTGCTCGCGTGCGAACGAGAGGGAGAAAGGCGAGTGAGTGATATTGTGAGAGGGCGAGATACGATGAAGGCGGCGACAGCGGCAGGGAGGCAGGCCAGCGATCGGGTCATCGCCACTAGCGCCAGTACTCCTCGGAGCAGTTCATCTTGAAAATTTCTGCGATTTTTTGCTAATTTGTTGAGTTTTCCCCATATTTCAGGATTTTTGCTAGGTCGATTATTCGAGTATGCTGCGGAGCGCGGAGAGGGGTTTGGCCGGAGAGTTCCCGCTGTCCTCAGAGCCCTTAATGTCGACTGTGAGCTCGAGGCCGTCAATCCAAAGGATGAGCCGCTGCGATTTCTCGCCCGAGGTGAGCCCGGAATCTTGGATCTTCATTCCTATGATATGGAGCTGCTCTCAGATGTAAGCATTTTCTTACCCTTTGTGATTCATTACAACACAAAGTACTCTAGATATAAGCATTTTCTTCTATGATGAGGGTATTTATCTATTCCTCATTGTTCTTGTTTGTTAAAGTGCATTTGGCCATACTTATAGTTTACTGATTGTATGATACATGCGGACTGTGTTTTTTTATTTTGCTAGTATTGCTCTCTTTTGCCAAGAGTTGAATATATACGTATTAAGTCTTTAGATTTGTGATTATCAAGCTGTTCCATAGAACTTCAGTGCATAAATATCTAACTATATATATATACCTATTATTGTACATTGAGCAATGGTTACGAAAAAAAGGTTGTGCTTGCATTATTGCATATGGAAAGACATGCAAATATAATGTAGATTTAAGTAGCTTATTTTTTGTGCTGAAATTATTATTTCTCTTCACTTTTTGTATGGAAGGATTGTAGCACACGCTTATTGACGGTTTTTAGGAAATGGAGTATTTTGAGTAGGATTTCTGTAGAGGCTCATCACTGATAAAGCTCTCGGGCTGTTGTTCCTACTTGGATGTTAGTTTGAAATAATCCACTTTTCAGTATTTGCTTAAGTGATGTCTAAGTTCGTTGAGTTCACCTTTATTCCAGTTCCCGTTGAGGCAATTCAAAAGGTTTCATTGAGTTGGCTCATGATCTACTGTGTGTTGGAGGGTGGTGGTTGGGAAAAAATGGCAAATAAAAAGGAGAAATCATGGGTTGAGCTTGTTAAGAAAGCAAATTGTTGTGGTCTATTCTATTTAACATCGAACAATATAAACTTCTCCTGAGCGCCAAAATTTTAGGCTGCATTTTGAGTGGTTTTGATCTCGATGCTGCAATTTTTGATATTTTGGGGAGACATTGAATTACATGATATATTTATGATCTTTACAACCCTGTACTCCCTATTTTTGATTAGTGAAGTATTGAACATCTTTGCCAGTGAATGTTGGTTTAAATATTTTTGTATTGTTAATTTTCTTTATGCCTTGTACTATTATTTTATTGTATGGTGTGTGTGTTATTTACCTTTAAGATTGGGATTAGGCCCTATGTTCCATCAGTTATTGATCTTAGTGTAATAGGATGAGTAGTAATCCATTGACAAGTGCCCTTATAGGCGACAATAGGGATCTGCAGGAAGGATCATCTGGAGAGACTAACTCGTTCCACTATGATTAGTAGGAAAAGTAGATATAATTGATCTTGTGAGTGGTGTTATGACGAAATGATTGGGGGAGGGGCTGCCCAAAATGGGAAAATGTTGATGATAATGGATGCCATTAAAAAGTTCAACCTCCCATTTTAGAGAGAAAGTAATGACCTATGTGGGCATCAAGGATGAAAAATGAAAATCTCCTGCATGTTAGGCGAAAATATAAAACAAAGAGGAAAAATAGAGGGATAAGAAGAATAAAAAAGTAAAATAAAATGTTTGTGTATGGTGTCATCCTAATTGACAATAATACTTGAGGAATGATAACACTCTTACCCCTTGGATTGAATGGAGTAACTTGTAAAGGCGCTGCTAATAGAAGTTTCATGTAACTTATGGCCTGAACGATCTGTATCATGTACGTAAGCCACACTACCGAGCCCGATATGGTAGGAGAAACTGGCAGCGATGGGTTCCAAAAGGGATGAGGGGCAAGTACCAAGCAGAGCCTTAGAGCACAACAAATTAAACCCCATGAGATGAAAATTTTCCATTCAACCAAAATATATGTTAAGAATATGACAACTTATGTATAATGCCATGATCATGCAGATACACCTCAAACTATTATTAGTATGTACTATCTAGATTGTAACATCCCATTTCCGATCAGACCACTAAGAGAGGTTTTGTCATGACCAAGTCATGACAAAACCCTAGGAAGCCCAGGAAGGCCAAGTGACCCGGGCTCAAGGTGAAAATCACCTTGGTCGGCAAATAGTAGGGCAAAAATTTACTTAAAACAGGATTTGGGCTTGGGCGTTGAGTGCGTCGAGTGCACTCAACGCCAAAAGCTGATCGGCATTGAGTGCACTGACCGCACTCAACGCCATCCTTTGTAGGATGGTTGACATTGAGTGAGCTGAGCTCACTCAACGCCATAGTCTGGATGGCGTTGAGTGAGCAGAGCTCACTCAACGCCGTAATCTGGATGGCGTTGAGTGAGCAGAGCTCACTCAACACCATAGTTTTGATGGCGTTGAGTGAGCAGAGCTCACTCAACGCCATAATCTGGATGGCGTTGAGTGAGCTGAGCTCACTCAACGCCTTAGTCTGGATGGCGTTGAGTGAGCAGTGCTCACTCAACCATATAGTCTGGATGACGTTGAGTGAGCAGAGCTCACTAAATGTCGTAGTCTGGAAGGGTCGTATCCTGGATGACGTTGAGTGAGAAGAACTCACTCAATGCCGTATCCTGGATGGCGTTGAGGGAGCAGAGCTCACTCAACGTCGTATCCTGGATGGCGTTGAGTGAGCAGAGCTCACTCAACGCCGCAGCGTGGATGTCTAAATGCCGTAGTCTGGAAGGGTCGTATCCTGGATGACGTTGAGTGAGAAGAACTCACTCAATGCCGTATCTTGGATGGCGTTGAGGGAGCAGAGCTCACTCAACGTCGTATCCTGGATGGCGTTGAGTGAGCAGAGCTCACTCAACGCCGCAGCGTGGATGTCGTTGAGTGAGCAGAGCTCTTTCAACGCCGCAGCTTGGATGGCGTTGAGTGAGCAGAGCTCACTCAATGCTGTAGCCTGGATGGCGTTGAGTGAGCTGAGCTCACTCAACAATTTTACTTAGAAAATTTTCTGGCAAGGTTTTGGCTTGGCTGCTGGTTCAGTTGAACTGCGCCGTTTCGGGAAGCGGGCCAGGATGGCTTAAATTAGTCGTTTCTTTTATTAAGACTTAATTAAGTCTTATTTTTAAAATGTTGACCAGTCAAGTAGAGTGATGCCACGTGGTCGTCGGTTTTGAAAAACAAAATGAACAGTCACGGTCATGGCCGTGAACCAGCTTTCACGGCCATTGATGGCATTTGATGTCATGGCCCCTTCACCTCCTCCTTAATGGCTGGATTCAACTCCTCTAGGGAAGAGGAGGAGTTTCCAGCCGTTACTTGGCTGGATTAAGCCGTGTTCAGCCCCCCTCCTCCATGGCCGAGCCAAGCTTTCAATGGCATTAATGACCATTGAAGTTTCGGCCTCTCCCCTTCCCCTTTTACGGGTTTAAAAGCTTCCCTAGACCTCAAGCATTCGTTTCCACTCCTTGCCCGAAGGAGACGAGAGAATTATGCGTGTTGTTGAAGAGCGTCGGCGACACCTCCACCGCTAATGGCTTTCCGTCGATCTGCACGCCTCCAGCCCGTGAACAAGGTCCTCCTCTACTCCTTCCCTCATGGGTAGATCGTAGGAATCGTTTAGGACAAGAATCAGACTCAATTGAGCCGATCCAAGTTTTCATTTCCATGGTTTTTCCAAAAAAACATGGTGGTCAGGTTCGCCGTAAACCGCCTCTCCGGCGACCGTGCCGCCCCTTTACGGTAGCCCTCACCTCAACGGAGGTGGTGGTGGTGGTGGCCGGCCAGGGAGATGGCTGGGTGGACGGGAAATCCTCTTGGAAAGCTACAGGTTTTAGGCGTTTTTAGGGTTGCTGGTGTTCGGGTTTTTCAGAAAATGAATAGTACCATGCTTTTTTTTAATTATATTTAAATATATTAAATAGTGTATTGTTTAACTAGTTATTTTCCTCCTTTTAAATTAAATAAATGAGGCCCTTAGAAGCTGTTTTAGGAAAAATGGCCAGTCACAGAAGTTTTAGGCCTACGAGTCTAGATTATTTTAAAATTTATTTCAACTCGTTTGGGTAAGTAGTTTGACCACAGAACCCATTTTGGTGGGACCTATACCTAGACCTATCCTGAGATTCAAATGGATGTCCACCCTTCATCCCTTGTCCAAATGATCTGAAATTTGGGCAGCGAATCTGCCCTAGCTATACCTAGAGCCTGCCCAAAAATGGGAATTTTTGGAGAATATTTTTCTATAGTTTTTAGAAATATTTAATAATCCTTATATAAATTAATTAGGTGGCCTAATGACTTCCAAACCCTCCTAAATTTTGGTGAGTGGTCCCTGGGTTCATCATAAGGCACTGTGTAAATGAACAAACCTAAGATTTACCCTATTAAGGGGGTTTTAGGTCAAAATTGCACTTTGTGATTTGAGTGGTTAAATAACCTCAACTGAGGCTGAGATTTTGACCACTGACTAGGCATGATTCCTACCACCCTGTCATGGATTTTGAGGTGGATTGGGGTAGAATTGCCCTAGGACCTGTAAGACCCCCATTTTTTTTTCTTTTTAAACACCGGGGTCTTTGGCCCAGAACCGCCGCCTTGCGGTGGTACCTTCGCACCCGGGAAGGTCGTCACTACAAAACGCCGATTCTGTCGGCCAAATCGATCTCAACTGTAGCAATGAATTTAAAGCAAGTCCACAGGAATCACATGTATAGAAAATAAGCTCCACAAATGGAGTGTTCACAGATAGTACATATAACAGAAATCTCGGGCTTATGTCTGGTACATCATGTCCTCACTACAAATCGCTCATCGCGGAAGCAAACTAATATAACTACTAGTGGTCAGGACTCACAGTCCCTGCTGTCTGGACTCCGGTACTAGACTGTCCGATCTCCAAGCGTGCCGACCTCCGGGGCTGCTCCTCCATGCTGGGCTCCGTGTTCCCCTAAAATGATGTGGTTCGAAAACCATTAGTCTAAAAGACTAAGTCCTATCGTCCCTCGCCCCTTCCCCCATGGCTCCTAGGCACCGAGTGGGGAGAAGGAAAGGGAAGGACATGAAGGTGGAGAATATCAAATAGCAGATGGCAGCGGAGCTAAACTAGCAGTTCAAAAAGATGGTAATAATGATATAAAATTTGAATAAGAAAGTAACCTTGACTTATGCGATACACATAAGCTAAGGGATCTCTTGCAGGGCTCCTATCGTATAAAAAGTCTCATACCGATTTATACGATAGGGTGTCGGTTTTACTAGCAGGCTTAAATATATAGTACTGAAAGAGAACCTTGACTTATAAGCACGCTCGCACGAACTTATAGGCCAAGGGGTCATTCTGCAGGGCCTACTATATAGAGCGTCCCATACCGCTTATACATTAGGTGTCAGGTTATATGCAATGGTTATGCTATAAAAAACAATTATGTTATGTCGTGAACATGCAAGTGCAACTCACCCACTCGACTCTGTGTACACAGACCTTTAGTTACCCCTTTCGGAGCCGTTACCTCCCAGGATACCTCCGTAGTAGCAGACGGAAGCGGTGGGTTTGGCCTCACCCACCTCTAAACCAGTAAAGCACTACCGGTCAGACCTATCTTACGCCTCAACGCTTGGTGCACAAAGCGGACTCCTGCGTACTCTTGCCGGCTGGCGCACCGGACTTCTTTTGGCGAAGTGCTAACCACACTTGCTGAGTCAGCGTATTGGCGTCGGTGCATCGACCCTCCAATACCGAAGACCCACCACCTTATACCTTTTATGCACATGCAATAGTTATGAGTCCAACCAACAACCGAGCCAAAGCTCCCCGGACTATCCCGTCCGTCAACAACCGAGCCAAAGCTCCCCAGACTATCTCGTCCGTCAACAACCGAGCCAAAGCTCCCCGTACCATCCCGTCCGTCATAATCCACAACCGAGCCAAAGCTCGCCGGACTAACCCGTCCTTCATAATCCACAACCGAGCCAAAGCTCGCCGGACTAACCCGTCCGTCATAATCCACAACCAAGCCAAAGCTCGCCGGACTAACCCGTCCGTCATAATCCACAACCGAGCCAAAGCTCGCCGGACTAACCCGTCCGTCACAATCAACAACACCACCCAACCTAATGTAATTTTGACTCTTCCTTACTACGGGAAGACGATTTTTCGTCGATCACGAGCACCACCTAACACTAGCCAATCCAAACCCTTGCTCATCCAATCTTGAGTGATGAACTCATTCTAAATTATCCAAACCTATAACCACTAATCTTTGACTTATGTGCCTAACTTGTACTCCAGATTATTTCTGTAAATTTACTATAGGCAGACCACAAAGGTTAAATGTCATGTAAAATGGGAAGTGCATCAAATAATCATCCAATACTCCTATAATAATTAATGGAGGTCCATTATGACCTTTATTGCCCCAATCCAGAATTTCACAATTTTCCTATTTATCTAAAAATTTATTAAATATTCATAGTGGCCAAAGTCTCCGAGATTGAACAGGAGGTACCAAATTTAGAAAAGATAAAATTCCCCCAGATTTATGTTATACTCAATATAAACATTTAACCTAAGATCCAAGATCTCTTAATTTTTCAGCAAGGTTTAGGCCACTGATTTTATTTTAAAGGTATCTTGCAATTATTCATTAAAAAGATAAATAGGGCAATATTATTTCTAAAAATTCAAGGAAAACTCTAACATGATTGCAAGGGCATATAAATGCTCTGGGTCAAATATCATAAGTGATTAAGGAGTGATAAGCCTCAAACAAATTCATGAACAACTTTCCAAAATTACTAAATGCAGACCACCGAGGTTAAACATCATGTAAAATGAAAAGTACATCGAATAATCATCCAATACTCCTATAATAATTAATGTAAGTTCCTTATAAACTTTAAGCCTTAAATCCAGAGACCCAAAATTTTTCTTATTTATTTAATTATTATAGTGACTAAAGTTTCCAATAATGAACATGAGGTACCAATTTCAAACAAGATATCATTCCACTAATTTTATATGATATTGAAAATAAGAATTTAACTCATCCTCCAAAATATCTAAATTTTTCAGTAAGGTTTTATCCCCAAATTCTTATTTCATTTTAATCCTTAAAAATTCATTTAAAAATATATAAAAGACTATATTGCTTCCAAAAATTCAGAGAAAATTTAAGTATGATTCTAATTGCATATAAATGATCTGAGACAAATTTCATAATTTATTTATCAGTAAATAGACTTAAATAAATTATTGAATAATTTCCTCATTTAACAAGCTTGTGAAGTAAGTACCTCCAATATGTATTTAAAAATTCTCATAAAATTTATATATGTCTATAATGCTTCAAGA
The DNA here is from genome assembly GCA_039513925.1 of Platanthera zijinensis. Taxonomy (NCBI): domain Eukaryota; kingdom Viridiplantae; phylum Streptophyta; class Magnoliopsida; order Asparagales; family Orchidaceae; genus Platanthera; species Platanthera zijinensis. The sequence continues at coordinate 124,684,722 of CM077086.1, read as the reverse complement.
CTTCCTCTGCCAAACTTTGATGTCTTCCCAAGGGGCAGAGGGACCATAATGATCAATTTATTAAATTGAGGCATCCCCTTGTGTTATAAAGGAAGTACAATAAATATTATCCCAAAATTTCCAATTAAATTACCAGAGGCCGATAATATTCTTATGACCATTCTACCAAAATTTCATCTTAGTTTGAGGAGTTTAACTAGCCCATTCCAACCCTACAATATTTGTGCTCTAAACTAAGGTTAGGGTTTTGTGGGTCCCAAACCTTCCAAAATACCCTAAGATTTTCACCAGAGGGTTTTAGTTACCATAATACCCTCCCTACAAAATTTCATAGTCATACAAGGTGTTTGGGCCACATGCCCTTCACAAGGTACAAAAGCCCTTCCTTAGGGTTTGACCTAGGATCTTGGGGTAAATCAATTCCAAACCTCCCCATATTTCATTGGAAGGTGCACAAGTTCATGCCAAGTTAGTGGCCCAAATTTGAACCTCTGTTGAGGTGAATTGGACATCCTAAACCAACAATACATTTTTGGACCAAAATGCCCTTCTTAGGGCAAGGCTAGGGTTTGCATGATTTCCATTCAAATCACCCCCCAAACTTAATGAAATTTTAACCAGAGGTCTATATTGACCTCACATACCTCCCACCAAAATTTGGATGAATTTGGGCTTCATTTGACCCATAAATTAATTTACCCTAGATAAATTAAATTATTTACAAAACTATACAAACATTATTCCCAAAAATTCCCATTTTTGGGCAATGTCTACATATTGGGTAGGGTGACTTCCTGCCGAAATTTCAGCTCATTTGAGCAAGGGATGAAGTGTGGGCACTCTGTTTAATGTCTGCCTAGTCATATGTATAGATCCCACTAAAATGGGTGCCCTGGTCAAACCAGGCACCCAAATTGGTTCAAACCAATTTTGTATGAAAATAGACCCACAGGGCTACATTTTATATGTTTACCATTTTTCATGAACATGCATCTAGGTATTTTTAAAATTTAAAACCATTAAATACAAAAACTGTGATAGAAATGAAATAAATTCAGAATTTTATATCCTATAGTATTTAATCATCCCTTGCACGAATCTTGGCGCGCCTTGGACGGCATCCTGTCATCTTCTACCTCCAACAGACGGCCCAGATCAATCCCGCCTGGGCTGACTTCCAGCTGCTGCCGCCGGCGCTCCGGCCACCTCCCCGGCCGGCCACCGCCGCCAACACCTTCGTGGTGGTCGGGGCTATCTCCAGGCGGCGGCACGGCCGCCGGGGAGCACTATTCCGGCGAGCCCGAAGGTATGGATTTTCATGGAAAATCCATGATTTTGAAAATCCTATTAGGCTCAAATGAGCCCTAACCTTGTCTCTAATGATTCCTAAGGACTACCCATGTAAGAAGGAGTGGAGGAGGACCTGTGGGGGCGGCTGTAGCCGTGCTGATCGCTGGATTGGCATGGTGGTGGCCGGTGGTGGTCGGCCTCTTCAAAAACACAGGAAACTAGCTGGCTCCTTCAGGAAAATGGTGGGAATTACTCATTGGAGTCTAATGGAGCTTTTAAAAGGGAGAGGGGAGGTGTTAGGTAGCTGAATTGCCCTATGCCATTTTTGGCCTAAGTCAAAAATGGCGGCTTTGGTTGGTAGGGGGGTGGAGCTTGCTCTAATCAGTCAAGGATTGCTGCTGCACTCCCCTTGCCTTGCTGAATTGAATGGGGAGGTTGGGGAAGGGGGAGGAGGTGCCCAAAGTCCTCCTTCCTTCTTCTTCCTTCTCTTTCTCTCTCCTCCATGGGTGGCTTTCTCTCTCCTAATCACCAAGCCTGAAATTTGGCTCCTACCTAATCCATGGCAGCCCACAAGTCCATTTGGTCATTTAAAACAAGGTTAGCCCAATTGCAATGGGCTTGAGCTTGAGTTAGCTCATTTGGGCTAGCTTGACCCAAACTTGGACTGGGGCCCACTTAGGTCAATGGGTCCTTGAATTTTCCTTAATGGGTTCTTGGTGACCCATTGGCCTCCCCTAGGGTCAAGGTGGGGTTGGATTGGTCCTTGAAGGTCACTTGACCCTTAACTAGGGCATTTTGACCATTTTAGGTCCAGAGTTGACTTTGGTCAACCTAGCCTTTTTGATTGGTCCCAATGGGTCCTTGGTGACCCTTTGGCCTCTCACTAGGTCTATGAGGGTATGTGTGGGGTCCATTTGGATAAGGGACTGCAATTGGCCCTTGTGTAGGTCAATTTGACCCAATTAGGGTTAGAGTTGACTTTGGTCAACTTAGCTCCTTTGACTTCCCTCCATGGGTTCTTAGTGACCCATTGACCCCTCACTAGGGTAATAAAGGTATGGGTGGGGTCTTGTAGTCTTGGTGAAGACTCATGATCACCTTAAACCAAGGTTTTGGAATTTACTATTTGCAGACCATAGTGCCCTTATCCACACCACCAGGTCCACTTGACTTTTTCTTGGGCTTCCTAGGGTTTTGTCATGACAAAACCACTCTTAGGGGTCTAGTTGGAAATGGGATGTTACAAATCTCAATAAACAAACAAAGATTTTGTCCCCGAAATCAAGGTTAAGCCCACGAGGACTCCTATCGGGGAGAAAGAAACTTGTAACATCCCCTGAGAATTGAAAGATTTACATCACGACACCATGTTTGCTATGTGAGGTTTAAAGGTGATAGTCTAATCTAAGACCAATTCACCCAATTGGCAAAGTCTAGACCCCAATAAACAAAAGTTTAGCCTCTATTCTTGAAATTTCAGTCCTACTAGTTTAAAATAGGAAAATAAATTGAACATCCTGAGTGGTTGTGAGGTATACCTGACTGAAGAGTTCCGGGTATCTTTGTCGCATCAAGTCCTGGGGCTCCCATGTGTGCTCCTCTCTTCCGTGATTCCTCCACAGGACCTTGACTAATGGAACCTTCTTGTGGCGTAAGACTCGTACTCCCTTGTCATCGATCCGAACCGGCTCCAAGTGAACAGACCGGTCTGAAGCTACCGGCCCGTCCGTAGTCGAAATCTGCTGCTCCGGGCGTAGTAGAGCCCTCCTAAGAGAGGATATATAAAACACGTCGTGCAGACTTGCCAGCTCCGGTGGCAGCTCCAGCCTGTATGCCAAGGGACCGATCCGCTCTTGGATCCTATAAGGCCCCATATATCTTGGGCTGAGCTTCTTCCTCTGTCCGCGTACCCGAGTAACTCCATGCATTGGTCGGATCTTCAAGAACACCTGGTCTCCCACCCGGAATTCCACCTGACGGTGCCGAGCGTCGTAATACTTAGCCTTTCGGCTCTGTGCTTCTAGCATCCTGTCCCGTATCAATCTCACCTTGAGCCTCGGTGCCCTCGACAAACTCTGAATCCAACGCCTTAGGGTCCTCGTCCTGTATCCATGACAACGGAGTCCTACACCTCCGTCCGTACAACGCCTCATAAGGAGCCATCCTTATACTTGACTGGTAGTTGTTATTATACGAGAACTCGATCAGTGGCAACAACTTTTCCCAAGGTTCACCGCGATCCAATATGCAAAGTCGTAGCAAATCCTCCAGAGTCCGGTTAGTGCGTTCTGTCTGTCCATCCGTCTGGGGATGAAAAGCCGTACTGAATGTTAGTCGTGTGCCCAAGTAAGTCTGCACTGACCTCCACTCCCTGGACGTAAATCGTCCATCCCGGTCCGACATAATCGACTTGGGCACGCCATGATAACGGACGAACTGCTCCACAAACTTTCGGACTAACACACCCACCGAGTCATCCTTCCTGATTGAAATAAACCTGGCTACCTTCGTCAGCCGGTCGACGATCACCCAGATCGAATCATTCCCTGTCCGCGATCGGGGAAGTCCATGTATAAAGTCCATGGCGATATCATCGAACTTCCACTCTGGTACTGGGAGTGGCTGCAATAATCCAGCGGGGTTTCTGCACTCCGCTTTCACTAACTGGCATGCCTCGCAATGGGTCACGAAGTAGGTGATATCCTTCTTCATGCCCGGCCAGTACATAGTCTTCTTCAGATCTGCAGTCATCTTCGTAATCCCTGGGTGTACCGAATATCGACTGCAATGAGCCTCCATCATGATGTCCTCCCGGACCTGTCCTCCCTCTGGTATGTAAACCCGTCCTCTAAAGCACACTAAGTCATCCCTCAGCGAGTAATCTCCCGCAGTGCCTGCTTCTAAGGCCCGGAATATCGGCTCTAGCTGGGTATCCTGCCTCTGTCCATCCTTGACCCATTCTCGAATGTCATCTGTGGAAATTAATGACGATAGATACTCCGGGTACAACTCGGGGTGATCCTCAGACACAAGGGATATTTGCATCTTGTCTAATATCTGAACCAACTCCAAGGCCATCAACTGTGTTCCTACTCTGGGGTTTGCGGTCTTTCGGCTCAGTGCATCTACTACCACATTCGCCTTTCCCGGGTGATAGTGCATCTCGTATTGGTAGTCTGCTAAAAACTCCACCCATTGTCTCTGTCTAATGTTCAGCTCTTTCTGCATGTCCACATACCTCAAATTTTTATGGTCAGAATATATGTCGCAGTGGACACCATACAGATAGTGCCGCCAGACTTTCAGTGCAAAAATGACAGCTCCTATTTCTAAGTCATGGACTGGGTAGTTCTGCTCATGCTTCTTCAGCTGCCGAGAAGCGTAAGCTATCACATGGCAATTTTTCATAAGCACTGCACCCATGCCCTGGTAGGAAGCGTCGGTGTAGACCTGAAATCCTTCTTTCCCTGAAGGGAGGGCAAGTATAGGAGCCGAAGTGAGTCGTCCTTTTAGCTCTTGAAAAGCCACCTCACATTGTGGGGTCCAGATAAAGGGTACCTCCTTCCTTGTCAGAGATGTGAGTGGAAGGGCGATACGAGAAAATCCCTCTATGAACTTCCGGTAGTAACCGGCGAGTCTAGGAAACTCCGCACATCTGTGGTCGTCTTCAACTGTGGCCAATCCCGAATTGCTTGAATCTTGGACGGGTCCACTGTCAACCCAGCACCACTGATGATATGGCCTAGGAAAGCCACCTCCTTCAACCAAAATTGGCATTTGCTGAACTTCGCATAAAGGCGATGCTCCCGCAACCTCTCCAGAGTCAGTGCCAGATGCCGAGTGTGCTCCTCCTCCGTCCTAGAGTAGATCAGGATGTCGTCTATGAATACTATGACGAACACATCCAAGTAGGGCTCAAAAATCCGGTTCATGAGGCTCATGAATGCCGACGGAGCATTCGTGAGCCCGAAGGGCATCACGGTGAACTCATACAGGCCATATCTGCTACTGAAGGCCGTCTTCAGGATATCCTCCTCCTGGATCCGCAGCTGGTAGTATCCTGACCTGAAGTCCAGCTTCGAGAAATAATGGGCTCCCTCCAGCTGGTCGAATAGTTCGTCTATCCGTGGGAGCGGATAGGTATTCTGGACGGTCAGCCTGTTTAGTGCTCGATAATCGATGCACAGGCGAAGTGTCTCATCCTTCTTCTTCACAAATAAGACCGGGGCTCCCCATGGAGAGGAACTCGGTCTAACAAATCCGGCTTCCACCAGTTCCTGGAGTTGGCTTCGAAATTTTGTCAGCTCTTTTGGGGCCATCCGGTAAGGGGCTCTAGCTGCCGGCTTAGCCCCCGACACTAACTGTATCCGGAAATCCTGCTCCCGGTGCGGGGGTAGCCCAGGCAGTTTCTCTGGGAATACGTCGGCAAAATCTCGTACCACCGGAATATCCGAGGTGGAGACCTTGGCCTCAGTCATTTCAAATATCACCTCATATACTTCATCCCCCTGTAAGTGAGCCTTGACAGCCTGTACAGATGACAACATGAGAGGGGGAATAGATCTAGTACCTTCGATGACGAGGTAGGAATCCCCATGTCTCACAGTAACTCTCTTGGACATGCAGTCGATCTGAGCATGATTCCAGTTCAACCATGTCATTCCTAGGATCAAATCAAAGACTGGCATCTTTATGATCGTTGCTGGGACTTCAAATATCTTTCCGCTGATCTCCGCCTCCATGTTGCAGTGGGCAGAGGTGAACAGCTCTGATCCGTCGGGTAATCGTATCCTCATCCTCAAACCCGTGAATCGCTCCACTCCTTCCAACCCTTCTACGAAGGCTTCCGATATAAATGAGTGTGAAGCACCCGCATCAAATAGCGTATAAGCGGGTTTGCCGCTGATGAAAACTATTCCTGGGGGTGGGGAAAGTTAAATGTCTTAGAATCTAGCTATGGTTTTCTTTCCTAGATTATCACTTCTATATAAATTTAAATTTCATGATAAAATAACTTAAAATTTTCTGACGTACCAGTGATTACTTGCTCCGGGTTCCGGGGTTGAGCCAGATCCAGTGCATAAATTTGTTCCCTCTCCTGTCTGCGATCTGCACCCTGGAAACCACGTCCTCGACCACGTCCTCGTCCTCCAAACTGTTGGGCATGCGGGGTAGCCTGGGGTGCTGGCAGAGGTGCTTCCCTCATGGGGCAGTTTCTCCAAATGTGTCCTATCTGATGACAGTTGTAGCACTCTGGTGGGGGAAATGCCATACCCCGGGTCTTGGTGCCTCCCTCATCTGAAGAGGCTGAGAGGCCAATATCACCTGCTCCCTCGGCTCCTGCCTCACTTCCTGACGAGGCTGGTCCTCTGTCCTTCTCCCACCTGGTATAGCACCTTGCCGCTGATCATTTCTGGCTCTCCGGCCCTGATCCTCCGCTTGCCGCTTCCGGCCCCGAGTGGTGTGCCAATCAGCCTCAATCCTCTTTGCCATCTCCAAAATCCGGGAGATAGGCCCGTCAAATATAAACAACAAAGCCTCCCTCAAGTCCTCCCGCAGGCCCTTATAGAATCTCTTGATGTACCCCGCTTCGTCCAGCTGGTAAGAATCTGCATATCGAACCAAATGGTCGAACTCCTGATGGTACTCTACCACTGTCTGGGTGCCCTACTTCAGCTGTAAGAACCGCTCCTCCAACTCATCCCTGGCCGACTGCGGAACAAAATGCTCCAGCAGCGCGGTCCTGAACTCTTCCCAGGTAACTTCCGCAACCTCCCTATCAGCAAACGTCGTGTCCAGCAGCGTCTTCCACCACCTCTTGGCATGGGACTCTAAACAAGAGACCACCAAAGGAACCCTCTCCTCCCAGGGGCACTGTATCCCGGTCAACATTTCATACATAATGTCTAGCCATTCCTCTGTCCGAACAGCCGATTATGTCCCTAAGTAAGATGGAGGAGAGAGTCCTCGGAAGATACTCAACCAATTGGCCCCCGGGTTTGGCTGCGGGGCCGGAACCTGTTGGGCCCTGAAAGCTTCCAGAATAGCTGTCAGGGTTTGTCCCATCTCCGAGTGTAGGAATGGAGTGGGGACCGGGGGAGGTGGTGCAACATTCGGAGTCTGCTGGACTCCGCCTTGTGGTGTTGGCTGTGCTGGGGGCTGCGTAACAGAAGTCAAGTATAAGTAATCGCACATAACTAACTAAAAGTGGACAATTTCAGGTGATTCCCCATATGGGCCCACCACTGCTTCCGCTGCTTAGTTTGTCCCCAAACTAAACTCGTGCGGGGGTGGCCCGGGGTTTGTGGACTGCTACCTTTTGATCGATATGTTTTTCCCTCTGATACCACTTGTAAGACCCTAATTTTTTTTTCTTTTTAGACACCGGGGTCTTAGGCCCAGAACCGCCGCCTTGCGGTGGTACCTTCGCACCCGGGAAGGTCGTCACTACAAAACGCCGATTCTGCCGGCCAAATCGATCTCAACTGTTGCAATGAATTTAAAGCAAGTCCACAGGAATCACATGTATAGAAAATAAGCTCCACGAAGGGAGTGTCCACAAATAGTACATATAACAGAAATCTCGGGCTTATGCCCGGTACATCATGTCCTCACTACAAATCGCTCATCGCGGAAGCAAACTAATATAACTACTAGTGGTCAGGACTCACAGTCTCTGTTGTCTGGACTCCGGTACTAGACTGTCCGATCTCCAAGCGTGCCGACCTCCGGGGCTGCTCCTCCATGCTGGGCTCCGTTGTCCCCTAAAATGATGTGGTTCGAAAACCATTAGTCTAAAAGACTAAGTCCTATCGTCCCCCGCCCCTTCCCCCATGGCTCCTAGGCACCGAGCGGGGAGAAGGAAAGGGAAGGACATGAAGGTGGAGAATATCAAATAGCAGATGGCAGCGGAGCTAAACTAGGAGTTCAAAAAGATGGTAATAATGATATAAAATTTGAATAAGAAAGTAACCTTGACTTATGCGATACACATAAGCTAAGAGATCTCTTGCAGGGCTCCTATCGTATAAAAAGTCTCATACTGATTTATACGATAGGGTGTCGGTTTTACTAGCAGGCTAAAATATATAGTACTGAAAGAGAACCTTGACTTATAAGCACGCTCGCACGAACTTATAGGCCAAGGGGTCGTTCTGCAGGGCCTACTGTATAGAGCGTCTCATACCGCTTATACATTAGGTGTCAGGTTATATGCAATGGTTATGCTATGAAATACAATTATGTTATGTCGTGAACATGCAAGTGCAACTCACCCACTCGACTCTGTGTACACAGACCTTTAGTTCCCCCTTTCGGAGCCGTTACCTCCTAGGATACCTCCATAGTGGCAGACGGAAGCGGTGGGTTGGGCCTCGCCCACCTCTAAACCAGTAAAGCACTACCGGTCAGACCTATCGTACGCCTCAACGCTTGGTGCACAAAGCGGACTCCTGCGTACTCTTGCCGGCTGGCGCACCGGACTTCTTTTGGCGAAGTGCTAACCACACTTGCCGAGTCAGCGTATTGGCATCGGTGCATCGACCCTCCAATACCGAAGACCTGCCACCTTATACCTTTTATGCACATGCAATAGTTATGAGTCCAACCAACAACCGAGCCAAAGCTCCCCGGACTATCCCGTCCGTCAACAACCGAACCAAAGCTCCCCGAACTATCTCGTCCGTAACAACCGAGCCAAAGCTCCCCGGACCATCCCGTCCATCATAATCCACAACCGAGCCAAAGCTCGCCGGACTAACCCGTCTATCATAATCCACAACCGAGCCAAAGCTCGCCGGACTAACCCGACCATCATAATCAACAACCGAGCCAAAGCTCGCCGGACTAACCCGTCCGTCACAATCAACAACACCACCCAACCTAATGTAATTTTGACTCTTCCTTACTACGGGAAAGACGATTTTTCGTCGATCACGAGCACCACCTAACACTAGCCAATCCAAACCCTTGCTCATCCAATCCTGAGTGATGAACTCATTCTAAATTATCCAAAACTATAACCACTAATCTTTGACTTATGTGCCTAACTTGTACTCCAGATTATTTCTGTAGATTTACTATATGCAGACCACAAAGGTTAAATGTCATGTAAAATGGGAAGTACATCAAATAATCATCCAATACTCCTATAATAATTAATGGAAGTCCATTATGACCTTTATTGCCCCAATCCAGAATTTCACAATTTTCCTATTTATCTAGAAATTTATTAAATATTCATAGTGGCCAAAGTCTCCGAGATTGAACAGGAGGTACCAAATTTAGAAAAGATAAAATTCCCCCAGATTTATGTTATACTCAATATAAACATTTAACCTAAGATCCAAGATCTCTTAATTTTTCAGCAAGGTTTAGGCCACTGATTTTATTTTAAAGATATCTTGCAATTATTCATTAAAAGATAAATAGGGCAATATTATTTCTAAAAATTCAAGGAAAACTCTAACATGATTGCAAGGGCATATAAATGCTCTGGGTCAAATATCATAAGTGATTAAGGAGTGATAAGCCTCAAACAAATTCATGAACAACTTTCCAAAATTACTAAATGCAGACCACCGAGGTTAAACATCATGTAAAATGGAAAGTACATCGAATAATCTTCCAATACTCCTATAATAATTAATGTAAGTTCCTTATAAACTTTAAGCCTTAAATCCAGAGACCCAAAATTTTTCTTATTTATTTAATAATTTATTTAATTATTATAGTGACTAAAGTTTCCAATAATGAACATGAGGTACCAATTTCAGACAAGATATCATTCCACTAATTTTATATGATATTGAAAATAAGAATTTAACTCATCCTCCAAAATATCTAGATTTTTCAGTAAGGTTTTATCCCCAAATTCTTATTTCATTTTAATCCTTAAAAATTCATTTAAAGAGATATAAAAGACTATATTGCTTCAAAAAATTCAGAGAAAATTCAAGTATGATTCTAATTGCATATAAATGATCTGAGACAAATTTCATAATTTATTTATCAGTAAATAGACTTAAATAAATTATTGAATAATTTCCTCATTTAACAAGCTTGTGAAGTAAGTACCTCCAATATGTATTTAAAAATTCTCATAAAATTTATATATGTCTATAATGCTTCAAGACTTCCTCTGCCAAACTTTGATGTCTTCCCAAGGGGCAGAGGGACCATAATGATCAATTTATTAAATTGAGGCATCCCCTTGTGTTATAAAGAAAGTACTATAAATATTATCCCAAAATTCCCAATTAAATTACCAGAGGCTGATAATATCCTTATGACCATTCTACCAAAATTTCATCTTAGTTTGAGGAGTTTAACTAGCCCATTCCAACCCTACAATATTTGTGCCCTAAACTAAGGTTAGGGTTTTGTGGGTCCCAAACCTTCCAAAATACCCTAAGATTTTCACCAGAGGGTTTTAGTTACTCTAATACCCTCCCTACAAAATTTCATAGTCATACAAGGTGTTTGGGCCACATGCCCTTCACAAGGTATAAAAGCCCTTACTTAGAGTTTGACCTAGGATCTTGGGGCAAATCAATTCCAAACCTCCCCATATTTCATTGGAAGGTGCACAAGTTCATGCCAAGTCAGTGGACCAAATTTGAACCTCTGCTGAGGTGAATTGGACATCCTAAACCAACAATACATTTTTGGACCAAAATGCCCTTTTTAGGGCAAGGCTAGGGTTTGCATGATTTCCATTCAAATCACCCCCAAACTTAATGAAATTTTAACCAGAGGTCATATTGACCTCATATACCTCCCACCAAAATTTTGATGAATTTGGGCTTCATTTGACCCATAAATTAATTTACCCTAGATAAATTAAATTATTTACAAAACTATAGAAAAATTATTCCCAAAAATTCCCATTTTTGGGCAGGGTCTACATATTGGGTAGGGTGACTTTCTGCCAAAATTTCAGCTCATTTGAGCTAACGATGAAGTGTGGGCACTCTGTTTAATGTCTGCCTAGTCATATGTATAGATCCCACTAAAATGGGTGCCCTAGTCAAACCAGGCACCCAAATTGGTTCAAACTAATTTTGTATGAAAATAGACCCACAGGGCTACATTTTATATGTTTACCATTTTTCATGAACATGCCTCTAGGTATTTTTAAAATTTAAAACCATTAAATATAAAAACTGTGAAAGAAATGAAATAAATCAGAATTTTATATCCTATAGTATTTAATCATCCCTTGCACGAATCTTGGCGCGCCTTGGACGGCATCCCGTCATCTTCTACCTCCAGCAGACGGCCCAGATCAATCCCGCCTGGGCCGACTTCCAGCTGCTGCCGCCGGCGCTCTGGCCACCTCCCCGGCCGGCCACCGCCGCTAACACCTTCGTGGTGGTCGGGGCTATCTCCAGGCGGCGGCACGGCCGCCGGGGAGCACTATTCCGACGAACCCGAAGGTATGGATTTTCATGGAAAATCCATGATTTTGAAAATCCGATTAGGCTCAAATGAGCCCTAACCTTGTCTCTAATGATTCCTAAGGACTACCCATGTAAGGAGTTGAGGAGGACCTGTGGGGGCGGCTGTAGCCGTACTGATCGCCGGATTGGCATGGTGGTGGCCGGTGGTGGCCGGCCTCTTCAAAAACACAGGAAACTAGCTGGCTCCTTCAGGAAAATGGTGGGAATTACTCCTTGGAGTCCAATGGAGCTTTTAAAAGGGAGAGGAGAGGTGTTAGGTAGCTGAATTGCCCTATGCCATTTTTGGCCTAAGTCAAAAATGGCGGCTTTGGTTGGTAGGGGGTGGAGCTTGCTCTAATCAGTCAAGGATTGCTGCTGCACTCCCCTTGCCTTGCTGAATTGAATGGGGAGGTTGGGGAAGGGGGAGGAGGTGCCCAAAGTCCTCCTTCCTTCTTCTTCCTTCTCTTTCTCTCTCCTCCATGGGTGGCTTTCTCTCTCCTAATCACCAAGCCTGAAATTTGGCTCCTACCTAATCCATGGCAGCCCACAAGTCCATTTGGTCATTTAAAACAAGGTTAGCCCAATTGCAATGGGCTTGAGCTTGAGTTAGCTCATTTGGGTTAGCTTGACCCAAACTTGGACTGGGGCCCACTTAGGTCAATGGGTCCTTGAATTTTCCTTAATGGGTTCTTGGTGACCCATTGGCCTCCCCTAGGGTCAAGGTGGGGTTGGATTGGTCCTTGAAGGTCACTTGACCCTTAACTAGGGCATTTTGACCATTTTAGGTCCAGAGTTGACTTTGGTCAACCAAGCATTTTTGATTGGTCCCAATGGGTCCTTGGTGACCCTTTGGCCTCTCACTAGGTCTATGAGGGTATGTGTGGGTTCCATTTGGATAAGGGACTGCAATTGGCCCTTGTGTAGGTCAATTTGACTCAATTAGGGTTAGAGTTGACTTTGGTCAATTTAACTCCTTTGACTGCCCTCCATGGGTTCTTAGTGACCCATTGACCCCTCACTAGGGTTAAAAAGGTATGGGTGGGGTCTTGGAGTCTTGGTGAAGCCCCATGATCACCTTAAACCAAGGTTTTGGAATTTACTATTTGCAGACCATAGTGCCCATATCCACATCACCAGGTCCACATGACTTTTTCTTGGGCTTCCTAGGGTTTTGTCATGACAAAACCACTCTTAGGGGTCTAGTTGGAAATGGGATGTTACAGGACCAGAGGCCAAACCCTAAGGATGGTTCTTGGTGGTTTGTGAAGGGCAAGTGGCCAAATGACCTGGTTATGATTTGAAACTTGGTAGAGAGAATTAAAGGATAGTTAGAATCCTCTTACAGAAATCTAAATGGATTTTAAAGTAAATAAGTCCCTCAAAACCATAACCCTAGTTTAGGGCACAAAACTTGTAGTGATAGAAGATGTCACTAAAACTCACTGAATAGTGATGAGATTTGGGTAGAATTGTGTTTAAAGTTATTACAAGCTTTGGAGATTTTGTTATGAATTTAGGACTATTATTTTGGATACTTCATTAACAATTTAGTTATTTGTATTATTTACTTAGAAATTTATTATGGAGTAACTTCTTTCTGGAAATTGATGAACTTTAGCCAAAGGACTTTTTAATTGTGTTTTAAAGCTCTGAGAATTTTTATGAGATTTTTGGAAGATTATTTCTAAGGGTTGCTTCATTAAGTATTGATTCCAATGAAAAATTAATTAAATTTATTTTGGTGTCTAGCAAACCTGTAAAATTATAATCTTTGCACAATGACCCTTTCTGTACCACATTAAGATTCTGAAATTTTTATATAATTTTCTGATGAATAATTTTGGTACTTCCTTCTTTACTTATGGTTAATGAAATTATAGTGGATAAATTAATTAGAGGCTAAATAAATTCTGTAAAATCATGGAAATTAATATTTATTGATATCTCTCTGTTATTTAGTGATTATAATTTTTGGGTGGCCATTACTTGAAAAAATCATGTAGTTCATGTTTAAAATTACCCATGGCCAATCGTTTGGGAAAATTAAATAAATATCAGATTAATTAGGAAAATTATAAATTTCTGGATTTATGCTAATTATGTCATGATAGACCTCCAGTAAATTTTATAAGAGATTTGGGAGACAATTTGGGGTACCTCCTTTGTATACACCATATAGCTTAGGATATTCTGCGTTTAGTAAAAACTGCTGAAATCATATTAAGCTGCAGGATGAACTTAGAGGATTTGGATATTGGGATAATGGTTTGGAAATGTGTGAATGCATCCTCAGTAGCCAAGATGTGGATAGGTTGGTAGGCTGTCTAGTGATAAGAGGTGCTCGGGACCGACGAAGAATCGTCCTACCCGGTAGGAGAGGAAGAGTCATAATACACTAGGGTTAGATCCAAAGTAATTTGAATGAGATCGGGTAATGGGTAATAACCAATAAAAGAAAGTGCATTGCGAAAGGGAACGATGGGCTTCAGCTACCATCATAGTTCCTAGTGCCCTTTGAGAGCCCTTCACGGGGTATACCAGGGGCAGTCCTGGGCTAACGTAAACCGTAGGAATAATAAACTAAAAGAGTAACAAGTATAACTAGGGTTGCACATTCAGACACCCCGGTAGTTAGGGAGGTAGAATAGGTTGGTTTGATTGTCATTCAGACGGTAGCTTCTGAAGGTAGATGCACGGACGGGACAGTCCGGGGAGCCGAGGGCTCGAGGGTTTGAATACAGAATAAGGTGGTGGGTACGCTTCGCCGTATTTTACGCGCATCAACGTCGGTACGTTGATTTGGCGGTGTGGGACATTTAGACAAAGAAAGTTTGGTGGATACAGCCAGCATTAGTATGCGGATACTCTAGGTTGTATTCTTCTAGGGGCATATGGAAGGGCTAGGCCCGGTAGTGTGGATACCCGCCTAGGAGTGGGGGCCCGACCCACTGTCTCCGTTTGCCACTACGGAGGTTCCTGGGAGTGAAGCTAGCAGCCCGAACAGAGTTGGGAATCATGACATAGCATATCACTACACTCATATTTGCATACAACCGACACCCCAACGTATAAATCGGTATGGGACTTTTTATACGATGGGAGCCTTGCAGAAGAACCCTTAACTTATAAGTTTGTATGGGCATTCATATAAGTTAAGGTTACTTATTTATTTTCTATTTGGCTTCTTATATATATACTGCTTGATACATGTTTACTTTACTGCTCACTATCGTAGAATTGCTAGATGTACTTTATTTTAATTAGCTATTTATAGACCATGAATTACTGTTAGACTAGTTTCGCTGTCACCCGCCTTGCTTATTCTCTACCTTTGTAGCTTCCCTTTCCTCCTCTCTGCTCGGTGCTTAGGAGCCGTGGGAGGAGGGGGAGGGGATGATAGTGCTTAGTCTTTATGACTACTGGTTTTCGAACCACAACATTACAGGAGCTATGGATGGGAGACAGGGACCAGCAGTCCAGGGACCAGCAGTCCAGGGACCAGCACCAGCAGAGTACGGTGCGCATGGAGGTGGGCAAGTCTAGTTCTGGAGTACCTGTGACCAGCTCCGTGAGTGATTAGTCTTCCTTATAGCTTCCGTGATGAGTGATTTGTAGTGAGGACTCTGATGTACCGGGCTGAGCCCATTTATATATTTCATCTGTTCTGTTCTTTCGCAGTACTCTATTTTCTATATATTGATGGACTTGCTGTGATTTTTATTCATATCTGAATATGTGGACATGTTGCATTTACTTCTCTCTATTTGTGATCGAAAAGGGCCGGCAGAATTGGCGTTTTGTAGTGGCGGCCTTCCCGAGTGTCGGTACCACCGCAAAGCGGCAATTTTGGGCATAAGACCCCGATGGTTGAAAAAGAAAAAAAAATGGGGTCTTACAAGTGGTATTAGAGGAGACCTCGATCAAAAGAGAAGTAGTCCACAAACCTTGGGCCACCCCCGTGCGAGCTTAGTTTGCGGACAAACTAGCAGCGGAAGCAGTGGTATGCCTATAAGGGAAATCACATGTGAAAGTCCATCCTACCACTGACAACCATTATGGAGGCCTTCAGAGCTCAGCAAGCCCCGGCTCCACTGCCAAACCCCGGGGCCAACTGGATGAGTGTTTTCCGGGGACTTTCCCCTCCATCCTACCTAGGGACAGAGGCGGCAGTACGCACGGAGGAATGGTTTGATACCACTTATGAGATGCTTGCGGGGATTCGATGCCCCACTGAGGAGGCAGTTGCTTTGGAAGTCTCCTGCCTGGAGTCACATGGAAAGAGGTGGTGGAAGTCACAGCTGGACACAACCTTTGCGGGTATGGATTGCGCAGATATTACTTGGGAAGAGTTCAGAGCAGCACTCCTGGGACATTTCGTGCCTCAGTCGGCGAGGGACGAGCTGGAGGATAGGTTCCTATGGATGAGACAGGGGAACAGGACGGTGCTGGAGTATTATCAGGACTTTACTCACCTGGCCCGCTATGCGGACGCTTATCAGTTTGACGACGCTGGCTATGCCAGGAGGTTTTACAAGGGACTGCAAGATGACATGAGACACGACCTTCTCTTCGTCTCAGAGGGGAGTTTGGCCAGGATTTTGGAGATGGCTAAAAAGAGAGAAGCGGATCAGCTTACAGTCAAGAGCCGGAAGAGACCGGCTGATGATGCAGTGATTGGAGGTCGTAGAGACCGTCCTCGAGGCCAGGTTATTGGGGAGAGAAGGAATGGGGATCAACCTCGTCAGGAGATTGGGCAGGAGCAGAGGAGTCAGGGAGTATTGGCTCCCCAGCCTTTACAGATGCTGGAGATGCCAAGGACAGCAGAGCAGGCACCGGTATGCTTTCAGTGCAATCAGCCGGGGCATATCAAGAGGAATTGTCCTATAAGGCGAGCACCCCCACCAACACTTCAGGGCGCCCCACCTCACCGACAGTTTCGCGGCCGAGGACACGATCGAGGACGAGGATATCAGGGCCGAGGCCAAATGCCAGAGAGGGAGCAGGTGTATGCTCTAGACTTGACACAGCCATGGAACCTGGAGTAGGTTATCGCAGGTATGTCAGTACTTTTAAATTTTCTTTCCCTTCCTAGGAACTAGTTTTCTTGGACATAGTCTTGTTAGAAACTAAGAAAAGACAACTATAATCAGAATACTAAGACACTTAATTACCTCATGCATAGTTTTTATCAGCGGCAAACCCGCTCACACGCTCTTCGGCACCGGTGCTTCGCACTCATTTGTGTCGGAAGATTACGTGAAAGGACTGGCAGGCGTGGAGCAGTTCACCGGAAAGATAATGAGGGTGCGCCTACCCGATGGATCAGAGCTAATGACCTCTGCTCATTGCAATATGGAGGCGGAGATCGGCGGGAAGGCGTTTGAGGCACCAGCGACGATTCTGAGGATGCCAGATTACGATCTGATCCTGGGCATGATATGGCTGTACTGGAACCATGCCCAGATTGACTGCGTGGCGAAGAGGATCACCGTGAGGCACGGGGACTCTTTCATTGTTATCGAAGGTATTATACCAACACCCCGCATATTATAATCACTTGTGCAGGCCATCTACAGGGGGAGGAGATTTATCAGGTTCTTTTTGAGGCGGTCGTGGCCAAGGACTCCATTTCAGATATCCCAGTAGTGCGGGACTTTGATGATGTTTTTCCAGAGAAGCTACTAGGGCTGCCCCTGCACCGAGAGAAGGACTTCCATATTCAGCTCGTACTGGGGGCTAAGCCGGTATCCAGAGCTCCATATCGAATGGCCCCGAAGGAGTTGGTGGAATTTAAAAGCAAGTTTCAGGATTTAGTGGAGGTCGGGTTCGTCCGACCTAGCTCTTCACCATTGGGGGCTCCGGTGTAATTCGACAAGAAGAAGGACGGGACTCTTCGACTGTGTATAGATTACCGGGCCCTGAACAGGTTGACGGTCCTGAATACTTATCCCTTTCCAAGGATAGACGAGCTATTTGACCAGCTGGAGGGAGCCCATTGGTTCTCAAAGCTTGATCTGAGATCAGGGTACTACCAGCTTCGCATTCGGGAGGACATCCCGAAGACGGCCTTCAGCAGCAGATATGGTTTGTACGAGTTTACCGTGATGCCTTTAGGGCTCACGAATGCACCCTCCGCATTCATGACCTTGGTGAACCAGGTGTTCAAAGAGTATCTGGATGTCTTTGTTATTGTATTCATCGACGACATCCTTATCTATTCGAGGTCAGAGGAGGAGCACGCGAGGCATCTGGCCTTGACTTTGGAGAAGCTTCGAGAGCATAAGATGTATACCAAGTACAGGAAGTGCCAGTTCTGGCTAAAGGAGGTGGCTTTTTTGGGCCATGTCATAAGTGGAGAAGGTTTGGCAGTAGATCCGACGAAGGTCCAGGCAGTACGGGATTGGCCACCACTAAAGTCGGCCTCGGATGTTCGAAGTTTCTTAGGACTTGCCGGTTATTACAGGAAGTTCATAAAGGGATTCTCTCAGATTGCCCTCCCTCTTATGTCTCTGACGAAGGAGTCTCCTTTTATTTGGATGCCACGATGCGAATCTTCTTTTCAGGAGCTGAAGGATCGTCTTACCTCGGCTCCCATCCTTGCTCTTCCGTCAGGGAAGGAAAGATTCCAGGTATACACAGATGCTTCCTATCAGGGGATGGGTGTCGTTCTGATGCAGAACGGGCACGTAATAGCCTATGCTTCCCGTTAGTTGAAGCAGCATGAGCAGAACTACCCCGTGAACGATTTGGAGATGGGGGCAGTTGTTTTTGCTCTTGAGATCTGGCGGCACTACCTCTATGGAGTTCACTGCGACGTCTTCTCAGACCACAAGAACTTGAAATACGTAGACACACAGAAGGAGTTAAACATCAGGTAGAGACGTTGGATGGAGTTTCTGTCGGACTACCAGTATACCATGCACTACCATCCGGGAAAGGCGAACGTGGTCGCAGACGCTTTGAGCCGGAGAGCGTGTACGTCAGGAGTAGGCTCGCAGTTGATGGCATTAGAATTGGTTAAATCATTCGAGGAGATACAGATATCACTGGTGTCCGAGGATGACCTGGAGTTATATATGGAGTACCTAGTATCGATGGTTACCGCTGATGATATTCGGGACCGCATCAGAGATAGGCAAAAGCTGGATGTGAGAGCTGAGCCGATATTAGAAGCCTTGGAGGAAGGCACGATAGGAGATTACTCTTTGAGGGATGGTCTCCTGTGTTTCAGAGGCAGGGTCTACATACTGGTAGGAGGCCAGATCCGGGAGGACATTATGATGGAAGCTCACTGCAGCCGATACTCGGTGCACCCGGGAATCACCAAGATGGTGAAAGATTTGAAGAGGACGATGTACTGGCCGGGTATGAAGAAAGACATAATGTACTTTGTGATGCATTGTGAGGCCTGCCAACTCGTAAAGGCAGAGTGTAGGATTCTGGCCGGCTTGCTGCAGCAACTTCTAATGCCGGAGTGGAAATTTAAGGGTATAGCCATGGATTTCATAAATGGGCTACCTCGATCCTGTGCGGGAAACGACTCGATCTGGGTGATAGTGGACAGGCTAACGAAGGTGGACAGATTCATTCCAGTGGCGAAAGACACCCCGGTTGGTGTATTGGTATGGAGGTTCATTGAGCAGTTTGTGTGTTATCATGGGGTTCCCAAGACTATCGTTTCGGATCAGGATGGGCGGTTTACATCCAGGGAGTGGAGGTTAGTTCAGGCCCATCTGGGTTCTCAGTTGACATTCAGCACGGCTTTTAACCCTCAGAACGACGAGCAGACGGAGCGCACCAACCGTACACTGTAAGATCTTTTGCTCCTGTGTATTTTGGACCGCGGCGAGCCTTGGGAGAGGTTGCTTCCACTGGTCGAGTTTTCATATAACAACGCTCATCAGTCCAGCATAGGCATGGCTCCATATGAGGCGTTGTATGGACGAAGGTGCAGGACCCCACTATCATGGGTTCAGGATGAGGATCTGCAGGCACTAGGCTCGGAGTTTGTGGGGGATACGGATGCTCAGATTAGATTAATACGGGATAGGATGTTGGAAGCCCAGAGTAGGCTGGCCAAATATTACGATGCGAGGCATCGTCAGGTGGAGTTCCTGGTGGAAGACCGAGTTTTCTTGAAGATACGGCCGATGCACGGAGTCTCGCGGGTTCGCAGGCGGATGAAGCTCAGTCCGAGATATATGGGGCCTTATAGGATCCTGGAGAGGATCGGCCCCTTGGCTTACAGACTGGAGCTACCGCCGGAGTTAGCGGGATTACATGACGTCTTCCACGTCTCCTCACTACGGAGGGCTCTGCTACGCCCTGAGCAGCTGATTTCCACAGTAGATGGCCCGGTGGCCTCGGATCGATCAGTCAACTTGGAGCCGATCAGGATCGATGACACGGCAGTGCGGGTCTTGCGACGTAAGAAGGTTCCGTTAGTCAAGGTTCTGTGGAGAAACCATGGGCAGGATGAGCATATTTGGGAGCCACAGGACTTGATGCAGCAAATGTATCCGGAACTCTTCGAGTCAGGTATACCTTAAACCATAGGGATGTTGCAATTTATTCTATTCCAGTAGAAACCCCCGTAGGCTTAACCTTAATTTTGGGGACAAAATTTTTATTTTTATATATTGGGATTTGTAACATCTCATTTCCAACCAGACCCCTAGGAGAGGTTTTATCATGACCAAGTCATGACAAAACCCTAGGAAGCCCAAGAAGGCCAAGTGATCCGGGCTCAAGGTGAAAATCACCTTGGTCTGCAAATAGTAGGGCAGAAATTTACTTAAAACAGGATTTGGGCTTGGGCATTGAGTGCGTCGAGTTCACTCAACGCCAAAAGCTGAACGGCGTTGAGTGCACTGACTGCACTCAACGTCATCCTGTGTAGGATGGTTGGCATTGAGTGAGCTGAGCTCACTCAACGTCATAGTCTGGATGGCGTTGAGTGAGCAGATCTCACTAAATGCCGTAATCTGGATGGCGTTGAGTGAGCTCAACACCATAGTCTGGATGGCGTTGAGTGAGCAGAGCTCACTCAATGCCATAATCTGGATGGCGTTGAGTGAGCTGAGCTCACTCAACGCCATATTCTGGATGGCGTTGAGTGAGCAGAGCTCACTCAACCCCATAGTCTGGATGACGTTGAGTGAGCAGAGCTCACTCAACACCATAGTATGGAAGGGTCGTATCCTGGATGGCATTGAATGAGCAGAACTCACTCAACGTCGTATCATGGATGGCGTTGAGGAAGCAGAGTTCACTCAACGTCGTATCCTGGATGGCGTTGAGTGAGCAGAGCTCACTCAACGACATATCCTGGATGGCGTTGAGTGAGCAGAGCTCACTCAACGCCTCAGCCTGGATGGCGTTGAGTGAGTAGAGCTCACTCAACGTCGTAGCCTGGATGGCGTTGAGTGAGCTGAGCTCACTCAACGCCATTTTACTTAGAAAATTTTCTGGCAAGGTTTTGGCTTGGCTGCTGGTTAAGTTGAACCGGGCCGTTTCGGGAACCGGGCCAAGATGGCTTAAATTAGTCATTTCTTTTATTAAGACTTAATTAAGTCTTATTTTTAAAATGTTGACCGGTCAAGTAGAGTGATGCCACGTGGCCGTCGGTTTTGAAAAACAAAATGAACAGTCATGGCCATGGCCGTGAACCAGCTTTCACGGCCATTGATGGCATTTGATGTCATGGCCCCTTCACCTCCTACTTAATAGCTGGATTCAACTCCTCTAGGAAAGAGGAGTTTCCAGCCGTTACTTGGCTGGATTAAGCCGTGTTCAGCCCCCCTCCTCCATGGCCGAGCCAAGCTTTCAATGGCATTAATGGCCATTGAAGTTTCGGCCTCTCCCCTTCCCCTTTTACGGGTTTAAAAGCTTCCCTAGACCTCAAGCATTCGTTTCCACACCTTGCCCGAAGGAGACGAGAGAATTCTGCGTGTTGTTGAAGAGCGTCGGCGACACCTCCACCGCTAATGGCTTTATGTTGATCTGCACGCCTCCAGCCCGCGAACAAGGTCCTCCTCCACTCCTTCTCTCATGGGTAGATCGTAGGAATCGTTTTGGACAAGAATCAGACTCAATTGAGCCGATCCAAGTTTTCATTTCCATGGTTTTTCCAAAAAACAAGGTGGTCGGGTTCGCCGGAAACCGCCTCTCCGGCGGCCGTCCCGCCCCTTGACGGTAGCCCTCACCTCAACGGAGGTGGTGGTGGTGGTGGCCGGCCAGGGAGATGGCTGGGTGGACGGGAAATCCGCTTGGAAAGCTACAGGTTTTAGGCGTTTTAGGGTTGCTGGTTTTCGGGTTTTTGAGAAGATGAACAGTGCCATGCTTTTTTTTAATTATATTTAAATATATTAAATAGTGTATTTTTTCACTAGTTATTTTCCTCCTTTTAAATTAAATAAATGAGGCCCTTACAGGTTATTTTAGGAAAAATGTCCAGTCACAGAAGTTGTAGCCCTTCGAGTCTAGATTATTTAAAAATTTATTTCAACTCGTTTGGGTAAGTGGTTTGACCATAGAACTCATTTTTGTGAGACCTATACCTAGGGCTATCCTGAGATTCAAATGGATGCCCACCCTTCATCCCTTGTCCAAATGATCTGAAATTTGGGCAGGAAGTCTACCCTAGCAATACCTAGAGCCTGTCCAAAAATGGGAATTTTTGGAGAATATTTTTCTATAGTTTTTAGAAAAATTTAATAATCCTTACATAAATTAATTAGGTGGCCTAATGACTTCCAAACCCTCCCAAATTTTGGTGAGTGGTCCCTGGGTTCATCATAAGGCACTGTATAGTTTTTCATCTTATTTGGAGATGATTTAGATTGTAAATGAACAAACCTAAGCTTTGCTCTATTAAGGAATTTTTAGGTCAAAAGTGCACTTTGTGATTTGAGTGATTAAATCACCTCAACAGAGGCTGAGATTTTGACCAATGACTAGGCATGATTCCTAGCACCCTCTCATGGATTTTGATGTGTATTGGTGGTAGAATTTCCCTAGGACCCAAGGCCAAACCCTAAGGATGGTTCTTGGTGGTTTGTGAAGGGCAAGTGGCCAAATGACCTGGTTATGATTTGAAGCTTGATAGAGAGAATTATAGGGTAGCTAGAATCCTCTTGCAGAAATCTAAATGGATTTTAAAGTAAATAAGTCCCTCAAAACCCTAACCCCAGTTTAGGGCACAAAACTTATAGTGATAGAAGATGTCACTAAAACTCACTGAACAGTGATGAGATTTGGGTAGAATAGTGTTTAATGTTAGTACAAGCTCTGGAGATTTTGTTATGAATTTAGGACTATTATTTTGGATACTTTATTAACAATTTAGTAATTTGTATTATTTACTTAGAAATTAATTATGGAGTAAATTCTTCCTAGAAATTGATGAACTTTAGCTAGAGCACTTTTTATTGTATTTTAAAGCTTTGAGAATTTTTATGAGAATTTTGGAAGATTATTTCTAAGGGTTGCTTCATTAAGTATTGATTCCCAAGAAAACTTAATTAAATTTATTTTGGTGTCTAACAAGCCTGTAAAATTATGATCTTTACACAATGACCCTTTCTGTACCATATTAAGATTCTGCAATTTTTATATAACTTTTTGATGAATAATTTTGGTACTTCCTTCTTTACTTATGGTTAATGAAATTATAGTGGATAAATTAATTAGAGGTTAAATAAATTATGTAAAATCATGGAAATTAATATTTATTGATATCTCTCTGTTATTTAGTGATTATAATTTTTGGGTGGTCATTACTTGAGAAAATCATGTAGTTCATGTTTAAAATTACACATGGCCAATCTTTTGGGAAAATTAAATAAATATCAGATTAATTAGGAAAATTATAAATTTCTGAATTTAGCCTAATTATGGCATGATAGACCTCCAGTAAATTTTATAGGAGATTTGGGAGAAAATTTGGGGTACCTCTCTTTGTATACCCCATATAGCTTAAGATGGTCTGCGTTTAGTAAAAACTGCTGAAATCATATTAAGCTGCAGGATGAACTTAGAGGATTTGGATATTGGGATAATGGTTTGTAAATGTGTGAATGCATCCTCAGTATCCAAGATGAGGATAGGTTGGTAGGTTGTCTAGTCATAAGAGGTGCTCGAGACCGACGAAAGATCGTCCTCCCCGCTAGGAGAGGAAGAGTCTTAAAACACTAGGGTTAGATCCAAAGTTATTTGAATGGGATTGGGTAATGGGTAATAACCAATAAAAGTAAGTGTCTTGCGAAAGGGAACGATGGGCTTCAGCTACCATCATAGTTCTTAGTGTCCTTTGAGAGCCCTTCACGGGGTATACCAGAGGCAATCCTGGGCTAACGTAAACCGTAGGAATAATAACTAAAAGAGTAACTAGTATAACTAGGGTTGCACATTCACACACCCTGGTAGTTATGGAGATAGTGACATTAACCCATGCAGATCTCGATAGTAAGTATGTCTGGACCCTCAACTGTCTAGTCCTCGACATTTTGGAGTCTTTTAGAACTACTAGGGACTGAAGGGAGATGAACGAGGTACTTCACGATGTGGAGGGGCGTTCAGATATCTTCACCTCAGTAGATACTCTCACTCCCAATGCCCGCATCATCCAGGATATCCTACGTTACTCCCTTATGTTCAAGGATGGGGAGACAAGGAAGGTCACGGTCCACCTGTCGATGGTGACGTACTATATCCTGACCGAGAAGTCCGATAGTGTCTCGGATCTCATTCTGTTGGTACCCTAGTTTGATTTGAGTTTAGTCTTGTCTTTTTAGTCCCTTGACCCAAGAAATATCTATGGTCAATGGTTAGTAGTCTAGCTGTAGAGTCCTCACTTTTCCAGATTGAGAATTTGGTTAAGTAGTTTGTTCGTTCGACTATCGTCGAACGCCGCTCGACTATCGTCGACTAACTGTTCGACGATTGTCTATCAGTTGTTCGACTTTCAGTCTGCGTGGATAGTTCGACTATCGGTTGATAGTTCGACTATCTGTGTGCTGTGATAGTTCGACTATCTGCTTGGATAGGTCGACTATCTGATAGCTCGACTATCTGTTGATAGTTCGACTATCTGTTCTGCGTTGATAGTTCGACTATCTGTTGATAGGTCGACTATCTGTTCTCGCTTGGTAGTTCGACTATCTGCTTTGATAGTTCGACTATCTGATAGTTCGACTATCTTTTGATAGGTCGACTATCTGTTTGTTTTTGATAGTTTGACTATCTGCTTGGATAGGTCGACTATCTGATAGTTCGACTATCTGATAGTTCGACTATCTGTTGATAGGTCGACTATCTGTTTGTTTCTGATAGTTCGACTATCTGTTGATAGGTCGACTATCTGATAGCTCGACTATCTGTTGATAGTTCGACTATCTGTTTTGCCCTGATAGTTCGACTATCTGATGATAGGTCGACTATTTGATAGTTCGACTATCTTCTGGTAGTTCGATTATCTACTGTGATAGTTCGACTATCTCCTTTGATAGTTCGACTATCTGGATCGTTCGACTATCTGTCCGATAGTTCGACGATCTCCGTGCGTCGTTCGACGATCTCCGAAGGTCGTTTGACGTTTTCTGTCTGCCTTTATATTTTGTATTTATTTATTATATTTAATTAATTAATACATTATCTGGCATATCTTTTCAGTTGGTTTATGATAATATTTCCAGGCAATATTTGCTCCATCCCTTATGCCTAAGTAAAATCTTTTCAGATAAAGTTGTTTGTCTTATTAGCTGACTTTGTATTTTACTTTATATGCTGACAGTCCTTTATAGCCGTTAGACTGAAAAGTCTTCCTTCTGATGTAAAGAGTATTTCTCTGATGTGACTTTATTTAGTCCTTCTGTTATTTGATTTGATCCTGCAGCTTCTTAGAAAGAGGTTTATTCCTTTTATAGGATGTCCTGCTGCAGAGTTTGTTTTGCTGTGTGTTATTTGCAGCCCAGGTCTCAAGTTTCAGAAGAAGACAAGTAATTCAAATTGAAGAGAGTCATTGCTTGCTGCTGTTATAAAAAGGACCCTTTGAAGAAGGATTCAAGCCAACTAACTAGTTAACCTGTTCATCTGCTTTCACGCTCTCATCAAGATCAAGTCATCTGCTCTCAGCAATACTCATCCAACTGAGAAGTGTTAAGATCTTCTACTCTTCTTCAACCTGAGTTCTCCTGCTTTCAGGAAGTTCAAACTCAGAGTTCTTTTGAAGAAGAAAAAGAAGATAGCTGCTTGAAGACCTTTAATTTTATTATTTATTATCTTCTTGTAGTTTTTCCTTCAGAGCTTTCTGAAGAGTTTTCTGCACTGAAGCAAGACTTCACCTGGACATCTTTGAGCCAGGGGGAGCCTTGATTCTTTAGAGCTTTCTAGCTCAGTGCAAGTTTTTGTGCTTCTCTAATCTATTGTAAAATAGAGAAGACATTTTAACCTTCTTCCCCCTCCTGTACAGGGTTATTACTCCCTTCAAAAGTATCCCTTGGTGGCAGGGCACCTAATCAAAAACCTGTGCTTGATTTTTAGACACCTGATCAAAAGTCTAAAGGGTTTCTGGATCTACCTGAAGCAGATCTTGTTGGTGGCAGGGCACCTGATCAAAAACCTGAGTGGATTCCTACCTTGTTGGTAGAAGAGTGGACGTACCCAAGTTATTTGGGTAACCACTATAAATTCCTTGTGTCGTCTGGATTTGCCTTGTTTATTTCATGCATTGTGGCTGTGAATAGATATAACTAGGTTGCTAGTTGCTGATTAGGTTTTCCAAGCCTTAACTGTAATTACAGTTAGCTTGAGTTTGTGCACAACACTTGTGTTAGGCTATAGGGTTAATTCTATATCTATAATCTTTTTATTCCGCAATTCACTCCAAGGGAGTTGGGTAGACCTTCAAGTTTTGTCTAGTGCAAAATTTGATAACTCTATTCACCCCCCCTCTAGAGTAGTATTTATCCCTTCACTTTCAATTGGTATCAGAGGGAGGTTGACTGACTGAATAGGCTAACACCTAAGTCACAAGATCCTGATAGATACCAAAGCTTATAGATATTCACTATCATGGCCCAGTCCAAGGATTATTCTAGCACCAGACCTCCAGCATGCAACTTAGCTAAGTTTGGCATCTGGAAGGCAAGGATAAAATTATATATGAATTCTATTGATGAAAGCATCTTTACTTCTATTTTGTCAGGTCCCCCAAGAGCACCTGCTGCTGCCACTGCCTCATCATCAACTGATATGAGTGCAGTGCCTCCTCCAGATTACAACGACGAGTACAAGAAGGCCAAGATAGCAGATGCCAAGGCAATGAATATACTGGCTCAGACAATGTCTGATGAGGTATTCCAGAAGGTAGCTGACTGCTCTTCAGCAAAAGCTATGTGGGATACGCTGAACCAGATTGTAGCTGGCTCAGCTGATGAAAGGAAGGACAGAAGGTCCAACCTTATCTCACAATATGAGAACTTCAAGAAAACTGATGCTGAATCAGTTGAAGCCATGTACACCAGGCTCAGCTCAATCATCAATGAGCTGAGGACCCTTGACAAGGACATATCATTGACAGAGGTCAATGATAAGATTCTTATGTGCTTCCCTAGCACATGGGATCTAAGGATCTGGCCCATCAAGGAAGCCAGAAGTACAAATGAGATCTCCACTGAAGCTCTTCTCGGCAAGCTCAAGTCTTTTGAGCAAGTGCTGAAGACAAGGGAAGCAGAAGCAGAAGAAAAGACCCCTACTCCAACAAGGAAAGAGCAATCTCTAGCTCTTAAGGCTGCTGATGCTTCTGAAGGCAGCCAATCAAATGAGGAGCTAATTGCATTGTTTGCCAAGAGGTTTCTCAAGATGGGGAGAAAGGAATTCAGAAAGAAGTCTTCACGCTATAAAGACAAACCAAGGTATGATCGTTCACCTGTTAAAGAAATTATTTGGTATGGTTGCAGGAAGCCAGGACACATCTTACCAGAGTGTCCAGAGGAGAAGAACAAAGACAAGAGAAAAGAAAAGGAACAGCACAGGAAGCACTCCAAGCCATCCTCCTACAAAAACAAGAAGAAGGAGAGAGGTTTCATTGTTGAAACCTGGAGTGATTCTGATGAAGAATCCTCCTCATCAAGCTCCAGTGAGGATGAGGAAGAGAAGAAGGCAAAAGAAGTTTGCCTGATGACAATAGATGCCTACAGCAACCACTCAGCTGCAGAGAGTTCAGATTCAGATGAAGAGATGCCAACAGAAGATGAGGTACTATCTTCTTATGACTTTACTTCTGAAGAATTTAAATTAGATTTTAAATCTTTATGCTTAGATTTGATTAGCTCAGAAAAGGAGATAAAAGAACTTAGAAATAAGTTAGCTGACTCAGAATCAATTGCTACAGAAAATGTTAAGTTAAAGGAAGATCTCACTACTTGTAGTGAAGAAATTAAATTTTTTTAAAATGGAGTTAGCTAAGTCTAAGAGGTTAGAAGAATCACATAATGGTAGAAGCCTTTAGTTGTTAGAGATTACCAGCATGACTAACACTAGGTCAGGTAATGACAAACTAGGCTTAGGAGCTTCTCCAAGTGAACCCCCAGCTATTCTTAAAAATAATCTTTCAACTCCAGTGAACTTCATTTCAGCTAGTGGAATGAAGAACACTGAGCAAGTAAACCTAGTTAATAAAACTTTAAATAAAGCTAAGAGAGAAAAGAGAAAGAAATTTTTTAAAGAAATGCAAAGAGCGTCGAACGCCGCTCGACGATCGGAAGCTCAATGGTCGAACGAAGCTCGACGAACTGAGCGCCCATCGTCGAACGTCGATCGACGTTTTCAATATGATTTTCAAAATCATCATCAGTACCATAGAAACCTAAATGAAAATAGAAACTCTAGGTTTGTTGACCCATCATCTGCATGGAGAATCCCACCTAGGAGATCTCACCCATTAGGTTATCACCCTCAGCCTGCATTTTCATATATTTCCAGTTTTTCTTATGTGAAAAACAAGGGACCCAAGGTTACCTGGGTCCACTCTGTCTAAATAAATGTCTTGCAGGTGAAGGCCTATCCAATCACTCAAAATAAGTGGTATTTGGATAGTGGATGTTCCAAGCATATGACAGGAAATAAAGATCATCTGTCAAAATTCAAAGCTAAGCTCGGCCCAAAGGTTATCTTTGGAGATTCCAGCTGTGGTCAGACAGAAGGCTATGGCAGGATTACTATTGGAGATGTTACTTTCAAGAGAGTTGCATATGTGACAGAACTGAAGCACAATTTGATTTCAGTCAGCCAGCTATGTGATGCTGGCTACCAGGTTTCATTTTCTAACTCTTCTTGCAATATTACTTTAAATAATATTGTTGTTTTAGTAGGCATTAGAATAGGTAATATTTATTTAGTAGATTTCAATTCATCTCACTCTGAAATCTGTTTGTTTAATGAAGTAACAATTAATAATAATTCTTTGTGTCATAAGAGGCTTAGTCATGTTAACTTTAAAAATATATCTAGGTTATCTAAACACAACCTTATTAGAGGTTTACCTCCTTCCCCCTACAAGAAGGAGAGCCTATGCAAGGCTTGTCAGCTAGGCAAGCAAACCAAAAACTCTTTTAAATCTGTAAATAAGAGTGATTCTCCTAGAATCCTGTACCTATTACATTTGGACCTATTTGGCCCAATAAATGTACAGAGTTTAGGAGGGAAGTATTACACCTTAGTAATTGTAGATGACTTCTCTAGGTTCAGTTGGGTTTTCTTTTTGAGAACTAAGGCTGATAACTTCAAAGCCCTTACAGACTTTCTACTATGTGTGCAGACTGAGTACTCTACTCATGTGGCCTTGATCAGGAGTGATCATGGTACTGAGTTTGACTCTCTTCTCATGCAAGAATTCTGTGAGAGAGAAGGTATCAAACATAGTTTCTCAGCTCCTAGAACTCCCCAACAAAATGGGGTAGTTGAAAGGAAGAACAGAACACTCATTGAAGCTGCTAGTACATTGTTGGCAGATGCTAACATGCCTCTCTCCTATTGGGCAGAAGCTGTTAGTACAGCCAATTATGTCTTGAATAGAAGTTTGATACACAAGCTTAAGTGTAAAACTCCTTATGAGTTGCTTAAAGGAAAGAAACCTAAAATTAATTATTTTAGAATATTTGGTTGTGTTGTTTATATTCATAATAACAATAAAGAATACCTTAGAAAGTTTGAAGCAAAGGCTTCAATGGGAATTTTTCTAGGATATTCCCAAGTAAGCAAAGCTTATAGGGTTTATAACAAATCAACCTGTAAAATTGAAGAATCTGTGCATATATCTTTTGATGAATCTCAGATGTTTTACAAGTAGAAAGAAAATTCTCCTTCCTCTAGTTCATTGCAGGTACCTGATGTCCCTCAAGAAATTCTTCAACTATCAACTCTTCAGATCACTGAATCAGACAGTGATGAAGACATTGTAGAAGCTGTTGTTGCACCACCAACAGTAGATCAAATTCCTCCTGAGGAATTAATCTCAACTGTTGCTGAAGATCACATCTCACCTGTTGATATTGTCACACTCAGAGATCACCCCACATCTCAAGTGATTGGAGACATATCAGCAGGTGTGCAAACAAGACACCAATTAAGACAGGATGTGATGCACGCTTGTATCCTCTCACAGGTTGAGCCCCTCACTTTTAAAGATGCAGAGCTAGATCCCTACTGTATCATTGCTATGCAAGAGGAACTCAATCAGTTTGAGAGATGTAAAGTTTGGACTTTGGTTCCAAGACCTAAAGGCCAACTGATCATAGGCACCAAGTGGGTGTATAGAAACAAGTTGGATGCAAATGGAATTATTGTAAGGAATAAAGCAAGGCTTGTAGCTCAGGGCTACAGACAGGAGGAAGGTATAGATTATGACCAAATCTTTGCTCCTGTTGCAAGGCTAGAAGCTATAAGGATCTTCTTGTCCTATGCAGCCTACATGAAGTTTAAGGTGTTCCAAATGGATGTCAAAAGTGCATTCCTGAATGGTGAGCTTAAGGAAGAGGTGTTTGTTGAACAACCACCAGGGTTTGTTTCTTCAACTCAGCCCTCACATGTGTTTAAGTTACAGAAAGCTCTATATGGACTAAAGCAAGCTCCCAGAGCCTGGTATGAGACTCTAGCCAGTTTCCTTTTAGAGCACAACTTCACTAGGGGAGTAGTTGATAGAACTCTCTTCGTCAAGCATCACAAGGACACAATCCTGTTAGTTCAGGTGTATGTAGATGATATTATATTTGGCTCCACTGATCCCAAACTTTGCAAAAGGTTCTCTGACCTGATGCACTCTAAGTTTGAGATGAGTAGTATGGGTGTGCTGTCTTACTTTCTTAGTCTCCAAGTTAAGCAAGATGTTGATGGTATTTTCATCTCCCAATCCAAATATGCCAAGGAATTGGTAAAGAAATTTGGGATGGCTGATGCTTCAGCAATGCCTACACCTATGGCTACTAATGTAGTTATTGATTCTGATGATCACGGCAAGCCAGTTGATCAAAAGAATTATAGGGCCATTGTTGGTTCCCTATTATATCTAACTGCAAGTAGTCCTGATATAATATTTGCTACATGCCTTTGTGCTAGATTCCAGGTCAACCCCAAGGAATCTCATCTGATTCTTCTAAAGAGAATCCTGAGATACCTGAAGGGATGTCCAGATCTAGGACTTTGGTACCCAGCTGAGTCAGAATTTGAATTAATTGGATATTCTGATTCTGATTATGCTGGTTGCAGAGTTGACAGGAAGAGCACCTCAGGAACTTGTCAGTTTCTGGGAGAGAGATTGGTCTCTTGGTTCTGTAAGAAGCAGGCTTCTGTCTCAACTTCAACTGTAGAGGCTAAATATATAGCAGCTGCTAGTTGTTGTTCACAGATCCTGTGGATTCAAAACCAGCTTGTGGATTATGGTTACTCACACAAGAATACCAAAATCATGTGTGACAGTACAAGTGCTATCTCAATTGCACAAAATCCAGTGCACCACTCTAGAACGAAGCACATTGAGATTCGGCACCATTTCCTGAGATATTGTGTGGAAAAGAACAAGATTTGTCTTGAGTTCATATCCACTGAGTTTTAGAGAGGTGATATATTCACCAAGCCTTTAGATGAACAGAAGCATCTGTTCTTTTTAGTTCAACTAGGCATGATCAATGGACGAGACTAAGTGTGACTATATCTGCCTATGTTGAAACCTGCTTGAAGATCGTCGAACGATGATTGAAGATCGTCGAACGGATTAAGCCTATCGTCGACCTCTGGTTAATGATAGCTTATCTGTTTGAAGATCGTCGACCGGCGTTCGAAGATCGTCGAACAGGTCGAGCTTATCGTCGATCTCTGAACGACGACAGCTTGTTGTTTGAGAAGCCAGAAATAGTCGAACGATGGCTCGACTACTCTGCTTCTGGGCCGATCGTCGAACGGCCATTCGACTATCGGGTCTAGTATCTTTTTAATAGATCGACTATCTCCGGTCTTATATAAAGCCGATAGTCGACCTAGGTTAAAAGATCTTTTGTTCTATCGTCGACGGAGCGTGACTTTTCGCATTCTGTCTTCCCGCTTGCGATTTTCTGCCGCTTCGTCCCCTTCGTCTTCGCCGTCCTTCTCGCGCTTTCTCCAGCAATCAATGGCGATTTCTCCCGCAGTGTTAGCAGTTGTAAAGTTTGATGCAGGCTTCAGCGTTGATTTTGACGCGTTCAGTTGCTGCGAAGCAGGGATCGTGGAAGTTCTTCAGTTGTGCCGGGATCAAGGACTAGAGAGATTAATGTCATCAAGGATTAAGTTAAATATACCCGAGATCAAGGAATGGGCTTTCACTTCGTCATCCACCGACGATTCGATGACTGGCACCATCGGCGGAGAAGAGGTAATTTTAACTCCGGCCGTTCTGACTGATGTTTTTGGTTTGATAAATGGTGAAGAAGATTATGAGCAAGATGCTCAAGAATTTGGAAGGATGTTGACTGAGCTGGGACATGCGGAGGGCATTCCCACCAAGCTGCTCAAGGTCAACTTTCCCTTTAAGATTAAATTTCTCGCTGAGTTAGTTGGAAAAGTGCTCCTCGGAAAGCACTCTGCTCATGAAAATATAACAAGGCAACAATTTGCACTGATGTGTGCAATTGTTAATCAGAAAAAGATTGATTGGGCAGGAGTAATGTTTGATTTGATAAGGAAAAAGAATAGTAAGAAGGAAGTTACCCTCAGAAGGGTTATTGAAATTTTCCTGAAGGAAAAGTACCCTCAGCTGCTGGTCTCCGCCGCAACAACAATAAATGCAAGCAAGAAGATGGACCCAAACCTATTCTCCAAGTGGTAGAGGACTTTTGTGAAACTCGCTCTCACAGGGGTTGCTCCAGCGACATTAGAGAGCACCAGGACTGATTTGGTCGCTCCTCACCCTGTAGAAGCTGGCTCAGCTCTTTCCCTTCCCTCATCTTCTGCTATGCAGTCTGCTTCAGTTGAAGTTCCATCAACTTCAGCTGAAGTACGACTTTCCCCTTCTCCTGTTAGAGAAACAACCACGGTTGTTCTTCCTTCCCCTCCAGCATCTCCTCTTCCTTCTCATCAGGCTAGGATATCTGCTCCTAGTTTTGATCTGTTAGGATCTGAGAGGATTCCAACTCCTCCTCAATCTCCTATTCATTCTCCAGTTAACACTCCTGTTAACTCTCCAGCTCCATCTCCAATTCAATCTCCAGTCCACACCACTTCTCATCCCAACACTACAACCATCTCTGTTGCATCTCCATCCACTGCAGTCCCATCATCTTTTGAGATCACCCCAGCTTTCATTTCTAGCATTTTGGAGTTGATTACCCCTTCAATCAAAATTATGATTGAAGAGGCAATTGCTCCACTTGCCTCCTCCATTGCCACCCTGACTGCTTCCATCCAATCACTTTCCAAATCTGCTGAGCCCTCTTCTTCAAGGGGCCTGGTTTCAGTTTCCACTGAAATCAGGCAGGGGGAGATGTTCTGTGAAGATGCCTCAGAGCCTCCAGCCTCCCTTCCAGCAGTTCAAGAAAAGACTGATGCAGTTCAAGTTCAAGATAAATCAGTTTCTGTGTTATCGAAAAAAGAAATATCTGATGTTATTATGTTATCTGAATTTGCGGTGAAAGTTTGCTTAGAAGATCTCACCACTCCCGTGGTTGCCCATTTCCTAGAAGGGATTATTACATCCTACCTAGATGAGTCTTGGGAGTTGGTAAAATATGAAGGTAATTCACTCATTCGCTTTATTGACGAGTCAATTAATTTAATAGCTTGTGAATACCTAGAAGGAATGATTTTAGCTTATTTAGCAGATTTGTATTCATAAATCTACAGATTATATTAAAGAAGATTTAGCTGCTCAGGTTATAGCAGTTGTTTCTGAAGCTGATCCAGTTGTTCCTGATACTCAAGTAGATCCAGAATTGGATTCATTTTTAGATGACATGGAAGATGTATCTGAGAATCAAGAAGAGAAAGCAAGAGTTGCTTGGAATCAAAGGGTTCAATCTTTGTTAGAAAAAGAAAAAGATTTGCAAGTTGAAAAGTCGACTATTTGGGATGATTCACCAGTGTTAGATTTGGATTTTCTTCTGGCTCAGGATGCC
The DNA here is from genome assembly GCA_039513925.1 of Platanthera zijinensis. Taxonomy (NCBI): domain Eukaryota; kingdom Viridiplantae; phylum Streptophyta; class Magnoliopsida; order Asparagales; family Orchidaceae; genus Platanthera; species Platanthera zijinensis. Next base: position 124,650,353 of record CM077086.1, on the reverse strand, counting down.
ATTGAAGAAGAAAAAGAGAAAGCTGCTTTAAAAGAAAAGACTATTTCTGAAGCCTATGATCCTTATGACAATCCTCCTTCATCTCACTCTGAAGATGAAGAGGATTATGATTTATCTGAAAATTCGAAGAAAAAAAAAGCTGCTCAGAAGAAAAGGAAAGCAATTGCTCCTCCTCCTCCCAGCCGTGACAATGATACTCCATACTATATTCTTAAAGGAATTGACCCCAAATCAAAGGAATTTCAACAATGGACGTGGTTCTCCAAGAACCAGCAGAAAGAGAGAAAAAGATCTAAGAGGTATGATAGTCCTGTTTCAAGATGGACTCCCAGAGGTCCTCCTCCACCTCCCAGTGCAGGAGCCTCTGGGAACCCTTCTGCTAATCCATCTGCCTCTTCTGGAAAATCTGCTCCTTCTCAGCCTCAGTCAAGGAAAAGCTCTCAAAGTTCCCAAGGCAGATCTTATTCTGGTTCTCAAAAACATGCTACTGAAGTAAGAGAACAAGTGAAGGAGGTTGTGTATCAAAGACCAACCTTTTCCCCTCCTCCTTCTCCAAAGAAAAGAGTTTCTTCCCCAATACCAGTGCAGTCTGAAAAAATTACTTCAAAAGGTAAGTAGTTTATTTTGTTTAAATATTCTAGCAAGAACTTTGTTAAGTCTGCTCTCATGTCTTATCTAGTTAATCAAGATAAAGAGATTGCTCCTTCTGAGACTGCTTATGAAAGTCCTGAGCTTGATCCTAACTTTAGGATGGCTCGTTTTCACGAATTGGTTGGAGCAGCTCAGATCAGAAAAGCAAAAGCTGAAGGGAAGGACACCACTGGCTTAACCACTGTGTCTTCTTTCAGAAAGAAGGAGTTTGAAAAGTTCCAGGTTAATCCTGATGTATTTGACCCCTCAAAATATATGGAAAAGCACCCTGAAGCAGTTGTTCCAAGGGCTGCAGAATTGAAAATCATTGGTGTGCAGGACTTGAAGATGTCAAAGAAAGAGGCTGATGATCCTCTGAGGAAAATTTCTTTTATTCCAAGTTCTTCTGACTCTTTGCCAGATTCTGTAGACTCTTAATTTTTTTGTGATTGACTGCTGTTTTATATCTATCTGTTTGATAATTGCTAGTTAATTGCTATCTATTTTCTGTATTGATTATAGTGTTCTATAGCTAGCTCTGTGTTTTAGTTTTTAAGAGACTTAACTCAAATAGGGGGAGATTGTTGGTACCCTAGTTTGATTTGAGTTTAGTCTTGTCTTTTTAGTCCCTTGACCCAAGAAATATCTATGGTCAATGGTTAGTAGTCTAGCTGTAGAGTCCTCACTTTTCCAGATTGAGAATTTGGTTAAGTAGTTTGTTCGTTCGACTATCGTCGAACGCTGCTCGACTATCGTCGACTAACTGTTCGACGATCGTCTATCAGTTGTTCGACTTTCAGTCTGCGTGGATAGTTCGACTATCGGTTGATAGTTCGACTATCTGTGTGCGTTGATAGTTCGACTATCTGCTTGGATAGGTCGACTATCTAATAGCTCGACTATCTGTTGATAGTTCGACTATCTGTTCTGCGTTGATAGTTCGACTATCTGTTGATAGGTCGACTATCTGTTCTCGCTTGGTAGTTCGACTATCTGCTTTGATAGTTCGACTATCTGATAGTTCGACTATCTGTTGATAGGTCGACTATCTGTTTGTTTTTGATAGTTCGACTATCTGCTTGGATAGGTCGACTATCTGATAGTTCGACTATCTGTTGATAGGTCGACTATCTGTTTGTTTCTGATAGTTCGACTATCTGTTGATAGGTCGACTATCTGTTGATAGTTCGACTATCTGTTTTGCCCTGATAGTTCGACTATCTGATGATAGGTCGACTATCTGATAGTTCGACTATCTTCTGGTAGTTCGACTATCTGCTGTGATAGTTCGACTATCTCCTTTGATAGTTCGACTATCTGGATCGTTCGACTATCTATCCGATAGTTCGACGATCTCCGTGCGTCGTTCGACGATCTCCGAAGGTCGTTCGACGTTTTCTGTCTGCCTTTATATTTTGTATTTATTTATTATATTTAATTAATTAATACATTATCTGGCATATCTTTTCAGTTGGTTTATGATAATATTTCCAGGCAATATTTGCTCCATCCCTTATGCCTAAGTAAAATCTTTTCAGATAAAGTTGTTTGTCTTATTAGCTGACTTTGTATTTTACTTTATATGCTGACAGTCCTTTATAGCCGTTAGACTGAAAAGTCTTCCTTCTGATGTAAAGAGTATTTCTCTGATGTGACTTTATTTAGTCCTTCTGTTATTTGATTTGATCCTGCAGCTTCTTAGAAAGAGGTTTATTCCTTTTATAGGATGTCCTGCTGCAGAGTTTGTTTTGCTGTGTGTTATTTGCAGCCCAGGTCTCAAGTTTCAGAAGAAGACAAGTAATTCAAATTGAAGAGAGTCGTTGCTTGCTGCTGTTATAAAAAGGACCCTTTGAAGAAGGATTCAAGCCAGCTAACTAGTTAACCTGTTCATCTGCTTTCACGCTCTCATCAAGATCAAGTCATCTGCTCTCAGCAATACTCATCCAACTGAGAAGTGTTAAGATCTTCTACTCTTCTTCAACCTGAGTTCTCCTGCTTTCAGAAAGTTCAAACTCAGAGTTCTTTTGAAGAAGAAAAAGAAGATAGCTGCTTGAAGACCTTTAATTTTATTATTTATTATCTTCTTGTAGTTTTTCCTTCAGAGCTTTTTGAAGAGTTTTCTGCACTGAAGCAAGACTTCACCTGGACATCTTTGAGCCAGGGGGAGCCTTGATTCTTTAGAGCTTTCTAGCTCAGTGCAAGTTTTTGTGCTTCTCTAATCTATTGTAAAATAGAGAAGACATCTTAACCTTCTTCCCCCTCCTGTACAGGGTTATTACTCCCTTCAAAAGTATCTCTTGGTGGCAGGGCACCTGCTCAAAAACCTGTGCTTGGTTTTTAGACACCTGATCAAAAGTCTAAAGGGTTTCTGGATCTACCTGAAGCAGATCTTGTTGGTGGCAGGGCACCTGATCAAAAACCTGAGTGGATTCCTACCTTGTTGGTAGAAGAGTGGACGTACCCAAGTTGTTTGGAGAACCACTATAAATTCCTTGTGTCGTCTGGATTTGCCTTGTTTATTTCCTGCATTGTGCCTGTGAATAGATATAACTAGGTTGCTAGTTGCTGATTAGGTTTTCCAAGCCTTAACTGTAATTACAGTTAGCTTGAGTTTGTGCACAACACTTGTGTTAGGCTATAGGGTTAATTCTATATCTATAATCTTTTTATTCCGCAATTCACTCCAAGGGAGTTGGGTAGACCTTCAAGTTTTGTCTAGTGCAAAATTTGATAACTCTATTCACCCTCCCCCCCTTTAGAGTAGTATCTATCCCTTCACTTTCACATTCTATCCATGATGCACTATACTTTTCATCTGAAATCTCCTGATCGCCAGCGGGTGAACACACTGCCTTTGGGTGGTGTGATCGAGAGCGTCCTGACAGAGAAGTACCTGGCTATCAACTAGTCAGCCTACCCCAAAGACAGCTTCCTGCAGGACTACAGGGTGGGTGAGATTCCTTCTTCCTCACGGGAACGGGAACCTCCACCACAGCCACCTATACACCGTACAGGGTCCCTTAGGGAAACCAGTCGGGACATCTACGGCCTGGTGGAGGAGAAAGGTCAGGAGATCAAACATACAGCGAAGGAAGTGAAAGGGATAAAGAAAATGCTCAAAAAGATCATGGGCAAGCTCAATATTTCTCCCACCTCTTCAAAGGAGTAGCATTTTATATGTATTGTTCATGTTTTATCAGTTGAAGTTTGTTATGTAATAAACACGTGAGCTCCAGACTCAGTTAATAATCATTTATCATGTGATATATTCTGTGCTACATCTATACTCATTGTGATTTTCTGATACCATGCTTTAATTAGTTTGATATTGTCATCCCATCGTGCTACCTCACAACAAACACTTACAGAAGGAAAATACACTACGTGCTAAACTAAAGCGAATTTACATAAAGAAAAATTTAATGAGCATATCGTGAAGTACAAACTTTAAAAAAACAAAAAAAAATAACTGGAATAGACAGAACATTGGGCATATCGTGATGTAGATTATCGAGTGATTTTGGTTTGTTTAGTTTCTACATCACGCAATCTATGAATACTAATGGATAAGAGATTTAGGTGTCCAAAAGGGGTCATGGGTGGCGGTTCCTTTAGGTACCCACACAAAACGTGGTACACCTTGCGGAGAAGACGGTGAATGGGCCCTTTTGAGAGGAATTGGTGCACTATTTTGAATGAGGGGCCTTCATTCATACTTTATGTTTAATGTTATGTTTATATTGTAGATTTCCTTCTAGAATTCTATGAGTCTTTATGTGATGATCTTTAGTTGAATAATATTGCGTTGGAAGGTTAACTATATTGAAGTTGTTCTTTAAGTCAAGATTATTTCGCTTAACATTAGGACTCATAGTATAGTAGTTGTTGACCGGAAATCTACATTCATTTGTTTTTGAGTTGGGAGTAATTCATTTTTCAAAGTGAGAGTTATTCTTATAGTTAAGAGTTTCACTTGCACAAGCTTGCGATTTTCTACTCCCTTTGATTAACTCAGCCTGTAGATGGTGATTCATATTCAACATGTTTTTGGGTTTTACATGCAGCTTAGGAGTTGGGCATTGCGAGTTTTTAAGTAGTGTTTCCTTAAGCATGTTGATTTTCATAGTTAACTCTTAGTTCTTCAGTTTAAGGTTATGTCTAGCTTCATTTTATGTGATTGTGCTGTTTTTGAGAGTGGTGACAATAGATTCGATATGAGCTTTATACTTACTCATAAGTTCATTGAATGTCTCGTTCATCTCTTCGATTTCAACTTTAGAATTTTTGCATTCAGCACAGTCACTTTTTAATGATGAGTTCTCTATGCATAATTTATCATTTTGTTCTTTTGTAAAGCGAAGCTCTTGTTAAAGAACATTATATTTTCCTTTTAATTCATTATAAATTATACAAGGTGTAGAAAAGTTATCTAAAGAGCAGTTGGGAGGACAGGTCACATCAACGGTAGATTCTACATTAACATTTGCATTTAAAAGGTTATTTTCTAGACATAGTTTTGAATTAATACTTTTTAATTTCTTAATTCTATGTTTAGCCACATCTAGCATATTCAATGTAGAAATAGAATTGCATACAGGAAGGGAATTTGTTTTTCTTACAGCATTCTTGGAGAAGGCATGATTTGAACACAAGGTTCCTCTGTCATCTTCCTCTTGGCTTTTCTCGTCCAACGATATGTCTTCATCTTCCCTTCCGCTTGATTTGTTTGTCTCGTCTTCCTCTAAGAACAAGTCTTCATTTGATTCTTCAGTTGGATCTATGAGAAATTGCTCGAATTCTAACATCTGTAGAGGAAGAACTATAAGTATATTCAAGAAATTCCCATATATCATAGGTAGTAGTGAACGTATAGATGAGTTTAAAAATTTCTTGATCAAGCCCACAAAACAAACTATTCATAGCTTTGGCATTTATATGACACTCGTGCTTAGTCAAGTTTTTTGGGGGCTTGGTACAAGTTATGTTCCAAACTTCTATATCTAATAAGATAAGAAATTTCTTCATTAGTGTTCTACATTCGTTATAATTCACTCCTTTAAATAGAGGCGGTGCTAACGAGTTTTCAGTGTACAATTTTTCATCCCCACTGGTCGATTCAAGATCGGGATTGATCATTATTCCAGGTGGTGAAACCGATTTGAAATAACCTTCCTCTGATACCACTTGTTGGATTTAGTGGCCAACCTTAAAGGGGGTGAATAAGGTTTGATGCGTTAACTGGAGTTTAAAGTATTTTTCCTCGGAAAATCGAGTTCTGGAAGCTACCGCGGGGCGTTAGGTAGCTAAGGCGCGGCGATAAGTCATAGAGCTCGTTTTCCTATGCAGATCCGAGTTCCAACCCCACAAATACACACACTCGCTAAATAATCACAGCACACCCCCAAAATTAATTAACACAGAAATAACAGATTTCATTGCATGAATTCAAAACAACAATAGTCCTAGATGGGTATAAAAAGGTGATCTCTGTGACGCCAGAGATCTAAGGCGATGAGTAGAAACGATCCTTTGGTTTCTATACCGATCCACTCCACGGACCAGTTGGCTCTCTCCTTTTCCTTCCAGGAAAAGTCTTCGAGCCGGCTCTTCACCTCCTCACAAGGAAGGGTCTTAGAGCCCCACTAGATCCACTGATCTAGACATCCCTATCCCTAGGACGATTTGCCGCGGAATCCTACCCGAATTCTGACTACCTTCCCTGGTCGATTTCCCTCACATGAGATTTAAACAAAAAAGATTACAAGAATGAAAGATGTAAATAGTCTAAAAATTGAAGTTCTCCATCTTGACGACTTCTCCGTTGAGCGATCCGCGGGCGGTGCTTAAGATGTTCGTTTGTTAGCAATTGGTCGGCACTTCGTATTGGATGTAGATCTTGGATCACAGGAGTTCTTCGCTGACGAACGGGAGGGAGACGACTTTCTTCTTCTTTGACGGAGACTTTTGGAACGGAGCGCAAGGAGGCGGCTGAACCGTAGAATTCACAAACTCTCGTCGCTCTTCAATCCTTCAATACATGGGCACAGAAACCAAGGCGGACTTTTATACGTCTTCATGAGAATAGGCTATCGTCGGCGGTAAGACTAGCATCCAGCGGTAAGACTAGCGTCCAGCGGTAAGTTCACGTGCTTGTTATGCCAGCTGTCATCCAAATCTGGAATAATATATTCAAAACGAATATTTCTAATTCAAAAAGCAAGTGTCGCGCGGTTGCATCTGTCACCGCGCGGTAAGTTGGTTACTCGAGAAATTCGTCTCGATACTTGTTGAGAGACTAGCGCGACACGGTAACGACTATCGCCTGGCGGCAGGTCGGTACTCGAGAAATCATGCATTCGTCGAGAGGCTAGCGCGGTGCGGTAACACCTTTCGCCTAGCAGCAGATCAGTTTACTCGAGAAAAACCTTCAATCGCCGAGAGGATAGCGCGGCGTGGTAGCACTATCGCTTGGCGGTAATTTCCTGAGAGCCTGGTCAAAATAATCCATTGCGTTAGCGCGGGCGATAGGACTAGCGCGGAGCGGTAGTTTCCTAAGAGCTCTGTCCAATTAATTCACAACTACCGCTCGGAGGTAACTTCTACCACTCGGTGTTAGTGTTCATAGGAATCTTCTTCTTCTTCTCTTGCACTTGTCAGCCTGCACACTCTATCAACAGAAGACGTGATCAAATACAGTCTGGGAGTTGATATTCTCAAACACAGGGAATGTGAAACATCATTTTCAAACACGCTCTCCTCCAGCAAGCGCTCTGTGCGCTCTCCTCCAGCAAGTGTGTTGGAACACCCTATTACTATTTGGACCAGGATGACTATATTTCTATATGGATTGTGTGATGTGACCTCCATGTTGTTATAAAGGTCACATAGGCTAGTTAGAGTCGACTTCAGCTCGACGCAGAGTCGATCTCAGCTCGACGCAGAGTCGACCTCTGCTCGACGCAGAGTCGACCTCAGCTCGACGCAGAGTCGACCTCAGCTCGACGTGGAGTCGACCTCAGCTCGACGTTCCGTCGAACCCAGTTCTACTTACAGAAAACACTCTCTGACCGACGTGTGTCGTGCTCAGATCGACGTTTTATTGCGAGCTCGACGCTTTTCAGACCGCCGTCAGTTTTGGATAGGAATTCAAATTCCTTCTGACAGACAATTAATGCTGAAGATTTATTGGCCGTTACAGCATATCTGGTGCATGGCTCAAGGAATTTTCTAAGGAATGTCTGCCTGTCATTTCCTTTGAGGCATGGACAGTTAAGGAAAGCAATTAATGCTGTCTTCCAACGGCTATCAAAGAAAAAGGAAGAAGAAGACTCATTTATATTCATTCATTCAAAAACAAGAATACAGCATACAGAATACAGAAGAACAATACAGGACTTCAGTTGCTCTCTGTGTTACATTGTGTTGAAAAGCTAACTCACAGAAAATCTGATTGCTTCAGACACCTCCATCCAACTCTCTTGGATCATCCTTTGCTGAAGCAAATCAGATCTTTGAAGACCTGTCACCCTTGTGCAGAGCTCTCCTTCCTGAACCTCATCTTGATCTCAGGGGGAGCTTTGACAACAACTTCAGATCCACTTCTGCTTCTCTTTGCTTGTTGAATAGAGAAGACAACATCATCTCTTTTTCTTTTTCTTTCTGTACAGGGTTTTAACTCCCTTCAAAAGTTACTTTTGGTTTTGCTGAAACCTGGTCAAAATCAGCTCTGTTGGTTTGTGAGAACCTGATCAAAAACTCTCTGGTGCTTAAGACACCTGATCAACTCATCTTGAAGTGGATTCCTATCAAGGGTGATAGAAGAGTGGATGTACCCAGATTTGGGGAACCACTATAGCTCCTTGTGTTGTCTGGATTGCTTGTCTTTTTGTGTTTTGCTTTGTGCTGTGAATTTCCTTTTACTCTGATTATTTGCTATAGCACTATACACTAAGTAAATACAAATTTTCTCTACACACAAGTTCTTATTTGGAAAATTATTTTAAATAACTCTATTCACCCCCCTCTAGAGTTAGGAGTGATCTTATCATGCACTTTCAATTGGTATCAGAGGCAGGTTGATCATTCATACAGGCTAACACCTGGATCAAAAGATCCCTGATAAGGTCATTTCCCTCAAAGGGTTAGTTTCTTTAGTTTTACTTATTTTTGAAACTCATGGCACAAAACAAGGACTTTGCTAGCACCAGACCTCCTATGTGCAATCTATCTAAGTTTGCACTATGGAAGGCAAGGATTAGACTTTACATGAACTCTTTTGATGAAGACATTTTTAATTCTGTGTTGACAGATTGTCCAAGACCTCCCACAGGAACAAGTACATCAGCTGTTCCTCCTCCTTCAGGAACTGATGCTGACATAAAGAAGTGGAAGGCAGCAGATGCTAAAGCCATGAACATCCTGGCTCAAACCATGTCAGATGACATTTTTCAGAAAGTAGCTGATTGCAATACTGCTAAAGAGATCTGGGAAAAGCTGTCAGAAATTGTATCAGGTTCTGCAGATGAAAGAAAGGATAGGAGATCCTACCTGATCACCCAATATGAGAATTTCAAGAAGGCAGAGTCTGAGTCAGTTGCTGACATGTACAACAGACTGAGTCTGATCATAAGTGAGCTTAGATCACTAGAGAAGGACATATCTCTCACTGAGATAAATGACAAAATACTGACTTGTTTCCCTAGCTCTTGGGACTCAAGAATATGGTCAATTAAAGATGGAAGAAATGTCTGTGAGTTATCCACAGAAGCTCTTCTAGGGAAGCTCAAGAGCTATGAGCAATTTATTAAGAAGAGAGAAGAAGAGCAGAAGACATCCACACCAACAGAGAAGGCTGAGAAAACTATTGCCTTCAAAGCACAGGAAGAAGAACCTAAAGAGAAGGTGTTGGGAAATGAAGAGCTTATGAGCCTACTGGTCAAAAGGTTCAATAAGCTAAACAAAAGGAACTTCAGAAGATGGTCATCCAAAGACAAAGACAAGCCAAGGTATGACAGATCTAATAATAAAGATGTTATCTGTTTTGGCTGCAGGAAACCAGGACACATTGTCCCAAACTGTCCAGAAAATCAAGACAAGGACAGAAGGGACAAGAAGGAAAGAAAGGATAAAAGGAAGGATAAGGAGTCAAGGAAATACCATGACAAGCCTTCCTCCAGCAACAGCAAGCACACCAGAAAAGGATTTGTGGCTGAATCCTGGAGTGACTCAGATGAGTCTGATTCATCATCCAGCTCTAGTGATGATGAGGATGATGCAGAAGAAAAAGGATTCTGCATGATGGCCATCAGTGCATCTCAAAAGAACACTGATTCAGAGCCTGATGCTGACTACCCATCTGATCAGGAACTTACTGAGGATCAGGTAATAGATTCTTTTGACTTTACTTCTGATGATTTCAAATCTGAGTTTAAATCTATGTGCATTGACTTGATTGAGTCTCAAAAGTTGATTAAAACTCTCAGAGAACAATTAATTGAATGCAAATCCATTAACTCAGATAATCTTAGACTCTTAGAAGAGTTGAAGCAGTGTGCGGAGGAGATAGCTTCACTGAAAAGTGAGCTATCTAAGGCCAAACAATTTGAAGAAACCCTTAATGGGAGAAGTATCAAATTGATGGACATCACAAGTACAGTGAACTCAAGATTGAATGGTTCACTGGGCTTGGGTGCTTCATCCAGCCAACCCATAGTGCTGACAACTCCAATCAAATTTACCAGTGAGAAAGGTAAAGGAGTCTTGATAGTGGCTAGGAAGAATGCTGACTTAACCCAGGAAACTGGACAAGAAGCGTCGAACGAAGCTCGACGGACGTCGACCAGAGCTCGACGTAATCGCAAGAAAATGTCGAACTCAGGTCGACGCCTTCTACCCTCTGAACAAAGCAAGACCTTGCCGTCGAACGGAGCTCGACGCACTCACTTGAGTCCGTCGACCGAAGCTCGACGTGCGTCGAGCCAAGCTCAGAGCAAAAGTCATTTCTCAGGGGTTAATTCAAAATTCAATTCCAGCTCTACATCTCATAATTTTAACCCTTATGCTGAATGGATAATACCTCCTAGGAGATATCATCCTGTAGGCTATAAGAGTCAACCTGAGATGTCCTTCATTTCAGAATTTAAGGGATATCAACCTAGGCCCAAGGTCAACTGGGTCAAAAACAAATAAGTTGTTTTTGTGTAGGTGAAGACCTATCCAGCATCAAACCATCAATGGTATCTGGATAGTGGGTGCTCAAAGCACATGACAGGGGACAAGGACAACCTCACTTCCTTCAAAGCCAAGCTTGGACCCAAAGTAATTTTTGGAGACTCAAGCTTTGGAACTACAAAAGGATATGGGGCAGTCCAAATTGGCCCAGTCACATTCAAGAAGGTGGCATATGTTGAAGGACTCAAGCACAACTTGATAAGTATCAGCCAATTGTGTGATGAAGGATATCAAGTAACCTTTAACAAAGCCATATGCAAAGTCCAGTCAGTGGATAACACAAATGTGTTGACAGGTAACAGAAGAGGTAACATTTACTTAGTGGATTTTCATTCACCTGTAGTAGATATTTGCCTGTTTAACTCCATTTCAAAACCAAACATCTTGTGGCATAAAAGATTAGGACATGTGAACCTTAGAACCATTGCTAAGTTATCCCAAGACAACCTTGTTAGAGGACTACCTTCTGGTCCCTACAAGAAGGAAGGACTTTGCAAGGCTTGTCAATTAGGCAAGCAAACTAAAAACAGTTTCAAGTCACTTAATAAGAGTGACTCACTTAGAATTTTGTACTTACTGCACATGGACCTTTTTGGACCAATTAATGTACAAAGCCTAGGAGGGAAATCTTATGCTTTAGTAATTGTAGATGACTTCTCAAGATTCACTTGGGTGTTCTTTCTGAGGAAGAAGTCTGATAACTTCAAGATTTTGACAGATTTTCTCAAAGGCATACAGATTGAGTTCAATACTCACATTGCCCTGATCAGAAGTGATCATGGGACAGAGTTTGATTCTCTTCTTATGCTAGAGTTCTGCCAGAATGAAGGTATCAGGCATACTTTCTCAGCTCCCAGAACTCCTCAACAAAATGGGGTAGTTGAAAGGAAAAACAGAACCCTTATTGAATCTGCCACAACACTGTTGACAGATGCTCACCTTCCTCTAACCTTTTGGGCAGAGGCTGTGAACACCTCCAACTATGTTCTGAATAGAAGCCTGATACATAAGCTAAAGGGTAAGACTCCCTATGAGTTACTCAAAGGGAAGAAACCTAAAGTAAACTACTTCAAAAATTTTGGTTGCATTTGTTTCATTCACAATAATGACAAGAAATACCTAGCTAAATTTGAAGCCAAAGCTGATGAAGGAGTGTTTCTGGGGTACTCCTTGACTAGCAAGGCTTATAGGGTTTTTAACAAGTGCACAAATAAAATTGAAGAATCCATGCATGTTACATTTGATGAAACTAACATGTTTTATAAGGAGAAGGAGACTTCTACCATAAGCAATTTGCAGGAACACTCAATTTCAGAGAATCTGAAGCAGCTTACCATCACAGACAAAGGGTCATCACCTTCACCAATTCAACAAGTCACTGAACTTAGTGACAATGAAGAGGAATTTCAAGTTCTGGAAAGCTCAAAGGGCCAACAGAGTGAAGAACCAGTTGTTGTTCCACAAGAGGAAACAACAACACAGGTTGGTGCATCATCAACACCCCTTGTTGATCTAGCAACAACAAGAGATCACCCAATCTCACAGGTAATTGGAGATATCTCAGTGGGTGTGCAAACAAGGAATCAAGTCAATCAAAATATTATGCAAAAAAGCTTTCTTTCTCAAATTGAGCCTCAAACCATACAAGATGCAGAGCAAGATCCAAACTGGATCATTGCAATGCAAGAAGAGTTGAATCAATTTGAGAGGAATAAAGTTTGGGAATTAGTACCAAGACCAAGGAACCAGCAAATTGTTGGAACAAAATGGGTATTCAGGAACAAATTGGATGATCAAGGAATAATTGTGAGAAACAAGGCAAGACTTGTTGCACAAGGATATTGCCAAGAAGAAGGAATTGATTATGACCAAACCTTTGCACCAGTTGCAAGGTTGGAGGCCATAAGAATCTTCCTTGCATATGCAGCTCACAAGAGATTCAAGGTATATCAGATGGATGTCAAGAGTGCATTCCTCAATGGAGACATCAAGGAAGAAGTCTATGTAAAGCAACCTCCAGGTTTTATCTCTCCAACTTTTCCTGATCATGTATTCAAACTGCATAAAGCTTTATATGGTCTCAAGCAAGCTCCTAGAGCATGGTATGAGACCTTAGCTTGTTTTTTGTTGGAAAATGATTTTAAAAGGGGTAGTGTAGACCAAACTCTTTTTGTTAGAACCCATAGGTCCCACACCCTACTAGTACAAGTTTATGTAGACGACATCATATTTGGGTCTACTGATTCAAACTTATGCAAAAAGTTCTCACAACTTATGCACTCAAAGTTTGAAATGAGTAGCATGGGTGAGCTTGCTTTCTTTCTTGGATTGCAAGTTAAACAACATGTGGATGGCATTTTCATTTCTCAAACCAAGTATGCAAGAGAACTGGTTAAGAAATTTGGAATGTCTGAAGCATCCTCCATGAAAACACCTATGCCTACAAATGCTGTTTTAGATGCTGATGAATCTGGAAAACCAGTTGATCAGACAAACTATAGAGCAATCATTGGCTCATTACTTTATCTAACAGCTACTAGACCAGATATAATGTTTGCTACATGCATTTGTGCTAGATTCCAAGTAAGCCCTAGAGAGTCCCACCTCACATTAGTTAAGAGAATTCTTAGGTATGTAAAGAGTTGTCCTAATCTAGGTCTCTGGTATTCACATGACTCAGGATTTGATCTAACTGGATTTTCAGATTCTGATTATGCTGGATGCAGAGTAGACAGGAAAAGCACCAGTGGAACTTGTCAATTCCTTGGTGATAGACTTGTCTCCTGGTTCTGTAAGAAACAAACCTCTGTGTCCACATCAACTGCTGAAGCTGAGTATATGGCTGCAGGCAGTTGTTGCTCACAGATTTTGTGGATTCAAAACCAGCTCCTAGACTATGGCTACAACTTAGAGATGTCTAAAATCTTTTGTGATAATACCAGTGCAATATCAATTGCACAAAATCCAGTTCTCCATAGTAGGACTAAGCACATAGAAATCAGACATCACTTCTTAAGGGATAATGTAGAAAAGAAGAAAATTGCACTAGAATACATTTCCACTGAATTACAGAGAGGAGATATTTTCACCAAACCCTTGGATGAAAAGAAGCACTTCTTTTTCCTCAATCAGTTGGGAATGCTAGATGGAGACAGCTTAAAATAAAACTCCAAGATTTTGAAACTCATAACAAATAGGAATAGGAAAAATTTCATTTCAAAATTTCCTGTCTGAGTGGTTGTTCTGAGCTCTGAACTAAGCTCGACGCGGCGTCGAACGGAGATCGACGGTCCGTCGCCCTCAAAAGCGTCGAACGTCGAACTCAGCTTCCAGCGTCGAACTAAGTTCACAGCTCCCTGGCTTCTTGAGTTTCTCTCTCCCCGGTCGACGTCTTCGTTCAACGTCGACCTGAGCTCGACGTATAGCTTCAGCCAAAGCGTCGAACGTCGACCTAAGCTGGACGCTGTTGAGTCGTTTCAGTTCTCCTAGAACCCTTGAGCGTCGAACTGAGCTCGACGTTCTTTCCTTTTCTGCGTCGAACCCTAAGTATAAAATCAATTTTTCTCCGTCGTTCGCAGTTGCGCATTCATATTTCTCTGCTCAAGCTTTCTCCCTCCAAATACTATACTTTTGATCTTGGAAGGTATTCTTTCTTTTGCAGGAAATGGCAATCACAGCAGGAGCTCTGGCGGCAATGAAGTTCGACTCTGGTTTCGACATCGACTTCGATTCTTTTAATGGATCACCTCAATGCTTTCTGGATATTCTGAATCTTTTCAAGGAGCAGCAACTAGTCCACTTTATGTCTACCAGGATACCCCTTCCAGAATCAGAAATTAAAGAATGGTGTCTTACAGCAATCGTTTCAGATAACAACTCTTTGACTGGGAAGATTTCAGGAAACGAGGTAGCCATCTCACCTCAAGTCATTACAGATGCTTTCAACTTTGCTGCTGGAGATGATGACATAGAGCTATCAGTGGAAGAGTATACCTTGATGTTGGACAGGATGGGGCATACTGCTGGTAACCCCTCTAAACTCCTTAAAATTAACCTAGCAATTGAGTATAGGTTATTAGCAGATATAACTGGAAAAGTGATCTGTGCAAAGAGGACTGCACATGATGCAATAACAAGGCATCAGTTTTGCCTCATGGCTGCACTAATGGATAAGAAACATCCCAACTGGGGATTAATTGTGTTTGAAATGCTTAAGAAAAAGTTGGATAAAAACTCTGTCCATTTTGGAAGAGTTCTTGGGTTGATTCTCAACCATTGCTGCCCCCAACTGCTTGTGTCCTCAAAGAAGCACATCAATGCTTCCAAGAGGCTCACATGTGCTCTAATTGGCAAATGGGATAGGAGAATTGTGAATCCCAGGGCTGCTGCAGCAATGAAATCTTCTGCAGACACCAGGACTGTCGAGGTCTCTCACCCTCAGTCCACTGGTCCAGAAGTAGGGATCATGCCAGCCCCCTCTCTCACCCTTCCATCCACCTTCATCCCCTCAACCACAATTATCTCATCCACTCAAACTCTCCCCTCCTCCATATCTACCATTGCATCCTCTCTTCCACCTCACACTACTTTCTTGCCCATAAACTTGGATTCCACCCCTCATGAAGATCTGTTTTCTTTTGACATGCATGAAGACTCCTTCATGGATGCCTCTACCTCCTCTCATCCTGACTTCCTCCATCCCTCTACTTTTTCAGACTTACTCTTCACCTCCATTCAGGAACCTGTTACACCTCCACTGTCTGCACCACCCTCCACCTCCTCTACATTCTCAGTTTCTGCTACTTCCTCTACCTCTACTCAAGTTCCCCTTGAGCAAGTAGCTCTCCTCCCCCTAGCCAATCAAATTTTTGACCTTCTGTCTCCAAGGCTCTCCTCCCTCCTGGATGCCAAGTTGGCTCCTCTCATTCTTTCCCTGAGCACTCTTTCTGCCTCTGTCTCCTCCCTTTCCTCTCTCTTGGCATGCCCTTCTTCTGGGGGCCTAGCATCAGCTACCACTGATTCTAGGCAGGGGGAGATGTCAGCAGAAGAAGAGCTGCCTCCTGCTTCAGTTCAGCTTGCTCAGACTCATTCAGAGACAGTATCAGTTGCTTGTTCAGAGACAGTGTCTGCTGCAGAAGATCAAATAGTTTCAGCTCAGCAAATCAGCAGTGCCTTAGACATTCAGTCTTTGGCAGTTTCTGTTCAGAGCTTCTCTCCTCCAGCTTCAATTCAAGAAGATCTGTCCAGGGCTATTGTCCCTTTTCAGAAGGCTTTGACTTCTGTTATAGCAGTGGTAGCAGTGGCTCCTGCTAGTGTTGAAATTGATTTGTTAGCTCCTGTTGAGACTTCAGGTGAAGTGATTGAGACACCTGATGCTGCAGAGGCCCATATCTCCCAAGCCCTTCAGGAACTAGCCTCTTCAGCCTCTATGGCTCCTGAGGCTGTGCCCTCTCCTGCAGTGGTTGCTTCCTCCTCAGCAGCTCCAGCCTCCATCAGCTTTCCCATCTCCAAAAGAAAGTATATAGATCCATATGAAGAATCACAAAGTTCTGAAGATGAGTTTGCTACAGATTCTGATGACTCCTCTGCAACTATTGCAAGGAAGAGGAAAGCCAGATCAAAAGCCATGAAAAGAGTACCTCCTGCTAGAGCTACAGATCATGACATTCCCTATTACATCAAATATAATTGTGAAATCACAGAGCCTTGGATGCAGTACTCTCAGAATCAGAGAAAAGCTATGAAAAAGAAGAGAAAATTCAATGAGGGACCATCTAAACCAGTCCATCAGCCTCCACCTCCACCTCCTCCAGATGCAGGTGCAGGTACTGGTCTATCTTCCTCTTCAGCACCTTCAGCTCTCCATGGAAAGACTTATCAAGCCAGAAGACATCAAGGAGATAGCCAGCAAAGGGGAGGTCAACAAAGAGGAAATTATAGAGGCAGGCAGTCCAGAGGAAGATCAGGCTCTCAACCTTATCAAAGGGGAGGAGCCATTGATCCAACCTCTGGGCCCTATCCTTACAGGCCTAGAGTTGACCTCACCCCAAGATCTTCTCAAGAAACATCCTCTAACAAATTTGAACCTGCAGTACCCTTTGAAGATCCTACCAAAACTCCTGCTTACTGGAAAGCTAGGATGACAGAGATGGTTGCTCTAAATGAAATTAACAAAGCCAGAGAAAGAGGACTGGACACCTCTCATATCAGTACTATGTCAGAACAAAGAAGAGAGGAATTGGAAAAGTATAGCTCAAAGAAATTTTTTGATTCAGACAGATACATGGAACTCCACCCTGCAGCTGTACCACCCAGTGCTAGAGATCAAAAATCTTTAGGTGCAGCTGATGACTTCAGATCCAAAAAGGAAGCTTCCAATCCAAACAGAGAAATCATCTTCAAAAAGAGTGATCAAGACAAAGCATCAAAGGACAAGTAAAGTAAGGTATTCTAACACTTTCTATATACTGGACTCAGGACACTTGAACAATTCTGCTGCTATATAGTGTTTTATATATGCTGCTTATTATTCTGTCATGTCTGGCTGTATTATATTGTGTTGTATCTGCTTTATTTCTTTTTCTTTGAATCCCTAAAATTCATGTAAATAGTAATCCTAATCCAAATAGGGGGAGATTGTTGGAACACCCTATTACTATTTGGACCAGGATGACTATATTTCTATAGGGATTGTGTGCTGTGACCTCCATGTTGTTATAAAGGTCACATAGGCTAGTTAGAGTCGACTTCAGCTCGACGCAGAGTCGATCTCAGCTCGACACAGAGTCGACCTCTGCTCGACGCAGAGTCGACCTCAGCTCGACGCAGAGTCGACCTCAGCTCGACGTGGAGTCGACCTCAGCTCGACGTTCCGTCGAACCCAGTTCTACTTACAGAAAACACTCTCTGACCGACGTGTGTCGTGCTCAGATCGACGTTTTATTGCGAGCTCGACGCTTTTCAGACCGCCGTCAGTTTTGGATAGGAATTCAAATTCCTTCTGACAGACAATTAATGCTGAAGATTTATTGGCCGTTACAGCATATCTGGTGCATGGCTCAAGGAATTTTCTAAGGAATGTCTGCCTGTCATTTCCTTTGAGGCATGGACAGTTAAGGAAAGCAATTAATGCTGTCTTCCAACGGCTATCAAAGAAAAAGGAAGAAGAAGACTCATTTATATTCATTCATTCAAAAACAAGAATACAGCATACAGAATACAGAAGAACAATACAGGACTTCAGTTGCTCTCTGTGTGACATTGTGTTGAAAAGCTAACTCACAGAAAATCTGATTGCTTCAGACACCTCCATCCAACTCTCTTGGATCATCCTTTGCTGAAGCAAATCAGATCTTTGAAGACCTGTCACCCTTGTGCAGAGCTCTCCTTCCTGAACCTCATCTTGATCTCAGGGGGAGCTTTGACAACAACTTCAGATCCACTTCTGCTTCTCTTTGCTTGTTGAATAGAGAAGACAACATCATCTCTTTTTCTTTTTCTTTCTGTACAGGGTTTTAACTCCCTTCAAAAGTTACTTTTGGTTTTGCTGAAACCTGGTCAAAATCAGCTCTGTTGGTTTGTGAGAACCTGATCAAAAACTCTCTGGTGCTCAAGACACCTGATCAACTCATCTTGAAGTGGATTCCTATCAAGGGTGATAGAAGAGTGGATGTACCCAGATTTGGGGAACCACTATAGCTCCTTGTGTTGTCTGGATTGCTTGTCTTTTTGTGTTTTGCTTTGTGCTGTGAATTTCCTTTTACTCTGATTATTTGCTATAGCACTATACACTAAGTAAATACAAATTTTCTCTACACACAAGTTCTTATTTGGAAAATTATTTTAAATAACTCTATTCACCCCCCTCTAGAGTTAGGAGTGATCTTATCCTGCACTTTCAAAGTGCTCCGTGTGCTCTCCTCCAGCAAGCGCTCCGGGGCTCTCCGCCCCCAAGCACCCCAAGTGCTCTCCGCCAGCAAGCACCCTGAGCGCCCAAGAACAAGCATTCTAATTATCGATAGGACAACTGTACTAGGCTTCTCCAAAAGGCAAGCTGAGACAAGCTGCAGAGGATAAGGCGTGCAAACCTCGCTGCACGAGCTTCCAAGACACAAGAGTCGGGATGAGCAAAGCAGGTCGCTCTTGCCTCTGAGCTTCAACAGAAGACTTCAAAGCACAACAAGTTCATCCCTCGCTGGACAACAAAAAGTTCATAGCTCCGTGAGAGGTGTTCTATCACCCTCCGAGCCTAGCTCTTTCTCTCTCCCCCAACTTATGACGAGAGGCGGCTTGTCGCCCTCGAGTTCTTCAAAGCAGCTATGTACAACAACCAGCAACTAGTGGAAGTTTGGTCAGCATAGCTTGGACCACGTGGTTTTTAACCCCTTTCCAGGGTTTTTCACATTAAAAAAATTACCTTGTCAGCTTTTCTTTTTCTGTAAATGTTTGCTCGCTCGATCACACCAAGGCTAAGGCGATTCAATTTAGTCTGGTCTTCTAGGAGGCTTGAGTGATCTGCAACAAATATAAGTCCATCTTGTAGTCGATAAAGTCCTTTAAGACTTACATCATGATGCAGTCGACATGTTACTTAGGATAATGTCTTGATGTAGTTAATTACTCATGCAGTCGATCCAGGAGGAATCCTTCTGTCACTGTCCAGACGATGCAATCCACAAACTACTTAGTCTTTAAGTTGACGCAGCCGACAAATTGCTTAGTCTTTCAGTCGATGCAATCGACATTTTCCATAGTCATTTAGTCGATGCAGACGATAAATAACATGGCTTGCAGTCGATATAGTCAACAAATGACTTGGCTTTCAATTTATGTAGTCGACATTTGACTTGCACTAAATCTTTCTTCTTTGTACCACTTCTTTTATTTTAAGTGACCTTCTTTATGATAATGACGTGTCTAATATAGGATTAGGTCATAAATCAACATTAGTTTTGCACCTTGAGGGATTACAAGGGCAAACTCTATTTGGATAACCATAAGACTAACACTACATTAGGCAAGTCATTTTTGTTATACCTGTTACATCAAAAACACACACACATGCATCAAACACAAGATATTTATTGTCATCTTGAGGGCTTATTCAAATCAGACATCTTATGGACAATATTCCCAACATTACGTGATCGTAAAATTTCATTAAAACTTAAAGATAGGTTTTACTGTATAACAATTAGACCAGCGGAGCTCTATGATTTTGAGTGTTGGGCAGTAAATTGTGTACATGAGCAAAAAATGGGAGTTGCGAAGATAAAAATGCTTAGGTGGATGTGGACAAATGACACTGGATGAAACTAGGGATAAGATAGAAGTTACATCAATTGCATAGATGTTAGAAGCTCGACTAAGATGGTTTATACGCGTACAATGGAGACAATTAGAGGCACCTGTTAGGCATTGTAAGAGTTTAGTCACTAGGCATGTTAAGCGGGGGAGGGGTAGATGATGCGTTGAACGGCAAGTGTACCGGTCGCACAAGTAATATAAAATGGAAAAATTTTACAAGTATCGATCTCGAGGGAACACAGCAAAATGGAGTTAATTTTGAGGAGGACTTGAGATTGAAGTCCAAGGGTCTAACCTACAAAAGGGGGGTGGCTGCCGATGAAAAAATTAAAACACTATAAATTACTCCTATGCAACGCCGCTATGCGATGCTTCGCTAGGTGGGAAGGAAGACTACACAGGCCGCTATGCACTGAATCGCTAGGCAGATGGACGAGTAGGCTAGCGGATGAGGTGGTGAGAACGGCGGAATGAGGGTCGTTAGCACCTCTTCGCTACGCACGCCTCTAGAAATTGCTAGAGCGGCAAAACCGGATGTGGTGGCGGATGGAAATAAAGGCGCTACTCAAGCCACTAAAGCGGTAAGCCAAGGAAAGTTCACATAGACATGAAACAAATAATGTTTACAACTAAAGTGCACATCATCACATAAACAGATTTAAACACTCATATTCAACAAGAAAGCAAGAACAAGTCAAGAGATCGACCGAATCCGAAGGCTCGTCGAGGGGTCGCGGAAGGAATCGTCGGGTTGTCAATCCGCGTCCAAACTCGGTCATCAACTACGTTCGGGGTAGAGAAGGGTTGTCATTACATTCCAATGGACCCGTCTTCTTCGTGTCACGATGCGGAAGAAAGTTGCAAGCTTCTCTTTGCTTGATGGATACAGCGTCTAAACTTGAAATGGAGCTTAAAAGATGAAGGAGAAGACCGAGAGCAAGCACCAGCAAGGCATAGGCTTCGCGAGCATGGTCGGAGCTTCTCTCCTTGGTGGAAGATGAAGGGAGGAGGTGGAAGGGCGGAGCTTTGCCCTAAAACGGAGACTGGAATGGCTCAAGATGAAGCTCTCTCGAAATGGAGGAAAATCTGCGCTTAAATAGAAGCAGGTCAGAAAAATAGGCACGCATGGTTTGGCGCACGAACGTGCGCTAACCGTGCCTTATTAACTTCCAGGTCAAGCTTGCGGATGAAGATGCATTGACCCGTGCGTTTTACTCGCGCACGGGCGCTTCCGCCTATGCGTGAAGTAAATCGCACGGGTAACGACAGAGCGCAAGAATGAAGGAGTAAACAGAGGAATCGTGCGTTTTACTCGCGCACGGGCGCTGTGCATGAGTAAATCGCACGATTAACCACAGAATGGTGCCAAAACGAAAGGTACAAGAAAACTGTGCATTTCCTTCTCGCACGGTTTGGCTGAAATCGTGCGTTAACCGTGCGTTTATAATCGTCGAGTTCATCTCGACGAAATTTGTCGAGATCCACTCGACTAAGTAAAACGCACGATTAGGAAGAAATCGCGCGCTAAGGAAATGCATGACCGTGCATTTTCCACAAATCAGAATTCCTGCCTTGGGGAAAATGCACCACCTGCACAGCAAAAACCAAAACTGGAGCACAAGCTCCCAGCACCAATACACAGAAAAAATGAACAAAAAGAACCATAGGGAGCACCATGTGCTTACCCCCAACAAAAGAATGCGCAATTGCACACCCATGAGCAAAAACAATGCACTTTTGGTGAAGTGAAGATCTAAACATAAATATAACTTTTCCGATTGAAAAAGTAGTGCACATGCAAGATAATAAGCCCAGATGAGTCCCAAAAACCCTAAATAAATCGGACTCATCACACCCCTAGACTTACCTGTTTGCGTGTCCCAAGCAAACAAAATCTATGCAGATAGGGAAAATGATTTAGCTAACATGGAAATTGCGATACGGAGTACCATGCGAAGTCGCATGCTCGCGCGCGTAAAAATATAATAGAGAAAATTTCTAAGTATGCAAAATAGTTTATACTTTTCACAATGCGTATCAAAATTTTATTACTACTCAAAAATGGAATCACGGTGAATCTTCCGGTCACGCGTAGGAAGAAAGTAGGCAGGTCACTAAGGTGAGCTTTGCCAATAACCGGGACTCAGGATCACCTCCAAAGAAATACATCAATGTCGGGGATCATATGCTTGCCCGTTCACACTCTCTCCACGGTACTAGTTTGACTCAAGCGCGAATCCGTGGGACTTTAGGGTAAGAGATGGGGCTTGAGTTTCGGTGAGGTAAACAAAGATAAACAGGAAAGCTACGCACCTAATCCAAATGAGCTAGCATAGAAAAGAGAATCCATCCGCTAATCAAAATACATGCGGGTACACCACACCCCCAGACTTAATTTTTAAAATATGGGTATGTGCACCGCCTACTCCAAATACAAAATCATCTCAAATAGAATTTTCAATTATATTTTTTCTTTTTACTTTTTTTTTCACAGTTATTTTTTTTCAAATCTTCTTTATTTTAACAATTTCAACAAATATAAACTTTGGAGCACATCCACATATTCACAATGAATATCACCACATCAACACCCCAAAATAAAAATGTAAAACACTAAAGCTCGACTTGGGTGTGCGACTAGGATCGGCTATGAGGCTTTGGTGAAATAATTGTAGAGCTGAATCAAAAGAAGGGGTAGGCACAGCGGGGCTTAGTGAGGATAAGACGTTAGGAATGGTACAAAGCTCAACCAGGCCAAAATGATGGCCTACATCACACTCACGCTCGACTAACCATGCATCAATGATTCGAGAGTAGCTTGGGGCAAGTTCTTAGTGTAACACCCCGAAACTCAAAATAGGGACGGGTGATGTTTTAAGCCCAGTCTGAATTTTGGAGCAGGTGTCACGGGCGTGTCACGGGCGTGACACGGGCGTGACACGGGCGTGACACAGGCGTGTTCGGCCACGGGTCGTGCGGTTGACGCTTTGGCGGTCGACGATCGTCTAGTTGCAGAACACGGCCTAGGACACGGGCGTGTCCCAGGCCGTGTCACTCCAGGGAATCTGCAAGTGTGGTACACGGGCCGTGACACGGGCACAAACACGGGCGTGTCAAATTTGACACGGGCGTGTCTGATGCCGTGTCACAAGGCCGTGTACCTCTCTGACTGCGAAGTGTTGGTCGAGTGCACACGGGGGGCGTGACACGGGTCCCGACACGGGCGTGTCGCAGGTGACACGGGTCCCGACACGGGCGTGTCGCAGGTGACACGGGCGTGTCGGAGGCCGTGTCAAAGGCCGTGTGCTGGTTTTTCGTAACGATCGAGACGGCGAATGGGTGACACGGCCAGGCACACGGCCGTGTTGCAACCCATGTTCGGCCCCAGATTTTGTATTTTGAGGCCTAATCGTGGCCGTTCGTTTCCTTGGCTTGGGATCCGACGGCTGGGAGTGGTTGCTGGCAGCTTAAACCCGAAAATAGGGTTTGCAAACCCCATTTTCACTTGGGTTCTCTCTCTCTAAAGTCTAGAGAGAAGGGAGAGCTTGGAGGAGGAAGAAGGTGGTCAACTCCGGCCGCCGGTGGAGCTTCGGAGCTCCGATTCTCGATCCGAGTCCGGATCCGCGGAGGCAAGGAGATTGCGGTGCTTTTCATCCGCGTAGATTTTCATGGCGCTGTGGAAGAACGCAAGGGTAACGATTTCTCATCCTTGGGCATGTGAAGCCCTTTTTCCCTTTGCATAGGAAGCCCTCTCTCGCGAGTGAGCGAAGAGTTGGAGCGTTCCTTGGGGTAGATATGTAAAGTCCCCCTTGTGTAGAGTTCGTATACGAGAACGGACATAGGCATTGTGTGTGAAGCCTATCCGGACAAGTAGAGCCGGATCGGTGATGTTGCATTGCATTTGAACCGGGGAAGACTCCGGGTGTTTGGGCATTTTTCGGGTTTTCTACGTGGTAGATTGCAACAGGGAGCCTTGGAGATTAACTCCAAGGTGCACCCGGAAAACTGGGCAAAAGCGAGTTTTGCCAACACGGTGGCCGGGGAGCCAACGTGAACATAACCGGGTTATGTGATTGTTGTGGCGGAAACGGGACTCGGTGAGTCTTGACCTGCGCATATGGCTTAAATTGTCGTTGCGATATGAGCACGGGTCAGGCGGAACCGTACCCGGTCTATGTCGTTCGGTAGGACCGTTGGCATGGATGAGGGTCTTCGGCGGTCTATGGCTTAAATTGTCGTGACCAAGGCTAGGAAGGCAAAATGCTCATATGGTTGGCCGTCCAAGAGGCGGTAGTGGAACGGGAACGTCTATGACTTGAATTGACGTGACGTTGGCCGGTTCGCCGTGAATGTGCCCTGTGTGCACGAGGTGTGTGGCCGTGCGAGCCTACGCCTGTGATGATGTGTGTTCACACTAATTTATTGCCTATACTAATAAAGTGCAGGTAAAGAGCGTCGCCGCCCCGAGTTTGGGGGCGGGATCGTTATAATTTGGTCAGCATAGCTGACCGTTGCTTTTGTTTGCCACCGGGCGGTGGTTTGTGCTTGCAGGTGCTGCGGAGCCGAGCGGAAAATAGCGGGCTAAAGCCCATGTTGCGGTGCTGGCCCTCGAAGGCCTAACCCTTTTATGCTTTCCGTTTATTTCATGTATGGCCGGCCTGCGAGCCGAAGTATGTAAGACATGTTTTGTTAAGCAAACCTTGTAAGGCCATAAGGCCGGTACTTTTGTATTTTTCATTCCTATTGTTATTTTCTGTAGTGGACATTCTGGCTTGGCAGGGTTCTTGTAATTGTGCAACTTAATAAATTGCTTCCGCTAGGATGACTCTGTGTAGGACGTTGGTGATTGGTTGTATGGTTCAACGCGTAACCAACCGGTCTGTCCGTAGTATATGGCGTCGGGCCCCGGCCGGACCTACTGTTATATACTATGTGATGGATAGGGGTGTTACAAATTGGTATCAGACTACTGGTTTCGGTCAAACTTAAATGAATTCGTGGACGAATTCACTTTAAGGGGTGGTGAGCACATGTGTGCGTCATCGTTATAACATGAAAAGAACCCATGAATGTCCACTTAGGAATGAAAATATACATGTTTGAGGAACCTGCGTGTTCCTATAATTGCTGTTTGCAGTAATTTTTGGTCGCTTATCGGTGTTTTGCACGATTATAGGTGACCAGGAGTGGTGTTGGGCCGTCAGAACGGTCAGGTTCTGAGGCAAGCAGTGCGCCAAGTGTAGCGCCTGCAACACCTCCGTCTGCCGAGACCATTAAATTGGTGGCAGAAGCTGTCTTTGCTATGATTAATGCGCAACTTGCAAGACAGGTGCAGCAGCCTGCTCCTGCGGGGGAGCAAGTGCCGCTCCAAGCGGCGGAGCCTAGAAGGGTTGAGCAGGTGGCAATGGAGCCGGAGTTACCTCGGAGAGCAACTGAAAGGCAGTTGAAGCATGTGATGGGCTTCCACCCACTGGTGTTCTCGGGAACGGGAACCCCGACCCAGGCTGAAGATTGGCTCGCAAGAGTCAATAGGGTGATGACAGCTACTGAAACGGAAGAGTGGCAGAAGACCATGATAGCGAGTTCCTTTTGGATGGGGACGCAAGGTTATGGTGGGAAGGCCTAGAGCTACACCAGTTGAGGGGAAGGCCGTTGGCCGAAGTTCCTATGGCGGAGTTTGCAAGATTGTTCATGGCTCGATACCTCCCCTCAGCACAAAGGATCGCATTGGAGAACGAGTTCCAAAAGTTGGTGCAAGGAGATAGCACTGTAGACGAGTACCTCCACGAGTTTACTCGGTTGGGGAGATATGCTAGCGCTACCTTTGCCGACGAGGAGTGAAAGACTAACCGCTTTTACGAAGGGTTAAGAGATGAGCTGAGGTTGCTACTGTCAGGGCCCATGACGCAGGGTTTCCTAACCTTGGTCAACTCGGCCCGGTCCTTGGAGAAGGACATGAGAAATGTACAAGCTAAGAAGGAATCTGGAGAAAAGAAACCGGAGTTCAAAGCGCCGACTACGTCGAAGTCGGGCTATCGAAAATTCTTCAAGAAGACTAGGACGTCAGGTCCAGCTTCTTCTACGGGTGCCTCGGGGGCAACTACCAATTGAACCCCGGGCGCTTGTTTTACGTGTGGAAAGACGGGGCACTTTGCCCGTGACTGCTGGAGTGGACGCTCAAAGTCCGAAAGGAAACAAGGAGCTACTTATGAAGAGAAGGGCAAAGCGGTGGAGTCGACCGCGTCCCATTATGCTCCGACTCAGCCTAGAGTCTATAACTTGGGCCAGCAGGAGGCCATCAAGCAAGCAGATGTGGTGACAGGTATGAGTTAATTTATAGCAAGTTGACTTTAAAATACCATTATCTATTGCTTGTTAGGCTAATGTCTTTTGCTTAGACTTTGTGGTGATTAGCGATAGTCCGGCACGGGCACTGTTCGATACGGGAGCGTTACACTCCTTCTTGTCCGAAAATTTTATATCGCGCATCGGAGTCCCTTCTTCGATGGCGAAGGACAAGTTGGATGTGCTGCTACCGAATAGGTGCTCGATGCGTGCGGACAGAGTGTGCGCCGTAAAGGTTCACATAGGGAGCCAAGAGTTCGACTTGCTAGCGTCATTGCTGCCGCTAGTAGAGTTCGACGTTATCTTTGGGATGGATTGGCTTTCGGAGCAGAAGGCTTGGATTGACTGTGACCGGAAGGAGGTCAAGCTGGGTGTTGGGCGGGGGACAACATTCGAGGGACTCAAGGGGTCGAGCAAGACGCTGATGTCTGCTCTTCAGGTGGTAAAGGCAGTTCGTGCTGGTGCAGAGCTGTTCTTCGCAATAGTGGGGGTTGTGGAGCCAAAGTCCACGTTGGATAGCATTCCCGTGGTTTGCGAATACCCCGATGTGTTCCCGGATAGTCTTCCCGGAGCCCCACCGCAGCGGGAGATTGATTTCACCATCGAGCTCGTACTGGGGGCCAAACCGGTGTCACGTGCTCCGTATAGGTTGGCGCCTAAGGAGATGGCAGAGTTGAAAGTTCAGCTAGAGGAGCTGATGGAACAAGGTTATGTGCGTCCAAGCTCGTCGCCTTGGAGCGCACCGGTCCTCTTCGTTAAGAAGAAGGATGGTAGTATACGGTTGTGTATCGACTACAGAGAGTTGAACAAGCTGACGGAAAAGAACAAGTACCCGATCCCGAGGATTGATGATCTCTTTGATCAGTTAGTCGGATCGTCGGTATATTCTAAGTTGGACTTGAAGTCGGGGTACTATCAGTTGAGGATAAGGGAATGTGATATCCCGAAGACGGCGTTCAGCACAAGGTATGGGCATTTCGAGTTCACGGTCATGCCGTTTGGACTGACGAATGCGCCATTAGTGTTTATGGACTTGATGAACAGGACGTTCCGAGATTTCCTGGATCGCTTTGTGATCGTCTTTATTGACGATATATTGGTGTACTCGCAGTGCGAAGAAGATCACTTCAAGCACTTGCATCTAGTGTTGGAGACTTTGAGGAGGAATGAGCTGTATGCGAAATTCTCCAAGTGCGAGTTCTGGCTACCCTTAGTAGCGTTCCTTGGTCACATTATTAGTGGGGAAGGTATAGCGGTGGATCCGGCGAAGATCGTTGCGATACGGGAGTGGCCTGCGTTGTCTTCTGTCGCGGAAGTCCGTAGTTTTCTCGGGCTTGCCGGATATTACAGGCGCTTCGTAGAGAACTTCTCGCGGATAGCGCTACCTCTCACGAAGTTGATAAGGAAAGATCAAAGATTCTTGTGGACGCAGGAGTGCGTGCAAGCGTTTGAGGAGCTGAAGAGACGGTTGACCACGACGCCAGTGCTTAGTTCGCCGAGTGGGACTGAGGGCTTTGAGGTGTATAGCGACGCTTCAGGTAGTGGTTTGGGATGTGTGCTGTTGCAGCATGGAAGTGTGATTGCGTATGGATCGCATCAGCTGAAGGTGCATGAAAGAAATTATCCGGTGCACGACTTGGAGTTGGCGGCCGTGATATTTGCACTCAAGTTGTGGAGGCACTACCTATACGGCGTAAGAGTCGATATATACACCGATCACAAGAGCCTAAAGTACTTGTTGGATCAAAAGGACCTTAATATGAGGCAGAGGAGGTGGATGGAGTTCCTGGGGGACTACACCTTCAAAATACATTATGTACCCGGGAAGGGCAACGCAGTTGCGGATGCGCTGAGTCGCAGGGCTCCCGCCCAAGCCAACCGGTTGTCGATGCATGATGAGCGGCTGATACGGGAGTTGGAGGAGCTTGAGATCTGTTGCGTTGACAGGCAGACGAGCGCCAAAGCAATGTTAAACTGGACAGAAGTTCAGTATGACCTGACTGACCGGGTTCGGCAGGCATTGGAGTTAGATGACTCCATGAAGGAGCTTATGGAGGCTACTCTGGATGGGTCAAATTCCCAGTTCTCGGTAGTAGATGGTTTGTTAAGGAAGGATCATCGGTTGTGCGCCCCAAGTGGGGGTAACCTCCGGGCGGAGTTGATGTACGAGGCTCATCATACCAAGTACTCAATCCACCCAGAGAGCACGAAGATGTATCGTGATCTCAAAAAGTTATTTTGGTGGCCGGGGCTCAAGAAAGACGTGGCGTTGTACGTGGCTAAATGCCAAACGTGCGCCTTGGTGAAGGCGGAGTGCCAAAAGCCGAGAGGATTTCTGAAGTCCTTGCCTATACCGGAGTGGAAATTCGACGACATATCTATGGACTTTGTGCATGGGTTGCCAAGGTCGCAGAAGGGGAACGACGCCATCTGGGTGATCGTAGATCGGTTAACAAAGGTGTCGCACTTCATTCCGCATAGGAAGGACGATCCAGTGGAGAAATTGGCGAAGTTGTATGTTGACAACATTATTAGGCTGCATGGCGTGCCCCGTAGCATTGTGAGTGATCGCGATGGGCGGTTCACGTCAAATGATTGGAGATTGGTGCAGCAAATGCTGGGAACAAAGTTAAAGTTCAGCACAGCCTTCCATCCGCAGACGGATGGGCAGACCGAGAGAGTCAATAGAACGATGGAGGACATGCTACGCATGTGTGTTCTGGACTTCGGTAAGCATTGGGAGGACCACCTGTATTTGGTGGAGTTCGCGTACAACCACAACTACCAGGCGAGTATCCAGATGGCGCCCTTTGAGGCCCTATATGGTAGGAGATGTCGCACGTCGTTGTCTTGGTTAGAAACGGGTGAGGCAAGGTTGTACAAGAAGCATGAGGTGGAGAGTGCTACCTCGTTGGTGCGGATCATTCGGGAGCGCTTGTTGATCGCTCAAGATAGGCAGGCGAAGTATTACAATGCCAAGCACCGGAACGTGGAGTTCGCGGTAGGCGATTGGGTATACTTGAAAGTAAAGCCGTTTAAGGGGGTTTCGCGGGTGAGACGCTTGAAGAAGCTGAGCCCAAGGTACCTTGGACCTTTTGAGGTTCTGGAGCGAGTCGGCGAAGCTGCGTACCGTTTGAAGCTATCGGTGGAGTTGAGTGGGCTACACGATGTGTTCCACATTTCAGTGTTGCGGAAGGCGGTGCAGGAGCCTTCGCAGGTGATCGCAGTTGATCAAGTGTCGGTGGGCGAAGGGTTGACGACTAAGGTCAAGCCCGTTTGCATTGAAGATGCAGAGGTCAAGAGGCTCCGTAACAAGGAGATCCGGATGGTTAAAGTCCGGTGGGATAATTGCGGTCGGGAGGAGCTCTCTTGGGAAAGGGAGCAAACCATGCAGGAGGAGTACCCGGAGTTTTTCCGCTCAGGTACCGTTAAAAGTTTTAAGTTCCTATGGTTTTCCTTTAGTAAATTTCGTGGGCGAAATTCTTTTAAGGGGGGAGAGTTGTAACACCCCGAAACTCAAAATAGGGACGGGTGATGTTTTAAGCTCAGTCTGAATTTTGGAGCAGGTGTCACGGGCGTGTCACGGGCGTGACACGGGCGTGACACGGGCGTGTCACGGGCGTGACACAGGCGTGTTCGGCCACGGGTCGTGCGGTCGACGCTTTGGCGGTCGACGATCGTCTAGTTGCAGAACACGGCCTAGGACACGGGCGTGTCCTAGGCCGTGTCACTCCAGGGAATCTGCAAGTGTGGTACACGGGCCGTGACACGGGCACAAACACGGGCGTGTCAAATTTGACACGGGCGTGTTTGATGTCGTGTCACAAGGCCGTGTACCTCTCTGACTGCGAAGTGTTGGTCGAGTGCACACGGGGGGCGTGACACGGGTCCCGACACGGGCGTGTCGCAGGTGACACGGGCGTGTCGGAGGCCGTGTCAAAGGCCGTGTGCTGATTTTTCGTAACGATCGAGACGGCGAATGGGTGACACGGTCAGGCACACGGTCGTGTTGCAACCCGTGTTCGGCCCCAGATTTTGTATTTTGAGGCCTAATCATGGTTGTTCGTTTCCTTGGCTTGGGATCCGACGGCTGGGAGTGGTTGTTGGCAGCTTAAACCCGAAAATAGGGTTTGCAAACCCCATTTTCACTTGGGTTCTCTCTCTCTAAAGTCTAGAGAGAAGGGAGAGCTTGGAGGAGGAAGAAGGTGGTCAACTCCGGCCGCCGGTGGAGCTTCGGAGCTCCGATTCTCGATCCGAGTCCGGATCCGCGGAGGCAAGGAGATTGCGGTGCTTTTCATCCGCGTAGATTTTCATGGCGCCGCGGAAGAACGCAAGGGTAACGATTTCTCATCCTTGGGCATGTGAAGCCCTTTTTCCCTTTGCATAGGAAGCCCTCTCTCGCGAGTGAGCGAAGAGTTGGAGCGTTCCTTGGGGTAGATATGTAAAGTCCCCCTTGTGTAGAGTTCGTATGCGAGAACGGACATAGGCATTGTGTGTGAAGCCTATCCGGACAAGTAGAGCCGGATCGGTGATGTTGCATTGCATTTGAACCGGGGAAGACTCCGGGTGTTTGGGCGTTTTTCGGGTTTTCTACGTGGTAGATTGCAACAGGAAGCCTTGGAGATTAACTCCAAGGTGCACCCGGAAAACTGGGCAAAAGCGAGTTTTGCCAACACGGTGGCCGGGGAGCCAACGTGAACATAACCGGGTTATGTGATTGTTGTGGCGGAAACGGGACTCGGTGAGTCTTGACCTGCGCATATGGCTTAAATTGTCGTTGCGATATGAGCACGGGTCAGGCGGAACCGTACCCGGTCTATGTCGTTCGGTAGGACCGTTGGCATGGATGAGGGTCTTCGGCGGTCTATGGCTTAAATTGCCGTGACCAAGGCCAGGAAGGCAAATTGCTCATATGGTTGGCCGTCCAAGAGGCGGTGGTGGAACGGGAACGTCTATGGCTTGAATTGACGTGACGTTGGCCGGTTCGCCGTGAATGTGCCCTGTGTGCACGAGGTGTGTGGCCGTGCGAGCCTACGCCTGTGATGATGTGTGTTCACACTAATTTATTGCCTATACTAATAAAGTGCAGGGAAAGAGCGTCGCCGCCCCGAGTTTGGGGGCGGGATCGTTATAATTTGGTCAGCATAGCTGACCGTTGCTTTTGTTTTGCCACCGGACGGTGGTTTGTGCTTGCAGGTGCTGCGGAGCCGAGCGGAAAATAGCGGGCTAAAGCCCATGTTGCGGTGCTGGCCCTCGAAGGCCTAACCCTTTTATGCTTTCTGTTTATTTCATGTATGGCCGACCTGCGAGCCGAAGTATGTAAGACATGTTTTGTTAAGCAAACCTTGTAAGGCCATAAGGCCGGTACTTTTGTATTTTTCATTCCTATTGTTATTTTCTGTAGTGGACATTATGGCTTGGCAGGGTTCTTGTAATTGTGCAACTTAATAAATTGCTTCCGCTCGAATGACTCTGTGTAGGACGTTGGTGATTGGTTGTATGGTTTCAACGCGTAACCAACCGGTCTGTCCGTAGTATATGGCGTCGGGCCCCGGCCGGACCTACTGTTATATACTATGTGACGGATATGGGTGTTATACTTAGACACCGAGAAAGATGATTCTTCCTCCCGAATCGAGCAAAACGAGTCTAGTGACGACGACACACATCCCTACACTACCGTTCGATTCACATCGGATTCACCAATTTTTGAGTAGAATAAAAAGTGTTTACGCAAATAGAAAAATATAAAACTATAAGCATACAGAAAAATTAAATCTACTATAATTTCTACACGAGACGAGAGCACTCGACTAGGAGAACTGCAGGAGTCAACATTTTACTCCGTCTCACAATCCTATGCCAGCACAATAACTTTCCCAAATCATACAAAAGAAACGACTTTTACTCGCAGCACGCTAACAGCTAAGCACGCGCTCATGTGGGTGCAGTGGTGTGTGAAGCAATGAACTAATCAAAATAAAACAATAAAAGCTTCTAGTATGCACATGAAATATGTGTGTGCAAAAGGTAACAAATACTGGCTCTCCCCCAGACTTAAACTAAGCTACACAGCATATGATATTGAGATTAAAATCAGATAGAAATAAGGGAAGAGGTTACCCAATGCTCAGCTAGTGAGCATACAAGAAGACGCTTGAAAAACAGAGGCAGGTCCGCAAAACGAAGGATCACAACCCCTCCAATACGAATTTGCCAAGAATACCTGCAGGGGTGAGCTCCGCAAAAACAAAAGAAAATATACAAAATACAAAGAAATACTAAAACTAAGATAGACATGAAAAATAAAAATGCATGAAATGTAAGATAACTACTGGGATTATTGTCCTCCCATCACGACTTATTAAATTCTATACATTTCTAGCTAATGGGTCTATGAAAAGAAAAGTGCACAGGTAACTGCCCCATTATCCATTTCGGTAACGGGCACCGATACGGCGATAAAACAGTTACCCCTCTACCTAAATAATAATACCTACCCAACACAGGTAGAGGAAATAGAAAGTAAGAAGAGGATGAGTGTTGGTCCTCACTCATCTAACCACAAAATAAATCCTTGCCCAGCAAGGTATCGTCTACAGGGAGACTTCAGGAGGAGAAAGCAATTAATGGAGCTTCCACAACTGAGGAGGAATCAACCTCCTCGCGAAAGAGGATTTTATCATCCATCACTAGAGCTGAAAGCTCCAATTCCTCCTGAAGCACCTGTGAAGACTCAACCCGTACAGGCTCAGATACAGAAAGGGGATCAAGAAATAAAGGAGATGAAGAACTAAAATAATCAAAAATAGGGGGAGTGGTCCCGGTCTCACTCCCAGCAGGATCCAAGCATAGATCATCGTCGGTATCATACGAGTCGTATCGTGGGGAATCCGAGAACTTGAGGTCCACGGTGGTAAGGGGAACGACCTCGTCCAATAAGGAAGTGCCAACCTCCGCATCGGAAAGAGAATATTCCTCATCCCACCTTGGCGCAACCTCAGGCACCGAATCATCCAAAAATACGGCATCATCAGGTGACTCACAAGAAAAAGGTGTAGTAAACTCAGGAAAAAATTACGGAGGGGCAAAACTGCTCTCAAAATCAAGAACTGAATGAGCTGACCCCATCGCAAAATCATTTGCAGATGTCACCCCGTCGACAGGAATAATCTCTGTGTCTTATACAGGAGCGCTCATGGATTCCTGATCCTCTTTTTGCTGGCTAACACAAGAGTGATCGTCATCACTCAAGGGAAGCTCGTAAAAAGGGAGCGAGGGACCCATGAAGGATTTGTATGCAACGAGAGATTTCTCAGGAATCTCAATGGGCAAAGAACGAGCCAGATGAGCGATGTCAGTGTATGGGCCAGGCAAAACCCTGGTAGGCCTGTCTACAACAGTCTTCCGCGAACGGGAGGTTGTTGCGCACACGCCCTCAGAGGGAGAAGGCTCGCACAAGCGAGGGCAATCCTTCACCATGTGGCATATACCTTGACATAGCAAACATCTAATACAATGCTCGACATTCATATCGGTCATGACATCAATGCATCGGTGCAAAGTGTCATAAAGACGGAACTCGGCTACGGAATACATCGCGAAGAAAAATGTTTACCAAAAGTGGTACACATCAGAATAAAAAGAATAGCACGGATCTGCTGGCTAAACAAAAAAAATCAGAAAAGGACAAAAAGAAATAAGCAAAATAAATGAACAGCAAGAAAATAAATAAAACAAAAAACAACAATCACAAGATCTCTTTTCAGAAAACTCACACGGCAGTGTTCCCCGGCAACGGCGCCAAAAACTTGATGCGTTGAACGGCAAGTGTACCAGTCGCACAAGTAATATAAAATGGGCGAATTTTCCCAAATATCGATCTCGAGGGAACACAGTAAGGTGGAGTTAATTTTGAGGAGCACTTGAGATTGAAGTCCAAGGATCTAACCTACGAGGGGGGGGGGGGTTGGTTGGTTGCGGATGAAGAAATTAAAACACTATAAACTACTCATATGCAACGCCGCTATGCGATGCTTCGTCAGGCGGGATGGAAGACTACACGGGCCGTTATGCACTGAATCACTAGGCAGATGGATGAGTATGCTTGCGTATGAGGTGGTGAGAACGGCGGAATGAGGGTCATGAGCACCTCTTCGCTACGTACGCCTCTAACAATCGCTAGAGCGGCAAACCCAGATGTGGTGGCGGATGGAAATAAAGGCGCTACTCAAGCAACTAAAGCGGTAAGCCAAAATAAGTTCACATAGACATGGAACATATAATGTTTACAACTAAAGTGCACATCATCACATAAACAGATTTAAACACTCATATTCAACGAGAAAGCAAGAACAAGTCAAGAGATCGACCGAATCTGAAGGCTCGTCGAGGGGTCGTGGAAGGAATCGTCGGGTTGTCAATCCGCGTCCAAGATCGGTCCTCAACTACATCCGGGGTAGAGAAGGGTTGTCACTACCTTTCAATGGACTCGTCTTCTTTGTGTCACGATGCGGAAGAAAGTTGCAAACTTCCCTTTGCTTGATGGATACAACGTCAAAACTTGAAATGGAGCTTAAAAGATGAAGGAGAAGGCCGAGAGCAAGCACCGTCAAGGTATAGGCTTCGCGAGCATGGTCGGAGCGTCTCTCCATGGTGGAAGATGAAGGGCGGAGGTGGAAAGGCGGAGCTTTGCCCTAAAACGGCGGCTGGAATGGCTCAAGATGAAGCTCTCTCGAAATGGAGGAAAATCTGCGTTTAAATAGAAGCGGGTCAGAAAAATAGGCACGCACGGTTTGGCGCACGACCGTGTGCTAACCGTGCGTTATTAACTTCCAAGCCAAGCTTGCGGATGAAGATGCGTTGACCCGTGCGTTTTACTCGCGCACGGGCGCTTCCGCCCGTGCGTGAAGGAAATCGCACGGGTAACGACAGAGCGCAGGAATGCAGGAGTAAACAGAGGAACCGTGTGTTTTACTCGCGCACGGGCGCTGTCGCCCGTGCATGAGTAAATCGCACGATTAACCATAGAATGGTGTCAAAACGAAAGGTACAGGAAAACCGTGCGTTCCCTTCTCGCACGGTTTGGCCGAAACCGTGCGTTAACCGTGCGCTTATAAACGTCGAGTTCATCTCGACGAAATTCGTCGAGATCCACTCGACTAAGCAAAATGCACGATTAGGAAGAAACCGCGCGCTGAGGAAACGCACGACCGTGCGTTTTCCACAAATCAAAATTCCTGCCTTGGGGAATACGCACCACCTGCACAGCAAAAACAAAAACTGGAGCACAAGCTCCCAGCACCAATACACAGCAAAAAATGAACAAAAAGAACCATGGGGAGCACCATGTGCTTACCCCCAACAAAAGAATGCACAATTGCACACCCATGGGCTAAAACAATGCACTTTTGGTGAAGTGAAGATCTAAACATAAATATAACTTTTCTAATTGAAAAAGTAGTGCACATGCAAGATAATAAGTTCAGATGAGTCCCAAAAACCCTATCTAAATCGGACTCATCAGTAGACCAATAAAGACTTGGAATAAAACTATAAGGAAAGACATGATGCACATAGGCTAGTGAGATTATGACTAATGATTGGGCACAATGACAACAAAAGATCCATATAGCTGACCTCACTATAGTGGGATAAAGGCTTGAATGTTGTTGTTCATGAATAATAATCTTCTTCTGTTTTTTCCTTCCAAAAGAAAAGCTGGGGAAATATGATTCAATTGATTCCACACAAGAAAAATCTCATAAGTGATCTCATTGATTCACATAGATCTCTTTCTTTGTGGAAAGTTCAAAGCTTCCCTAACAACTTTTGTAACATGATTTCTAATAATCTCTCTTAAAGATTCAGAGATTCTAAGATTCTTCTAATCAAATGACTCGTGGCTAACAAAGGAAGGAGATTCCAACTGCAGCAGATGATAGGCAAGGAGTACCCATGTTTGGGAGACCTCTATAACCTCCTGTATCCATTCTTTATAGCTTAGATTTATATGTTAGTACATGTCCTTTTCTGCATTCTTTGACTATTTTCTGGTCACGCTCAGTGATTTAACGTTGATTTTTTTTTACTGCACTATTTAAATCAGCATGCGGAACTAAATATTTGTGACCACGCAGGACTCTAAAACATTGTGCAAGTGAGGTGCCATCGACAATGTAAGGTTAGATAGCACACGATAAAGTGGGGGCAAATATCCATCAAATGCGGGTTTGGAGGATATCAAGTGCAGGGACACAGGCGGTAAGTCTTGCTGGGTTCTTCACTAAACCCTGCAGTGATTTGGATGCTTGGCAGTCAACTGAGGTGGGTTGGACGGACATAATAATAGCTAAAGGCTATCAAATACCACTTAACCAGATTTATACTCCCCGTACTCTCTTACATAAAGTGACAATGGGCAAACATTGAATATAGTGACGATACTCCATGAGTCAGCAGTGGGCTGTGAGCCTTGGGAGTTGTGTTCGTATCAGTTTCTCCCAACACAAATACAACAATGAAAATTAGGAGACGGTCAAAAAGATACTGAGGAGCTAATTAACCATTTAAGGACCCAAGTGCATATAAACCATTCCCAACTATCATCAAGGTAATACAGTGGAGCTTATCCACCTAAAACGGCCCTGAGAAATCCATTAGAAAACAGGCTAAACCGAAACTTCAAAAATCTTAAGAGCCATTTAAACATATCATCATTTTTTATAAATGTGTTGGGAATTTTATACAGTAACAATCAGAGGTCAAACCAAAACACGAATACATTCCCAACAGCATAAATATATTAGTTCTCGGTAAGAATCTTAAACGTGTTCAAAATCAGTGCTACAACCATCACCTTTTTAAGAGAAATCCCTTATGCCAAAAAGATTTTTTTTTGCAAACCATGAGAGCTACATTGGGAAAAATGAGAGACCATCTACGAAGAGGGGAAAAAATGTTAGATATATTGTGTATATGTCCGCACGTGTCGAGACCAGTTCGGAACGGGTCATTGGGTTTGTGTTGCACTAGGGGTAGGCTCTACCCTGAAGGTACATATTTCAAACTTGATAGGGGCATGTAGAATACTTTGAGTGGAGCATCCCCGAACATTCTCAAAGTAAATTTGCGCTTTGCTAGGGTTTTCTCCCCCCCCCCCCCCGCCGCTCCTCTTTCCCGATTCCACCGTCGCCCAGATCTTCGCGCCTCTTTCTTCTCGCCGCAACAATCGATCGGGAAGGGCAAATTTTTCCCGCCGCCGGATCTGTAAGAGGAGATCATTCATGTAGCAAACATGCACCGCCAGTTTCGGATTTATCGGGTCGCTGATCGAAGAGGAGATTGTCACTCGCTATTTCTCTTCCCGTGGTTGTCAATATCGCAAGAAATCGGAGTGCATCTCGTCGCCGCCGGAAAGGATCGCGATCTCGTCTAGTTTCGTGCTTTTTTCTGCCGCAGATCGTTGGATCTGGCGGTCACAGATCGTCGATCGCAGGGGAAGGCTCGTTCCCCACCCCGCTGCCATTTAGATCTGGGCGGATTTTGCCTGCTCCGAATCTTGCCGGCTTCCTTGACTTAGAGGAGGTCTCGTCCAGATCTTGTTGTATCGCAAGATCTGGCTTCCATTTTGTCGGTCTTCTCTGCTTCTGCGAAGCAGAAGATAGATAGTGCTCATCATGTTGCTCCTTCTGCTTTCTTTGTCAAGAAGGAGACAGATTTGATCTCCCTTAATCAGATCTCACTCAGGCCGATCAGATTTCTACTTGGAGCATACCTTCTTTGCCAAGTAGAAGATAAATCGTTCAGATCTTGTGATTGTTCTCAAACTCCTGTCCAGATCTGATCCAGTGAAGCAGAGTTCCTTTGGTGTTCCTCATTTTTTTTCCTTATCCAGTGAAGCAAAGTTCCTTTGGTGTTTCTCTTTTTTTTTCCTTTCTCTGTTCTGGAGGAACATCACAAATCCAGGAGGTGGAATTCATTACGACTGTGAACCTATAGGAATCCAAATCTTGTTCTCCTACTGAATGTTGATGCGGGAACTTCTGCATTTCCCGAGCTCGACTGCGCTCAATCGGAAAGGAGTAAACACATTTCTGGATTCGATCCGAAGTTTCGGACTACTCTTCGCACGGCTCAGGTGAGCTCATTCTAGAAATTTATTTCTGTTTAAATCTAGCGTGATGTCAAACAAAGGGCGTTCGACACTGTCAAATTGCAGTCATTCGACGCTATTGACTTCCTCAGTTGGAAAATTCAAGTCCAACTAGGAATGAAGGAACGAGAAATTTTTTATACTGTTCAAAGTGATTTCGCTACTACCCACGACGACGTAGACGAATATCAGTGGAATAAGGATGAGGATTTATGCATGAACTACCCCCTGAACTCCCTAAATCCCCGTCTCGCCTTGACTTACTACACATATAAATCTGCAAAAGAAATTTGGGATCACTTAAACGCACATTTTCAGAAGGAGCAGGGACTGTCAAAATCGCTCATTAGAGAGAAGTACTTCAACTTCAGCTTCAAAGCAAACTTGTCAGTCACCTCACAAATAATAAAGCTGGAAAACTTGAGTCACAAGTTGGAAGACGATCAGTCAAAGATGAACGACAATCTCTGTGTATCTGATTCTGAGCATGTTGTCTCATGAATGGCTCGCCTTCAAGACTGAAATGCACAGATTGAAATAGAAGATCACTCTGAATGAACTCAAAAGTTTCGTCTACATTGAGGATCAAAATTTTACTGGGAAAAGCTTGGAGCAAGTTGCTCAGCTCTCGCAGGCTGTCAACATCGTTTCTCGACCTAGCAAGCCATCTCGAAAGCCCCTGGCATGTAAAAGTGATACTTCTACGTAGTTGACGGTCAAAAAGCCTTCTCTCAAAAGAAAGAAGGACAAATGTCACAACTGTGGAAATTGAGGTCACTGGAAAGCTGAATGCAAGGGTTCGAAAAAGAAAAATTAGGAAGTCCCACAAAATGTGGCGAACATGGTGGTCGACAACTCTGATCTCAAGTCCTTTGTAACTATGATTGGGAGTAGTCACCGCAGTGCGTCTTCTGAGTGATGGGTGGACAGCGGTGCTACCTGTCACGTCACTAATGACAAAAGTCTTCTCTTAGAGGTTGTGGCAGTCCAGGAGAAAGTGGAGAATTGCAATGAAGGAGAGACTGCGGTGACTCATGTCGGGACAGCAAAGTTGGTTCTCTCTTCAGGTAAAACCTTATTTTTAAATAATGTTAAAGTAATTTCTAGCATTATTAAAAACCTAATTACCATAAGTTTGTTAGATAAAACTGTAATGACCTTCACAACTAAAAATGGTAGAATGATCTTAACGGTCAACTCACATTACTTTGGGTGTGCGTATTTGATCAACAGAATGTATAGACTTAGTTTAAATAACGATAGCATTAACCAAGTGAGTTCAAAATTTATTGATCTTAAGTTATTACATAACAGACTTGGACATATGAATTATAGGAAAATGTTAGATCTAGCTAAGAGTCATAACATCTCATTAGATAAGTCTATTTTATTTGACAAGTATGCGGTGTGTACTCAAACCAAAATCACTAGAAAACTTTTCAAGTTGGTTTCTAGAAGCATACAAGTCCTGGAATTGATACATTCAAACCTCTGTGATTTCCGCAGTCATGTCACTAGAAAGGGAAAAAAGTATCTAACTACATTCATACACGATTTTTTTCAAATATTGTCATGTGTATCTGTTGAAATCGAAAGATGGGGCCTTTGAAAATTTTAAAACTTTTAAGTCTCGTGTGGAAAATCAGTTGAACCTTACAGTTAAGAGATTTAGAAGTGATCGAGGAGGAGAATACACTGCTACTGGGTTCAAGAAATTTTGTGACTCTGAGAGAATAAACATTGAAACCACAGCTCCTTCATCACCCCAGTCAAATGGTGTTGTCGAGCGTAAGAATAGAATTTTAATAGAAATATTGAACTATATGCTCCTAACAGCTGTCATGCCTAATTCCTTTTTGGGTGAAGCAGTCCTTACTGCAAATCAAATTCTGAATAGATACCTTATTTTCAGCTCACTTCTATCTCGTTTGAGTTGTGTCACGGTCATCCTTGTAGATATGATACTCTAAATATTTGGGGTTGTATTGCTTATGTGCGAATATAAGACCTTAAGAGACCTAAGGTGGGACCTAGAATGACAACTTGTGTATATCTAGGTAGTGCAGAAGATAGTGCGGCTGACAGATTTCTCAATATATCCACTAATACAGTGATATAGTCTAGAGATATCATATTCATTGAAAATAAGTTTGTCAAGAATCATAAATTGTCTGTCTCCGGGTCTACTAATATGATTTCAGAATCTACTATAAAACCTGAAGTTGGCCCCTCTGGCACTACTCCTCAACCTTTTGAGGTGGAACCTGTTCCAATTAGAGCATCTACAAGAAAAAAAATCCCTAAGAATTTTTATTATAATTTCATCACCTAGCATTTATAGGATGATCCATTCTCCCAACATGAAGCAATGAGATCTAGAGATTCGTTAATGTAGGCAGAAGTCATTGATGATGAAATGAACTCGCTGCTACAGAACAACACTTGTCATCTAGTTGACCTGCCGAAAGGAGCTAAAGTTCTAGGATGCAAGTGGGTTTTGAAAAAGAAATTACATAGTGATGAATTTATAGCCAAGTATAATGCATGTCTATTAGCTAAAGATTATAAGCAGCAGGGGGAATAGACTACTTTGATATTTATTCATTTGTGTGTCACCTGTCGACTATTAGGACTTTTATTGCCATAGCGCCTATCGAGAACTTTATACTTCATCAGATGAACGTGAAAACAACTTTCTTAAATGGAGAGTTTGATGAAGAGAACTACATGACCCAACCTGAAAGTTATGTGCATAAAGATCTAAAAAAGAAAGTGTTCAAGCTAGAAAAATCAATATATGGGCTTAAACATCGCCTAAGATGTGAAACATAAAATTTGACCAAGTGCTAAAGAGCATTGAATTTCAGTCCAGCCTCTCCGACAAGTGTCTCTATCACCGCTCAATGTCAAATTAAACGGTCATCATATATCTGTATGTGGATGACATGATGATTCTGGGGTTAGATCTTGCTACGATTAGTGATATTAAATCCACTCTCGAAAAACATTTGACATGAAAGACCTTGATCCCGTAGATACCTTGTTAGATTTGAAAGTTAGAGTTAATAATGGTGAGTTACTCATAGTCAGGCTCATATAGAGCAACTTCTTTCTACCTGGGGATATAAAAGTTGTAGGATAATTGAGACACTGATTGATC
Organism: Platanthera zijinensis; assembly: GCA_039513925.1. Lineage (NCBI taxonomy): Eukaryota > Viridiplantae > Streptophyta > Magnoliopsida > Asparagales > Orchidaceae > Platanthera > Platanthera zijinensis. The sequence goes on along the minus strand of CM077086.1, from coordinate 124,608,528 downwards.
ACAATATTAAGTTGAATTCTAATGAATAAACCAGTATTGATCAAATAAAATATTCTAAAATAATTGTTAGTCTCATGTACGCAACAAATTATACAAGACCAGACATTATATTCTCGGCTGATATGCTGAGATGTTTTACTAGTAGTCCAGACAAAGAGCATTGGGATAAATAGGTTGATGAGATACTTGGGAGGTACTAAATATCATGTTTTGTGCTAAACCGAGTATCCTTCTGTTGTGGATGGATTCTCTGACGGCTCATGGTGTTCAGAAGTTAGGAACAACAAGAATACCAGTAGATACATATTCACGTTGGGTGAAACAGCTATTACTTGAAAATGCAAAAGACAGACTTGTATAGTTTTGTCGTCAATGGAAGCCGAGTTGTTTGTCTTTATTTTTGCTGGTGAAGAGGCAGACTGGATGAGGAACTTGATTTCAGACATTCCCTTGTCTAGGTTACAAGTCAACTCGTTGAGCTTGTATTGTGATAATCAAGCAGCATGTTACGGGCCTACTGCCATAGAGTGGTAACTCGTCGGAATGGTGGCCGGAGGTGGAGATGACGATGGCGGAGATACTACGGAGCCATGACCGCGGCTGCCTAAGCGGGGCTTACTCGTTAGAGGAGAGAGCTACCAAGACCTCACACTCAAAGATGGGAATTAGATTCTTTCATTACTTGACTTCTCCTTACAAGATTAAGGGTCTATTTATAGGACCCCGGGTGGCACACCCGTAATTACATGAAAACATTAAAATATTAAAACACTACTTGACTTGACTCGATGCAACATGACACGACATATAAGTTGACTTGAATGCATATAATAGTAAAATAGATAACCAATGGGTTGAGTTGTAACCGATCTGTAACATCTCATCCGCCCTTGAAATCGAGCTTGCCTTCAAGCTTGAACTTCACGTGGTGACCGGATCATCTGGCAGCTTGATCTCCCGCCAAAACAATACATGATATCGTGTAGCGACGACGATGATGAGTGGTGGCGGTGCTGTTGGAAAGATGAGCGACATAATTACTGGCTTTGACAAGGTCGATGGAGTGGTGAGGAGCAGCAGTAGCAAGTAGGTCGGGGAAGCGACAGTCGGCAGAAGGAACAGATCTGTAAGCGGTGAGGTGACCGTCGGGATCGGCGGAGCAGGGGTCGGCAGAGCAAGTGCTGGCGGAAAGGCGGTCATGATGTTTGACGAAGGTGACCCATGGTGGGGCGGTACCGCCACGACAGGTGATGGCAGAAGGGCAATTACCGCTAAGAGCGATGGCACGTCAGCGGGTGGCGCAGATGGTGACTGCACGAAGAGAGACGGCAATGGAAGCGGCAGGGACACGGGCTGCGGCAGAAAGATGGCTGTCGGATTCTTAATGTGGTGGGGAGTGCGTCGGCATTCCGAAGGCGTACATCCATGGAGCTCATCATTTCTTGTAGCGTCGATTGGATGATGGCGGCATCCGCTACAGTCAACTTGGTGGTCGTCATGATATCACTTGATGACTTAATTAATTCTTTGGAAGGGGCGGCAGCTCATGTAATAGGGAGTGGAGTAAACAAAATGAAAAATAAATGAGGTGAGGATTACTGGGGTGGGGCCGGCTGGCAGGTTGGTGCGGGTTAAAGAGGAAAATAGAATTGGAGGAGGGTTTTTAAAAAATAATAATAATAAAATAAAAGAGTAAAGTTGGCGTGGATTGCAGAAATAATTAAAAAGAAAACAGGTCGAGGAATGGTTGGGTATGCTATATTGAAAAGGGAAAGGGGCCCACAAGTCTTAGTAATAAGGAGGGGCGGCTGAAATAATGGCAGGGAAAATAATTGTTATGTGGATGAGTCACCGGTTCCGGATTAAATAAGCGGCTGAGTCCGCCTAATTAAATAAGCGGCACGGGGAAAGCAGGTAGATGCGCGGCTCGAGGGAAGCAGGGAGGTGCGGGCGGCTCGAGGAAAGCAGGTAGATGTGCGGCTCGAGGGAAGCAGGAAGATGCGATGGACGAGCGATCGTCAGCGGCTTTGATGAGGGAAGGATTCCGGTCGGTCGACGATACAACGGAACTTCCGCCGGAGCCACGAAGATCGGCCGGTGCGTTGTTTACAGGGGGCGGGGGGTGACGAAGAGGGCACGTCGGAGGCTGGCGATGTGGTGCGGCTTGACGATGCGAGACATAGAGCTTCACGACGCAGTCTGGTGCGGCGGGGACTGCGATCGGGATCGATGGTTGTTGCAGGTTCTGCGGCTTGGGTTGGAACGGCAGCGGTGCGGTGATGGCTTGGCGGGGACTGCGACCACGACCATCTGGTGCGGCTCGACGGTCGGAGCTGTAGCCAAAGAAGGGGCGGCCCGCTGTTGTCGGCCCGACAAAATTGTAAAAGTTGTCTCCATGGGGTGGGGGGGATGAACAGAAACGTTGTAGTAAGAAGGATGTAGAAGTTGTCGTCATGGAAGATCAAGCCTCTGATACCAAGTTGTTACGGGCCTACTACCATAGAGTGGTAACTCGTCGGAATGGTGGCCAGAGGTGGAGATGACGATGGCGGAGATACTACGGAGCCATGACCGCGACTGCCTAAGCGGGGCTTGCTCGTTAGAGGAGAGAGCTACCAAGACCTCACACTCAAAGATGGGAATTAGATTCTTTCATTACTTCACTTCTTCTTACAAGACTAAGGGTCTATTTATAGGACCCCGGGTGGCACACCCGTAATTACATGAAAACATTAAAATATTAAAACACTACTTGACTTGACTCGATGCAACATGACACGACATATAAGTTTACTTGAATGCATATAATAATAAAATAGATAACCAATGGGTTGAGTTGTAACCGATCTGTAACACAGCAGTTCAAGTCGTTAGAATGTTCTTTATAATACTAAGATGAGAAATGTACGACTGCGACATGCTCTATTGAATTATCTGAAAGAACAAGAAATTATCACTTTGATCGATGTGCATTCGAAGGATAATTTGGTTGATTCATTGACGAAAGGAATGTTCAAACATGAGTTAAACAAAACAGTGAGGGAAATGTGACTAAAGACGATTTAGTTAAGTCGTAGTTCAAGGTTAGGCGATTCCGTTTAGCCTTAGTTCAAATGTTTTGATTTCTCAGATTTCTTTTGTCAAAGCAAGCATGTTGTACTCCGTTGATGCTCTTAGTTACTGAGTACGCAACTAGTAAGTTGTTTCATTTCAAATCTGATGCTAACAACTTCTCCTGCATTCGGCTATCTTGCCTTGGAGGAGAGTGTTGTTCCAAACTTGATAACACGATCTGACTTGTTTTGACGTTTCTTCTGTTAATTTGTTCATTCCAAACTTGATGAGTTCTAGTTAACTTTAGAAGTGCAGTAACCGTGACATTCCATATAGGAACACAGATATATCTGCGGTGTCCAGAAGCCCGTAAATCGTTTCATTTGAAAACAAATAACGGATTCTGAGGTCAATCTATAATACTCCGTGAAGCTGTCCTCCAGCTAATAATAAAAATAATAAATACTACGATCTTCAGTAGAACTTGATAGTTGTACATTTTCAAAAAAATTGAATTCATTCTAAAATGAAATTCTCTGTTGAAAATTACAGGGGTTGCTGATATAGGAGGAGCACTGGTAGACTGAGATCCTGATCATGATTATCTTCTGGATGATGACAGTTAGAGTATTAGTATAGTTCTTTTATTATTTCTGTTCAGAGCACTGTTTAGCTCTTACTTTTACCTGATTATTTGGACTATTATGCTCTTTGTTTGATTTGGGATGCTATACTTATATGGTATGTGCCCTGATTGTACCTGAGACTATGTTGTGATGTGGTTGAGCTTTGTTTTTGCATATAAACGCATACTATTTTCTGTTTACGTCTAATATGTTTAATCGATGTCGGACACGGTTGTGAATGCTTCATGTTTGGCTGAACATTGCACAAACCACCCATTTTCCGACGTTGAGTTTACGATGGACATAGGAGGAGATTGTTAGATATATTGCGTATATATCCGCACATGTCGAGACAGGTTCGGAACGAGTCATTGGGTTTGTGTCGCACTAGGGCTAGGCTCTACGTTGGAAGTACTATATATACTTATTCCAAACTTGATAGGGGCATGTAGAATACTTTGAGCGGAGTCTCCCCCAACAAAAAATACATGTGTTGGTGACCTTTGGCGGACTGAGTATACATGGGTTCCGTTTGGGGGGACATATTTTCACCGGTCAAGCGGTTGCGACCGCCTGAACCGGTTCATGCGGTTGTAACTGCATGACCGGTGAAAATAAGTCCCCCCAAACGGAGTCATGATCCTGCATTTACCACAATCACCAACTGAACTGGAAAATGGAAATTAGTAGATAATAGCACTGATCAGCATAAATGAGTACGGGTTGAACATTTCATTTCTCATGGAAACTGCAGCATTTGCGAAAGCTTAACACAAAAGCTACATTTTCCATCATAAAACACATTCAAATAGTACCTAAAGCATGAGATACATCTAAATGTGCACTGAAGTGATTAGTAACAGCTTCATATGTTTTTCTAAGCTGGAGGAACTTTTGAAGATTTTTCGTCAACCGGCATGGCCTTCTCATAAAGATCCACAGGGTGGTGCAAAGGATAATCCACCACAATAACTGGAACAGGGCGAGAAATCGCGTTTCTCGCAAACACCGCAATGAGTGCAATCAAGACACCCCAAACAAGACCAAACAACCATGCCATGAGACTTGACCATCTGTAACTACTACCCTGAAAAAAGCTGGATCTATCTTGAGAACTCACCAGGTATGAACGAGGATCCAGGGGCTCAGAATGCAACAGGCAAGGATCTCCATGCTTAACTAGAAAGCTCCATGTGTAAATACTGGTACGTTGAGTGGAATTTTTTCCAGTAGACGTAGAATAATCACTTGAAAAGCTTATACCCACAAGCAGTGCCTCCTTCTGCAGCACTCCAGAGATATCAATTGGGCAGGAGATGAATGGTCTGGATGGTCTCAAAGCTCTAGATTTGCTCAACCTCACTTCAATTCTTTTAGAAACCCCGTCATAGTCGACCCAAGAATGTTGCTTCTTACCACTGCTCATCAGAATATTAATATCAGAAACGTTACAGCTATCATCAATAAAATTACGACCGAGCCTGACCCCAATGCGGCTACCGCTGGCATTACTTAAAAACTTCACGAGAAGCACGTTCTTTGAGAGGCGAAACAGGCGCCAATCAGCAGAATCGAGAAAGAAAGCTAGGTTATTCGACCCAGACGGTAAAATGGAAAATGAGAAGTAGGTGGAGAATCCTTTGTTTCCCCGGAGGAATTGAACGGGCTTCCTGTAAAGGATCTTTCCAGCGCGGGTCATTTGGACGGCGGAGTCTTCCACGACGGCATCGCCTAGCAGAGCTATAGCGGAAGTGCCATTTTTTCGGAACTGCTCGAAGGTGAAGGAAAGTGGAGCTTCTGATCCTTGGGTTTCGGGGGCAAGGTCGGCGAGGGAGAGGAAAAGGGCAAGGAGAGCTACGGAGATAGACATTGCCGCGGCTCGGGCTCTCCGCTTCTGAATCAGATTCCTCCTGCGTTAGCTTCGCCTTTACGTCTAATTCGCATTTCCCATTCTGCTTCCAGTAGATTAGAACTAGGGCGTGACGCAAGTGATATTCTGCAGATGGCCCCACACACACTGTTCGGCTACTTTGTAAGAGCACTAACAAAAGAGGAACCGTGATGCGCCCCTGGTCACTGGCTGGATATGCTAGAGGTCCGGTTCATCGTTGTGGTCACAAAAATTAGAATTGTAAAATTATAATTAATCCCATTGAAATTGGTCTAAATTTCAATATAATTGTTCAGCTGTAACATGGATTTCTGAAATTGAAATTGTTTTAGAATTTATTTTCATTACGACTGTAGCATTAGGCGACAACGATAATTTGAAGTTAGAATCTTGTGTCACTTAGGACAAAATTATTGCTACAAAATCATGTGATGGGGGGAATTATTCTGTTACGATCCCTCAGAAAATGTAAATGTTTGCAAAAATAAGACACAATACCAAAGAAATCAACTTCAGGTAGTGTACCAACAATTAATTATGATTGAGAAACAACGGCGAGATCGGGCGGCAATGACGAGATTGGGAGACGACAACGAGATTGGTCGACGATGGCAAGATTGGGTGACGAAGACAACGAGATCGAATGCGTGATCTGGCGGCGAGATAGGGCGGCGGAGGCGATATCGGGCGGCGGCGGCGTTATCGGGTGGCGGTGCCGATATCGAGCAGCGGCGGCGGCGATATCGGGCGGCAAAAGTGAGGCGGCAGCGAGATCGGGCGGCGGCGACGAGGTCGGGCGGCGGCGGTGAGGACGAGCGGCGGTGGCGTGGTCGGGCGACGGCGGCGTTGTCGGGCGGCGGCGGCGAGGTCGGGCGGCGGCGGCGAAGTCGGGCGTCGAGGTGTGGCGGCGGCGGCGAGATCGGGCGGCGGCAGCGAGATCGGGAGGTGACGGCGAGATCGGACGACGACGGTCATAGTAAAAAACTAAATTACATGAAATATCTGTCTTTACACCTAATAATTGGTCATAATACAAAATTGAATTCCATGCAATTAGACCAATTCTAATTTCAAGAGAATTTTTAACACCCGAACATTGAAATTCAAATTTTGTTACCCTAATTTCAATTCGAGATATTTGAACAAACTCTAAAGGAGTGTCTATGATATTAGGGATATTTGAAATATGTCTAGAGTTTCAAAATTTTGAAATTGATTTTAAACTTTCTAACATCATTCAAATTTTTTCTAAATAAATTTTTCCATCATTGCGCAAAAATAACATGAGTTAAAAGTGTTTTGTTTTTTCGTTCATAACCCTAATCCCTACCTGAATTCTGACCAGGATATATTTAATTTTTGTCTCATACAAACCACTTTGCACTCTGCTTAAGGATTCAAAATACTATTTAAAAAAAATTAAAGTATTAAATTTGATGGGTTGGACCACCATTTATAGGAAAAATTCTCTCATAATCTCCTCCCAAAATGTCATCATGGGATTGACTAGTCAACCCCACCACCATGAATTCCCCATAATAAGGGAAAACATGGGGGGGTGGGACCCACCCCCTCTCCCCATTAAGGAAAACCGCCACCTTTGGGGGGAAACCGCCGGCCGGCCGCCGCCGCCGCCGGGCAGACCGCCGCAGACCGAGCAACGGTGGCAAGTCGGGCCGCAGCCGCCGCCGGCCCGGTCGCGATCGGCCAGGGGCCGGCCATCAGCCAGGCCGCCGCCCGCCGGGCCGCGACCGGTCGGGTCGCGCCTGCCGGCCGTGGCTGGCCTGGCCGCGGCCGGGAGGGCCACGCCGGCCGGCAGGGGCCGGCCTAGCCGCGACCGGTCGGGCCGCGCCGGCCGGCCGCGGCCGCCGGCCAGGCCGCGGGCTCTGCCGGTCTCCTCCCTCGAGTCAGCCTCAAGCATCCTCTAGCCACCCGCGCGCAACCTGCAGGAAAACCGCCTAAGTTCCAGAGCGAGCAGAAGGAGGAAGACGATCCCTGCAAGCAAGCGCACGTCAAGGTCGCGCCCCCAACGTTGTAGCACCAGTGCCATCTCTCGAATTCCAGTATCAAAGCCGCTCCCGCGATGCATCATGTTGCACGCTGGAAACCGTAATCTGTCTCTCCCCCCAAGTTGTAACGGGAGCGGCATGTCGCCCCGATTCTCAAAGTACATTGTAATCAAAAGCAGCTAGTGGACTTTGACCGGCACAAATTCGGTCACGTGGGTTTTTACCCGGTTGAGGGGTTTTTCCACGTCATCACATCTTGAGTCAACCTCTCCATCTTCATTGACTGTATGCGCGCTCGACCGCTCCGTAAGCTAAGAAGGTCCAAGTAAAATCCGGTCCGACCGGGGCACTGAGTTAGTCCGTAACAGTTTGGCGCCGTCTGTGGGAACACGATTCCCAGCATTCTTCGGAATACAAGATCATCAGTATTGCCGCTTCCAAGTTCTACTTTAATGGCAAAGAGAAGCACCCGCACCACTGAAGGCTCCGCACTTGTGGGCATGCCGAGCCCGCACGTTCCCACTCTTTGGTGGATGTGCCACTGACAGCTGAAGCCGCATTCGCCCCCGTCGCTGCCCAGGAGGGGCGTGTTCATCAAATGGAAGAGCAACAAACTGAAATGCTCACCCTGCTATGGAACCTCAGAGCACATCCTACTCCCCCGCTGCAGCCAGCACGAGATGATCTTCCGCCATAACCAGATCACGATTGAGCTCAAGAAGTCCCTTCAAGGCAGGAAGGACCCGAAGAATATTCTGAAGCCGCAAGTTCTACTCACCCGGCTCAAAGAAGGGTGAGGGCAGGCCATCTCCATCACAATCTCGTCAATGATGCCCGCCTTCCTCCGCTTGAAAGGTTCACTCGGGAGGAAATTCGAGAAGTCATCGTAGAAGAATAACGCCAGGCAGGTAGGATAGATATTCACGCCCGCCAACCACTCTGTCAGGGCTCCCCTTTGGCACGACAAATCCTTGACCATCCAATCCCATACGGATTTAAGTTACAGAACATTGAGACGTTTGACGGGACCGATGATCTGCTAGAGCATGTCAATCACTTCACCACCATTATGAGAATCTACAATGCCCCAGATCAGTTGCTTTGCCAGGTGTTTCCCGCCACTTACAAAGGACAGGCCCGAACATGGTTCCACTAGCTAAGGGTCGGTACCATCGCCATATTCACAGAACTTACAAGGCAATTTGTCGATCAGTTCATCGTCAATCGCAGGATCGTTCGCGATCCCTCCCACTTGTCAGGAATTTGCCAGAAAAAAGGAGAGACCCTGAAAGACTTCTTCCGACATTTCACTGCCGAAGCCCGTCAGTTTCCGAGAGTCGACCCCGAGTTTCTGCAGGGGGTGTTCCTTGGAGGTCTCCGCCCTAGCGGCTTCTACCCAGCACTGATGCGAGAAACTGTCCCCAGTTATCCTGACCTCATGCATCGGGTTGAGCCCAAATTACCGATGATGAAGCTATTGAATCCCATCGCCAACAGTTTGATGGAGCCCAGAAACGTAAGAGAGAGAAGGAGTCGGCTCCTCAACGACAAGAAGGAAGATTCTGAGAAGAACGCCGGAATGAGCAACATCGACGTGATCACCAGAGAGATCAACCGCTGAAGGTATCTAGTGTCAACCTAATCCACCTATGGGGGGAATAGGTGTCGTGCAGTCTTTTGCGGAATTAAACTAACCTGCACAAGTAAGCAAATAGAACACAGAAAATACACAAAGAATTATTGTGGTTCCCCGATTTGGGTACGTCCACTTTCCCCCGTTCGACCTATCTCCCACCAAGGGACGACTCGGTCGCTTCTCCAAACGGATTGAAATCCAATCCTCACACTAGGAGAAACGCTCCCCTAACCACGGAAGGAAACCTTCCAACAACGGAGGCTCAACTCCGTTACAATGGGTTGCACCCAAACCTTATAAATAGGAATGAAAATTCCTTTACAACAAATTTGAATGTAAACAAAAATACAAACAATGCTTTATGGAGATTCTGATGTCCTTCTTCGTTCGTTGAAGCTTGCACGAAAAGTACGAAGAGTCCACAACCGGATTTCTCACTTGGAATGGATCTTGTCAAGATCGGCGACGGCAAGCAAGTGCGGCGGCAATGCTTTGTAAATCCAAACTTCTTGATGAAGCAAGCTAGGTCTTCGAACGATCTTAGTCGGATCAAACGTCTCAACCGATTCGGAAGGGAGAACAAGTCTCGTTCAACGAATCGGAAGACAAGAGATCTCGAGAGAGACACGTGAGACCGGCTGCTTGCCTCGGTGCTGTCTTCGAGCGATCAGAGATGGATGAGATCAGCTGCGGCGAATACTTCCAATCGGCGACGTGCATACGAGCGGAGATCACGATGCGCTAGGTCATGGCTGATTTTCGTATTCCGGTGGGTTGGTGTGTGCTGTAGACAACGGGAATAAGTACGTATTTATACCTAAAGGCAAACCCTACAAGACCGTTGTGGGGCCCACCTCGGAAATCCCGAGATCTGGCCGAACTGAGCACGACGACCTGGACCGGTCCAGCGAGCGGCGAAATCTGCCTAAGGCAAAATTGGCGGGAGTCGTTTGTGATTCCCATCGATGTCGGCGGGAATCACTCCCGACTCCCGTTGATTCTGCCTTGGCAGAATTTCAGACTTTTTCCATCCTGAAGTAGTCGGCGGGAGACACTTAGTGATTCCCGTCGAAGTCGACGGGAATCACTAACGACTCCCGTCGAAGTCGGCGGGAATCATTAACGATTCCCGTCGATTCTTACTTGAAAGGATTTTCCTCCTTCCTTCTTTTGATAGCTTGGTCTAATACCCATCCTTGCTCCTTCTTCTGCTCTTGATCTACCTTGACCCTGTACTTGAAAATAAGTACACTCCAATAGAGAGAGCACACGTGGATCAACACACTGATCTACACAGCGAGGGATTACGTTGCGCAGACCCGTGTATATTGACTCACTGCACTCTGATATTGGTGTGTACTTAGCATGGAATAGCTGCAAGCACAACTTGATAGAATTGTCAAATACATAGTCAGTTCAACTTAGCTTGTTCAGGCTCTTCTTCAAATCAGGTCTATTGTGGATGCAATACCCAATAATCTCCCCCTATTTGAAAAAGCCTAAACCCTACAAGCTAAGGTGAGTAGAACAGATGGAAATGAAAATCATAAAATGAAAGTTCAGTTGAGTGTGGAAATCATTATCATTTTTCTGAGAGCAACATAGCCTTAGCCAAGGTGATCTCCCCCTATCTGATAGCAGCATAGCCTTTGTGGCCTACTTAGCACCACCTTAGCCTTGGCCGAGAGGGTAATCTCCCCCTTTTCAGCTTCTACAAACCTGGGAATTCACTTGGAGCAAAATGCTCCCCCTCAGATCTTGCATCCATGCCCGATCTTGAGTTCCTAGCAGACGCTTCCTCTTGATCCAAGAGCCTTGAGCCTTTCAGTCTTCAATCTTCAAGGTTCAGCATGCCGAGTTCAGTTTTGAATAAATTGAACTTGGCCTCGTCTAGTGGCTTCGTAAAGATATCTGCAATCTGCTTATCCGTGGGGACATAGGAGAGAGATATATCATTATTCTCCACCTTCTCCCGAATGAAGTGGTAGCGCACTTCAATATGCTTTATTCTGCTGTGCGACGCAGGATTGTTCGCAGTTGCAATTGCGCTCGAGGAGTCGCAATACATGGGAACTTCTTTGAATTGCAAGTCATAATCTTCAAGTTGATTTCTGATCCAAAGAAGTTGTGCGGAACAGCTGCCTGCTGAGATGTACTCAGATTCAGCCATAGAGGTTGCAACACAGTTCTGCTTTTTACTACTCCACGATATAAGCCTTCTTCCGAGGAATTGGCACGTCCCGGAAGGGCTTTTCCTATCATCTCTGCTTCCTGCAAAGTCAGCATCTGAAAAGCCTATCAGCTCGACATCATTGTTTCTTGGGTACCATAAGCCAAGATTTGGTGTACCTCTAAGGTATCTAAGAATCCACTTTGCAGCGACATAATGAGATTCCTTAGTATTCACCTGATAACTGGCACAAACGCATGTGGAAAAAATATTATCCGGTCTACTAGCATTAAGGTAGAGCAGGGATCCAATTATGTTTCTGTACTTGGTTTCATCAAAAGGTTTCCCTTTCTCATCCTTGTCTAGAGACACAGTGGATCCCATTGGAGTCCTCATAGAGGTTGCACTTTCCATTCCGAATTTCTTGAGGAGTTCATTTGTGAACTTCGTCTGAGAAATGAAAATTCCATTCTCAGACTGTTTCACTTGAAGTCTCAAGAAATACTTCAGCTCTCTCATACTACTCATTTCAAACTTCCCTTGCATAAGTTTGGAAAACTTCTTGCATAGGTTGTTGTCCGTTGAGCCGAATATTATGTCATCGACATAGATTTACACCAGCAAAATCTTGCCTTTGACTTCCCTAAGAAACAATGTCTTATCTATTTTTCCTCTCGAGAACTTGTTCTCAAGAAGAAAACTAGACAGAGTCTCATACCAAGCTCGAGGAGCTTGTTTTAAGCCATATAATGCTTTATTAAGAAAGTAAACATGATTAGGGAGTGTTGGATTAACAAAACCTGGGGGTTGTGTGACGTATACTTCCTCTTTTAAATTTCCATTCAGGAAAGCAGACTTCACATCCATCTGATAGACAGTGAATCCTTTGTGAGAGGTATACGCCAGGAACAACCTGATCGCCTCGAGCCTTGCAACTGGTGCAAAAGTTTGGTCGAAGTCAATCCCCTCCTCCTGTCTGTATCCTTGAGCCACCAGTCTGGCTTTGATCTTGATGATGATACCGTGTTCATCCAGTTTGTTTCTGAAGATCCACTTAGTGCCGATCACATTCTATTTCTTTGGTCTGGGAACTAGCGTCCAGACGTTGCATCGTTCGAATTGATGTAGTTCATCTTGCATGGACAATATCCACGATGCATCTTTGTTCGCTTCGTCGAACTTCTTTGGCTCAACCTGTGACAGAAAACTAAGGTGTAGAATCTCGTTAATTGTACCTATGCGAGTTCTGACACCGTCCGAGGATCTCCTATGATCTGATCTCTTGGGTGATACCTCACGTGTCTAAGCTCTAAGAGTCTGGCATTTGGAGCTCCAACAGCTTCTCGGGTTCCTCCCTCTTCTGGGAGAATCTCCCCATCCTGACCGTCATATTCTCCAGTTAGTATTGAGGTGGATACCTTGACGTACTTGGGAGCTTTATTATTAGCAGTCTCATCTAGACTTAGCTGTTCAGGCCTTGCACCTGCATCTTCAAGAATGTCACTAAAAGAATTGCTGTGAATCAAGCTTCCTTCATCAAATACAACATTAATTGACTCTTCTACCACTAGGGTTTTCTTATTGAAAATCCTATATGCCCGACTATAGCTACTATAGCCCATGAAGATGCCTTCGAAGAATTTTTCTCCGAATTTAGTACGTGGGTACTTCCCATTATTGAGTACATAGCATCTGCAGCCAAAAATCCTTAGATAGGACATGGTTGATTTCCTGCCTTTCAATACCTCATAAGGCGTCTTTCGATGGTTCTTGTTGATCAAGGCTCGGTTTTGCACGTGACAAGCTGTATTGACAGCCTCTGCCCAGAAGTACTCTGGAAGAGAAGCATCATTCAACATTGTCGTACATGCTTCAATGAGCGTTCTATTCCTCCTCTCCGCAACACCGTTTTGCTGAGGAGTACGCGGGGAGGAAAACTCATGAAAGATATCATGTTCTTCACAGAATTATGTCATAGCCCCAGACTCGAATTTTATTCCATGGTCACTTCTGATTTTGACCACGGAGCAGTTAAGTTCGTTCTAAATTTGCTTGACAAAATTAGTGAAGATGTTAAACGTATCTGACTTTCGTTTCAAGAAGAACACCCACATAAATCGAGAGTGATCATCAACAATCACTAGCGTATACAATTTTCCTCCTAAGCTATGAACTTGCACTGGACCGAACAAGTCCATTTGCAGAAGATAAATAAATCTGGAAGAGTTTTTGTCTGCAATGCCCTTAAAGGTAGCCCGAGTCTGTTTGCCCTTCTGGCATGTAGGACAAGGTCTATCTTTGATGCACTTAATAGTAGGGGCATCGCTTACTAAGTTCTTAGAAAACAGCATATTAATAGTTTTGAAATTAATATGTGCTAATCTCTTGTGCCATTGTTCACAGAGAGATGCACTGTCTTTTGCTACTAGGCAAACGGGGGTAGAAGAGTCTATGCTAAGTAAATCTAAGCAGAAAATATTTCTGCTCCTAATGCCAGTTAATTCGGTCTCCGAAGAGGCACATGATATTATAAGGCACTTTTCCTTGCAGAACTTAATGGCATATCCTTTATCACACAACTGGCTTACACTGATTAGGTTATGATTTAACCCTTCAATATAGGCCACGTCTGTGATAGAGAATACATCGTTAGATATCATACCATAACCCTTGGTGACTCCTCGATCTGATCCTCCAAAGATGACTTTGGGTCCATTTTCAACTGGGGAGTAATCACGCAACATGATTCTTGTCCCGGTCATATGCCGGGAACATCCACTGTCCAAGTACCAGATTGGCATTTTGGTGGCCTTTGGACATACCTGCAAAACAGAATTAGTTTCCCTTAGGAACCCAATCAGACTTGGGTCCTAGATTCCTTGTTAGCACACTCCCCCTCAGGTGGTTAACCCTACGAGTGGTCGGCCTCGCATTGCTAACATGAGGAGTCTCATTGTTTCTTGGATTAAACCAGCAATCCACGGCAAAGTGACCAACTTTGCCACAGCACCAATAGTCAAACCTGTCGTACCGTTTCCTAGGCTCCTGCTTCACCCTTGGAACGGTGGGTCCAGCCGGGGCCTTGGATCCGGAGGTGGAGGCATCATGATGACAGCAGTCACATGATTCCTTCACTTCCCGTTCCTTCTGTATAACAGGCTTGGACTTTGGTGCCTGCTTCCTATTATGGCCGCTAGAGAAGTGGCCATAATTCTCCACTTGGATTTCCTCATAAGGTTCCTTGAAGACACTCTCACCGTAGTTGCGGGGGAAGGTCAATCCATCATACCGGCTCTTGGGCTTTTCAACCGAGGGCCGGAAGAGGTGGTCATAGGTTGACTCAAAGTCATGCTCATTGCAGGGAAAGTTAGGCTTTCAGAATGAAATAGGACTGAGTGGGGCCTTTCCCTTTTCTGCAGCAGAGGCCTTCTTAGTAGCCTTATTTTTCCTCTGATTTCTGTTTCTCCTGGATGATTTACCAGACACGGTCACATTCCCTAAGCCAGCCCACTTAGCCTGAGCAGAGAATTCATCAACATGAGGAAGAACGGTCTTGGGCATAGAGAAGCTTTTGACAATCTTCCTCTCGGCCACAAGCTGTTTTTCCAGCTTGTTAATTTCTTCCTGCTTTTGGTCAAGGAGCCTTAGAGAATCTGAGTGCTCAGAAGTCAGGTCCAGGTGTTCCTGTCGGAGAGATATCAAGCCAGTGATCTCTTCTTTTAGGGACACACCCTTAGCCTTAAGGAATTTGACTTCCTTTTTCTGAGCGCTCAACCTCTTTAGGCACTCTTCAAAAGTATTGAGCAGGAGCTCATACTTTTCGAGGAGTTCAGCTTCACGGGCAGATGGGCTGTCCTCACGATCATCTTCAGGAGACTCAGAGTCAGTGTCAGAGTCAGAGAGGGGGGTACAATCTTTTACCTTCCCAGTAAATGGGGGACAATCTCCATCTGAGTTCAGAGCGACCCATTAGCCCGAAGTAGGCTTCCTCATCATCACTGGAGTCTGAAGAGTCAGATTCACTCAGTGTCTTTGGCTTCTTGGCAATGTAGATCCTCTCCTTCTTCTTATCTCGAGAGGTCTTGTGCTCCTCTCCTTTCCTTTTATCTCTCTTGCTTTGGTGGCAGTCAGCAATGACGTGGTCTGGTTTATTGCACCCAAAACAGATAATGTCAGCAGAACAATGTTTGTTCTGTTTAGAATCATACCTGTCAGAAGAGTAATTCTTTTTCTGATGTCTGGAGGAGGAGCCATCTCCTTTTCTCTGATTCCTCATCTTGAGAAACTTCTTGAACTCTCGAGTGATGAAAGAGAATTCTTCTTCAGATAGCTTTGAGCCGGATGAGCATGGCTCAGAGTCGTCTTCCTCAGCCCTTCTCCAAGAGTGGGATGAGGCTGCACCCTTGCCTTTCCTTTAGCTATTAGCTTTCAGGGCCACAATCTTTTCTTTGGCTACAGCCTTATCGTCCTCCTCTTCAGCTTTTCTTGTGTTCAGCTGAAGCTCATAGGACATTAGCTTCTTTGTCGGGCATATCTTTGGGAGCTCAGCTGAAGCTCTGGGGATCAGTTTCTGCCAGCTTGGCAAACTCTCTAATGGCGCAGATCTTGGTATACCATTCCTTAGTCAGGGATCTAAGGAATTTGTCATTTAGTTCACCATCGGTGAACACTCTGCCATAACCCTTCAGGGCATTGACGATCTTCAGGAAGTTCTCGAATATCACTCTGATTTCTTCCTTGGGACCTTGCCTGAAGGCCTCATACTTCTGGTTCAGAAGGGATCTTCGATCATCCCTTACTTCATCTATGCCCTCCATCAGAATGATCAGGCAGTGCCAGATGTCCTTGGCAGTCCTGCAGTTGCTGAAATTCTGCATCATTGAATCATCGATGACACTCACTAAAATGTTTTGAGCTTTCTTGTCTAGTTCGACAAGCACCATTTCATCCTTATCCATTTCGTAGAGCCTCTTGGGCACCATCTTGATCGGATCAATGGTGGAGGCCTTAGTGGGGATATGAGGGCCCTCCTCCACTATCATGAAGAGTCGGGGATCGACTGCTTCCATGTAGAACCTAATCCTTTCCTTCCAGATGGGAAAATTATGCTTGGTGCATACTGGAATCTTTCCTGTATACTTGAGTCCGTCCATTCCTGAGATCTTCTTTCTTATTGACACTAGACACAGGATCTTACTCAAGGTGTTAACATTATTGATGAGTAACCTCCCTATGATACCACTTGAAGGTATCTAGTGTCAACCTAATCCACCTATAGGGGGGGGAATAGGTGTCATGCAGTCTTTTGCGGAATTAAACTAACCTGCACAAGTAAGAAAACAAAACACAGAAAACACACAAAGAATTATAGTGGTTCCCCGATTTGGGTACGTCCACTTTCCCCCTTCGACCTATCTCCCACCAAGGGACGACTCGATCACTTCTCCAAACAGATTGAAATCCAATCCTCACACTAGGAGCAACGCTCCCCTAACCACGGAAGGAACCCTTCCAACAACGGAGTCTCAACTCCGCTACAATGGGTTGCACCCAACCCTTACAAATAGGAATGAAAATTCCTTTACAACAAAATTGAATGTAAACAAAAATACAAATAATGCTTTATGGAGATTCCGATGTCCTTCTTCGTTCGTTGAAGCTTGCACGAAAAGTATGAAGAGTCCACAACCGGATTTCTCACTTGGAATGGATCTTGTCAAGATCGGCGGCGGCAAGCAAGTGTGGCGGCGATGCTTTGTAAATCCAAACTTCTTGACGAAGCAAGCTAGGTCTTCGAACGATCTTAGTCGGATCAAACGTCTTAACCGATTCGGAAGGGAGAACAAGTCTCGTTCAACGAATCGGAAGACAAGAGATCTCAAGAGAGACACGTGAGACCGGCTGCTTGCCTCGGTGCTATCGTCGAGCGATCAGAGACGGGCTGAGATCAGCGGCGGCGACTACTTCCGATCGGCGATGTGCGTGCGGGCGGAATCGCGATGCGCTAGGTCACTGCCGATTTTCATATTCCGGTGGGTTGGTGTGTGTTGTAGACAACGGGAATAAGTACGTATTTATACCCAAAGGCAAACCCTAGAAGAACAATGTGAGGCCCACCTCGGAAATCCCGAGATCTGGCCGAACTGAGCACGGTGACCTTGACCGGTCCAGCGAGCGGCGAAATCTGCCTAAGGAAAAATCGGCAGGAGTCGTTGGTGATTCCCGGCGTTGTCGGCGGAAATCACTCCCGACTCCCGTCGATTCTGCCTTGGAAGAATTTCAGACTTTTGCCAACCGAAAGTAGTCGGCGGGAGACACTTCGTGATTCCCGTCGAAGTCGACGGGAATCACTAACGACTCCCGTCGAAGTAGGTGGGAATCACTAACGATTCCCGTCGATTCTTACTTGGAAGGATTTTCCTCCTTCATTCTTTTGATAGCTTGGTCTTTGACCCATCCTTGCTCCTTCTTCTGCTCTTGATCTACCTTGACCCTATACTTGAAAATAAGTACACTCCAATAGAGAGAGCACACGTGGATCAACACACTGATCTACACAGCGAGGGATTACGTTGCGCAGACCCGTGTATATTGACTCACTGCACTCTGACATTGGTGTGTACTTAGCATGGAATAGCTGCAAGCACAACTTGATAGAATTGTCAAATATATAGTCAATTCAACTTAGCTTGTTCAGGCTCTTCTTCAAATCAGGTCTATTGTGGATGCAATACCACACAACCGCCTAGAGATTATACTCCCCTCAACACAACGCGCACTAATGTACTCTATGCCATCCAAAATGAGCCTACATTACATCGGCCCAAGCAACCCGTCCATAACCCCAGAAATGACCACTCTAAATATTGCGAGTTTCATCGAACCACAGGACACACCACAAAAGATTGTGCCCGCCTGAAGGAAGAAATCGAGCGCTTGGTTAGCCTAGGACTTCTTAGATTTAAAGGGACGCATGTAGGTCCAACATAACCTGTCTAGGCCTCTCAGAGATCAACAAAATGCCCCGCGAGGGGGGGGGGGCAGGTGGTAGGAAGATGGTCGATAATATTGAAACCATCGCCAGATCACCTATTCTCTCGGCTCAAATCCTCTCTGTAAGCATGCAAGGAGGCACCCATGAAGATAAGAAGTGTAAACAGAACACCACCATAACTTTCGGAGATGAAGACCTTGTTGGACTTTGAACACCTCACCAAGACCCCCTGGTAATCAGTGCTGGGATCGGAGATCCATGCTATAACATCAAGCGAATCCTTGTCGACAACGAAAACTCAGTCGATGTCTTGTTCTCCACTACCCTCCAGAACATGAATATTTCCAATCAATATCTAACAAAGGTAGCTAGACCTGTGTACGGTTTCGACAACCATCCAGTCCAGGTGATAGGAATGATTACTCTCCCAGTCACCATGGGGGAATTTCCAAGGCAAGTGACTCACGAAATCCAGTTCGTCGTAATAGATTCAAGCTCCACACAACGCCATCTTCGGAAGACCCGTTCAGACCATCTTTAAGGCTATCCCCTCGATTCCTCATCTCGCCATGAAGTTACCCACTCCGGGAGGAATTGGAGTTATACGCGGTAATCAGGAGGCCACCAAGAATTGCTACTCTAGGAAGGCACAGCCTACAAAAGCCACCACGTTAAACATTAACGAGTTCGATTTGCGCGATGAAGCGGTATTACAGCTAGGGATGCCTATGGAAGGACTGATCGAAGTCACTCTCTCACCAACAAACTCAGCTCGCACCATCTAGCTCGGATCACTCTTACCACGATAAGAAAAGGATGAATTGACAGCCTATCTTCGGAGCAACAAGGATATCTTCGCCTGAGCTCCCAAAGATATGCCCGGCATAGATCCTTTCATCATTCAACACTCTCTCAACATCAATCTGAGGATAAAGAAAGTTCGGTCCAGACACAAGATCTGTTGCCGGAGATGGAGGGAAGAGGGGGTAGTTACCAGCCGGGGGAGAGCGGCGTCGAGATCGGAGCATGGAAAAGGAGGCTGGGGAAGTTGTGGAGAAAGCTCTAATACAATGCATTTTACTCCCCGTTGTTGCATCTCCAACGCCGATCCAAATTGTTTAAAAAAAGTTCGGTCCAGAACGCAATGGAGGAAAAACGCCCAAACAAACTGACCCATAGATTTGAAAGCCATTCACGGTGAGATGGTGGTCGATAAATATGATGGAGGAGGGGCACATTAGCTCAAACTTGAAAATGGTATAAAATGGATGGAAATCTTACAAAAATTTAATCCATTAAAAAAATGATCATTAATAAAATAAAAATTGTTAACTAAAATCCTGCGATCACGGCCAGCATCGAATTATGCCAATCACAAAGGAGCCAGCCGGGCACTCTCCGTGGGTCCGCACAATCCCCACGACAAGCGCGCACATATCTACACCTCGAGGAGTCGCGTGGCCTCCCAGATGCTTACTCAACTACTTTGCAAAGAAGCCGCCACTGGTACTTTTCAGAGCTCACATGGATCCTTCTCCCCTTCAGCAACAACACGTACGGTTACCATGTTGTCTCTTCTCTCACCTCCAGCCACTCAACTATTCTGGTAGCTTGGGTGGTTGCACATTTAATGTTGAATTAAATTCCCTCAATCGCTCAGGAAGCCTACCCTCACCTTATAAATATAGGATCACGGGTGGTCGAAATGGCTAAAGGACTTGGACAAGAATCTGCCTGATTGTATGTGCTAAATGCCACTTTTAGTCAATATGCCAAACAAAACAATGCATATGAAGCCTAATCTTTGTATGCACATCACGCGTTATTGGTCATGATGTGCATTTTAATTGGCATGTAAAACAAACAATGTACGTTTTATAGATCAGTATGAAACAATATATAGGTGGCCAAAATAAATCAAAAAATTGAAGAAAAAATTCAGGACATTGTACGATGGGATTAAGTATACCACAAAGCTAGACACCATAAAAAAATCCCTTACTTTGTATATAAGCAGATCACCCGAATTTGCATCAGGAATACGAAACTAAATACATTAGATTTGATGTATAATGTTAGGTGATTTATAGAGTTAATGCATTGTAACATTGTAAGTGTAACGAATAACAATCGTGTACTAGTGCAATCGTGCAAAATATAGAAAGTGAATTTTAAGTCCAATTCTTATGCATGGAAGTGTTAGATAAAATGATGACAGGTGTACTTGTAGCATCAAGGAAAAAACATCAAGTAAAAAATAATCATTTATACATGTTATATCTCAGTAAATCTATGTGCTGACACAAGAGAGATGAAGTGAAAAATCATGTCACGTTTTCTATCTACGCAATGTCAAGATTAGAATAAAGGGAACTAACTCATTTGTTTGTCTTTGCACAAGATCAAAATGATTCAATAGACCAAGATGCTCATTCTCACAATGCTCATAAAGGCTTATAAAGAAAAATGAGTGGCGCTTGGGGGTATCCTTAGCACAAATTTTGATATTATATATATATATATAGCTTTATTATATAAAAGAATATGCATATCTCAATGTTACACCACAATTGTAATAACAGCCATTAGATCTCAACAACACAGAATTCCACTGTTAGATCTTTACTCAATTCATAAAATATCAAAAACCTCATCTCGTGCTTCCATACCCCCCTTCCCGAAGCTTGTGCTATGCCCGACTCCTAATATCTACACATATCACCTAGTCGTGCAGCTTCTTCGACCATGCTCTGTGCCTCCCCTGTGCCTCCCCTTCATCCGACGACGGCTTGCAAGGGACTCTAGGAACCATGATGGAGAATCCATGAACACTCAGATCAAGATCCTTATAACTTCCTCTTCCCAAACCTGTACTTGCAATACGTTTCTAAAGCAAGCACAAAAACACAACCTCATCCCAAATAGAACAGAAGCCCCAACTGCTTCCGCTCCTCTTCCCGGAACACTACGTTCCCCCCCCCCAAAAACAAAGCCTCATCCTTGCGAAAGCTACCCACTCTGCCTTCGCCTTACCAAAATCTGATGGGTGACGTAGCCGGCGCCTTAAATTTATTATCCTACCACCGCCTACAATGGACACCCTCTGCCATCTGCACTTGAAGCCCCCAACGCAGTATGCACTCGAATCCCTCCACTATCTCAGGCATGCACTGATCCTCCACCAAAAAACTACGGTTGCTTCTCTTTATACATGTGAATAACCCTCTCTACTATTGCGAACTCTCCCAGACAAAAATTTATTTCATAGATATTAATATAATAATTTTCATTTACTGTATATTTTTTTCTTTTGAATTTTTGTTTTAAAGAGATTCAGGTTAATGGATGCTAATTTAAGATACTTTAAGCTAGTTTTTTATCTTCATTGCAAAATACTTAATGTTGATTTGCATATTTTTGTTTCTTATGCTCAAATCTTCTTTCATAGTACATGGGTATGAGTTGTTGAATCAATTGGAGCCTTTTGTTCCACAGGTAAAATACTTATTCTGTATAACAAGTACACTCCTTATTATAACATAGCTCATGTGAACTTTTTCTGTGTTTTCTAGTAGGTTTTATCATACTCACAACAATCAACGAAAATGGCTAATTGAAAGTCTTTAGTTTCAAGGGAAGCTAAACACCTAGAGGGGGGGGGGGCTGAATAAGTTTTCTTGTCTTCTATGACTATCTTTTGCTTAGTGTGTTGTGAGTTAGCTAGGTTAGCTTGCTTTCAAGACAATCCACAAAAGCACACATAATATTTATAGTGGTTCCCCAGATTATGGGTACATCAACTGTCCCTCACCTTTCTAACAGCTTGTTAGACAAGGCCCTTCTCCAAAAATCGGCTCCTAAGAGCTTATAACCCAGATCCCACAGGATCTCTCAGTCTTCTCCAAGACCTACAACTCAGGCACAAAGGCCCTACCTCAGAGCAATCTTGCTCCTAAAACTAAGTGATCAATAGACTACTTACCTATGACTTGAACACAAGTCCTACAGCTTAGGCTATGGAGGTTAGCCCTACAACTCAGAGAGTAAAACACTCCTATAGCTCATATCTGTTAAGATCCTACCTAAGGCCAACGACCCTAACTCAGGCAGACATGCCCTACACTCAGATCCACACAAGGATCCTACCTCAGGCTAAACAGTCCTACCTCAGCCTTTAAAAATCAGGCCTATAACTCAGATCCAAAAGGATCCTACAGAAATGAAAGGGTTTGGTTGGTGTTGATTTGACACCAGAAAAATTTCAGTGTCTTCTTCTTCCTGAGCTGAGTTTACTTCAGCCCTACCTTCTTCTCAACAATAAGAAAATGATCTTCAATAGACTGCTGCTTGTGCTAGATGTAACTCAAAAACAAGTTTCTGATCCTGCTGATGAAGGCAAAAGTGTTGATTGTTCTTGTATTCTTCAATCAGTTAGCTTTGCATGCAGAAACCAGATGCTCTGCTTCTCCTTCTTTCTCAGAACCTTCACTGAACTTGCTTTAGTATATGAGAATTGCTACAGCTAACTTGCTGAAACTTTTAGTTCTACGGGTTTGAAACTTCAGCTTCAAGCTCTGCAACAATGGCAAGGAAGATGAAGTTCAGCCGAAACTTTTCAAAATAAATAAAACCCTACAAGTTAAAGATCTCAGCTCCCGATCTTGTCCCTTTTATCTTCAGCCATCCAACGGCTATATGAACCGTGGGCCCCATTGAAGTTGTTGGCTGCAACTTGGCTTTTACAAAAAAGTCTTCCTGTAGACTTGCGGCGCTATTTGTCCTGTTCTGTAGCTTTCCCGCAACTAATTTGAATCCTGTTGACTTATGTTGCCTTTTGCCGACGTCAGCAATTGTGGACTTAGCCAAATTCTCAGATTCAATTCAGGCGTTGAGTGCGTTGAGTGAATGACCTTCTCTCAATGCCTCTGGACTTAGCTAATTCTTCTGCCTTGCATAGGCGTTGAGTGAACTGGCTTCACTCAACACCTCTAGACTTAGTTAATTCTTCTACACTGTTAGGCGTTGAGTGCGTTGAGTGAATCTTCATTACTCAACGCCCCTGGACTTAGCTGCAACTTTCTTTATCTGTTAGGCATTGAGAGCTTTGAGTGAACTGGCTTCACTCAACACCTCTGGACTTAGACAGATTTTTCTATCCATCTTTCCTTGAGCTTTGACATAATACGATGCTTTCTTTGCTTGCATTGAGTGAGATGGATTCACTCAATGCTTATGGACTTAGTCAGAATTCTTGACAGATCTTCAACTACTTTGACTGTTTGAGCTTGTCTCAATGCTTCTTGGTATATGGCGTTGAGTGAATTAGTTTCACTCAACGCCTGTGAACTTAGCTGTATTTTCTTCCTTGCCAATGCTGAAGCTTTGGCAGACTCAACTATACTCGATTTCTTTTGATATATTATGTTGAGTGAACTGCCTTCACTCAACGCCTATAGACTTAGCCACAAAATTGCTTTGCAGACTGCTGGGCTTTGACTATCCACACCTTACTCAACGCTTTTTGGTATCTGGCATTGCGTGAACTGGCTTCACTCAACGCCTATGAACTTAGGTGATTTTTAGCCTTTTCAACAATCTTTGACATCTAACGTTGAGTGAACTGACTTCACTCAACGCTTGTTGACTTAGACAGATTTCTGTCTCTCCACTTCTCTACCTTGTGACTACTTGTCACTACCACTTGGAATACCTGTCCACTCAACGTGACAAGGACCAACCTACATGCATGAACTTGAACATACATCAAATACAACTATGTGTATATTATTGACTTGTTTGACTTCTACAAATTTGGGACATTGTGAGTAATAGACCCAACAATCTCCCCCTATTTGAAAAAGTCAAAACCCTCAAACAAAATTTTGAGCCAATGATATACACTAACATATGCAGCAATAAAACATTAAATTGGAAAACTTATAACAAGAGAACAGGAGTATCAAGTTATAGGTTACCACACTTTCCTTACCTGCAGTGTGATCATCATCACTTCCTGCTCCCCCTGTTTTGCTACTGATTAGCCTTGATCATTTCCTTCTCCTCCTCCTTTTTGACTTTTGTAAATAGTCAGGGAGGTGCTGGACTCTAATTATCTTCTCCCCCTTTTTGAGTTCAAATAATCAACTATTACAGTAGATTGCTCCTTCTCTACATGAGGCTGAATCTATCCCTACAAGTGTTGGACTTGCTCCTCCTCAACTGAAGCATCTTCTATCATTCTTCTTGGTAGACACATTAGTCTATTCCAATCTGGATAGCACTTGAACCACTTTAAAAACTTGATATCAATGAAGGTATACCACTTAAAAAATCTTCATACCACTAAAAGTCTTTTCCACAAGCAAGAAGTAGTACAACATGCAACAAAAACAACATAAGGAGCAACTGAAGCTATACCAAGTTCAACATACCCAACTCAAACTTGAAGGTGTTGAACTTTGCTTCATCTAGTGGATTAGTGAAGATGCCAACCACTTGCTTGTCTATAGGGACAAACTCAAGACTGATATCTTCATAATCTACATGCTCCCTAATGAAATGATACCTAATCTCAATGTTCTTAGTCCTACTATGAGAGATAGGATTCCTAGTAATTGAGATTGCACTGTAGAATCACAGTACAAAGGAGTTCTACTTATCTGGAGCTTATAGTCCTGGAGCTGATGCTGGATCCACAACAACTGTGCAGAACAGCTACCTACTGAAATGTATTCTGACTTAGCTATTGAGATTGCAGCACTGTTCTGCTACTTGCTTCTCCAAGACACTAGTCTTCCTCCCAAGAACTGACAGGTGCCTAAAGTGCTCTTCTTTTCCTCTTTGCAACCTACAAAGTCTCATATGAATAACATGTTAGTTCAAAATCCCTATTTCTAGAGTACTATAGGCCAAGATCTAGTGTGCCCTTAAGATACTTAAAAATCCTCTTAGCAGCAGAGTAGTGAGATTTTTTAGGGCTAGCCTGATACCTAGCACAAACACATGTAACATACATGATGTCTGGCATACTTGTAGTAAGATATAGATGGAAGCCAATTATACCTCTATACAATGTTTCATCAACATGTTTCCCTGCCTCATCTTTGCCTATAGGCATACTAACCCATGAGAGTTTTCATGGTGGAAGCATTCTCCATACCAAACTTTTTGATCAACTCCTTGGTAAACTTAGACTGGGATATGGATAATCCAACTTCAGTTTGTCTTATTTGGAGGCCCAAGAAAAACTTAAGTTCACACACACTACTCATCTCAAACTTTCCTTGCATAAGTTTGGCAAACTCTCAGCAAAGGTTGTCATCAGTAGAACCAAAGATTATGTCATCTACATAAATCTAGACTAGGATGATCTTGCCCTTAGATTACCTTAGGAATAGGGTCTTGTCTATCTTCCCCCTTGAGAATTTTTTCTCAATAGGGAAGCTAGAAAATGACTCATACCATGCTCTAGGGACTTGCTTCAGCACATATAGAGCTTTTCTAAGTCTATACACAGAATCAGGTGAGTTAGGAACAACAAAACTCGGAGGCTGCTCAACATATACTTCTTCCTTTAAGTCACCATTCAGGAAGACTGACTTCACATCCATCTGGTAGACTTTAAATTCTTTGAATGCAGCATATGCAAGGAAGAGTCTGATGGCTTCCAATCTTGCTACAAGGGCAAAGGTTTGATCAAAGTCAATACCTTCTTTTTGACTGTACCCCTTAGCTACTATCCTTGCCTTATTCTTGATTACAATACCATTTTCATCAAGTTTATTCCTGTAAATCCACTTTACTCCAATGACACAATGTCCTTGTGGTCTGGGAACCAACTTCCAGACCTTACACCTCTTAAACTGGTTCAATTCCTCTTGAATTGCAATAATCTAGAACTGATCTATGTTGGCCTCTTCAAATCTCTTGGGCTCAACCTGTGATAGGAAACTTGCATACATTGATGTATTAAGGCTCTTTCTTCTTGTCACTACTCCTTGGTTTGCATCACAAATAATCTGGTGTCTTGGATGATCTCTTAGATACCTGACAGCTGGAGGAAATCTTCTTTCAGCATCAGCTTCAGTGGCAACATCTTGCTGATCTTCATCCACTTCAGTTGGTCCTTGCCCTTCTTCTGGAATATCCACTCCATCTTTGACTAATGGAGCACCATCTTTGATGGTTAGTTTGTGTTGGGTCCATTGTTCCCAATGTCCATGATTTGTGAGAATTCAAACAGGTCAATATCACACACATCAACTGTATTTGATGTGTATTTGAGGTCATGACTGCAGGTTAGTCCATATCATATTGATTGGACAAGTGGACACAATAATTGGCTGCTGGACATAGCAAAAATCAACTAAGTCCACATGCATTGAGTGGAGCAAGTTCACTCAACGCTAGAGGTAAGGAATCAATATTATCTAGCTGGAAATTTTCCTAAGTCCACAGGCATTGAGTGAGTAGAGCTCACTCAATGCCATATAACAAATAACACTGAGTCTATCTTAGCCTAACTGGTAGATAGCCAAAAAAATATGGCTAAGTACACAGGCATTGAGTGTAGTCTACTCACTCAACGCCATACAACAAAAAGCTGTGAGTTAGGCTGAGACAGTCAAAGCCTAGAGAAATAGGTTGTAAATGTTGCTAAGTCCACAAGCATTGAGTGGGGTTTACTCACTAAACGCCATACAAATTTTTAGCGTTGAGTGTTACTGTGCCTGTCAATGCCACAGAAAAGTTGGGCAAAATTATAACTAAGTCCACTGGCATTGAGTATAGCTTACTCACTCAACGCCATGATAGAAAATCTATCTAAGTAGCAAGGCGTTGAGTGTAACTTACTCACTCAACTCCATGGAGCAATATCGTTG
The DNA here is from genome assembly GCA_039513925.1 of Platanthera zijinensis. Lineage (NCBI taxonomy): Eukaryota > Viridiplantae > Streptophyta > Magnoliopsida > Asparagales > Orchidaceae > Platanthera > Platanthera zijinensis. The sequence continues at coordinate 124,581,266 of CM077086.1, read as the reverse complement.
ACTGTATCCTTGCTTATGTGTTTTCAGACACAGATATTTGGCTAAGTCCAAAAGCATTGAGTGTAGCTTACTCACTCAACGCCAGATAATAGAGAAATTCTATTAAGTAGTTTGACATTGATTGGAGCTTACTCTCTCAATGTAAGGCTCAAAAAATCTGGCTAAGGCAAATAGCGTTGAGTGAGGCAATCTCTCTCAACGCTCTCAACGACTTGACACAGAAATGTTTTCTAAGGCAGAAAGAATTGAGTGAGGTGTGCTCACTCAGCGCTCTCAACGCCTAATTTGCCTAAGTTATTAAAAAACTTTCTAAGGAAAATAACGTTGAGCGAGGCGTGCTCACTCAACGCTCTCAATGCCTAGACAAAGAATTTTATCTAAGTGTTGTGGCATTGAGTGATGCTTACTCACTCAATGCTTTTGCTTCGAATTCTTGATTTTTTTTAAGTTCGCAGATGCTGAGTCATGCTGACGTCAGCAAAGTAAAAAAGTCAACTAAAATTCAAATGTTACGGGAATGTTGCCAGAGGCGCTGACGGCCAGCTGTCATCATCCTCTGCACTTGGAAAGATATATTTTTATCTTTAAGTGTTGTGGCCCACACACAACAAATAACTGTTGAATTAAGAGTAAATGGAAATAATGTGTTGTATGGCTAAATCTCAGCCATCAATCCTGGTGGTGGGCCCACTGCTCGATTGACCACCAAAGAATAAAAAGGAGCAAATCGGCCAGAGCAAAACAATCGAATCCTTGTCTAGGTTTTCTGAAAATGAAAGTGCGGCCAAACTTCATCTTCTTCCGCGCCTTTCTTGTCGAGCCTAAAGAAGCTGTTCTACACAGAAAACTTAGCAGATGAAAGAGATAGCTAAAGCAATCACCATCTGCAACAGCAGGTTCAAAAGCAATTCTAAGGAAGCAGATCTACAAGCTCTGCAAAGAAACGATAGCTATTTGAAGAAAGATTCAACTGCGGACTTCATTGTCTTCAACAACAAAAGCTTGGGCTTATATCTACTCAGTCCAGGAAGAAGTTGACACAGAGTTCTTGCTTTGGTGTCTAATCAAATAACCTTTTATTTCTTCTGTATAGATTCTTTGTGAGCCTGAAGTTGTAATCCTGTGTGATAAAGGCTAAGGTCTTTATGACCTGTGGTTTGGCTTAATGCCGAGTGAAAGGTCTTTGTGACCTGTGGTTTGGATTAGTGCCTAAGTGGTAGGTCTGTGTGACCTGTGAGGTCCTGTGGGATCTGTATTGTAAGCTCTTAAGGAGCTGAGTTTTGGGGGAAGAGCCTAGTCTAACACACTGTTAGAAAGGCACAGAGGGACAGTGGACGTACCCAAGATTGGGGAACCACTATAAAATTACTTTGTCGTCTGTGATTGTTCTTGAAATCTAAAACTAACCTAATCACTAATCATAGAAATCGGCTAACAAGTAAGAAGATTGAAATATAAACAAAAACCTATTCACCCCTCTCTAGGTGTTTAGCTAGCCTTGATCACAAGACTTTCAAGTGGTATCAGAGGGAGGTTGCTCTTTAAAGGCATAACAGTCTGAGTAGATCTCCAAGGTTAGCTAGAAGTCTATCTCTATGGGTTCAGAAATGAACAATAAGGAGCTGAGTGCTGTGAGGCTTCTAATCTATAAGAAGGAAGGCTTCAATATTTGGGAAGCAAGGGTGAGGCAGTTCATGGAAGCTGCTGACCCTAGGAAGTATACTACAGTCGAAGAGGGACCATTCATCCCAATGAAGGTCTCGACACTGGATGCAAAGGTTTAGACACCCAAGACATATGCTGAGATGACTAAGGATGAGCTTGTCCTGTCCTCAATAGACAAGAGACCAAAGAATGTAATTATGAGTGCAGTTGATGACTCTACACTTCAGAACCTGATCCATTGCACAATAGCAAAGGAAATGTGGGATACACTGGTGATCTACATGGAGGGGACAGATGAAGTTCGAGATAATTGGAAGTCCATGCTTAACCAAGAGTATGAGACTTTCAAATAATCTAAGGGGGACAACATAACCACCAGTTATGAAAAGTTCTTTAGGATTGTGAATGAACTGAATACTTATAGAAGGGTATTCAGTCACTATGAACTGAATGACAAGTTCCTTAGATCTCTCACTAGAGATTAGGACACAAAGATCCGTGCCATCAGAGAAGTGGCAAAATTGGGTGACACTGCTCCTCACACCCTCTTTGGGAAGCTGCTGTCATATGAGATACAGTTGGCTGTCAGGAAAGAAGAGGAGAACCACCGTAAGTCTCAGGCAAGAGATAAGGCTATAACTTTCAAAACTGAAGGCTCCAACAAAATAAGAAGAAATTCTCCCTCTCCACTAAAGAGAGATGTTGAATCTGATTTTGGAAGATCAGAGAAAAGCACATCAGACTGTCAATGGTCTGATTAAGATTTTGGTGCCTTCTCCAAGTAATTCAAGAAGTTCATGAAGAAGAAGCACTAGAGAGGCCAGCCTTCCTCCTCCTCTCATCCCAAGGATGACTATTACAAGGGTAGGAGGAAATCCTCTAAGGAGGGCATGTTTGGTTCCATAACCAGTAAACAGGTTTCATATAACATGACTTGTTATCATTGCAGAAAGCCTGGGCATGTAATAGCCGACTGGCTAGTCAAATGAAGGGAACATGGTGAGAAAAAGGACAACTAACAAAAAGGTAAGAAAGAGAAATCACTCATTGCTAAGAAGTAAAGAAGCTGGACTGACATATCCTCATTAGTGTCAGAAGAAGAAGAAGCCTACATAGGGCTGTACTCTGCTGAAGATGGAGCTATAGAAGCAGACTGTATTAAAAGGCTGTCTGCTATAGAAGAAGAAGCTGAGAAGGTTCTTCCTGCTTCCAGGGTTGAAGTTAGGGACCCTTTATCATAGTATGATGGTGATTCAGATGTGGATTATGAAGAAGACAGCTGCTGTCATGGGCTGATGGCTAGGTCTGATGAAGAACTCAACCAGGATCAGCCTGGTCTAAGCAAGGTAATCTCTGTTACTAGCTCTTCTAGATCAGATTATGAATCAATTCCAGATTCTTGTGCCTCTGCATCAAATGATGATGATGGCTCAGAATCTAAAGGAGAAATCAATTAATTGATTGATAATTATGGTGTACTCCTGCAGGCTCTAAAGAAAAGCAAGCTCCTAGCCAAACATCAGGCTCAGGAAATTGCTTCTCTTCAGCTTGCTGTTTCAGAATTAGAAAAACTGCTGGATCTAAAGATCCAAGAAGTCAGCAAATTGAAGAATGTAGCAATCATTCAAATGAGTACCATAACCTTCAAGAATAACCATATCAGGAATCTTGAAGAAAAAGCTCCAAAAGGAGAGGGAACTAGTGGCTAACTACTCCAAGCCTAGCACAGTGCTGCCCTTGATAGACTCCTTCTCCTCCCAAAAGGTAAAGAAAGGGTTGGGTTTCAAGGGAAGGGCAAGAGCTGTCAATCCCAAGGGAAAGGGCAAAGCTCAAGTACAACCACTAGCCTCTAAGCATCCTGTTAAATTTAATAAAGTGCAACTACCTTCTAACATGCATGACCATTGGAGTATTTATGGTCACTAGAAGAATGCTAGACCCTCTAGTGTTAACAAAGATGTTAAATAATATGGTGGTAGATACAGCAAGGGTGCAAGTGCCTTTAAGGCAGCCTTTGAGGAAATACAAATGGCCCACCATGGACCATTTGTGTTTGGTGCACCAGCCCCTTGAGTCAAGGGTAAAGCTGCTGACTGTTCTCCAGATCTTCCAGCCCACTTTAAGACAAAGGGCAAGGTTGTCAGTAGACTAGAACTGGGCATCTCTGAGGCTATCAAGAGTATGCTTTATGAAAAGAAAGAATCTACTAGACTGTCTCAAGATATCCCAAGAACTTCTACTACTAGGACCACCACTATCAGACTGGGGCTGAGAAACTAAAGAACCTGACTGTTGCTGCACCTTCTAGACCAAGAGCTGTTGTTAACACAGTGTAACACCCCTATCCGTCACATGGTATATAGCAGTAGGTCCGACCGGGGACCGACGTCATATACTACAGACAGACCGAAGGGTTACAAAATGAAACAATTCTTTCACAGAAAACATCCTACATAGAGCAACTAGCGGAAGCTTATAAACAGTTGAAAGAACCCAATATCATAAAACATGTATCATTAATGTCCACTAACCACATTAGAAAAGAAATACCACAATACATAAAAGTACTTGGCCTTATGGCCTTACAAATGTTCACTTAACAACATAGTGTTTTACAGACATCGGCTCGCATGCCAGCCACACATGATAGAAATAAAACAATAGTTCACTTTGGCCTTCGTGGGCCAGCACAGTGGCTTGGGCTTCAACCCGCTATTTGGAACTTGGTTCCGCCGCACCTGCAAGCAACATTCCACCGTACGGTGGCAAACAAAACAACAGTCAGCTAAAGTTGACCAAATTATAACGACCTCGCCCCTTATTCGGGATGGCGGTGCTCCTTGCCTGCATTTCATTAGCCTAGTTAAACAATAAAGTGCATAAGTATATTTCGCCACAGGTGTAGGCTCGTTCGTCCAAACACCCCGTGCACTCAGGGCACATTCTTAGTGAATCTGGTCAATTCCGTGGCTTTACTACAATCCAAAAATCCTAGTGAAAGTACAACCTAGCACAGTTCACCACTGGTTGAGGCTCGCACGGCCGCCCACCTCGTGCATTTAGGGCACATTGACGGTGTACCGGACTTCCCGGATACCCCCGCTGTTCAGAGGTCCTTGACTTAATGGATTACTTTGAGCATTTCATTCTTTACGGCCCCTGGCCTGAGACTCTCATTATGCCACCGACGAGAGACAATTTCTGCTACACTCATGTCATAGTCCACATAACACAGGTATAGCTCCACCATTTCCCGTTGCTCAAGTCGCCCTACCGTCTCCGAATACCGTAGTACTAGTGGCCAAACCTGCAGGGCGTGGGTCAGTTTTTTCCTTTCCTGTTCGGCTCCCTGGCCTAATAATTCTGAACCCCATGGGCTCACCGTTTTCCAAAGAAAGACCCTACATGTCTCATGGAGACAGGCCTCGCACATACAATCCCAATTATACAAGGTTGGACCCAAACCACCTAGTTGGAAGGAATGCGTTTCCGCACAGTTTTTCGGGTGCACCTTAGAGTTAATCCCCAAGGCTCCCTGTTGTAATCTACCATGTAGAAAACCGGAAGAACAACACAGTACGACATCTTCTCCGACAATCAATGCACAATGCAACATCACCGATCCAGACAAACACATCCGGGTAGGCTTCACACACAATGCATATGCCCGTACTTCGATTCCAAACTCAAAACAAGGGAGACTTCACATATCTACGCCAAGGAACACCGCGCACTCACCGCACACTCGCGGGAGCGGGTTTCCCATGTAGAAAGGAATAGGACTTCACATGTCCAAGTTGAGAATCGTTACCCTTGAAGTCCATTTTGGCGCCATGAGAAACTAGCCGGATGGAAAGCTTCGTAACGAGAATGCCTCCGCGGATTCGGTCTCATTTTTCGATTCGGTGCTCCGATGCTCCGCCGGCGGCTGGGATCCTCCTCCTCCTTCTTCCTTGCTTTCTCCTCTCTCTAAGACTTAAGAAAGAGAAAGGCCAAAAGAAAATGAGGAGTTTAACCCCCACTCCCGGCCTTAAGGAAGGAGGATTAATCCTAAGCCGTCAGATCTGATTTAAAGAAAACAAATAGCTCGGATCCAGCCAAAAATCACTAAAATAAGCCGAACACGGCTTTGCACACGGCCTTGTGCCTGGCCGTGTGCCCTGCTTCACACGAAGTCATCGATCCAGAGCAGGACACAGGTCGAGAAACGCCCGTATCTCAACCTGACATGCCCGTGTCGGGTCATCGACACGCCCATGACCAAGGGCGTGTCACGCATAACCTCCACGCCAACCGACAAGTTCCTTGGTGGACATGGGTGGCCACACGCCCGTGCCGAATCTGATACTCCCATGTACCCCGGCCGTGCACTCCTGACAACACACCCAGGGTTTCAACCCGAGAAGAACACGGGTGGTGACACGGGTGAGGACACGCCCGTGTCACCCCTGACACGCCCGTGTCACTACTGTTCAAAACCGTGTTTCCTGCCGTGTCCTTTCCTGGACACAACCCAGCCAACACAGAAGGACACGGCCATAGACACGCCCGTGTCCCAGGACGTGTAGCCCTATAAAGGCACCAAAAATTCCTTAGGACGCGACCGACTCGTTTACAATTTTTGGGGCATTACAAATCTCGCCCCCTTAAAGAATTTCGTCCACGAAATTATGTAAAGATATACAACCTAAGATTTACCCAAACGAAACAACTCGGTGTATTCCTCCAACATAATCTGCTCCCGATCCCATGAAAGATCTTCACGACCACAATTATTTCAACGGACTTTAACCATATGGAAACTTCCTATTGCGGCGTCGTGTGACTTCAAAGTCTTCAATACATACGGGACTGACCTTCATCGTCGTCCCACAATCGAATGACACCTGACCGACCGTAACCACATGCGAAGGCTCTAGCACCGCCTTCCACAACCCCGATATGTGGAACACATCATGTAGCCCACCCAAGTTCACTGACAACTTCAGTCAATACCCTGCTTCACCACTCCGCTCCAGGAGCTCAAACGGTCCAAGGTACCTCGGACTCAGCCTCCTCAGGCGTCGAGCTCGCGATACACCATTGAACAGCTTGATTTTCAACTATGCCCACGTTCCTATGCTTTGGCGTTATAGTATTCTGCCTGTCTGTCGTGATCGATCTGCAACCATTCCTGAACTGTATGTACCATTGAAGTGGCGTTTCCACTATCTTACGTTTGTACAGTATCGACTCACCCGTCTCCAACCACGACGACGATGTACGACCTTTTTCACCCATACAAGGTCTCGACAGGCGCCAATTGTTTACTCGTCTTGTAGCGATTGTTATTCGCAAACTCCACCATGTACATGTGATCTTCCCACTGTCTTCAATAATCCAAGACGCACATGTGAAGTATGTCCTCCATCGTTTGCTGGCCCATTCGGTCTGCACACCCGTCTGCGAATGGAAGACCGTACTGAAGCTTAGCTTAGTTCCCAACAATTTATGCACCAGCCATGTATCGTTAGACGTGAAACATTCATCTCAGTCACTTATAATAATGCGGGGTGTTCTATACAACCAAGCATTGTTATCCATGTAGAATTTGGCTAACTTTTCCACCGGATCATCATTTTTCAGTCCTGGGCACCAAAACAACTTCTTCAAACCTCTAAACATTTTGTGCACTCATGATGAATTTAGTACTTGGTATGTTGAGCCTCGTACATAAACTCCTGCCGCTGACTCTCCACACTTGGGGCGCACAGACGACTGTTCTTACACAACAGTCCGTTTTCAAATACCATATTACAGATTTGATCTATCAAAAGCATCATCCGGGATCTGATTGTCCACGCAAGAGATTTCCAATATCTCCAAAACTTGCGCCAAAATGTATGTCGAAGGTGTTGTACCCCTGTAACACCCCTACCCGTTACGTGCAGCATAGTAGAAGGTCCGATCGGGGCCCCACACCATGTCTTACAAACAGGCGGAGACGTTACGCAGTAATACCAAATACGCATCCTATCACAGAGCATTCTAGCGGAAGATTAAAGGGTTGCAAGAATGAACTCAAACATCAACGCAGAAGTCCACAGCTAAACCAAACATTCCATAGTACAAAACCACAAGTACGGCCTTATGGCCTATTACAAGTGTTACTCTTTATACAAGAAGGTATCTTCCATACATCGGCACGCAGGCCGACCACACATGGGTTCTTACAAAAGGTACAAAAATAGCCTTCGAGGTCTAGCACTCAGCAGCAGCAGCTTAGGGTCTTCCACCCTCATCCCTGCTTGGCCCTTCTTGACCTGCACGCAAAAGATCCACCAAGTAGTGGCAAACAAAGCAACGGTCAGCATTTGGCTGACCATTTATAACGACTCTGTCCCTGGCACGGGACAGCGGAATTCCTTCCCTGCATAACACTTATATACAATCAAAAGGGTATGCTTTAGCACATCACACTTGTACGCCCGTACAAGTCATCATCCACCACAAATGTCGGCACGATGGCCCGACGTTCCGTGCTCTCAGGGTACATTATCGCTGTACCGGAAAACCAGGGTTCCACCACCGTTCAGAGGTCCCAGACATGACGGCAATTCGTGAGCATTCCAATCCTCCATGGCTCAAATAGCCGGAGCGATTCTCATTCTGTGATCCTAACAGGGCCTTAAGCACCCCACGGTTAGACAACCAGAATGCGGGTACAGATCAGCCTTGCCCGTAGCTCACATACGTCAGACGTCGATCAGGACTAACACGGGTATAGCTTCACCTTGCCCGTTCGCCACACAGGCTTTTCCACAGTTGCAGCCCCACCGGCTCAACAAGTAGCATTCACAACTACAAGGGTTGAGATCACACAGCATCAACCCCCAAAAGTAGCACTCACAGCTACATGGGCTGAGATCACATAGCATCAACCCATCCACATAACATCCTGCTGCACCAAGCTGCAGGTGTCCACCAAAAACATCACACGCATCACAATAATACAGAGTCTTGCTCTGATATGCATACAATCAACACCAATCCGGACTAACCTATCCAGATGGGCTTCACACAGCATGCCTACCCGTACTTCTCGTTTCCGGGACTACTCCAACAAGAATCAAGGGATGGAGTTCAACATCCCAAGAGAATTCAACTCTACCTTTGTAGAGGATTCATGCATATGCAAAAAGGAAGGATTTCACATATCCAAGGAGGAAGTCGTTACCCTTGGAGGACGTTTTGGTGCCATGGCAAGCACTGCTTGGAGCTCTGCCTTCCCGAATATGGCCTCCGATCGCGAATCCGAGCTTGGACTAGCTGGATCTCCCTCCCCTTCCTCCTTCTTCTTCCTCCTTCCTTCTTCCTCTTTCCTTCTCTCACTTAAGAAGATAAAGTGAGGATAAGTTTGCTGGTTCGGGGTCTTATAGGGGCTGGAAAACCTGAAGACCACCAGATCTGGAAAGAGGGAAACAAACGACCGAGATCTGCAGAAAATAACTTTTTCGGCCCTAACACGCCCTGTGACACGCCCGTGTCCCTTAAGCGGCCCTTAAGCGGAAAAGAACCGCCTCACCACACGGGTTGAACACGCCCGTGACCACCTGATACGGCCTGAGACATGCCCGTGTCTCTGGCCGTGTCGCCTCTCTCGACGAATCTCGCCGATCGCCGAGATTATTCTCGCTGATCGTCGACATGATCTCGCCGATCGTCGAGAAGGACACGCCCTGTGACACACCCGTGTCACAGGCCGTGTCGCCTTTTCTCGTCGATCATCGATCACGATGCTCAACGATCATCGAACGCGCGACCTGCAGCAACCCGAGGAGGACACGTCCTGGGACACGCCCGTGTCTCAGGCCGTGTCACTCCAAAAGCACCCGAAACCCAACTTTGAAACTTACTTGAGACCAGCTCGAGTATTTGCTTGACACGCCCTGGGACACGCCCGTGTCCCAGGCCGTGTCACTTGGCCTAAAAACCAAAACTGGGTTTTGGGGTATTACAATCCTCCCCTCCTTGCAGAAAATTTCGTCCCGAAATTTGAATGACTGAAAAACTCAATAAAGTCCGTATTTATTGATTCTTACAAGGTCGAATACACAACCAATTACAAAAATAACTCGGGAAATTCTGTCCGCATGGTTTGCTCACGCTCCCAAGTAAGCTCTTCTCGGCCACAATTATCCCACCGGACTTTGACCATCCTGATTGTTTTGTTCCTCAATTGTTTCTCGGCGGTATCTTCAATCCGAATGAGCCTAACCTTTGTAGTTAGCCCACTATCGACTGATACTCGATCTGCAACTATCACTTGCGATGGCTCTTTTATTGCTCTCCGCAGCACCGATACATGAAACACATCATGTAAACTACTTAACTCAGGCGGTAGCAATAACCGATAGGCTGCCTCACTGATGCATTCAATCACCTCAAAAGGTCCCAGATACCTCGGGCTCAACTTTTTCAGACGCCGTATCCTGGACACACCTTTAAAAGGCTTGATCTTTAAATATACCCAATCACCCACCGCAAACTTTACGTCTCGGTGCTTGGCATTATAATATTTGGCCTGCCTATCTTGAGCAATTAACATCCTTTCACGAATTGTACGCACCGTTTCATGCATATCAGTCACATCTTGCCGCTTGTAAAGCTTCGTTTCACCCGTCTCCGCCCAAGATAACGATGTGCGGCACTTCCTGCCGTACAAAGCTTTGAAAGGAGCCGTCTGAATGCTGGCCTGGTAACTGTTGTTATAGGCAAATTCAATCATGAACTAATGATCTTCCCAGCGACTTCCAAAATCTAGCGTACACATCCGGAGCATATCTTCCAACGTCCTGTTGGTTCTTTCAGTTTGACCGTCCATCTGGGTATGAAAGGCCGTACTGAAATGCAACTTTGTGCCCAACAGCTGATGAATTAGCCTCCAATCTCCTGATATGAAGCGTCCATCTCGATCGCTAACAATGCTACGGGGAATTCCATGCAATCGTACGATCGAATCTACGTACATTTTAGCCAACTTGTCGACTCGATCATCTCTGCGATTTAGAATAAAATGAGCAACTTTTGTTAATCGATCCACAATCACCCAAATCGCATCATTACCCCGCTGAGATCACAGAAATCCATGCACGAAGTCCATGGAAATATCATCAAATTTCCACACTGGGATCGGTAATGACTTCAGGAATCCTCCTGGCCTTTGTCATTCCGCTTTCACCAGAGCACATGTATGGCACTTAGCAACATAACGTGCTATATCTTTCTTCATACCCGGCAACCAGAAGTTCTTTTTCAAATCCTTATACATTTTTGAACTCCCAGGATGAATCGAATACCTTGAAAAATGGGCTTCGTACATGATTTCTTCACGAAGATTTCTCTGACAAGGAACACATACTCGATCGTCTGTTCTCCAAAGTCCATTGTCAAAAGAAACCGAGAGCTCTTATCTTCCGCTGCATAACGCTGCAAACTATCATCCAATTCCGTCGCTTGGCGGTCCCTATCCATTAGGTCATACTGTACCTCTGTCCAATTCAAACACATGGTCGCAGCAGTGTTTTTCTCCACACAAGTAATATCCATCCGTTCTAGCTCGTGGATCAACCGTTCATCATGGTATGACAACCAATTCGCCATTGCCAGAGTCCTACGACTCAGGGCATCTGCGACTACATTCCCTTTACCCGGGGAGTAATGAATTTGGAAGGTATAATCACCAAGAAATTCCATCCACCTTCTTTGTCGCATATTTAAGTCTTTTTGATCCACAAGATATTTCAGACTCTTGTGGTCTGTATAGATATCCACCTTTACACCATATAAATAATGACACCACAACTTAAGTGCAAAGATGACTGCAGCCAATTCCAAATCATGGACTGGATAGTTCCGCTCATTGGCTTTCAATTGGCGCGAACCATATGCTATCACCCTACCACGCTAAAGGAGAACGCAGCCTAAGCCGCTACCCGATGCATCACTGTACACCTCAAAACCATCTTTGCCACAAGGTGTTGTCAAAATTGGGGCCGTAGTCAACCGACTCTTTAACGCTTCAAAAGCTCGGGAGCACTCGGGTGACCAAACGAACTTTTGTTCTTTTCGCATTGGGGTAGTGAGAGGCAATGCTAATCTTGAGAAATTTTCCACAAAATGCCTGTAGTAGCCCGCAAGTCCAAGAAAACTCCTGACTTCGGCTACCGACAAAGGAACAGGCCACTCCTGCACAGCAACAATCTTGGCAAGATCCACGACAATGCCTTCTCCACTAACTACATGGCCCAGAAAAGCCACGGATGACAACCAGAAATCACACTTAGCAAACTTGGCATAGAGTTTCTTTTCCCTCAGGGTTTGCAATACCATCTTCAAATGACTTTCATGCTCTTCTCTGGATCGGGAATACACCAGGATATCGTCAATAAATACGATCACAAAGAGATCCAAATATTACTTAAACATTCGGTGCATTAAATCCATAAACACCGAAGGTGCATTAGACAATCCAAAGGGCATCACTGTGAACTCATAATGCCCGTAGCGTGTGCCAACGCCGTTTTGGGTATGTCACTTTCCCGAACCCTCAGCTGGTGATAACCTGATTTCAAATCCAGCTTAGAATATACCGAAGAGCCCACTAGCTGATCAAACAAATCATCGATCCCTGGGATCAGATACTTATTCTTCTCTGTCAGCCTGTTCAGTTCTCGATAATCTATGCATAGACGCAAGCTGCCGTCCTTCTTTTTCACAAAGAGAACCGGCGCACACCAAGGTGACTGACTTGGCCTTATAAACCCTTGATCTAGCAATTCTTGCAACTGAACCTTCAGCTCCGCCATTTCCTTTGGCGCTACACGATAGGGGGAACGGGCCACAGGTTTTGCACCCGGTACCAGTTCTATCGTGAAGTCGATTTCTCTTTGGGGTGGTAACCCCGGAAGGTCTTTTGGAAACACATCCAGGAATTCCGACACAACAAGTACCTCATTCACACTAGCCTTTGGCTCTACCGCTGCTACTAGCGTGAATAATAACTCGGCACCCTTTCTAACGGCCTTCCGAACTTGCAGAGCGGATATCAACATCTCATTTATCCCCTGCATGCCGCTAAACCTTATTTCTTGTTTGGTGTTCTGTCCCAACACAACTTCCTTAGAATTACAATCAATGCGAGCATGCTGCTCTGACAACCAATCCATACTGAAGATTATGTCGAATTCCGAAATCGGCTGCACAAGTGCTTCCAATCTGAAGTCCCAACTTCCTATTTCCCTTCTACACAGCCAGACTGATCCGCGCACAAAACACATCCGTTATGTAAGAGTACCTTCAAACTTTCTGTCGTGCCTAGTATCGGCGCGCCAATGCGCAATACGAAATCCTTTGACAGAAATGAATGTGACGCACCAGTATCAAACAGTGCTCGTGCCGGATGATCCCAAATTAGGACGAAGCCTAAAATAGCAACAACATAATAAACACCAAAAACATAGAAGCACTACACAAAGGGAAAAGAACTCAGAGATCACGCGCACCTGTGACGACGTCGGCCTGCTTAATGGCCTCTTGTTATCGCAGATTTAAAACTCGAGGCTGCACTTGCGAAGCAGAAGACTCTGCCACCGCCTTCTCTTTATCCGCATAAGACGCGCCCGACTTCTTGTCACCTTTCGGAGGACCAACCCGACAGTCCCGAGCAAGATGTCCCAGCTTGCCACATGTATAGCAAGTGCGGAATTCATAGCCCGACGACGCTTCCGAAGTAACTGATGAAGGAGTTTGCTCAGAACGTCTGGACTTCTTATCCCATTTCTTTCGAAATCCACTTCTCTCCGGACACGGCGGTTTGAACTCCGGTTTTGCAACAGCCAAAGGTCCTTTATATTGTCCTCGCTTCAAATCTGCTTCCAATGCCCTCGCGGTGCAGACCAGAGCTTGAAATCCCTGATTCATGGAACTCGAGAGTAAATGCCGCAACTCATCCCGCAGTCCCGCATAAAACTGACTGGTCTTACGCTCTTCCTCAGCAAAGATAGCGCCCGCTTAACGCCCCAAACGCGTGAACTCATGCAGATACTCATCCACGCTGCTCTCCTTTTGAGTTAACCGCTGAAACTCCAATTCCAAAGCAATCCGTTGCTGCAACGGCAAATGCTTGCCCAAGAACAACCGAGAGAACTCGTCCATAGAGATTCCCGCCAACTGTCTGCTTGCCAAGTGGTGCAGTTCTACCTCATCCCACCACAGCTGAGCTTCTCCTTCAAGAAGAAAAGTGGCTAACGTGACTTTCTGTTCCTCCTCAACCCGAAGGGCGGTCAAGATGCGCTTGATCCGAGCAAGCCAATCCTCTATTTGAGCTGGGGAACCCGCCCCGATAAACGTCGGAGGATGAAAGCTCATAAACCGCTTCAGCTGCTGATCTGCGGCACGCTGATCAACCGCTATGCCCACCGGTTCTTGACGCACTGCCACAGGCACGGGAGCCTCAGGCCGAGCTTGCCCTGCCTGCTGAGCATTCATCACTGCAAGTACCGTTTCTATAATCAAACGTACAGTTTCAGCTGACGTAGGAGGGGTGGGCACCTCTGCCAGTGCCACACTCTCAACAGAATGCTGAGGTTCTGACTGACCCGCAACACTTCACGTCACCTATATGTGTCAAACCACACAATTCAGCGACAAGCCACACAACAAATAGTCAAAACAAACACACAAGTGTAACACACCAGTGCATTTCAATCCTATGTGGACATGTTTGAGTTCAATTGTATACACTCACACACGAGCGCGCCACCCCACAAAAGAATTCGTCCACGAATTCAGAGGAGGGAACCAAGGAATCTGATACCAAATTGTAACACCCCTACCCGTTACGTGCAACATAGTAGAAGGTCCGGCCGGGGCCCCACACCATGTCTTACAAACAGGCGGAGACATTACGAAGTAATACCAAATACGCATCCTATCACAGAGCATTCTAGCGGAAGATTAAAGGGTTGCAAGAATGAACACAAACATCAACATAGAACTCCACAGCTAAACCAAACATGCCATAGTATAAAACCATAAGTACGGCCTTATGGCCTATTACAAGTGTTACTCTTTATACAAGAAGGTATCTTCCATACATCGGCACGCAGGCCGGCCACACATGGGTTCTTACACAAGGTACAAAAATAGCTTTCGATGGCTAGCACTCAGCAGCAGCAGCTTAGGGTCTTCCACCCTCATCCCTGCTTGGCCCTTCTTGACCTGCACGCAAAAGATCCACCAAGCAGTGGCAAACAAAGCAATGGTCAGCATTTGGCTGACCATTTATAACGACCCTGTCCCTGGCACGGGACAGCGGAATTCCTTCCCTGCATAGCACTTATATACAATCAAAAGGGTATGCTTTAGCACATCACACTTATACGCCCGTACAAGTCATCATCCACCACAAACGTCGGCACGACGGCCCGACGTTCCGTGCTCTCAGGGTACATTATCGGTGTACCGGAAAACCAGGTTCCCACCACCGTTCAGAGGTCCCAGACATGACGGCAATTCGTGAGCATTCCAATCCTCCATGGATCAAATAGCCGGAGCGATTCTCATTCTGTGATCCTAACAGGGCCTTAAGCACCACACGGTTAGACAACCAGAACGCGGGTAAAGATCAGCCTTGCCCGTAGCTCATATACGTCAGACGTCGATCAGGACTGACACGGGTATAGCTTCACCTTGCCCGTTTGCCACACAGGCTTTTCCATAGTTGCAGCCCCACCGGCTCAACAAGTAGCATTCACAACTACAAGGGTCAAGATCACACAGCATCAACCCCCAAAAGTAGCACTCACAGCTACATGGGCTGAGATCACACAGCATCAACCCATCCACATAACATCCTGCTGCACCAAGCTGCAAGTGTCCACCAAAAACATCACACGCATCACAATAATACAGAGTCTTGCTCTGATATGCATACAATCATCACCAATCCGGACTTACCTATCCAGATGGGCTTCACACAGCATGCCTACCCGTACTTCTCGTTTCCGGGACTACTCCAACAAGAATCAAGGGATGGAGTTCAACATCCCAAGAGAATTCAACTCTACCTTTGTAGAGGATTCATGCATATGCAAAAAGGAAGGATTTCACATATCCAAGGAGGAAGTCGTTATCCTTGGAGGACGTTTTTGAGCCATGGCAAGCACTGCTTGGAGCTCTGCCTTCCCGAATATGGCCTCCGATCGCGAATCCGAGCTTGGACTAGCTGGATCTCCCTCTCCTTCCTCCTTCTTCTTCCTCCTTCCTTCTTCCTCTTTCCTTCTCTCACTTAAGAAGATAAAGTGAGGATAAGTTTGCTGGTTCGGGGTCTTATAGGGGTTGGAAAACCTGAAGACCACCAGATCTGGAAAGAGGGAAACAAATGGCCGAGATCTGCAGAAAATAACTTTTTCGGCCCTGACACGCCCTGTGACACGCCCGTGTCCCTTAAGCGGCCCTTAAGCGGAAAAGAACCGCCTCACCACACGAGTTGAACACGCCCGTGACCACCTGACATGGCCTGAGACACGTCCGTGTCTCTGGCCGTGTCGCCTCTCTCGACGAATCTCGTCGATCGCCGAGATTATTCTAGCCGATCGTCGACATGATCTCGCCGATCGTCGAGAAGGACATGCCCTGTGACACGCCCGTGTCACAGGCCGTGTCGCCTCTTCTCGTCGATCGTCGATCACGATGCTCAACGATCGTCGAACGCGCGACCTGCAGCAACCCGAGTAGGACACGCCCTGGGACACGCCCGTGTCTCAGGTAGTGTCACTCCAAAAACACCCGAAACCCAACTTTGAAACTTACCCGAGACCAGCTCGAGTATTTGCTTGACACGCCCTGGGACACGCCCGTGTCCCAGGCCGTGTCACTTGGCCTGAAAACCAAAACTGGGTTTTGGGGTATTACACCCCCAATAAATCCATCCACCTCCGCTGCACAAGTTTAAATCCTTTTGATCCAATAAGCACTTCAGGGTCCTTAGATCGATTTAGATACCGACCTTCACGCCGTTTAGGTAGCGCCTTTAAAGCTTCAAAGCAAATATCACGACCACTAACTCGAAGTCATGGATCAGATAAATCCTCTCGCGTACCACCAACTAACGCGAGCTATATAATATTTTACTCCCATGCTAGAGTAGAACACAATACGAGTCACTACCCCATGCAACGCGGTAAACCTCAACTCATTCGATTTACTCGGTGAACATGGAATAGTTACTGAGGTCAACCGACTTTTCAGCTCTTTGAAAGCTTGCGCGCACTCCAGCAACCTCACAAACTTTTGATCTTTCTTTGCCAAAGTCGTGAGGGGTAATGTTATCCGCTAGGGGTTCTCTATGATGCGCCTGTACTAGCCGGCCAGTCTTATAAAATTCGGACTTTTCGCCAACGCAGATAACACAAACAACTCACATATCTCAAATATCTTTGACGGGTCCACCACGACACTTTCTCCACTCAAGACGACCAAGAAATGCTACCGAGGGTAACCAAAGCTCGCACTTGGAGAATTTGGTATACAACTAATTTCTCCTTAACGTCTCCAATACCGAATCCAGATGCTTGGAATGATCACCCTCATAGCGAAAGTATACCAGTAAGTCGTCGATAAAGGTTATCACGAACTGGTTCAGGTACTCAATGAACGCCCTATACCTCTAATCCATAACACGGACAACACATTTATCAGCACAAGCGGCATAACGATGAACTCATAATGCCCATATCGTGTGCTGAGTGCCATTTTGGGAATATCACTTTCCCTTAGCGACGAATAATACTATCCGGATTTCTGATTTAACTTGAGTACACACTTTACCCATTGAGTTGATCGAACAGATAATCACTCCTTGGGTTAGATACTTAATCTTTTTCGTTAACTTAATCAACTTCTAGCAACCATTACAAAGTTGTAAGCTTCCATCCTCTTTTTAACAAGAGGACCGATGTGCTCCAAGGAAATAAACTTGGACGCACATAACCCTGTTCTACCAGCTCTTGAAGTAATACTTCAGTTCCGACATCTCACAACCATAGCTAGTACCAAACTGACCACCTTACGTTTGAAATTGATGTAAGAACGCTGCTTCGAGAGCCAATCATTCCAAAGATTACATCGAACTCTACAGACAGCAGTAGCGATGCTTGCACGTCAAAACTCCTGACTCCCTAACCGTAACTTCAAACAACAGGCTCTATTCATGTGAAAAGAGTACATGTTAGGCAGCAGTACTCTCGATTTGACTCTTGCCATCGAAGAAGAAACTCCGATGCACGATACACGTCCTTCGAACAAAAAGAAATGGGAAGTTCCCATAATGAACAGTGTTTTCGTCGGACACTCAGAAAATCAATACAAATCCTATCATAACCAAACATAGGCTAATATGCGTAAGACAATAAGTATCTAAAACTAACATACCAAAAATTAAACCATACCTGTCGCCATGTCAGCATATTCCATAACATCCTGATGGCCAAAGTTGTATCCTCTAGGTTGGGATAGAGCATACTGAGATGTAGCTGCCTCCAACCCCTTGCCTTTCTCTTCGTAGGTCACTCTAGGCTTCTTCTCAGGCTCCAAACGTCCGCTTCGACACTCTCGGGAAAAGTGTTCCAGCTTTCCATAGCAAAAGCATGCGTCTGGGTTTCAGCCAATAGTTGTTCTAGACGCACCAAAAGAAGGAACTAGACCCGACCTCCCTGCCTTCTTACACCATCTACGGAAACCAGACTTCTAGGTGGGTAGAGCCTTTAACTCTATCTTCTCAGCACTGGAGTCTTTCTTCTCTTTGACTCCCTTCATAGCTTTCTCTGTCTCCTGATCGTCTTTACGATAATCTCGGGCAAAGTGACCAAACCTTCCACATTTATAACAGTAATATTGTAAGACCCCCTTTTTTTTTTTATTTTCAACCACCGGGGTCTTAGGCCCAGAACCGCCGCTTTGCGGTGACCCCTTCACGTCCCGAAGGGTCATCACCACAAGGCGCCGATTCTGCCGGCCAATTTCGATCACAGAAAGTATCACAATTATTGAAGTAAGAGCAATGCAGTCCACAATAATAAAAATCACATATATATAATAAAACTCCACGAAGGGAGTGTCCACAGAAACATCAGAGTACTATAAAAAACGGGCTTATGCCCGGTACAAAATGTCCTCACTACAAGTCTCTCATGCGGAAGCGAAACAGTAAACTACTCAAGGTCGAGACTCACGGTCCCGGCTGTGTGAACTCCGGAGCTAGACTGCCCCATCTCTAGGCGCACCGATCTCTGGGGCTGCTCCTCCATGCTGGGCTCCACGATCCCCTAAATGATGCGGTTCGAAAACCGTTAGTCATAAAGACTAAGCCCTATCATCCCCTACCCCTTCCCCTATGGCTCCTAGGTACCGAGCGGAGAGGAAGAAAGGGAAGGACATGAAGGTGGAGATTTAACATGAAAACAGATGGCAGCGGAAACTAATCTAGCAAGTTGTATTAGGTGAGCAGTTAATAAGTTGTTGTAATAGGTCTAGCAGTAAGAAAAGCAATTAAATGAATTTAAACCTTCACTTATGCGAGAACACATAAGCAAAGGGATCTTTTGCAAGGCTCCCATCGTATAAGTGTCCCATACCACTTATACCTTGGGGTGTCGGTTATCAAACAGCAGGGGTTATTATATATTGAAAATAACCTTTGATTTATAAACTTGCCCACACAAGCTTATAGACCAAGGGGTCGTTTTGCAGGTCCTAATGTATAAGCGTCCCATTCCACTTATACTTTAGGTGTCAAGGTTGTTATGAATGATTATGATATGCTACTATATGGTGGGTATGTTATGTCATGCAGTGCAACACACACCCGACTCTGTGCACACAGACCTTTAGTTCCCCCTTTCGGAGCCGTTACCTCCCAGGATACCTCCGTAGTGGCAAACGGAAGCGGTGGGTTGGGCCTCGCCCACCTCCAAAACCAGTAAAGCACACTGGTCTGACCTATCGTACGCCTCAACGCTTGGTGCACAAAGCGGACGCCTGCGTACTCTTGCCGGCTGGCGCACCGGACTTCTGTTGGCGGAGTGCTAATCACCCCGCCGAGTCAACGATATCCGTGTCGGTGCAATCGAACTCCCCGATATCGAAAGACCCACCACCTTAACTTTTCCTATTTTATGCACATGCAAGTTAAATCGTAAGCACACAAAACCGAGCCGAAGATCCCCGGACCAAAACGTCCGTCTCCAAACCAACCGAGCCGAAGCTCTCATCAACCTTCCTGTGCCAACAGTGTTGTGAAGAGTGCAGCCCTAGTTACTAAGTTACTCTTGTCGGTTTGTTATTACAGTTTACGTTAGCCCAGGACTGCCCCCGGTATACCCCGTGAAGGGCTCTCAAGGGGCACTAGGAACCAAGACGGTGCATTACGGCCCGAAGTTCCCTTTCGCAAGGCACTTATTGTTATTGGTTGTTTTCCCTTAGCCCGATTCCCTTCTCATGTTACGATAGACTATCCTAGGGTGATTTTTAAACCTTCCACTCTTCGGGAAAAGCGATCTTTCGCCAAACCCGAGCACCTCTTAACTCTAACTAACACCACTACTCACTACTCTTTATATCTTCATCAGATCATGTCCTATTGCATATCACAAACTGCTATATGCAGACCGACCTAATCTACATGTCGAACCGGTTATGCAATGGTCCATTACTCATCCAAATGCCCTAAATTAATTACTGGAGACTTTCCATGATATAAATAACCTAAATCCAGAAAATGGAAATTTTCCTAATTTATTTGGCATTTAATTAAATTCCTCAAAAATCCAAGGACTACCGGTTTGAACATGAACTACCCTAACTATTCATGCAAGATGTCCAGCAAATTTATGATAATTAATAGGTTATCTCAGAAGGCTAAATCCTCAGTATCACAATTTCTCTATCATCAAAATAACATGAAAACTATTTTGGAAATAATCTCTAATTTCTATAGTTTATGAATCAAGTATAGAAAATATTCTTCCAAAAATTCTAAATAAATTATGACATGATGAATAAGGCCTAAAATTTGCACTGGCTAAGTTTCATAATTTTCCAGCAAGCATTTTATCCATAATAATTTTTTAAACATAAAAGCCCTTTCTATCATTTGTGAATAAAGTACTAGATTTACTCAACATAAAATTCCATAAAAATTCAGGGATCAATGTTCTACAAGTCAAGATCTAAATCCAGAATTTTAACTGATTATAATTAATGTAAAGCCTCAAATTAATTGAAACAACAAATTGGGCTAATAATCCTTTAACACATGAAGTATAATATATATTAATCATAAAATTCCAGAAAAATTACCATGAGTCTAAAACATCCTAAAACCCCCTCCTCCCGAGTTTCATAATTTTTGGATTAGCTTTAGTGCTTAAAATAACTAAATTACATTTCTATCCTAATCCGACATCTCGACTTTTGAGGTACCTAACTACCTCCAAATCCATCACTATTTCAACCAGAGGGTTTTCATCATATCATCCCCCTCTCCTCCAAATTTCAAGGGCATACAAGAGCTTTTGCTCCTATGTCCTTCACAAACCTCAAACTCCCACCCGTTGGAGTTGAGCCAATCTCTTAGGGTAAATCCACCCTAAGCCACACCATGTTACCCAAGAGGGTGGACATAGACTCAACAAGTCAGTGGCCAACAACTTCAGCCTCTTTTGAGGAGATTTGTCCACTCCATCTCCAATCGTACTTTTCCCCAAAGTACCCCTCACCAAGACCTATCTAGGACTTGATACTTCCCTATTCAAAACTCGACCAATCAAGTAGAAATTTTGTACAGATCTTAATATTGATGCCAGGGACCACCACCCAAAATTTGGGGGAGTTTGGGCTTAATTTCATCTCCTAATTAATTTTATATTATTTATTAAATTTTTACAAAAACTTTAGGCAAAAGTTCTCCAAAAATTCTCATTTTTGGACAGCCTCTCGATATACATATTATAGACCTCCAGTCCAAATTTCAAGTCATTTGGACATGTTATGAACCGTGGGCAACCAATTCAATTTCTGGTTAGCCTAGGTCTTGATCCCACCAAAATGAGTGCTGTGGTCAAACCACTCACCCAAATTGAATAAAATCAATTTTATATTAAAGTAGACCCAGAGGGCTACAACTTTTGTGACTGGTCATTTTTCCTAAAACGGCCTCTAAGTGCCTCATTTTACAGCCCCAAAAATATATTCTAATAATACAATTTCCCATCTGGTAATTTATAATAATCTGTATATTATAAAGTTTATCCTACTGTTCATCTTCTTCATGAAGCCGAAAACCAGACACAGGAAAAATCATTTTTCCTGTAAGCATTCCGTGATCCGTTGCCGGCCGTCCGGTCACTTCCCTGGCCAGCCACCACCACCACCACCTCCGTTGAGGCGATGGCTAGCGGTCGGCGGTGGTTTGGCCGCCGGAGGTGGCGGTTTCCGGCGAACTCGAAATATCTTTTTCATGGTTTTTCCATGAAAACGAGAGATGGATCCGGCTCCGTTGAGCGCGAATCTCCTTCCTAAGAATCCTAAGATCTACCCATGAAAGAGAAGGAGTAGAGGAGGACCTTGTTCGCGGTTTGGAGGCGAGAAGAGCGACGAGGTGCCATGGCGCGGTGGTGGCGTTGCTGAACTCCTCTTTACAGCAAGAACAAGGATCTGCTTCGTTTGCTTGAGCGTGTAACCCTCTCCTCTTTCCCTAAGTGGGCTTTTATAACTCAGGAAGTGGGAAGATGAAATGGTAACAGCCATTATGTCTTAACGTTTCGGTTACGGTGAAGGGATAAGAAACGGTGGAAAAACTGAACCGGTGTATCCAGCTGGCGGTTTTCTATTGGACCACCTTTTCCTCATTTATTAAACATTTATAGAAGAAAAACGGCCTGAAATTACTCCTGGTGTAACTTCCCAAGCCAGCATTTATTTCCACGCGCGTTAGAATTATTTCGGCCCTGAACCGTCGTTTCGGTCAATGTCACGGGCGTGACACATAGGTCACGAGCGTGACATGCCCGGCTAGTCATCTGGGTTCGACGATCGTCGAACTGAGATCGACGATCGTCGATCGAAGGTCACGGGCGTGACACCTGTGTCACGGGCGTGACAGGCCCGAACGGCAGATTTCGGGTTCGACGATCGTCGAATTGAGATCGACGATCGTCGAAGGCTGGTCACGCCCTGGGTCACGGGCGTGACCTCCAGGTCACGGGCGTGACATGCCCGAACGGCAAGTTTCGAGCTCAACGATCGTCGAATTGAGGTCGACGATCGCCGAAGGCTGGTCACGCCCTAGGTCACGGGCGTGACACTCATGTCACGGGCGTGACAGGCTCGGGCCGCAAGGTCGACGATCGGCTTACGGCGATCGACGATCGTCGATGGGGTCACGCCCATAGTCACGGGCGTGACATCTTGGTCACGGGCGTGACATGCCCAGACAGCGCGTTCGACGATCGCCTCGTGGAGATCGACGATCGTCGAAGTAGACACGGCCAGGTCACGGGCGTGACGGGCCGGTCACGGGCGTGACCAACCCGTGACCCGCAATACTGGTCGCTTTATTTCCAATTTTGGGCTTCCTAGGGTTCCGTCACGACAAATCTGACTCCTAGGGGTCTAGCCGGAAATGGGATGTTACAAATCCCAATAAACAAAACAAAAATTTCGTCCCCGAAATTGAGGTTGAGCCTACGGGGATTTCTATCGGAACGAATTAATCTTGTAACATCCCATTCGATCCTTCTATTAGGTTCCGGCGACTGTTCGTTTGATAACGAAGGCAATCTCCCCAATAAACAAAAGATTAGCCCCTACCATTCTGATTAAGTGCGCAAGCCTAGGTCCTAGATTTTCCTTATCTAGCCTTAATATTCCAAAACAAGAAGGCAGTCTATAATATACCGAGAGGTGGTGAGATGTACCTGACTGAACAACTCCGGGTATCTTTGCCTCATCAGATCCTGCGGTTCCCAGGTGTGCTCCTCCTGACCGTGATTTCTCCACAGAACCTTGACTAAGGGGATCTTCTTGCGGCGCAAGATCCGCACTCCTTTGTCATCGATCCGAACCGGCTCCAAGTGAACAGATCGGTCTGAAGCTACCGGCCCTTCTGTGGTCAAAATCCGCTGCTCCGGGCGTAGTAGAGCCCTTCTTAGCGAAGAGATGTGGAAGACGTCGTGCAGAGCTGCCAGCTCCGGTGGCAACTCTAGCCTGTAGGCTAGGGGTCCGATCCGCTCCAGGATCCGGTAAGGGCCCATATACCTAGGGCTGAGTTTCTTCCTCCGACCGCGCACCCGTGAGACTCCGTGCATGGGCCGGATCTTCAAGAACACTCGATCCCCTACCCGAAACTCCACTTGACGATGCCGGGCGTCATAGTATTTAGCCTGTCTGCTCTGCGCCTCCAACATCCTATTTCTGATCAATCTCACCTGAGCCTCGGTGTCTTCAACGAAATCTGATCCCAGCAGCTTCAGATCCTCGTCCTGAACCCAAGAAAGCGGGGTCCTACATTTTCTTCCATACAGGGCTTCATAAGGTGCCATCCTGATGCTGGACTGGTAGCTGTTATTATAGGAGAACTCGACCAACGGTAACATCTTCTCCCACGGCTCCCCTCGGTCCAGTATACACAGTCGTAGTAAGTCCTCCAAGGTCCGGTTGGTGCGCTCGGTCTGCCCGTCCGTCTGAGGGTGGAAGGCCGTGCTAAAAGTCAACCGGGTGCCCAAATATGCCTGCACTGACCGCCACTCCCTGGATGTAAACCGTCCATCGCGGTCCGACACTATCGTCCGGGGCACGCCATGATATCGGACATACTGCTCCACAAACTTCCGTACCAGCACTCCCACCGAGTCATCCTTCCTGATCGGTATAAAGCGGGCCACTTTCGTCAAACGATCGACAATCACCCAAATCGAGTCGTTCCCTGTCCGAGACCGGGGAAGACCATGTATAAAATCCATCGCTATGTCGTCAAATTTCCACTCCGGCACCGGGAGTGGCTGCAACAGTCCTGCGGGGTTCCTGCACTCCGCCTTCACCAACTGACACGCCTCGCAATGGGTCACGAAGTACGTAATGTCTTTCTTCATGCCTGGCCAAAACATCGTCCTCTTCAGATCAGCGGTCATCTTTGTGATCCCCGGGTGCACGGAGTACCGGCTGCAATGCGCCTCCGTCAAAATATCCTCTCGGATCTGGCCTCCTGCGGGTATATATACTCTGCCTCTGAAGTGGAGCAAACCATCCCTCAGGGAATAATCCCCTGTCGAACCTTCCTCCAAAGCTCGGAACATCGGCTCTGCCCCCGCATCTGTCCTCTGTCCGTCCCGAATGCGATCCCGAATATCGTCAATGGCCACTATCGATGCCAGATACTCCCTATACAGATCTGGGTCATCCTCGGACACTAGGGATATCTGCATATCTCTGAATGACTGGACTAGCTCCATAGACATAACCTGGGGCCCAGCTTCGGAAGTGGCCGCTCTCCGACTCAACGCGTCGGCCACCACATTTGCCTTCCCTGGGTGGTAGTGCATCTCATACTGATAATCTGCTAAGAACTCCACCCAACGCCTCTGCCTGATATTCAACTCCTTCTGAGTGTCCACGTATTTCAAGCTCTTGTGATCGGAGAAGATATCGCAGTGGACTCCATAAAGGTAATGACGCCAGACCTTTAGAGCAAAAACGACCGCTCCCATCTCGAGGTCGTGCACCGGGTAGTTCCTCTCATGGGTCTTCAGCTGGCGGGAGGCATATGCTATGACATGTCCGTTTTGCATCAGCACCGCTCCCATCCCTTGGTATGATGCGTCGGTATACACCTGGAATCCCTCCTTTCCAGATGGAAGGGCCAGAATAGGGGCTGAGATGAGTCGGTCCTTCAGCTCCTGAAAAGCCGCCTGGCACTGCGGGGTCCAGACAAAAAGTGCCTCCTTCTTTGTCAAAGATGTGAGGGGGAGGGCAATCCGAGAGAACCCCTCCACGAACTTCCGGTAGTAACCGGCCAGTCCCAAGAAACTGCGTACATCGGTGGCTGTCCTCAGCTGCGGCCAATCGCGAACTGCCCGAACCTTTGCTGGATCTACTGATAACCCGGCTCCGCTGATGATGTGGCCTAGGAAGGCCACCTCCTTCAACCAGAACTGACACTTGCTGAATTTGGCATAAAGGTGGTGCTCCAGCAACCTCTCCAAGGTCAGTGCCAGATGCCGAGTGTGCTCCTCCTCCGTCCTAGAGTAGATCAGGATGTCGTCTATGAACACTATGACGAACACATCCAAGTAAGCCTCGAAAACCCGGTTCATGAGACTCATGAACGCCGACGGAGCATTCGTGAGCCCAAAGGGCATCACGGTGAACTCATACAGGCCATATCTGCTACTAAAGGCCGTCTTCGGGATATCCTCCTCCTGGATCCGCAGCTGGTAGTATCCTGATCTCAAGTCCAGCTTCGAGAAATAATGGGCCCCCTCCAGCTGGTCAAATAATTCGTCTATCCGTGGGAGCGGATAGGTATTTCGGACGGTCAGCCTGTTTAGTGCTCGATAATCGATGCACAGGCGGAGTGTCCCATCCTTCTTCTTCACGAACAGGACCGGAGCTCCCCATGGCGAGGAACTCGGTCTAACAAAACCTGCCTCAACTAATTCCTGCAACTGAGTCCGAAACTCTGCCAACTCCTTTGGGGCCATCCGATAAGGGGCCCTAGACGCCGGCTTGGCCCCCGGCACAAGCTGTATCTGAAAATCCTGCTCTCGGTGTGGTGGTAGTCCTGGTAGTTTCTCCGGAAAGATGTCAGCGAAATCTCGCACCACCGGGATGTCTGTCACCGACTCCTTAACCTCCGCCATCTCAAAAAGAATCTGATAGACCTCCTCTCCCTGCAGATGGGCCTTGACGGCCTGTACCGAAGATAAGAGTATACGAGAGACAGGTCTTATACCTTCAATGGTAATGAAAGAGTCCCCGTGTCTCACGGTGATCCTCTTTGCCTGGCAGTCAATCTGGGCATAGTTCCAGTGCAGCCATACCATGCCCAGGATCAGGTCGTAGTCCGTCAGCTTCAAAATCGTCGCTGGAGCCTCGAACGCTTTTCCACCAATCTCCGCCTCCATATTGCAGTGATCCGTGGTAAGGAGCTCAGATCCATCCGGTAGTCGCACCCTCATCCTTGAGCCGGTGAACCGCTCCACACCTTCCAGTCCTTCCACGAACGACTCCGACACAAAGGAGTGAGTAGCTCCAGTATCGAACAGCGTGCGGGCAGGCTTGCCGCTGATGAAGACTATACCTGGGGTGATTAGATTTTCTTAGGGTTCTATAATGAGTTTTTACTTTCCTTGCTATCAATCTAGTGCGATTCAAAGTTTTAACAACTTAAAGGGGAAATTCTATAAAAACAAAGAAGCATTTCGGCATACCTGCGATGACCTGCTCCGGATTCCGCGGCTGTGCAAGGTCCAAGGCATATACCTGCTCTCTTCCCTGTCTACGATCTTCCCCCTGGTATCCTCGACCACGGCCGCGTCCTCGGCCTCCGTAAAGCTGAGCTGGTGGGCCGCCCTGATGTGCTGGAGGTGGCGCCCCCCTCATGGGGCAGTTCCTCCGAATGTGCCCAATCTGATGACAAAAGTAGCACTCTGGGGGATACGCCATTCCCCCGGGTCTCGGCATCTCCTGCATCCGAAGGGGTGGAGGGGCCAATACCACCTGTTCCCTCGGCTCCGGCCTCACGTCCTGACGAGGCTGGTCCTCTGTCCTCCTCCCCTCAGGTACAACACCTCGCCGCTGGTCATTCCTTCCTCTTCGTCCCTGATCCTCTGCTGGCCGTTTCCGGCCCCGGGTGGTGTGCCAATCTGCCTCAATCCTTTTGGCCATCTCCAAAATCCGGGAGATGGGCCCGTCAGATACAAACAAGAGGGCCTCCCTCAAGTCCTCACGTAGGCCCTTGTAGAACCTCCTGATATACCCTGCCTCGTCCAGCTGGTAGGAATCTGCGTATCGAGCCAGGTGATCAAACTCTCGATGGTACTCCACCACGGTCCGAGTACCCTGCTTCAGCTGTAAGAACCGCTCCTCCAAATCATCCCTAGCCGACTGCGGAACGAAATGCTCCAGCAGTGTGGCCCTGAACTCCTCCCAAGTGATCTCCGCAACCTCCCTATCAGCAAATGTCGTGTCCAACAGCGTCTTCCACCACCTCTTTGCATGGGACTCCAGGCAGGAGACAACCAGAGCCACCTTCTCCTCCCATGGACACCGAATCCCGGTCAGCATCTCGTACATGATATCTAGCCATTCCTCCGTCCGAACAGCCGACTCTGTCCCCAGATAGGACGGGGGAGAAAGACCCCGGAAGATGCTGAGCCAGTTGGCCCCCAGATTGGGCTGCGGAACCGGAACCTGCTGGGCCCTGAAGGCCTCCAGAATGGCAGTCAGGGTCTGTCCCATGTCTGACTGAAGGAAAGGGGTGGGGACCGGTGGAGGTGGTGCAACTCCCTGAGTCTGCTGAACTCCGCCCTGTGGCGTAGGCTGTGCTGGAGGCTGCGCAACGAAAACACATGCTGAGAAAAACGTTCAAATATTACCTAAAGGTGGACAAATTATATGTGATCCCATATGGGCACACCACTGCTTCCGCTGCTTAGTTTGTCCCCAAACTAAACTCGAGCGGGGGTGACCCAGGGTTTGTGGACTGCTACTTCCTTCTGATCGATGTCTGCTCTGATACCACTTGTAAGACCCCCTTTTTTTTTTCAACCACCGGGGTCTTAGGCCCAGAACCGCCGCTTTGCGGTGACCCCTTCACGTCCCGAAGGGTCATCACCACAAGGCGCCGATTCTGCCGGCCAATTTCGATCACAGAAAGTATCACAATTATTGAAGTAAGAGCAATGCAGTCCACAATAATAAAAATCACATATATATAATAAAACTCCACGAAGGGAGTGTCCACAGAAACATCAGAGTACTATAAAAAACGGGCTTATGCCCGGTACAAAATGTCCTCACTACAAGTCTCTCATGCGGAAGCGAAACAGTAAACTACTTAAGGTCGAGACTCACGGTCCCGGCTGTGTGAACTCCGGAGCTAGACTGCCCCATCTCTAGGCGCACCGATCTCTGGGGCTGCTCCTCCATGCTGGGCTCCACGATCCCCTAAATGATGCGGTTCGAAAACCGTTAGTCATAAAGACTAAGCCCTATCATCCCCTACCCCTTCCCCCATGGCTCCTAGGTACCGAGCGGAGAGGAAGAAAGGGAAGGACATGAAGGTGGAGATTTAACATGAAAACAGATGGCAGCGGAAACTAATCTAGCAAGTTGTATTAGGTGAGCAGTTAATAAGTTGTTGTAATAGGTCTAGCAGTAAGAAAAGCAATTAAATGAATTTAAACCTTCACTTATGCGAGAACACATAAGCAAAGGGATCTTTTGCAAGGCTCCCATCGTATAAGTGTCCCATACCACTTATACCTTGGGGTGTCGGTTATCAAACAGCAGGGGTTATTATATATTGAAAATAACCTTTGATTTATAAACTTGCCCACACAAGCTTATAGACCAAGGGGTCGTTTTGCAGGTCCTAATGTATAAGCGTCCCATTCCACTTATACTTTAGGTGTCAAGGTTGTTATGAATGATTATGATATGCTACTATATGGTGGGTATGTTATGTCATGCAGTGCAACTCACACACCCGACTCTGTGCACACAGACCTTTAGTTCCCCCTTTCGGAGCCGTTACCTCCCAGGATACCTCCGTAGTGGCAAACGGAAGCGGTGGGTTGGGCCTCGCCCACCTCCAAAACCAGTAAAGCACACTGGTCTGACCTATCGTACGCCTCAACGCTTGGTGCACAAAGCAGACGCCTGCGTACTCTTGCCGGCTGGCACACCGGACTTCTGTTGGCGGAGTGCTAATCACCCCGCCGAGTCAACGATATCGGTGTCGGTGCAATCGAACTCCCCGATATCGAAAGACCCACCACCTTAACTTTTCCTATTTTATGCACATGCAAGTTAAATCGTAAGCACACAAAACCGAGCCGAAGCTCCCCGGACCAAAACGTCCGTCTCCAAACCAACCGAGCCGAAGCTCTCATCAACCTTCCTGTGCCAACAGTGTTGTGAAGAGTGCAGCCCTAGTTACTAAGTTACTCTTGTCGGTTTGTTATTACAGTTTACGTTAGCCCAGGACTGCCCCCGGTATACCCCGTGAAGGGCTCTCAAGGGGCACTAGGAACCAAGACGGTGCATTACGGCCCGAAGTTCCCTTTCGCAAGGCACTTATTGTTATTGGTTGTTTTCCCTTAGCCCGATTCCCTTCTCATGTTACGATAGACTATCCTAGGGTGATTTTTAAACCTTCCACTCTTCGGGAAAAGCGATCTTTCGCCAAACCCGAGCACCTCTTAACTCTAACTAACACCACTACTCACTACTCTTTATATCTTCATCAGATCATATCCTATTGCATATCACAAACTGCTATATGCAGACCGACCTAATCTACATGTCGAACCGGTTATGCAATGGTCCATTACTCATCCAAATGCCCTAAATTAATTACTGGAGACTTTCCATGATATAAATAACCTAAATCCAGAAAATGGAAATTTTCCTAATTTATTTGGCATTTAATTAAATTCCTCAAAAATCCAAGGACTACCGGTTTGAACATGAACTACCCTAACTATTCATGCAAGATGTCCAGCAAATTTATGATAATTAATAGGTTATCTCAGAAGGCTAAATCCTCAGTATCACAATTTCTCTATCATCAAAATGACATGAAAACTATTTTGGAAATAATCTCTAATTTCTATAGTTTATGAATCAAGTACAGAAAATATTCTTCCAAAAATTCTAAATAAATTATGACATGATGAATAAGGCCTAAAATTTGCACTAGCTAAGTTTCATAATTTTCCAGCAAGCATTTTATCCATAATAATTTTTTAAACATAAAATCCCTTTCTATCATTTGTGAATAAAGTACTAGATTTACTCAACATAAAATTCCATAAAAATTTAGGGATCAATGTTCTACAAGTCAAGATCTAAATCCAGAATTTTAACTGATTATAATTAATGTAAAGCCTCAAATTAATTGAAACAACAAATTGGGCTAATAATCCTTTAACACATGAAGTATAATATATATTAATCATAAAATTCCAGAAAAATTACCATGAGTCTAAAACATCCTAAAACCCCCTCCTCCCGAGTTTCATAATTTTTGGATTAGCTTTAGTGCTTAAAATAACTAAATTACATTTCTATCCTAATCCGACATCTCGACTTTTGAGGTACCTAACTACCTCCAAATCCATCACTATTTCAACCAGAGGGTTTTCATCATATCATCCCCCTCTCCTCCAAATTTCAAGGGCATACAAGAGCTTTTGCTCCTATGTCCTTCACAAACCTCAAACTCCCACCCGTTGGAGTTGAGCCAATCTCTTAGGGTAAATCCACCCTAAGCCACACCATGTTACCCAAGAGGGTGGACATAGACTCAACAAGTCAGTGGCCAACAACTTCAGCCTCTTTTGAGGAGATTTGTCCACTCCATCTCCAATCGTACTTTTCCCCAAAGTACCCCTCACCAAGACCTATCTAGGACTTGATACTTCCCTATTCAAAACTCGACCAATCAAGTAGAAATTTTGTACAGATCTTAATATTGATGCCAGGGACCACCACCCAAAATTTGGGGGAGTTTGGGCTTAATTTCATCTCCTAATTAATTTTATATTATTTATTAAATTTTTACAAAAACTTTAGGCAAAAGTTCTCCAAAAATTCTCATTTTTGGACAGCCTCTCGATATACATATTATAGACCTCCAGTCCAAATTTCAAGTCATTTGGACATGTTATGAACCGTGGGCAACCAATTCAATTTCTGGTTAGCCTAGGTCTTGATCCCACCAAAATGAGTGCTGTGGTCAAACCACTCACCCAAATTGAATAAAATCAATTTTATATTAAAGTAGACCCAGAGGGCTACAACTTTTGTGACTGGTCATTTTTCCTAAAACGGCCTCTAAGTGCCTCATTTTACAGCCCCAAAAATATATTCTAATAATACAATTTCCCATCTGGTAATTTATAATAATCTGTATATTATAAAGTTTATCCTACTGTTCATCTTCTTCATGAAGCCGAAAACCAGACACAGGAAAAATCATTTTTCCTGTAAGCATTCCGTGATCCGTTGCCGGCCGTCCGGTCACTTCCCTGGCCAGCCACCACCACCACCACCTCCGTTGAGGCGATGGCTAGCGGTCGGCGGTGGTTTGGCCGCCGGAGGTGGCGGTTTCCGGCGAACTCGAAATATCTTTTTCATGGTTTTTCCATGAAAACGAGAGATGGATCCGGCTCCGTTGAGCGCGAATCTCCTTCCTAAGAATCCTAAGATCTACCCATGAAAGAGAAGGAGTAGAGGAGGACCTTGTTCGCGGTTTGGAGGCGAGAAGAGCGACGAGGTGCCATGGCGCGGTGGTGGCGTTGCTGAACTCCTCTTTACAGCAAGAACAAGGATCTGCTTCGTTTGCTTGAGCGTGTAACCCTCTCCTCTTTCCCTAAGTGGGCTTTTATAACTCAGGAAGTGGGAAGATGAAATGGTAACAGCCATTATGTCTTAACGTTTCGGTTACGGTGAAGGGATAAGAAACGGTGGAAAAACTGAACCGGTGTATCCAGCTGGCGGTTTTCTATTGGACCACCTTTTCCTCATTTATTAAACATTTATAGAAGAAAAACGGCCTGAAATTACTCCTGGTGTAACTTCCCAAGCCAGCATTTATTTCCACGCGCGTTAGAATTATTTCGGCCCTGAACCGTCGTTTCGGTCAATGTCACGGGCGTGACACATAGGTCACGGGCGTGACATGCCCGGCTAGTCATCTGGGTTCGACGATCGTCGAACTGAGATCGACGATCGTCGATCGAAGGTCACGGGCGTGACACCTGTGTCACGGGCGTGACAGGCCCGAACGGCAGATTTCGGGTTCGACGATCGTCGAATTGAGATCGACGATCGTCGAAGGCTGGTCACGCCCTGGGTCACGGGCGTGACCTCCAGGTCACGGGCGTGACATGCCCGAACGGCAAGTTTCGAGCTCAACGATCGTCGAATTGAGGTCGACGATCGCCGAAGGCTGGTCACGCCCTAGGTCACGGGCGTGACACTCATGTCATGGGCGTGACAGGCTCGGGCCGCAAGGTCGACGATCGGCTTACGGCGATCGACGATCGTCGATGGGGTCACGCCCATAGTCACGGGCGTGACATCTTGGTCACGGGCGTGACATGCCCAGACAGCGCGTTCGACGATCGCCTCGTGGAGATCGACGATCGTCGAAGTAGACACGGCCAGGTCACGGGCGTGACGGGCCGGTCACGGGCGTGACCAACCCGTGACCCGCAATACTGGTCGCTTTATTTCCAATTTTGGGCTTCCTAGGGTTCCGTCACGACAAATCTGACTCCTAGGGGTCTAGCCGGAAATGGGATGTTACAAATATGGAGTTTGACTAGCAGATACGTCAGGCCTCACTTTACTCCTCTTTCGGTGTACATACTTTGCGGGACCTGGGGAGTTTGGTAACCTACACCCTGACGTCTGGTTGATTCTGGCCAGATCTGCTTCCAAAGTTCTAGCTGGCTCCACTAATGCTCGGAATCTAGGTAGCTTTGGTCCTACGAGTAACAGTCGTAATTCATCACACAGACCGTTGTAGAATCTATTAACAATAGTCTGCTCATTCTCCAAATCAAACCCCGGGTAGCGCCTAATAATAAGAAACGCCTGCAAATACTCCTCAACTGAGTTCGTACTCTACACTAAAAGCATGTTCAACTGCTGATCCAAAGGTTTTATACATGCTAGTTGTTCCATCACACCACTCGCTGTTGAAGTCACCCCAGGGACAGGTGGCAGCACTTGCCCTCCAAGTTGTGCTTTAGTCAGCGCGAACACCACTTCAACTATCCTTCTTATGGTTTCAACAGAAAGCAGGGTCTCAGGCACGCTGTTAAGTGCATTACTCTCCGTGGAGTGCTGACCTTGCGACTGCCCCACACCACTCGTAGTCCCCTATAAAGCATAACTATTGATTAGGCGACATACAAATTGCTAAAAGCAATCATTGGAACAGTCAGGTTCCTCAAAAACAAGTGTATTTTCATTCCTAAGTGGACATTCATGGGTTCTTTTTATGTTATAACAATGACACACATACAAGTGCTCACCACCCCTTAAAAGAATTCGCTCATGAATTCCAATAAGCAAGAACGGAATCGGTAGTCTGATACCAAATTGTAACACCCCTATCCGTCGCATAGTATATAGTAGTAGGTCCGGCCGGGGCCCGACGTCATATACTACAGACAGAACGAAGGGTTACAGAATGAAACCATTCTTCCATAGAAAACGTCCTACACAGAGCAAGTAGCGGAAGCTTTTAAACAGTTGAAAGAACCCATTTTCATAAAACATGTATCATGAATGTCCACTAACCACATTAGGAAAGAAATACCATAATACATAAAAGTACTTTGCCTTATGGCCTTATAAATGTTCACTTAACAACATAGTGTTTTACAGACATCGGCTCGCAGGCCGGCCACACATGATAAAAATAAAACAACAGTTCACTTTGTCCTTCGAGGGCCAGCACAACAGCTTTGGCTTAAACCCGCTATTTGGTACTTGGTTCCGCCGCACCTGCAAGCAACATTCAATCGTACGGTGGCAAACAAAGCAACGGTCAGCTAAAGCTGACCAAATTATAACGACCCCGCCCCTTATTCGGGACGGCGGTGCTCCTTCCCTGTATTTCATTAGCCCAGTTAAACAATAAAGTGCATAAGTATATTGTTCCACGGGTGTAGGCTCGTTCGGCCAAACACCCCGTGCACTCAGGGCACATTCTTAGTGAATCCGGTCAATTTCGTGGCTTAACTACCATCCAAAAATCCTAGTGAAAGTACAACCTAGCACAGTTCACCAAAGGTGGAGGCTCGCATGGCCGCCCACTCCGTACACTCATGGCACATTAACGGTGTACCGGACTTCCCGGATACCCCCTCCGTTTAGAGGTCCTTGACTTAACGGATTACTTTGAGCATTTCAGTCTTTACGGCCCCTGGCCTGAGACTCTCATTATCCAACCGACGAGAGCCAATTTCCGCTACTCTCATGTCATAGTCCACATAACGCAGGTACAACTCCACCATTTCTCATTGCTCAAGTCGCCCTACCGTCTCTGAATACCGTAGTAATCATGGCCAAACCTGAAGGGCACTGGTCAGTTTTGCCTTTCCTATTCGGCTCCGTGGCCTAATAATTCTGAACCCCTTGGGCTCACCGTTTTCCAAAGAAAGACCCTATATGTCTCCTGGAGACAGGCCTCACACATAAAATCCCAATTATACATGGTTGGCCCCAGACCACCTAGTTGGCAGGAATGCATTTCAGCCCAGTTTTCTGGGTGCACCTTAGAGTTTATCCCCAAGGCTCCCTGTTGTAATCAACCGTGTAGAAAACCCGAAGAATAGCACAGTACGGAGTCTTCTCCGACAATCAATGCACAATGCAACATCACCGATCCAGACAAATACTTCCGGGTAGGCTTCACACATAATGCCTATGCCCGTACTTCGATTCCGGACTCTAAACAAGGGGGACTTCACATATCTACCCCAAGGAACACCGCGCACTCACCGCACACTCGTGGGTGCGGGTTTCCCATGCAGAAATGAAGAGTACTTCACATGCCCAAGTTGAGAATTGTTACCCTTGAAGTCCGTTTTGGCGCCAAGAGAAACTAGCCGGATGGAAAGCTTCGTAACGAGAATGCCTCTACGGATCCGGTCTCGATTTTCGATTCGGTGCTCCAATGCTCCGCCGGCGGCTGGGATCCTCCTCCTCCCTCTTTTTTTCTTTCTCCTCTCTCTAAGACTTAAGAAAGAGAAAGGCCAAAAGAAAATGAGGAGTTAAACCCCCACTCCAGGCCTTAAGGAAGGAGGATTAATCATAAGCCGTCAGATCTGATTTAAAGAAAACGAACGGATCAGATCCAGCCAAAAAGTCACTAAAATAAGCTGAACACGGATTTGCACACGGCCGTGTTCCTGGCCGTGTGCCCTGCTCGCACACGAAGTCATCGATCTAGAGCAGGACCCGGGTCGAGACACGCCCGTGTCTCAACCTGACACGCCCGTGTCGGGTCATCGACATGCCCATGACCAAGGGAATGTCACGCATAACCGCCATGCCAACCGACACGTCCCTTGGTGGACACGGGTGGCCACACGCCCGTGCCGAATCCAATACGCCCGTGTCATACAGTACACGCCCGTGTACCCCGGCCGTGCACTCCTGATAATACACCCAGGGTTTCAACCCGAGAAGAACACTGGTGGTTTCACGGTTGAGGACACACCCGTGTCACCCCTGACACGCCCGTGTCACTACTGTTCAAAACCGTGTTTCCTACCGGGTCCTTTCCTGGACAAAGCCCATCCAACACAGAAGGACACGACCATAAACACGCCCGTTTCCCAAGCCGTATAGCCCTATAAAGGAACCAAAAATTCCTTAGGACGCGACCGACTCGTTTACAATTTTCAGGGGGTTACACACAACCACTAGGCCTACTCTTAAAAGAAGGTACAAAATCAATTAATGTTGGTGTTGTGGCATGGTAGGCCACTTTACTGTTGATTGCTGACACAATCATAGTGTGCAGAGAGCCAATATTAGCTTGTCTGTTAGAAAAGCTGCAGGAAGGCATAGTCATTTTCAGTCTGACCTGCACCAAGGACCCAATAAAAATTGGGGTCCTAAGGTTAACTGATTTGTGTCTTGCAGGTTAGTCCAAGTGCTCATACCCCTATATGGTACTTGGACAGTGGATATTCCAGGCACATGACTGGAACAAGGAGCATATTGAAGGATTATGCTCTAGTAAGGAATGAACCAAAGGTTATCTTTGGTGGGTCAAAAAAAGGGGTGACTAGAGGTTATGGTAAGATCTCTAATGACATAATCACTATCACAGGAGTAGCCTATGTGGAAGTGTTTTAACACAACCTGACAAACATCAGCCAACTCTGTGATCTTAGCTATGACATAGTATTCCATAAGGATGAGTGCCAAATTAGGAGGATAAGTGACCAAGAGGTCATCTTAACAGGCATTAGGAGTGGAAATGTTTACTGTTTAGATTTCCTATGCTTAAGGAAAGAGTCACCTGTATGCCTAGTTGTAGATGAGAAAGACTCTTCCTGTGTCTAGTGGCACAAGAGGCTATCACATCTAAATTATAGGACCATAGGCAAGTTGTTCAGCAATGAGCTTGTTAGGAATGGAACTAAGTCTATATACACAAAGGAGGGTATCTGCACTGCATGCCAAAAGGGCAAACAGACTAAGACCTCCTTCAAGTGCATTTGTACCAAAGACTTAGTGAGGTGTTTATACCTCATACATATTGATCTGTTTGGTCTATGCTAATTTAAAGTCTAGGTAGAAAAGTCTACACCCATGTGGTTGTTGATGACTTTTCAAGATTTGCCTGGATGTTCTTTCTAAGGAAGAAATATGAAACCCATGATGTCTTCTAGACATTTGTCAAGCAAATTCAGAATGAATTCAACAGTACTGTAGTAAAAATCAGAAGTGACCATGGGAATGTGTTTTCGTGTGAGTGCATGACAAGGTTCTGTGAAGAGTAAGGGATTCATCAAGAGTTCTCCTCTCATAGAACACCCCAGCAAAATGGATTTGCTGAGAGTAAAAATAGGACTTTTCTTGAGGCTGGTAGAACCATGTTAAGTGACTCATATCTCCCAGAATAATTCTGGGTTGAGTCAGTTAACATTGCATTCTATGTCCTTAATAGGCTTCTATCACCAAGAGCTACAAGAAGACTCCCTATTAGATCTTGAAGGGAATAAAACCAAACCCGAGCTATTTCAGGATCTTTGGTTATAAGTGTTATGCGCTCAACAATGGAAAAGTCCATTTAACTAAGTTTGTTGCCAAGTCCCATAAAGGGATCTTTATTGGGTACAACACTCATAGTAAGACATATAGAATCTACAATTTAACTACCCAAGTTGTAGAAGAGTCAATGCATGTTGTTTTTGATGAATCCAACATGGTTAACAGTGAGCTGCCTAGCTCCTCCTCTTATAGTATTTCTTCTACAAATGAGATAATGTATAAGTTGACCATCAAGTAAGCTACCCCCATAGTCTAAGATGGACTGTCCATTCTAAGAGAAGGGCAAGACATACCTGAAGAAATTGAAGACTAGCTAGCTGAAAACCCTAAAGATTAGCAAGCTGCAGTTAGACTGCCTCCAGCTACCAGGCATCTAAGGGATCATCCAACATACCAAATTATTGGTAATGTAAATCATGGAGTCCAGACCAGAAGAAGGAGCATGAATACAACTCTCTACTAAAGCTTTCTGTCTCAAGAAGAGCCCAAGATGTTTGAAGAAGCAATCAAGGACCAGTTCTTGATTGGAGCAATTCAACAAGAACTGGACCAATTTAAGAGATGTAAGTGATAGTATGTTTTGTAGTTTAAACTATTAGGGATTTTTCTAGTTCTTAACGCACTAATAGTGTCTTATTAGCTTAGTTTTTTATCTTTCTTATGTAAATATTATTGCCACTAACATTTTCTTATCTTTTTGTAGGTTTCCAGAATTATGGCCAAAGATGACCTGACACGCCCCCTATCACGCCCTCCCTGGGCATGTCACAGGGCGTGTCACCCGATCCCAAGGAAGTCAACCACTAGTGGAAAGTCCAGAGTTCATCCTGAGTAGGACACGACCTTAAACACGGCTGTGTCGCTGGCCGTGTCAAGCTTGCGTATCACTAGAGACCAAGTATAAAAAAAACCACTATCACACCCCCCTAACACGCCCTCCTTGGGCGTATCCCAGGGCATGGAACGGGGCGTGTCGCCCTCTGCCCGAAGTATACCGCCGTATTAAATGCTATTTCGCCTCAGCACGCCAACAGTACTGTCACGACCGCCTACAAGGGCGTGACCCAGGGCGTGTTCGCCCCCTTTTCGAAGACTGACGGATTTCTGACCAATGATTTCGTCGCGACGTGCGTGTCACGCCCCCCTATATGGGCGTGACCCAGGGCATGCCATCCATCATACAGAAGCAATCATCCTTCACGCTAGAATCCAGAACCCGAGGTCAACCCCGTACGTATCACGCCCCCTAACACACCCTCCACGGGCGTGACCTAGGGCGTGACCAACCCGTGGAAAATTCTATAAATTCAGATGCCCCCTGGTGTCCAGAAGAAGTTTGGGCTGAGAGGGGGAGGTGCTGCCCCTTTGTTTCTTCTCTTTTTTAGTGTTCTTCCCTCTCTCCCTCTTTCTCATTTTTTATTTTTCCTTAACCCTAGCTTAGTGCTTGCTTTATATTATTTTTGTGTGTAATTTTTGCACTTGCTCTTTTTGCTAATTGTAGGGCTAGAATAGGATTTCAATTTCGATGTAATTGTAATTTTCATTTCAAGTGTAGCTCTTTTTCTTTATTAATATAAAGTGCCCCTTTATTACCTTGTGTTATTATGCATTTCTACTCATCCCTCCTCCTCCACTTCGCTATGATTAACTAATCCTCCTTGTACTCGATCTTAATGATCCGAGGTTCGAGTGATTAAGTTATGATGCTTTGAATTTACCTTTTCTTTTTAGGGTTTTAGGCCTTCGAATTACTCTTGATTTTTCTCTTTTGGAATTATATTATCGATATATAATTTCCAATTATGTTTTCACTCTTAGCTAGTCGAGAGGCTCATAGTTTGAAGGGAACACTCAAGAGTAAAGAGAGTTGTACGCACCCTTCGAGAGAGGCATACGTCAAAATCTCCCGGATTGGAGTAAAATCCAATAGTGGGGTTCACCGCGTAAAGCGAGCTTTAAGCCTCCGATTTAGACGAGAGTTGGTCGGACCTTCCTAAACTCAGTTGGGCACGACTTTGAGAGAAGCGTGTTCAAGCTTTAAGAACCTCCACGGTCAAGCACCTACACCCTATTATGTTTAGGTTATTTAGCGTGTTTTTAATCGACTCTTGCTGAGGTGATTCTTGATCGAGTGCTTTCCATCTCATTGTTCTAACCCTTTATCGTAATCGATTCTGAAAGGCTTGATTTCAAGAGCCTAGACACCTAGAGGGGGGGGGGTGAATAGGTTCTAGTTTTCATTAATAATTTTAGGCAAGTAAGTAGATCTATCACATCATAGAATATTCAATCCGCAACATAACATTCACAGCACAGCACAGTACACCAGATCTATAGTGGTTCCCCAAGTTATGGGTACATCCACTTACCCCCTTCTCCTATCTAGTAGAGAACTGGATTTATCCCAACTTCCTTCCACTAACTCAGATCCACAGATCTTACAACTCAGAACCTGATAGGTTCCTACAGCTCAGACTTATAAAGTCCTACCTCGGATTCTTCCCAAGAACCCTACCTTAGGCAATAACCCTACCTCGGACTTTATCACCAGGCTTACAACTCAGACTTTCTCAAGTCCTATACCTCAGGCTCTCAGCCCTACCTCAGCCTTTATAAACACAGGATTACAACAAAGATCTATAAAAGATCTTACAAGGAAAAAGAATATTTAGTTGTACAAAAATTTCACCCAGATAGAACTCTCAATTGGTGTGAGCTTCTTGATCAGTTCTTGAATAAACTGTATACTTCAGATCCAACCTGACTTAGCTTTTTCAAAGCTTTTTGATTGAATAAAATGAGTTTGATCTTCACTTGGTGTTGAAGTTGATCTTCAGACAGCTCCCTTCTTGAATTCAGAATTAGATCTGAATCTTTCTTGTAGACTATTCAAGATCTACCTTCTTAAGGGTTCTCCTTTTCTTGAATTATCTCTCTGATTCTGTGTTGGTATTTTTCCCTTCTTAATTGCTTATCTTGGTTGTCATGGATCTGTCCTTTATATAGAGTTTCTCAATGATTACCGGCTGATCCGGTTTGTAATAACCTTCTGATAGTTTTGACAAAGGTGTCAGACTTGTTGTTTATGAAAGCTGTCAAGTCTTCAGCCGTGATAGCTTATTCTGTAATGACTTTATATCTCAGCAGGGAACACTCATCAAATTACTTCACATGTGTCGACACAAATAGACTAAGTGTCGACACAAGTCTTGATGATGTCGACACAGCTTCCAATGTGTCGACACAGTCATTCTTTATCTTCTCGACACAGCTTCTATTGTATGTGTCGACACAAGTTCTGTGTGTCAACACAACTGCTCCTGGTCTCGACATAGCTGTTGCTGACAAATGGCATTGAGTGTATGTCCATACGTCATTGAGTGTGTGTCAACAAAAGTCTCGTGTGTCGACATAAGCCCTTAAAGACTCAGTATAGATATTGTTGATAGATGGAGTTGAGTGTGTGTCGACATAAGTCCTGTGTATCGACACAAGCCTTTCAGACTCAGTATAACTATCGTTGATAGACGGCGTTGAGTGTATGTCGACACAAGTCCTGTGTGTCTACACAAGCCTTTCAAACTCAGTACAACTTTTGATGATAGATGGCATTGAGTGTGTGTCAACACAAGTACTGTGTGTCGACACAAGCCTTCTTCAGGCATCGATATAATTCCTGGGTGTCGACACATGCCTTACTTCTGGTGTCGACATAACTCCTGGGTGTCGACACAGCTCCTGCTTCAGGTGTCAACACATTTCCTTACAAGTGTCGGCACTTGTACTTAGAAATTTTCCTGCATTTCTTAAACCTGCACACTGAAACTCAACATCCCATCAAATACAAATTGATGTATATCATAGAGTACAGAGAGGCTTTTCGAAATTTGGTACACAATTTCCAGTGTACCCAACATCTCCCCCTATTTGGAGAAGTCATAACCCTTAGTCAATGATATACACCATACATAATAAAATAAAGAAAAAAATATGTGTACATCCATTTCACAGCAGGGTAACATAAAAACATAGATAATTGCTAAACTCAACACTGAAAATGATGTCATTCATTAATCAGAAAATTGTTTTAGGTTTACATGTTTCTTAATAGAACAGAAAGATTACATTGTTCTACAAACTAGCCTATCTATCCTAAGATTGACTAGGCTCCTTGATTACTATTCCTTTGCCAGACTTGATTTTAGCCTGCACATTAGGTTCAATATCATCAGCTGGTTTCTTTCCTTTCAGGTCTTTCTTCTTCAGTTCTTCAGCCTTGATACTTTGCCTTTCAAAATAGTGAAAAGGCTTTGGAAAGTACTTGCTAGGCTCCACAGAGTTAGCATTTAACTTCCCATCTTTAGCACTCCTCCTATACTGAAGTATAGCCTCTTGCCTTACCGTATACTTGTTACACTCTTATTCTAAGTACAAGTGTCGACACTTGTAAGGAAATGTGTCGACACCTGAAGCAGGAGCTGTGTCGAAACCCAGGAGTTATGTCGACACTAGAAGCAAGGCATGTGTCGACACCCATGAATTGTGTCGACACTTGAAGAAGGCTTGTGTCGACACACAGGACTTGTGTCGACACACAGGACTTGTGTCGACACACACTCAACGCCATCTATCATCAACAGCTGTACTGTGTCTGAAAGGCTTGTGTCGACACACAGGACTTGTGTCGACACACACTCAACGCCGTCTATCATTGACAACTATACTGAGCCTGAAAGGATTGTTTCAACATATAGTACTTGTGTCAACACACACTCAACGACATCTATAACGGACAGCTATACTGAGTCTGAAGGGCTTGTGTCGACACACAGGACTTGTGTCGACACACACTCAACGATGTCTGGACATACACTTAACGCCATTTGTCAGCAACATCAATGTCGAGACCAGGATCAGTTGTGTCGACACACATGACTTGTGTCGACACATACAACAGAAGCTGTATCGAGAAGATAAAGAATGACTGTGTCGACATATTGGAAGCTGTGTCGACATCATCAAGACTTGTGTCAACACTTAGTCTGTTTGTGTCGACACATGTGAAGTAATTTACTGAGTGTTACCTACTGAGATATAAAGTCATTGCAGAATCAGCTATCACGGCTGAAGACTATTGATATAAATGGAGTCTAAGACTATTGCTGTAAAGGGCTGATGGCTCTATCAGAAGATGATCAGTGCCAGGATCAACCTGGTCCAAGTAAGGTATACAGTTTTTCCTTAGCTTCTGATTACTATACTGGATCAGAATCAGAAGCATCTGCATCAAGAGGTTTGGATGGTTCTGAATCTGAGGGGGATGTACATCAAATCATTGATGAGTATGGTGGTTTGTTGCAAGATCTGAAGAGGAGTAAGTTCCTTGTCAAGAAGCAGGCCAAGGAAATTGAATCTCTTAAGCAGGCTGCATCAGAGTCAGCCATATTGATGGATTTGAAACTGAAGGAGGTTGCCAAACTGAAAAACATAACTGTTATTCAGATGGGCACAATCTCCTTTAAGGAAAATCACATCAAGAATCTGGAGGCAAAACTTCAGAAAGAAAAGGAGTTAGTGGCTAAATTCTCTAAGCCAAAGTCTGTCTTGCCCTTAATAGACAATTTCATTTCTCATAAAGGAAAGACAGGTCTAGGCTTTAAGGGAATAACAAGGGCCACCAATTCTCATTGAAAAGACAAAGCCCCAATTCAGCCACTAGCCTCAAAACCCCATATCTTCTTTAGGAAAGTGATGTAACCTACAAACAGGTATGATCATGATATTACTCATGGTCACTGTTAGTATGGAGATCTCATTGACAAAGGTGTATATGCCAATAGGCCACTCTATAAGCAAACTCATCAGGTTCTTAAGGAATCCTTGGGGTTTGCTGATCCAGCACCTTCACTTAAAAGGACTGCTGACAACAAAGTTATGAAGTCTGTACTTAAGAGAAGGTACAACAAATTTGAGTGTTGGTGTTGTGGCAAGGTGGGCTACTTTGCCATGGATTTTTGGTTCAACACAAGTGGTATCAGAGGGAGGTTGAACACTAGACTCAGTAGTATCATCATCAATGTAGGCAGGTTGAACACCAGACTCAGCAGTATCATCATCAATGTAGGCAGGTTGATTAGAGCTGGCTTAGACTAATATTCTCTCCCCCTTTATGACTTCTCTAGCTATATGATCTCTCAGATCATTCTTCTGAAACCTTACTTGATCCGCCATATATTCTATACCTTCTTTGTAGTAGGCTCTGAATTTGTTCAGATGATCAGAAATAGCCG
This sequence comes from Platanthera zijinensis, assembly GCA_039513925.1. Classification (NCBI taxonomy): domain Eukaryota; kingdom Viridiplantae; phylum Streptophyta; class Magnoliopsida; order Asparagales; family Orchidaceae; genus Platanthera; species Platanthera zijinensis. The sequence continues at coordinate 124,537,185 of CM077086.1, read as the reverse complement.
TTTGAGATTCCTTAATGGCTATTTAGACAACTGCTAGATCTGCTTGTATTTGCTTGGATACTTTAGTTTTCAACCAAGTAGCAATACTTCCCAGTTTTTTTTGAGAATTTCATCATGTGAGACCTTGAGATTTTCATTTGACCTGAATTGATTTTCTTTAATATATCCTTGCTTGACTGCAATGTCCTCAACTTCAGTCTTTATCAGCTGTTGTTGCTTAGCCAAATATACTACAACATTATCTCTCTTTTGGAAGCAATCTGTCATCTCTTTCTTATTCAAATTGACTTCAAATCTGATGGATTTAATGTCTTGAGCTAGCTGTAACTGTAGTTCTTTATGTGACTCATCCACATATTTCTCCAAAGACTGCCTTTGCTCATCCAACATGACTTGCAGTTAGACCAGTAGTGAACTAAAGTCCATGCTCTGAGTAGGTGGTAGAGTGACTGTTTGTAAGGCTTTCTTATAACCTGTGCTCCTTTTCCTGATTGTAACTAATTTTCTCTTTTTAGCCATGGAGGCTTCTTCATCATCAGAAGATTGAGATGGGCTTTCTATATCTACAGTTTCTTTATTAACCGGGTCATCCAGTAGCTCCTCCCCCTCAGTTCCTGGTAGTTCCTTTTCTACTTTTTGCTTCTCACCCTCAGTCCTTGCTGTAGATAAATCAGGGAACAGTTCCTCCAAAGTTATCTCCTACTGCATTTATATAGGAGGAACAATATTGGATTGTGAAGCAAAAGGTTTTCCTTGGACATCCAGATCTTTATCCAGGGCCTTCTCTATACAGGAGATGATCACTTGCTCATCTTGAGCTGTATCTATCCTCTGCACATCTGGTGCTTCATTCTCAGCAGTGATCAATGCTTCTTTGTTTATGTCTGATATAATGTCCATCACTGTATCAGCAGCATACTCACTCTCTAGAGTAGCTTAAGCAATGCCTCCCCCTTGGGCAGGTAGCTCAGATTGTTCAGTGTCTTGTACTGTTAATTCAGTGTTCTCTCCCCCTGGAGTGGAGGCCATCTGATGCTCTGGTTGTTGACTGCTCTCCACTTGAGCTTGGGCTTCTTTTTCCAGTTGGTCTTCATCTGAACTGAAGATTACTTCTTCTTCAGAATCACTGGAGGATTCTGCTTCCTGAACAATTTCTTTCTTCTTCCTATCCTTCTTGACCTATTTCTGTGGAGTAGAAACCTCTTTGGTCAAGACTCTATCCCATCTGGATAGAATTATAATGTCCATCCTCCTCATATGATTGATCTTGGATCCTGGCAGTTGATTTATAATATCTAGGATAGTTGAAGCTAAACACAAGCTTAGGATTCTACCCAGATTTAACTTCTTAATTCCTTCTTGGATCTTGTCAAACACTATTGATGAACAGTATGTTTTTACATTGTATATGACTCTGGTCATTAGGTTGAACATGAAGACAGATATCCTATCACATTCACCAGACTTGCAGAGAATCACCTTGCCTATGATTTCTGAAAGAAACTTACCTTGGGAATTCATCCCCTTCCTGGTAATTGGCGATCATACCTTAGTATTTGGATTCAATCCACACCAATTTAGTGCATCCTTTATCATAGATAGAACAATGTCATCATCTTCTTTAACTCTAGGGAGTTGAAGCGACTTCCTGATCGTCTTAAGTATGAGTTTCACTATTGAATCCTGAACTGTGGCTTTGATATTCTTTCCTTCATAATCCACAGTTGCAGACGAGTAGAATTCAAGCACTTCCTTCTTCCAAATTTTTGTAGGTTCAGAGACCAAAAACTCCAAACCATTTTCGGAAATTAGGGTATTCACACCCTTGATGTCCTGTGAAGCTGTCTCGAATCCCCCGCGAACCAGCTCATATCCTTCATTCACCTTGTCATCCTAGTGTGGCGCCATTGACGAGAGAGATAAGAGAAGAGACTCGACAGGAGAATTTCTTTGTCGAGACAAGGTCTAGGGTCGAGAATTCTGAAAGCGTAGTCGACCAGATTTGTCTTCTTCTATTTATAGAGTACTGGTAAAGGGTAGGTCAAAAGACACGCCTTACTTAGTAATAATACTAGTCAACAAAAGATATAAATGTGTCGATAGTAATGAATTAGGTCACGACAAAACTTTATTTTAGTCGACACGTCTATGTGTCAACATACTTATGCCAATGTCGATAAAGACTATCAAAGTCTCGACAGAGAGTGTTGACACCAATTTTTGTGTGTCGACACAAAAATATACTAATACAAGGTCTCGATAGAGTTGTGTCGACTCCAACTTTTTTGTCGACAAAGATACTCTTTCTGTGTCGACACAATTCTTTTCTTTGTCGACATAACTAAATGATAGTGTCGACACAGTTAGCATGAGTCGACACAATTTTCTAACTTAGACAAAATTTCTTGAGAAATTTTGGACTTACAGATACTACTTGAAAATTTTTATGTTGACCTATCACCTTATTCTTGGTTCAACATACCTAATTCAATTATAAAATAATTGAATTTACTTTCATCTAGAGGTTTTGTAAAAATACCAGCAATTTGATTATTTGTGTTCACAAATTCTAGACTAATATCTTCCTTCTCCACATGTTCTCTGATGAAATGAAACTTAATTTCTATATGCTTAGTTCTACTGTGTGAAACATGGTTTTTAGCAATAGAAATAACACTAATAGAATCACAAAATAGTGGAATTCTACTTACCATGATATCATAGTCTTCAAGTTGATGCTTTATCCATATCAAATGTGCACAGCAGCTGCCTACATCTATATATTCTAACTCAGTAGTTGAGATATCTACACTTGTTTGCTTCTTGCTGCTCCATGACACCAGCCTTCCACCTAGGAATTGGCAAGTTTTTGTGGTACTTTTCCTGTCTTCTTTGCATCCTGCAAAGTCTGCATCTGAGAAGCCTGTTAGTAAGAAATCTCTATTCTTAGGGTACCAAAGACCTAGATTATGTGTGCCCTTAAGATATCTCAAAATTCTCTTGACAGCTGTGTAATGAGATTCCTTTGATCATTGCTTGGTACCTAACACAAACACATGTTGCATACATGATGTCAGGTTTACTAGCAGTCAAGTAAAGTAGAGAGCCAATTATCCCTTTATACAAAGACACATCAACAGGTTTCCCTGCCTCATCTTTTCCTATAGGCATACTTGTTCCCATTGGAGTTTTCATGATAGAGGATGAGTCCATTCCATATTTATTAATCAACTCCTTGGTGAACTTAGACTGAGATATGGACAATCCATCATCATCTTGTCTAACTTGAAGTCCCAAGAAGAACTTCAGCTCAACCATACTGTTCATTTCAAACTTCCCTTGCATAATTTTGGCAAACTTTCTACAAAGATTGTTTTCAGTAGATCCAAAGATAATGTCATCAACATATATCTGGACTAGGATGATCTTGCCTTTAGATTCCCTAAAGAATAGAGTTTTGTCTATCTTTCCTCTAGAGAATTTATTCTCAATAAGAAAAGCAGACAAGGTTTCATACCAAGTCCTAGGGGCTTGTTTCAAACCATATAGAGCTTTCCTAAGCCTATATACATAGTTTGGATAGTGAGAGTCTACAAAACCTGAGGGTTGTTCAACATAGACATCCTCCTTTAAGTCACCATTCAGAAATACTAACTTTACATCCATCTAATATACCTTGAAACCTTGATAGGTAGCATAGGCCAAGAACAACCTTATAGCTTCCAGCCTTGCCACTAGGGAAAAGGTTTGATCAAATTCAATCCCTTCTTCTTGCATGTAGCCTTTTGCTACCAGCCTGGCCTTGTTCTTGATTATTGTGCCATTCTCATCAAGTTTATTTCTGTAAATCCACTTGGTTCCTATAACATTGTGATCCTTTGGTTTAGGAACCAGTTCCCAACTTTACATCTTTTGAATTGATTCAGCTCTTCCTGCATGACATCAATCCAGTTTGTGTTTAGCATGGCTTCTTCAAACTTCTCAGGTTCTATCTATGATTGAAAACTTGTACATAGAACTGTGTTCATGCTTTTGCTCCTTGTTAGAACTCCTTGACTTACATTACTAATGATTTGGTGAGCTTGATGATCCTTTAAGTGTCTTCTTGCTAGAGGAAATCTGCCAACCTCTTAAGCTTCTTCATTTTTCTTATCCTGATGCACTTCACTATTTTCTTCTTCATCTAGTGAATCTTGTTTTCCCCCTGGACAGCATGCATCCTTTTCTTCATTTAGCATAGCAGGTGCTTCTTCATTAATAGTCAGCTTATCCAGCCTGTCCTTTAAACTTGTAGAACTACCTGAAGAGCTAGACAATTCACTGTTAATCAACTTAGACTCATCAAATACTACATGGAAAAATTCTTCTATAACTTGTGTAGTCAAGTTGTAGATCCTGTATGCCCTACTATTATTGTTGTACCCAACAAATATCCCATCTAGGGATTTGGCAGCAATCTTAGTTTGGTAGTGCTTATCATTAACTAGGACTTAACATTTGCTACTAAAGATTCTAAGGTAGGAAATATTTGGTTTTCTGCCTTTCATAATCTCATAAGGAGTCTTCATATGTCTTTTATTGATTGAAGCTCTATTTAGTACATGACATGCAGTATTTACTACCTCAGCCCAGAAGTATTCAGGGAGAGAAGTGTCACTTAGTAGTGTTCTACTTGCCTCAATTAGAGTCCTATTCTTTCTCTCAGCAACTCCATTTTGCTGGAGAGTTTTAGGTGAGGAGAACTCCTGATGAATCTTAAGTTCTTCACAGAACTTTATCATACACTCATACTGAAATTCAGTTCCATGATCACTTCTGATTTTGACCACTGAATTGTTAAATTCATTCTGAATTTGTCTAACAAAAGTCTGGAAGACAGTAGGGGTTTCAGATTTTTGCCTCAAGAAGAAAACCTATGTGAATCTAGAATAATCATCCACAATAACTAATGTGTATACTTTAATACCTAAACTATAAACTAGCATAGGACCAAACAAATCCATATGCAAGAGATTTAGACATCTCATTGACTCTTTGGTATCAAGTACTTGGAAAGAGGACTTAGTCTGTTTGCCCTTTTGCAAGCTGAACAAACACCCTCTTTAATGCACTTGACCAGAGGACGATTCCTCATTAATCCCATACTAAATAGCTTTCCTATTGACTTATAGTTCAGATGAGCAAGCCTCTTGTGCCATTGGACACACTGTGATCCTTTCTCACCTGCAACTAGACAAATGGGTGAGATGTTATACTCACAATCAAGGTTAAGACAATATACATTCCCTTTTCTAGTGCCAGTCAGAATGATCTCTTGATCACTTGACCTCCTTATTTGGCACTCCCCTTTGAGGAAAGAGATGTCATAACCTAGATCACCTAGTTGACTTATGCTAATCAGGTTATGTTTCAGACCCTTCACATAAGCCACTTGAGTGATAGTAATTGAATTTATAGAAATGTTACCAAATCCTTTGATTATTCCTTTTTTAGATCCACTAATGATTACTTTGGGTCCAATCTCTATGGGTGCATAGTCCCTCAACAATCTTCTTATTCCAGTCATGTGCCTGGAACATCCACTATCTAAGTACCATATAGGGGTATGGCGACTTGGATTCACCTGCATCAAATAAAGATTTACCTATCCTCAGAACTCAAATTGTTATTGGGTCCTCAGTTCTTGTTAGTTTGAAATCTATGATGCTTACCTGCAACTTTTTTGACAGGTAAGCTGTTCTTGTTTTTAACACTTGTGTTGAACCAACAATCCATGACAAGTGGCCCACCTTGCCACAACACCAACACTCAAATCTGTTGTACCATCTCTTAGGTACAGACTTCACAACTTTGTTGCCAGCAGTCTTTTTAAGTGTAGGTGCTGGAGCAGCAAACCCCAAGGATTCCTTAAGAACCTGATGAGTTTGCTTATAGAGTGGCCTATTGGCATATACACCCTTACTAATGAGATCTCCATACTAACAGTGACCATGAGTAATATCATGATCATACTTGTTTGTAGGTTGCATCACTTTCCTAAAGAAGATGGGGGTTTTGAGTCTAGTGGCAGAATTGGGGCTTTGCCTTTTCTATGAGAATTGGCGGCCTTTGTTCTTCCCTTAAATCCTAGACATATCTTTCCTTTATGAGAAATGAAATTGTCTATTAAGGGCAAGACAGACTTTGGCTTAGAGAATTTAGCCACTAACTCCTTTTCTTTCTAAAGTTTTGCCTCCAGATTCTTGATGTGATTTTCCTTGAAGGAGATTGTGCTCATCTGAATAATAGTTATGTTTTTCAGTTTTGCAACCTCCTTTAGTTTCAAATCCATCAACATGGCTGAATATGATGCAACCTGCTTAAGAGATTCAATTTCCTTGGCCTGCTTCTTGATAAGGAACTTACTCCTCTTCAGAGCTTGCAACAAACCACCATACTCATCAATGAGTGTATGTACAACCCCCTCAAATTCAGAACCATCCACACCTCTTGATGCATATGCTTCTGATTCTGATCCAGTATAGTAATCAGAAGCTAAGGGAGAACTGTATATTTTACTTGGACCAGGCTGATCCTGGCACTGATCATCTTCTGATAGAGCCATCAGCCCTTTACAACAATAGTCTTAAACTCCATTTATGGAGTCCAACATTTGTAAGAATTCTGATTCCCTAGAATCCTCTTCTGTAGAGAACAGCCAAACATAAGCTTTTGCATCATCTTCTTCTCCAGATTCTGAGGATGAAGATTCTGTCCAACTCTTCCGCTTCTTAGCAACAAAGGATTTCTCCTTCTTGCCTTTTACTTGATGCTTCTTCTTGTCCTAAGACTCCTTCCTCTTGTCAGGACAGTTAGCTATGACATGTCCAGGCCTGTTGCAGCAATAATAAACAGTCTTAGAATTAGTTTGTTTACCAGGATTTGAGGCATACCTATCCTCCTTGGAACTCTTCTTTTTCTTGTAATAATCATCCTTGGAAAAGGATGTTGAAGGCTTGGTTCTCCATTTCTTCTTTTTCATAAACCTCTGAAACTACCTTGTAAAGGCAGCAAAGTCCTCATCAGAGGTGTGGCTATCTGATGTATTGATGTCAGGATTTTCTGCTTCTGCCTCAGCACTTCTTCTGGGTGGAGAGAAGACTTTCTCCTACCCTTTCTTGTGCCTTCAGCCCTGAAGGCTATTGACTTATCTTTATACTTAGACCAACTGCTTTTATCTTCCTCCTTTCTGGCAGTTAGCTGCCTTTCATAAGATAGCAGCTTTCCAAACATTGTGCGTGGAGGTGTATCAGCAAGCCTGGCCACCTCTCTGATGTCACATATCTTTGTATCCCAGTCCTTTGTTAGTGACCTGAGAAACTTGTCATTCATTTCATATGTGCTGAAGACTCTTCCATAGGTCATCAGCTCATTTACTATTCTGAAGAACTTCTTGTAACATTCTGCTATGCCGTCAGACTTAGCTTGTCTAAAGCTTTCATATTCTTGATTCAATATAGATTTCCTATCCTCTCTAAATTCTTCAGTTCCCTCCATGTAGACAATAAAGGTGTCCCACATCTCCTTAGAGGTTTTGCAATGTACTAAGTTCTGAAATGTGGTATCATTTATAGCACTCACAATAATGTTTTGTGCTCTCTTGTCTAATGTTGCCAGGATGATCTCATCCTTAGTCATTTCAGAAAAGCTCTTTGGGGTTTGCAGATTTGAATCAAGAGTTGATACCTTCATTAGAATGAAAGGACCTTCTTGTACTGTGATGTAGATTCTTGGATCAGATGCTTCCATGAACAACCTGACTCTTTCTTTCCATATCCCAAAACTTTCTTTCCTACAGATGGGAAGTTTCATGGATCCAAATTCCTTCTAATTCTCATTTGAACCCATTCTTGCTATCTGTTAATTTCTTTGGAGATTCACTCAGACTGTTAGGTCTATCTATGAGCAACCTCCCTCTGATACCACTTGAAAGACTTGATTTCATGAGCCTAGACACCTAGAGGGGGGGGGGGGTGAATAGGCTCTAGTTTTCTTTAATAATTTTAGAAAAGTAACTAGATCTATCACAACATAGAATATACAATCCACAACATAACATTCACAGCACAACACAATACACAAGATTTATAGTGGTTCCCTAAGTTATGGGTACATCCACTTACCCCCTTTGCCTATCCAATAGAGAACTGGATTTAGCCCAACTTCCTTCCACTAACTCAGATCCACAAATCTTACAACTCAGAACCTGATAGGTTCCTTAAAGCTCAGACTTATACAAGTCCTTATCATAGATTCTTCGCAAGAACCCTACCTCAGGCAACAACCCTACATCAGCCTTTATCACCAGGCTTACAACTCATACTTTCACAAGTCCTAAACCTCAGGCTCTCAACCCTACCTTAGCCTTTATAAACACAGGATTACAACTCAGATCTATAAAAGATCTTATAAGGAAAAAGAGTATTTAGTTGTACAAAAATTTCACCTAGATTGAACTCTCAATTGGTGTGAGCTTCTTGATATGTCCTTGAATAAACTGTATACTTCAGATCCAACCTGACTTAGCTTTTTCAAAGCTTATTGATTGAACAAAATGAGGTTGATCTTCACTTGATGTTGAAGTTGATCTTCAGACAGCTCCCTTCTTCAATTCAGAATTAGATCTGAATCTTTCTTGTAGACTATTCAGGATCTGCCTTCTTAAGGGTTCCCCTTTTCTTGAATTCTCTCTCTGGTTCTGTGTTGGTATTTTTCCCTTCTAAATTTTTTATCTTGGTTGTCATGGATCAAGTCCTTTATATAGAGTTTCTCAATGATTACCGGCTAATCCGGTTTGTAACAAACTTCTGATAGTTCTGACAAAGGTGTCAGACATGTTTTTTATGATAGCTGTCAAGTCTTTAGCCTAGACAGCTGATTCTGCAATGACTTTATATCTCAGTAGGGAACACTCAGCAAATTACTTCACATGTGTCGACATAAACAGACTAAGTGTCGACACAAGTCTTGATGATGTCGACACAACTTCTAATGTGTCGACACAGTCATTCTTTATCTTCTCGACACAACTTCTGTTGTATGTGTTGACACAAGTCCTGTGTGTCGACACAACTGCTCCTGATCTCGACATAGTTGTTGTTGACAAATGGCGTTGAGTGTTTGTCTAGACGTCATTGAGTGTGTGTCGACACAAGTCCTGTGCGTCGACACAATTCCTTCAGACTCAGTATAGCTGTTGTTGATAGATGACATTTAGTGTGTGTCGACACAAGTCTTGTGTATCGACACAAGTCCTGTGTGTCGACACAAGCCTTTTAGACTCAATATAGCTGTCGTTTATAGACGGCGTTGAGTGTGTGTCTACACAAGTCCTGTGTGTCGACAAAAGCCTTTCAGACTCAGTAGAGTTGTTGATGATAGATGAAGTTGAGTGTGTGTTGACACAAGTCCTATGTGTCGACACAAGCTTTCTTCAGGTGTCGACACAATTCCTGGGTATCGACACATGCCTTGCTTCTGGTGTCGACATAACTCCTGGGTGTCGACACAGCTCATGCTTCAAGTGTCGACACAATTCCTTACAAGTGTCGATACTTCGTACTTAGAAATTTTCCTGCATTTCTTAAACCTACACACTGAAACTCAACATCCCATCAAATACAAATTGATGAATATCATTGAGTACAGAGAGGCTATTCCAAATCTGGTACACAATTTCCACTGTGCCCAACAGCTTCTTTTATGCTTTCTATTTAGCTGCAATTAGTTCTCTTTTTATGCAATATTTCCTTTCTTTAGTGCGTTTAGATTTCTCTTCATCCCTAAAATTTCCGTCGATAAAATAATAGTCTTCATGTGAGTAAGTTTACTCAATGGTTCCCGGATTTCAATACAACACTTGTGTCCCCTAGCTACAGTTTGATAGGTATACTTGCCTAATTGGATTGCTAGTTCGGCTCTCTTTTCTTAAGCGGAAAGCGATCACCAAGTTTTTGCCTCCGTTGTTGGGGAGCAACTTTTGTTGATATATTGAAAACAAGAACCTATTACTTTTATCATTTCTCTTTCTCATCCTCCTTCTAAAAAATTAAAAATCAAAAAAATTACTAATGCTCTTAATAGAAACCCACTTCAAAATTTTTCTACACCACCTAACTCTCTCGAAAAGGGCAATGTGGCTTTAAATGCCACTATCTTATCTAGTACCTTGCGAACCCTTCATTGGGTAGCCCTTGGGAAGTTCGGGAGTTAAAACATAAAAAATATATATTTCAAAATTTTTTTTATTTGTTCTCTTTTTTTCTAGTTTATTTATTTCTCTTTCTTAACCTTCTCTTCTTTTAGTGCATGACTCGTAGGAATCCGTCGGCTATTTTGGACTTGGACAATGAAATTGAGTGCACTCTTCGGAGAAGATCGTGATTTCAAGGCCCTACTCTCCAAATACTGGTTGAGGATTCCGAGTCATTTTCTACTTTAAGAATGGAAGAACCCCACGTGGAGGAGGTCATGCATAGGCCTATGTCCTATTATGCATGACTGAATCTAGATGGAATAGAATCCAGTATAGTGCGCCCTGCCATAGCTAAAAATAATTTCGAACTAAAGCCTAGCATAATTCAAATGGTGCAGCAGTATGTGCAATATGACGGACTTCAAGATGAAGATCCGAACGCACATATAGCAAGCTTTCTTGAGATTTGTGATACCTTCAAGATAAATGGTGTCACAAATGAGGCTATTAGGCTAAGACTTTTCCCTTTTTCTCTTAGAACAAAGTCCAAGCAGTGGCTGAACACTCTACTTAAAAACAGCATCACAACCTAGGATCAATTAACTGAAAATTTTTTGGCGAAGTATTTTCCGCCAGCTAAAACTGCAAAACTTAGGAACGATATTTCTGCTTTTGGACAAATAGATTCTGAAACCTTATATGAAACCTAGGAAAGATTTAAAGAACTTTCAAGACGATGCCCACATCACGCGCTTCCTGTATGGTTACAAGTGCAGACATTTTATAACGGGCTAAATCAAAATACAAAGCAAATGATAGACGCAGCTTCTGGTGGTACTTTAAACCATAAGACCCCGGAAGCAGCTTTTGAGCTTTTCGAGGACATGGCCATTAACACTTATCAGTGGAATGTGCCTAGGTCTCGCCCAAACAAACCTACAGGTATCTTTGAAGTGGACAATGTCTACTAGCTAGCTCTGCAAGTAGAAATATTAAGCAAAAAAATTATGGAGATGACTGTTGCCTCCGCCTCTCAGGTATGGGAATCTGCAAACTCCTGCTCCCAAACAATTAGATTATGTTAATAATATGCCTAGAAATGCTTTTAATAATTTTTCTGCTGCGAACTTTTATGCTCCTGGTTTTAATTTTCAAAATAGTTATAATCCTGCTTTTAGAAATCACCCAAATTTTTCGTGGAGTAATCCCTCGGACGCAATGCGCCCGCCACCATAAAACGATTTTTCTGCACCACCACCACCTCCTCAAAATTTTCCAAAACCTCCATGTTTGGAGGAAATGTTTTCAAAATATATGAATGTTAATGACGCTACTATAAGAACCTTAGCCGGAAGCGTTAAAAGTTTAGAAAATCAAGTAGGACAACTCGCAAAAATTATTTCTGAGCGACCCACAGGGTCTCTTCCTTCCAATACCGAGCTCAATCTTAGAGAGAAAGTGAAAGCTATAACTCTTTGGAGTGGGAAGCAAGATTTTGGTATGGTTAGTGAAGAGCCCGAGGCAAGCTCTGCCCCTGTTTTAAAAAATCAAAGCTCCGCCACTGTTTTAAAAATTCCACCCACTTCTGAAGAAGTCTCACCCCCATTTTAGAAAAAGATCTCACTCCACCACCCATCGTTAAAAATAATCCAACTCCACCATACCCTTCCGAACTTAACAAACAACGTCAGGATGATCAGTACTCCCGCTTCTTATAAATGTTTAAGCAAATCCACATAAATCTGTCCTTCCACGAAGCAATCTCCAAGATGCCGAAGTATGATAAGTACCTTAAGGACCTCCTGACTAACAAAAAGAAGTTAGAGAACTTGTTGCACATCACGCTAAACGCTGAGTGCTCTACTTAGGTGATCTTGGAGATTGCGTGTGTCATTGGTGATCTTTTTGTCAAGAACGCATTGGCCGACTTAGGTGTGAGTATTAATCTAATGCCCCTATCATTGTTTAAGAAGTTAGGAATTGGTAGCCTCAACCCCACACGCATGAGTATCCAGCTCGCCGATAGATCTGTTAAGTATCCATTAGGAATAGTGGAGGATGTTCTAGTCAAAGTCGACAAATTCATCTTCCCAGTGGATTTCGTCATATTGGACATCGAAGAAGACGTCAAGGTACACTTGATCCTTGGCCAACCCTTCCTTTCCACCTCCCGAGCTATCATTGACGTAAGCAATGGTAAACTCTTCCTTCGAGTAGGTGACGATGAAGTGACTTTCTCTATCATCCCCTCGATGAAGAATACCTTAGCAAATGACGACTCCTGTTTTTTCGTAGATGCCCTAAGTGAAGAATCCTCCTATTGCCTCTCTAAATTTGAAAAAGAATTTTCTTATTTTTGTTCCTCCTCTACTCTTCCAACTGAATCGATGCACCTAAGTGAAGAATCCTCCTATTGCCTATCTGAATTTTAAAAAGAATTTTCTGATTTTTGTTCCTCCTCTACCCTTCCAATTGAATCACTACAAGAAGCCGCCATGGCCGCTAGCCCCACCTCTTTTAATTTTTCGTTTAAAAAAGTCTACGAGGACATAGTTTTTGAAAAAGAATTGATTTCTAAAACCTCGTATGAAGAACCTTCTACCCTAGAAGTGAAGGAACTACCTGAACATCATAGGTATGCCTTCTTAGAAGAAGATTCCAAGTTACCAGTAATAGTTTCGGCCTACCTCACGGATGCGCAAAATGATAAAATTCTTTTAGTTTTACGTAAACATCGCCGAGCTATTGCCTGTCAGATATCTGATATTAAAGTCATAAGCCCATCTTTCTGTACTCACAAAATCTTAATGGAAGATAATTCGCGTAACTCCATACAACCTCAGAGCCGTATAAACCCGAACATGAAAGAAGTCAAAAAGGGAGAGGTTATGAAACTCTTAGACGCAGGAATTATCTATCTTATATCTGATAGTAAGTGGGTTAGCCCTGTCAAGGTAGTGCCGAAGAAGGGAGGGATAACGGTAGTTAGTAATGAGAATAATGAATTAATCCCGACACGGACGGTGACCAGGTGGAGAATGTGTATAGATTATCGTAAGTTAAATGATGCCACCCGCAAGGATAACTTTCCCTTGCTGTTCATCGATCAAATTTTAGAACGATTATCCGTCCATATCTTTTATTGTTTTCTCGTTGGCCTCTCGAGGTATTTTCAAATCCCCATCTCCCCTGAGGACCAGGAGAAAACTATGTTTACTTGTCCCTTCGACACCTTCACCTACTGAAGAATGCCGTTTGGATTGTGCAATGCGCCAGCTACATTCCAACGATGTATGATCGCTATCTTTGACAAGTACGTTGAAAGCATTATGGAGGCATTTATGGATGATTTCTCCGTGTTCGGCGACGCTTTCGATAGATGTTTGGAAAATTTAGAAAAAAGTCTTAGAGCAATGAGAAGAGACTAACCTTGCCCTGAATTGGGAAAAATGCAATTTTATGGTGAGGGAAGGGTTAGTCTTGGGTCATAAGATTTCATCGAGAGGAATCGAAGTAGACATAGCTAAGATATAAGTTATTGAAAAGCTGCTGCCGCCTACGAACATAAAAGCTATAAGAAGATTCCTAGGTCACGCTGGTTTCTACTACCGCTTCATAAAGGACTTCTCCAAGATCACCAAGCCCCTTACCCATCTCTTAGAAAAAGACGCCCCATTTATTTTTGATGACCTATGCCTAGCTGTTTTAATTTAATAAAAGATAAATTAATTCATTCCCCAATTATGATAGCTCCGGTGTGGGACCTTACATTTTAAATCATGTGCGATGCAAGTAGTTTCCCGGTGGGAGCCATATTAGGTCAACGCATATCTAAAAACTTCCACCCCATCTATTATACAAGTAAAACGCTTACATCTGCATAGGAAAATTACACCACAACTGAGAAGGAGCTCATAGCTATAGTATTAGCTTTTGATAAATTTCGCCCTTATATTACGCTTTCAAAAATTATTGTTTTTACGGACAACTCGGCCCTCAAATATCTTCTTTCTAAATCGGATGCCAAGCCACACTTGATTCGCTGGGTATTACTCCTCTAGGAGTTTGATTTAGAGATCCGTGATAAGCGAGGAGCCGAGAACTTGGCTGCCGACCATCTCTCCCGATTAGACAATCCCTTTATAGAAAAATTAGATGAAAAATCATTTAACGATTATTTTCCTGATGAGAAGCTGTTTTCAATTAACACATCTACTTCTCCTTGGTTTGCACACATCACCAACTATTTAGTGGCTCGTGTGCTCCCAAAAGAGTTCTCCTCTCAACAAAATAAGAAATTATTTTCTGAGTTGAAGAACTATTTTTGTGAGGACCCGCATCTTTTCAGAGTCTGTGCGGACCAAGTGATAAGGAGATGTGTTTCTTTTACATAAAGGATCGACAGGTGGGCACTATCAAGCTGCTCGCACCGCTCATAAAGTGCTAAGCCCGGGTTTTTACTGGCCTAGCCTGTTTAAAGACGTGCAAGCCATTGTGAGTAGGTGTGATGGTTGCCAACGGTCGGGCAATATTTCCAATAAAAATGAAATGCCACAAAATTATTTCCTTGATTTCGAAGTTTTCGACCTCTGGGGAATTGATTTTGTTGGCCCTCTTCCTTCTAGCTTTGGGAATAAGTATATTTTAGTCGCTGTCAAGTTTCTCGATGGGCAGAGGCCCAAGCTTTTCCTACGAACGACGCCCGAGTCGTAGTTACGTTTGTTAAAAAATTATTTTCTCGATTCGCTATGCCGCGAGCCATCGTTAGTGACATGGGTTCCCATTTCTGTAATGCTCAGTTTTCTAAAATCCTTACTAAATACGGCGTTACACATAAACTTTCAACCGCCTACCACCCCCAAACTAACTGACAAGTCAAATTAGTGAACAGAGAAATTAAAATAATTTTAGAAAAGACTGTTTCCACCTCTAAAAAAGACTGGTCAACCAAATTAGACGATGCTCTATGGGCCTACCGAACAACGTACAAAACTGTCCTCGAATGTATGCTATATCGGTTGGTTTATGGAAAATCATGCCATTTACCCGTAGAACTCAAACACCGCGCTTTTTGGGCCTTAAGGTTTTTAAATTTTGATCCCCACTCTGTCGGCGACCTTACAAAATTTCAACTCAACGAACTCGATGAGTGGCGCTCTTATGCATACGAGAACAACAAATTTTATAAAGAGCGGACGAAATGTTTTCACGACAAACACTTAAGGCACCCAAAAACCTTTAAGCCGGGCGACCAAGTTTTTTTGTATAATTCTCGTTTACGTTTATTTCCGGGCAAGTTAAAGTCACGATGCTCTAGGCCGTTTTCTGTTTTAGAAGTTTTTCCTTACGGTACTGTTTTAATTTCCCACCCTGATAAGGGTAATTTCAAAGTTAATGGTCAGCGTCTTAAACTATATTTCTCTGGTGAAGATGATGTCAGTCCAAACATTATTAAGTTACTTCTGTATGAACTTTAACTAACTTCGAACAATTTTGTTTTTGTTAAAAACTTTAATTATTATTATTTTGGACATTATTATTTTGTTGCATCGAGCTCAAACGACATTTTAAACAAAGGGCGCTCTTAGGAGGCAACCCAAGTTATCTTTTTCTGTTTTCTTTATTTTACAATTTTTGCCCCGAATGGCTCCGACAAGCAGAAGCTTCTGCGATCGCCTGCTCCAACATTGCTGAATCCATCACAAAGTCCAAAGAAGACATTTCATGAAGATCAAAAAGTGCAAGCATGGGGGTGCGACATCACTCAGCTTTCATAGCAAATAAATCCGGGGAAGTACATGTTTTTCAATTATGTACTTTAATTTTCTCTCTCTCTCTAACCTTCTTTCTCCATTAAGGACAATGCCCATTTTAAGCTTGGGGGAGGACTTCCTCCTTCTTTTTGCTATGTGTGAATTTTTTGCTTTTTATGAATATTTTTAAAAAATTAAAAAAACTAATATCTTAAAAATCCAAAAAATAGAAAATATTTCAAAATTAAAAAAATATATGCTTTTTTTCATTACTATAATAGTTTAGACATTTTGGTATTTCAATAGTACCCCTTGTTTTTGTTTTGTTTTTCTCAAAATCTCATATAAACAACTTAATTAATTATAATATTTCTAATCGCCATTTTTAATTATGTTTCACAAGTAAAATTTTGGCCATGCTGTGTTTCTAATTCGCGGTAGCATGTTAACGTAAAACGTTTTTTCTAAAACTGGCATTTCCATTATGGTTTTCGTTCTTTATTTTCTTTACTTTCTCAAAAATTCATCATCCACTAATTTCCTTTTCGTTTTTGGATAATTTTTGTAAGGTCAACTTTTGAATAACATAGTAGATGTGAACGATCCAAGTCACCTATTATTTCTATTTTCAAGATAATTTCATCAATCTTCTTTTATTATCTAGGACTTGCTTTTTGAAAAATTTCAAATCTATGTTTTAAATAAATTTAAAAGCATGAAAATGATTTAGGCCATTTTTATTTTCATTTAAGCTTTCCTGCCAAACTAAAAACTGTCACCACTAGTTAGCCTCTTTTGAGCCTTTTTCCAATTTCATTTGATAGCTCCTCTTTTCATATCATTTTCACCAAGGCCAAAATTTTCAACCTATCTAATCACGCGAACCTTTTGAGTTTCATTTAAGAATTTTCATGATTATGATAGGTTATTTTGTGATATTTTTGGAAAAAGCTTTTGAAATAAAAAGTATGCTAAAAAGAAATGTTTGCTTTTGTTTGGCCAATTCAAAATGAAAATAAAAATATTTATGGCCTTTGTTTTGAAAAAGAAAAAGAAAAAAAATGGAAAAGAAAAAAGAAGAAAAAATAATTTGTTCATAATAAAATTTTTGAAACTCTTTATTTTGGTTTAGTGTGATTTTAAGCCTCCCTGTTTATCTTTGAATTTCACTCCTAATCATAATCCTAAACCAAACATTTCAGTCCTGATAAGTCCTTTTGATTCATGCTTTTGAATTTTATTTAATAACTAAGAAAAGAAGAAAAGTAAATCAGTATTAGTTTTGGATTTAAACATAGATTTTTGTTATTTAATTGATATAATTATAATGCGCTGCTTGGATCTAGTAACAACTCAATGCATTTTTCATTTTTGTTGCTTTGCTTAAATATATTTAAAGAATTTCGTCAAAATTTTTGATGATTTATTTTCATTAAGTAAAGTTTATAAAAGTTAAACCATACCTAAATAATTGTTTTAGATTTACGTTTCACCTTCTCCCTACTAAGAATTTCGCATAGTATTTGTGTTAGCATAATTATAACTTTTTGATTAGTCCTATTTTATGGTTATCTAGTTTTTATATTTTTGCTTGGGGACAAGCAAAGCTTAAGCTTGGGGGAATTTGATAGTACGTTTTGTAGTTTAAACTATTAGGGTATTTTCTTGTTTTTAACACACTAATCGTGTCTTATTAGCTTAATTTTTATCTTTCTTATGTAAATATTATTGCCACTAACATTTTCTTATCTTTTTGCAGGTTTCCAGAATTTTGGCCAAAGATGACCTGACACGCCCCCCTGTCACGCCTTCCCTGGGCGTGCCACAGGGCATGTCACCTGATCCCAAGGAAGTCAGCCACCAGTGGAAAGTCCATAGTTCATCTCGAGTAGGACACAGACTTAAATACGGGCGCGTCGCTGGCCGTGTCAAGCTGGCGTGTCACTAGAGACCAAGTAACAGGAAAAACCGCTATCATGCCCCCCTGATACGCCCTCCTTGGGCATGTTCCAGGGCGTGAGACGGGGCGTGTCGCCCTCTGCCCGAAGTCTGCCACCGCATTAAATTTTGTTTCACCTCATCACGCCAACAGTACTGTCACGCCCCCTACACGGGCGTGACCCAGGGCATGTTCACCCCCTTTTCCATGAATGACACATTTTTGACCAATGATTTGACGTGATGTGGGTATCACACCCCCCCTATACGGGTGTGACCCAGGGCGTGTCATCCATCATACAGAAGAAATCATCCTTCCCGCCAGAATCAAGAACCCGAGGTCAACCCCATACGTATCACGCCCCCTGACACGCCCTCATCGGGCGTGACCTAGTGCGTGACCAACCCATGAAAAATTCTATAAATTCAGATGTCCCCCTAGTGTCCAGAAGAAGTTTGGGCTGAAAGGGTGAGGTACTTGCCCCTTTGTTTCTTGTCTTTTTTAGTGTTCTTCCCTCTCTCTCTTTCTTATTTTGTGTTTTTCCTTAACCCTAGCTTAGTGCTTGCTTTGTATTAGTTTTTGTGTAATTTTTGCACTTGCACTAGTTGCTAATTGTAGGGCTAGAATAGGATTTCAATTTCCCTGCAATTGTCATTTTCATTTCAAGTGTAGCTCTCTTTCTTTATTAATATAAAGTGCCCCTTTATTACCTTGTGTTATTATGCATTTCTACTCATCCCTCCTCCTCCACTTCGCTATGATTAACTAATCCTCCTTGTACTCGATCTTGATGATCCGAGGTTCGAGTGATTAAGTTATGATGATTTGAATTTACCTTTTCTTTTTAGGGTTTTAGGCCTTCGAATTACTCTTGATTTTTCTCGTTTGGAATTATATTATTGATATATAATTTCAAATTCTATTTTCACTCTTAGCTAGCCGAGAGGATCGTAGTTTGAAGTGAACACTCAAGAGTAAAGAGAGTTGTACGCACCCCTCGAGAGAGGCAGATTTCCAAATCTCTCGGATTGGAGTAAAATCCAATAGTGGGGTTCACCGCGTAAAGCGAGCTTTAGGACTCCGATTTAGACGAGAGTCGGTCGGACCTTCCTAAATTTAGTTGGGCATGACTTCGAGAGAAGCGTGTTCAAGCTTTAGGAACCTCCACGGTCAAGGACCTTCACCCTATTTAGTTTAGGTTATTTATCATGTTTTTAATCGACTCTTGCCGACGTGATTCTTGATCGAGTGCTTTCCATCTCATTGTTCCAACCCTTTATCGTAATCACTTCTTTTATTCTTTCTATTTAGCTGCAATTAGTTCTCTTTTTATGCAATATTTCCTTTCTTTAGTGCGTTTAGATTTCTCTTCAACCCTAAAGATTTCCATCGATAAAATAATAGTCTTCGTGTGAGTAAGTTTACTTAACGGTTCCCGAATTTCAATACGACACTTGTGTCCCCTAGCTACAGTTCGATATGTATACTTGCCTAATTGGATTGCTAGTTCGACTCTCTTTTCTTAAGCGAAAAGCGAGCACCAGTAAGGTCTGGAAGTTGGTTCCCAGA
Organism: Platanthera zijinensis; assembly: GCA_039513925.1. Taxonomy (NCBI): domain Eukaryota; kingdom Viridiplantae; phylum Streptophyta; class Magnoliopsida; order Asparagales; family Orchidaceae; genus Platanthera; species Platanthera zijinensis. The sequence continues at coordinate 124,517,690 of CM077086.1, read as the reverse complement.
CCACAAGGACAAAATATCAAAGGGACCAAGTGGATTTACAGGAATAAGTTGGATTTAGATGGCATTATTGTCAAGAATAAGGCTAGACTGGTGGCTAAAGGCTACTTGCAAGAAGAAGGCATAGAATTTGACCAGACCTTTGACCCAGTAGCTAGATTGGAAGCAATAAGTATATTCCTTGCATTTGCTGTCTATCAGGGATTCAAAGTCTACCAAATGGATGTTAAGTCAGCTTTCCTGAATGGTGACCTAAAAGAGGAAGTAAATGTGGATTAGCCACCAAGTTTTCTAAATCCAAACTCTCCAAAGTTTGTTTATAAGCTTAGGAAAGCTCTATATGGGCTAAAGCAAGCCCCTAAGTCTTGTTATGAAACCTTTTCCAACTTCCTCATTAAGAACAAATTCTCAAGGGGGAAGATAGACAAGACCATATTCCTAAGGGAATCAAAGGGCAAGCTTATCCTAGTTAGAATATATGTCGATGACATTATCTTTGGATCTACTGATGACAACCTTTGCAGGAAGTTTGCTAAACTTATGCAAGGGAAGTTTGAAATGAGCAGCATGGGTGAGCTCAAGTTCTTCTTGGGACTCCAAGTAAGATAGAATGATGATGGCTTGTCAATATCCCAGTCCAAGTTCACCAGGAAGCTAATCAAGAAATATGGTATGGAGAATGCGTCCACCATGAGAACTCCCATGGGGTCAAGTATGCCTATAAGCAAAGATGAGGTAGGAAAACCTGTTGATGAGTCTTTGTATAGAGGGATAATTGGCTCCCTTCTATACCTGACTACTAGTAGGCTTGACATCATGTATGCTACATGTGTCTGTGCTAGGTATCAGGCCTGCCCTAAAGAATCTCATTACTCTGCTGCAAAGAGAATCTAAAGGTATCTTAAGGGCACACAAGATCTTGGCCTATGGTATCCTAGAAATAGGGATTTGATCTAACAGAATTTTCAAATGCTGATTTTACAGGCTGCAAAGAAGACAGGAAAAGCACTACGAGAACCTGTCAGTTCTTAGGAAGAAGGCTAGTATCTTGGAGCAGCAAGAAGAAAACTAGTGTGGCTATATCCACTACTGAGTCAGAGTACATATCAGTAGGAATCTATTGTGCTCAGCTGTTATGGATCCAGTATCAGCTTCAGGATTACAACATTCAGGTAAGTAGAACTCCTCTATACTGTGATTTTACAAGTGCTATTTCTATTGCTAGGAATACTATCTCACATATCAAGACTAAGCGCATAGAAATTAGATATCATTTTATTAGGGAGCATGTGGAGAAGGAAGACATCAGTCTTGAGTTTTTCCCCACAGACAAGCAAGTGGCTGATATCTTCGCTGAGCCATTAGATGAAGCAAAGTTCAATACCTTAAAATTTGAGTTGTGTATGTTGAACTTGGCCTAGCTTCAGGCACTCCCTTTTGCATTTTTTGTGGTGCAGGCATTGTTCCACTTGCTGGAGATAAAGACTCCCCAGTAGTATCAGTTAACTTAAGCTTCTATTGAGGGGGAGTAAGTTACTCTAGAAGGGCCAGCCCCTATCTGCCTATTCTACAGAAGTCAAAAAGGGGGAGAGAAGGTCATAGAAAGGGGGAGAGATGGCAAGGGGGACAGAAGGACATATCCAGTCATCAAAAGAAGGACATGTGGCAACTAAGGGACAAGGAGATGATCATTATCATACAGCAAACCCATGGGGAGAAAGAGCTGTTCCCATATAGAGGAGAAAGTGATCAAGGCACTCAAGTAAGGACAAACACCTTGCAACAAAACAGGGGGGGGGGGTAGGTGATGCTCACCATACAGGTAGGAAATGAGGTACACTTCCTTATGCTGCTATATCAGAATTAAATATTTATTTTGCTGTATAGGTTGTGTCATTGACCAAGGAAAAAAAATAATTTGGATAAGGGTTTTGACTTCTTCAAATAGGGGGAGATTGTTAGGTCCATTGTTCCCAATGTCCCTGATTTGTGAGATGTCAAACAGGTCAATGTCACACACATCAACTTCATTATGCGAATCACCAAGGGTTTGGGAGTTTTTTATGCTTTGCCCGCCATAACTACCGTCTCCCACGGCGATTTCATCTCGACAACCATGATGATTGCCTTCAGGATGGTACGTCGTGTTTCCTCTGGCGGTACTTGGCGCTATGCTATTTGGACAGTGGAGCGTGAGCAGCCAGGCAGGGCTTCTTCTGCTGATGCGGGATCCTCCTCGGAGTCCTACCGGCTCGACAATGCCGCTCCGTTCCATCACGTGCCCTTGGCCCCAACGCCTTCTTTTGCCCATGCCCCACATCGTAGGAGTTTTGTGGAGGATTATCCCAATTTCTACGTGCGGCATATGCAGATGGAGGAGCTGATGCGCGAGCAGCATGACATGACGATGCACATTGTTGATTTTCTTCAGGTGCCCCCTGCTATCCCCACTCGAGCTTCTACTTTGCATACTCATACTCTGCCTCCGCCTCCACCTCCTGCTAATCAGCCCGAGTGACTTTTGCTTCTCTCCCCGGATGGGAGTTTTATGTTTTTCTTCATATCTGCATTTTTGTATATTTGACTGATTATGTATTTGACATTATTCAGCTAGGGCTTCGTCCCCAGGGTGGTAAGTAGTATTATTTTTTTTAGTACCCTTCCTTCGTATATTTTTTTGTGTGATGATTTTGTTTAGTTTAATAACTAGCAAGCACTGCTTAGTTTAAAGTTGGAATTGCCATCTAGACAAAATTTTTCTAGAGCTCTTTTGCAGGTTGACTTTCCCTTGTGCGGCGGAGGAGTAAAACTTTTATAGGTTTGGCTTCAAGCTTTCTCGCGCCTTCTGGTATGCTCATTTGCTGAGCATGGGGTAACCTCTCCCTCAACTTTTATTTCATTAATTTTATTGCAAATCTTATGTTTGGTTGTTTAGATTAAGTCTGGTGGGGGAGAGTTATGCGAGTTACCTATGTACGTGCATCACTATTACTTTCATACCAAAAGAATATTTTTTATTATCTGTTTTCATGAAATCACGTCCGCATTGTGCTCCTACACCCACACGAGCGATATCTTAACCACGAGCGCGGCTTGAGTCAAATGTATTTTTTCTGTGTAAACTTTAAAATTGAGGTGCTTGCTTAGGATTTTAGGATCGAGTAGTGCGAAACTCGTGCAGTGCTCCTAATCAAGTACTCATGGTCTGTGTAGAAATAATATATATTTAATTTTTCTTTATGCTCGTAGATTTATACTTTTTCTGTAAATGTAAATATTGTTTGTACTACTCAAAAATGTTGTATTTGGTGTAATCGAACGATAGTGTAGGGATGTGTGTAGCCATCACTAGACTCATTTTGCTCGAGTCGGGAGGAAGTATCATCTTTCTCGGTGGCTAAGAACTTACCCCAAGCTACTCTCGAAACATTGGTGCATGGTTAGTCAAGCGTGAGCGTGATGTAGGCCATCATTTTGGCCTGGTTGAGCCTTGTACCTTGTCCTAATGTAATCCTTGTTAGCCTATGTTGTGCCTATCCCTCCTGTTGATTTACCCCTACTCCGTGATCACCAAAACCTAAAAGATTTTCCCAGGTGCACACCCCAATATCTAAATATTAGTGGATTACTTCTTGCATTTGGTGTTGTTGTTGTGGTGCAGTTTTGTGATTGTTAGTTTGAGTTTTCATATTAATATGTGCTGAATGTGTTTTTTTAAAAAAATTTGGAAGAAGAAAAGAAAAGTAAAAAAAAATGTTGTTTGATATGAAATAAGAAAGTGAAAAAGAAAATTCCATTTGTGATTTTATTTCTGTGGTTGTAGGCGGTGCACACACCCTTGTTGTCAAGTTAAAGTCTGGTGGTGTGGTGCACCTGCAATTTTTGGTTGGCTGGGAGATAATCTTTTAAATGAGCTCATTTGGGTTGTGCATAACCGCTATTTTTACACTTTTTGCATCCTTACCTACGATACACCCAAACCCAATTATTATCAAAAAGTCCTACAGATTCACGCTTGAGTGAAAATAGCACCGTGGAGAGAGTGTGAACGGGCAAGCGTATGGTCCCCGACATTGATGGAATTTCTTTGGAGGTGATCACGAGCCCCAATCTTTGGCAATGCTCATCTGAGTGTCCTTCCTACTTTCTTCCTATGTATGACCGAATGATTCTCCAAAATTCCAATTTTTAGTGGATACAATATTTATTTACGCCTGTCGAAAAGTATAAACTCCGTAGTATAATTAAAAAGTTTGTCTATTATATTTTCTATGCCTATGATGTATTTGATTTCTCGCAATACTTTATTTGGAAATTACTGAGCAAGCTAACTGTTTTCTAGTCCACGGAGTGATGATTTTCTCGGGGCGAGCAAATGTTTAAGTCTGGTGGTGTGATGAGTCCGATATATAGAGGGTTTTTCGTACTCATCTGGGCCTGTTTTTTCACTTGTGCATTGCATTTCTGTCGGAAAACGGTTATTTTTGCTTCGTTCGGTCAATGACCACTCAGTACACCACTTTGGCCCAAGGGCATGCAATTGCGCATTCTGTTGTCGGGGGTAAGTACTGGGGGTACTCCCCGTGCGGATTTGTTTGTTTTATGTTGTGTATTGGTGCTGGGAGCTTGTGCTCCAGTTTTGGTTTTTGTTGTGCAGGTGGTGCGTTTTCCCCAAGGAAGGAATTCTGATTTGTGGAAAATGCACGGTCGTGCGTTTCCTTAGCGCACGCTTTATGCCCGATCGTGTGTTTTACTTATACGGGAAAATAGTCGAGCGGAGCTCGATTAATATTCTTGAGCTAAGCTCGACGATCTTCATGCATAGTTAATGCACAGTTTCTTCTAAGCCGTGCGCGAAGGAAACACACGGTTTTCCTGTAGCTATTTAGTTTATAGCGTTCTGTGGTTAATCGTGAGATTTGTTCACGCACGGGCACATGCTCCCGTGCATGAGTAAAACACACGGTTCCTCTTTGTTATCTAGTTTTTCAGCGCTCTCTGGTTAACCGTGCGTTTTCCTTCATGCCCGGGCGGCAGCGTCCATGCGCGAGTAAAACACTTGGGTAAACGCATCTTCATCCACAAGATTTATCCTGAAAGGTAATAACACACGGTTTATGCACAGAAGTTCGCCAAATCGTGCTTGACCATTTTTCTGACCTGCTTCTATTTAAAGAGCAGGTTTCCTTCCATTAAAGGGAGGAGAAACGTTTTCAGACATACCTGCGCCGTATTAGGGAAAAGCTCCGCCATTCCACCTTTGCCCTTCATCTTCCACTAAGGAGAGAAGCTCTGGCCATGCTCGAGAAGCTTACCTCTCGTCGGTGCTTGCTCTTGGCCTTCTCCTTAATCTATTAGCTCAATTGCAAGTTTTGTTGTTGTAGGCAACAAGTAAAGGGAAGCTTGCAACCTTCTTCTGTATTATGATACGAAGAAGACAGGTCTATTGGAGGGTTGTGACAATCACACGATTAACCACTTCTGCCCATATATGAGCAAATCACATGATTGACCACAGAGCACAATAAATCAAGGTAGCTTTAGGAAAACCATGCATTTCCTTTGCGCACCATTTAGAAGAAACCACGTGTTAACCATGCATGAAGATCGTCGAGCTCAGCTCGACTATTTTTCCATTTAAGAAAAATGCACGATCGGGCATAAAGCGTGCGCTAAGGAAATGCATGATCGTGCGTTTTCCATAAATCAGAATTCCTGCATTGGGGAAAACGCACCACCAGCACAGCAAAAACCAAAACTGGAGCACAAGCTCCCAACACCAATACACAACATAAAACACACAAATCCTCACGGGGAGTACCTTTGTACTTACCCCTAACAACAGAATGCGCAATTGCACACCCCCGGGCCAAAGCGGTCCATAGAGTGTCCATTGACAGATCGAATAAAATATAACCGATTACAAGTAGAAATGCAGTGCAAGAGTGAAAAAATAGGCCAAGATGAGTCCGAAAAACCCTATAAATATCAGACTCAACACACCACCAGACTTAAACATTTGCTCGTCCCAAGCAAATCATCACTCCGTGGACTAGAAAATAGTTAGCTGGCTAAGTAATATCATAATAAAGTATTTCGAGAAATCAAATACATCATGGGAATTTAAAATATAATAGACAAGCCTTTTAATTATACTACGGAGTTTATACTTTTCGACAAGCGTAAATAAATATTGTATCTACTAAAAATTAGAATTCTGGAGAATCGCTCGGTCATACATAGGAAGAAAGTAGGCAGGCCACTCAGATGAGCATTGATAAAGACCGGGCTGTGATCACCTCCAAAGAAATCCATCAATGTCGGGGACCAAACGATTGCCCGTTCACACTCTCTCACAATGCTAGTTTGACTCAAGCATTAATCCGTAGGACTTTTGGATAATAATGGGGCTTGGGTGTATACAAAGGTAAGGATGCAGACAGAGTAAAAACAGCAGCTACGCACAACCCAAACGAGCTCATACAAAAGATTATCTTCCAGCCAACCAAAAATTGTAGGTGCACCACACCACCAGACTTGAACTTGACAACAAGGGTGTGTGCACCGCCTACCGCCACAGAAATAAAATCACAAATGAAATTTTCTTTTTCACTTTCTTATTTCATATCAAACAACATTTTTTTTACTTTTCTTTTCTTCTTCCAAAGTTTTGTTTTTTAAAAACCACATTCAGCACATATTAATATGAAAACTCAAACTAACAATCACAAAACTGCACCACAACAACAACACCAAATACAAGAAGTAATCCACTAATATTTAGAGATTGGGGTGTGTGACTGGGAAAAGCTTTTAGGCTTTGGTGATCACAGAGTAGGGCTAAACCAACAGGAGGGATAGACACAACATAAGACTAACAAGGATTACGTTAGGATGGGGTACAAGGCTCAACCGGGCAAAAATGATGGCCTACATCATGCTCACGCTTGACTCACCATGCACCAATGTTTCGAGAGTAGCTTGGGGAAAGTTCTTAACCACCGACAAAGATGATCCTTCCTCCCGACTCGAGCAAAATGAGTCTAGTGATGGCTGCACACATCCCTACAGTACCGTTCGATTACACCAGATTCAACACTTTTGAGTAGTACAAACAATATTTACATCTGCAGAAAAAGTATAAATCCACTAGCATAAAGAAAAATTAAATCTATACTATTTCTTCACAAATCACGAGCACTCGATTAGGAGCACTGTACGAGTTTTGCACTCCTCAATCCTAAAATAATAAACGAGCACCGCTATTTTAAAGTTTACACAAAAGAAATACATTTGACTTGAGTCGAGTGCGAGGTTAAGATCACGCTCATGTGGGTGTAGGTGCACAATGCGGACATGATTTAATGAAAATAGAAAATATAAATATGTTTTTGGTATGAAAGTGATAGTGACGCACGTGCACATGTAAGTCGCATAACTCTCCCCCACCAGACTTACTCTAAGCATCCTAACCAAGATTAGCAATAAAAACTATGAAATAAAAGTTGTGGGAGAGGTTACCCCATGCTCAGCAAATAAGCATACAAGAAGATCGACGTTATTTTCAGTAGAAAGTACACGACCCAAATGAACTCCACCTGCAAAAGAGAATACCTCCAAACACGAATACTCTAAACATATAATCACAGCAGCATAATTGAACAAATTAAAAGCAGTGAAATTGGGTTGTCTCCCATAAGCCCTTTTCTATACCGTCCTTAAGGTTGACCAAATACCTGAATTAGCAGTCTTATATAATGTTCAGAGCATAAGTTCATTATGCAACAATAAGGTTGAGAGTACTAAGTTGTTAGCCTAAATCACCTAGAGGGGGGTGAATAGGTGAAATGTGTGTCAAATGCGAAATTAAAAATTAACACAACACACATCAAGCAATCATAGACGACAAGAGATTTATAGTGGTTCCCCAATCTTGGGTACGTCCACTTTACTCACCGATCTAGCAAATCACTAGACTCGGCTACTCCACTATCTCGGATTGAAAACAATCCTACACCTCGGAACCACGTTCCTACAAACTCGATCCAAATCGGATCTACACTCGGAAGATAAAGCCTTCCTACAAATCTCGGAGAAAAAACTCCTACAATGAAATTTGGTTTGAAAATAAAATACAAACAGTAATATTCTCAGATCTGGATCTTGATAGTCTTCTTCCTTAAGAACTTTGGCTTAATCAGAGTATGTTGAAGACGACTTGAGAGAGATCCACAAATCTGAAAAACGGAATCACCTCGATCGAGAAAATAGATTTGAAATCTTTGAGGCTAGGCGAGATCGAGTGATTAACTTTCGTCTGGATCGCTGGAGAATCAGAGTTGAAAACAGCGATCGAAGATAGTCGATCCAGAGCTTCTTCCGTGAACGTCAATGGCGGCGGCGTGAGAAATTAGGGTTCACGGAACTTTTTCTCTTTCTTTATATAAAATCTCTGTAAACTTGTTATTAGTCAAATCTGAGAGGACCTATTTATAGGTGGACTCCAACGGTCAGAAAATTAATTAGGGATGACACGTGGACCAATCAGAAATGATTAATTTGAAATACACAACGAAATTGACTTAGAGAATTTCAGGAAAATTTAAACAGATATACTCGAGTCATAGAAGAAACATACTCGAGTATCAGAAGGTATATACTCGAGTGGATAGAAGGAGTATACTCGAGTATAAGAAGAGAAGCTACTCGAGTGATTCAGAGATCAACACTCGAGTGATTTTCGAACTACTCGAGTATGAGAGTATATACTCGAGTAACAACACTTAGAGGAAACTTCTCAAATAAAATAGGAAGAACTACTCGAGTGAAAGGGTTGGAGATACTCGAGTGAGGGGAAAAAGAACTACTCGAGTATGTTGAGAAAACTACTCGGGTAATCACTAACCTACTCGAGTATGAATAACAACTACTCGAGTACAGAGTCACTTACTCGAGTATATAGGGAACTACTCGAGTATGTATGCTTAGAATTTTTCTGAGATGAGAAGCACAGATCTACTCGAGTATAAACAGAACATTTACTCGAGTAACTAACCAACTACTCGAGTATAAGTTATCACCTACTCGAGTACAATACAGTCTACTCGAGTATGTAATCAAACTTACTCGAGTACAGGCTCACTTACTCGAGTGTATAAACGAGGTACTCGAGTATGTGGACTTAGAGAATATTTCGGATCTAAGAACAGAAGGATCTACTCGAGTATAATATATGACTTACTCGAGTGACTAACTATCTACTCGAGTATAAACTTATCTACACGAGTATACAGAGTCTACACGAGTATGTCTGAGGATCTACTCGAGTACTAAGTCACTTACTCGAGTATATGAAGAAGACTACTCGAGTATGTGCACTTAGAAAAATTTCTTCTGAGAGAATAAACTTCAATACTTCAGTCCACCAATCCAAGTGCTTGTATAGGAAGTGTATCCCAATAGAGAGGCTATACATGGGCCAACACTTTGGATCACACAATGAGGGATTACATTGTATGGTCCTGTGTTTGGTGACCCATTATAGACTGACATTGGTCTACACTTGGCAATAAAAACCTGCACACATACAACTTAAACACAATATCAAATACACCTTAATTCATCTTAGTTCAAGGTCTGACCTCCTACAAATCTGAGGTATTGTGGAGACAAATCCCAACAAAGGTCTAAAGTCACACACAAATTTAAGCAAAAATAAAAATAAAAGAAAGGGGGAGGCCCCCAGAGATCCTTCACTTCTCAGCTAAATGCTGACTTATGATAGATCCCCCAGTCATGCGAGATGAGGAAGAAGAGAAAGCTTTAGGTTCCAGGGAAGATGAATCTCCCCTGCCCCTAGCCTCATCCTTCTCGCGCCGGCGGGCAAAATCCAGCGCCTTGTGCTTTCTCAGTTCTCTTTTTTTTTATCTACGGATGGGGATCGCCATGGAGGAACAACTAACCCATCCACTTTAGAGATAGCTCTGGATTTTCCGCCCGGAGGCATCCTTTCCTCACCCGCGGCGGGTGATAGATCAACCCAAGTTACCTCTTTAGTAGTTTTTCATAATTTATTCAGCTTAATAAAAGTTTTTAAATCTATTTTATGCACGCTCTTAACAGCCATGCTCTGCTCACGTTTCTTCTCATCCAAATCTTGTTTCAATCCAAGCAACTACGTCTCCGTCTCTTCTTCAACTATCATCAGCATTTCTGCCACTTTCATAGCCCTGTCTTCCTCTTTCAGCAGCACACCTGTCTCAGCTGCACTAGGAAAACCATTAGATAACACATCATTCAATTTCAGTAGTTTTCCAGGTTCATTTTGAATTATAGGGGGAAGGGACGGAGGTAAAGGCAAAGCAACCTTGGAGGCCAAGGTGATGCCGCTCGCGTTAAAATGCAACGTTGCTTCGCTAGTTTTAGGAAGGGGACCCCTAAGGATTGTTTTGAATTATTCCCCAATGGTCCAAACACCTAGAAATCCGTGATCACTATAGCCCCTTTCAAGATCACTTCCACCTCCTTTATCTCACCATCGGTCTTCACAACTGACCCTTTAGCTAGTACGAGCGATTTCTGGACATTCGACTCAATATTTAAGATAAATTTCTCAACATCTTGCAAAGCAAGAATGTTGCGAGAAGATCCGGAATCACAAACGACCACCGTCTCGACCTCATTTATCTCAAACTTTACGACCACTTTATTTTTATTGCATTCATCCGCCTCCCCGACACTCTTCCCTTGCTCACGAGTATTTTTTTATGTGTCGCTCTGGAGGGCACTGTTAGTACGCTCAGATAACATATGGGCCAGTTGCCCTAGCTGCGTCTCCAAGTTTCTCATGGAGGCGGTCTGAGTAGCCATGTTGGATTGGGCCATCTCCACGAATTTCTCCATCATCTCTTCCAACGCACTCTTTCGCGTCCCCCGCGCATTCTGATAATAACCCGGTTGTGGCGGTCGCAACTGGATATTAGAGGCTTGAGCATCAAACTGATGCTGACCTCCCTGCCACCTTTGACCGGGAGCATTTTGGTTCCAGGAGAAATTCTGATGATTTCTCGCATTCGGGTTATAAGTATTGTTATAAGGAGCAGCGCGGTTCTGATTATTTATAAAATTTACACTCTCATCAGTAGATATACCTGAGGGGTCAGCAAAAGCTTGTCCATCTAGGCATTCATATGTATGATGGCCGGGGTTTCCACAACCCTGGCACGAAATAGCCATCACCCGAGCCGGAGGAGGGTCGATCTGGTCAACATCATCATTCCATCCATCGTAGGATGGCTCACTTCAGCTTGCGGCTGCATAACATTCACCTCGATCCAATTTCTTGCACCCCTCGGTGCGTTTATTCCAACAATCCAATACATACTATGAGAAGCGGTGTCGCGAAGGAGCCACAACACCTCATCAGGAGTCAGGTTCATGATAGTGCCTCCAGCCGTCGTGTCGATCATAGCCCTGTAATTAGACTCAATAGCAAAATAAAATATTTCTACTAAATTCCATGGCTCACAACCGTGTTGGGGGCATCAACACTACAGATTAGCAAATCTCTCCCAGGCCTCAGACAAAGTTTCCTGATCCAGCTGCTGGAAAGTGGCTATCTCCCTTCAGGCGTTCACTATTTTGTCCACCGGGTATAATTTAGCTAGGAACTTCGTGGAAAGAGCCTCCCACGTAGTTGTAGTCCCTGGAGCAATAGTATGGAGCCAGGTTTTTGCCTTATCCCTTAACGAAAATGTGAACAACCTTAGCTTCACCACAGAATCAGTAATGCCAGCATAGCGAAGGTGCCACAAATCTCCGAGAATTCCGCCAGATGGAGCAGCGGATCCTCACTTGGCAAGCCCGAAAACTGTGTGTTATGTCGTATCATGTTGAGGATGGAAGTCTTTATCTTGAAGTGGTTGTTTACGATGGCCGGGACGAAGCCAGGGTAAACACTTTTCGCGATAGGGGTCGTGAAGTCTCACATTGTCCTAATGCTGGGTTGGACCACCTCCTGGTCCTCAACGACCCGTTTACCAAGGCCATTTCCTCCCTAACATAAATATTCCATTCTTTCTTCAGCAGCAGTAGCAGGCTGGAGAGCTCGCCTCGCTCGTGCAGTTTCAAGATCTACTCCAAGATCTTCACCTTTATCCTTGGGGTTTGGATCTGTCATACAACATACTAAAAAAACGATCAAAGTGCTAAAAACACTTGAAAAACTTTTCCCAGTGAAAAATACACAGAACGGTTGCACTCCCCGACAATGATGCCAAAAACTTGATGCACTTTCAGCAAGTGTACCGATCGTAGTCAAGTAATAAAGTTGAGGAGTTGAATCCCCGGATATCGATCTCTTGAGGAGTGCAGGTAGGTAGTGTGACTTTGCTATTGAAAGAGGGATTGCAAGTGTCAACGTAACAAGGGGTTTTGATTTTTGGTTTCCTAATTTTAACACTAATAAAACTATTGCGGGTCGCCTTCACCGCATCGTATAGGTGGATTAATCAAGTGAGTAATAAGGAGGATGGACAAACCATTGAGGGTCGCAGTCACCTCATCGCCACACACACTCCTAACAATTGTTAGGACGACACTATCGCGCCGAGAACAAAAAAGATGGAACCGCACCAACACAATCCAGAACTAAAATATGTCAACACATAGACATAATGACATCATTAAGCAAATCAAGTTCTTACTCATCAATCCAACAACCACGCAATCAAGAGCAAAGTTACAACAAGAGAAGGGGGAGAGATACAACCAAACACATGAAGACTTTCTGAGATTCACAGCCAGAGTCAAGGGTTGTCAGGCCTTGTCCGTACTCGGTCTATAGATGACATCCGGGGTATAGTAGGGCTGTCACTTCCTTCTAATAGCCCATCTTCTTCGTGAATAGCCGCCGGTTAAACCTGACCGGAGAACTCCACGTATGCAGCACCTAATAGATTGAAATGGAGCTTTGAGGTTGGGGAAGATGATGGCAGCTTGAGATGAAGCTATAAAGAGCTCTTGAAGCGATAACGGTGGCCGGATGAGCTCTCAAAGGAGGAGAGAGAAGAAAATGGCAGGAGGAAGGTTTTCCTGCTCAAAGGAGCGGAAATGGCGAGCTGGATAACTTGGGCGAATAAGACCTACGACTTAAATAGAGAAGTCATAAATAATCGTCACACACATTTGGACCATGACCGGGCATTAACCGTGAGATATTAAATTTCATAACAAGCTTGCGGAAGAAGAAGCGTTGTGATGTAGGCTCGCTCATTCGAGCATTTGGGTGGCTGACGAAACAAACACGACACTCTCGAATAACTCTCATGCCACCCTCAAGCAATTAACGTAGCAGCGGTTTAATTAATATTATTACAAAACTACATTTACTGGGGGTTCACAAAGCCCCTTAAGATAATACCAAGGCGATAGGCCAAGGTCCTCTCAAGCGAAAAGAACCCACACGATTCGGTCAAGCGAGTTGTACGAAAAGAGAAACCACCAAAAAACAAAAGATTCGGGCAAGGGTGGTTCTCTCCCAATAAAATATGAATGAGTGCCGCCATGCCTCACAAACTTAAACGAAAATAAAGTAAGCAAGACAATAACTAAAATAAATTTAACCACGAAAAATCAAGCGTCACACAAGCCGCGCTATTTTCCAATGCCACAGGAATTATCTAAAGAAGAGAAACTAATAAAGGTGAAAATTTTCGTTACCCAACCGGATTTGATGAATCCAGTTCTCTCGACTAGAATCGTTCCTTAACGACACCACCAGAGATACACCGGAGGGAGAGAAATTCGTCGCCTTCTTCGTGTCACGCTGTATTTGGAAAGTCCCGACGAAATCTTCTAAATATGGAAACAAATATCTCAAAAAAGGCAGAAGAGAGAAAAGATGGTGGATTGAGAAATAATTAAGGAAAGAAATATTTTTATTATGGTAGGCTAAGAACTTTTATGGTACGGGGATATTAGGTTTTAGGAAGGAGATTATGGTGTTAGTTAAAAGGGTTTGATGAGGAGGAGGATGGTGGAGGTCGGCTTGGGAGGGTGGAGGATAGTGGGCCGAGGGGAGGAGAGGAGGAGGGTGGTGGCTCGGGTTTTGGAGGTGAGGTATGTGCTCGGCTCTAGAGGGAGATAGAGGGGAAATGGAAGAAGAGATGGCCGGCGGCCAACACAAGAAGAAGAGGGGAGGAGGAGAGGAATATTCGGCCAAGAGAGTGAGGAGAGAAGGAGGAAGCTTCAAGAGAGGCTTGGTTTTCAATTTTCATTCATTCACTAATCCAAACAAAGAAGATACATGCCTATTTATAGGCTACACCACTCCATCTCCACCATACAAATTGAAAACACTCATGATGGCTAATTGCACCCATCATGACATGAAATAAAACTATAGTTCGCACATGAAATAAAATAATGAGGATGGTTATAGGTCTCCATCTTACATGAAATTAAGACATGAAGTAAAATGATAATTTCGAAAAACAAATAATAAAATATATTATTACTCAATAATAATTTATTAATATATATTATTAATAAATTATAATTGGGTTTGCGCTCAGGACGGCTATTGTGGCAACGCTTCCAAGGGTCATCCATAAGCATGCTATCGCCATCTCCAAAGTGTTGCGGGCCGTCGTCTCCATTCATATCTACCGGGTCACCATCATCGTCAGGGGAGGACACTCCAAAACAACAAGTCGAGGGAGGTCGACTCCATCAATCCTCCCCCTCTTAAAAATACTCATCACTGATGAGTATGTCAGTGTGTACTCTCCTGGAAGTTCATCAGTGGGGAAGAAGGACCTGCATGGCAAAAGGTGGCCTTGGGGAGACCTCAAAAACGCGTTAGCCAAAGAAGGAAAAATAATTTCCACAACATTTAACAACATACCTCCGATGGAGACCGAGAAGGAGAATGATCCTAGGAAACTGTCACCACCGAACCCAATAGAAAGCATAGTAGAAGATATATATGGAGAGGTAGACATTTCAAGTGGCATAAAAGCATAAAGCATAAAATGTGAAACGATGAAAATAGGAGCTATGCCCCAATCAATGGAAAATATTAACAGAAATGTCATGTTACCAAATTTCCGTAAAATTCATTAAAATTGGACTAGCCGATTCGTTAATATTTTTAAAGTGCCCGGGGGCATCCGTTCAAGGGTGAGACAATCTAAAACCAAATCATTCACATGACGGTGGTAGACTTTTCGACAAAACCTAGCAAGTAATTTAATGGACACATTTAGATGGATTAAGAAATTAAAAATGCACCTAATTAAATTAAAACCATGAGGGGTGAACTCATGTGCCACATGACTTGAATTAATAGTGCAAAAAAACGGAATTATGTCTGGTGGCATGGGTGCTTTAAGATCAAGGATTAATTCAGTGGAGGCCAACGTCATAGTTTTAAATTTGGATTTAAATTTTGATTTAAAAGTATCATAATAAAAGGTTTTCAGAAAATGCTCGTCACCAACTATAGAGTTGGTCGCTCCCGAATTAAAAAGGAAATGCATGCGACACAACTAAACATACCAAACTATGTCTACCCACATCCATCTAAGTACGCCGAATGGGGAGGCAGGAATAATAAGCTTCTATAGATGTACCGGGCTAGAAATGACTAGTTCATTCCCTAAAAGTTCATCTACACGAGTTAAGTGAACCAGAGGGAGAGTCAACATGTTTGATTCCGTTTGGGAAGATAAGTCACACTCAACGTCAAAACATGGATTAAGCATCCAAGAGAACGCCTCCGGTTGCACGCCATTAAAATCTAAGGAAAACTCGAATAGTGGATTCGTCCTCACTAAAAACTCATCCTCAGTTAAATATTTGCCACAGAATGGATCCACCAAATCAACCGACATGTCTTCCAACGCATTAGATATTTTATTTAATTTAGATCCAGTGATCTTCTCTAAGGTAGGCAAATTTATATCCGATAAAACTTTTAAACTAACTTGGGCCTCAAGCGAAGGAGCTATCATCAAAGAGAAGTCTATCGGGCCCTCAGTGCTACCGTCATCCAAAGATAAATTTTCCTCACAGGGTAAATCTACTACAGCATCACATCCTATATCGACCAATTCTTCCCATGGGGTATGGACATCGTCTAAGTCAGAATATGGGGATGGACAAATCGAATCCCGGGGAGTATCAAAGTCAACTTTACCTTTAAGCGGCGTTGATAACGTAAACGAACTAACTCCCGGATGTATCACACTAAGATTATCCCAAATTGACCAACCATCCCAAGGTGACTCTTCCAATATAGTAGAAATATTTAATAAGATTGGGTCAACCATAATAATGTCGGGTACTAGCGAGTCATCACCTAAATTAGTAACAGGTACGCTCTCAGCTTCGGATGACTCTACCGACTCTGCCAAAACATCTTCTTACTCAGGGTCATCAGAAGACTCCCTGACTAAAATATCATCGAAGGGGGGTGGAGATGATTCCTCAAGGGAGAAATCCTCATCCAAATCCTTGGGATAACCAATCTCCTCAACATCACTAAAAGCGTCTGTGAAACTTGCCTCATCCTCAGTAACAGGCTCAGTCCTAATCACATCCTCAGGTTCAATAGGAGAGTCAGGTGCTATCGTAAGTGAAGGAAGACTCTCACCTAGCTGATTAACTTCATCATCTAGAGATTCTATATCCACATAAGCATCCTTAGAGGTATCAGTCACTATACTAGAGGGCTTAGATGTCGAGGCTAAAGTAGCAAGCACCCTAATAGTAACCTCTTTCGAGTTCAAATTTTGGGGTCTAAATGGCTTATGTTCCCTATAGGTTGGACTAGGCACACTTTGGGTATTACTACCTCTCTAAGGATAGGATCTATCCGGAGGCATAGGGTCACTTCTATAAGCAAATCGAGTCTAGTGCCGTAACTATTCTTACTAACGGGTGTGGTGCTATTAGTGCGCAGGTAGGCGGGATCAAATTGATCCGAGAGGAGGCTACGCATGTGCGACCAAGCATAACGATAGCTACCAACACGATGCTCTTCATTTAACCAAAATAATTGAGCTCGACCTACTAATCTCTCTCAGGCAAAGCTAACCTATTCGTAGTCATCCCATAAGTGACAGTTAAAATATTGTTCTAATCCCTTAAGCCAGTCTCTAAAAGCTTGGGGATACTCTAAACCGTCATAAGTAAGATAAATGTGGTGTGCCCTAGGGGTGTGTTTAGCCATATACTTAGCATATGAATAATCTAACTGGGTAGCATATACGTCATATGCCATCCTAGAGAGAACCGGAGAGGACATTCGATCTCAATTTAGTGCACGTGCACAGAAAAGGGGTACCAGATCCACTAAACTCTAACGAAGATGGAATTGTTCCCGCCAAATAGCTAAGGTAATAATTATATAAAAAATATTTTCTTGCTGGAAAAAATATGAGGATTATTAAAAAAAAATATTTTTCAATTTTGCTGAAAAAAAAATATAGTCCGCTATTTGCAGACCAACTATTAAATTTTAAAATAACTTAATAAAAATAATGACTTAATGAAAAATAAATTTTTTTTGATTTCTTATTAAAAATAAGATAGAGAATTTCCAGAATTTTATTTTTTTAGATATTGAGAAAAATTAAAAATTTTAGGCCGCTATTTGCAGACCAAAAAATTTAAAAATTGATTTTTTTTATGACATACCATGCAACGAGTGAGTGCGTGTTAATGTGCCAAATAAGAGGGGGAGGGTGCCAATTAGGAAATTGACGTGAACCTCCCTCTGATACCAAATTGGTGTAGGCCCGCTCTTTCGAGCGTTTTGGAGGCCGACGAAACAAACGCGACACTCTCGAATAACTCTCACGCCACCCTCAAGCAATTAACGTAGCAGTGGTTTAATTAATATTATTACTAAACTACAATTACGGGGGGTTCGTAAAGCCCCTTAAGATAATTCCAATGCGATAGGCAAAGGTCCTCTCAAGCGAAAAGAACCCACACGGTTTAGTCGAGCGAGTTGTACCAAAAGAGAAACCACCGAAAAACAAAAGATTCGGGCAAGGGTGGTTCTCTCCTAACAAAATACGAACGAGGGCCGCAACGCCTCATGAACTTAAATGAAAATAAAGTAAACAAGACAATAACTAAAATAAATTTAACCACTAAAATCAAGCATCACACAAGCCGCGCTACTTGCCAATGCCACAGGAATTATCTAAAGAAGAGAAACTCATAAAGGTGGAAATTTTCGTTACCCAATCGGATTTTATGAATCCGGTTCTCTCGACTAGAATCGTTCCTTAACGACACCACCATAGATACGCTGGAGGGAGAGAAATTCGTCGCCTTCTTCGTGTCATGCTGTATTTGGAAAGTCCCGACGAAATCTTCTAAATATGGAAAAAAATATCTCCAAAAAAGGCAGAAGAGAGAAAAGATGGTGGATTGAGAAATAATTAAGGAAAGAAATATTTCTATTATGGTAGGCTAAGGACTTTTATGGTACGGGGATATTTGGTTTTAGGAAGGAGATTATGGTGCTAGTAAAAAGGGTTTGATGAGGAGGAGGATAGTGGAGGTCGGCTTGGGAGGGTGGAGAATAGTGGGCTGAGGGGAGGAGAGGAGGAGGGTGGTGGCTTGGGTTTTGGAGGTGAGGTATGTGCTCGGCTCTAGAGGGAGATAGAGAGGAAAAAGAAGAAGAGATGGTCGGCGGCCAACACAAGAAGAAGAGGGGAGGAGGAGAGGAATATTCGGCCAAGAGAGAGAGGAGAGAAGGAGGAAGCTTCAAGAGAGGCTTGGTTTTCAATTTTCATTCATTCACTAATCAAAACAAAGAAGATACATGCCTATTTATAGGCTACACCACTCCATCTCCACCACAAAAATTGAAAACACTCATGATGGCTAATTGCACCCATCATGACATGAAATAAAACTATAGTTCGCACATGAAATAAAATAACGAGGATGGTTATAGGTCTCCATCTTACATGAAATTAAGACATGAAGTGAAATGATAATTTCGAAAAAACAAATAATAAAATATATTATTACTCAATAATAATTTATTAATATATATTATTAATAAATTAAAATTGGGTTTGCGCTCCGGACGGCTATTGTGGCGACGCTTCCAAGGGTCGTCCGTAAGCATGCTGTCGCCGTCTCCAAAGTATTGCGGGCCGTCGTCTCCATTCATATCTACCGGGTCACCATCATCGTCAGAGGGAGGACGCTCCAAAACGACAAGTCGAGGGAAGTTGGCTCCATCACGTTGACTCGCGCGTTTCCTCGCACACGGACTCTTCTGCCCGTGCGTGAAGGAAAATGCACGGGTAGCAACAGAAAGCAGAAATCTCCAGCAAAAAGGTGGAACCGTGCATTTTACTCGCGTACGGGAACTTCTGCCTGTGCTTGAGCAAATCACACGATTAACAACAGAGCACAATAAATCTAGGCAGCTACAGGAAAACTGTGCGTTTCCTTCGCTCACAGTTTAGAAGAAACCCTGCATTAACTATGCGTGAAGATCGTCGAGCTCAGCTCGACGATATTCGTCGAGCTCCGCTCGACTTTTTTTCTGTTTAAGAAAAATGCATGATCGGGAATAAAGTGTGCGTTAAGGAAACGGACAACCAAGTATTTTCCACAAATCAGAATTCCTGCCTTGGGGAAAACGCACCACCCGCACAACAAAAACCAAAATCGGAGCACAAGCTCCCAGCACCAATACACATCATAAAACAAAAAAATCCACACGGGGAGTTCCCCAGTACTTACCCCCGACAACAGAATGCACAATTGCACACCCTCGAGCAAAAGAGGTGCATAGAGTGGCCATTGACTGATTGAAGCAAATATAACTGATAACTGGTAGAAATGCAGTGAACGAGTGAAAAAACAGGCCCAAATGAGTCCGAAAATCCCTCTAAATATCAGACTCATCACACCGCACACTCGTGGGAGAGGGTTTCCTATGCAAATGGAAGGGGACTTAAAATGTCTAAGTAGAGAATCATTACCCTTTGCGCTCTCCTCGGTGCCATGCAAAAGATCTAGATGGATGAACAAGACCACAATGATCTCGCCTCCACCGAACCGGACTCGTCCTACGAATTGGAGCTTCGGAACTCCAACAGTAGCAAAATCTCCTTCCTCTTCTTTCTTCTTCACTCTCTCTTCTCTCTAACACTTAGAAAGAGAAGATCTTAAGAAAAAGTGAGATGGAGCCCTACATCCTCGGCCATAAACACGCATGGGTAACCTTCATCCATCAAAAACCTAAATAGAACCAGTGGATGGCCACGATTCTCTTAAGAATTCAGTTTACGAGTGCTACCGTCGCACGGTAAGAAGTTACCACCGTACGGTACCTTAATCGTTTAGCTTCTTAATGACGCCACCGCTCATAACTCGAATCAGGGGTTGACACGTGGACGCGTCATAACTGCTCTACTACCGCTCCGCGATAAGGCTAACGCTCTGTGGTAGCATCCCGAGAACTTGGCCAAATAAATCGTCAAAGCTATCGCTAGCGCTAATACTACTATCGTGCGCTAGCAAGAGCTGAGGCATTCAGAGCGTTGAGTGATCCGAGCTACCGCTGTGCGGTAGTCACTACCATCAGACGGTACTTTCCAGAAAAGGGGTTCCTGAACCTTGGAGCATTACATCAGGTACTCGCATTATTTTTAAATTTACCTGCTTTTGACTTCTCTTTTGCAGAGATTAACAGTAGTTCACGAGTTCACTTCAGGTACTCGCATTATATTTTAAATTTACCTGCTTTTGACTTCTGTTTTATAGAGATTAGTTGATGTTCGCATGTTCACTTAAGATACTCGAGTTATATTTTAAATTATCCTGCTTTTGATTTCTCCTTTGCAGAGTTTAGTAGGGGTTCACAAGTTAACTTATGGCACACGCATTATATGTTAAATTTACCTACTTTTGACTTCTCTTTTCTAGAGATTAGCAGGTGTTCCTGAGTTCACTTCAGATACTCGCGTTATATTTTAATTTTACCTTCTTTTGACATCTCCTTTGTATAGATTCACAGGTTTTTGCGAGTTCACTTGAGGTAGTCACATTATATATTAAATTTACCTACTTTTGACGTCTCCTTTCCATATATTAGCAGGTGTTTGCAAGTTAACTTTTGGTACTCGTGTTAAGTTTTAAATTTACCTGCTTTTGACTTATCTTTTGTAGAGGTTAACAGGAGTTTGTGAGTTCACTTCAGGTACTCTGGTTATATTTTTAATTCACCTCTTTTTGACTTCTCTTTTATAGAGATTAGTAGGTGTTCATGAGTTGACTTCAGGTACTTGCATTATATTTTAAATTTACCTGCTTTTGAATTCTCTTTTGAAGAGATTAGTAGGTGTTCACAAGTTCACTTCAGGTACCCACATTATATTTTAAATTTAAAAGCTTTTAATTTTACCTTTTAAGAGATTAACAAGTGTTCGTGAGTTCACTTCAGTTACTCGCGTTATATTTTAAAATTACCTGATTTTGACTTCTCTTTTGTAGAGATTAGTTAATGTTTGCATGTTCACTTCCGGTACTCGCATTATATTTTTAATTTACCTGCCTTTGACTTATGCTTTCTAGATATTAGCAGGTGTTCGCTAGTTTACTTCAGGTACTTGCATTATATTTTAAATTTACTTGCTTTTGACTTATCTTTTGTAGAGATTAGCAGGTGTTCGCGAGTTCACTTCAAGTACTCGCATTATGTTTTAAATTTACCTGCTTTTGACTTCTCCTTTGAATATATTAGCATGTGTTCGCGAGTTCACTTCAAGTACTCACATAATATTTTAAATTTACTAGCTTTTGACTTCTCCTTTGAAGATATTAGCAGGTGTTCGCGAGTTCACTTTAGGTACTCGCATTATATTTTAAATTTACCTTCTTTTGACAACTCCATTGCATAGATTAGCTAGTGTTCGCGAGTTCACTTTAGGTACTCGCGTTATATTTAAAATTTACCTACTTTTGAATTCTTCTTTGCAAAAATTAAAAGGAGTTCACGATTTTAATTCAGGTACTAACGTTATATTTTAAATTTACCTTCTTTTGACTTATCTTTTCTAGAGATTAGCAGGTACGTGAGTTCACTTAAGGTACTTGAGATATATTTTAAATTTATCTGCTTTTGACTTATAACGAACCCATCCGTTAAATAACATATGATAGAGGGTCCGGCCGGAGCTCCACATCATATGTCATAAGCAGGCGGCGAG
This sequence comes from Platanthera zijinensis, assembly GCA_039513925.1. Taxonomy (NCBI): domain Eukaryota; kingdom Viridiplantae; phylum Streptophyta; class Magnoliopsida; order Asparagales; family Orchidaceae; genus Platanthera; species Platanthera zijinensis. The sequence continues at coordinate 124,495,443 of CM077086.1, read as the reverse complement.
GTTACAGGTTTATACCAAAACATATTTGCATCCTAACTCAAAGCATGCTAGTGGAAGCTTAAGATTAAATTTTACTCAACAACCACGACTGTCCGCTATATATAAACGACCACATTTATATGTCACCCCGAAGGAACGTACAATAAATACACAAATGTCTGGCCTTAAGGCCTTATAGTTAAGCTTTTTAAGTGTGGATTACAAACATCGGCGCGCAGGCCGACCATACATGAAAATAACAAAGACTTCGAGGGCCAGCAGCAATAGCAGCGCAACAAGAGCTTCAGCCTACTATTTCTTGCTCGGCTCTCCAGCACCTATCACATAATGTGCACTCACGCACAAACAATATATCACAAATGTCGGCCACACGGCCCGATGCTCCGTGCACTCAAGGCACATTCTTGGTGTACCGGAAATACTAGGGTCCCACCACCATTCAAGGTCCGAAACCCAATGATATTGAGCATTATGCTCCGCAACCTCTCGTCGAAGACTTAATTCTTAATGGCGCGCATGCCTAAGACTCTCATTATGTGTTCCTGACGAACGCCACTATTCCAAGCACTCATGTTAAGACAACCATAATGCGGAGACAGGTCACCCCCTACCCGTTGCTCAAATTGTCAACCTGACATGGGCCGGCTTCCCCTTATCTGTTCGGCACGAAGCCTTCAAGAACTCTCAGCTCACAATAACCATAATGTCCACCATGGACTGGCTTCACAATCCAAAAGGGGAGCTAATACCAGCATTCCTCGCGGTCGCTTGGCGGGTTCAGCAGAAGTTCTCTTTCTGCACCCAAACTCAACCCAAACACTGCAGTATCCTACAATGCCAGAAAACTAGTCTTTCATTGCATTCAGCACAAGAATCACAAGGGTATTTTCCTTGAATTCCATTCTAGTACTTCCTACTACTGCCCTTCACAGGTACAACCCATCGACTCCACAAACTACACGTTTATACGTGGAGTCTTCTCCGATGCGCAAAATGAGACATCACCAATCCAGACCAACCCTTCCAGATGGGATTCACACATCATACCTATTCCATACTATACATTTCCGGATCTATATGCAAGACTGGGGATTTCAAGAATCAACCCAAGGAAATCCCTCAAAAGCCACCTTTTGGTGGGGGAAATCCATGTAGATGCCAAAACAGGGACTTTACATGTCCAAGGAAGAAAGATCGTTACCCTTGACGATATCTTTCGAGCCATAAAAAACTATCCGGATGAAAAGCACTGCAACGGCCTTGCCTCCACAAATCTGGACTGGTCTCGCGATTCGGGGCTATGATCCTCCACTGGTAGCTGGATTCCTTCTCCTTCCTTTCTCTCCCCACTCTCTAATTCTTTAGAAAGAGAAAGGCTTGATAGAAATGACAGTTTATCCTTCAACTCTTAGCCTTATAATAGCAGAGATAGCTATGGAACATTGGATCCTAATTGAAGGAAATGAACGGCCACGAATCGCCCTGAAACTGAATTTCCTGTGCCGAACACGGCTTGTGACATGCCCGTGTCGCAGGCTGTGTGCTTTAAGCGGCAAAGAAACTGACTCAGCCTGAATAGGACATGACCCTGTGATACGCCCGTGTCATAGGCCGTGTGCCAGAAACAGCTTCAGACATGCCCGTGTTCAATAGGCCTCACCAACCTAGATAAAACCAGAGAAGGACACGGCCCTGTGACACGTCCGTATCACAGTCCGTGTGCCCAACTCGACTTGCCTCTCGAGGAGAGTCGAGTGCATTTCGTCGATCTAACCAGGATACAACCTAAAACACACCCGTGTCACAGGCCGTGTACCCTCTCGAGAATCGTCGAGTTCATTTCGTTGAGTACTAGACAGGTTGTGTGTCAAGTTGAAAACACAGAGAAGGACCCGGCTTGGGACACGCCCGTGTCCCATGCCGTGTTGCTCAGCCTTCACGCATTCTTGAGATTTGGGGTGTTACAACCCTCCCCTCCTTATAAGAAATTTCGTCCCGAAATTTGTATACAGTAAGGAAACATCAATTAAGATTTTATAACTTCAACAAAACTATGTTTACAACATGATATGCACTATGAAATAGTTTAAATAAACAGTTCGGGAAATTCAGTATGCATGGTCTGCACTCGGTCCATGATAGCTCCTCACGGCCACAGTTGTCCAAGCAGACCTTGACCATCCTGATTGTCTTGTTCCGCGACTGCTTCTCGACTTTATCCTCGATTCGAATGGGCCTGACCTTCGTTGTTAGCCCAAATTCGACCGGTACGTGATCATTCGCATTCACTTGAGCTGGATCTTTTACGGCTTTTCGAAGCACTTATATGTGGAACACATCATGTAATCCACTCAACTCTACGGAAAGAGCTAGCTGATAGATAGCTTCCCGAATTCGCTCCACTTCAAACGGACCAAGATATCTCAGTCTTAACTTTTTCAAGCGCCGAATCCTGAACACGACTTTGAAGGGCTTGATTTTCAAATAGACCCAATCACCCACCGCAAACTCAACATTTCAGTGCTTGGCGTTATAATACTTTGCTTGTCTATCTTGGGCTATCAGTAGCCTCTCCCAAATAGAGCGTATCATCGAATTAATATCTTCGACTTCCTTATGCCCATATAGTTTAGATTCGCCTATTTCCTCCCAAGCTAACGGTGTATGGCATTTCCGACCATACAAAGCTTCAAACGGTGCCATACTTATGCTTGCTTGGTAGCTATTATTATAGGAAAAATCTGCCATATAGAGATGATCCTCCCATCTCTTATCAAAATCCAAGGCCTACATTCGGAGCATGTCCTCCATCGTTCTGTTGTTCCTCTAAGTTTGGCCATTCATTTGGGGATGAAAGGCCGTACTGAACTTTAACTTTGTTCCTAACAACTGATTTGATCTGCCTCCAATCATTCGATGTGAAGCGCCCGTCGCGATCACTTACGATGCTACGGGGAACACCATGCATTCGTACGAATTGCTCAACATAAAGTTTTGCCAAGACTTCCACTGAATCGTCCCACTTGTTCGGTAGGAAGTGAGCCACTTTAGTCAGCCAGTCTACGATCACCCAAACCGAATCATTCCCGCGTTGAGATCTCGGCAAACCGTGCACGAAATCCATCAAAATATCATCAAACTTCAATTCCGAAATAGGTAACGACTTCAGGAAACCTCCGGTCTTCTTGCATTTAGCTTTTGCCAAGGCACATGTTTGACATTTAGCCACGTAATGTGCTATGTCTTTCTTTAACCCTGGCCACAAAAACAACTTTTTCATGTCCTTGTACATTTTTGTGCTCCCCGGGTGAATTGAGTATTTTGTAAAGTGAGCCTCATACATCAATTCTTCCCTCAACTTTCCCATACATGGGATGCAAAAATGACCCTCTTTCCTCAAAAGTCTGTCATCCCAGGAGAATTGGTCATTTGAACCATCCACTACATAGCGTTGTAGACTTTCATCAAGTTCCATTGCTCGCCGAACCCTGTCCGCAAGGTCATACTGTACCTCAGTCCAGTTCAAGAATGCATTTGCTGTGGAATTCTTGTCAACACAAGAAATCTCTAACGCTTCCAACTACTGGACCAGATGCTCATCAAACATCTGTAACCAATTTTCCCTTGACGGAGTCCTATGACTCAAGGCATCTGTGACCACGTTTCCCTTCCCAGGAGTGTAGTGAATATCAAAGGTGTAGTCCCCGAGGAACTCCATCCACCTTCGTTGTCGCATATTGAGATCCTTCTAATCAAATAGGTACTTTAGGCTCTTGTGGTCCATAAATATGTCCGCTTTTACGCCATATAGATAATGACGCCACAATTTAAGTCCAAAAATCACCGCCGCCAACTCCAAGTCGTGGACGGGATAACTTCACTCATGTACTTTCAACTGGCGTGAGACATAAGCGATCACCTTTCCAAACTGAAGAAGAATGTTGCCTAAGCCGCTCCCTGAAGCATCGCTATAAATCTCATAGCCGTCTGTACCACATAGCGATGTCAAAACAGGCGTCGTGGTCAAGTGACTCTTTATCTCTTCAAAAGATCGCGTGCACTCTAGCATCCAAACGAACTTCTTATCCTTCCTCGTTAATGTGGTAAGAGACAAAGTGATCCGTGAGAAGTTTTCCACAAAATGTCTGTAGTAGCCTGCCAGTCCAAGGAAACTCCTGACTTCGGCTACCGAAGACAACACTGGCCACTCCCGTATGGCTCTTATCTTTGACGGATCCAGCGCAATGCTCTCTCCACTTACCATATGGCCAAGAAAAGCCACTGAAGATAGCTAAAACTCACACTTTGAGAACTTACCATAGAGCTTATTTCTCCGCAGGGTATGCAACACCAACCGTAAATGGTTCGCATGGTCAGCTTCAGATTGTGAGTACACCAAGATATCATCAATCAAGATGATCACAAATAAGTCCAAGTACTCTTGAAACGTTTGGTGCATTAGGTCAATAAACACCGATGGCGCATTACATAGCCCAAACGCCAATACAGTGAACTCATAATGACCGTAGCGTGTTCCAAACGCTGTCTTAGGAATGTCACCTTCTCGAATCCTCAACTGGTAATAACCAGATTTTAAGTCCAATTTAGAATAGACGGTTGATCCCACTAGCTGATGAACAAGTCATCTATTAGTGGAATCGGATACTTGTTTTTCTCCATCAGCTTATTCAATTCAAGATAATCAATACACAACCACAAACTACCGTCCTTATTTTTCACAAAGAGAACAGGTGCGCTCCAAGGTGACATACTTGGGCACATGTATCCCTATTCCAGCAACTCTTGCAGTTGAACTTTCAGTTTTTCCATTTCCTTTGGCGCTACTCGATATGGCGAGCGGGCCACAGGTTTATCCCTAGGCACCAGCACAACAGTGAAGTCGATCTCCCACTGGGGTGGTAACCTAGGAAGATCTTTAGGAAACACATCAGTGAACTCCGATACAATCAGAACTTCATTCACATTGGCCTTTGGCTCAACAACCTGAATTAGCGTGAAGAATAACCCCGCACCCTACCGAATATCATTGACGAATTAGAGTGCAGACATCAAGATCCCGCTCACTCCTCACATAACAGCGAACTTAGTCTCAAGCTCGATATTCTGGCCTAGTGTGATCTCCTTTTAATTACAATCAATAAAGGAACGCTGCTCCGAGAGCCAGTCCATACAAAAGATCACATCAAATTCCAATATCGATCGCACAGATGAATTCAAGTAGAAATCCCGACTTCCTATTTGCACTTCCACGCAGCAAGTCCTATTCGCACACATCACACATCCATTTGGTAAAAACACCTTCATAGTATCTGTCATCATATGACTAGGTACTTCGATTCGTGCTACGAAGTCCTTAGACAGAAATGAATGTGACGCACCCATATCAAATAGTGCTCTCGTTGGATTGTTTCGAATCAGGACAAAGCCTAAGACAAACATATCATACACAAGCTATACACAAGGTATGTAATATGAAAAGTAAGCAATCAATATCTGAGGTCGTACCTGTGATGACGTCATTTTGCTTTATGGCCTCCTGCTTGCCAAGATTATAAACTCAGGGCTGCGCCTAGGATGCAGAGGACTCCACAACTGCCTTTCCCTTATCAACATAAGATGATCCCGTCTTCTTTTCCACCTTCGGCGGACCTACCCGACAGTTACGAGCTATATGCCCCACTCTACCACATATAAAGCAGGTACAAGACTCTTGCCCCAAAGTTGCCCCTGACGTAACCGTAGAAGGAGCCTATCCCGAAGACTTGGATCTCTTGCCTCATTTCTTTTGGTACTTCGATTTTCCTAGAAAGGGTGCTTTGAACTCACACTTTGTCACAACCAGTTCCTTTTTTCCCTGCACCCGCTTCATATCTTTCTCCAACATACAAGCCGTATCCACTAATGCCTGAAACCCCTAGTTCACCAAACTTGAGAGCAGGAATCTCAACTCATCCCGCAACCCTTCGTAGAACCGATTGGTCTTACGTTGTTCATCAGCGAAGACAGACCCCGCATAGCGTCCCAACCATGTAAAATCATGCAAGTAAGTATCCACACTACTTTCGCCTTGTGTTAAATGATGGAACTCATTTTCCATAGAGATACATTGTGCTGCTGGCAGGTGCTTTGCCAAGAATAGTTGCGAAAACTCCTCGATCGAGACTTCGGTTAATTACTTGCCCGCTAAGTGATGCAACTCTAACTTGTACCACCATAGCCGAGCCTCTCCTTCCAACAAGAAGGTGACCAAGGTGACCTTCTGATCTTCCTCCGTCCTTATTGCCGTCAATATTCGCTTGACACGCGACAACCAATCTTCCGCCTGCATTAGGGATCCCACACCGGTAAATGTCAGAGGATTGAAGCTCATAAAATGCTTCAACTACTGTTTAGCTGCTTGAGGATCAACAGCCTCAATAGGTTCTGGTCTTACACCAACCCATTCTGGCACCATTGCTGGCTGCGCCTGCCCAGTTGGCTGTGCATGAATCATTGCAAACAACGCCTTATCAACTATGCATTCTGTTTCCGCAGAAGGAGGTGGTGTGGGCACCTCAACTGGTTCCACACTCTCATCAGAACGCTGGGGATCAGACTGCCCAGCACCACTACAAGTCACCTATAGGTGAACAATACACACTTTAGCAACCTTGCACAAGCAATAACAACAAAATAGGAATGCGCAGGTTCCTCACACAGGTGTATTTAAATTCCTTAGTGGACATTTTTGAGTTCATTAATGTTAAAGCGGGTTGCACTTACACGTGCTCGCCACCCCACAAAAGAATTCGACCACAAATTCAAAAGAGGAAGACCGAGACAAGCTGATACCAAATTATAACGACCCCATCCGTTAAATAACATATAATAGAAGGTCCGGCCGGGGCCCCACATCATATGTCATAAACAGGCGGCTAGGTTACAGGTTAATACCAAAACATATTCACATCCTAAATCAAAGCATGCTAGCGGAAGCTTAAGATTAAAATTGAACTCAACAACCACGAATGTCCACTACATATAAATGACCACATTTATATGTCACCCCGAAGGAACGTACAACAAATACACAAATGCCTGGCCTTAAGGCCTTATAGTTAAGCTTTTTAAGTATGGATTACAAACATCGACGCGTAGGCCGCCACACATGAAAATAATAAAGCCTTCGAGGGCTAGTAGTAGTAGCAGCAACAACAAGGGCTTCAGCTCGCTATTTTCCGCTCGGCTCTCCAGCACCTGCACACGGACAGCCCACTAGAATGGTGGCAAAAAAGTCAACGATCAGCATTCAGCTGACCAATTTATAGCGACCCTACCCCCTTCTCGGGGTAGTGGTATACCTTCCCTACAGGCATAACATTTCACCAGTAGATATATCACACAATGTGCACTCATGCTCAAACAATATATCACAAATGTCAGCCACACGGCCCGATGCTCCATACACTCAGGGCACATTCTTGGTGTACCGAAATTACCAGGGTCCCACCACCAAGGTCCGAAACCCAATGGTATTGAGTATTATGCTCTACAACCTCTCGTCGGAGACTTTAGTCTTAATGGCGCGCAGTCCTAAGACTCTAATTATGTGTTCCTAATGAATGCCACTATTCTAGGCACTCATGTACAAACAACCATAATGTAGAGACGGGTCAGCCCCTACCTGTTGCTCAAACCTTCAACCTGACGCAGGTCAGCTTTCCCATATCAATTCGGAAGAAAGCTTTCAAGAGCTATAAGCTCACAATTTCCATAATGTCCACCAAGGATGCGCTTCATAATCCAAAAGGGGAGCTAATGCCAGCGTTCCTCGCGGTCTCTTGGCGGGTTCAGCAGAAGCTCTCTTTCTGTACCCAAACTCAACCCAAACCTTGCAGTATCTTGCAGTGCCAGAAAACTTGTCTTTCATAGCATTCAACATAAGAATCACGAGGGTATTTTCCTGGAATTCCATTCCAGTACTTCCTACTACTGCCCTTCACAGGTACAACCCATCGACTCCATAAACTACACATTTATATGCGGAGTCTTCTCTGATGTGTAAAATGAAACATCACAAATCCAGACCAACCCGTCCAGATGGGCTTCACACAACATGCCTATTCCGTACTACACATTTCCGAATCTATATGCAAGACTGGGGATTTCAAGAATCAACCCAAGGAAGTCCCTCAAAAGCCACCTTTTGGTGGGGGAAATCCATGTACATGCAAAAACAAGGACTTCACATGTCCAAAGAATAAAGATCGTTACCCTTGATGATCTCTTTGGAGGCATGGAAACTATCCAGATGAAAAGCACCGCATCGGCCTTACCTCCATAAATCTGGACTCGGCTCACGATTCGGGGCTCTGAAGCTCCACCGGTAGCCGGATTCCTTCTCCTTCTCCTTCATTACTCTCCCCACTCTCTAATTCTTTAGAAAGAGAAAGGCTTGATAAAAATGAGAGTTTATCCTTCAACTCTCAGCCTTATAATAACATGGATAGCTCTGGACCATCAGATCCTAATTGAAGGAAATGAACGGCCCGAATGCCCTGAAACTCAATTTCCTAGGCCGAACACGGCTTGTGACATGCCCATGTCGCAGGACGTTTGCTTTATGCGGCAAAGAAACCGACTCATCCATAATAGGAAATGTCCCTGTGACACGCCCGTGTAATAGGCCATGTGCCAGACACGGCTTTGGACACGCCCGTGTCTAGCCCGTGTTCAATAGGCCTCACAAACCTGGCCAAAACCAGAGAAGGACATGGCCCTGTGACACGCTCGTATCATAGGCCGTATTCCCAACTCGACTTGCCTCTCGAGGAGCATCGAGTTCATTTCGTCGAGTGCATTTCATCGACCTTAGTTGGACACGGCCTAGGACATGCCAGTGTCGTAGGCCGTGTACCCTCTCGAGAATCGTCGAGTGCATTTCGTTGAGTACTCGACAGGATGTGTGTCTACTCGAGAACATAGAGCAGGACACAGCTTGGGACTTGCCCGTGTCCTAGGCCGTGTTGCTTAGCCTGCACTCATTCTTGAGATTTGGGGTGTTACATGACTTCTCTTTTGTAGAGATTAGTTGGTGTTCGCATGTTCACTTCAGGTACTCGCGTTATATTTTAAATTTACCTGCTTTTTACTTATCCTTTGCAAAGATTAGCATGAGTTTGCGAGTTTACTTCAGGTACTCGCGTTATATTTTAAATTTACCTGCTTTTGACTTCTCTTTTAAAGAGATTAGTAGGTGTTCGGGAGTTCACTTCAGGTACTCGCGTGATATTTTAAATTTAAAAGCTTTTGACTTCTCCTTTGTAGAGATTAGTAGGTGTATGCAAGTTCACTTCAGGTACTTGCGTTATATTTTAAATTTACCTTCTTTTGACTTCTCTTTTGTAGAGATTTGTCGCATGCTCACTTTAGGTACTCGCGCTATATTTTAAATTCACCTACCTTTGACATTTCCTTTTCAGAGATTAGCAGCTGTTCGTGAGTTCACTTAAGGTACTCGCGTTATATTTTATATTTACCTGCTTTTGACATCTTCTTTGCAGAGATTAGCAGGTGTTCGTAAGTTCAAATCAGGTACTCGCATTATATTTTAAATTACCTGCTTTTGACTTCTCTTTTGTAGAGATTAGGAGGTGTTCACGAGTTTACTTCAGGTACTCACGCTAATATTTTAAATTTTCCTGCTATTGACTTCTCGTTTGCAAAGATTAGCAGGTGTTCACGAATTCACTTCAGGTACTCGTGTTATATTTTAAATTTACTTGCTTTTGACTTATCCTTTGCAGATATTAGCAGGTGTTCGCGAATTCGTGCTACGGACTTGCATTTTTTTTATAAAGTTACCTGTTTTGACATCTCTTTTATAGAGATTAGTTGGTGTTTGCGTGTTCACTTCAAGTACTCGCGTTATATTTTAAATTTGCCTACTTTTGACTTCTCATTTGCATAGATTAGTTGGAGTTCACGAGTTCACTTCAGGTACTCACATTATGTTTTAAATATTCCTGCTTTTGACGTCTCTTTTGCAGAGATTAGCAGTTGTTCGCGAGTTCATTTTGGGTACTCACGTTATAGTTTAATTTAACTACTTTTGACTTCTCTTTTGTAGAGATTAGTTGATGTTCGCATGGTCACTTCAGGTACTCGTGTTATTTTTTAAATTTACCATCTTTTGACTTCTCCTTTGTAGAGATTAGCAGGTGATCGCGAGTTCACTTTATGTACTCGCGTTATATTTTAAATTTGCCTGCCATTGACTTCTCTTTTGAAGAGATTAGCAGGTGTTCACGAGTTCACTTCTGGTACACACATTATATTTTAAATTTAGCTGCTTTTGACTTCTCTTTTGGAGAGATTAGCAGGTGTTTACAAGTTCACTTCATGTACTCGCATTATATTTTAAATTTACCGCCTTTTGACTTCTCTTTTGAAGAGATTAGGAGGTGTTTGCGATTTCACTTCATGTACTCTCATTATATTTTAAATATACCGGCTTTTGAATTCTCCTTTTTAGAGATTAGTAGGTGTTCATGAGTTCACTTCATGTACTCACATTATATTTTAAATTTAAATATTTTTTACTTCTCCTTTACGGAGATTAGCAGGTGTTCGCGAGTTAACTTCTGGTACTCATAGTATTATTGAAATTGAACTACATTTAACTTCTTTTTTGTAGATGTTAGTAAGTGTTCGCGAGCTCACTTCAGGTACTCGTGTTATATTTTAAATTTACCTACTTTTGACTTCTCTTTTGGAGATATTAGTAGGTGTTCGCGAGTTCACTTTAGGTACTCGCATTATATTTTAAATTTACCAGCTTTTGACTTCACCTTTGTAGAGATTAGCAGGTGTTCACTAGTTCACTTTAGGTACTCACATTATATTTTAAATTTACCTATGATTGACTTCTCCATTGAAGAGATTAGCAAGTGTTCGCGAGTTTACTTCTAGTACATGCGTTATATTTTAAATTTATCAGCTTTTGACTTCTCTTTTGGAAAGATTAGCAGGTGTTTGCAAGTTCCTGTCAGGTACTTGTGTTATTTTTTAAATTTTCCTTCTTTTAACTTCTCTTTTGGAGAGATTAGCAAGTGTTCGCGAGTTCACATCAGGTACTCATGTTATATTTTAAATTTACCTGTTTTTAACTTCTTTTTTGCAAAGAAAAACATGCATTCGCGAGTTCACTTCAAGTACTCGCATTATATTTTAAATTACCTGCTTTTGACTTCTCTTTTGCAGAGATTAGCAGGTATTTACGAGTTCACTTTAGGTACTCGCATTATTTTTTAAATTTATCTTCTTTTGACTTCTCTTTTGTAGAGATTAGCAGATGTTCGCGAGTTCAGTTCAGGTACTTGCATTTTTTTTAAATTTACCTGTTTTTGACTTCTCCTTTGCAAAGATTAGCAGGTGTTCGCGAGTTTACTTCCCGCACTCACATTATATTTTAAATTTATTTACTTTTGACTTCTCTTTTGTAGAGATTATCAGGTGTTCGCGAGTTTACTTCAGGTACTCGTGTTATTATTTTAATTTACTAGCTTTTGACCTCTCTTTTGTAGAGATTAGCAGGTGTTCACGAGTTCATATCAGATACTCGCATTATATTTTAAATTTTCCTGCTTTTGAATTCTATTTTGAAGAGATTAGTAGGTGTTCACGACTTCACTTCAGGAATTAAAGTTATATTTTAAATTTAACTGATTTTGACTTCTGCTTTGCAGAGATTTGCAGCTGTTCACGAGTTCATTTTATATAATCGTGTTATATTTTTAATTTACATTCTTTTGACCTCTCTTTTGTAGATATTTGCAGGTGTTCACGAGTTCACCTCAGCTACTCGTATTATATGTTAAATTTACCTACTTTCGAGTTCTCTTTTATAGAGATTAGCAGGTGTTCGCAAGTTAACTTCAGGTACTCGTGTTATATTTTAAATTTACCGCGTTTTGACTTCTCCTTTGTAGAGATTAGATCGTGTTCGTGAGTTCACTTCAGGTACTCGCATTATATTTTAAATGTACCTGTATTTCACCTCTCTTTTATAAAGATTAGCAGGTGTTTGAGAGTTCACTTAAGGTACTCGCGCTATATTTTAAATTTACCTTTTTTTGACTTCTCGTTTGAAGAGATTAGTAGGTGTTCGCGAGTTCACTTCAGGTACTCGCGTTCTATTTTAAATTTGGCATCTTTTGCCTTCTCTTTTATAGAGAATAACATGTGTTTGCGAGTTAACTTTAGGTACTCGTGTTATATTTTAAATTTAACTGTTTTTGACTTCTCCTTTGTAGGATTAGCAGATGTTCATGAGTTAACTTGAGGTACTCACGTTTTATTTTAAATTTACCTTATTTTGACTTCTCTTTTGGAGAGATTTGTAGGTGTTCACTAGTTCACTTCAGCTACTCGCGTTATATTTTAAATTTACTTTATTTTGACTTCTCCTTTGCATAGATTAGTAGGTGTTTGCGAGTTTACTTCAGGCACTTACATTATATTTTTAATTTACCAGCTTTTGACTTCTCTATTGCAGATATTAGTTGGTGTTTGAGAGGTTCACTTCAGGTACTCGCATTATATTTTAAATTTATCTTCTTCAGACTTCTCTTTTGTAGAGATTAGTTGGTGTTTGCATTTTCACTTCAGGTACTCGTATTATATTTTAAATTTACCTGTATTTGACTTATCCTTTGGAGAGATCGACATATGTTCGCGAGTTCAATTCTGGTACTTGCATTATATTTTAAATTTACCTGCTTTTGACTTCTCTTTTGTAGAGATTAGCAGGTGTTTACGAGTTCACTTTAGTTACTTGCATTATATTTTAAATTTTTTTATTTTTGACTTCACTTTTGCAGAGATTAGCAGGTGTTCGCAAGTTCACTTCAGGTACTCGCATTTTATTTTAAATTTACTTGCTTTTTTACTTCTCTTTTGCATAGATTAGCAGGTGTTTGCGAGTTCACTTCTGGGACTTGCGTTATATTTTAAATTTATTTACTTTTAACTTCTCTTTTGTAGAGATTAACAAGTATTCGCGAGTTTATTTCATGTACTCGCGTTATAATTTAAATTTACCTATTTTGACCTCTCTTTTGTAGATATTAGCAGGTGTTTGTGAGTTCACATCAGGTACTCGCGCTATATTTTAAATTTACCTGCTTTTGAATTCTCTTTTGAAGAGATTAGTAGGTGTCGCGACTTCACCTCAGGTATTAAAGTTATATTTTAAATTTACCTGATTTTGACTTCTCCTTTGCAGAGATTTGAGATTATTCGCGAGTTCATTTTAGGTACTCGTGTTATATTTTTCATTTACCTTCCTTTGACCTCTCTTTTGTAGAGATTAGCAGGTATTCGTGAGTTCACCTCAGGTACTCGCATTATATGTTAAATTTACATACTTTCGACATCTCTTTTATAGAGATTAGTAGGTGTTCGCAAGTTAATTTCAGGTACTCGTATTATATTTTAAATTTACAAGGTTTTGACTTCTCCTTTGTAGAGATTAAAAGGTGTTTGTGAGTTCACTTCTGCTACTCGCAGTATATTTGAAAGATAGGGTAAGCTCCGAATAACTCTAGAGGGGGGGGGGGGTGAATAGAGTTTTTAAAATCTTTTTGATTCTTGCAGAAATAAGAAGTCTTTAACAAAATATGTTACTATGATATAGGTGTATGAGTGTACTAGTGCAGAAAGTGAACTTAAGAAAAGATAACTAAGCTACACAACAAATTATATCACAACATAGATAATTATATCACAGCACAAACACACTGGAAAATCACAGCCACACAGACAACACAAGAATTTTATAGTGGTTCCCCAAACTTGGGTACATCCACTCTTATACCACCCTAGGTAGGAATCCACTACAGGGTTTGATCAGGTGACTGCCACCAATGAGGTTTTGATCAGGTGCTAAAAAACCAACCTACGTCTTTTGGAAGGAGACTTGCAACCAGAATAATTTTGAAGGGAATTAAAACCCTTTGCAGAGGTGGGAAAGAGAGGTTGATTAAAGTTTTCTTTTCTCAAATCAAAATGAGAAGACTTTGTGGATTCTGGGATGTTGTCAAAGCTCCCCCTGAGATCTTGAATGGTTCAGGAGTGGAAACTTTGCAAAGGGTGAGTAGGCCTTCTGTTGTAAGATCTACTTTCTGAGATCCTTTGACTGATTTGAATATTTTGTCACTTGAGATCCCATAAATCAAAGAAGGAGAAGAAATACTCTTGATAGTGATTGTTGTTCTTTCTTATTCTTTTTGAGAGCAGTTGTTTTTTCTTCAAATAGCTGTATGCACTACATTTGTGGTTTTTCAAAAAGTTCTGTATTCTGAAAGGTTTCTGTGTTGTGTTGTTGTTCTTTATGGCTGAGAGATTATCCCCTTGATAACTGCCTCTTGGTCTAATTCAAAATCCTGCAATCAATGCTCAGCCGAAATCTCGGGAATGAAAACGACAAAAATGCTGTCATATATTCTATTCTATGTCTGTCCCGATATATAAGCAATTAATTCCATGAGGGATATTTGCAATCAATGCTGCCTGTAACGGCTCGATAAAAAAGATATAAGAGCATTGATTATCCAAGGAATTAACAGCCTATAATAGATATAAAATAAGGAGATAGAAAAAGAAAGAATAAATAACAATATGTCTTACAATTTTCATCGACTAGAGAATAGCTTTTGTCGAGCTGAGAATAGCTGTTCGTCGAGCTGAGATCCAAGATCGTAGAATTCTGAATGCTGCTTTATAACTTTCTTATTCTGTGCAAAAAGTTCATTGAGCTGAAGTCTAAGATCATCGAGCTGAGTCTGCAGTCTCGACTTAGAATATTTTCTGGTGTTGAACCACTCCAATCAGAATTAGTTGATCAAAAATCAAATTTCTTTGGGCTTACATTCTTGGTTCGTTGACTGAGTGTTAGACTTAGAAGGTATTACTTCGTCGAGCTGGGGACTGAGTTCGTCGAACTGGGCTCAGAGAATTTTCCCTGAGTTCATCTAGCTTAGCTCGACTTTCATCGACCGGAGATCGACGAACGTAGAAATCCTTTTCTAAGTCTTGAATTCTCTAAGTCTTGAGTCTTTAGCAGTGTTGAAGGATGGTCCTTTGTACTGTTAAATCAAAGGACTTGACCTAGACTCTAGGACACGACTATGACCCTGATCTATACATGTTGGGTCATATCCTAACTCAGTGAACCTAGCCCAAATCCAACTAGGGGTTCCAATAATCTCCCCCTATTTGGGTGAGGTCACTAATAACAGACTCAATACAAGAAAAGATATACAAAGCAGGAACACAATATACATCTGGCAGATAATTTAATAACAAGTACAGCAGATATATGTACATAGTCAGCTTTGTAACGGAAAAGAAAACATAATTTTAACAAAGTATATAAAAAGTAGCAATTCTTCTTCAGGATTTTCTGTTTCTACTTCTTGGATTTTTCTTCCTTCTTCTTTTCTTTAGGCTTGGTAAATATAATCTCCCTGTTAGGATTGGCATCTTCTCTTTTTGATATATACAAATCTACTGCTCCAATCACTGTCTGGGTTGAAGTTCTAGGAACAATTGCCTCTGGATGTCAAGCCATATAATCAGCAGGGTCAAACAGTTTCTTGCTCACTTGAAGTCTTTCAAGTTCTTTTTCTCTATAAGTAGATATTGTAGTGAATTTTGTTGGATCCTGTCCTTCTTCACTGGCCTTTTCATCTGTGATAGAGCAATCAATTCTTGAAAGTTTTAGTAGAGGAGGAGGTAGCCTTAGTTGGCTTGATGATGGTCCTCTTCCACTTGCCAAAAAGAGCACCGGTGAGTCTCTTTGAGGAATTGATGGATATGGTCGAGGATACTAGGGATCCTGCAGCCTTTTCCTTTAGGAAGATCCCTAGGATACTTCCAAAGCATACCTCTTTCTTGCTATTCTTCTTTGTGATCAAATCGAACAAAATTTGTGCCCAGTTCACAGCTTTCTTATTTACAATGGCACACATGATCAGGAATTGATGTCTGGTGATATAATCATGCGTAGTGTGCTTCCCGAGCAACACTTTACCAACTATATCTGCGAAAAATTTATACTCGGCAGACAGAAGTTTCTTGAGGAGCTTGTTTGGGGTGTCTCCAGAATACCCCATTGTATTCAGCATTAAATCAAACTCTTCAGAATCAATTTCTAAATGTTCCTCACCATTTTTCAATCCAAAAAATTCATTAATAATATCGGGGGTAAGAGAAATTGCATTACCCGCGATGGTGCCGGTCATCTTGTTCTCATCGACAGTAGCTGTATACACCCATTCCCTGATTTCTGTGGCAGATATCTTGATTGGGGTTGAGAGCAGAGTCTTTAGTTGTTGTTCATCTAGTAGTTGGAGAGTGTTCAGGAAAACTGGATCAGAATACTTGAATGATTCAAAGTCTATGTCGAAACCAGCATCAAATTTCATGGCAGTGAGAGAGCCAGCGGGAATCGCCATGAAAGCACCTGAAAAAGGAAAACGACAATCAAGTGTAAAGGGAACTGAAAGCGCGGGACAGAGGTCAAAGAAAATCTAAATATAAGGTTTTCCAAAATATGAACTGACAAGCTCCGGTCCACGAAAAAGAAAAAAAAATCTTCGTTCTGAGGTCAACGAAATAATTTAAGGTTAAATAGTTCGTCGAACTCAGTCTGAAGGATATAAGACATTTCGTTGATTTCTGGTCGACGAAAGGTTTCTGAAGTAAGTTCGTCGATCTCGGGTCAATGAAAATCACTTCACTAAGAGATTTCGTCAAGCTCAGGTCGACGAAAAATCTCAAGAATAGTTATCAGTTCGTCGATCTTAGGTCGACGAACAGAGACAATTCATTGACTAAAGATAGAGCATTAGATTAAATCCTGACCATTTACCATACCAAGATGATTGACAAAGAATAGATGCTTGGATGAGTCCAATGACTTAGTGAATATATCTGCTCTTTGCAAATCAGTAGAGATAAATTCAAGTTTAATCTTTTGTTTGTCAATATATTCTCTAATGAAATGATGTATAATGTCTATATGCTTGGTTCTAGAATGCAATACTGGATTTTGTGAAATTGAAATAGCACTTGTATTATCACATAGAATAGTTGAATTATTTAAGTTGACACCATAATCCAGTAGTTTGTTATGTATCCACAAAATCTGTGAACAGCAACTGCTTGCAACCATATATTCAGCTTCAGTAGTGGATATTGAAATAGATGTTTGTTTTCTACAGAACCAAGATACAAGTCTGTTACCAAGGAACTGACAAGTTCTAGTGGTGCTTTTCCTGTCTACTCTGCATCCAGCATAATCAGCATCAGAGAATCCAGTTAACATAAATGCTGATTCTGTTGAATACCAGAGGCCTAGATCTGAACAACCTTTTATATATCTTAAAATCCTTTTCAAGAAAATAAGGTGAGATTCTTTTGGGTTCACCTGGAACCTAGCACAAAGATATGTGGCAAACATAATATCTGGTCTGCTTACTGTCAAATACAATAGGGATCCAACAATGGCCCTATACATGGTCTGATCAACTGGTTTTCTAGATTCATCAGCATCTACAACAGCATTGACAGCCATGGGAGTTTTCATGGCAGAGGAATCATTCATCCCAAACCTCTTAATAAGCTCTTTAGCATATTTAGACTGAGAGATGAAGATCCCTTCAGTGGTTTGTTTCACTTGGATACCAAGGAAATATAATAACTAACCAATGCTACTCATTTCAAACCTTGAGTACATTAAATTAGAAAATATTTTGCATAGTTTGGGATCAGTAGAACCAAAAATTATGTCATCTACATATATTTCCACTAAGAGAATTTTATCATGATGCAGTTTTGTAAAAGGATTTCTATCTACAATTCCTCTAGAAAAACCATGCTCTAAAAGAAAGCTGGCTAAGGTCTCATACCAAGCTTTTGGAGCTTGCTTTAAACCAAAGAGAGCCTTATGCAATTTAAAAATATAAGAGGGATGAGATGGAGAGATAAAACCTGGTGGTTGTTCAACATACACCTCTTCTTTGAGTTCTCCATTTAGGAATGCACTTTTCACATCCATCTGGTAGACTTTAAACTTTTTGAATGCTGCATAAGCTAAGAAAATCCTTATAGCTTCAAGTCTGGCAACTGGAGCAAAGGTTTGATCATCATCAATTCCTTCCTCTTGCCTGTATCCTTGAGCAACAAGCCTTGCCTTGTTCCGTACTATCACACCTTGGGCATCAAGTTAGTTTCTGAATACCCACTTAGTCCCAATTACTTGATAGCCCCTGGGCCTTGGAACTAAGTCCTAAACTCTACACCTCTCAAACTGGTTTAGTTCCTCTTGCATTGCAGTGATCCAGTTTGGATCTTGCTCTGCATAAGATATGGATTGAGGTTCAATTTGAGAGAGAAAGCAGGAAAGCATCACATAAGGGTTGATTTGATGTCTTGTCTGCACTCCTAATGATATGTCTCCAATTACTTGAGATCTAGGGTGATCCCTAAGTGTGACAAGATCATTATGTGGATTTGGTTCAGCAACAGCTATTTGATTTAGTTCCTCTTGTGGAATTATATCAACTGTTGGAGGAAATTAAACTGCTTCCACAGTCTCTTCTTCACTTTCAACTTCTGATATAGCTTGTGGAGAGGGATGTGATTCATCCTTTGAAGTAAGATTTAGATAATCCAAGCTCTCACACTAATTTTGTACCTGCAGATTATTATTGGTAGAGATGTCTCTCTCCTTGTAAAACATATTAGATTCATCAAATATTACAAGCATAGATTCCTCAATTTTTAATGTTGATTTATGAAACACCCTATATGCCTTGCTGACTTGAGAATATCCTAGAAAAATTCCCATTGCAGCCTTAGCTTCAAACTTTCTAAGATGTTTCTTGTCATTATTGTGAATATAGCATATACATCCAAATAATTTAAAATAGGTTATTATAGGTTTCTTCTCTTTGAGTAGTTCATAGGGAGTCTTAAGCTTTAGTTTATGTATTAGGCTTCTATTCAGGACATAATTTGCTGTGCTTACTTCCTCTGCCCAATAGGAAAGAGACATGTAAGCATCTGCAAGCAATGTACCTGCAGCTTCAATGAGTGTCATATTCTTCCTTTCAACTACCCCATTTTGTTGAGGAGTTCTTGAAGCTGATAAATGATGTCTGATACCTTCCTTCTCACAGAACTCTAGCATAAGAAAAGATTCAAACTCAGTACCATGATCACTTTTGATCAATGCAACTTTAGTAGAATACTCAATCTGTATGTTCTTGAGAAAATCTGTGAGAACCTTAAAAGTATCTGACTTAGTTATCAAAAAGAAAACTCATGTGAATCTAGAGAAATCATCTACAATAACTAATGTATAAGACTTTCCTCTTAGACTTTGTACTGTAATAGGGCCAAAAAGGTCCATATGGAGCAAGTACAAGATTCTAGGTGAATCACTCTTATTAATGGATTTAAAGCTAGATTTAGTTTGCTTTTCTAGCTGACAAGCCCTGCAGATGCCTTCCTTCTTGTAAGGAACAGAAGGTAAACCATTAACAAGATTGTCTTTAGATAACCTAGCTATATTTTTATGGTTTACATGTCCTAGTCTTTTGTGCCATAAACTAGTTTGAATGCTAACTGAATTGAATAAGCAAATTTCAGATTTAGCTGATTCAAAATTTACTAAGTAGATGTTTCCTTGTCTAATTCCTATTAAAACAGTTGTGTTGTTTAAAGAAATAAGACACAAAGAGTTAGTGAAGCTTACTTGATAACCTGTATCACATAATTGGCTTACTAATATCAGGTTATGCTTAAGACAATTTACATAGGTCACTTTCTAGAATATGACAGCTCCACAGTTGAAGTCTCCATAGCCTTCTATTAGTCCAAAGCCTGAGTCCCTAAAGATTACTTTAGGTCCAATCTTGGCTTTATAGTTGATAAGGCATTCCTTGCAACCTGTCATATGTTTAGAGCAACCTCTATCTAAGTACCACTTATTTTGAGTGACAGGGTTCTCTTCTACCTACAAAAAGGATTAGCAGTTTTTGACCCAGGGTACCTTGGGTCCTTGTTGTTTAACATAACTGAAAATTGAAATAAATGAACATTCAGGTTGATCCTTATAACCTAAAGGATGATACCTTTTAGGAGGTATGACCCACTGACTAAAATGATTAAAGGGTCTATTTGTTTTTAGGTTACTCTAGTTATAAACTGAGTTTGACAAATTTGAGTATGTTCGTCGATCTGAGCTCGACGATCTGGGTCGAGTTCTTTGATCTCTTCTCGAAGAATGGAGGTATACATTCTCAGAGCCCTAGAAACGTCGTTCTCTGGTTGACGAACCATACTGATTTTGTCGATCCAAGTTCGAATAATAGTTTATATTATTATTTGCATTCAGGGTTCGTCGTTCTGAGGTCGACGAACCATACCCATTTCGTCGTTCTGCGTTCGACAAAATATGCTGAATATAGTAATGCTGTTTGTTTTCTCTTTTCTGATTGGTTTTATTAAGTTCTAACTGTTTAAGAACTTTGTTAACTTTCTCTACCTGTTCAGTATTTTTCTTACCATTTTCAGAGATGAAATTAATAGGTTTTAACAATTGATTTTTCTGAATTAGGATTGGTTCAATAGATGAGGCTCCTAATCCTAGTTTGTTATTGTTAGATCTTGTATTATTTGTGCTAGTTATATCTAACAGTTGTAAGCTTCTACCATTCAGGGATTCTTCTAGTTGATTAGCCTTACTTAATTCAGATTTTAGAAAAACTATTTGTTGATTGGCTAAGCTTAATTATTCTGTTAATTTTTCACTTTCAGCAATGATTTTGTCTTGTTCTAAAAGTTTTTCCCTGAGAAGTTTGATTTTCTTCTCAGATCCTATTAGGTCTAAATACAAAAGTTTAAATTCAGATTGAAATTCTTTAGATTGAAAGTCATAGGAAGCAATTACCTGATCCTCTTCAGAGAGGAATTCTTCATCATCTGTGAAAGTGATGATAGATACAACTCTAGAGGGGGGTGAATAGAGTATTCAAAAATTATGACACCCTACTCAACTCCCTTAGAGTTAATTTGCGGAATTGGTTTATAGATATTGATAACCCTAGAGCCTAACACAAAGTGTAGTGCACAAGAGAGAGCTAACTGTAATTATAGTTAAGCTTGGGATCCTATCACAGCAACTAGCAATCCTAGTTAATTCTACTCACAGGTACAGTACAATGAATTAAATAAACAGCACAGACGATATAAGAAATTTTATAGTGGTTCCCTCTAAATAGGTACGTCCACTCTTCTACCACCCTGGTAGGAATCCACTACAGGTTTTTGTTCAGGTGCCCTGCCACCAACTGATCTGCTTCAGGTAGATCAAGTAGACCCTTTGAGCTTTTGATCAGGAGCTCAAAATCCAACACAGGTTTTTGATCAGGTGCCCTGCCACCAATGGTTCACTTTTGAAGGGAGTAATAACCCTTTGTACAGGAGGTTGAGAGAGTTAAGGCTTCTTCTCTATTGTTAAACAGATTAGAGAAGCTAGTGGATTGCACAGAGCTAGATAGCTCTAAAGAATGAAGGCTCCCCCTGGCTTAGAGAATATCCAGGAAGGAGTCTTGCTTCAGGGTGCAGGAACTCCATAGAACTAAGACAAAGAATTGTCTTGAGGTTCTGAAGGAGAAGCTTGAAGAAGATTCTTGATTGGGAACAGGTGTTCTTCTTCAAACAGCTTCCTTTCTTCTTCTTCTTCTTCTAAAGTCCTCTGAGTGAAAGTCTTCCTGTAAGCATGATGAACTCAGGATGAAGAAGAATGCAGAAGAGCTTTGATCTTCTCAGTTGAATATGAATTCCTGAGAGCTGTAGAACTTTCTTGCTTTTTCTCTTTTTTTTATGCTGCTGAGTGTAAATGTTGTATATCAGTTCTCTCTTTTTCTTCTTTCAAAAGAAGCTCTTTTTATATGAGCCTTTGCAACAGCTTTAATTTGAGTTTGAATCTTTGTCTTCTTCTGGAATCAGCAATCTGGGCTGCAAAAAGCATAAAGCAAAAACAAATCCTGCAGACAGACATACTATAAGAGGATAAAGCTTTCTAAGAAGCTGCATAACCAATCAGATAAGAAGGGTGCAGGAAAAAGGTCACATCAGAAAGAACTCTTTACAGCCAGAGAAGACTTTCTGAGTCTAACGACTATAAAGGACAGCCTGGCAGATAAAGCAGAAATTGCATTTCAACTAATAAGACAAAACACTTTATCAGATAAAGATTGGCTCATGCATAAGGAATGGAGTAGAGATTGCATGGAAATAATATCACAAATTTACAGAAATAATATGCCAAATAAATATGAAATAAATCATAGAATAGAAGAGGACAAAATTACTAAATACATACAGCAAAACGTCGAACGACCCTCGGAGATCGTCGACCGAAGCACAGAGATCGTCGACCAATCAGACAGATAGTCGAACGATATAGATAGTCCAACTACCCAAGCAGATAGTCGAACTACCACAGCAGATAGTCGAACTATCAGGACAGATAGTCGAGCTATCAGATAGTCGACCTATCAAGACAGATAGTCGAACTATCAAGCAAAACAGATAGTCGACCTATCAAATAGATAGTCGAACTATCAAAGAAAACAGATAGTCGACCTATCAAACAGATAGTCGAGCTATCAAACAAAATAGATAGTCGACCTATCAAACAGATAGTCGAACTATCAAAGAAAAATAGATAGTCGACCTATCAAACAGATAGTCGAACTATCAAAGAAAGCAGATAGTCGACCTATCAAACTGATAGTCGAACTATCAGATAGTTGAACTATCCAAGCAGATAGTCGAACTATCAAGCAACACAGATAGTCGACCTATCAAACAGATAGTCGAACTATCAGACAACACAGATAGTCGACCTATCAAACAGATAGTCGAACTATCAGATAGTTGAACTATCCAAGCAGATAGTTGAACTATCAAGAAATCTGTCTGGTCAAAAGACGTCGAGCGGGGTTCGACGATCGGCGAGGCAGATTCCACAGAACGTCGAGCTACCAAGAGTTGAACTAACTCAGAGATAGACGATCTGCTGACAGACAAACGTCGACCAACAGATAGACGATCTTCGACCAGTCGATAGACGATAGTCGAGCAGCGTTCGACCATAGTCGAACAAAAAACAACTTAACCAAATTTTCATCTGGATAAGTGACAACTCTAAACTAGAGCAAACTAACTAAACAACTAACCTTTGACCATAGATAAATCTTGGGTCAAGAGACTAAAAGAGAGGACTGAACTCAAATCCAAACTAGGGTACCAACAATCTCCCCCTATTTGAGTTAAGTCTCTCAACAACTAAACACACAAAACAAACTATTGAAAATAAAAAAAATGCATGAAGGGAAATAGCTAAGCAGATAACATCAATCAAATAGATAAGTAAATAACTGTCAATCAATGAATTTTAAGGAGCTTCAGAATTAGGTTTAGGTTCAGAGGAACTAGGAATAAAAGTAATTTTCCTAAAAGGGTCTAGAGCTTCTTTCTTTGATAGCTTTTGATCTTGCTCTCCAATGATTTTAGATTCTGATGCCCTTGGGACAACTGCTTCAGGATGCTTTTCCATGTATTTTGAAGGGTCAAATACCTCAGGTCTAACCTGGAATTTATCAAGCTCCTTCATTCTGAATTTGGACATAGTTATTAATCCTGCAGTGTCTTTACCTTCAGCTTTGGCTTTCTTAATTTGGGCTGATCCAACAAGCTCAAGAAATCGAGCCATCCTGAAATCAGGATCAAGCTCTTGCCTTTCATACATATTTTCACAAGTTGTATCAACAGGTTTCACAACTTTAAACTTAATAGACATATTTAGCAGGCTTTCAGCTGGCTCTTTTTCCTGAATAACTAGAGAAGAAGGAGGAGCAAGCTCAGCAAATTTCTTGCTAGATTTTTCAGAGAAAATAATTCATTTACCTTTTGAAACAGCTTTCACTGCATGATATGGCTTTGAAGAGGATGTGCTCTTGAATTCTTTGGAAGGAGGAGGAGAAAAAGTTGGGGTTAACCCAAAAATCGGCAATCCTCTCCAAGGTGCCTATTGTTTCTGCTCTTCTCTTATAGGTTCCCATCCGCAAGGAGCAGGCTACCCCTGATGTCCACCGTGTCCGTGCAAGGCGGACTGCCGAGTCCAAAGTCGCTCAAGGACGGGTGCTCTGCTAGCCTCCCGCTAAGGGGCGGCCTCCGCCTGCTGGGCGGACTCCCCCTGGAGTCCGCCCAGGCCGCGTGCCAGGAGGCGGCCCGCCTGCCGGGCGGACTCCCCCGGAGTCCGCCCAGGCCGCCCGTTAGGGGGCGGCCTCCCCGGCTGGGCAGACTCCCCCTGGAGTCTGCCCAGGCCGCCCGCTAGGGGGCGGCCTTCGCTTGACGGGCGGACTCCCCCGGAGTCCGCCCAGGCCGCACGCTAGGGGGCGGCCTCCCCGACTGGGCGGACTCCCCCTGGAGTCCGCCTAGGCCGCCCGCTAAGGGGCGGCCTCCCTCGCCGGGCGGACTCCCCCTGGAGTCCGCCCAGGCCGCCCGCTAGGGGGCAGCCTCAGCTTGCCGGGCGGACTCCCCCGGAGTCCACCCAGGCCGCCCGCTAGGGGGCGGCCTCCCCGGCCGGGCGGACTCCCCCTGGAGTCCGCCCAGGCCACCCGCTAGGGGGCGGCCTCCGCTCAGTCTGCCTACTCAGGCTGTTTAGCCTGCTTGCTCCTCAGGTCACTCAGCCTGCCTGCCCTCTTCTAGCTGCCAACCGGAAGTCTGCCCCATCAGAGAAAAGGTCAGTCCGCCGAGACCGCCGAGATCGTCAATCTCATCTTTCTCAGTCCGCCGAGGTCGTCAATGGTGATGTCACTGGGCCCCGCTTTAAGAAGATTCTCCCCGGGCCTATAAATACCCCCCAAGACCTCTCATTCTCCACGCGTGGGAGGAGAACTGCCACCTTGATCAAAGCCTGTGGACTCAGTTTTCCAGGTCGTCAGAGTTGATCAAGCAAGGTCTGCGGCCTCAAATCTCCAGTCCGCCCAGGTCATCAAGGGCTGTGGACTTAGTTTTTCTATCAGCAGCAGCAGCTTGCGCAGCCTCCGCAGCCTCCGATTTCCAGTTCTCCCAGGTCGTCAAGAGTTGTGGACTTAGTTTTTTCTACCCTCGGCAGGCAGCTTGGGCAGCATCTGCAGCTTCACTTCTCCAGTCCTCTGCAGCTTCTTTTACTTAGTTTCTGGCATCTCCTTCCTATGCCGCCAGCTTCCCCCATTGTACCCTCTACTGCTCTTATATGTAATGGTGCAATAGCAAGTTGTAACTCTTCTTGAATAAAGGAAAAGCCCGTCGCAAGAGTGGCATTCAAGCCGCGGCGGGCGAAGTCTGCTGTCTGCTGTTGCCGCTGCTAGCGGCCTCCTCTCTTCTTCTCTCCTCTCTCGGCATCAACCTGCAAAGCTAACCATTCAAGTAGCTGTCTGCTCGATAGTACCCGATCAAGCTCCCTCTCTGCTTGAGCAAGCTTCTCCTCTGCTCAAGCAAGCTTCTCCTCCATCCCCGCAACCCTTCTTCCTTCATTCTTAGCTTGTGAGATCGAACACCCGTTAACTGGTCGGTGTCGCATTTCGCGCATCAACAGTTAACACGCGACCTTCAGATCTCGATTAGACAGTGAAAGCAGTGGTTACTCATGTCAGACCATCAACCAGCCTAGAATCTTGCTCCAAGTCCAAATGATGATCCTCTTTGGGAGGCCTTAGAGCAATCCCGCAGAGAAACTGCCCAACAGTTTCAAGCCGTCAACCATACTCTAGCAGCTCTCATGCAGTAATTGGCCGCTCAATCTTCAACAGCGCCAGCTCCTCCAATCAATCCAGCACCAACATATGAGACTCCTCAAGTCTATCCACCGGCTTATCCGCCGGTCTACCCTCCTCTTTACACTCCAACCTTTCCGCAAGGGCCTGCCGCTCCTTTGCGATCTCAGGACGATGAGTTTGCAGCTCGTCAAAACTTCTTTAGGGAAGCTGCCCGGGGAAGTCCAGCTAGATTTCTGAATTTTCAGGGAAGTCACCCCTTCCCTTCAGCTCCTGCATTTGCTCCTCCCGCAGCAACCTTTTACTCCTATCCTCCTGGTCCTTTTGCAACTACTGCTCATGCTCCTTACTTTCCTTATGCAGTAGAACCAGAAGAGCCATCGCCGTTTACGGAGAGTGTTCGGTATGAACCAACTCCAGTCAACTTCCGAGAGCCACGGTTGCCCATTTATACTGGGGAGACTGATCCTATCAAGCATCTTCAAGCCTTTGAATCAGCCGTTGCTCTCAAGACCCTCTCCGATGCTACCAAGAGCAAGCTCCTTGTGACGACCTTTGATGGTCAAGTGAGAGACTGGTTCTATGGACTGCGACCTCAGTCAATCTCTTCCTTTATTGATTTGCGAAGGGAGTTCCTGCTCAGATTTTCTACCTCTTCAAAGAGGAAAGGCGGTCCAGAAGCCCTCTTTGAGATCAGGCAGTGAGAGAATGAGACTTGGTATCATTATGTGGATCGTTTTCAGAAAGAAATCTTGGACATTGAGATCGTTGATCAAGAAATGTACCGAGTGGCTCTCATCCACGGCTTGCGTGAAGGCCCTCTAAAGTTTGAAGCTAACGTCCGAGCACCAAGAACTTATCAAGAGTTGATCGGCTTAGCCAACACGTATATCCACGGTGAAAAGAGCAACCCCAACTTCGTCTCCAAGCTTGTATCGGAGAAAAATTCTTCTTATAAGCAGCCTCTGAGGTCTCCTCGGAAAGACTTTCCATCTCTCTCTAGGAAAGCAAGAAGATTTCAGCATCATCATCAATACCCCTCCCAAGGCCATGATCGTGCCCAAGAACGGCTACTACCATTGTCAACATCATCTCCGCTAGCAGCTGCAGTTTATCAGCAGCAAGAAGGTGACCTGCCAGAGTTTGAGCTAGATGAGGTCATGCAAGAAGTTAGCCAAATCATGAAGGATAAGGCATATCCCAAAAGGCCCTACCAGTCGGCGAATCAGAGATCAAGAAATTCAGATCCGTTCTGTGAATTCCACAGAGAGAAAGGTCATTTAACTGAAGATTGCAAGGCCCTTCGGCGATTGGTTGAAAGATTGCTCATCGAGGGCAAGATCAATGACCTAGTCAAGAAGATTGATTCTTCGAAACCTTCCACCTCCAAGGGCAAGGAGGTGGCTGAGGGTCAGCTGGAGTGCATAGAGATACATGACAAGGGCCGTCTGGGGCCCATTGATTTTTCAAGTGAGTGCATCGATGTCGTTGACGAAGGTGAACTTGGAAGACTATTCTGAAGCAAAGAGGACACATTTCTTGCTTCATCAGCTATGAACAATCGCAGTTCCTCAAAACCCCTCACGATCGTGATTGGTTGCCTTTACTTTACTCTTCAAACATTCTACTTTTCAGCACTTCTAAGTGTTTCGTTTTTCATTCAATAGAGCTTACGTCAGAGATCTCATACTTACACAGTTCCCTTTTTGTGATGCTTCTCCTCTATATTTTTCTCTTTGCCAAAGAGATCACTGAATCACCGAGATATCGCCAAGTCTTGCTCAGTGCCCCCTCAAGATTGTTCTCAGGCATAAAACCACAATGACCACATGTGATGAGGAGTTTTCTCACATGTGTAGTGGGGGCCGTTCAACTCTTGTGCGGAGGATGACGGGGCTTCGGATCCCGGCCAATGTCTAGCACAGTGTGAGTGCTTAGGGGAGGCCTCCTGTGATAGTTCTATCGTGCTCCGTTAGGGATACATTACAGTTATGATGATCTTTGCTTGACAAGCAATGGTGATCAAGTGTAGCCTTGTCTCCTCGATCATCTCACAACTGTGACGGCCGAACACTCTATGGTACTCTCGATCTGTGCCTCCGCGGGACTCACAACTCCGCTGATCAATCCGCAGACAAGCAATAGCCCACTTGGCGCAACTAGTCTAATTGATCAGCGATGCTTGTAACCCGAGGCAAGAGAGCAGTGCATCTGTCTATCCTTCTTAGGATTATTTCTTATTTATTTGTGCCCTTCTAAAGGATGCGCGGCCAGCCCGCTTTGCTTAGGACTGCACCCAGGATGACTTTGGCAAGTGATGCATAAGGCCCACGGGGAACACCTGTGGCAGCATTCAACCTTTTTAGTTCATCCTCGGGATATAGCTCCTCTTTTCTCTTTTTACCTTCTTACAGGTTAGCAGGTTAAATTCAACCTATTCTAAGGATCTGCAATATCTTTCTTGGCTTATAATCATCTTATATGTGCTGCCTGCATAAGCTTTTATCAGATGATAATCAACAAGTTCTCTCATCAGATGTTAGCCACACATCATTTATTCAAGGCGTATGATTCTTCTTGATTAACAAGTCATGTCATCATGAATCTAATTTCGGATTTTCTTATCTCGCTGATCTGGGTTTTCATGTCGACATTGTATCTTGATCACGCGAGGCAATCATTATCGCAGTTTGATCTTTATTCAGTTGATAGCAGAGTGTGTCAGGTATCTGTTCTATTATCCGATTATATCTTATCATACCAACAGCCAACATTCGCAGATTCCGCCCAGGTATTTGCGAACTTAATTTTATTGCCTATCATATCTGCTACTTACTTACTTTTGCAGAGAATAGAAGATATTAGCAAGTTCCCCCCAGGTACTTGCAGTTTACTCTTTATCATATCTGCTACTTATTTATTTTTGCAGAGAATAGCAGATATTAGCAAGTTCCCCTCAGGTACTTACAGTTTACTCTTTATCATATCTGCTACTTACTTACTTTTGCAGAGAATAGCAGATATTAGCAAGTTCCCCTCAGGTACTTGTAGTTTACTCTTTATCATATCTGCTACTTACTTTCTTTTGCAGAGAATAGCAGATATTAGCAAGTTCCCCTCAGGTACTTGCGGTTTACTCTTTATCATATCTGCTACTTACTTTTGCAGAGATCAACAGATATCAGCAAGTTCCTTTCAGGTACTTGCACCTTACTCTCCTATCATATCTGTTGCTTACCTTTCTTTTGCAGAGATCAACAGATACCAGCAAGACCTTTTCGACTCAGGTACACACAAGATGTACCTCCTTTTACCTGTATTGACTTTTTCTTCGCAGGTAAAATATAGGCACTGACAGATCTTTCCGAGGAGAGACATCAAGTTCTATCTCTCATGATTTATAAATTTTTTCTCTCCTGTTTCCCATGGGGTGGATCACGATTTTCGTGGGTTTCCTACTTTTTCAAAGTTCCCTGCGGAACTTAAAAAAGTGCGGGGATTATGCTAACCCCAAAATCGGCAATCCTCTCCAAGGTGCCTATTGTTTCTGCTCTTCTCTTACAGGTTCCCATCCGCAAGGAGCAGGCTACCCCTGATGTCCACCGTGTCCGCGCAAGGCGGACTGCCGAGTCCAAAGTCGCTCAAGGACGGGTGCTCCGCTAGCCGCCCGCTAAGGGGCGGCCTCCGCCTGCTGGGCGGACTCCCCCTGGAGTCCGCCAAGGCCACGCGCCAGGAGGCGGCCCTCCTGCCGGGCGGACTCCCCCGGAGTCTGCCCAGGCCGCCCGCTAGGGGGCGGCCTCCCCGGCAAGGCGGACTCCCCATGGAGTCCGCCCAGGCCTCCCGCTAGGGGGCGACCTCCGCTTGCCAGGCGGACTCCCCCGGAGTCCGCCCAGGCCGCCCACTAGGGGGCGGCCTCCCCGGCTGGGCGGACTCCCCCTGGAGTCCGCCCAGGCCGCCCGCTAGGGGGCGGCCTCCCCAGCCGGGCGGACTCCCCCTGGAGTCCGCCCAGGCCGCCCGCTAGGGGGCGGCCTCAACTTGCCGGGCGGACTCCCCCGGAGTCCGCCCAGGCCGCCCGCTAGGGGGCGGCCTCCAGGCCGGGAGGACTCCCCCTGGAGTCCGCCCAGGCCGCCCGCTAGGGGGCGGCCTCCGCTCAGTCTGCCTGCTCAGGCTGTTCAGCCTGCTTGCTCCTCAGGTCACACAGCCTGCCTGCCCTCTTCTAGCTGCCAACCGGAAGTCTGCCCCAGCAGAGAAAAGGTCAGTCCGCCGAGACCACCGAGATCGTCAATCTCATCTTTCTCAGTCCGTTGAGGTCGTCAATGGTGACGTCACTAGGCCCCGCTTCAAGAAGATTCTCCCCGGGCCTATAAATACCCCCCAAGACCTCTCATTCTCCACGCGTGGGAGGAGAACTGCCACCTTGATCAAAGCCTGTAGACTCAGTTTTCCAGGTCATCAAAGTTGATCAAGCAAGGTCTGCGGCCTCAAATCTCCAGTCCGCCCAGGTCGTCAAGGGCTGTGGACTTAGTTTTTCTGTCAGCAGCAGCAGCTTGCGCAGCCTCCGCAGCCTCCGATTTCTAGTTCTCCCAGGTCGTCAAGAGTTGTGGACTTAGTTTTTTCTACCCTCGGCAGGCAGCTTGGGCAGCATCTGCAGCTTCAGTTCTCCAGTCCTCTACAGCTTCTTTTACTTAGTTTCTGGCATCTCCTTCCTTAGCCGCCAGCTTCCCCCATTGTACCCTCTACTGCTCTTATATGTAATGGTGCAATAGCAAGTTGTAACTCTTCTTGAATAAAGGAAAAGCCCGTCGCAAGAGTGGAATTCAAGCCGCGGCGGGCGAAGTCTGCTGTTGCCGCTGCTAGCGGCCTCCTCTCTTCTTCTCTCCTCTCTCGGCATCAACCTGCAAAGCTAACCATTCAAGTAGCTGTCTTCTCGATAGTACCCGATCAAGCTCCCTCTCTGCTTGAGCAAGCTTCTCCTCTACTCAAGCAAGCTTCTCCTCCATCCCCGCAACCCTTCTTCCTTCATCCTTAGCTTGTGAGATCGAACACCCGTTAACTGGTCGGTGTCGCATTTCGCGCATCAACAGTTGGTTTTTGATAAACCACCTCCTTCACTTGTTCCTTTACATCAACATCATGTCTTTGATAACCAGATTGCGTTCTGCCTTGATATCCTTGAGAGCTTTTCCTTTGAGAGGACTGAGATGGAGTAAACCTATCAGACTGAGCAGAAGGATTTGCAGACAAGTTTCCAGAGGCTCCTGCACTGGGAGGTGGAGGAGGAGGACCTCTAGGAGTCCATCTTGGGGCAGGACTGTCATACCTCTTAGACTTCTTCCTTAACTTCTGCTGATTCTTAGAAAATGCCATCCAATGTTGAAACTCTTTAGATTTGGGATCTATACCTTTCAAAATATAATAGGGGATATCATTATCTGGATTTGGAGGAGGAGGAGTCACAACTTTCCTTTTCTTCTTAGCAGATCTCTTTTTCTTGGATCCCTCAGATTCATTAGAATCATCCTCATCCTCAGAATTTGAAAGAGGAAGATCATACGGATCAAACGCCTCTTGCACAGCTTTTTCCTTCTCTTTTAAGGCAGCTTTTTCTAACTCTTCTTCCAGGGCATCTTGTGCCAGAAGAGTGTCTAGGTCTAATCCAGGAGAATCATCCCAGACAGTATACTTTTCTATTTGAATTTCTGAAACCTTTTCTTGTTCATCAGTAACTGTCATGGGGACCAGTTCTTCTTGCACTGCTAACTGAGCTGGCTGAACAGCCTCAGGATCTTGAACAATTGGTTCTGGTTCAGGTTAAACTTCTAGAGCTGGTTGATGATCAAGCTCTTGGGCAGCTAATACTTCTTCCATTATATCTGTAGTATTATGAACAAAAATTTGCTAAATGATATCGTATCATTCCTTCTAGGTATTCCCATACTAGCATGTCAGTTATCAAGTCTAAAAAATGAGTAAAAGGGATACCTTCAGAATTTTCCTTTGAATATCCTAACTCCCATAATTCATCTAGGAAGGAAGTAATGACTCCTTCTAGGTAGAGGGCAACCAGGGGAGTGGAGCATTCTTCTAGGCATACTTTGACAACAAACTCAGATTTCATTATGGCATCAGAAATATCTATTTCAGACAATGGAGGAGGAGCTGTTTCTTCTATCTCTTTTTCTGTATCTGCAGGAGGATCTGCTGGAATGGAGGCAAAGGGCAGCTCAGAGGAATCTTCATAAAGCATCTCCCCCTGCCTGATTTCAGTAGAAACTGAAACCAGGCCCCTAGATGAAGAGGGCTCATCAGATTTTGAGAGGGCTTGGATGGCGGCAGTCAAAGAAGAGATGGAGGAAACAAGGGGAGCAATTGCTTCTTCAATCATGATTTTGATTGAAGGAGTAATTAACTCCAGTATGCTAGAGATGAAGGCTGGGGTGATTTCAAATGAAGGTGGGGGAATCACAGAAGATGGATGATCAGCAGGGATGGTGTATTCTTGATGAGATGGAGAGTGAACTGGAGAATGATGGGTAGATGCAAGAAGATCAACATGATCAGAATGAAGAGTTGGAGACTGAGGAGGAGTAGAAAGCTCAGAAACCAATAAATCAAAACTAGGATGAGATATCCTAGCAAGATGAGAAGGGAGAGGAGATGCATGAAGAATTGTGGAGGAGTCAAGAAGATGAGATGTAGAGGATGGAACTTCAACTGAAGTGGATGGTGGCACTTCAGTAGAGGTTGAAGGTAATGCAGAAGAAGAGGATGGAAAGGAGAGAGAGGCTGAGCCTGCTTCTTGAAGGAGGGGAGTGACTGAAGCAGTCCTTGTGCTCTCAGATGCAACTAGAGCAACCCCTGCTGGAGCGGGCTTCAGAAAACTCCTTTTCCACTTGACAAACAAGGTTGGGTCCATCTTTTTGCTGGCATTTATCGAAGTAGAAACAGAGACCAATAGATGGGGATATTTCTCCTTTAGAAAAATCCCAAGCACCCTACTTAGGGTGACTTCCTTCTTGCTATTCTTTTTCCTTATCAAATCAAACAGAACTCCTGCCCAGTTAATTTGCTTCTTGTTCACGATGGCACACATCAGGGCAAATTATTGCCTGGTAATATTATCATGGGCAGAGTGCTTTCCCAGTAGCACTTTTCCGACGAGTTCAGTAAGGAACTTAATCTTCAACGGAGAATTTACCTTAAGTAGCTTAGAGGGAATGCCTTCGGCATGTCCCAGTTCAGTCAGCATCCTCCCAAACTCAGGGGTATCTTGCTCATAATCCTCTTCCACATTTAACAATCCAAAAATTTCAGTTAAAACGGCGGGAGTCAAAATTACCTCTTCTCCGCCTATTGTTCCGGTCATAGAGTCGTCATTGGAAGACGAAGTGAATGCCCATTCTTTAATCTCGGGAATGTTTATCTTTATTCTTGTTGACATGAGCTTTTCCAATCCTTGATCTTTGCATAGGTTGAGAATTTCCACTATAGCAGATTCGCAGCAGTTGAAAGAGTCGAAGTCCACGCTGAAGCCAGCATCGAACTTTACTACGGACAGGAGGGCTGGAGCAATCGCCATCGAAGAGGTTGGAGAAGACGAGAAAGACGGGGAAGGCGAAACGACAGAAATCGCGAGATAGGGAACAAGCAGAAAGACGGAATGCGAGAAGACGCTCTCCATCGACGATAAAAAGAACGATCTATTAATCTAGGTCGACCATCGATTTTATATTAAAAAAGCAATAGTCGATCTATTTTAAAAGATACTGGAGACGATGGTCGAACGGTCGTTCGACGATCGTTCCTGAAGCAGAGTAGTCGATCCATCGTTCGACTATTTCTGTCTTCACAAACAACAAGCTGTCGTCAACCATAGATCGACGATAGGCTTGACCTGTTCGACGATCTTTGAACGATAGGCTTGATCCGATCGACTATCTTCGAACGTCGTTCGACGATCTTCAAACAAGTTTCAACATAGGCAGACGTCACACTTAGTCTTTTCCATTAATCATGTCTAGTTGAACCAAAAAGAACAGATGCTTCTGTTCATCTAAGGGCTTGGTGAAAATATCACCTCTTTGAAGGTCAGTGGATATGAACTCAAGGCTGATCTTGTTCTTTTCCACACAATCTCTCAGGAAATGGTGTCTAATCTCAATGTGCTTGGTTCTAGAGTGGTGCACAGGATTTTGTGCAATGGAGATAGCACTGGTACTGTCACACATGATTTTTGTGTTCTTGTGTGTGTACCCATAATCCAAAAGCTGGTTTTAAATCCACAGGATCTGTTAACAACAACTAGCAGCTGCTATATATTCAGCCTCTGCAGTTGAAGTTGAGACAGAAGCCTGCTTCTTACAGAACCAAGAGACCAATCTCTCTCCCAAGAACTGACAAGTTCCTGAGGTACTTTTCCTGTCAACTCTACAACCAGCATAATCAGAATCAGAGTATCCAATTAACTCAAATTCTGATTCAGCTGGGTACCATAGTCCTAGATTTGGACATCCCTTCAGGTATCTCAAGATTCTCTTGAGAAGAATCAGATGAGATTCCTTGGGGTTGACCTGGAATCTAGCACACAGGCATGTAGCAAACATTATATCTGGCCTACTTGCAGTTAAATACAATAGGGAACCAACAATGGACCTATAATTCTTTTGATCAACAGGCTTTCCCTGATCATCAGAATCTATAACTACATTAGTAGCCATAGGTGTATGCATTGCTGAAGCATCAGCCATCCCAAACTTCTTTACCAATTCCATGGCATATTTGGATTGGGAGATGAAGATGCCATCAGCATCTTGCTTTACTTGGAGACCAAGAAAGTAAGACAGCTCACCCATACTACTCATCTCAAACTTAGAATGCATCAAGTCAGAGAACTTTTTGCACAGTTTGGGATTAGTGGAACCAAAAATAATGTCATCCACATACACTTGAACTAACAGGATTGTGTCCTTGTGGTGCTTGACAAAAAGGGTTCTATCAACTACTCCCCTAACAAAGTTGTGCTCTAACAGGAAACTAGCTAGAGTCTTATAACAGGCTCTGGGTGCTTGTTTGAGTCCATAAAGAGCTTTTTGCAACTTGAAAACATGTGAGGGCTGAGTTGAAGAAACAAACCCAGGTGGTTGTTCAACAAAAACCTCTTCCTTTAGCTCACCATTTAGAAAGGAACTTTTGACATCCATCTGAAAGACCTTAAACTTCATATAGGCTGCATAGGCTAGAAAGATCCTTATTGCCTCTAGCCTTGCAACAGGAGCAAAGGTTTGGTCATAATCTATACCTTCCTCCTATCTGTAGCCCTGAGCTACAAGCCTAGCTTTGTTCCTTACAATAATTCCATTTGCATCCAACTTGTTTCTAAACACCCACTTGGTGCCTATGATCAGTTGGCCTTTAGGTCTTGGAACCAAAGTCCATACTTTACATCTTTCAAACTGATTGAGTTCCTCTTACATAGCAATGATCCAGTGGGGATCTAGCTCAGCATCTTTAATGGTGAGGGGCTCAATCTGTGAAAGGAAACAAGCATGCATCACATCCTGTCTTAATTGATGTCTTGTTTGAACACCAGCTGATATGTCTCCAATCACTTGAGATGTAGGATGATCTCTAAGTGTGACAACATCAGCAGGTGGGATGTGATCTTCAGCAATAGTTGGGATTAATTCCTCAGGAGGAATTTGATCTACTATTGGTGGTACAACAATAACTTCTGCAAAGTCTTCATCACTGTCTGATTCAGTGATATGAAGAGTTGATAGATGGAGAATCTCTTGAGTGACATCTTTACTAGATTCTGGTACCTGCAATGAACTTGAGGAAGGGGAAGTTTCCTTCTCCTTGTAAAACATCTGAGATTCATCAAAAGACACATGCACAGATTCCTCAATTTTAGAAGATGATTTATTAAATACCCTATAAGCTTTGCTTACTTGGGAATATCCAAGAAAAATTCCCATTGAAGCTTTTGCTTCAAACTTTCTAAGGTATTCTTTATTATTGTTATGAATGTAAACTATACAGCCAAATACTCTAAAATAATTTATTTTAGGTTTCTTTCCTTTAAGCAACTCATAAGGAGTTTTACACTTAAGCTTGTGTATAAGACTTCTGTTCAGCACATAATTAGCTGTGCTAACAGCTTCTGCCCAATAGGAGAGAGGCATGTTAGCATCTGCCAATAATGTTCCTGCAGCTTCAATCAGGGTTCTATTTTTCCTTTCCACTACCCCATTTTGTTGGGGAGTTCTAGGAGCTGAGAAGCTATGTTTGATACCTTCTCTCTCACAGAATTCTTGCATGAGAAGAGAGTCAAACTCAGTACCATGATCACTTCTGATCAAGGCCACATGAGTAGAGTACTCAGTCTGCACACATAATAGAAAATATGTAAGGGCTTTGAAGTTATCAGCCTTAGT
This sequence comes from Platanthera zijinensis, assembly GCA_039513925.1. Taxonomy (NCBI): domain Eukaryota; kingdom Viridiplantae; phylum Streptophyta; class Magnoliopsida; order Asparagales; family Orchidaceae; genus Platanthera; species Platanthera zijinensis. The sequence continues at coordinate 124,459,109 of CM077086.1, read as the reverse complement.
TCTCAAGAAGAACACCCAAGTGAACCTAGAGAAGTCATCTACAATTACTAAAGTGTAATACTTCCCTCCTAGACTCTGTACATTTATTGGGCCAAAGAGGTCCAAATGTAATAAATACAAGATTCTAGGTGAATCACTTTTATTTACAGATTTGAATGAATTTTTGGTTTGCTTGCCTAATTGACAAGCCTTGCATAAGCTCTCCTTCTTGTAGGGGCAAGAAGGTAAACCTCTAACAAGGTTGTATTTAGATAACCTAGATATGTTCTTGAGGTTAACATGGCTAAGCCTTTTATGCCATAAGGTGTTGTTATTAGTTACTTCATTAAATAAGCAGATTTCAGAATGGGTTGAATTAAAGTCTACTAAGCAAATATTACCTTGTCTAATACCTACAAACACAACATTACTATTTAAAGTAATATTACAAAGAGTGTTAGTGAATGATACCTGATATCCTGCATCACATAACTGACTTACTGATAAAGTTATGCTTCAGTCCAGTTACATATGCAACCCTCTTGAAAGTTACTGCTCCAATGGTAATCCTACCATATCCTTCAGTTTGACCACAGCTAGAATCCCCAAAGATCACCTTTGGTCCAAGCTTGGCCTTGAACTTTGACAGATTTTCTCTATTCCCTGTCATATGTTTGGTAGCAACCACTATCCAAATACCACTTGTCTTAAGTGATAGGATAGGTCTTCACCTGCAGTGAGTTAAGTTAAACATTGTGGACCCAGGTAACCTTGGGTCCATTATTCTTCACATAATGAAAACTAGAAATAAAAGAATAAGCAGGTTGAGGTTTATAACCTAAAGGGTAAGATCTCCTAGGTGGAATGCTCCATGCAGTTAATGGGTCCACAAACCTAGGGTTTCTATTCATATTATGGTTTCTAGGGTTCTGATTATAATTTTGAAATTCATGTTGAAAACATCGGTCGGCGTTCGACGATGGATGCACAGATCGTCGAGCTTCGTTCGACCACTGAGCATGCGATCGTCGAGCAGCGTTCGACGCTTTTTGTATTTCCTTAAATTTTTGTTTTCTCTTTTCTTTCTTAGCTTTGTTTAAAGCTTGATTAACTTGTCTTACTTGCTCAGTGTTCTTTATCCCATCAGCTGAGATAAAGTTCACTGGAGTTGAAAGATGATTTTTAAGAATAATTGAGGGTTCACAGGATGAAGCTCCTAAGCCTAGCTTATTATTGCCTGACCTAGTGTTTGACATGCTTGTTATTTCAAGCAACTTAAGGCTTCTACCATTCAGAGATTCTTCTAACCTTTTTGACTTAGCTAATTCATTCTTAAGAAATTTTATTTCTTCACTAGAATTAGTGAGTTCTGCTGTTAACCTAATGTTTTCATCAGAGATAAATTCAGATTCAGCAAGCTTATTTCTAAGGTCCTTAATTTCCTTTTCAGAATTAATTAAATCTAAACACAAAGATTTAAAATCTGATTTAAATTCAGTAGATGTAAAATCGTAAGAAGACAATACCTCATCTTCTGTTGGCATTTCTTCATCAGAATCTGAGCTCTCTGCAGCTGAGTGATTGCTGCAGGCATCAATTGCCATCAGGCAAATTTCCTTTGCCTTCTTCTCTTCCTCATCCTCACTGGAGCTCGAGGAGGAAGATTCCTCATCTGAGTCACTCCAGGTTTCAGCAACGAAACCTCTCTCCTTCTTTTTGTTCTTGTAGGAGGAGGGCATGGAATGCTTCCTGTGCTGTTCTTTTTCCTTCCTTTTCTCTTTATTCTTTTCCTCTGGACACTCTGGTAGAATATGTCCAGGCTTCCTGCAACCATAGCAAATTATTTCTTTAGCAGGAGAACGATCATACCTTGGTTTATCTTCATATCTTGAAGATTTCTTTCTGAAGTCTTTTCTTCCCATCTTGAGAAACCTCTTGGCAAATAATGCCATTAGTTCCTCATTAGATTGGCTTCCTTCAGAAGCTTCAGCAGCTTTGAGAGCAAGAGATTGCTCTTTTCTTATTGGAGTTGGAGTCTTTGCTTCAGCCTCAGCTTCCCTGGTCTTCAGCACTTGCTCAAAAGACTTGAGCTTGCCAAGGAGAGCTTCTGTTGAGATTTCATTTGTACTTCTGGCCTCCTAGATAGGCCAGATCCTCAGATCCCATGTGCTAGGGAAGCGCATAAGAATCTTATCATTGACCTCTGTCAATGATATATCCTTGTCAAGAGTCCTCAGCTCATTGATGATTGAGCTGAGCCGAGTGTACATTGCTTCAACTGATTCAGCATCAGTTTTCTTGAAGTTTTCATACTGGGAGATAAGGTTGGACCTTCTGTCCTTCCTTTCATCAGCTGAACCAGCTATAATCTGGTTCAGTGTATCCCACATTGCTTTTGCTGAGGGACAGTCAGCAACTTTCTGGAATACTTCATCAGACATTGTCTGAGCCAGAATATTCATTGCTTTGGCATCTGCTATCTTTGCCTTTTTGTATTCATCATTGTAATCTGGAGGAGGCACTGCACTCATATCAGTTGATGATGAAGCAGTAGCTGCAGCAGGTGCTCTTGGTGGTCCTGTCAAAATAGAAGCAAAAATACTCTCATCAATAGAGTTCATATATAACTTAATCCTTGCCTTCCAGATGCTAAACTTAGCTAAGTTGCATGCTGGAGGTCTGGTGCTTGAGTAATCCTTGGACTGGGCCATGAAGTGAATATCTATAAGCTTGGTATCTATCAGGATCTTGTGACTCAGGTGTTAGCCTATACAGTCAGTTAACCTCCCTCTGATACCAATTGAAAGTGATGATAGATACAACTCTAGAGGGGGGGGGGGGGGTGAATAGAGTATTCAAAAATTATGACACCCTACTCAACTCCCTTAGAGTTAATTTGCTGAATTGGTTTATAGATATTGATAACCCTAGAGCCTAACACAAAGTGTAGTGCATAAGAGAGAGCTAACTGTAATTACAGTTAAGCATGGGATCCTATCATAGCAACTAGCAATCTTAGTTAATTCTACTCACAGCCACAGTACAATGAATTAAATAAACAGCACAGATGACACAAGAAATTTTATAGTGGTTCCCTCTAAATAGGTACGTTCACTCTTCTACCACCCTGGTAGGAATCCACTATAGGTTTTTGTTCAGGTGCCCTGCCACCAACTGATCTGCTTCAGGTAGATCAAGTAGACCCTTTGAGCTTTTGATCAGGAGCTCAAAATCCAACACAGGTTTTTGATCAGGTGTCCTGCCACCAATGGTTCACTTTTGAAGGGAGTAAAAACCCTTTGTACAGGAGGTTGAGAGAGTTAAGGCTTCTTCTCTATTGTTAAACAGATTAGAGAAGCTAGTGGATTGCACAGAGCTAGATAGCTCTAAAGAATCAAGGCTCCCCCTGGCTTAGAGAATATCTAGGAAGGAGTCTTGCTCCAGGGTGTAGGAACTCTTTAGAACTAAGACAAAGAATTGTCTTGTGGTTCTGAAGGAGAAGCTTGAAGAAGATTCTTGATTGGGAACAGGTGTTCTTCTTCAAACAGCTTCCTTTCTTCTTCTAAAGGCCTCTGAGTGAAAGTCTTCCTGTAAGCAAGATGAACTCAGGATGAAGAAGAATGCAGAAGAGCTTTGATCTTCTCAGTTGAATATGAATTCCTGAGAGCTGTAGAACTTTCTTGCTTTTTCTCTTTTTTTATGCTGCTGAGTGTAAATGTTGTATATCAGTTCTCTCTTTTTCTTCTTTCAAAAGAAGCTCTTTTTATATGAGCCTTTGCAACGGCTTTAATTTGAATTTGAATCTTTGTCTTCTTCTGGAATCAGCAATCTGGGCTGCAAAAAGCATAAAGCAAAAACAAATCCTGCAGACAGACATACTATAAGAGGATAAAGCTTTCTAAGAAGCTGCATAACCAATCAGATAAGAAGGGTGCAGGAAAAAGGTCACATCAGAAAGAACTCTTTACAGCCAGAGAAGACTTTCTGAGTCTAACGGCTATAAAGGACAGCCTGGCAGATAATGCAGAAATTGCATTTCAACTAATAAGACAAAACACTTTGTCAGATAAAGATTGGCTCATGCATAAGGAATGGAGTAGAGATTGCATGGAAATAATATCACAAATTTACAGAAATAATATGCCAAATAAATATGAAATAAATCATAGAATAGAAAAGGACAAAATTACTAAATACATACAGCAAAACGTCGAACGACCCTCGGAGATCGTCGACCGAAGCACAGAGATCGTCGACCAATCAGACAGATAGTCGAACGATATAGATAGTCGAACTACCCAAGCAGATAGTCGAACTACCACAGCAGATAGTCGAACTATCAGGACAGATAGTCGAGCTATCAGATAGTCGACCTATCAAGACAGATAGTCGAACTATCAAGCAAAACAGATAGTCGACCTATCAAACAGATAGTCGAACTATCAAAGAAAACAGATAGTTGACCTATCAAACAGATAGTCGAGCTATCAAACAAAATAGGTAGTCGACCTATCAAACAGATAGTCGCACTATCAAAGAAAAACAGATAGTCGACCTATCAAATAGATAGTCGAACTATCAAAGAAAGCAGATAGTCGACCTATTAAACAGATAGTCGAACTATCAGATAGTTGAACTATCCAAGTAGATAGTCGAACTATCAAGCAACACAGATAGTCGACCTATCAAATAGATAGTCGAACTATCAGACAACACAGATAGTCGACCTATCAAATAGATAGTCAAACTATTAGATAGTTGAACTATCCAAGCAGATAGTTGAACTATCAAGAAATCTGTCTGGTCAAAAGACGTCGAGCGGGGTTCGACGATCGGCGAGGCAGATTCCACAGAATGTCGAGCTACCAAGAGTTGAACTAACTCAGAGATAGACGATCTGCTGACAGACAAACGTCGACCAACGGATAGACGATCGTCGACCAGTCGATAGACGATAGTCGAGCGGCGTTCGACCATAGTCGAACAAAAAACAACTTAACCAAATTTTCATCTGGATAAGTGATAACTCTAAACTAGAGAAAACTAACTAAACAACTAACCTTTGACTATAGATAAATCTTGGGTCAAGAGACTAAAAGAGAGGACTGAACTCAAATCCAAACTAGGGTACCAACAATCTGATTCTTCTGAATCTGATCTGCTGCTTCCTGCGTCTATTACCATAAGGAAAACTTCCCTTGTCTTCTTTTCTTCTTCATCATCTTCACTGGAGCTGGAGGAGGATGTTTCATCTTCAATATCACTCCAGGTTTTAGCTACAAAGCCCTTCTCCTTCTTTTTGTACTTGCTGGAGGAGGCCTTGCTGTGCTGATGTCTTCTTGAGTCCTTTTATTGCCTTCTGTCTTTCTTTTGGGCTTCTGGGCATTCTGAGATGAAGTGTCCAGGTTTACTGCACCAAAAACAGACAACCTCTTAAGAACGGGTCTTATCATACCTGGGTTTATCTTCTTTCCTTAAGGGCTTTCTCCTATAGTCCTTCCTTGCCATTTTATAGAATCTCTTAGCAAAGAGAGCCATAAGATCTTCATTGGTTGGCATGTTGAGAGATTCTTCTGCAGCTTTGAGTGCTAAGTTCTGTTCCTTTCTAGTAGGTGTTGAAGCTTTTGGTTCAACTACAGCTTCTCTTGACTTGATCAATTGCTCATATGATTTGAGCTTTCCAAGCAGAGATTCTGTTAAGAATTCAGCCATGCTTCTGGTTTCTCTGATGGGCAGATTCTAGAGTTTCATGTGCTAGGGAAGCACATGAGGATCTTGTCATTGACCTCAGTCAGAGTAATTTCTTTGTCCAGTGTTCTGAGCTCACTGATGATGGAGCTCAACATGTTATACATTACTTCCACAGATTCTGCTTCATCATTCCTGAAATTCTCATATTGGGATATGAGGTTTGATTTTCTATCCTTCCTCTCATCAGCAGATCCTGCTACCATTTAGTTGAGGGAATCCAAAATGGCTTTGGCAGATGTGCATTCAGTAACTTTCTGAAATATGTCATCTGACATTGTTTGGTCCAGTATATTCATAGCTCTGGCGTCAATAATCTTTGCTTTCTTATGTGCATCAGTTTGATCTGGAGGAGGCACTACACTGAGATTTACTGGGGTTGAAGTAGAGGCCACTAGAGCTGGTGGTCCTGTCAAGATGGAATTAAAAATGTACTCATCAATAGAGTTCATATAAAGTTTGATTCTTGCCTTCCATATTCCAAACTTTTACAAGTTGTAAACTAGAGGTTTGGTGTTGGCATAATCCTTATTTTGTGCCATGATATCAGAAAGTAAAATTTAAACTGAGAAACTAGTAAGACTTATTCAGAGTTTATCCTGAGGATCTTGATTAATCCAGGTGTGAGCCTGTATGATGTGATTAACCACCCTATGATACCAATTGAAAGATAGGGTAAGATCTGAATAACTCTAGAGGGGGGAGGGGCGGGGTGAATAGTGTTTTTAAAATCTTTTTGATTCTTGCAGAAATAAGAAGTCTTTAACAAAATATGTTAATATGATATAGGTGTATGAGTGTACTAGTGCATCAAGTGAACTAGAGAAAAGATAACTAAGATACACAACAAAGTATATCACAGCACAAGCAATTATATCACAACACAAGCACACAGGAAAATCACAGCCACACAGACAATACAAGAATTTTATAGTGGTTCCCCAAACTTGGGTACATCCACTCTTCTACCACCCTAGGTAGGAATCCACTACAGGTTTTGATCAGGTGACTGCCACCAATGAGCTTTTGATCAGGTGCTAAAAAACCAACCCAAGTCTTTTGGAAGGATACTTGCAACCAAAATAATTTTGAAGGGAATTAAAACCCTGTACAGAGGTGGGGAAGAGAGGTTGATTGAAGTCTTCTTTTCTCAAATAAAAATGAGAACACTTTGTGGATTCTGTGATGTTGTCAAAGCTCCCCCTAAGATCTTGAATGCTTAAGGAGTGGAAAATTTACAAAGGGTGAGTAGGCCTTCTACTGTAAGATCTACTTTCTGAGATCCTTTGACTGATTTGAATATTTTGTCACTTGAGATCCCAGAAATCAAAGAAGGAGAAGAAAGTCTCTTGATAGTGATTGTTGTTCTTTCTTCTTCTTTTTGAGAGTAGTTGATTTTTCTTCAGATAACTGTATGAACTACACTTGTGGTTTTTCAAAAATTTCTGTATTCTGAAAGGTTTCTGTGTTGTGTTATTGTTCGTTCTGGCTGAGAGATGATCCCCTTGATAACTGCCTCTTGGTCGAATTCAAAATTCTGCAATCAATGCTCAGCCAAAATCTCGGGAATGAAAATGGAAAAAATGCTGTCATATATTCTATTCTATGTCTATCCCGAGATATAAGCAATTAATTCCATGGGGGATATTTGCAATCAATGCTGCCTATAACGGCTCGATCCAAAGGATATAAGAGCATTGATTATCCAAGGAATTAACAACCTATAATAGATATAAAATAAGGAGACAAAAATAAAGAATAAATAACAATATTTCTTACAGTTTTCGTCGACCAGAGAATAGCTTTCGTCGAGCTGAGAATAGCAGTTCGTCGAGCTGAGATCCAAGATCGTCGAACTCTGAATGCTGCTTGATAACTTTCTTATTCAGTGCATCAAGTTCGTCGAGCTGAAGTCTAAGTTGTCGAGCTGAGTCTGCAGTCTGGACTTAGAATATTTTCTGGTGTTGAACCACTCCAATGGGAATTAGTCGATCAAAAATCAAAGTTCTTCTGGCTGATCTTCTTGGTTCGTCGACTACATGTTAGACTTAGAAGGTATTACTTCGTCGAGCTGGGGACTGAGTTCGTCGAGCTGGGCTAAGAGAATTTTCCCTGAGTTCATCTAGCTTATCTTGACTTTCGTCGACCGGAGATCGACGAACGTAGAACTCCTTTTTCTAAGTCTTGAATTCTCTAAGTCTTGAGTCTTTAGCAGTATTGAAGGCTTGTCCTTTGTACTGTTGAATCAAAGGACTTGACCTAGACTCTAGGACATGACTATGACCCTGATCTATACATATTGAGTCATATCCTAACTCAGTGAACCTAGCCCAAATCCAACTAGGGGTTCCAACAATATTTTAAATGTACCTGCTTTTGACCTCTCTCTTGTAGAGATTAGCAGGTGTTCTAGAGTTCACTTAAGGTTCTCACGCTATATTTTAAATTTACCTGCTTTTGACTTCTCTTTTAAAGACATTAGTAGGTGTTCGCGAGTTCACTTCAGGTATTCGTGTTATTTTTTAATAATACCGGCTTTTGACTTCTCCTTTGCAGAGATTAATAGGTGTTCGCGAGTTCACTTTAGGTATTACGTTATATTTTAAATATATCTGCGTCTGACTTCTATTTTGTAGAGTTTAGGTTGTGTTCACATGTTCACTTCCAGTACTCGTGTTATATTATAAATTTACATGCTTTTGACTTCTCCTTTGTAGAGATTAGTAGGTTTTCATTAATTCTCGTCCGGTACTCGCATTATATTTTGAACTTACCTGCTTTTGACTTATTCTTTACCGAGATTAGCAGGTGTTTGGGAGTTAACTTCTGATACTCGCGTTATATTTTAAATTTACCAGCTTTTGAATTCTCTTTTGTAGAGATTAGAAGTTGTTCGTGAGTTCACTTTAGTACTCGCATTAGATATTAAATTTATAAACTTTTGATAACTCCTTTGCAGAGATTAGCAGGTGTTGGCAATTTTACTTCAGGTACTCGCAATATATTTTAAATATACCTGCTTTTGACATCTCCTTTCCAGAGATTAGCACGTATTCGCGAGTTAACTTCTACTACTCGCATTATTATTTAAATTTAACTACATTTAACTTCTCTTTTGTAGAGATTAGTAAGTGTTCGCGAGCTCATTTTAGGTACTCGCATTATATTTTAAATTTATCTGCTTTTGACTTCTCTTTTGGAGATATTAGTAGGTGTTCGCGAGTTCACTTTAGGTACTCGCATTATATTTTAGATTTACCAGCTTTTGACTTGTCCTTTGTAGAGAATTGCAGGTGTTCACGAGTTCAGTTCAGGTACTCGCGCTATATTTTAAATTTACCTTCTTTTGACTTCTCTTTTGAAGAGATTAGTAGTTGTTCACGAGTTCACTTCCGGTATTCGCATTAAATTTTAAAGTTACCTGATTTTGGCTTCTCCATTACAGAGAATTTCATGTGATCGCGAGTTCACTTCAGGTACTCGCGTTATATTTAAAATTTATCTTCTTTTGACCACTCTTTCTTAGAGATTGGCAGGTGTTCGCGTTATATTTTAATAATACCGGCTTTTGACTTCTCCTTTGTAGAGATTAGCAGGTGTTTGCGAGTTCACTTTAGGTACTCACATTATATTTTAAATATATCTGCGTCTGGCTTCTCTTTTGTAGAGTTAAGGTTGTGTTCGCATGTTCACTTCTGGTACTCGTGTTATATTATAAATTTACATGCTTTTGACTTCTCCTTTGTAGAGATTTGTAGGTGTTCACGAGTTCTCATCCAGCACTCGCATTATATTTGAAACTTACCAGCTTTTGACTTATCCTTTATAGAGATTAGCAGGTGTTTGCTAGTTAACTTATGATATTCGCGTTATATTTTAAATTTACCTGCTTTTGACTTCTCTTTTGTGGAGATTAGAAGGTGTTTGTGGGTTCACTTTAGAGACTCGTGTTACATATTAAATTTATCTACTTTTGACAACTCCTTTGTAGAGATTAGCAGGGGTTGGCGAGTTCACTTTAGGTACTCGCAATATATTTTAAATATACATACTTTTAACATCTCCTTTCCAGAGATTAGCAGGTGTTCGCGAGTTAACTTCTGGTACTCGTGTTATTATTTAAATTTAAATACATTTAATTTTACTTTTGTAGAGATTAGTGAGTGTTCGTGAGCTCACTTTAGGTACTCGCGTTATATTTTAAATTTACCTGCTTTTGACATCTCTTTTGGAGATATTAGTAGGTGTTCACGAGTTCACTTTAGGTACTCGTATTATATTTTAAATTTACCAGCTTTTGACTTCTCCTTTGTAGAGATTAGCAGGTGTTCACGAGTTCACTTTAGGTACTCGTGCTATATTTTTAATTTACCTGCTTTTGACTTCTCTTTTGAAGAGATTAGTAGGTGTTCGCGAGTTCACTTCCAGTATTCGCATTAAATTTTAAAGTTACCTAATTTTGGCTTCTCTATTACAGAGATTTGCATGTGATCGCGAGTTCACTTTAGGTACTCGCATTATATTTTAAATTTATCTGCTTTTGACCACTCTTTCTTAGAGATTGGCAGGTGTTCGCGTCCTCACTTCAGCTACTCGCATTATATTTTAAATTTACTAGCTTTCAACTTCTCTTTTATAGAGATTAGCAGGTATTCGCAAGTTAACTTCATATACTCGTGTTATATTTTAAATTTACCTACTTTTTAATTCTCCTTTGTTAAGATTAGTAGGTGTTCGTGTGTTCACTTCAGGTACACGTGTTATATTTTAAATTTACCTTCTTTTGACCTCTCTCTTATAGGTGTTCGAGAATTCACTTCAGGTACTCGTGTTCTATTTTAAATTTGCCTGCTTTTGATTCTCTTTTATAGAGAATAACATGTGTTCGTGAGTTAACTTCAGGTACTCGTGTTATATTTTAAATTTACCAGCTTTTGACTTCTCCTTTATAGGATTAGCAGATGTTCGTGAGTTAATTTTAGGTACTCACATTTTATTTTAAATTTACCTTGTTTTGACTTCCCTTTTGGAGAGATTAGTAGGTGTTCACGAGTTCACTTCAGCTACTCACATTATATTTTAAATTTACCTACTTTTGACTTCTCCTTTGCATCGATTAGTAGGTGTTTGCGAATTTACTATAGGTGCTCGCCTTATATTTTAAATTTACCAGCTTTTGACTTCTCTATTGCAGAGATTAGTTGGTGTTAGAGAGGTTCACTTAAGGTACTCGCATTATATTTTAAATTTATCCGCTTTTAACTTCTCTTTTGTAGAGATTAGTTGGTGTTTGCTTTTTCACTTCAGGTACTCGTGTTATATTTTAAATTTACCTGCTTTTGACTTCTCCTTTGTAGAAATTAATATATGTTCACGAGTTTTATTTCGGTACTCGCATTATATTTTAAATTTACCTGCTTTTGACTTCTCTTTTGTAGAGATTTGCAGGTGTTTACCAGTTCACTTTAGGTACTCCCATTATATTTTAAATTTATCTGCTTTTGACTTCTTATTTATAGAGATTAGTAGGTGTTCGCGAGTTCACTTCAGGTACTCGCATTTTATTTTAAATTTACCTGCTTTTGACTTCTCCTTTGCAGAGATTAGGAGGTGTTCGCGAGTGCACTTCTGGCACTCGCATTATATTTTATAATTATTTACTTTTGACTTCTCTTTTGTAGAGATTAGCAGGTGTTCGCGAGTTCACTTCAAGTACACGCATTATAATTTAAATTTACCTGCTTTTGACCTCTCTTTGGTAGAGATATGCAGGTGTTCTCTAGTTCACATCACGTACTTGTGCTATATTTTAAATTTACATGCTTTTGAATTCTCTTTTGAAGAGATTTATAGGTGTTCACGACTTCACTTCATGTATTAAAGTTATATTTTAAATTTACCTGATTTTGACTTCTCCTATGTAGAGATTTGCAGGTGTTCGCGAGTTCATTTTAGGTACTCGCTTTTTTTTTAATTTACCTTCTTTTGACCTCTCTTTTGTAGAGATTTGAAGGTGTTCACGACTTCACCTCAGGTAATCGCATTTATGTTAAATTTACCTACTTTTGACTTCCCTTTTATAGAGATTAGCAGGTGTTCGCAAGTTAACTTCAGGTACTCGTGTTATATTTTAAATTTACCCGGTTTTGACTTATCCTTTGTAGAGATTAGCAGTTGTTCGTGAGTTCACTTCAGGTACTCGCATTATATTTTAATACACCTTCTTTTGACCTCTCTTTTATAGAGATTAGCAGGTATTCGAGAGTTTAATTAAGGTACTCGCGCTATATTTTCAATTTACCTGCTTTTGAATTCTCTTTTAAAGAGATTAGTAGGTGTTCGTGAGTTCACTTCAGGTATTCACATTATATTTTAAATATACTGGCTTTTGACTTCTCCTTTGTAGAGGTTAACAGGTGTTCGCGAGTTCTCCTTTGCAGAGGTTAACAGGTGTTCGCGAGTTCACTTTAGGTACTCGTGTTATATTTTAAATATATCTGCGTCTGACTTCTCTTTTGTAGAGATTAGGTTGTGTTTGCATGTTCACTTCCGGTACTCGTGTTATATTATAAATTTACATGCTTTTGACTTCTCCTTTGCACATATTAGTAGGTTTTTACGAATTCTCGTCCGTTACTCGCATTATATTTTAAACTTACCTGCTTTTGACTTATCGTTTACACAGATTAGAAGGTGTTTGCGAGTTAACTTATGATACTCGCATTATATTTTAAATTTAACTACTTTTGACTTTTCTTTTGTAGAGATTAGAAGGTGTTCGTGAGCTCACATTAGATACTCGCATTATATATTAAATTTATCTACTTTTGACAACTCCTTTGCGGAGATTAACAGTTATTGGCGAGTTCACTTTAGGTACTCGCAATATATTTTAAATATACCTGCTTTTATCATCTCCTTTCAAAAGATTAGCAGGTGTTCGCGTGTTAACTTTTGGGACTCGCGTAATATTTTAAATTTACCTACTATTGAATTCTCTTTTGTAAAGATTATCAGGTGTTCGCGAGTTCACTTCAGGATTACATTTTAAAGTTACCTAATTTTGACTTCTCCATTACAGAGATTAGTAGGTGTTCACGAGTTCACTTCAGGTACTCACGTTATATTTTAAATTTATGTGCTTTTGACAACTCTTTCATGCTGGTGTTCGCGAGTTCACTATAAGTACTCACATTATATTTTAAATTTACCTGCTTTTGACGTATCCTTTCTAGAGATTAGCAGGTGTTTGCAAGTTAACTTTTGGTACTTGTGTTATGTTTTAAATTTACCTGCTTTTGACTTTTCTTTTGTAGAGGTTAGCAAGAGTTTGTGAGTTCACTTCAGGTACTTTGGTTATATTTTAAATTCACCTTTTTTGACTTCTCTTTTGTAGAGATTAGCAGGTGTTCACGAGTTGACTTCAGGTACTTGCGTTATATTTTAAATTTACCTGCTTTTGACTTCCTTTTGAAGAGATTAGTAGGTGTTCGCGAGTTCACTTTAGGTACCCGCATTATATTTTAAATTTAAAAGCTTTTGACTTTACCTTTTAAGAGATTAATAGGTGTTCGCGAGTTCACTTCTGGTACTTGCGTTATATTTTAAATTTACCTGATTTTGACTTCTCTTTTATAGAGATTAGTTGGTGTTTGCTTGTTCACTTCAGGTACTCGCATCATATTTTAAATTTACCCGCCTTTGACTTATGCTTTTTAGATATTAGTAGGTGTTTGCTAGTTGGTACTTGCTTATATTTTTTAGTTACATGCTTTTGACTTCTTTTTTGTAGATTTTGTAGAGGTTAACAGGTGTTCACGAGTTCACTTCAAGTACTCGCATTATTTTTTAAATTTACCTGCTTTTGACTTCTCCTTTGAAGATATTAGCAGGTGTTCACAAGTTCACTTCAGGTACTCGCATTATATTTTAAATTTACCTGCTTTTGACTTCTCTTTTGTAGAGATTAGCTGGTGTTCACGAGTTCACTTCAGGTACTCATGCTATATTTTAAATTTACCTTCTATTGACTTATCGTTTGCAAAGATTAGTAGGTGTTCACGAATTCACTTCAGGTACTCTTATTATATTTTAAATTTACCTGCTTTTGACTTCTCTTTTGTAGAGATTAGCTAGTGTTCACGAGTTCACTTCAGGTACTCATGCTATATTTTAAATTTACCTTCTATTGACTTATCGTTTGCAAAGATTAGTAGGTGTTCACGAATTCACTTCAGGTACTCTTATTATATTTTAAATTTACTTGATTTTGACTTATCCTTTGCAGAGATTAGCAGGTGTTCGCAAATTCACGTTAGGGACTTGCATTTTTTTATATAAATGTACCTGTTTTTAACCTCTCTTTTGTACAGATTAGTTGGTTTTTGCGAGTTCACTTCAAGTACTCAATTTATATTTTAAATTTACCTGCTTTTGACTTCTCATTTTCATTGATTAGTTGGAGTTCACGAGTTCACTTCAGGTACTCACATTATGTTTTAAATTTTCCTACTTTTGACATTTTTTTTGTAGAGATTAGCAGATGTTCGTGAGTTCACTTCAGGTACTCATGTTATATTTTAATTTACCTACTTTTGACTTGTATTTTTTAGAGATTAGTTGGTGTTCGCATGGTCACTTCAGGTACTAGTGTTATATTTTAAATTTACCTGCTTTTGACTTTTCCTTTGTAAAGATTAGCAGGTGTTCACGAGTTCACTTCTGGTACACACATTATATTTCAAATTTAACTTCTTTTGACTTCTCTTTTGGAGAGATTAGCAGGTGTTCGCAAGTTCACTTCATGTACTCGTGTTATATTTTAAATTTACCGCCTTTTGACTTCTCTTTTGAAGAGATTAGCATGTGTTTGCGAGTTCACTTCAGATACTTGTGCTATATTTTAAATTTACCAGCTTTGAACTTCTCTTTTATAGAGATTAGGAGGTGTTTGCGAGTTCACTTCAGGTACTTGCATTATATTTTAAATATACCTTCTTTTGAATTCTCCTTTGTAGAGATTAGAAGGTGTTTGTGAGTTCACTTCATGTACTCACATTATATTTTTAATTTACCTTTTTTTACTTCTCCTTTACAGAGATTAGCAGGTGTTCGCAAGTTAACTTAAGGTACTCGCGTTATTATTTAAATTTAACTATATTTAACTTCTCTTTTGTAGAGATTAGCAAGTATTCACGAGCTCACTTCAGGTACTCGAGTTATATTTTAAATTTACCTGCTTTTGACTTCTCTTTTAGAGATATTAGTAGGTGTTCGCGAGTTCACTTTATGTACACACATTATATTTTAAATTTACCAACTTTTGACTTCTCCTTTGTAGAGATTAGCAGGTATTCGCTAGTTCACTTTAGATACTCGTGTTATATTTTTAATTTACCTCTGATTGACTTCTCCATTGAAAAGATTAGCAAGTGTTCGCGAGTTCACTTCTAGTACACGCGTTATATTTTAAATTTACCAGCTTTTGACTTCTTTTTTAGAGAGATTAGCTGGTGTTTACAAGTTCACGTCAGGTACTCACGTTATTTTTTAAATTTACCTGCTTTTAACTTCTCATTTGGAGAGATTAACAGGTGTTCGCGAGTTCACTTCAGGTACTCGTGTTATATTTTAAATTTACCTGTTTTTGACTTCTTTTTTGCAGAGAAAAACAGGCATTCACGAGTTCACTTCAAGTACTCGCATTATATTATAAATTTACCTGCTTTTGAATTCTCTTTTACAGAGAATAGAAGGTGTTTACGAGTTCACTTTAGGTACTCGTGTTATATTTTAAATTTATCTGTTTTTGACTTCTCTTTTGTAGAGATTAGCAGGTGTTCACGAGTTCACTTCAGGTACTCGCATTTTATTTTAAATTTACCTGCTTTTGACTTCTCCTTTGCAGAGATTAGTAGGTGTTCGCGAGTTCACTTCCGACACTCGAGTTATATTTTAAATTTATTTACTTTTGACTTCTCTTTTGTAGAGATTAGCAGGTGTTCGCGAGTTCGCTTCAGGTACTCGCGTAATAATTTAAATTTACCTGCTTTTGACCTCTATTTTGTAGAGATTAGCAGTCGTTTGTGAGTTTAAATCAGGTACTCGCGCTTTATTTTAAATTTACCTACTTTTGAATTACCTTTTGAAGAGATTAGTAGGTGTTCGCGATTTCACTTTAGGTATTAAAGTTATATTTTAAATTTACCTGATTTTGACTTCTCCTTTGCAACAATTTGCAGGTGTTCGCGAGTTCATTTTAGGTACTCATGTTATATTCTTAATTTACCTTCTTTTGACCTCACTTTTGTAGAGATTTGTAGGTTTTCGCGAGTTTACCTAAGGTACTAACATTATATGTTAAATTTACCTACTTTCGACTTCTCTTTTATAGAGATTAGCAGGTGTTTGTAAGTTACCTTCAGGTACTCGTATTATATTTTAAATTTACCGGGTTTTGACTTCTCCTTTATAGAGATTAACAGGTGTTCGTGAGTTCACTTAAGGTACTCGCATTATATTTTAAATGTACCTGATTTTGACCTCTCTTTTGTATAGAATAGCAGGTGTTTGAGAGTTCACTTAAGGTACTCGCGCTATATTTTAAATTTACCTGCTTTTGATTTCTCTTCTGAAGAGATTAGTAGGTGTTTGCGAGTTCACTTCAGGTATTTGCATTATATTTTAAATATATCAGCTTTTGACTTCTCCATTGCAGAGATTAGCAAGTATTCGTGAGTTCAGTTTCAGTACTCACATTATATTTTAAATATATTTGTGTTTGACTTCTCTTTTGTAGAGATTAGGTTGTGTTCGCATGTTCACTTCCGGTACTCATGTTATATTATAAATTTACAAGCTTTTGACTTATCCTTTGTAGAGATTAGTAGGTGTTCACGATTTCTCATCCGATACTCGCATTATATTTTAAACTTAACTGCTTTTCACTTATGCTTTATAGAGATTAGCAGGTGTTTGCGAGTTAACTTATGATATTCACATTATATTTTAAATTTACCTACTTTTGACTTCTCTTTTGTATAGATTAGAAGGTGTTTGTGGGTTCACTTTAGAGACTCTTGTTACATATTAAATTTATCTACTTTTGACAACTCCTTTGCAGAGATTAGCAGTTGTTGGCGAGTTCACTTCAGGTACTCGCAATATATTTTTAATATACCTGCTTTTGACATCTCCTTTCCAGAGATTAGCAGGTGTTCGCGAGTTAACTTCTAGGACTCGCGTAATTTTTTAAATTTACCTACTATTGACTTCTCTTTTGTAAATATTAGCAGGTGTTCACGAGTTCACTTCATGTACTCGCGCTATATTTTAAATTTACCTGCTTTTGACTTCTCTTTTGAAAAGATTAGTAGGTGTTTGCGAGTTTACTTCCGGTATTCGCATTAAATTTTAAAGTTACCTGATTTTGACTTCTCCATCATAGAGATTAGCAGGTGTTTGCGAGTTCACTTCAGGTACTCACGTTATATTTTAAATTTATCTTCTTTTGACCACTCTTTCATAGAGATTGGCAGGTGTTCGCGAGTTCACTTCATGTCCTCGTGTTATATTTTTAATTTACCTACTTTCGACTTCTCTTTTATTGAGATTAGCAGGTATTCACAAGTTAACTTTAGATACTCGTGTTATATTTTAAATTTACCTGCTTTTGAATTCTCCTTTCTAATGGTTAGAAGGTGTTCGTGAGTTCACTTTAGGTACACACGTTATATTTTAAATTTACCAGCTTTTGGCTTCTTTTTTATACAGATTAGTAGGTGTTCGAGAGTTCACTTCAGGTAATCGCGTTCTATTTTAAATTTGCCTACTTTTGACTTCTCTTTTATAGAGAATATCAGGTGTTCACGAGTTAACTTCAGGTGCTCGTGTTATATTTTAAATTTGCCTGCTTTTGACTTCTCCTTTGCAGAGATTAGCCGGTGTTTGGGAGTTCATTTCAGATACTCCCATTATATATTAAATTTCCTAACTTTTGATTACTCCTTTGCAGAGATTAGTAGTTGTTGGAAGTTCACTTCAGGTACTCGCATTATATTTTAAATATACCTGCTTTTGACATCTCCTTTTTAGAGATTAGTAAGTGTTTGTGAGTTAACTTCTGGGACTCGCATTATATTTTAAATTTACTTGCTTTTTACTTCTCTTTTATAGAGATTAACAGGTGTTCGCGAGTTCACTTCGGGTACTCGCGCTATATTTTTAATTTGCCTACTTTTGACTTTACTTTTGAAGAGATTAGTAGGTGTTCACGAGCTTACTTCCGATATTCATATTATGTTTTAAATTTGCCTGATTTTGACATCTCCTTTACAGAGATTAACAGGTATTTGAGAGTTTACTTTATGTACTCGTGTTATATTTAAATTTAATAGCTTTTGACTTCTCCTTTGTAGATATTAACATGTGTTCGTGAGTTCAATTAAGGTACTCGCATTATATTTTAAATTTACCTTATTTTGACTTCTCCATTGTAAAGATTAACAGGTTCTCATGATTTTACTTCAGGTACTCGCATTATGTTTTAAATTTACCTGCTTTTGACCTCTCTTTCTCAGAGATTAGCAGGTGTTTGTGAGTTCACTTCAGATACTCGCATTATATGTTAAATTTACCTGCTTTCGACTTCTCTTTTATTGAGATTAACAAGTGTTCAAGAGTTAACTTCAAATACTCGAGTTATATTTTAAATTTACCTACTTTTGACTTCTCCTTTGTGGAGATTAGCAGGTGTTCTTGAGATCACTTCAGGAACTCATGTTATATTTTAAATTTACATAGTTTTGACTTCTCTTTTGGTGAGATTAGTAGGTGTTTGCGAGTTCACTTAAACTACTCACATTATATTTTCAGTTTAGATGCATTTGACTTCTCCTTTACAGAGATTAGCAAGTGTTTGCGAGTTCACTTCAGGTATTAGTATTATATTTTAAATTTTCCATCTTTTGACTTTTCTTTTGTAGAGATTAGCAGGTGATCGCGAGTTCACTTCAGGTACTCGCGTTTTATTTTAAATTTATCTGCTTCTGACTTCCCTTTTATAGAGATTAGGATGTGTTCGCATGTTCACTTCCGGTGCTCATGTCATATTTTAAATTTAAATGCTTTTGACTTCTCCTTTGAATAGATTAGTAGGTGTTCACGAGTTCACTTCAGGTTCTCATGTTATAATTTAAATTTACCTTCTTTTGACTTATCCATTACAAAGATTAGCAGGTGTTTGCGAGTTAACTTTTGGTACTTGTATTATAATTAAAATTTACCTACTTTTGACATCTCTTTTGTAGAGATTAATAGTGTTTGCGAGTTCACTTTAGATACTCGCATTATATATTAAATTTACCTACTTTTCACAACTCCTTTGCAGAGATTAGCAGTTGTTGGCGAGTTCACTTAAAGTAATCACATTATATTTTAAATATACTTGCTTTTGACATCTCCTTTCCAGTGATAAGTAGGTGTTTGCGAGAAAACTTCTGGGACTCGCGCTATATTTTAAATTTACCTGCTTTTGACTTCTCTATTGAGAAGATTAGTAGGTGTTCGCGAGTTCACATCCGGTATTCGCATTATATTTTAAATTTACTCGATTTTGACTTCTCTTTTGCAGAGATTTGCAGGTGTTTGCGAGTTCACTTCAGGTACTAATGTTATATTTAAATTTACCAGTTTTCAGTTCTCCTTTATAGATATTAGTAGGTGTTCGTGAGTTAACTTTAGGTACTCGCATTATATTTTAAATTTATCTGCTTTTGACTTCTCTTTTATAAAGATTGGTAGGTGTTCGTGAGTTAACTTCAGATACTAGAGTTATTTTTTAAATTTACCTTCTTTTGACTTCTACTTTGTAGAGATTAGAAGGCGTTCGAGAGTTCACTTTAGGTACTCACACTCTATTTTTAATTTATCTGGTTTGGCTTCTCTTTTATTGAGATTAGCAGTTATTTGTGAGTTAACTTCTGGTAATCGTGTTATATTTTAAATTTTCCTACTTTTGACTTCTCCTTCGTAGAGATTAGCCAATGTTTGTAAGATCACTTTAGGTACTCGTGTTATCTTTTAAATTTACCTGCTTTTGACTTCTCTCTTCAAGATATTAGTATGTGTTCACGAGTTCACTTCAGATACTCATGTTATATTTTAAATTTACATGCTTTTGACTTCTCCTTTGCATATATTAGCAAGTGTTTTTGAGTTTACTTATGGTACTCGCATTACATTTTAATTTTACCAGCTTTTGACTTCTCTTTTTCAGAGATTAGCAGGTGTTCATGACTACACTTCAGGTAATCGCATTATATTTTAAATTTATTTGCTTCTGATTCCGTTTTGTAGAGATTAGTTGGTGTTTGCAAGTTCAATTTAGGTACTCGTGTTTTATTTTAAATTTACTAGATTTTGACTTCTCGTTTGCAGTGATTAGCAGGTGTTCACGAGTTCACTTTAAGTACTCACATTATATTTTAAATTTACCTTCTTTTGACTTTTCCTTTACAGAGATTAGCAAGTGTCTGCGAGTTAACTTCTGGTACTCGTATTATATTTTAAATTTATATTCTTTTGACTTCTCTTTTGTAGAGATTAGCAGGTATTCGTGAGTTCACTTCAGGTTCTTGAGTTATATATTAAATTTAATGACTTTTGACAACTCCTTAGCAGAGATTAGCAGGAGTTCGTGAGTTTTTTTTTCAGGTTCTCGCATTATATTTTAAATTTACCGGTTTTTGACATCTCCTTTTCAGAGATTAGCAGGTATTTGCGAGTTAACTTGTGGTACTCGCGTTATATTTTAAATTTACCTGCTTTTGACTTCTCTATTATAGAGATTAGTAGGTGTTCCCCAGCTCACCTCAGGTACTCACGTTATATTTAAAATTTACCTTCTTTTGACTCCTCTTTTTAAGAGATTAGTAGGTGTTCGCGAGTTCACTTCAGTTATTCATGTTATATTTTAAATTTACCTAATTTTGACTTCTCCTTTGCGGAGATTAGCAAGTGTTCGAGAGTTCATTTCAAGTAGTCGTGCTATTTTTTAAATTTACCTACTTTTGACATCTCTTTTTTAAAGATTAGAAGGTTTTGGCGAGTTCACTTCAGGTAATCGCATTATATTTTAAATTTACCTTCTTTTGACTTCTCTTTTATAGAGATTAACAGGTGTTCGCGAGTTAACTTAAGATACTCGTGTTATATTTTGAATTTACCTCCATTTGACTTCACCTTCGAAGAGATTAACAGGCGTTCGTGTGTTTACTTCAGGCACTCGTGTTATATTTTAAATTTTCTTGCTTTTGACATCTCTTTTGTAGAGATTAGTAGGTGTTCGAGAGTTCACATCATGTACTCACACTATATTTTAAATTTACCTGCTTTTGACTTCTCTTTTGCAAAGATTAGTAGGTGTTCACGAGTTTACTTCAGGTATTCGTGTTATATTTTAAACTTACCTGCTTTTGACTTGGTTTTTGGAGAGATTAGCTGGTGTTCGCAAGTTCACTTTAGATACTCGCATTAAAGTTAAATTGACTTGGCTTTGATCTCTCCTTTTTAAAGATTAGCAGGTGTTCGCGAGTTCACTTCAAGTACTCACGTTATATTTTAAATTTACTTGCTTTTGAGTTCTCTTTTATAGAGATTATCATGTGTTCGCTAGTTAACTTCAAGTACTTGTGCTATATTTAAATTTACCTGCTTTTGACTTCTCCTTTGTAGAGATTAGCAAGTGTTCATCAGTTCACTTCAGGTTCTCGTGTTATATATTAAATTTACCTGTTTTTGACTTTTCTTTTTGAGAGATTAGCAGGTGTTCACGATTTCACTTCAGCTACTCGCGTTTTATTTTAAATTTACATGCTTTTGACTTATCCTTTACATGGATTAGCAGGTGATCACGAGTTAACTTCAGGTACTCGTGTTATATTTAAATTTTCCTGCTTTTGACTTCTCCTTTGTAGAGATTAGCAGGTGTTCATCAGTTCACTTTAGGTACTTGTGTTATATTTTATATTTACCTGCTTTTGACTTCTCTTTTCGAGAGATTAACAGGTATTCGCAAGTTCACTTCAGCTACTCGCGTTATATTTTAAATTTACTTGCTTTTGACTTCTCCATTGCATAGATTAGAAGGTGTTTGTGAGTTTACTTCAAGTTCTAGCATTATATTTTAAATTTACCGGTTTTTGACTTCTCTTTTGCAGAGATTAGCAGGTGTTTGCGAGTACACTTCAGGTGCTTGTATTATATTTTAAATTTATTTGCTTATGACTTCCCTTTTGTAGAGATTACGTTGTGTTTGCATGTTGACTTTAGGTACTCATGTTATATTTTAAATTTACGTGATTTTGACTTCTCCTTTACAGAGATTAGCAGGAGTTCGCGAGTTCACATTAGGTACTCGAATTATATTTTAAATTTACCGTCTTTTGACTTATCATTTATAGAGATTAGCTTGTATTTGCGTGTTAACTTCTGCTACTCGCATAATATATTAAATTTACCTACTTTTGAATTCTCTTTTGTAGAGATTAACAGGTGTTCGCGAGTTCACTTTAGATACACGTGTTATATATTGAATTTACCTACTTTTGACAACACCTTTGCAAAGATTAGCAGTTGTTGGCAAGTTTAGTTCAGGTACTCGTATTATATTTTAAATATACCTCCTTTTGATATTTCTTTTCCAGAGATTAGCAGGTGTTCGTGAGTTAACTTCTGGGACTCCCGTTATATTTTAAATTTACCTATTTTGACTTTTATTTTGTAGAGATTAGCAGGTGTTCCCGAATTCACTTCAGGTACTCGTGCTATATTTTAAATTTACCTTCTTTAGACTTCTCTTTTGCAGAGATTAGTCAGTATTCGCATGTTCACTTCAGGTACTCGTATTATATTTTAAATTTATCTTCTTTTTAATTCTCCTTTGCAGAGATAAGCATGTGTTCGCGAGTTCACTTCAGGTACACATATTATATTTTAAATTTTCCTTCTTTTGGCTTATCGTTTATAGATATTACCTAGTTTTTGCGAGTTAACTTCTGGTACTCGCATTATATTTTAAATTTACCAGCTTTTGACTTTTATTTTATAGAGATTAGAAGGCATTCACGAGTTCACTTCAGATACTCGCGTTATATATTAAATGTACCTCCTTTTACTACTTCTTTGCTGAGATTAGAAATTGTTAGCGAGTTCACTTCAGGTACTCGTATTATTTTTTTAATTTAGCTAATTTTGACATCTCCTTTACAGAGAGTAGCAGGTGTTCGCGAGTTAACATCTGGGACTGATGTTATATTTTAATTTTACCTGATTTTTACTTTTCTTTTGTAGAGATTAGCAGGTGTTTGCGAGTACACTTTCGGTACTCACGCTATATTTTAAATTTTCCTGCTTTTAGCCTCTCTTTTGAAGAGATTAGTGGGTATTGCTGAGTTCATTTTAGGTATTCGTGTTATATTTTAAATTTACCTAATTTTGACCTATCCTTTGCAGAGATTATCAGGTGTTTGCGATTTCACTTCAGGTACTCGCATTACATTTGAAATTTACCTACTTTTGACCTCTCTTTTATAAAGATTATCTGGTGTTAGCAAGTTCACTTTAGGTACTCCCATTATATTTTTAATTTACCAACTTTTGACCTATCTTTTAATGAGATTAGAAGGTGTTCTCGAGTTAAGTTCAGTTACTTGTGTTATATTTTAAATTTACCTACTTTTGACTTTTCCTTTATAAAGATTAGCTAGTGTTCGTGAGTTCACTTCAAGTACTTACATTATATTTTAAATTTACCTGCTTTTGACTTTTGTTTTGTAGAGATTAACATATGCTCGAGAGTTCACTCAAGTTACTTGCACTATATTTTAAATTTCCCTGCTTTTGACTCCTCTTTTGAAGAGAATAGTAGATGTTCATGAGTTCACTTCATGTATTCGCATTATATTTTAAATTTACCGTCTTTTGACTTCTCCTTTGCATAGATTAGCATGTGTTCGCAAGTTCACTTCTGGTACTCACGTTATGTTTTAAAATTATCTACTTTTGACCTCTCTTTTGCAGAGATTAGCAGGTATTCATGAGTTCACTTTAGGTACTAGCATTATAATATAAATTTACCTGTTTTTGACTTCTCTTTTATAGAGATTAGCAGGTGTTCATGAGTTAACTTTTGGTACTTGTGTTATATTTTAAATTTACATGCTTTTAACATCTCCATTATAGAGATTAGCATGTACTCGTGAATTCACTTCAGGTACTCGCATTATATTTTAAATTTACCTGCTTTTGACTTCTCGTTTGCAAATATTAGCAGGTGTTCGCGAGTTTACTTCAGCTACTCATGTTATATTTTAAATTTACCTGGTTTTGAATTATCCTTTGCGATGATTAGCAGGTGAATACGAGTTCACTTCAGATACTCAGATTAAATTTTAAATTTACCAGCTTTTAATTACTTCTTTGTAGAGATTAGCAGCTGTTCACGAGTTCACTTTAGATAATCGCTTTATATTTTAAATTTATCTGCTTCTGACTTCTCTTTTGTAGAGATTAGTTAGTGTTCGTATGTTCACTTCAAGTACTCGCGCTATATTTTAAATTTATCTGCTTTTGACTTCTCATTTGTATAGATTAGGTTGTGTTTGCATGTTCACTTCAGGTAATTGTGTTATATTTTGAATTTACCTGCTTTTGACATCTCCTTTATAGAGATTAAAAGGTGTTCGCGGGTTCACTTTAGGAATATAGATTATATATTAAATTTACTTTCTTTTGACTTATACTTTAGAGAGATTAGCAAGTGTTTGCGAGTTTACTTCAGGTACTCGTGTTATATTTTTAATTTACCTGCTTTTGACTTCTTATTTATAGAGATTTGTCGGTGTTCAAGAGTTCACTTCAGGTAATCACATTTTATATTAAATTTACCTGCTTTTAACAAATCCTTTGTAGAGATTAGAAGTTGTTCGCGAGTTCATTTTAGGTAATCACATCATATTTTAAATTTACCTGCTTTTGACATCTCCTTTCTAGATATTAGCAGGTGTTCACAACTTAACTTGTAGGAATCACGTTATATTTTAAATTTACCTGCTTTTGACTTCTCTTTTGTAGATATTAGCAGGTGTTCGCGAGTCCACATCAGGTATTCGCATTATATTTAAAATTTACCTAATTTTGACTTCCCCTTTGCCTAGATTAGCAGGTGTTCGCAAGTTCACTTCAGGTAGTCGCGATATATTTGAAATTTACCTGCTTTTTACCTCACTTTTGTAAAGATTAGTAGGTGTTGGCGAGTTCACTCAGGTACTCCCCTTATATTTTAAATTTACCTGCTTTTGAAATATCTTTTATAGAGATTAGAAGGTGTTCGCAAGTTAACTTCAGTTACACGTGTTATTTTTTAAATTTACCTGCATTTTACTTCTCCTTTGTAGAGATTAGCAGGTGTTCGTGAGTTCACTTTAGGTACTCGCGTTATATTTTATATTTACTTGCTTTTGACCTAACTTTTATAGTGATTAGCAGGTGTTCGAGAGTTCACTTTAGTTACTTGAGCTATATTAGTTGGTGTTTCCGAGTTTACTTTAGGTATTCGCGTTATACTTTAAACTTACCTACTTTTGACTTCTGCTTTGGAGAGAATAGCAGGTGTTTGTGAGTTCACTTTTGGTACTCGTATTAAATTCTAAATTTACCTGCTTTTGACCTCTATTTTGTAGAGATTAGCAGGTTTTCGCGAGTTCACTTTAAGTACTTGAATTATATTTTAAATATATATGCTTTTGACTTCTCTTTTATAAAGATTAACAGGTGTTCACGAGTTAACTTCGCGTACTCATGTTATATTTAAATTTAACAGCATTTGACTTCTCCTTTGTATATATTAGCAGTTGTTCGTGAGTTAACTTCAGGTACTGGTGTTATATTTTAAATTTACCTGCTTTTGACTTTTCTTTTGGAGAGATTAGTAGGTGTTTGCGAGTTCACTTTAGGTACTCACATTATATTTTAAATTTACCAGCTTTTGACTTCTCTTTTGTAGAGATTAGCAGGTGTTCGCAAGTTCACTTTCGGAAGTCGTATTTTATTGTAAATTTATTGTCTTCTGACTTCTTTTTTTAGAGATTATATTGTGTGTGCATGTTCCCTTTAGGAACTCGTGTTATATTTTAAATTTTCCTAAATTTGACTTCTCTTTTGCATAGATTAGCTGGTGTTTGCGAGTTCACTTCATGTACTCGTATTATATTAAAATTTACCAGCTTTTCACTTCTCCTTTACAAAGATTAGTAGGTATTTGCGAGTTATCTTTTGAGACTCGCATTATATTTTAAATTTACTTGCTTTTGACTTTTCTTTTGTAGAGATTAGTAGGTGTCTGCGAGTTCACTTCAGATACTCGCGTTATATATTAAATTTACCTGCTTTTGATTAGTCCTTTGCAAAGATTAGCAGTTGTTAGCTAGTTCACTTCAGTCACTCACATTATATTTTAAATTTACCTGCTTTTGACTTATCCTTTATAGATATTAGCAGGTGTTTGCGAGTTCACTTCAGGTACTCATGTTTTACATTAAATTTACCGGCTTTTGACAACTACTTTGCAGAGATTAGAAGTTGTTCACGAGTTCATTTCAGGTAATCACAATATATTTTAAATTTACCTGCTTTTGACATCTCCTTTCCATATATTAGCAGGTGTTCGTGACTTAACTTGTGGGACTCACATTATATTTAAAATTTACCTGCTTTTGACTTCTCTTTTGTAGAGATTAGCAGGTGTTCGTGAGTTCACTTCAGGTGTTCGTGTTATATTTCAAATTTACCTGATTTTGACTTCCCATTTGCCGAGATTAGCAGGTGTTCACGAGTTCACTTTAGCTAGTCGCTTTAAATTTTAAATTTACCTATTTTTGACCTCTGTTTTGTAAATATTAGTAGGTGTTTGCGAGTTTACTTTAGGTACTCCCGTTATATATTAAATTTACCTGCTTTTGACCTATATTTTATAGAGATTAAATGGTGTTCGCGAGTTAACTTCAGTTACTCATGTTATATTTTAAATTTACCTGCTTTTGACTTCTCCTTTATATAAATTAGCAGGTGTTCGTGAGTTCACTTCTAGTACTCGAGTGATATTTTATATTTACTTGCTTTTGACCTCACTTTTGTAGAGATTAACAAGTGTTCGAGAGTTCACTTCAGGTACTTGAGCTATATTTTAAATTTACATGCTTTAAACTTCTCTTTTGAAGAGATTAGTAGGTGTTCGCGAGTTTACTTCAAGTATTCACGTTATATTTAAAATTTACCAACTTTTGACGTCTGCTTTAGAGAGATTAGCAACTGTGCGCGAGTTCACTTAAGGGTACTCGTATTAAATTTTAAATTTACCTTTTTTGACCTCTCTTTTGCAGAGATTAGCAGGTGTTTGCTAGTTTAATTCAAGTACTTTCGTTATATTTTAAATATAACGTCTTTTGACTTCTCTTTTATAGAGATTAATAGGTGTTCGCGAGTTAACTTCAGGTACTCATGTGATATTTAAATTTACCAGCTTTTGACTTCTGCTTTGTATATATTAGCAGGTATTCATGAGTTCACTTCAGGTACTCGCGTTACATTTTAAATTTATTTGCTTTTGACTTCACTTTTGGAAAGATTAGTAGGTGTTCGCGAGTTCACTTCAGCTACTCGTGTCATATTTTAAATTTACCTACTTTTGACTTCTCCTTTGTATAGATTAGCAGCTGTTTGCGAGTTCACTTTAGGAACTCAAATTATATTTTAAATTTACCAGCTTTTGACTTCTCTTATGTAGAGATTAGCAGGTGTTCGCGAGTTCACTTCAGGTACTAGCGTTTTATTATAAGTTTATCTGCTTCTAACTTCTCTTTTATAGAGATTTGGTTGAATTCACATGTTCCCTTCAGGAACTCGTGTTATATTTTAAATTTTCCTACTTTTGACTTCTCCATTATAGAGATTAGCTGGTGTTTGCGAGTTCACTTCAGTTACTCACATTATATTTTAAATTTACCTACTTATGACTTATCCTTTATAGAGATTAGTAGGTGTTTGCAAGTTATCTTCTGGTACTCGCATTATATTTTAAATTTACCTGCTTTTGACTTTTCTTTTGTAGAGATTAGCAGGTGTTTGCGAGTTCACTTAAAATATTCACGTTATATGTTAAATTTACCTGCTTTTTACAAGTCCTTTATATAGATTAGCAGTTATTAGCTAGTTCACTTCAGTTACTCACATTATATTTTAAATTTACCTGCTTTTGACTTCTCTTTTCTAGAGAGAAGCAGGTGTTAGCGAATTAACATCTAGGACTGATGTTATATTTATTATTTGGCCGATTTTGACTTCTCTTTTATAGAGATTAGTAGGTGTTTGAAAGTTCACTTCAGATACTCGCGCTATGTTTTAAATTTACCTACCTTTAACTTCTCTTTTGAAGATATTAGTAGGTATTGGCGAGTTCACTTAAGGTATTCGCGTTATATTTTAAATTCACCTGATTTTGACTTCTCCTTTGTAAAGATTAGCAGGTGTTCGTGAGTTTACTTCAGGTACTCGATTTATATTTTAAATTTACCTGCTTTTTACCTCTCTTTTGTAGAAAATAGCAGGTGTTCGTGAGTTCACTTCAGGTACTCGCGTTATATTTTAAATTTACCTTCTTTCGACTTCTTTTTTATAGATTTAGCAGGTGTTCGCAAGTTTACTTCAGATACACGTGTTATATTTTAAATTTACCTTCTTTTAACTTCTCTTTTATCGAGATTAGTAGGTTTTCCTGAGTTCTCTTCAGGTACTTTTGTTATATTTTAAATTTACCTGCTTTTGACCTCTCTTTTATAGGGATTAGCAGATGTTCAAGTTTTCACTTCAGGTACTCACGCTATATTTTAAATTTACCTGCTTTTGATTTCTCTTTTGAAGAGATTAGTAGATGTTCGCAAGTTCACATCAAGTATTAGCATTATAATTTAAATTTACCTTCTTTTGTCTTCTCCTTTGTAGAGAATATTAACTGTTTGTAAGTTCACATTAGGTACTCTTGTTATATTTTAAATTTACCTACTTTTGACCTCTCTTTTATAGAGATTAGCAGGTGTTCACGAGTTAACTTCAGGTACTGGCATTATATTTTAAATTTACATGCTTTTGCTTTCTCTTTTATAGAGATTAGCAGGTGTTTGTGAGTTAACTTCAGGTACTCGTGTTTTATTTCAAATTTACATGCTTTTGACTTCTCCTTTGTACAGATTAGCATGTGTTCGTTGATTCACTTCAGGTACTCGCATTATATTTTAAATTTACCTGCTTTTGACTTCTCGTTTGGAGAGATTAGCAGGTGTTCTCGAGTTCACATTAGCTACTCGTGTTATATTTTAAATTTACCTGGTTTTGACTTCTCCTTTGTGTAGATTATCAGGTGTTTACGAGTTCACTTCAGATACTCGCATTATTTTTTAAATTTACCAGCTTTTGACTTCTCTTTTGCAGAGATTTGTAGGTGTCCAAGAGTTCACTTTAGGTACTAGCGTTATATTTTAAATTTATCTACTTCAGACATCTCTTTTGTAGAGATTATTTGGTGTTCGCATGTTCATTTCAAGTATTCACGTTATATTTTAATTTTATCTGATTTCGACTTCTCTTTTTTCGAGATTATTTGGTGTTAGCATATTCACTTCAGGCACTCGTGTTATATTTTAAATTTACCTGCATTTGACATCTCCTTTATAGAGATTAGCAGGTGTTCGCGAGTTCACTCAGGAACACAGATTATATTTTAATTTTTCTTGCTTTTGACTTATACTTGCAGAGATTAGCAAGTGTTTGGGAGTTAACATCTGGTACTCATGTTATATTTTAAATTTACCTACTTTTGAATTCTCTTTTGTAGAGATTACCAGGTGTTTGCTAGTTTGCTTCATATACACGCGTTTTATATTAAATTTACCGGCTTTTGACAACTCCTTTGCAGAGATTAAAAGTTGTTCGCGAGTTCATTTCAGGTACTCGAATTATATTTAAAATTTACCTGCTTTTGACCTCTCCTTTCAAGAGATTAGCAGGTGTTTGAAACTTAACTTGTGGGACTCATGTTATATTTTTAAGTTACCTGATTTTGACTTCTCTTTTGTAGAGATTAGCTAGTGTTTGTGAGTTCACATCAGGTATTCATGTTATATTTTAAATTTACCTAATTTTGATTTCCCCTTTGTAGAGATTAGCGGGTGTTCGCGAGTTCACATCAGGTAGTCGCATTATATTTTAAATTTACTTGATTTTGACCTCTCTTTTATAAAGATTAGCAGGTGTTGGCGAGTTTACTTCATGTAGTTCCATTATATTTTAAATTTACCTGCTTTTTACCTATCATTTATGGAGATTTGAAGGTGTTCGCGTGTTAACTTCAGTTACTCATGTTATATTTTAAAATTACCTGCTTTTGAATTCTCCTTTGTAGAGATTAGTAGGTGTTCGTGAGTTCACTTTAGGTACTCATGTTATATTTTGAATTTACTTCCTTTTGACTTTACTTTTTCAGGGATTAGTAGGTGTTCGAGAGTTCACTTCAGGTACTTGCGCTATATTTTAAATTTACCTGCTTTTAACTTCTCTTTTAGAGAGATTAGTAGGTGTTCGCGAATTTACATAGGGTATTCACGTTATACTTTAAATTTACCTACTTTTAACTTCTCCTTTGGAGAGATTAGCAGGTGTTCGCAAGTTCACTTCAGGTACTCGCATTAAATTATAAATTTACTTGCTTTTTACCTCTCTTTTGTAGAGATTAGTAGGTGTTTTCGAGTCACTTCAAGTACTGGCATTATATTTTAAATTTGTCTGCTGTTGACTTCTCTCTTATAGATATTAGCAGGTGTTTGTGAGTTAACTTTATGTACTCAAGTTATATTTAAATTTACCAGCTTTTGACTTCTCCTTTGTATATATTAACAGGTGTTCGTCAGTTCACTTCGGATACTCGCGTTATATTTTAAATTTACTTGCTTTTGACTTCTCTTTTGGAGAGATTAGCAGGTGTTGGCGAGTTCACTTCAGCTACTCATGTCATATTTTAAATTTACCTGCTTTTGACTTCTCCATTGCATAGATTAGCAGGTGTTTGCGAGTTCACTTTTGGTACTAGCATTATATTTTAAATTTACTAGCTTTTGATTTCTCTTTTATAGAGATTAGTAGGTGTTAGTGAGTTCACTTCAGGTACTCGAATTTTATTGTAAATTTATCTGCTTCTGACTTCTCTTTAAAAGAGATTAGGTTGTGTTCGTAAGTTCCCTTCAGGAACTCGTGTTAAATTTTAAATTTTCATGTTTTTGATTTCTCCTTTGCAAAGATTAGCTGGTGTTTGCGAGTTCACTTCAGGTACTCACATTATATTTTAAATTTACTTGCTTTTGACTTATCCTTTTACAGAGATTAGTAGATGTTTGCGAGTTAACTTCTAGTAATCACATTATATTTTATATTACCTACTTTTAACATCTCCTTTCCATAGAGAAGCAGGTGTTCGCGAGTAAACTTCTGGGACTGACGTTATATTTTAAATTTACCTGATTTTGACTTCACTTTTATAGAGATTAGTAGGTGTTCGAGAGTTCACTTCAGGTACTCATGCTATATTTTAAATTTACCTACTTTTAACATTTCGTTTGAAGAGATTAGTAGGTGTTGGCGAGTTCAGTTCAGTTATTCGCATTATATTTTAAATTTACCTGATTTTGACTTCTCCTTTGTAGAGATTAGCAGGTGTTTGTGAGTTCACTTCAGGTACTTGTGTTATATTTTAAATTTACCTACTTTTACCTCTCTTTTGTACATATTAGCAAGTGTTCATGAGTTTACTTCAGGTACTCGCATTATATTTTAAATTTACCTGCTTTTGACTTATTTTTTATAGAGTTAGCAGGTGTTCGCAAGTTATCTTCAGATACTCGTGCTATATTTTAAATTTACCTTCTTTTGACTTCTCTTTTGTCGAGATTAGCAGGTGTTCTTGAGTTCACTTCAGGTACTCCAGTTATATTTTAAATTTACCTGCTTTTGACCTCTCTTTTATACAGATTCGTAGATGTTTAAGAGTTCAGTTCAGGTACTCGAGCGATATTTTAAATTTACCTACTTTTAACTTATCTTTTGAAGAGATTAGAAGATGTTCGTGAGTTCACTTCAATTATTAGCACTATATTTTAAATTTACCTTCTTTTGACTTCTCCTTTGCAGAGAGTAGTAGATGTTCGCAAGTTCACTCCAGGTACTCATGTTATATTTTAAATTACTTACTTTTGACCTCTCTTTTGTAGAGATTAACAAGTGTTCGCGAGTTAACTTTAGGTACTCACATTATATTAAAAATTTACCTGTTTTTTATTTCTCTTTTATAGAGATTAGCAGGTTTTCACGAGTTAACTTCAGGTACTTGTGTTATATTATATATTTACATGCTTTTGACTTCTCCTTTGTAGTGATTAGCATGTGTTCGTGAATTCATTTCTGGTACTTGCGTTATATTTTAAATTTACCTGCTTTTGACATCTCCTTTGGAGATATTAGCAGGTGTTCTCGAGTTCACTTCAGCTACTCGCATTATATTTTAAATTTACCTGGTTTTCACTTCTCCTGTGTAGATTAGCAGGTGTTTACGAGTTTAATTCAGATACTTGCATTATATTTTAAATTTATGACCTTTTAACTTCTCTTTTGCATAGATTAGCAGGTGTTCACGAGTTCACATTCGGTACTCGTGTTATATTTTAAATTTATCTGCTTTTGAATTCTCTTTTATAGAGATTAGTTGTTGTCACTTATTCACTTCAAGTACTCCCATTATATTTTAAATTTATCTGCTTTCGACTTCTCTTTTGTAGAGATTAGCTGGTGTTTGCATATTCACTTAAGGTACTCGTGTTATATTTTAAATTTACCTATTGTTTACTTCTCCTTTATAGAGATTAACAGGTGTTTGCAAGATCACTTCATGAACTCGGATTATATTTTAATTTTACTTGCTTTTGACTTATACTTTACAAAGATAAGTAAGTGTTTGCGAGTTAACTTTTGGTACTCATGTTATATTTTAAATTGACCTGCTTTTGACTTCTCTTTTGTAGAGATTAGCAGGTGTTCGCGAGTTAAATTCAAGTACTCACATTTTAAATTTAATTTATCCACTTTTGACAACTCCTTTGCAGAGATTAGCAGTTGTTTGCGAGTTCATTTCAGGTACTCTCATTTTTTTTAATTTACCTTCTTTTGACATCTCCTTTCAAGAGATTTGCAGGTGTTCGCGACTTAACTTGTGGGACTCACGTTATATTTTAAATTTACCAGCTTTTGACATCTCTTTTGTAGAGATTAGCAGGTGTTCATAAGTTCACATCAGGTATTCAAGTTATATTTTAAATTTAACTGATTTTAACTTCCTCTTTGTAGAGATTAGCAGGTGTTCGCGAGTTCACTTCAGATAGTCACATTATATTTTAAATTTACCTACTTTTGACCTCTTTTTTGTAAAGATTAGCAGGTGTTGGCGAGTTCACTTCAGGAACTCCCGTTATATTTTAAATTTACCTGAATTTGACCTATCTTTTACAGTGATTAGAAGGTGTTCGCGAGTTAACTTCAGTTACTTGTGTTAAATTTTAAATTTACCCGCTTTTGACTTCTCCTTTATAGAGATTAGCAGGTGTTCATGAGTTCACTTTAGGTACTCTCATTATATTTCAAATTTATTTTGTTTTGACCTCACTTTTGCATAGATTAGCATGTTTTTAAGAGTTCACTTCATGTACTTGCGATATATTTTAAATTAACCTGCTTTTATCTTCTCTTTTGGAGAGATTAGTAGATGTTAGCGAGTTTACTTCAGGTATTCGCGTTATATTTTAAATTTACCTACTTTTGATTTCTCCTTTGGAGAGATTAGTAGGTGTTCGCGAGTTCACTTCAGGTACTCGCATTAAATTTTAAATTTATGTACTTTTGACCTCTCTTTTATAGAGATTAGCAGGTGTTCGCGAGGTCACTTCAAGTACTTGCATTTTATTTTAAATTTACCTGCTTTTGACTTCTCTTTATAGAGATTAGTAGGTGTTCTCGAGTAAACTTCAGGTACTCGTGTTAAATTTAAATTTACCAGCTTTTGACTTCTCTGTTGTATATATTAGTAGGTGTTTGTGAGTTCACTTTAGTTACTCACGTTATAATTTTAATTTACATGCTTTTGACTTCTCGTTTGGAGAGATTAGTAGGTGTTCGCGAGTTTTTTCCGCTACTTGTGTCATATTTTAAATTTACCTGCTTTTGACTTCTTCTTTGCATAGATTAGAAGGTATTTGCAAGTTCACTTCAGGTACTCACATTATATTTTAAATTTACCAGCTTTTGACTTCTCTTTTGTTGAGATTAGCAGGTATTTGCGAGTTCACTTCAGGTACTCTCAGTTTATTTTAAATTTATCTGCTTCTGACTTATCTTTTATAGAGATTAGGTTACGTTCGCGTATTTACTTTAGGAACTCGTGTTATATTTTAAATTTTCATGCTTTTAACTTCTACTTTGAAGAGATTAGCTGGTATTTCCGAGTTCACATTAGGTACTTGCATTATATTTTAAATTTACCTGCTTTTGACTTATCTTTTACAGAGATTAGCAGGTATTTGTGAGTTAACTTCTAGTACTCGCATTATATTTTAAATTTACCTGTTTTTGTGTTTTCTTTTGTTGAGATTAACAGATTTTTGCGAGTTCACTTCAGATACTCGCGTTATATATTAAATATACCTACTTTTGATAAGTCCTTTGCAGATATTAGTAGTTATTAGCGAGTTCACTTTAATTACTCGCACTA
The DNA here is from genome assembly GCA_039513925.1 of Platanthera zijinensis. Lineage (NCBI taxonomy): Eukaryota > Viridiplantae > Streptophyta > Magnoliopsida > Asparagales > Orchidaceae > Platanthera > Platanthera zijinensis. Next base: position 124,424,467 of record CM077086.1, on the reverse strand, counting down.
TATTTTCAATTTACCTACTTTTGACATATTCTTTCCAGAGAGAAGCAGGTGTTTGCGAGTTAAATTCTGGGACTGATGTTATATTTTAACTTTACCTGATTTTGACTTCTATTTTGTAGAGATTAGTAGTTGTTCGGGAGTTTACTTTAGGTGCTCGCGCTATATTTTTAATTTACCTACTTTTAACTTCTCTTTTGAAGAGATTAGTAGATGTTGGCGAGTTCAATTAAGGAATTCACGTTATATTTTAAATTTACGAGATTTTTACTTCTCCTTTGCAAAGATTAGCAGGTGTTCGCGAGTTCAATTTAGGTACTCGAATTATATTTTAAATTTACCTGCTTTTGACCTCTCTTATGTGGAGATTAACAGGTGTTCACGAGTTCACTTCAGTTACTAGCATTTTATTTTAAATTTAATTGCTTTTGATTTCTCTTTTATAGAGTTAGCAGGTGTTCGCAAGTTAACTTAAGATACTCGTGTTATATTTTAAATTTACCTGATTTTGACTTCTACTTTGTTGAGATTAGCGGGTGTTTGTGAGTTCACTTCAGGTACTCGTGTTATATTTTAAATTAACCTGCATTTGACCTCTCTTTTATAGAGATTAGTAGATGTTCAAGAGTTGGTTTCAGGTACTCGCGCTATATTTTAAATTTACCTACTTTTGACTTCTCTTTTGGAGAGATTAAAAGGTGTTCCCGAGTTTACTTCAGGTATTCCATTATATTTTAAATTTACCTTCTTTTGACTTCTCCTTTGCAGATATTAGCAAGAGTTCGCGAGTTCACTTTAGGTACTCGCGTTAAATTTTAAAAGTACCGGCATTTGACCTCTCTTTTGTAGAGATTAGCATGTGTTTGAGAGGTCACTTCAAATACTCGTATTATATTTTAAATTTACCTGCTTTTGATGTCTCTTTTATAGAGATTAGCAGGTATTTGTGAGTTAACTTCATGTACTCGTGTTATGTTTAAATTTACCAGCTTTTGACATCTCCTTTGTAGAGATTCACAGGTATTCGTGAGTTCATATTAGGTACTTGCGTTATATTTAAAAATTACCTCCTTTTGACTTCTCATTTGGAAAGATTAGTAGGTTTTCGTGAGTTCACTTCAGTTACTCGCATTTTATTTTAAATTTACCTACTTTTGACTTCTCCTTTGCATAGATTAGCAGGTGTTTGCGAGTTCACTTAAGGTACTCGCAATATATTTTAAATTTACCTAATTTTGACTTCACTTTTGCAGAGATTAGCAAGTGTTTGCGAGTTCACTTCAGGTACTCGCGTTATATTTTAAATTTATCTGCTTCTAGATTCTCTTTTGTAGAGATTATGTTGTGTTCACATGTTCACTTCATGAACTCGTGTTATATTTTAAATTTACTTTCTTTTGACTTCTCCTTTGTAGAGATTAGCAGGTGTTCGCGAGTTCAATTCAGTTACTCACATTATATTTTAAATTTGCCTGCTTTTGACTTATCCTTTACTGAGTTTAGCAGGTGTTTGCGAGTTCACTTCTGGTACTCGTATTATATTTTAATTTTACTTGCTTTTGACTTTTTTTGTATAGATTAGTATGTTTTCGCGAGTTCACTTCTGATACTAGCTTTATATATTAAATTTACCTGCTTTATACATCTCCTTTATAGAGATTAGTAGTTATTAGCGAGTTTACATCAAGTACTCACATTATATTTTAAATTTACCTGCTTTTGACATCTCCTTTCCTGGGAGTAGCAGGTATTCGCTATTTAAATTCTGGGACTGACATTATATTTTAAATTTACCCTATTTTGACTTCTCTTATCTTGAGATTAGTAGGTATTCATGAGCTAATTTCAAGTACCCGCGCTATATTTTAAATTTACCTACTTTTAACTTCTTTTTTGAATAGATTAGTAGATGTTTGCGAGTACAATTCAGCTATTCACGTTATGTTTTAAATTTACCTTATTTTGACTTCTCTTTTACAGAGATTAGTAGGTATTCGTGAGTTCACTTCAAATACTCTGTTATATATTAAATTTACCTGCTTTTGACAAGTCCTTTCCAGAGATTAGCAGTTATTATCTAGTTCACTTCAGTTACTCGCATTAAATTTTAAATTTAACTCTTTTTGACATCTCCTTTCCAGAGAGAAGTAGTTGTTAGCGAGTTAACTTATAGGACTAATATTATATTTTTTGTTTACCTGATTTTGACTTCTCTTTTATAGAGATTAGTAGGTGTTCGGGAGTTCACTTTAGATACTCGTGCTATATTTTAAATTAACCTACTTTTAACTTCCCTTTTTAAGAGATTAGTAGGTGTTGGCGAGTTCACTTTAGGTATTCGCATTATATTTTAAATTTACCTATTTTTTTTCTTTTGCAGAGATTAGTAGGTGTTCGCGAGTTTAATTCAGATATTCACGTTATATTTTAAATTTAGCTGCTTTTGACCTCTCTTTGTAGAGATTAGCAGGTGTTCGCGAGTTCACTTCAGCTACTCGCGTTATATTTTAAATTCACCTACTTTCGACTTCTCATTTATACATTTAGCAGGTGTTCACAAGTTTACTTAAGATACTTGTGTTATATTTTAAATTTATCTGCTTTTGACTTCTCTTTTGTCGAGATTAGCAGGTGTTCGTGAGTTCACTTCAGGTACTTATGTTATATTTTAAATTTACCTGGTTTTGATCTCTCTTTTTTAGGGATTAACAGATGTTCAAGTGTTCACTTCAGGTACTCGTGCTATATTTTAAATTTACCTGCTTTTTACTTCTCTTTTGAAGAGATTAGTAGATGTTTGCGAGTTCACTTCAAGTATTAGCATTATATTTTAAATTTACCTTCTTTTATCTTCTCCTTTGTAGAGAATAGTAGGTGTTCACAAGTTCACTTCAGGTACTCATGTTATATTTTAAATTTATCTACTTTTGACCTCTCTTTTGTAGAGATTAGCAGGTGTTCGCGAGTTAACTTCAGGTACTCGCATTTTATTTTAAATATACCTGATTTTGATTTCTCTTTTATAGAGATTAGCAGGCGTTCGCGAGTTAACTTCATGTACTCGTGTTATATTTTAAATTTACATGCTTTTGATTTCTCCTTTGCACAGATTAGCATGTGTTCGTGAATTCACTTCAAGTACTCGAGTTATATTTTAAATTTACCTACTTTTATCTTCTCCTTTGGAGAGATTAGTAGGTTTTCGCGAGTTCACTTCAGGTATTCACATTAAATTTTAAATTTACTTGCTTTTTATCTCTCTTTTGTAGAGATTAGTAGGTGTTTTCGAGTCACTTCAAGTACTTGCATTATATTTTAAATTTTCCTGCTGTTGACTTCTCTCTTATAGAGATTAGCAGGTGTCCGCGAGTTAACATTATGTACTCAAGTTATATTTAAATTTACCAGCTTTTGACTTCTCCTTTGTATATATTAACAGGTGTTCGTGAGTTCACTTCAGGTACTCGTGTTATACTTTTAATTTACTTGCTTTTGACTTCTCATTTGGAGAGATTAGCAGGTGTTTGTGAGTTCACTTCAGCTACTCATGTCATATTTTAAATTTATCTACTTTTGACTTCTCCATTGCATAGATTAGTAGGTGTTTGCGAGTTCACTTTAGGTACTCGCATTATATTTTAAATTTACTAGTTTTTAATTTATCTTTTGTAGAGATTAGCAGGTGTTAGCGAGTTCACTTCAGGTACTCCCATTTTATTGTAAATTTATCTACTTCTGATATCTCTTTAAAAGAGATTAGTTCATGTTCGCATGTTCCCTTCAGGAAATCATGTTAAATTTTTAATTTTCATGCTTTTCATTTCTCCTTTGCAAAGATTAGCGTGTGTTTGCGAGTTCACTTCAGGTACTCGCATTATATTTTAAATTTACTTACTTTTGACTTATCCTTTATAGAGATTAGTAGATGTTTGCGAGTTAACTTCTAGTACTCGCGTTATATTTTATATTACCTACTTTTAACATCTCCTTTCCATAGAGAAGCAGGTGTTCGCGAGTAAACTTCTGGGACTGACGTTATATTTTAAATTTACCTGATTTTGACTTCACTTTTGTAGAGATTAGTAGGTGTTCGGGAGTTCACTTCAGGTACTCACACTATATTTTAAATTTACCTACTTTTAACATTTCGTTTGAAGAGATTAGTAGGTGTTGGCGAGTTCAGTTCAGTTATTCGCGTTATATTTTAAATTTACCTAATTTTGACTTATCCTTTGTAGAGATTAGCAGGTGTTTGTGAGTTCACTTCAGATACTCGCATTATATTTTAAATGTACCTGCTTTTTACCTCTCTTTTGTATAGATTCGCAGGTGCTCATGAGTTTACTTCAGGTACTCACATTATATTTTAAATTTACCTGCTTTTGAATTCTTTTTTATAGTATTAAAAGGTGTTCGCAAGTTAACTTCAGATACTCGTGCTATATTTTAAATTTAACTTCTTTTGACTTCTCCTTTGTCGAGATTAGCAGGTGTTCGTGAGTTCACATCAGGTACTCCTGTTATATTTTAAATTTACTTGCTTTTTACCTCTCTTTTATTGAGATTAGCAGATGTTTAAGAGTTCAGTTAAGGCACTCGAGCTATATTTTAAATTTTCCTGCTTTTAACTTATCTTTTGAAGAGATTAGTAGATGTTCGTGAGTTCACTTCAATTATTAGCATTATATTTTAAATTTACCTTCTTTTGACTTCTCCTTTGCAGATAATAGCAGATGTTCGTAAGTTCACTTTAGGTACTCATGTTATATTTTAAATTTACCTACTTTTGACCTATCTTTTGTAGAGATTAGCAAGTGTTTGCGAGTTAACTTCAGGTACTCGCATTATATTTAAAATTTACCTGCTTTTGATTTCTCTTTTATTGAGATTAGCAGGTTTTCACAAGTTAACTTCAGGTACTCGTGTTATATTTTATATTTACATGCTTTTGACTTCTCCTTTGTAGTGATTAGCATGTGTTCGTGAATTCATTTCAGTTACTCGCGTTATTTTTTAAATTTACCTGCTTTTGACTTCTCGTTTGGAGAGATTAGCAGGTGTTCTCGAGTTCACTTCAGCTACTCATTTTATATTTTAAATTTACCTGGTTTTGAATTCTCCTATGTAGATTAGCAGGTGTTTACGAGTTCACTTCAGATACTCACATTATATTTTAAATTTACCAGCTTTTAACTTCTCTTTTGCATAGATTAGCAGGTGTTCATGAGTTCACATTAGGTACTCGCGTTATATTTTAAATTTATCTGCTTCTGAATTCTCTTTTATAGAGATTAGTTAGTGTTCACTTGTTCACTTCAAGTTCTCCCATTATATTTTAAATTTATTTGCTTTCGACTTCTCTTTTGTAGAGATTAGTTGGTGTTTTCATATTCACTTCAGGTACTCGTGTTATATTTTTAATTTACCCATTTTTACTTCTCCTTTATAGAGATTAGTAGGTGTTCATGAGAGCACTTAAGGAACACGGATTATATTTGAATTTTACTTGCTATTGACTTATACTTTACAAAGATAAGCAAGTGTTTGCGAGTTAACTTCTGGTACTCATGTTATATTTTAAATTGTCCTGCTTTTGAGTTCTCTTTTGTAGAGATTAGCAGGTGTTCACGAGTACAATTAAAGTACTCACATTTTATATTAAATTTATCGGCTTTTGACAACTCCTTTGCAGAGATTAGCAGTTGTTTGGGAGTTCATTTCTGGTACTCACATTATATTTTAAATTTACATTCTTTTTACATCTCCTTTCAAGAGATTAGCAGGTGTTCACGACTAAACTTGTGGGTCTCACGTTATATTTTAAATTTACCGTCTTTTGACATCTCTTTTATAGAGATTAGCAGGTGTTCGCGAGTTCACATCAGGTATTCATGTTATATTTTAAATTTAACTGATTTTAAACTCCCCTTTGTAGAGATTAGCAGGTGTTCGCGAGTTCACTTCAGGTAGTCGCGTTATATTTTAAATTTACCTACTTTTGACCTCTTTTTTGTAAAGATTAGCAGGTGTTGGTGTGTTCACTTCTGGTACTCCCGTTATATTTTAAATTAACCTGCATTTGACCTATATTTTATAGTTATTAGAAGGTGTTCGTGAGTTAACTTCAGTTTCTTTTGTTAAATTTTAAATTTACCCGCTTTTGACTTCTCTTTTGTAGAGATTAGCAGGTGTTCGTGAGTTTACTTCAGGTACTCGCATTATTTTTCAAATTTATTTTGTTTTGACCTCACTTTTGTAGAGATTAGCATGTTTTAGAGAGTTCACTTCAGGTACTTGCGATATATTTTAAATTTACCTGCTTTTATCTTCTTTCTTGGAGAGATTAGTAGGTGTTCGCGAGTTTACTTCAGGTATTCGCGTTATATTTTAAATTTACTTACTTTTGATTTCTCCTTTGGAGAGATTAGTAGGTGTTCGCAAGTTCACTTCAGATACTCGAATTAAATTTTAAATTTACCTACTTTTGACCTCTCTTTTATAGAGATTAGCAGGTGTTCGCGAGGTCACTTCAAGTACTTGTGTTTTATTTTAAATTTACCTGCTTTTTACTTCTCTTTTATATAGATTAGTAGGTGTTCGCGAGTTAACTTCAGGTACTCGTGTTAAATTTATATTTACCAGCTTTTGAATTCTCCATTGTATATATTAGCAGGTGTTTCTGAGTTCACTTCAGCTACTCACGTTATAATTTAAATTTGCATGCTTTTGGCTTCTCGTTTGGAGAGATTAGTAGGTGTTTGCGAGTTTTTTCAGCTACTTGTGTCATATTTTAAATTTACCTACTTTTGACTTCTCCTTTGCATAGATTAGAAGGTATTTGCGAGTTCACTTCAGGTTCTTGCATTATATTTTAAATTTACCAGCTTTTGACTTCTCTTTTGTTTAGATTAGCAGGTGTTCGCGAGTTCACTTCAGGTACTCCTGTTTTATTTTAAATTTATCTGCTTCTGACTTCTCTTTTATAGAGATTAGGTTATGTTTGCATGTTTCCTTTAGGAACTCGTGTTATCTTTTAAATTTTCATGCTTTTAACTTCTACTTTGAAGAGATTAGCTGGTATTTCTGAGTTCATATTAGGTACTTACATTATATTTTAAATTTACCTGCTTTTGACTTATCTTTTACAGAGATTAGCAGGTACTTACAAGTTAACTCCTAGTACTCGTATTATATTTTAAATTTACCTGTTTTTGTCTTTTCTTTTGTAGAGATTAGCAGGTGTTTGCGAGTTCACTTCAGATACTCGTGTTATATATTTAATTTACTTACTTTTGATAAGTCCTTTGTAGAGATTAGAAGTTATTAGCGAGTTCACTTCAATTACTCGCACTATTTTTTAAATTTACCTGCTTTTGAAATTATTAGACATGAAAGAAGTAGTTTATCCACAACAGGGTCTTGCACTCTAATCGACTGCTCGGAAACAACAAACCACAAAGCCTTGATCTGTGACTGCTTGTCCAACATTTTCCTGGACAGAGACTCATTGCTCTATCACAGTCCTTTGATCACTACCTCACTTTGCGCCCCAGACGACTTGCCCTCAGACTGGGGAGTAGACCTTGTCGCAAGATGTTTCAGGGCATTCTAATAACACAACAAACAACCAATCAAAATCTAGCTTACCGCTAGAACTACACAACTTAGTTCTGATAATACATGTTTAAATAATTGCTTAAGCTGCTAACTTGCTCTGGGAATTTCATTAATGATGTCATGCTTACTTGGGATGATATACCATCATCCCACTGAATCATGTGCATAGACCATGAATGCATGAATTTCTTATTAATTTGACTAAAAACCATGTGTGTACATATTTCATCCTGTAAATCTTTTGCTTAGCACACGTGCTAATGCAATGTTATGTCATGCATGTTTTGCTATGCAATCTAATAAAGGACTTAGTGCTTGTTATGAGCGGCATACACATGAAATATTATGCATCCCATACTACATAATATTGTATGCAATGAAAAGAAAAATCTAATGTGCATTCATGTGATGATTCTTATGCATCCCATACTACATAACAGTCACATATTGACTCCTATGAGGATCCATATACAAACGCATATTATGCATCCCATAATACATAATACGCCCCATATACTTCTTTTCATGCTTATGAGTGTAGTGTTCATGCTTTAGCCAAAATGTACTAATGACACATCGGTGTGAGTTTGCAAGGGAACAAGAAAACTAAAATAACTTGAGATGGTTGTTCGACCAATTGCCAAACAACACATCCCTCTGATACCAACTGTCACAACCCGCATTTTTGCCAAATTTAAATGTATATGAGAGTAAGGGAAAACACATGTCGTGATGCCATGCTGTGCAGGGTATAACTGCAGATGCTCAGGCAAGACTCCAACTCTACCTTTTATATGAAATTCATATGTTATTAAGAAGAAAATCCAGTTTAATTTTAATTTATTAGCCGTATTCCTCAGCTCAGTTGATCAGCTAGTCCACATGTAAAGATATAATTATAAGTTGTGGAAAATACCTTATTATTGACATCCTACATGAGCAAAAACATCCATATAGGACACTCATGGTATGCATTAGTCTAGATTTAGTATAAGTATGAAAATAGCTTTGTACGTTCGATAAGATATAGTGACTTTAGCTTCAAAAGATTTCATGCATGAGGTAATAAAGGTAATACTTTTATACTTTAAAATATCTAACATGCAAACAAGCATAAAACCTTCCTAGAGAGCAAGTCAATCAAAACCAACATAGAAAAGGCTTAGCAGTTAGCAAAAAATCCAGTGGGCATCAACAACCTGACACGAACCCACTAAAAATATGTATATCTAAACTAAAAGAAAACAAACAATAACTACCTCACAGTCGGTGAGGAAATGACAGCTGCAGTGTACCAGCTTAAAACCAACCCTAGCTGCTCAACCGACTACTTCTCCAAACCCGAGGCATTCAAAGAAAGAACACCTCAGCAAGAATGAAAATACAAGTGATGATCAAAGATCAAAAGGTTAGAAATAAACCAAAAAGGAATAAAGGGTTACTAACCCTAATCCAAGAATAGTGAGAAAAGACTAACTTACAATATCAAATGTAAGAAATTTGCACCAAGTGCTATAAAGATCTATGCTTTAAGAAACATATAAATAATAATTGTAAGTATAAGGAATTAATTAGCCCATAACTTGATGAAAAAAAAATACCGGCCAAATCGGCACTTGCGGTGGTGGGAACCTACCCAACAGACCAACAACAAAAAATTCACAAGGGCCCAAAGAAAAGGTGGTCTTAACTATGACACACCCAAAACATGGGAAAAACTGGCACCTGCGGTGTTGGGTACCTACCCAACACACTAGCAGTCACATACTCACACTGGGCAAAATCCACCAGGGAAAAATTCACCTAAAAAATGCATCAGGTTTGTGGCCCTTTATCCTCTACCAACCTAGCCATACATATACAACCAAAACACCGACCACTATAGTCTAACAAATGCAAAAACACTGGGCTTTTCCAATATTAAATGGAGGAATAAATCCCAAAAATTGACCTAAGGCCAAACATGACGAATTAAATATAATTTGGCAACGAAACTCGATAGTCAAGCGCGCACCACGGGGACTTCCCAGGAGGTCACCCATCCCAGTACTACTCTAGCCCGAGCACGATTAACTATGGAGTTTTCCAACTTCTTATCACCAATTGATCTGCAGCTCAATTGGTGATGAGAAGTTGGAAAACTCCATAGTTAAGAATTCTCGGGCTGCAGTAGTACTGGGATGGGTGATATCCTTGAAAGTCCTCGTGGTGCACGCTTGACTATCGAGTTTCACTAATCAATGGGAGGTTGTGCCCACCCACAACACACTTGTTGAGGGAGAGGGGTTTGGGTGCTTGGGCTATAGCTCGGTAGCGACGCCTAGAGCGGAGCCGTGATAATGTCATGTTGGATCGGCTAGGGTCATTACAATAAAAAATCAATTGGTGATGAGAAGTTGGAAAACTCCATAATTATGCGTGTTCATGCTGGAGTAGTTCTGGGATGGGTGACCTCCTAGGAAGTCCCCATGGTGCGTGCTTGACTATCGAGTTTCAATCATTAAAGGGAGGTTGAGGCAACCAACAACCCGCCTGTGGAGGGAGAGGGGTTGGGGTGCTTGGGATGCAGACCGGTAGCGATGACTAGAGCGGAGTTGTGACACTGTCATATTGGATCGGCTATGGTCGTTATAATAGCGACGCCAAGAGAGGAGCCGTGACACTGTCACGTTGGATTCGAAAGGGTCCTTATAGAAAACATCTTCAACATCGTCAACGGCCTGAAGAACTACGACCAGATTTTCACAAATGGATAGCTTAATGACAAGTTCCTAAGATCCTTGACTAAGGAATGAGATAAGAAGATTTGTGCTATCAGGGAGTTTGGGAGGCTGGCAGACACTGACCCCCAGAACCTGTTCGGGAAGCTTATGTCCTATGAGCTTCAAATCAACTCTAGAAAAGCTGAAGAAGAGGGAAGCAGATCTTTATAAAAGGCAAAGTCTGCTGCAATGAAGGCAGATAGCTCAAGAAAGGCTAAAGATGCATCTCCTGCTCCCACTCAGGAATAAAGTGAAGTGGAAGACTCAGAGCCAAGCACCTCGGGCTCAGAGTTATCTGATGGAGAATTCTCTCTTCTCTCCAGACAGTTCAAGAAGTTTCTTAGTAAGAAGAAACAAATGAGAGGCAAAGAATCCTCATACAAAAGATCACGTCACAATGGTGATCATCAAAAGAAACGTTATACAAATGACATGTATAAGTCTAAACAGAATAAACATATTTCTGCTGACATTGTGTGCTATTGATATAATAAGCCTGGTCACATGATCGCCGACTGCCCTCATAAGAAGGAGGGTGGACGAAGAGAAGAGCACAAGTACTCCCACAACAAAAAGAAGGAGAAGAGCTTCATAGCAAAGATGTAGAAGACCTTCAGTGAAACTTACTCATTTGAGTCATGGAAGAATGAAGAAGCCTACTTTGGGCCCATGGCTAACTCTGATGAAGAAGAAGCTGACCCCCAATTTAATGGGAAGGTAAACTCTCACACCATTCTTTCAAGGCCTGATTCTCCAAATGATGTTCATGAGGACTATTCCTCTGATAATAAATCAGAACTCATGGCTCTGTATAAAGAGTTGATCAAGGCCTATGACGGGTATAGAAAAGTTGTTAGAACTCAGACCAAGGAGATCAAATCCCTTAAGATTGGGGATATTACTCTGAGGGAGAAAGTTGCAAGAATGAACTCACATAGAGAGTAACTCCACACTCTGGTCGATGACAACAACAGCTCACACGAGCTCCTAAACAAAAAAGAGAAAATCATCGAGAGGCTGGAAGGACAGCTTACTGCAGAAAAAAATCTTGTTGATAGTTTCTCCAAGCCCAAGACAATCATTCCATTTATTGTTGAATTCTCTGCTCAGGCTAAAGGAGCTGGGTTAGGTCATATGGCTACTCCTAATAAATCTTCAGGGAGGGCCAAGGATAAAAAGAAAAATAAGACTACAACAAAAGCAACTGCTGAAGAAAAAGGGAAGGGGCATATCAGTCAGACTACATTTAAGAAGGTTATTTTTCCTTCAAATGAATTTGATTTTTATATCTCATATGGTCACTAAATAAGACAAGTTAAGTTTGAACCTGTCAAGGACTATAAGGGGTTGAATCATCCTCGAAACTTCGGTGGAAGTGTTTTTAAGGTACCTTTTGAAGAGATCACTCTACAGAGCTATGCTCCCTATGTTCTTGGCCATAATAATAAGAAGTCACCAAAAGACAAAACTGGTGTTCCTAAGGCTAAAGAGATGTGGAGCTCCAGTGTATCCTGCAACCAGGAGGCTTCCACCTCTAAGAATGTTGCCCCTGCTAGACCTCACGTTCAAAGGGTAAAGCAGGAATACAAAAGGAGGTACAGCAGATTCGACTGTTTGTGCTGCGACAAAATTGGTCATTTTGGCGTAGATTGTTGGTACAACCCTACCATTTTTTGTAACCCCATGAGTTAGTCATACGAGACCGACCATTCGTAAGGTTAATGTTCCTAGGGGGAGTATGTTGACCAGGAACCAAGGACCCAAATATGTTTGGGTTCCTAAGGTAAACTGATCTATTTTTTCAGTTATGTCCAAAGGCCAACAAAACGCCTATATGGTATTTGGATAGTGGATGCTCTCGACATATGACCGGGACAAGAAGCCTATTTCAAAATTCTACTCCAGTCAAAGACGGTCAGAGGTTATCTTTGGTGGGTCTGACCAAGGAATTACAAAAGGCTACGGTATGATTTCTAATGGTGTAGTCTCATTCACTGATGTGGCTTATGTGAAAGGATTAGAACATAATCTTATTAACATAAGTTAGTTATGTGATAAAGGCGTCATTGTTACTTTCTCTAAGGATCAGTGCCTGATAAAATCGGCCTCTACTATGGAGACGGTATTAACATCCACTAGGCGTATAAATATCTTTTGTCTTAATTTTCTATGTTTAGACACTTCTACACCAGTGTGTTTTGTGGCAAAAGATTGTGCATCTCTTTGTGACCAATGGAATAAGAGACTAGCACATATTAATTTCAAAACTATTAACATGTTATTTTCTAAAGACCTAGTACGTGACGAACCAACTATTAGGTGCATTAAAGAGTGTCCATGTCACACATGCCAAATGGGCAAGCAGACAAGGGCTACCTTTAAGGGTATTGCTGATAAAGATTCCTCAAGGTGCTTGTATTTACTGCACATGGACTTATTCGGTCCAATGCAAGTTCGTAGCTTAGGAGGTAAGTCATATATGTTGGTAATTATTGATGATCACTCACATTTTACTTGGATGTTCTTTCTGAAACGAAAGTCAGATACCTTTGATGTGTTCATGAATTTTGTCAAGAAAATTCAGAATGAATTAAACTACTGAGAGGTCAGAATCAGAAGAGACCATGGAACAGAATTTGAAACTGATGGCACGACATAATTCTATGTAAATCTAGGTATCTTTCATGAGTTTTCCTGCCCACATACTCCACAAAAAATGGAGTTGTAGAGAGAAGGAATAGAACACTCATTGAGGCATGTACTACAATGCTGACTAACACCACTCTAGCAGAATACTTCTGGGCTGAGGACGTCAACACAAATTGTCACGTGCATAACAGAGCGTTTATCAACAAAAGCCATCGTAAGACTTCCTTTGAGATATTGAAAGGCAGGAGACCGATTGTGTCCTACTTCAGGATCTTTGGAAGCAAATGCTATGTTTTTAATAATGGGAAATATCATCGTACAAAGTTACAATGGAAGAAGAACACAATAATTTCAAGTACTGCCAAGTCTGGAATCTTATACCAAGACCCAAAGACAAAAATGTAATTAGACAAAGTGGGTCTACAGAAACTAGATGGATAAAGAAGGAACCATCATCAAAAACAAAGCCAGACATGTAGCCAAGGGATACAGACAGGAAGAAGGGATCAATTTTTATCAGACCTATGCTCTAGTGGCAAGACTCGAAGCCATCAGGTTGTTCCTCGCATATGTTGTTCTCATAGGCTTCATTGTCTACCAAATGGACGTGAAGTTAGCCTTACTCAATGATAAAATAAAGAAAGAAGTATATGTGGAACAACCCCCAAGTTTTGTTGATCCTAACCATCCTGATTTTGTTTATTTATTATTTAAAGCATTATATGGTTTAAAACAAGCTCCACGAGCTTAGTATGAAATGTTGTCTAACTTTCTTTTTGAGAAAAAGTTTAAAAGGGGAAAGATAGATAAGACATTATTTCTTTGGGAAGTAAAAGGCAATATTTTGCTAGTGCAAATCTATATCGATGATATTATCTTTGGATCTACTGATGACAACCTTTGTAAATAGTTTTCCAAACTTATGCATGATATATTTGAAATGAGCAGTGTGGGTGAGCTGAAGTATTTCTTAGGACTTCAGGTGAAGCAATCTGAAGATGGATTTTTCATCTCTTAGACAAACTACACCAAGGAGTTACTAAAGAAATTCAGAATGGAGGATGCAACCTCTATGAGGACTCCAATGGGTTCAGCTATGTCTCTGGACAAGGAAAAGAAAGGGAAACCTTTTGATGAAACTAAGTACATAAGAATAATTGGATCTTTGCTCTATCTTACTACTAGCAGGCCTGACATAATGTTTTCAACATTTGTGTGTGCTAGATATCAGGTGAACTCTAAGTAATCTCACTACACTACTACAAAGTGGATTTTGAGATACCTTAAGGGAACACCAAATCTTGGCTTATGGTACCCAAGAAGTAATGATAGCGAACTAATTGGATTTTCAGATGCAGAATTTGCAGTTAGCAAAGACAATAAAAAGAGCACTTCTGGGACTTGACAATTCTTAGGAAAAATGCTCATATCTTGAAATAGCAAGAAACAGAATTGTGTTGCAATCTCAACCACCGAGTTAGAAAACATTTCTGCTGGCAGTTGTTGTGCACAACTTCTCTGGATAAAGAATCAATTTGAAGACTACAACTTGAAGTTCAGAGACATTCCAATGTTTTATGACTCCACTAGTGCTATCGCAATTACCAATGATTCAGTTTCTCACAGTCAGACGAAGCACATCGTATTGAGATATCATTTCATTCGAGAGCATGTGGAGAATGGGCACATCAACCACCAGTATGTTCCAACAGATAAGCAAGTTGCAAATATGTTCATGTGGCCATTGGACGAGTCCAAGTTCACTTTCTTCAATACAGAACTCGATATGCTTAACAAGGAGTCCTGAAAAGTTCACATTTGAAGTCAAGAGGAGATTCTACATTCAGACACTCAGAAAATTCCAAGAGAATTATCACTCAGAAACCTTCAAACAAATTCAAAGCTCAGAAATGGATTTCTCGGAAACTTATTGAATTTCTCGGAAAATCTGTTTACATTTCTCGGAAAGCTTTCTGGATTTTTCAAGAACTTGAACTAGATTTCTCGAGAATTGCTTGATTTCTTGGAAAACAACTTATACCTCTCGAGAAATATTATAATATTTCTCGAGAAAATTATTCTTCTTGAGAAATCTGCTGACTTAATTTTCTAGAAGAATTCTAACCGTCATTTTCTCAGGCACGCTTTTCCTCACTCTCCAAGATTTTAAATTTTATATAAATAGATAACTCTATAGAGATATCCAAATCCACAAATTCGAAAAAAAACCTTTCCCGAGAAAGACGCTTCAGTTCTGTCAAAGACCTCAGTCGTTCTTCTCACAAAACTCTATCGTTTCCTCTCGAAATAGTCTGAAATTTTTCATTCATCTCAATCGATGGCTCCTACTACAATTTTTGGCGTCGGGAGTGAGTTCATTTGCTCTGGTATTGCAGAAATTTCTGATGATTTTCGCAATGTCATTCTACTACTTGAAACCGCTGGCCTTTCCTTCATTCTCGAGCATCCGTGCAAAGTTCTGCTTCCAGAATTTGAAGATTTCTTCAAAAATGCTAAGCTTAAGAAGAGTGGGAAACTGTTGAAAAGTTCTATCAGAGATGTCAAGATTAAAATCAAGTCGTCCTCTTTAATAGAATTTCTGAGATTTCCCTCCATTAATGAGGAAGACTACTTGGAAGATCCCGATTATTCCAGGGCTCTGTTATTATGTGTCCTCTCCCAATCTACTACCTCTATTCGCAGATAGCATATGAACGATGAAATAAAGCTCATGGCTGACATTCTTGGAAAATTCCTTGTTGGGTCCATTGATCCCAATATTTTAGATTTGATGAAGGCCTTGAAAACAATGTATAAACATGTAGTGATCTAACTTGTGCTACAAGTTCCATGGTTGCAGGATGTCTAAATATGCATTGATAGGATAGGTTACCTATATGGCCAAAATATAAATTAGATAGGTAAGTTGTGGAAAGGCAGTAAACCGTCTATGTCCACAGGCGTTTAGTGAGGTCAAGTCACTTAATGCCAAATGGTTAAAAGCTATGAGTACAACTAGTATATTCAAAGCCAAAGAACTGGCAAGCTGAGAATGTGGCTAAGTCCACAGGCGTTGAGTGTAGCTTACTCACTCAATACCATATAGCTAAAATATATGAGTCAGGATAATGCTGTAATAGCCTAAGTAGAAATGAGTAGAAAAGTGGCTAAGTCCATAGGCATAGAGTGTAGCTTACTCACTCAATATCATAGCTTCATAATCGTTGAGTATAGCTCAGTCAGTCAACGCCACAGGAAAACTGTGAATAATTACTAAGTCCACAGGCTTTGAGTGAGGGAAGCTCACTCAATGTCATGTGATATTACATTGACTAATTCTCAAAGGAAGTGTTCTTCTTGACACAGAAATTTGGGTAAGTCGAAATGCATTGAGTGTAGCTCACTCACTGAATGCTAGATAAAAGCAATATCTATTAAGTAGTTTAGTGTTGAGAGGAACTTGCTCACTCAACGCCAAGAAGCAGTATAATTGGCTAAGGTAAAAAGTGTTGAGTGAGGCATGCTCACTTAATTCTCTCAACGCTTAAGATTCTACAGACGCTAAAAATTGGCTAAGGAAAAAAGCGTTGAGTGAGGTATGCTCTCTCAACGCTTTAAACGCCTAATTTAAAAAATGCATAGGCTGAGGTACAAGGCATTGAGTGAGGTGTGCTCACACAACTCTCTCAATGATAGGCATGCAGAAAAGGCTGTAGAAATGGTTAAGGCAAAAAGTGTTGATTGAGGCTTGATCATTCAGCGCTATCAATGCTTATTTAGGCAGAATTCTGTCTAAGTACTTTGGCGTTGAGTGAAGCTCATTCACTCAACGCCTATTTTACTGATGCTTGATTTTTGACTTAGTCCACAGATACTGACTTCAGTTAGTCAACAAGTCAACCTTATTCAAATTGTTAGCGACAAAGCTACAACACATGAAAAAAGGCACCGCAGACCTACTGTACAACAGTTGGACATTAAAGCAAAGTTGCAGCTGGCATTAAATATATGGGGCCCACTGGTTAAAGAGTCGGTTGGGCTTAAACAATAAAAGCAAAGGCTATTACATAGGAAGACAGTTCTCGGAGTAATACGTGAGGTTATTCCTCATCGCTATAGTTGGTGTGGCTGAAGAACAGAGAGCCCAAGACTGAAGGTCAAAAAGGCAAAAATAAGTTAGTTGTTGACACCAACATCTTCAATAGAAAGATAGCTGGTGGCATCTTCATCTGTACCAGTAAGTTAGCTCAGGGTGATTCACTGAGAAAGAGATAGCAGCTAGGGCCGACCCTTTCTGTAGGAGCTTCACAAATCTAGCCTTCACTTCTAATGAACATTCTTTTAGGGAGCTGTGAAGAAAGAGATAGGGATGATCCGTTGGCTCAGTTAAGAAAGGTGCAGAGAAGCTGATCTGTAAGTCACTTACAGCAAAAGCCAAAACAAGATCTACATCCTTGGTTCTTTGAAGAGAGTAGGGCTAGGATTCTCCCAGCTCAGGTTGCAGCAAGATCAATTGCAGTTACTTCTCTAGTTCCAGCTGGGTAAAATCCCAAGTGCTGAGAAGAGGAAGCTAGGACTAAGTATTTTCTTAGTCCAAATAAGAAGACTCGGGAAATACATTTCCTGGAGTCAAGGTTGGGCTGAGTTTATCTTAGTCCAAGTAGATTGGCACAGAGAAATTTCTCTTGTGGCCAATCATCTCACCAACCCACATTCATCCTGTAGGATTCAAGTGTGGATCTGAGTTGTAGGGCTTAATAACTTAAGTTGAAGGAGAGTGCTGCTCTCTGAGTGTAGGATCCCTTATAGATCTGAGGTAGGGTTGTCCTCCCACCCTTAGTGTAGGGCTTAACAGTCTGAGGTAGGTGATCAGCTGATCACTGAGTTGTAGGCCCTTATGGCTGAGTTGTAATTTTTTGAGGAGACTGAGTGATCCTGATGGATCGAGGTGTAAAATCATAAGAGTGAGAATAGAGAAGTGTCTTATCTAACAGAAAGTTAGAAAGGTGAGGTAAAGTGTATGTACCCATAATCTGGGGAACCACTATAAATCGTGTGTGTGTGTGTCTTGTTTCTTTTCTCTGTGTTGATTTCATTACAGGTTGCATATCTTGAAAGCATCAACTAATCAACCATTAAGGATTCCAACAATAATGAAATCAAAAGATAGTCACTAAGGACTAAGAAACCTATTCACCCCCCTCTAGGTGATTTAGCTGTCCTTGAATCAAGGACTTTCAAGTGCTATCAGAGGGAGGTTTCTCAAAATGGACCTAACAGTCTGAGTAGGCCTCAAAGGATAATTAAATAGGTTTTAACTTATTTGTTCTAAAGTGAACCATAAGGTGTGGAGATCAATGGAGCTCTAAGTCTACAGAAATGACATGAATTGTACTGGACTGTTGGTAGCTCTTGTAGAAGACAAAGTGAATCAAGACACTAGAGCAAAGATCACTGCCTCTATGACACCTTCAGATAGTGAATCAGAGGTGGATGAAGCTAAGGAGGGAGAATGCAGAGGCTATAAGCTGACAACTGCACCAGAAACAAAATCCTTCTAGGATCAGCCTGGACAAAATGAGGTATATTTCCCATCTAGCTCATCCTCAGAGTCTAGATATGAATCCTGCTCAAACTCTTATATAACCTCATCAAGTGATGATGAGAGTCCTCTGTCAGAAGATATATCAATCAATTGATTGAAAATCATGCAGCACTTCTGAAACTTTTAAGAAAAGAAAGATGCTTGTTAAGAAACAAGCAAAGGAAATTTCCTCCTTATAGGTTGCTTCTTCCCAACAAGATGAGACTTCATCTTTGCTATATCTGGAAGAGAGGGAAGTAGCTCATCTGAAGATCATGGTAGATATCCATGTTGAGTCCATCAAATATAAGGACTCTATCATAAAGGATTTTGAAGAGAACCTTTAAAGGGAAAAGAGGGTTGTGGCCAATTTCTCTAAGATAGATACTATCAAGATAAAATCAAAATCTGAGTGGATTTCTAAAGTTATCCAATCTCAGAGGAGAGGCCAAGCTCCTGTCAGGCCTCAGTCAACCTCTCACAAGGTAATTCTCCCATCCTACAGGCATGACAAAGACTGTAAGTGTGGTCACTGGAGGTGTGGGAATCTTCCTTGTAAGGTTACAAAAGTACATTACAATGGAAGAAGAGAGGTCATGGGATTGAGTGCACAGATGGCTCCCCATACAGAAGTCCAAGAGGCCCAACCTGGACCTTTTGTATTTGGTTCCCCATCCCCCTCATTCAATGATAAGGCTGTGCCCTATTCTAAGGTTCTTCAAGCAAGAACACAACCCAAAAGTGCCTCAATCAGTAAGGCTGACTTGGATGCCTCTGAAGCCATTAAGAATATGCCAACTACAAAGAAGGCTCTTACTAATGAACTTCAGAGCAAGCCAAGTGCTCCCACTAGCAGATTCACTTTTGGTCAAGCTCTTGCTGAAAGAAACATGAAGAAGGCCACAGTTATCCCCACCGAACATGCAACCAAAAATGGCTTGCACACTTCAAAGTGTGTTCAGAAAAGGAGATACAACATCCATGAATGTTTGTGTTGTGGCAAAGTGGGCCACTTTGCCATAGATTGCTGGCACAACCCCTATGTGCTAAGGGATATGTCTTCCTGACAGGACTCTTATAGGTAGATATATGCTTTCTTATGCTAACAGGAATCTAGGACCCAAGTAAGCTTTGGTTCCTAAGGTAAGGTAATTTCTGTTTTGCAGGATAGTCCAAGTGGCAATGCCCAATTATGGTCCTTGGACAGAGATGTACCAAACTTAAGTCTTGGTATAAGGAATGATTCAACTAATCATTAAGATTAAGTTATCAAAGACATGTGAAATCAGTGAGGCTAGTGTACTACCCTCTAAGTGCAACTGTTACGGGGGAGCTAGCCAAGGAAAGCCAGATGCACATCAATGGCTCAAGTCCAGAGGAAAGGATGCTGGTGTACTCAGAGACTATGAATCCAGCTTCTACTTCAATCCTTATGGTCAAAGATAAGTATATTTCCTCTAGCTTGAGATTATACTTAATCTACTACAAATTGCAAGAAACATGCACTCTAGAGATAAACAAATTATAGACGAATGTGAGGAAAAGATTGAGACAAATTCAGGGAATTTGTCTCAACTATGAAGTTACTAGCTAACTCGTTATTTAAGTCACTAGATGTATCTAGGCTTAAATAGGCTTGATGAACTCAGTCCATGGTTGGACTCCTCTAGAGGCATACATTAGATATGTATTTTGCAAAACACTCTAATCCTGACAGGTTAGACCAGTCAAATAATAGTTAGGGCTAAAAGGCAAATTCGTCGGACTATGGCTAAGAAGCGGGATTCATTCCTGACCATTGACGAGTCCCTATTTCATACCGAATTCCGGACTCATCTAGGCTCATTTGCATGTATTGGCACTACCATTTAGCGCCATTAGCACTCCTTTTGGTTCGCTACGACATTCCACGTCGTGTGCACTCTTTTAGCCTATTTCTGTGAGTGTATTTATTCTCATCGTGTGATGTATTTTTATTTCTATCTGTGACTGCCATGTCGACTTCCCGTCCAATTTTCCTGCAGGTTCTGGGATCGTGTGGGCGTCGGGGATAGGGCTTTCACTTTTTGTAGCAAAGGAGTCAATGGTCGTGCGTTTTTACCCACGCACGACCATCGACCTCTTTGGCGCACAACCACTGGTCGTGCGCAGTCTGAGCTCTTGTTTTATTGTCCTGTCCCGCCATATCACACGATCATCAGCTATACCGCGCACGATCACTGTTCGTGCGCTGCCGGTCGTGCGCAGTCATGCTATCTTTTTCCATTTTTCTGTCCCATATCGCACGATCACCACCCTTGCCGCGCACGATCACTGATCGTGCGCTGCTGATCGTGCGCATACTTAAATTTCCTGATGCAGGTTGTACAGGTTGTTGCCGCACGGGCGCTGACATTGTTCGCGCACGACCACTGGTCGTGCGCCGGTGGTCATGCACGCTATTTATTCCTGTTTCTATATATACGTCTGTTCCGCCAATTAGGGAAAGAGACCGGGATCGAACTCAGTCGCCACTTCGCCCTTCCGCATTCCAGACGCTCCATCCACCTCCACCTTCATCCCTACCATCGGGAGGTGATTTCCGGCACATCTAAAGCATTCCGCATCCTCCGGTGACCCCTCCGGCCATTAATGACCTCTTCTCCTAGCTTTCTACCGAAGAAGAAGATGATGAAGACGACCTAGAGAACGGACTCAAAGGCCCTCGAGGTGACAGCTCGACGGTACCGGAAGCCTCCTCGGACTGCGCGTGGAAGCGGATTGACAACCCGCACCTCCGGCCAACAACCGTGGTGGATCTTCACACTTTTGGTTTACTCTTCCTCTACCCTTCTTGTAGTGTATGAATGACTCAAGCTTGTTATAAACTTCAAATTCCTAGTTATTTGTAATTGGATTTTTGTTGTTTAAACTTGTTTGTGGGATTTGTGTTGTGATGCGCCTTGCCCCATCTCACTTCCGTCGTTTCATGTGATTGCACTCCACACTAAACACCTCACCCACTGGCTCACCGTCCACTCGCCCTACCGAAGTACGACATAGCGGCCGATACACCCATCTTGCCTTGCGAAGCGGTGAATGCGACCCGTATAGTTAGCTTTAAGTTCTTTGTTTGTAAGAACACAAATCTCAAAGCCCCTTTTGTTTCTTCTTTCATTTTACAAACTCCATTAGCAATAACTTCGGATTGTCCGTCGTTCCACGCCAATTGCATTCCTCAAGAGACCGACACTTGGGGATTTACTCCCTAAAACTTTATTACTTGTGCGACCGGTGCGCTTGCCGTATTTTCACAAATCAACCATTGATCAAAATTATTCTTCAAACAGGTAAGTGCCCTTCCGCATTCCTTACTAGAAATAACTATAAGTAGAATTGCTTGTGCATAAAGAAAAAAACACTATTCCTTGCCCTCTGCCACATGTATTCGTCGAATCGACGGAAAGCGGTTCTCGGAAGGTATCCGAAATTCTCAAGCAAAATGGCGCCCAAAAATCAGGATTTTCTCTTTGAGGGAGCAGAGGTTGTTCGAAATGTATTCAAGGATGCTCCTGAAGAGGTACAGTATATTCTTCATCTTCTCCGCATTTCTGACCTAGAATTCATACTGTCGGAACCCTGTTTACTCTGTAAGTGAGAGGTTCTGGAATTGTTCTCCAATGTCAGGGGTAATACTACATCAGAGAAAATCAAGACTAATATTAGTGGAACAAGAGTTAAGATAACACCAAGAAGGGTGGACAAAGCCCAAAAGCTGACTAAGTTCTCCACAAATGATGACGAAGATGAATTGTCACAGGACAAAATAAAGTTTGCAGTTAAATGGTGCGAATTATCTAAGCACACCTCAAGCTCCATTTTGAGAAAAGAACTGAATCTAAAGGGAAAGTTCATGGACGATGTCATTGGAAAAGCCCTGCTCTGCAAGACAGGCTCACATGACAAAATTTTAAAGAAGATGTTTGAGTTGATGGCACGGGCCATTCTTACCAAGAGGACTTACTGGGGATGGATAGTGATTGATCGACTTGTGGACTGTATGGCTGAACAAAATTTGGGGAGAATTCTATATCTATTTCTGCCAGAAATACTCCCAAAAATTCTGAATCTAAAGCTTGGGGCAAAGATTCACCACATGAGAAGAATGGTTATCAGGATGCTTGAGATATGGGAAAGGGTCCTTCAGCCCCGTGGTTTAGTAGTTGCTGAGAAGAAAGGGAAGAAGGTAGCTATTGTAGAGTCAAGCTCCACTAGCAGTTCATCAGATGAGGAAGAACCACAAGATACAGAATTGTCATACTCTACAAAAAAGTCCAGAAAGGATATGGACATTCAGGTATCTGCTACTTCTGAACTTACCCCTCTAAGTCGTGTAAGCAGACTTGAGTTGGATACTGTCCCTAAAGATGATGAGCCTGTTGCTTAGTTGGCTGAAATAGTTTCAAAGGAAGCTGTTGACAGGATATCTTCAAGAATGGAGGAAGATGCCTCCACACTGGATGATGCAGATATGCATCTGCCTATGTCTGATGATGATGATGGTCCTAGGCCTCTGAGTAAGGGGGAGATCAAAGTAGCTTCAGATAAAGAGACTATTATATCTGAAGATGAGAATCTACAGGATAATTTCTTGGAAATTCCTAGTGTTGAAGAAAGGAATGCTCCAGTTGAGGGGGAGCAACTGACTAAAGAGATAATGCAAGAAGCATTATTTGTGAGGGAGAAGCTACAAGTTCCTCCAATAGTAGTACAGACTACTGCAGGTGTTAAAGATGTTGTGGTGTCAATTGATGTTGCTGCTGCTAACCTGCATGCAAATAAATGTATGGCAGAGGTTGAGGGGGAGATACCATTTGATCTCCCTGATCATGAAGTACATGATTTAGTTTCCTCAGAATCTGAGAAAGAGGAATATAGTCATGAGAAAGCACACTCCTCATCACATCTAGGAAATGGCCAGTTTAGTAGTGACACTGCTCAAGGAACTGGGAGCAAGCCTGTACAGGAAGCTCTAGATGAGGTCACATCTTCTAGAGTTAATCAACTGCCACCAACATTCCTAGCCAAGCTAAAGGGCTTGTTGGTTGAGCAGAGGAGGGCATTGGAAAATTATGTGGATGAAGCCCTGAAAGATATCAGGAATGATTTGTCAACAGAGATCAAATCTATAAGATTTGAAGTAAACCTTCTTAAGGGAGAAACTGTCAAATTCTTCAAGAGAGCTGCTCCAGCTGTAGACTACACCATGGAGAAGCTGGATGTGTCAGTCCAGAACATTGCCATTATCATAGAAAATCAAAATATTCAGAACTCAGTGACCATCCATTAAAATGATAAAGTTCTAAGGAGTGAACAGAACACTAAAATCTTTACAAAGATGGTTGCCTGTACCAAGCTACTTGATGACCACATGTTAGAAGTCAAAAATCAAGTCATTGCTGGAGTAAACTACCTGGAAATAAAAAGAAGCAAGGCAAACACCTCCCAGACAACTAAATTAATTGAAGAAGTCAAAAGGGAAAGAGAGAAGTTATAAGGACTAACACAAAAAACATGGTTTGGGAAACCAATATGGTAATAGGGTCATTGGGAATGGATCAAATTCTGTATAATAACATCCCAATGATGATTGATCATGTACAAGATGCCTTACACATAATGTCTATTGCTAATCAGGCACAAGATAATCAAGAGTATGTACAATATATTGAATAAGGAGATATTGTTGGTACTTAGTGGGGAGAGCAACCTACTACTGTTGAATTATATGCATTCAACCCCATTGTAGACCAGGTTGTCAAAGATAAATATGCTACTGAGGAAGAGTTCAGGCTGAGGAAGAAAGGGTATAGAGAGGAAATTGAGCAAATGCTTGATTTTGAAGTAAGGAGCCCAGAGTCAAGATCTATCATTCTGCTTGCTTGGGATCAAGTCAAAATAAGAGCTCAGATAGAGGCAAATGGTACAGCAAGATTGAAAGGGACAAGATGGAGAAAAGGGACACAGAAAGAAGAATTTACTGGAGGAATAGGAATGTCCAACTTCTAGTTCCTGATGTTGTTGAACCCTCCAAATACTTCCCAAAGCCCTTCAGCTATTTCCAAAGGCAACAAGATAAATGAGAAGAGGCTGAATTAGAAAAAGCAACAAAGGAGAAGGTAGCTGATGAAGCAGATAAGGCTGATAAGAAGGGAAAGATGATAGCTGGAGCAAAAGACAAGTCGTCCAAGAAACCCAAGGGCAGTAGAATTATGATAAGGGAACCTGAAACTTGAAAAGCTTCAGGTTCTGCTTATAGGGCTAAAGGAATATGATATTTTGTTTCTTGCACAAACTTTATAGTTTCAAATTTAATAAATGAAATTCCATATGATATGCTTATTATCACTATGTCTTCTGTGTTATACAGTTTAAATTGTTTATTATATATATTGCATAGGTGTGTTAGTGTATACATTGCTTTAGGTTTTGACTTTTTCAAATAGGGGGAGATTGTTGAAAGTCCACCTAGTGCCAACTACCTTAACCTATGGGGGGGGGGGGGAATAAGTGTCTTGCAACGTTTTTGCGGAATTAAGCTATACCTGCACAAACAAACAAAACAACACAGCACAGAAAGACACAGGCAATTTATAGTGGTTCCCCGATTTGGGTACGTCCACTCTCCCCCTTCGACCTATCTCCCAATAAGGGATGACTCGGTCACTTCACCAACAGGATTGAAAACCAATCCTCACACTATGGAAGTAACTCTTCCACACGAAGGAGTCACCACTCCTCCACCACGTATTGCACCCAACCCTTACACAGAGGAACCAATGTTCCTTTACAACAAAAGAAAAACTTGAATGTATAAAATACAAACTACTTTTGGAGCCCTTGGTGTCCCTCTTCGTTCGAAGTTGCGTTCTTGAGTAAGTCGAAGAGTCCACGACCTAAGTGCTCTCTTAGAGAGAATCTCCCTGAAACCAGCAGCGGCAAGAAGTGCGGAGGCGTAGCTGTCAGGATCGGCGACGACAACGAAGTGCGGCGGCTGAGCTTTGAAGATCTAACCTTCGTAGCAAAGCTAGCAAGGTCTACCAACGGTCTTGCTAGGATCGATCATCTCGATCGATTTGGAAAGGGAAGGTATTCCCGATCAACAAATCAAGAGAAAAGGATCTCTAGGTATACACGTGAGACGCGTTGCTTGGCTGAGCTTCTGTCGCCAGGAGATCGAGAAGAAACCACGATCAGCAACGGCGACAACCTGCACGAGCGGCGATGGTGATCCGAGCGGCGATGTCGACGGAAGGAAATCCTCGATGCTTTAGGTCACGATGGCAGCTCGTTTCTTGTTCTCGGTATTCGGTATCTGTAATGATCGAAATACTATAGTATTTATACTGTAGGTCATACATTATGACCGTTGTGGGCCCCACCGTTTGAAACCCTAAGTCCGATTCAAAATAGCGCCTGAATATTTGGACCGGTCCAGCGAGCAGAAGAAATTCGCCTAAGGCAAATTCGGCGAGAATCATTGGTGATTCTCGACGAATCGGTGAGAATCACTTATGATTCTCGCCGAATTCTACTTGGCAGAATTCTGGCTGAAGATCTTGCCATCCGGAGAGAATCGGCGAGAATCATAATTCATTCTCGAGGAATCGGTGAGAATGCAAAGTCATTCTCGACGATTCGGCGAGAATCAACTAGTGATTCTCGACGATTCTGCCATAAACAGAAATCAAGACGACATCGAGACAGCCGGCTGCAATCGGCAAGAATCAGCGAGTGATTCTCGACGATTCGGCGATAATCACTAGTGATTCTCGTCGAATCGGCGAGAATCACTTAGTGATTCTCGACGATTTCTACTTAGACGATTTTCGTATTTCTTCCCGCGAGTTGCTTTGACGCATACTTGCTCCTTGTCTTCTCTTGATCTTTCTCAGCCATGTACTTGAAAGTAAGTACACTCCAATAGAGAGAGTACACGTAGGCCAACACACTGATCTGCTCAACGAGGGATTACGTTGCGCAGACCCGTGTATATTGACCCACTGCACCCTGACATTGGTCTGTATTTAGCGTGAAATAACTGCAAGCACAACTTGAAGACAAATGATCAAATACAATGTAAATTCACCTTAGCTGGTCTAGGGGCTTCTTCAAATCAGGTACATTGTGGATACAATACCCAACAATCTCCCCCTATTTGAAGAAGCCTAAACCTACAAGCTAAGGTGAATATAACAGATGGAGGAAAAACATAAACTGAATAATCAGTTGAGAAAGAATTTCCATACCATTATCTTTAGAGCATTTGTAGCATACTTTGCGAGAGCACCTTAGCCCTTATCACCTTAGCCGAGAGGGCAATCTCCCCCTTTTTGGCTTCTACAAATTTGGGACTTAAGCACTTGCCACAATGCTCCCCCTCAGTTCTTGCATTTGTGCTTATACTTGAGTTTCTTGCGGATGCTCCCCCTTGATCCAAGAGCCGGTAGCCTCTGTATTCTTCATTCCTCAAGGTTTAGCATACCCAGTTCAATTTTGAAGAGACTGAACTTGGCTTCGTCTAGGGGCTTTGTAAAAATATCTGCAATCTACTTATCCGTGGGGACATAGCAGAGAGAGATGTCCTTGTTTTCCACATGCTCCCGAATAAAGTGGTAGCGCACTTTCAATATGCTTCGTCCTGCTATGCGATACGGGATTGTTCGCAATAGCTATAACACTTGAGGATTCGTAGTACATTGGTACTTCTTTGAACTGAAGGTCATAGTCTGCTAGCTGATTTCTGATCCATAGAAGTTGTGCGCAATAGCTGCCTGCTGAGATGTACTCAGATTTAGCTGTGGAGGTTGCAACACAATTCTGCTTCTTACTATTCCATGATATAAGCCTTCTTCCGAGGAATTGACACATCCCGAAAGTGCTTTTCCGATCATCCCTGCTTCCTGCAAAATCAGCATCTGAAAAGCCTATTAGCTCGACATCATTGTTTCTCAGGTACTATAAGCCAAGATTAGGTGTACCCTTAAGGTATCTAAGAATTCGCTTTGCAGTGACATAGTTAGATTCCTTAGTGTTCACCTGATATCTGGCACAAACGCATGTGGAGAACATAATATCCGGTCTACTTGCAGTAAGGTAGAGCAGGGATCCAATAATGCTTCTGTATTTGGTTTCATTAAAAGGTTTTCCTTTCTCATCCTTATCCAGAGACATAGTGGATCCCATTGGAGTCCTCATAGAGGTTACATTCTCGATTCCGAATTTCTTGAGGAGTTCATTTGTGAACTTCGTCTGAGAAATGAAAATTCCATCCTCAGACTGTTTCACTTGAAGTCCCAAGAAATACTTTAGATCTCCCATACTGCTCATTTCAAACTTTCCTTGCATAAGTTTAGAAAACTTTTTGCAAAGATTGTTATCCGTTGAGCCGAATATAATGTCATCAACATAGATTTGCACCAGCAAGATCTTGCCTTTGACTTCCCTAAGAAATAATGTCTTATCGATTTTTCCTCTAGAGAACTTGTTCTCAAGAAGAAAACTAGACAGAGTCACATACCAAGCTCGAGGAGCTTGTTTTAAGCCATATAAAGCCTTATTAAGAAAATATACATGATTGGGATAAGTCGGATTAACAAAACCTGGGGGTTGTGCGACGTATACTTCCTCTTTCAGGTTGCCATTTAAGAATGCAGATTTCACGTCCATCTGATAGACAGTGAATCCTTTGTGCGAAGCATAAGCCAGGAACAATCTGATCGCCTCGAGCCTTGCCACTGGTGCAAAGGTCTGGTCGAAGTCAATCCCCTCCTCCTGTCTGTAACCTTGAGCCACCAGCCTGGCCTTGTTCTTTATGATGACACCGTGTTCATCCAATTTGTTTCTGAAGATCCACTTGGTGCCGATCACATTCTACCCCTTTGGTCTGGGAACCAGCGTCCAGACGTTGCATCTTTCAAATTGATGCAGTTCATCTTACATGGCCAATATCCATGCTGCATCCTTGTTCGCTTCGTCGAACTTCTTTGGCTCAACCTGTGACAGAAAGCTAAAATGCAGAATCTCGTTAATTGTACCTCGACGAGGTCTGACACCGTCACGGGGATCTCCGATGATTTGATTTCTGGGATGATCCCTCACCTTACGAAGCTCTAGCAGTCTGGCATCTGGAGCCCTAACATTTTCTGGGGCTCCTTCCTCTTCAGGGAGGACAACTCCATTCTGACCGTCATCATCTCCGATAGGTGTTGTGGTGGTGACTTTGACGTACTTGGGAGTTTCATCTTTAGCGGTCTCATCGAGACTAAGCTGTTCAATTCTTGTACCTGCATCTTCAAGAAGACCACTGGAAGAATTGCTGTTAAGCAAGCTTCCTTTATTAAATACCACATTTATGGATTCCTCTACCACAAGGGTTTTCTTATTGAAAACCCTATATGCCCGGCTGTGGCTACTATAGCCCATAAATATGCCTTCGAAGCATTTTTCACCAAACTTAGTATGCGGGTACTTCCCATTATTTAGTACATAGCATCTGCAGCCAAAGATCCTAAAATAGGGCATGGTTGGCTTCCTGCCTTTCAGTAGCTCATAAGGCGTCTTATGATGACTCTTGTTGATCAAGGCCCGATTTTGTACATGGCAAGCCGTATTGACAGCCTCTGCCCAGAAATATTCTGGGAGAGAAGCATCATTCAAAATTGTCGTATAGGATTCAATGAGCGTTCTATTTCTCCTCTCCGCAACTCCATTCTACTGAGGAGTGCGCGGGGCGGAAAACTCATGAAAGATACCAAGTTCTTCACAGAACTCTGTCATAGCACCAGACTCGAACTCTATTCCATGGTCACTTCTGATTTTTACCACCGAGCAGTTAAGTTCATTCTGAATCTGCCTGACAAAACTGGTGAAGATGTCAAACGTATCAGACTTGCGTTTTAAGAAGAACACCAAAGTAAACCGAGAGTGATCATCAACAATCACTAGCGTATAAGACTTGCCTCCCAAGCTATGAACTTGCATTGGACCAAACAAGTCCATATGCAGAAGATAAAGAAATGTGGAGGAGTCTTTGTCAACGATGCCCTTAAAGGTAGCCCGAGTCTGTTTGCCCTTCTGGCATGCAGGACAGGGGCTATCTTTGATGCACTTAATGATGGGAGCATCCCTTACTAAGTTTTTAGAAAACAGCATACTAATTGTCTTGAAATTAATATGTGCCAATCTCTTGTGCCATTTTTCATAAAGAGATGCACTGCCTGTTGCTACTAGGCATACGGGGGTAGATGAATCTAAACTAAGAAAATCTAAGCAGAAGATATTTCTGCTCCTAATGCCTGTTAATACCATCTCCGAAGAGGCACACGATATTATCAGGCATTTATCCTTGCAGAACTTAACGTCATAACCTTTATCACATAACTGACTTACACTGATCAGGTTATGATTTAACCCTTCAACGTAAGCCACGTCGGTGATAGAAATTATACCGTTGGAAATCATACCGTAACCCCTGGTGACTCCTCGATCTGATCCCCCAAAGATGACTTTGGGTCCATTCTCGACTGGAGAGTAATCACGCAACAGGCTTCTTGTCCCGGTCATATGCCGGGAGCATCCACTGTCGAATTACCATATGGGAGTTTTGGTGTCCTTTGGACATTCCTGCAAAACAGAATTAATTTCCCTTAGGAACCCAATCGAACTTGGGTCATAGATTCCTCGTTAGCATACTCCCCCTCGGATGGTTAGCCCTACGAGTGGTCTGCCTCGCATTGCCAACATGAGGAGTCTTGTTATTCCTCGGATTAAACCAGCAATCCACGGCAAAGTGACCAACTTTGCCACAACAACAGCAGTCAAATCTGTTATACTTTATCCTAGGCACATGCTTCACCCTTGGAACGGAAGGTTCAGCCGGGGCCTTGGACCTGGAGGTGGAGGCATCATGATGACAACAGTCGCATGATTTCTTCACCTCCTGATTTCTCAGTGTAACAGGCTTGGCCTTAGGGGCCTGCTTTCTATTATGGCCGCTAGAGAAGTGGCCATAATCCTCCATTTGAACTTCCTCATAAGGTGCCTTGAAGACACTCTTGCCAAAGTTGTGGGGGAAGGCCCACCCCTCATACCGGCTCTTGGGCTTTTCAACCGAGTGCCGGAAGAAGTGGCCATAGGTTGACTCAAAGTCCTGTTCATTGTAGGGAAAGTCAGGCTTCCTGAATACAACAGGGTTGAGTGGGGCCTTTCCCTTTTCTGTAGTAGAGGCCTTCTTAGCAGCCTTATTTCTCCTCTGCTTTTTGTTTCTCCTAGATGATTTACCAGGCACACCCACATGCCCCAAGCCAGCCCCCTTAGCCTGAGCAGAGAAGGTATTAACCAGTGAAAGAACAGTCTTTGGCATAGAGAAGCTTTGGGCAATCTTCTTTTCTGCCGTAAGTTGTTCTTCCAACTTATTAATTTCTTACTG
The DNA here is from genome assembly GCA_039513925.1 of Platanthera zijinensis. Taxonomy (NCBI): domain Eukaryota; kingdom Viridiplantae; phylum Streptophyta; class Magnoliopsida; order Asparagales; family Orchidaceae; genus Platanthera; species Platanthera zijinensis. The sequence continues at coordinate 124,393,389 of CM077086.1, read as the reverse complement.
TTTAAGGTCAAGGAGACTTAGAGACTTTGAGTGCTTAGAGATTAGGTCCAGGTGCTCCTGTCGGAGAGAAATCAAGCTAGTGATTCCTTCCCTTAGGGAGACACCCTCGACCTTAAGGAATTTGGCTTCCTTTTTCTGAGCCCTCAATCTCATGCGGCATTCCTTGAAGGTGTTGAGCAGAAGCTCATACTTTTCGAGGAGCTCAGCTTCTCGGGCAGATGGGCTGTCCTCGAGATCATCATCAGGAAACTCATAGTCAGAGTCGGAGAGGGGGGGTACGAGCTTTTACCTTCCCAGTGAATGGGGGGCATTCTCCTTCTGAGTCAGAGAGACCCACCAGCCCGAAGTAGGCTTCCTCATCATCACTGGAGTCTGAGGAATCAGACTCACTCAGTGTCTTTGACTTTTTGGCGATGTAGCTCCTCTCCTTCTTTTTATCTCTAGAGGTTCTGTGCTCTTCTCCCTTCCCCTTCTCTCTCTTGCCTTAATGGCAGTCGTCCATGACGTGTCCTGGCTTATTGCACCCAAAACAAATGATGTCAGTATGACGATGTTTGTTCGGTTTTGATTCATACCTGTCAGAAGAATAATTCTTCTTCTGATTTCTGGAGGTGGAGCCATCTCTCTTTCTTTGATTCCTCATCTTGAGGAACTTCTTGAATTCTCGGGTGAGGAGGGAGAAGTCTTCTTCAGACAAATCTGAGCCGGAGGAGCATGGCTCTGAGTCTTCCTCCTCATCCTTTTTCCCTGCACGGGATGAAGCCGCACCCTTGCCCTTCCAGGAGTGAATGGTTTTTAGGGCCACAGTCTTTTCCTTGGCTGCGGCCTTCTCTGCTTCTTCTTCAGCTTTCCTCGTGTTCAACTGGAGCTCATAGGACATGAGCTTCCCAAAGAGTATATGAGGATAGGTTTCAGCTAATCTGCCAAACTCTCGGATGGCGTAGATCTTCGTGTCCCATTCCTTAGTAAGGGACCTAAGGAATTTATCATTAAGTTCACCATCAGTGAACACTCTTCCATATCCCTTGAGAGCATTGACGATCTTGAGGAAGTTCTCGAAGGTAACTCCGATCTCTTCCTTGGGCCCCTGCCTGAAGGCCTCATATTTCTGGTTCAGGAGGGATCTCCGATCATCCCTCACTTCATCTGTGCCCTCCATCAGGATAATCAAGCCGTGCCAGATATCCTTGGCTATCCTGTAGTTGCAGAAGTTCTGCATCATGGAGTCATCGACTGCGCTGATTAGTATGTTCTGTGCCTTCTTGTCAAGTCCGACCAACACCATCTCGTCCTTTTCCATTTCAGAAAGCTTCTTTGGCACCATTTTGTTAGGATCAATGGTGGAGGCCTTAGTGGGAATATAAGGTCCCTCCTCCACGATCATGAAGAGTCGAGGGTCGACTGCTTCCATGTAAAATCTAATCCTTTCCTTCTGATAGGAAAGTTTAGCCTGGTGCACACTGGGATCTTGCTTGAGTACTTGAGTCCGTCCATAGTAGATATCTGCCTTCTTCTTGACACTAGTGGCAGGAACTTACTCAAGGTGTTAACCTTATTGCTGAGTAACCTCCCTCTGATACCACTTGAAAGTCCACCTAGTGCAAACTACCTTTACCTATGGGGGGGGGGGAATAGGTGTCTTGCAGCGTTTTTTTGGAATTAAGCTATACCTGCACAAATAAACAAAACAACACAAGACAAAAAGACACAGGCAATTTATAGTGGTTCCCCAATTTGGGTACGTCCACTCTCCCCCTTCGACCTTTCTCCCAACAAGGGACGACTCGGTAACTTCATAACAGGATTGAAAACCAATCCTCACACTAAGGAAGTAACTCTTCCACACGAAGGAGTCACCACTCCTCCACCATGGGTTGCACCCAAACCTTACACAGAGGAACCAATGTTCCTTTACAACAAAAGAAAAACTTGAATGTATAAAATACAAACTACTTTTAGAGCCCTTGGTGTCCCTCTTCGTTCGACGTTGCGTTCTTGATTAAGTCGAAGAGTCCACGACCTAAGTGCTCTCTTAGAGAGAATCTCCCCGAAACCAGCGGCGGCAAGAAGTGTGGCGGCGTAGCTGTCAGGATTGGTGGCGGCAACGAAGTGCGGCAGCTGAGCTTTGGAGATCAAACCTTCGTAGCAAAGCTAGCAAGGTCTACCAACGGTCTTGCTAGGATCGATCGTCTCGATCGATTCGGAAAGGGAAGGTATTCCCGATCAACAAATCAAGAGACAAAGGATATCTAGGTAGACACATGAGACGCGTTGCTTGGCTGAGCTTCTATCGCCGGGAGATCGAGAAGAAACCACGATAGGCAACGACGACAACCTGTACGAGCGGCGATGGTGATCCGAGCAGCGACGGCGGCGGAAGGAAATCCGCGATGCCTTAGGTCACGATGGCGGCTCGTTTCTTATTCTCGGTATTCGGTATCTGTAATGATCGAAATACAACAGTATTTATACTGTAGCTCATACATTATGACTGTTGTGGGCCTCACCAGTAGAAACCCTAAGTCCGGTTCAAAACAGCGCCTGAATATTTGGACCGGTCCAGCGAGCAGAAGAAATTCGCCTAAGGCAAATTCGGCGAGAATCATTGGTGATTCTCGACGAATCGGCGAGAATCACTTATGATTCTCGCCGAATTTTACTTGGCAGAATTCTGGCTGAAGATCTTGCCATCCGGAGAGAATCGACGAGAATCATAATTCATTCTCGACGAATCGGCGAGAAAGCAATGCCATTCTCGATGATTCGGCGAGAATCAACTAGTGATTCTCGACGATTCTGCCTTAAGAAAAAATCAAGACGGTGTCGAGACAGCCGGCTGCAATCGGCAAGAATCAGCGAGTGATTCTCGACGATTCGGCGATAATCACTAGTGATTCTTGTCGAATCGGTGAGAATCACTTAGTGATTCTCGACGATTTCTACTTAGACGATTTTCATCTTTCTTCCCGCGAGTTGCTTTGACCCATCCTTGCTCCTTGTCTGCTCTTGATCTTTCTCAACCCTGTACTTGAAAGTAAGTACACTCCAATAGAGAGAGTACACGTAGGCCAACACACTGATCTGCTCAACGAGGAATTATGTTGCGCAGACGCGTGTATATTGACCCACTGCACCCTGACATTGGTGTGTACTTAGCGTGGAATAACTGCAAGCACAACTTGAAGACAAATGATCAAATATAATGTCAATTCACCTTAGCTGGTCTAGGGGCTTCTTCAAATCAGGTACATTGTGGATACAATACCCAACAATTGTTGGGTCCATTCATCCCAATGACCTAGATTTGAACAAGGCCTAGCAAATAATGTATACACATGTAGTGATCTAACTTGGGTTACAAGTTCCATGGTTGCAGAATGTTTAAATATGCACTGATTTGACAGGTTGCCTATATGGCCAAAATAGAAATTTGATAGGTAAGTTGTGGAAATACAATAAATTGTCTAAGTCTTTACGCGTTGTGTGAGGTCAATTCACTCAACGCTAAATGGTTAACATCTATGAGTACAGCTAGTATATTCAAAGCTAAAGAACTAGAAATCTGAGAATTTGGCCAAGCCCACAGGCGTTTAGTGTAGCTTACTCACTCAATGCCATACAACTAAAAGCAGTGAGTCAGGCTAATTCTGTAATAGCCTAAGTAGAAATAAGTAGAAAAGTGGCTAAGGCCACAAGCATTGAGTGTAGCTTTCTCACTCAATGCCATAGCTTCATAATTGTTGAGTATAGCTAAGTCAGTCAACGCCACAGGAAAACTGCGAATATTTACTAAGTCCACATGCGTTGAGTAAGGAAAGCTCACTCAACGCCATGTAATATTGCGTTGACTAATTCTCAAAGGAAGTGTACTTCTTGACACAGAAATTTGGCTAAGTCCCAATGCGTTGAGTGTAGCTCACTCACTCAACACTAGATAACAGAAGTGTCTATTAAGTAGTTTGGCGTTGAGTGGAGCTTGCTCACTCAACGCAAAGAAGAAAACAAATTGGCTAAGGCAAAAAAGTGTTGAGTGAGGCATGCTCACTCAACGCTCTCAACGCTTAAGATGTTGTAGACACTGAAAATTTGCTAAGAAAAAAAGCGTTGAGTGAGGTATACTCACTCAACGCTCTCAACGCCTAATTTATAGAATTCATAGGCTGAGGCACAAGTCATTGAGTGAGGTGTGCTCACTCAATGCTCTTAATGTCAGACATGCAGAAAATGCTCAAAAAAGGGTTAAGGCAAAAAGCATTGAGTGAGGCTTGCTCACTCAACGCTGTCAACGCCTAGTTAGACAGAATTCTGTCTAAGTACTTTGGCGTTTAGTGAAGCTCATTCACTCAATGCCTATTCTACTAATACTTGATTTTTGACTAAGTCCACAGGTGCTGACGTCAGTAAGTCAAGAAGTCCACCTTATTCAAATTATTAGCGGCAAAGCTACAATACATGACAAAAGGCGATGCAGACCTACTGTACGAGTCTGACGTTAAAGCAAAGTTGCAGCTAACATTAAATATGTGGGGCCCACTTCATAAAGAGCCATTGGTGCTTAAACAATAAAAGCAAAGGCTCTTACAGAGGAAGACAAACTTGGAGTAATAAGTGTGGTTCTTCCTCATCGCCATAGTTGGTGTGGCTCAAGATCAGAGAGCCCAAGACAGAAGGTCAAAAAGACAAAAATAAGTTAGCTGTTGACATCAACATCTTCAATAGTAAGATAACTGGTTCCATCTTCATCTGTACCAGCAAGTTAGCTCAGGGTGATTCACTGAGAAAGAGATAGCTGCTAGGGCCGAACCTTGCTGCAGGAACTTCACAGATCCATCCTTCACTTCTAAAGAACATTATTCTGTGGAGATATGAAGAAAGACATAGGGATGATCCATTGGCTCAGTTCAGAAAGGTGCAGAGAAGCTGATCTGCAAGTCACTTCAAGCACAAGCCAAAGCAATATCTACATCCTTGTTGCTATGAAGAGAGTAGGGCTGGGATTCTCCCAGATCAGGTTGCAGTAAGATCAGCTCAAGTAACTTCTCTTGTTCCAGCTGGATAAAATGCCTAGTGCTGAGAAGAGGAAGCTAGAACTAATTATTTTCTTACTCCCGATAAGAAGACTCAGGAAATACATTTCCTAGAGTCAAGGTTGGGCTGAGTTTATTTCAGTCCAGGTAGATTGGCAGAGAGAAATTTCTCTTGTAGCCAATCATCTCACAAACCCACTTTCATCCTATAGTATCTAAGTGTGGATCTGAGATGTTGGGCTTAACAACTGGAGTTGTAGGAGAGTACTACTCTATGAGTGTAGGATCCCTTGTGTATCTGAGGTAGCATTGTCCTCCCAGCCTGAGTGTAAGGCTTAACAATCTAAGGTACGTGATCAGCTGATAACTGAGTTGTAGGCCCTTGTGGATGAGTTATAAGTCTTGGAGGAGACTGAGTGATCCTGAGGTATCGAGGTGTAAGCTCATAAGAGCTGAGATTAGAGAAGTGACTCGTCTAACAAAAAGATTGAAAGGTGAGGGAAAGTGGATGCACCCATAATCTGGGGATCCACTATAAATCTTATGTGTGTGTCTTGTTTATTTTCTCTGTGTTGAATTCATTACAGGTTGCATATCTTGAAAGCATCAACTAATCAACCATTAAGGATTCCAATAGCAAGGAAATCAAAAGATAATCACTAAGGACTAAGAAACATATTCACCCCCTCACTTGGTGATTTAGCTATCCTTGAAATCAAGGACTTTCAGTCCTCCTTTGCAAAATCGGTTCTCTTGGATATATCCTCTAATTTCTTCTGAATGAAGATAGTTGTTGTATACTGCAAGAAATTCCAATGGGGACACATGCTATTTTACAATATTAAGGAAAGCATGAAGGCACCTAACTTTGCAAGAATCATTTCTCTTTATCTAAATCAAGTGCACCCTGAGATTTTTGACTTGTCTAATGGCGTGTCCATTCACCACCTGAAGAAACTCACCCTCTTATCCATCCACAAATGGGAGATCAGAATTCCAAGGCCAGGCCAAGCTCCAGCAATTCCAAGGATCATAGTTAATGAGGATAGGACCCCATCTCCCCTTCTTACTGATATAGTTGGCACATCTGATATAACTATTGAGAGGGAGCCTGCTCCTTCAGTTCATGAAGAAGATCTGCAAGCTGAGGTCCCAGAAATAGAGTTTCAGTCAGATGTTCCACCAGATCAGGTTATAAAGCAAGTTCTTCCTGATTATGTGCCAATGGAAAAGGAAAACCAAGCTCACTCTGATAATGAGAAGAGCACCTTTATGCATGAGGGTCACTCAAGTTTGGATGTTTACTCTTCCTCTAAATAGGGAAATCCTGCTGAAGAGATTCCAGAAGATTCTTAACCCCAGGAACAAGTTGAGGGGGAGAATGAAGTTATGCTCTTTAATGAGGAAGAAGTTATCCCATAACCTGCAGATCCTCCACTCAAGAATTTAGAATTCTCGCTACCTATTATTCTTGGTGAGGAAGGGGATGTGATTACTTCTGCCCAAAAAGGCAAAAGTTCAGTTATTATTGAAGAAATACACATTTGGATAGCTCAAGCACTACCTACTCCACCTCCTCTAGCTAAAATCATTCCTGATCATACCCTATTGGGTATTATTGAGTCTATGTTGACAGAGCAAAGATAGTACATTGACAAGTCTCTCAAAGAAGTAACTAAAATAGTAACATCTCTTGAGAAAGGGATGAGTAGAGGATTTACTAAAATCCAAAGTAATATAGATGAATTCAAAAGACTGCTAAATATTGGTGGCAAGTCTTTGGACCACACTATCTCTAGTGTTGGTGAAGTCACGAATCAAGCAGTCACTGTGGTCAACAATCAGATACTATTGCTGAAGAAAACTGAACAACAAAAATTCAAAACTTGTGAAGAAGTTGGGAAATTGAGGAAGATGCCATAAACACTCTAACTGTAGAAGTCAAAAAGCGGGAGGATAATGTGAAAGAAAATCTAGAAAGGAAAGTTCAAGAGATGAAGACTCGGTGGGATAATCAACTGAAAGAGATCAATACTAATGTAGAAACACAGATCAAGGGAGTAAACATCTACACTTATGAGACTGCTGTGTGGATGCCCAACCAAATGTTTCCAGAATTTCAAGTTGATCCAAATGAGTCTCTGCCTCCCCATCTTGATCCAAATGTCTGCAAGCCTACATTTTCTCCTAGACCTGAACAATACGAAGTTCCTCCTTAAATTTATTCTCAAGTCTGGACTTCTGAACAACCAGAGATTCCTCAAGACCTACCTCCTGAAATGCTAGTGCCTAAGAAAATGAAGTATGGTGAGGGTGATTCTGCCAATCAATCTATCCCAAGTCAAGGAGCTGCTAAAAGGAAAGAATAGGAATTAGCTGATGTTTGGAGTCCAACCTCTAAGTCTCTTATTCTGGACACTCTGAAGCTAGTTGTAAAATTTCATGACAATAAGGATTATCATTACAGTCACAAGGAGTGGGAGCTATATGATAAATCCAATGACAAAAAGAAGGATTTATGATCATGAATATGACTGTAATAATCCTAATGCTCCTCCTCGACCTCCAAAGTAGTATCCAGAGCCCTTCAGCTATCAGAAAAGGCAACAAGAGAAGAAGGAACGACAACACCAGCAACAATACAAATGATTTGAGATTATCAGTATTATAGAATTTTGTGGACCAAGATATTTCTATGGACAAATTTTATATATATATAATTTTGAATTTTGATGTTTTTTTAATCTTTTAACACTCATTGCATATATTTATTTATTTGTTAGTTAATTCTTTAATTATCTTGATATAATTCACCTTAGTGTAGAGAGTTCTGATTTTTACAAATAGGGGGAGATTGTTGGGTATTGTATCCACAATAACCTAGATTTGTGCGAAGTCACCCTTGAACTAAGCTAAATTAATCATGTATTTGATGCTATTTTTTTAGTTGAGTGATTGCTGGGAATTATTGCTAAGTGTAGACTAATGTCAGTTTACAATGAGTCACTAAACCCAGGACCATGCAATGTAATACCTCATTGTATGACCCATGGTGTTGACTCATGTGTAACCTCTCTATTGGGATGCACTTCATTTTCAAATACTAAAACAATGGAAGAAAGGAAGGGTTGCTATTTTTCAACAAAGAATAATCAAGTTTTTAGAAAAAAAAATTCTAAGTCCTTTTCTCTAGAAATCTAAGTATATTTCTCGAGAAAGAAAAGTTATTCTCGAGAAACCATAAGACTTATCGGAAAATTGTCTGAAAATATTCTTTAAGTCTTTTTCTCGAGAAAGCCCTGAAGATTTCTCGAGAAGTCGAAGTTATTTCTCTAGAAACTAAGTGTTTTTTCGAGAAATCAGTTTTTCAGCTCAAAGGATTTGAATTAAGTAAATTTCTCGAGAAAGCCATGTCATTTTTTGAGAAAGCAAATCATTTCTTGAGAAATCACGTTTCCTCTCGAGAAATCAGTATTTCACTTCAAAGAATTTTTGTTAAGTATTTTTTTGAGAAGACTATGCCATTTCTCGAGAAAGCAAATTCTTCTCTAGAAATAATAATTCTTCTCGAGAAATAGATTTGCAGATATTTCTTTTTAAACAAGTTTGACGGGATTTCGATATAATTTAAGTACCTCATGATTGGTCCATGTGGATAATTCCTTAAAGATTTCAGACTGTTAAACGATGTTTTATACGAAGTCTTTTCAAAGGAATCGCTAACCCTAATAACAGTAATCAGAATCGCACTGCATTTTCAAAAAAAATCCGGAGACGCCGTGCCATCTTCATCGTCGTTCTTCTTTGTTGCTCCTCTCTCGATCCAGTGATTCCAAGAAGAAAAGATTCGACAGATCCTAGATTAAAGATTCATCAAACATCTACTTGATCGTGTCGGATCATAAGTTTTCAGATTAACTTTTCTCGGGATTTCTTCCTCAACATCCTCTCAAAGATTTTCTATTTTAAAGAAGGAAGAACCTTGAAGATTTCAGATCTGGAAGTACAAATTTTTTACTGTTATTGTGAAAATTTGTTTTAACTCTTACAGGAGCTTTGCATCTTAGATTGTAGGAAGTTTGTTCTTCCGAGTGTATATCCCGTTTTGTGGGATCGAGTTTGTAGGAGTGTGTTATCTCTGAGTTGTAGGAGCATTTCTTCGAGGTGTGGGATTCTTGAAATCCGAGATATAGTGAATTAGCCGAGGCTATCATTGGTGCTAGATAGGCGAGGTGGAAAGTGGATGTACCCAAGATTGGGGAACCACTATAAATTCTTTGTGTCATCTGGGTTATGCTTGATTATTTTCTGTGTTGTTTACTCTCAAGTTTATATTGCGCAAAAGACGCAGATCTCACCTATTCACCGCCCTCAAGATGATTTAGGTAGGCAACTAGATACTTTTAGTTAGTGCAAGAATAATTATAAGTACTTCACTTTCACTCACCCCGTAGTCACTGGAGGCTAATTTGGTTTAGACTCACGAGTGGTAGGCTCGGAGGTAGTAGGTACGGACTGGTAGTCCGGGGAGCCAGTGACTCTAAAGGTTGATGTGATGGATGGGTTAGTGTAGGGAGACGATCGCTCAGAGATTCATATTTATCATAATTGCATGCACATAAAGGTGGTGGGTGTTCGGTATTAGACGGTCAATCGCACTGATGTTAATACATTGACTCAGGATGTGTGGTTCTCATATTGCCAAGGGAAATACTGGAAGGTTTGTCAGCATTAGTACATGGCGACACTGGTGTGTCCTTCAGAGGCGTACATAAGGGCTTGGCATGGTAGGGCGGTTACCCGCCTAAGAGTTGGGTGCCCAAACCTATTGTCTCTGTCAGCCACTACTGAGTCTCCTGGGATTGAAGCTAGATTCCAAAATCGGGGAACTAAAGTTTTGTGCGCATAGAGACTTGTGTGTGTGTTGAACTTGTATAAACATATCATTAAATCTGCATAGCATAGTATAGCATGTCATTATTGCATTTAAACCCCTACCCCTATCGTAAAAATTGGTATGAGACTTTTATACAATAGGCCTTGCATTACGATCCCTTCGTTTATAAGTCTGTATGGGCATTCAGATAAATCAAGGTTACTTTACTTACTTTTGTTATGGCAGATGATAGCAGTAGCTCTTCTCTTGTATTATACTGCTTACTTGGTTAGCCTGTACATACATCTTTTTACTTCACCACTACTACTTTAATACTTCCTTATTTAGTGCTTTTACTCGTACTCCTGCTAGTTTAGTCATCACCTGCCTTGTTTTTACTCTCCATCATCATATGCTTTCCTTTAATTTCTCCCGCACGGTGCCTAGGAGCCACTAGGGGAGGGGTGGGGGAAATCAGGCTTAGTCTTTTACTAATGGTCAGTGGACAAAACATTTCAAGGGCTCCGAATGGGAGATAGGGAGCAGTGGCAGGAGATACAACACTGATGTAGTATAGTGCATATGGAGGTGGGCCAGTCTAGCACAGGAGCACCAGCCTCTGGCTCCGTGAGTGTTAGTTTTTCTTAGCTTCCGCGAGAGTGTTGTAGCGAGGCATGATGTACCGGGCATGAGCCCGTTTATATTTCTACACTTCCATTCAGTTTCAGAACTTCTACATTATGTGGACTTTGCTGTGATTTTCATGTTGATTTATATATTTGTTGTGATTTTTATGGACTTGATTATATTTGTCTTAGTTGTTATTTCTATTTCTTTGGTGATCACTAATGCCGGCAGGATCAACGTTTTGTAGTGACGACCTCCCCGAGTGTTGGTGTCACTGTAAAATTGCGATACTGGGCATAGGACCCGGTAGCATAGCAAAAAAGGGGGTCTACACAAAATATTTTAATCAGCAATCCCAGTAAATGAATGGCAAATTGGGTAATTATAAACCTCATGAGGCTAGTGGGCTACACCGAATATCCTACATTATGTGTATGAATGGTGACATCTTCAAATATTCATCCAAATAATCTAGGATTATTATTGGGGGTCTATCATGATGTTTAAGGAATAAATCTTGAAGATTATGATTTTCTAACTTTATTGGGTATTTATTATAATTTCTACAAAATCAGGCTTCATGAGCCTTTAAACACCAAGTGCACTTTTCTTACTAGGTATGGCCTTAAAAAATTATGATAAATTAATAACATCAAAATAATAATAAATACCAAACACCCCAATTTTCCAAGGTGGATTTGACCTTCAACAAATTATGGAACAACAAATAAACATTTTGATAAATAGGGAAAAATTAGAACCAACCATTCAAAAATTATGAGAAAATTACGAGATGATAAATATGACCAGGAAAGACTACTGATCAAGAAATATAATTTTCTAACTCAAATTGGTTACATAGATAAATTATTTAAAATATTCAAAAATGGGCACTTGTGAAAGATCCTATATGAAAATCTTCCAATATTTTTATAACAATTCACAATGCATGATTATGTCCTTAAATGTTCTCTGACCAAATTTCATAATTTTCCAGTAAGAAAATAACTCTAAAATAATTATTTTGTGGTTGAATCAAACTTAGAGTTTGTTAATGAAGTACTAAAATTATCAATCCAAAATTCACGATAAAATTTCTAGAGAACAACCTCATCTAAATAGGTTTACTGCCTAAATTTCATGAGCTTCTATGGTCATTTAAGCATGTACATAAATATTGAATCAATGTACCCTAATCTATCCATGACTATTTTTAAAAAAGGTACAAGATCATAAAAAATCCTAAAACCATTTACCAAAAGTTATTTTCACTCGAAGAATTCATCAACTAAGTTCCATGACAATCCAAGGACTTTTGATCCCCTGTCCTTCAATAGGCTCCAAACCTCAACCCTAGGGCTTACACAAGGGTCTTAGGGTATCTCCACCCCAAACCACCCTAAACCTCGTGTGGGGGTGTTTTAGAGGACTTTGATGCAGTGGCCAAAGTTTCAACCCTTTTGGATGAGGATTGGCCACTCAACCCACCAACTTCCTTTTGCCTTAATTTTACACCTACGGGACCAAGTTTTTTGTTACACTAATACCTACTCAAAACAACACCAAATGGGCTGAGATTTTTACCAGAGTGATGACATGACCCTAATTGTCACCCACCAAAATATTGGGTGGTTTTGAGGTCATTAGACCCCTTAATTAAATCATACATGATTTATTAAATGTTTTCTAAACCTATAGGAAAATATATTCCAAAAATTCCAATTTTTGGATATGTTTGAGATATAAATGAGACTAACCTATGATCCAAATTTAAAGTCCTTTGGATTTGTGGTTTAGTGGGGGTACAAAAATTTTTGTCTGGTTAACCGTAGGTATAGCCTGACCATTTGGTGTGGTATGGTCAGACCAGTAACCCAAATTGATTGAAACTAATTTTGAAATAAACTAGACTAAAAATGTTACAATTTTGATGTTCACTATTTTTCCAGAAAAGGCATCAAAGGATTTCTAATAATTAAAACAAAACACGACAATATGTATTGTAGATAATGAAATAAAATGAATCAATATAATCATTAGCGGCACAAATCTTAAAGCATGAATGGACGGGAACGGGTTGTCTTCCTCCTTTAGCTAATGGCTCACAGTAGCCCTTCCTGGGCCATTTTTAGAGATGATTTCCCGGCCACCCGAGCGCCTCCTTGGCCGGCCAATGCCACCACCACCTTCATTGAGGTGGTGGTCAGTGATAGGCGATGGTAGGCCTGCTGGAGGTGGCCAGAATCGGGTTTTAGGCATGGATGAAAAGCTCTAAAATTTGAGTTTTCGACCACGCAGATCTAAGGCCAATTTAACCAAAACCTCGTGGACAGTGGATGTGGTTATATCCAATGAGAAAGAGGAAGAGGATAGGACCATCTAGGAGTGCTGGATCCTTGCCAATCGTCGTGACGCCATTTCTAGTGGTGGTGGTGTCGGGTGCTCTGCAACTTCTACACTCGAGCCTTCAACTTCTTCAGGTAAAGAGTGGAAACGTCTCCTCACAGCCTGGTGAAGCTTTTAAGTGAAGCAATTGGGGGAGAGGAGTGGTCATGTCATCAATTGCCATTAATGGCCTTGAAACCCCATTTTCAGCCAACTGAAAATCCAGAGAATTCCTCGCCATGGTGGATGAGAAAGGCTCTTGATCTCCTCCAACTGACTAGGGGAATGAATCTCCATTAATTGGGAGGGAGATGAGGGGGTAAATGGCATTCAAACACCATGAATGACCACTTTCTCTCTCAATCTCTCTCATTCTCTCTCCTCAAAATTGGGTGAAATCATCTCTCAAAATGGCCCAGGATGGGCTGGTGTGAGTCGTTGGATTAAGGAGGAAGACAACCCTATCTCGTCCATTCCTGCTTTAAGATTCGTGCCGCCGCTGATTATATTAATTCATTTTATTTCATTATCTATAACACATATTACAGTGTTTTGTTTTAATTATTAAAAATACTTAGAGGCCTTTTTTGGAAAATTGGTTAACACCAAAATTGTATAATTTTGAGTCTAGTTTATTTCAAAATTAGTTTCAACCAATTTGGGTTAATGGTCTGACCACAGCACACTAAATGGTGCATGCTATACCTAGGGTTTACCAGACACAAATTTGTTTGCCCTCACTAAATAACTCATAAAAATGCCCTGAAATTTGGATCATTGTTTAGTATCATCTATATCTCATACATATCCAAAAATGAGAATTTTTGGAATAAATTTTCCTATAGGTTTAGAAAACATTTAATAAATCATGTATGATTTAATTAAGGGGTCTAATGACCTCAAAACCACCCAATATTTTGGTGTGTGACCATTTGGGGTTGGTTTGAGTAGGTATTAGTGTAACAAAAAACTTGGTCCCTTAGGGGTAAAATTAGGGCAAGAGTTAGTTGGTGGGTTGAGTGGCCAATCCTCATCCAAATGGGTTGAAACTTTGTCCACTACCTCAAAGTCCTCTAAAACACTCCTAGAATAGGTTTAGGGTGGTTTGGGGTGGAGATACCCTAAAACCCTATTGTAAGCCCTAGGGTTGAGGTTTGGAGCCTATTAAAGGACATGGGATCAAATGTACTTGGATTGTCTTGGAACTTAGTTGATGAATTCTTAGAATGAAAATAAGTTCTGGTAAATGGTTTTAGGATTTTTAGGAATTTATACCTTTTTTAAATAGTCATGGATAGATTAAGGTACTTTGATTCAATATTTATGTGCATGCTTAAATGACCTTGGAAGCTCATGAAATTTAGGTAGTAAAATTATTTAGATGATGTTGTTCCCTAGAAATTTTATTGTGAATTTTTGATTGATAATTTTAGTACTTCATTCACAAACTCTAAGTTTGATTCAACCACAATAATTATTTTTGAGTTATTTGCTTACTGGAAAATTATGAAACTTGGTCAGGGAACATTTGAGGACATAGTCATGTTTTGTAAATTTTTATAACAATATTGGAAGAAATTTCATATAGGATCCTTCACAAGTGCCCATTTTTGAATATTTTTAAATAATTTATCTATTTGACCAATTGGAGTTAGAAAGTTATAATTCTTGGTCAGTAGTTTTCCTGGTCATATTTATCATCTAGTAATTTTCTTATAAGTTTTGAATGGTTGGTTCTAATTTTTCCCTATTTATCAAAATGTTGTGCTTGTTTTTCCATAATTTTTTGAAAGTCAAATCCATCTTGGAAAATTGGGATGTTTGATATTTACTATTATTTTGATGTTATTAATTTATCATAATTTTGTTAAGGTAATACCTAGTCAGAAAAGTGCACTTGGTGTTCAAAGGCTCATGAAGCCTGATTTTGTAGAAATTATAATAAATATCCAATAATGTAGAAAAATCATAATATTCTGGATTTATTCCTAAAACATCATAATAGACCCCCAAATTAATCTTAGATCATTTAGATGAATATTTGAAGGGGGCACCATTCATACACATCATATAGGATATTTGGTCTGCACGTAGAAGAAACTGTAAAAGTAGGGAAGTATGTGGACCTCGGTATGTGATAAAGGAGATACTTTATGGAATTAATAGGGGGGAATATTAATAAGGTCACCAATGAAAGTCAGCTGTGAGAGCCTGGGTGACTAGTGGAAAGGTTGCGCTCGGGATCGACGATGGATCGTCTTTCCCTTGGAGAAAGTCTAAATACACTTAGGGTTAGATCAAGTGTAAGATCAGTAGAGTCAGGACATGGGTAGATACCAACAATAATAATTACCTTGCAAAGGGATGCTTTGGGCTTCAGCCCATCATAGTTCCTAGTGCCCTCGAGAGCCCTTCACAGGGAATGCCCTTGACAGTCCAAGGTTTACCCTAAACTATAAGGCTAAACTATTAGTGTAAGATTAATTCTAAGTACTTCACTTTCACTCACCCCATAGTCATGGGAGGCTAGTTTGGTTTAGAATCACGAGCAGTAGGCTCGGCGGAGGTAGGTACGGACTGGTTAGTCTGGGGAGCCAGTGGCTCAGAAGATTGTTGTGACGAACGGGTTACCGGGGAGCTTAACGCTCAGAAATTCATATTTATCATAATTGCATGTGCATAAAGGAGGTGGGTCTTTAGTATTAGTCGGTCGATCGCACCGACGTCGATACGTTTACTCGATAAGTGTGGTTCTCACTTAGCCAAGGATAAGACTATTGGTTTTGTCAGTGTTAGTACATGGTGACTTTGGTGTGTAGTTTAGAGGCGTACGTAAGGGATAATACTGGTAGTGTTGTTACCCACCTAGGAGTCATGTGGACCAACACACTGTCTCCATCGACCACTACGGAGGATCATAGGAGTGAAGCTAGCTTCCAAAATCGGGGAACTAAAATTCTGTGTGCATAGAGACTTGTGTGTGTGTTGAACTTGTATAAACATATCATTAAATCTGCATAGCATAGTATAGCATGTCATTATTGCATTTAAACCCCTACCCCTATCGTAAAAATTGGTATGAGACTTTTATACAATAGGCCTTGCATTACGATCCCTTGGTTTATAAGTCTGTATGGGCATTCAGATAAATCAAGGTTACTTTACTTACTTTATCTGTGGTAGATGATAGTTGTAGCTCTGCTCTTGTAATATATTGCTTACTTGGTTATCTTGTACTTACTTATTTTTACTTCACCACTACTACTTTACCACTTCCTTATTTAGTACTTTTACTTATACATCCTGCTAGGTTAGTCGTCACCTGCCTTGTTTTTACTCTCCACCATCGTAAGATTTCCATTCATTCCTCCCACACGGTGCCTAGAAGCCACTGGGGGAGGGGTGGGGGGAATCAGGCTTAGTCTTTTGACTAATTGTCAGTGGACCAAACATTTCAGGGTCTTCAGATGGGAGATAGGGAGCAGCAGCAGAAGATACAGCACAGACGGAGTACAGTGCACACGGAGGTTGGCCAGTCTAGCACATGAGCACAAGCCTCTAGCTCCGTGAGTGCTAGTTTTACTTAGGTTCTGCAAGAGTGTTGCAGTGAGGTCATGATGTACTGGGCATGAGCCCGTTTATATTTTTACACTTCCGTTTGGTTTCAGTACTTCTACATCATGTGTACTTTGTTGTGCTTTTCATGCTCATTTATATATATGTGGTGATTTTTGTGGACTTGATTATATTTGCCATAGTTGTTATTTCTACTTCTTTGGTGATCACTAATGCAGATAGGATTGGCATTTTGTAGGGACGACCTCCCCGAGTGTTGGTGTCATCGCAAAATAGCGATTTTGGGCGTTAGACCCTGTGGCATAACAAAAAAATGGGTTCTTACAAACTGGTATCAGAGGTAATCAAGATCCAAAGAGAAGAAGTCCACAAAACCCTAGGCCACCCCGCGCGAGCTTAGTTTGAGGACAAAGTAGTAGCAGAAGCAATGGTGTGCCCATAAGGGGAATCACATGCAAAAGTCCACTTCTTCATTAGTTTCATTTGTGAATCAGCTAACAATAGGAATTTTCCTTGTAGCCTTCGATGAACCCTAAACCTCAATAGGGTATACCACAGGCACAGAACACGGTTCCACACGTGCCGGATCCGACTCCATTCCAACAGACGGAGATGGGACAGATAGTGACAGCTATTTTAGAGGCCTTTTGGGCTCAGCAGGCTCCGGTTCCACAGCCAAATCTCCGGGCTAATTGGCTGAGCGTCTTTCGGGGGCTTTCTCCTCCATCCTACTTCGAGACGGAGTCAACAGTTCATACAGAGGAGTGGCTGGACATTATTTACGAGATGCTGGCAGGAATCGATGCCAGACGGAGGAGGCAGTAGCCTTAGAAGTTTCCTGCTTGGAGTCACATGCGAAGAGATGGTGGAAGTCACTGTTAGACACCATCTTCGCTGGAGTGGATTGCGCGGACATTTCCTAGGAGGAGTTCAGATATGCTCTATTGGAGCATTTTGTACCACATTCGTTAAGGGATGAGTTGGAAAATAGGTTCCTGCAGTTGAGGCAAGGCAATAGGACGGTGTTGGAATACAATCGAGAGTTCGCACATCTAGCCTGCTTTGTGGACTAATATAAGCTGGATGACACGGGATATGCGAAGAGGTTCTATAAGGGACTTCAAGATGACATGAGGCCAGGATCTTGGAGATGGCCAAGAAGCTTGAGGTAGACCAGCTTATAGTCCGGGCCGAAAGATACTAACTAATGACTCAGTGATTGGTGGCTGGAGAGACTAGCCAAGAGGTCGTGTCATATGGGAAAGGAGGAATGTGAAACAACTCTGCCAAGAGAATAGGCAGGAGCAGAGGAATAAGGTGGTGTTAAATCCTTAGCCTTTGTAGATGTGGGAGATGTCGAGGCTAGTGGAGGAGGCGTTGATATGCTATTGGTGCAACCAGCCGGGGTACATTTGGAGGAATTGACCAATGAGGGAAGCACCTCCACCAGCACCTGAAGATGCCCCACCTACTTGGCAGTTTAGTGGTCGAGGATGGGACCGAGGACGTAAATTTCATGGCGGAGACCACCGACATGACATAGAATAGGTATATGCCTTAGATCTGGCTCAACCTCAGAACCCGGAGCGGGTGATAGCAGGGATAGTGATGGTGTGTGGCAAGCCTTCCCATACCCTATTCAATATGGGAGCATCACAAAATTTTGTCTCGGAGGAGTTTATCAGTGACTTGGATCAGATCAAGAGCTTTGAGGGAGTCGTTAGGAGGGTGCGTCTCCCTAACCAAACAGAGATCCTGTCTACGGCCAAGTGCAATTTAGGAGTGACCATTGATGGTGTAACCTTTGAGGCCCAAAAAACGATCTATGGGATGACGGATTTTGATATCGTCCTAGGCATGACTTGGCTCACCTGGAACCATACGAAGATTGATTGCCAGCAAGGACGGTCGTGCCGAGATACGACGACACTTGCCCGATCGTCGTAGGTATTGTCCTAGCTTCTCTCCTTCAACTCTCTTCTATTCAGGACGTCAAGGCCAACTTGTAGGGAGACGAGGTCTATCAGGTGCTATTTGACATTGTCAAGACCAAGTATTCCATTGCTAGTATCCTGGTGGTGCGGTACTTTGCTGATGTATTTCCAAAAAGTTGTCAGGGTTATTGCCGCATAAGGAGAAGGATTTCTAGATACCCCTCGTACCGGGGGCTAAGCCGGTATCCAGAGCTCCTTATCAGATGGACTCAATGGAGTCAGTTGATTTTCGAAGCCAGCTGCAGGAGCTAGTGGAAGTCGGATTTGTCTGCCCAAGGTCTTCACCATGGGGAGCTCCGGTATTATTCGTGAGGAAGAAGGATGGGACACTCTGACTGTGCATTTACTACAAGGCACTAAACAGGCTGACGGTCCAGAACACGTATCCCCTATTGAGGATTGACGAGCTATTTGACCATTTGGAGGGAGCTCACTAGTTTTCGAAGTTAGATCTGAGGTCAGGATACTGCCAGTTACGGATTCAGGAGGAGGACATCCCGAAGACCTATTTCACTAGTAGATACAGGATATATAAGTTCACCATGAAGCCCTTTGAACTCACGAATGCACCATCCTCGTTCTTGAGTTTGATGAACTGAGTATTCGAAGCCTATCTAGACGTCTTCGTCATAGTGTTTATTGACGACATCCTTATCTATTCGAGGACCGAGGAGGAGTATGCGCGTCATTTGCCACTTACTCTAGAGAGACTTTGGGAGCACATTTTGTATGCCAAGTTCAACAAGTGCCAGTTTTGGCTGAAGGAGGTGGCTTTCTTGGACCATATTATCAGTGGTGAAGGACTGCTAGTGGATCCGGAAAAGGTTCAAGAAGTATGAGATTGGACACTACTGAAGACGGCTACTGATGTGAGGAGTTTGCTAGGACTTGCTGGTACTACCGGAAGTTCATAGAGGGATTCTCCCTGATTGCTTTCCCGCTCACATCTCTGACGAAGAAGGAAACTCCATTTGTTTGTACGCCACAGTGCGAGGATGCCTTCCTGGAGCTAAAGGGTCGGCTTATCTCGACCCCTATCCTTGCCCTCCATCTGGGAAGGAAGGAATTCAGGTTTATACGGATGCATCGTATCAGGGGATGGGTGTCGTTCTGATACAGAATGGGCACGTGATAGCTTATGCCTCCTGCCAGTTAAAGAAACATGAACAAAACTACACAGTACATGACTTGGAGATAGGAGTGTTATCTTCACTCTAAAGATCTGGTGACACTATATCTACGGTGTCCATTGTTATATTTTCTCGGATCAAAAGAATTTGAAGTACGTGGACACACAAAAGTAGCTGAACATTCAAAAGAGACGCTGGGTAGAGTTTTATCAGACTATTAGTACACAATGAACTATCATCCCAGGAAGGCTAATGTAGTAGCAAATGCTATGAGTCGGAGAGCCACAACATCAAGAGCAGGGCCTTAGCTGATGGCTACGGAGCTGGTATTAATGTTCGACGAGATGCAGATATCTCTTGTATCCGATGGTGATCTATAGCTGTATGAGGAGTACCTGGGATCGATAAGTACCATAAAGGACATCCGGGATCGCAATAGGGATGGGCAGAGGCTGGATGCGAGGATGAAGCTGATTTTCAGGGCCTTGGAGAAAGGCACGACAGCGGATTACTCTTTGAAACATGGGCTGATATGCTTTAGAAGTAGAGTTTTTATACCGGAAGGAGGCCAAATTCGGGAGGATATCTTGATAGAGGCTCACTGCAGCAGATATTCAGTGTACCTGGGTATCACAAAGATGGCAGTGGATCTGAGTAGGACTATGTATTGGCCGGGCATGAAGATGGATATCACCTACTATGTGACGCATTGTGAGTCTTTCCAGCTCGTGAAGGCGGAATGTGAGAGCCCGGCCGGATTATTGCAGCCACTCCCAGTGCTAGAGTGGATGTTTGAGGACATAGCAATGGATTTCATACATGGGCTACCCCGATCTCATGCGGGGAATGATTCGATCTGGGTGATCATCGACAGATTGATGTAGATGGACAGGTTTATTCCTGTCAAGAAGGACACTCTGGTAAATGATCTGGTATGGATATTTATGGAGTAGTTTTTCCTCTACCATGAGTGCCTAAGACGATCGTGTCAGAACAGGATGGATGGTTTTTGTCTTAGGAGTGGAGGTCGGTCTAGGCTTACCTGGGCTATCGGTTGACATTAATCACATCCTTCCACCCTCAGATGGTTGGGCAGACAGAGTGCACTAACCGAACACTGGAGGATCTTCTGCGTATTTGCATTTTAGACTATGGAGAGCCTTGGAAGAGATTGTTGTCGTTAATCGAGTTCTCCTACAACAACAGTCATCTGTCAACCATAAGCATGTCCCCTTACGAGTCACTATACAAATAGAGGTACAGGACCCCACTATCTTGTATCCAGGATGAGGATCTAAAGTCACTTGACTTAGAGTTCATGGAAGACACAGACGATCAGGTGAGATTGATCCAAGATTGGATGCTGGAGGCCCAGAGTAGACAGGCCAAATACTACGATGCATGATATCGTCAGGTGGAGTTCCAGGTGGGAGACTGGGTTTTCTTTAAGATACGGTCAATGCATGAAGTCTCGTGGGTACACGGGCGGAAGAAGCTTAGTTCGAAATACATGGGGCCTTACAGGATCCTTGAGCCGATCTGCCCCTTGGCTTATAGACTGGAGCTACCGCCAGAGTTAGCGACATTGCACGACGTCTTCCACGTCTCTTTACTTTGGAGGGCTCTACTACGATCTAAGCAGCTGATTTCCACTACAGATGGCCTGGTGGCTTTTGATCGATTAGTTAGTTTAGAGCCGGTCAGGATCTATGACACAGCAGTGCAGGTATTGCGACGCAAGAAGGTTCCGCTGGTTAAGGTCCTGCTAAGGAATCATTGGCAGGAGGAGCACACCTGGGAGCCACGGGACATGATGCAACAGTGGTACCCGAATCACTTTGAGTCAGGTATACCTTTAATCCTCTAGGGATGTTACATGCTATTACTTTAGTAGAAACCCCGTAGTCCTAATCTTAATTTCGGGGATGAAATTTTAATTTTTATGTATTGGGATTTGAAATATCCCTCAAATAACTAGACCCCTAAGAGTGGTTTTGTCATGACTAGGTCATGACAAAACCCTAGGAAGCTCATGAGACTAAGTGAACTTAGGCATAAAGGTGAACACCATCTTGGTCTGTAAATAGTAATTTCCAATTACCCACCGAAAGGGTTTGACTTTAGAACTTCAACTTGACTCCATGACCCCACCATAACATCCCTAACCCTTTAAGAGGTCCATTGGGTCACTAACCACCCACTGGGGTACACAAACGAGGTCAACCAAGGGTCAACCCAAACCCTAATTAGGTCAAATTGCACAAAGTTGACCTAATTGGGCTACACCAAGCAATAAGTGGACTAGGGTGATCATCTACACCCCATTATGTCAGTCACGTCACCCAAAATGACCTAGGGCTGGTCTTAAATGGCTAGGGTTAGCCAAGCCCAAAAAGTGGAGAAAAGTCTAGCTCAAGCCCAATCCTTTTGGGCTAGGTCCAATTGAGGTGGCCCACTAGACTCATAAGGTTTATAACTACCCAATTTGTCATTCAATTGCTCGGAGTGCTGATTAGGAATGAGAATAGTCAATTTCCCCCAATTTTGAGGAGAGAGAAAGTTGTCATTCATGGTGTTTGAATGTCATTGACCCCTCATCTCCCGCCCAATTGATGGAGATTCATTCCCCTGGTAAGTTGGATGAGATCAAGAGCCTTTTCAAGCCACCAAGGGGAGGAATTCACTGGATTTTTAGTTGGTCGAAAATGGGCTTTCAAGGCCATTAATGGCAATGATGCCATGACCACTCCTCTCCCCCAATTGCTTCACTTAAAAGCTTCACCAGGCTATTTGGAGACATTTCCCCTCTTTCCCTGAAGAACTCAAAGGCTCTGGTGTAGAATTCTTAGAGCACACGACACCACCACCACCGCCGGAAATGGCGTCACAGCTATCGGCAAGGCTCTAGCCCTCCCAGAAGGTCCTGTCCTCTTCCTCTTTCTTAGTGGATAGATCCACATCCACTGGACGCGAGGTTTGGGATAAATTTGCCCTAGATCTGGGTGGGCAAAAACTCAAATTTTGGAGCTTTTCATATAAGCCTAAAACTTGATTCCGGCCACCTCCGGCAAGCCTACCACCTCCTATCGCCGACCACTACCTCAACGAAGTTGGTGGTGTCATTGGCCGATCGGGGAGGTGCTCAGGTGGTCGGGAAATCATCTCTCAAAATGGCCCAGGATGGGCTGATGTGAGTTGTTGTCTCAAGGAGGGAAGACAACCCGATCCCTTCCATTCCTGCTTTAAGATTCGTGTCGCTGATGGTTATATTAATTCATTTTATTTTATTATCTACAAAACATATTGAAGTATCTTGTTTTAATTATTAAAAATACTTAGAATCCTTTTCTGGAAAAATGGTTTACATCAAAATTGTAGCAATTTGAGTCTAGTTTATTTCAAGATTAGTTCCAACCAATTTGGGTCACTAGTCTGACCACAGCACACCAAATGGTGCATGCTATACCTAAGGTTAACCAGACACAAATTTTTGTGCCCCCACTAAACCACTCATCCAAATGCCTTGAAATTTGGATCATAGGTTAGTCTCATCTATATTTCAGACATATCCAAAAATGGGTATTTTTGGAAAATATTTTCTTATAGTTTTAGAAAACATTTAATAAATATGGTATGATTTAATTAAGGGGTCTAATAACTTCAAAACACCCAATATTTTGGTGCGTTATAATTAGTTGTCATGTCATGACTTTGTTAAAAATCTCAGCTCATTTGGGCCTGGTTTGAGTAGGTTTTAGTGTAACCAATAACATGGTCCCTTAGGGGTAAAATTAGGGCAAGAGTAAGTTAGTCGGTTGAGTGGACAATCCTCATCCAAAAGGATTGAAACATTGGACACTGCCTTAAAGTCCTCTAAAACACCACCATAAGAGGTTTAGGGTGGTTTGGGGTGGGTATACCCTAAGACCCTAGTGTAAGCCCTAGGGTTGAGGTTTGGAGCCTATTGAAGGACAAGGGATCAAATGTCCTTGGATTATCTTGGAACTTTATTGCTGAATTCTTAGAGTGAAAATAAGTTCTGGTAAATGGTTTTAAGATTTTTAGGAACTTGTACCTTCTTTTTAAATATTCATGGATAGATTAGTGTACTTTGATTCATTATTTATGTACATGCCTAAATGACCTTGGATGCTCATGAAATTTAGGCAGTAAACTTATTTAGATGATGTTGTTTCCTAAAAATTTTATTGTGAATTTTGGATTGATAATTTTAGTACTTCATTCCCAAACTCCAAGTTTGATTCAGCAACAAAATAATTAATTTAGAGTTATTTGATTACTGGCAAATTACGAAACTTGGTCATGGAAAATTTGAGGACATAGTGATGCTCTGTGAATTTTTATAAAAATATTGGAAGACTTTTCCTATAGGATCCTTCATAAGTGCCCATTTTTGAATATTTTCAAATAATTTATCTTTGTGACCAATTTGAGTTAGAAAATTATAATTCTTGGTCAATAGTTTTTCCTGGTGATTTTTATCATCTAGTAATTTTCTGAAAATTTTTAAATGGTTGGTCCTAATTTTTCCCTTTTTATCATAATGTTGTACTTGTTGTTCCATAAATTATTGAAGGTCAAATCCACCTTGTAAAATTGGGTTGTTTGGTATTTATTGTTATTTTGATGTTATTAATTTATGATACATTTTTTATGGCCATACCTAGTTAGAAAAGTGCAATTGGTGTTCAAAGGCTCATGAAGCCTTATTTTGTAGAAATTATAATAAATGCACAATAAAGTAAGAAAATCATAATCTTCGAGATTTATTTCTAAAACATCACTATAAACCCCCAATAATAATCGTAGATCATTTAAATGAATATTTGAAGGGGTCACCATTCATACACATCATGTAGGATATTTGGTTTGCACAAAGTAGAAATTGTAAAAGTAGGGAGGTATGTGGACCTGGGTATGGGATAAAGGAGATAGTTGGTGGACTTAATCGGGGGAGTATGAATGAGGTTTCCAATGGAACTCAACTATGAGAGCCTAGTTGATTAGGTGAAAAGTTGTGCTCGGGATCGACGATGCATCTTCTTTCCCTTAGAGAAAGTCTAAATACACTTAGGGTTAGATCAAGTGTAAGATCAGTAGAGTTGGGACATGGGTAGATACCAAAAATAATGAGTATGTTGGGAAAGGGATCTTTGGCCTTCAGCCCATCGCAGTTCCTAGTGCCCTCGAGAGCCCTTCACAGGGAATGCCCTTTGCAGTCCAAGGTTAACCCTAAACTGTAAGGCTAAACTGTTAGTGCAAGATTAATTCTAAGTACTTCCCTTTCACTCACCATGTAGTCACGGGAGTCTAGTTCGGTTTAGACTCATGAGCGGTAGGCTCGACAGTGGTAGGTACAGACTTGTTAGTTCGGGGACCCAGTGGCTCGGACGGTTGTTGTGACGGACAGGTTAATCGGGGGAGACGATTGCTCCGAGATTCATATTTATCATAATTGCATGTGCATAAAGGTGGCGGGTCTTTGGTATTAGACGGTCGATCGCACCGACGTCGATACGTTGATCAGCAAGTGTGGTTCTCACTTATCCAAAGAAAAGACTAGTCGGTTTGTTAGTATTAGTACATTGCGACTTTGGTGTGTCATTCATAAGCGTACATAAGGGCTAGGCCTGTTAGTGCGGTTACCTGCCTAGGAGTGGGGTGGCCTAACCTACTATCTCCGTCAGCTACTATAGAGGCTCCTGAGAGTGAAGCTAGCTTCCTAAATCGGGTAACTAAAGGTCTGTGCGCATAGAGTCGTGTGTGTGTGTTGCACTTGTATGAACATATCATTAAATCTGCATAACATAGCATAACATGAAATTATTGTATTTAAACCCCCACCCCTATCGTATAAATTGGTATGAGACTTTTATACGATAGGCCTTGCAAAAACGATCCCATGGTTTATGAGTCTGTATGGGCATTCAGATAAATCAAGGTTAATTTACTTACATTATTTGTGACAGATGATAGCTGTAGCTCTCCTCTTATATTATACTGCTACCATGGTTAGCCAGTACTTACTTCTTTTTACTCAGCATAGCTACTTTACCACTTCCTTGTTTAGTGCTTTTAATCATACTCCTGCTAGGTTAGTCGTCACCTGCCTTGTTTTTACTCTCCACCATCATAAGCTTTCCTTTCATTCCTCCGGTACAATGCTTAGAAGACACTAGGGGAAGGGTGGGGGAAATAATGCTTTGTCCATTAACTAACGGTCAGTGGACCAAACATTTCAGGGGCTACGGATGGGCGACAGGGAGCAGCAGCAGGAGATATAACATCGACGGAGTACGATGCACATGGAGGTGGGTCAGTCTAGCACAAGAGCACCATCCTCTGACTCCGTGAGTGTTACTTTTACTTAAATTCTGCAAGAGTGTTGTAGCATGTTCATGATGTATCGAGCATGAGCCCGTTTATATTTCTACTTTACAGATCTGTTTCAGTACCTTTATCTCTGTGGACTTTGCTGTGATTTATGCTCATTTATATATATATATATATGTTGTGATCTTTGTGGACTTTACTTGATTATCTTCACTATTGTACTTCTACTTCTTTGGTCATCATTAATGTTAGTAGGATTAGCTTTTTATAGTGATGACCTCCCCGAGTGTCGGTGTCACCGCAAGAAGGCGATTCTGGGCATAAGATCCGGTAGCGTAGAAAAAAATGGTGTTTTACAGCACGCCTGATCGTAACGTCTTAGAGACATGCTCGTGACCTTTTGGTCATGCCCGTGATAAGGGCGTGTAATTTTAATCCGACGTGGCACTGAATTCTAGAGCTCCTGGAGGGTCACGCTTACTGGTCATGCCTGTGACTTTTAGGTCACGCTTGTGACCTGGGCGTGTAATTTGTGATTTTTTCATATTTCTTCAATTTCTTCTCCAGATCAGTCCTGCAAGCTACAAAATGTTGTTGGCAGCCCAGATTGAACTTTAATAAGAAAAGAAAGTAATTAGTAATAAAATTAATAAAATGTAAATATAAACTAGTTAACTATTAAATAACAACTATATAAAAAATAAGGATGAAATTAGAGTTATCAAATACCCCCATAATTACTCGTTTGCTCCTCCCGAGCCACAACTTTCCATAGGGAGCAGAAAAAATTTCAACACTAGAAAATAAAATTGAACCTAAGGAGTAAAATGTGAAGTCTTATGCATATATGCGTAGCTATTTTAGTAGAAAACCTACTCCGCATACAAATTAGATTTTATTTTTTCAAGAATGTGTTTCTACTTATTATTTCTACTTTGAAATTGAAAACCCGGTAAATCCTAAAATAATATTTAGGGAGAAGGTAGCGTGCTTTCTAAGATCGATATTACACAAAACGAAGATCGAGATACCCTACAAAGAAATCCATCAATGTTAATGGCCATAGGCTTGCCCTTTCACACTCTCGCCAAGACACTATTCTAACTTATAAGCATAAATCAATAGGTCTTTACTAGGTTGAAATGTAGGCTTAGGTTTAAAAATTTTTTTGGGTGTGTCAAATCAAAGATAAACATGATGGCTAGACACATCCAAACCTAAAGAGAGCTCACACAAAATAATCATGGCTTTAAAAAAATAGCCAATTTCCCAAACTTTTTTTTTAATTTTTCTTTCCATATATATATATATATTTTTCTTTCTTCCCCTTTTTAAGATTTTTGTAATTTTTCAAAAGGGAGGAAAAACAAATCAGCTCCTTTTTTTCAATAAAAATAGTCACCAAATTTAAATGACTCGTAATCACTTACAAAGTTTTTTTTATATATAAAACCATTAACGAGCTCAGACTTTGGTGTATGAATTGGATGCTTTTTAGGCCTTGGTAAAATATTTGGTGGAGCTAAAACAAAATGAAAGGTAATAGGCTCAAAGTGGTTAAGCAAAGATAACAATATTAGGTACGGGTGCAAAGGATCTAACTGGCAGAAAAAATGCCTATATCCTATTCATGCTAATGAGTTTAACTGATACAAGTCTTGAGAACAGCAAAAGGGCAAGTTCTAGACATCGAGAAATAATTATTTTTTCTTGATTCACGAAATATTTCTCTAGTAGGCTTCTACATACTCACCTCAATTATTTTTTGATTTATATCGATGTCAAAGTAAAAGTAGAGTAAACTATTTCTGTTGGAATCCTAGTTCTGATCTGGGCAAAGATCAATATTAGGATGTTTGGATTGACACAAAATGTATAGTCATGGGTCATAGGATTATTTCCAGGTTTGCTCCTTCAGAAAATTTCAAGAGAAGTTTAGATTTGAAGTTCAAAAATTTAGCTCAATGAAATTCTCCGAGCTCAGTTCAACGAACTCTGAGCTCAGTTCAACGAACTCTGAGCTCAGCTCAAAGGAAGCTTTAAAACTCAGTTCAACGATTATGCATTTCACATTCTCTGAGCTCTGCTCGACGAACTCCGAGCTGAGCTCAACGAACTCCGAGATGAGATCAACAAACTCCGAGCTCAGTTTGAAGAAAGCTTTAAAATTCAGTTTGACGATTTCTTTGCAGTATGCAGGCAGAATTATTTACAGCTGATCGAATTAATTAAGGCTTAATAAAGGCGATTATATCTATCAGATTTAATGCTATATACTCTTATGAATATAGCCGTTTGGAGGGTGTATTAATTATGGATTAAATTAGGATTTAATTCTAATTGATTCCCAAAGCAATTACCATTCTCAGGATTTATTCAGCAATTGTAGACAAAGTAAATTAAAATATTTGAATTATATTCAAACAATATATAGAGTTATTTTTCTACAGAGACACACACACAGAAAGGGACGAACAAGAAGCAGAGAGTGAGAAAAACAAAAAATATACAGAGTTCTTTTTCTTAATCTGCTTCAGGCTTTCAAGGGACAACTCATCTACATCAGTCCAAGAAGCTTTTGAAGATCTTCAAGAATACTGAAGGCCTACACCCTGAAGCAAAGCTTCCACTCTTGAACTACTCAACATCTCAGGGGGAGCTTTGACAACATCAAGATCCACTAAGTCTTCTGAGTTTTTTGAGAAAGAGATGACAACATCATTTTCCTTTCCAACTGTAAAAAGGGTAAATCCCTTCAAAATTTAGCCTCTAGTTGTCAAGTCTCCTTATCAAAAGACTTAGCTTGGTTTTTGGGCACCTGATCAAAAGCTCAAAGGGTTGCTATATCTCCCTTAGAAAATAGATATTGTGGTGATAGGGCACCTGAGCAAAAACCTATGGTAGCAGGGCACCTGATAAAAAACCTGTTAGTGGATTCTTACCAGGGTGGTAGAAGAGTGGATGTACCCAGTTTTGGGGGACCACTATAATCCTTATGTCATCTGGATTGCTTGCTTTGCTTTCACTATTTTTATGTTGTGTCTATTCCTTTATATAACATATATATATATATATAAAATAAGATCTATCCTTTTCTCTAAATTGGTATCAGAGGGTCGTTTCTTTGGTTGTACAGGCTAAAACCTGAACCTAAACGATCTGATAGATCTTATATTTCTTAATAGTTTATCATGGCACAAAATGAAGAATTTTCAACCACCAGACCTCCTATGTGCAACCTAGATAAGTTTGCACTATGGAAGGCAAGGATTAGGCTTTATATGAATTCCATTGATGAAGATATTTTCAACACCATTTTTACAGGTCCATCCAAATCATTGGAAACTCCAAGCACCAGTGTTGTACCATCACTTCAAATGATAGAAGCCCAGAAAAGGCTAAAAATTGCTGATGCACAAGCAATGAACATCTTAGCCCAATCAATGTATGATGACATTTTTGAAGAAGTTGTTGAATGCTCTTCAGTAAAGGATATTTGGGAATCCCACACAGCAATGGTTGTTGGATCAGCTAAAAAGAGAATATTTGATGCTGACACTTGGAGTGACTTTGACTCTGAAGCTTCATCCTGTACAACTGAAGATGAAGAAGAGTCAAGGGCAAGCGAATTTTGCCTAATGGCAATAAATTCCTCTTGCAGTAACTCAGATGAACAATCAGACTCTGAAGTAAAATCTGAATAAGAGGGGGATCATGTAATCTCTTCCTTTGATTTTGCTTCAGATCATTTTAAAGAAGATTTTAAAAATATTTGTAGAGATTTGATCCAATCTAAGAAAGAAATAAAACTTCTAAGAGAAAAATTAAATAATTCTTCTTCAGAAAACATAAAACTTAAAGAAAATTTGAAAACTGCTCTTGAACAGATTTATTATTTTGAATCAGTTAAAGGCAAAGACAAGTTAAAAGTTTTAGACAAACTAACTAAAGTTTTGCATAATAATGACAAACCCATACAAGTTAAGAAATTTTAGAAAAATCATGTTCAAAAAATTTCATCGAACCGAGCTCGACGAAAGCAGTATTTTACGTTTAACAGAGATCGACGATCGTGGAACACGAATTATGGCTATTATCATTCTGTGAATCGAAATCAGCGAAATCAATACTTTTCTTCGAACTCAGATCGACGAACTCAACAAAAATCGTCGAACTCAAACTATCAAAATAGAAATTTTAATTTCTATCAGAATAATAATCAAAGACACAAATTGGTTAACCCCTTTTCTCAATGGATAATTCCACCCAAAAAATTTCATCCTCTAGTTATAAAAGTCAACCTGAATGTTCTTTTGTTTCTAATTATTATAAAAGAGAACCATGAACCCAAGGTAATCTGGGTCCAGAACTCCTAACATCTCTTTTCAGGAAAAGACCTATCTTACCATGGAGGAACAGTGGTATTTGATAGAAACCAAAATTCTTAGTCTCAGTCAGGTCAAAGGTTAGAGAAGTCAGCATTTTCAATCATTCATAGAATCATAAATGGATTCAGACATGCTGAAATTGATTCAGTTAAAGATAAGCCAAAGTGCACCTGACATCCTTTACAGATTTTCTTGCAGTTGCTCCTTAGTTTTTTATTGTGTTCTAAAATCTTTGTTATCTTTCTTTATTTCTCAAAGCACCTTTGTACATTTGCTGAAAAATTTATAATTCAGTAAGATTATTTTGCTTTGTATTTTATTTGTTTTTGTGTAAATAGTGTCCTCAGCCAAATAGGGGGAGATTGTTGGAACCCTAGTTCTTATTTGGGCAAGGATCACTATTAGGATATTTAGATTTACCCAAAATATATATTCATGGGTCATAGGATTATTTCCAGGTTTGCTCCTTCATAAAAATTCCAGAGAAGTTCAGATTTGAAGTTCAGAAATTCAGCTCAAAGAAATTCTCCGAGCTCAGTTCAACAAACTCTGAGCTCAGCTCAAAGAAAGCTTTAAAACTCAGTTCAACGATTATGCAGTTCATATTCTCTGAGCTCAGCTCAACGAACTTCGAGCTGAGCTCCACGAACTCCGAGCTGAGATCAACGAACTCCGAGCTCAGTTTGAAGAAAGCTTTAGAATTCAGTTTGACGATTTCTTTACAGTATGCAGGCAGAATTATTTACAGCTGGCCGAATTAATTAAGGATTAATTAAAGGCGTTTATATCTATCAGATTTAAAGCTAATTGATTCCCAAAGCAATTACCATTCTCGGGAATGATTCAGCCATTGCAGACAAAGTATATTAAAATGTTTGAATTATGTTCAGACAATTTATAGAGATATTATTCTACAGAGACAAAACATAGAAAGGGAAGAACAAGAAGCAGAGAGTGAGAAAAATAAAAATATACAGAGTTCTTCTTCTTCATCGGCTTCAGGCTTTCAAGGGACAACTTGTAACATCCCATGTAACTTCTAGGCCCCTTAACTTAGATTGGGTTAGGCATGGGGTGGGTGTTAGGAAATTAGCCTGGTTTGACCCTAGGTAGTGGGTTGTAGCCATGTGGGGCCCACTATAAGACGAAGGTCAAACTAGGTCAAACTAGCCTAAATGGGGACCCTAGCCACACCATGACCCCACCATATTTCCCTTACCCTAAAAACAATCTAAGTGAACCCTAGGGCATGTCACTAGGTAAACCCTTTGACCCTAGTTGACCCAAGTCAACCTTAGCCCTTATTTGGTCAAACCCATACCTATAGGCCCAATTAACCTAAGTGGGGCACCCCCTTGACCCAACCCAAGTTGGGTGGTGTTATTAGGCCCATGACCATCAAGTGGGGTCTGCCCACTCATCATGTTGACCAAGTCAACTCAAAAAGTCAACTTGGTCAACATAAGGCCTAAAAGAGGGGGAAATGAACCCAAGCCTCACCCTTTAGGCTAAGCCCACTAAACATGGCCCATTAGCAGCCCAAAGAGTCATAGACCATCCCTACCCCTCTGAAATAGGAGAGAGAGTACATGCATGGGTGTAAAATGGGAAATTTAGGAGAGAGAAGAGGAGTGAGAAGAGGAAAAGGGGGTGTGAGGCCACTTGGCCATGGCTCCTTCTGCCCAATGGCTGCTGGTCGGCCACATGACTCATTACAATGAGTTTGGAGAGCTGGGATGGTTACTTGGCAACCATAGTGAAGCATCCAAGGTGAACTCTAGCTCACCTTGGTTGTTCCTCCATGTATAACCCCACCTCAGTCTAAACCAACCTCACCATAAGCTTCAAAAGAGGAAATCGAGTGCAGATCGACTGCTGGAACAGAGAAAACGGTGGAGAAATGAGATTTTGGGCAGGAGATCGCCGGATCAGCTCAACCATGGCAAACCACCGCCACACTCGCCGCCAAGGATTGAACCAGGTCCGTTTCGCCGCCTCTCTTCCCATACTAGCTATCTAGATCATTTAGGGGAGACATCGGGATCAATTGAGCCCGATACTATGAGAGGAGTGTGAGAAAATACCGAGCTTTTATTCTTGCTTGGGATCGCCGGAGGAGCCAATTCTGGCGGCCTCACCGCCGGGAAATGCTAGTCCCAACCTTAGTGAAGGTGGTGGCGACAATTATCGGCAGTGACGGTGGCGGTGACTCAGGTGGCCGAAATAGCCAGGCAAAACAGCCAGGACGGTTCTATCTCAGCCGTAGGCTGATCTTGGACGATGACGGGATGCCGTCGGCTATGCGTCAAGATGTGTGCATATTAATAAATTAGGTTATATTATTTAATTATGAATAGTGAAATTATTGTCACACATAATCAGTGACTTGCATGAGAAATTTAGGGCACTTAAAGGTATTTTCAGATCTTGTAATTAAAATGAAAATTATAGCCCTTTCTCTTTTCTTTAATATGCCTCCCTAAACTTATCATTTGGTGCGGCGTACTGTCCTGTAGGGTAGTTTTTCTAGGACTCGTCATAGGTTAGGGCAGAAACAAAAATTAATGCCCTGGCCAAACAAGAGGTCCACATTACCCAATATTTTGGGCACGAGCTTAACTTGGGCATATCTAGCCCCTGCCAAAAATTAGAAATTTTTGGGAAAACCTTTCCTAAAGTTTTTATCAAAATACACAAACTAAATAAATGAAATTTTTGTAGTGTTATGGCTCCAAATGACCCCAAAATTTGGTGGCTTGTCCTTGGAGACATCATATGTGCATGGTAAAAATTTCAACATATTTGGATCACTGCATGTTGGGTTAACCCACTTGCATGTGTTGGCCATATATAGCCTTGGGGTGCAAATAACAATATTTGAAATGTTGCATATTTAGCCTAATTGATGGATTCAAAAATCATGGAATTGATGCCAGAGACTCATTAGGGTAAATTTCACACCTCATTGTAATAATGGGATTTTTTGGAACAAAAATCCCATTATTTGGAATTTTAAAAAAATTTATGCATTTTGATAAATAATTTTGAAAATAGGCTCTTGATCAATAAAATAATCCCCAAAGACTGTCAAATCAAAAAGGAGGTCATATTTGACTCATGAAAATTTTATTTTTTCTGTTTGAGAACTTTTGGAGTAAAATACATGGAAATTACCATTTTACCCTTAATTCATTTATTTATAAATTGATGGACATATATATCAGAAAATTTTGGAAATATTTCTAGTGTTGTATAATTATATGATTAGCCTTGTATAATTATCACAAAATTTTTTGGATGTCCTGATAATTTTTTAATTAGCATAATGGCATTTTGGTAAATATTTAGGAATTGAATTTTGTAGGCTGATACATTATAGAGGTTGATGAAACTCTGCCATTACCTTTAAATTAATGATATATATGCTCTGTAATTTTCCTAGAATTTTTGGTAATGTATTCCTTATACTTCATTTGGAAAATGGTAATTATGTGAATTTTGTATTAATTAAGGAATAAATAGAATTAATCAAAGGAAAATTATGAATTTTGGTAGTTAGCAATAATTTAACAAGACACAACTCAAGAAAAATTCCTTAGGCCAGTGGATTATAATTTGTAATACTTCATGTGTTAAATGACATAGGGAATTAAGTTAAATGATTTAATTAGAGGCTTTAATGACTTAAGAAAATTATGAAAATCCACATGCTCACTTCATTAGTCCATACCATCCTAGGATAAATATGTAGGGGTAGGAGTCCCAAGGAATTGGAAGTTCTATTTCGGGGTGGTATTGTGTCATGGGATGCGCATAGTGAAAGTAGGTTATACTATAAGGACCACCGGGGGATGGATCGACGGTTGAGCTAGAGATCACAAGTGGAGTATAACCCTAGTTGGTAGTGTTGTCTTAGTGATGAGAGTATAAGTTCAAGCCTTTGGATAGCAACTAGGTGGAGGCCAGCGGAAGACCGTCGCCCCTTCAATAACATCTTAAATCATTAGGATCGCCCAAGAGTAATAATGAGAGCAAAAGGGGAATCATGGGTAGAAATACACTAAAGTAAATATCCTTAAGAAAGGGAGCTTTGGGCTTCAGCCCATTGTAGTTCCTAGTGACCCCGAGAGCCCTTCACCGGGTATACCCTGGGCAGTCCTAGGATTAATCTTTAGTCACTAAGTATAATAACCCGTAGACAAGAGTAGCCTAATAGGTTGGGCATTGTATCATCATTCTCAACCGTACTGGGTTCGAGGGATTCATGGTAATATTCTCACCCGTGTAGGGTTTGACGGATTTGTTCTATATGCTCATTCGTGCCTAGTTGGAGGGACTTGTATTCTATTGACTATCTGCTCACCCGTGCCATGTTGGAGGAGTATGTGTTGCAGGCTCACCCGTGGAGGGTTTGAGGGAATCAGGACAGGTTGGTACTACGAGCTGAAGGCTCGATACGAAATACTTGCATGTGCATAAAATTAGTCGCAGGTCATGCGGTACTGGGCCAATCGTCACACCGATTGCAGTACGGTGAACCAGGCGGGTGCGAGGGTTTGAGGGGCCAGTAGATTGTTTATACTACGGTCTGGAGGACGATCCCCGATAACGCGCACCCATCCCAACAAGACTGATGGGTAGTCAGCAAAGTACGTATGCTGACTCTAGAGTGCACCTAGGACGTGTACCAAGGCGTATGAGAGAGGTCTAGGCCTGGTAGTGTGTATACCCTCCTAGAAAGCGGAGACGCCTGCTCCGCTGCTGTCGTAGCCACAACTGTGGTACCTGAGAGTGATGCAAGCTCTCGAAAAGTGAGAACTAAAGGTTTGTGATCACAAAGTCGTTGTGTGTGAGTTACACCTATTTGTTGCATAATTTGCATCATAACATTCATTCATATTAGGGCATACGCTTCATAGATCCTTACCATATAAATTAGTATGGGCTCTTTTATATGATAAGTTAAAATTCCTGGAAACCTTAACTTATAAATTTTTATGGGCATTTTTATAAGTTAAGGTACGATTTGTGATGGTAGAGTAGTGGTAGTTTAGCTTTACTTTTCTGCTCTTATTTCAGTTCTTTACTCACTTATACTATACTTTTTAATTCACTTATACCATGTGCTTAGAAATTCTAGAGTAGTCTATATACATACTTGATAGCTAGCTTCTTGTCACCTGCTTTCCTTTGCTACCCCTTGTTGTCCTCCGCTTCGTCCTCCCGCTCGGTGCCTAGGAGTTTTGGGGCGAGGTGCGGAGGAAACGACTAAGTCTTTTTGACTAATGGTCGGTGACCATATCATTTTAGGAGCTCTAGGAGATGGACCAGCACGTTGAGGTGGCAGGACATGAGGAGCAGATACCAGTGCCACCTAATACAACTGGAGCACGACCTCAGGTGGGATGAGATTAGTTGATTAGCTTCCGAATTTGATTTGTGAGAGAGAGATTTGATATGATGTACCGGGCATAAGCCCTTATTACTCTTCTTTATTATATTCATTATGGAATTGTACTTTTCATTCATATACATATGATTTGTGCTGTGACTGTGGACTGGATATTGTTATACTCTGATTAGTTTTACTTCTATTTCTCATATTGGCCGAACAGGTTATGATCGTTCTAGCCGGCAGGATCGGTGTCTTGCGGTATCGACTAACCTGTGCGTTAGTGTCACCGTAAGACGGTGGTTTTGGGCATAAGATCCAGGTTAACTCCCCGGAAGGGGGAGTCGGATCTTACACAACTCATCAACATCAATACAAGAAGCTTCTGAAGATCTTCAAGCATACTGAAGGCCTACACTTTGAAGCAAAGCTTCCAGTCCTGAACTACTCTACATCTAAGGGGGAGCTTTGATAACATCAAGATCCACTAAGTCTTCTCAATTGTTTGAGAAAGAGAAGACAACATCATTTTCCTTTCCTACTGTAAAAAGGGTTTTAACTCCCTTCAAAAGTTAACCTCTTTTTGTCAAGTCTCCTTCTCAAAAGACTTAGCTTGTTTTTTGGGAACCTGATCAAAAGTTCAAAGGGTTGTTATATCTCCCTTAGAAAATAGATATTACGGTGACAGGGCACCTGAGCAAAAACCTATGGTGGCAGGGCACCTGATCAAAAACCTATTAGTGAATTCCTACCAGGGTGGTAGAAGAGTGGATGTACCCAGTTTTTGGGAACCACTATAATCCTTATGTCATCTGGATTACTTGCTTTGCTTTCTGTTGGGTTCGGCGTTCCTTCACTTGACCCGTGGCGCTTTGCTACTTATTTAAGAAATTAAGTAGCGCCTTCTCCAACAGTCTGGGCTTTTGGTGCAGTTGGGTATGCGCTTGATCCTTCAATTGGTATCAGAGGGAGGTTACGTGTTCAAGACCGGGAGGGCGCTATTAAATCCTGATTTTTCCCTTCTACCTGTGTGGGTCTGGCGGGTCTGGCAAACCGTGGACATGTGGTAACCCCATCTCTGAGCCATGTTGGCCATGTGGTTACCCCACCTCTGAGCCGACGGGTTGTGCTGGACGTCGGGGGGGGGGGGATTTTTGTGTTCGGCGTTCCTTCACTTGACCCGTGGCGCTTTGCTACTTATTTAAGAAATTAAGTAGCGTCTTCTCCAACAGTCCGGGCTTTTGGTGTAGTTGGGTATGCGCTTGATCCTTCACTTTCTTTATTTTTATGACGTGCCTATTCCTTTATATAACATATATATATAATTAGAGTAAAATAAGATTTATCCTTTTTCTTTCAATTTCTACATATTTAGAAAAACAAAAATCTAATTGTATGATAAATATTTAATTCTACATAAAATTCTACTTACACGTGCACTTAACTAGCAACACAGCATGGACAACAGTTATACTCCTAAATTCAAAATTCAATTAAAGCATGAAAAATTTCTAAAAACTATGTAATAGATGAATACTAGAGATTTTGCATGTGAATAAATATCGAAATAATGATTTCTCTAATTAAAAATTAAACCTATTTTTTGTTCATTCTTAGACTTCTCGAGGTATACCTGTGAAGGGTTCTCACCAGTACTAGGCGGTTTTTTGGGATTACAGCCCAACACGACCCTTTCTAAGAAATTATGTATCGATTTTCTATTTTTTTTTGTATTTTTGAAAATTATTTTAAATTTTTTTGTAAAAACTAAGCAAAATAAATTTTTAATTTTTACTGTTTTTTATTTTTTTTGTATGTTTTGCTAAAAGAGGTTAAACTAGTGAGAAATATTCCCCCATACTTATATGAAACATTATCCCCAATGTGTAAAAAAAGATAAAAGGAAGAGAAAAATTCTCTGAAGAGTCCAAATCTGCACCAAGTCTGACCTGAAAAAAAGCATTAAAGCAAAACACAATTTTTGATATTTTTTTAGTACAATAAAAATAAAAAATAGGAAAATGCTAATAATAAAAAAAATAGATACAGATACAATCGTCCTTCTACAGACTCAATAAAAAACAAAACCTAATCCTCATCACTAAGGTGCCCCGACTGCTGATAGTATGTCCGCAGGTCTGTAAATTCACGCGTAATACGCGCTATGGAGGATGCTTGACTCTGCTCCACTACGGTAAATCGACCATCAAAGCTCGCAAAACATGCGTCAAAATGGTTCTGCATCTCGTCTAAGCGTGTGTGAATAGAACCAAATTGACAATCCCAATATTTCTAAGGACCGGGCACTGGGGAAGGATTCCTACGGTGGTGGTGGAATTTGTGGAGAATGAGCAGTGCAACTAGGACATGCCCCAACATCAAGATAAAAATCTCCACCACCTACTGCTGGTGAGATAGCCTCGAACACGCCGTCTCATTGTCACGCAAGGCCGAGGGCCTAGATGGTCTGGAACTGAATAGAAAGCGGCGTCTGAACGCAAGTCAGACGCGGAAGAGCATCCCAAATCCCCAACTATTTGGCGAGATGAGTGATGAAGTTCCGGCCATGGACGGCTCCCAACCTTGCATTCTCGGCATGATGCCAAAAGAAGATCGCAAGCTCGTGGCCTAGGTTGAGTGGGACCCAGTAGAACATACTATGTAAATATAGTAAATCCTCCCTAGTCACCATGCCATGGTTATCGCCGCAATCGATAATGGTAAAGGTGAGGAGGTTATGGAGAATACGTAGGGCGAGGGAAAAGAGGTGGCTGCCTTTTGATTTTTTAGGAGATAGGGGATGATATCGTTGCTGATTTCCAACCAAAATGTAAGAAGGTTGAAGTCAAGAGGGAAATCAGTACGAAGGGCAGAGTAGGAGGGAGAAATAGAAAATGCCTCGTCATATAATCCCATTACCACGTTGAGTTGACAAATGGTAAGCTAATATGCGATGCTGCCCATCTGAAAGATGATAATATTGTCTTCCGCACCCAAACGAAACTCGAACGATGCAAGGAACTCAACGATGAGCTCCAAGAAGGTGGGCTCTGAGATAACAAAAAGAGAATTCCATCTAGGGGTAGATAAAAATTCTCGCACCAATTCTACCACGCCGAAAGCCACAAGGATCCCCCAATCAAGTAGCTGAAATATGCCAAAGGGTTTGCCGCATATACGTTCGCTCCCTTCTTGTTGGGTGGAGTTTTTAAAGATAAGCATAGCCTCCGCCCTGCCACAGCGGGGTCTGCGGGGTGCTTGGAGGAGGAGGCGGTTGATCGAGGTTTGTGGCTAGGCATTTTGGAAGGAAATGAAGGGTTTTGGGTTGGAGAAGGGAGGGAGGAGGTTTGGAAGGTGTGGAGGAAATAAAGGGGGAAAGGCCTTAAATAGGAAAAAAAGAGGTCATGCACATATCACGCCCATGACCCGGGAGCGTGTCACCTTCATGGGAATCGGGAACCTCAAAATCTCGGAAACCGGCAGAAAACCATAGTCACGCCCGTGACTATCGGGAGTGTAACCTAAAATAAGTTTAAAAAAGGTATCTGAGGCATTGAATGTGTTAGTGCCTCAGATTCACTTGACACGGCACATGGTCACGCC
This sequence comes from Platanthera zijinensis, assembly GCA_039513925.1. Lineage (NCBI taxonomy): Eukaryota > Viridiplantae > Streptophyta > Magnoliopsida > Asparagales > Orchidaceae > Platanthera > Platanthera zijinensis. The sequence goes on along the minus strand of CM077086.1, from coordinate 124,354,037 downwards.
CGTGACCCTAGTGTGTGTAACTGAAAACGATGATTGTTTTTGTTTTTTTTGTTTTTCACGGGATAGTCACGACCGTGACTTTCCTATGTCATGAAAGTGACAAATATTGTCACTGCGTGACTTGTGAAACGGAATTTTTTTAAAAATCTTTTAATTTTTTCGGGACGGAAGGGTTTGGTTAATGTCACTCCCGTGACCCTGAAGGTCATGCCCATGACATTGATAAAAACGGATAGGAAAAACTCCCACTCAGAACCTTCGCTGGGTTCCGTATTCCGGGAAGTACACGCCCGACGGTCATGTCGGTGACCATCAAGTCACGCCCGTGACCAGGGCGTGTAACAGAAAAAATGCAGAAAATGTTTTTGTTGTTTTTTTTGAAATAAACATTTTTTTGACATAATAAAAAAAAACAATCAATAAAAGAAAATAAAACAACAATTACCGAATTTTAAGAATTTATGGAAATTTTAGTGTCCAACCTTTGCCAACCGTCATCCATCAATAAGCCTCCAAACCTATAAAACTAAACAAATAATTTAAAAAATAATAGGATAACCATGGGGTGGCTCCTAAGAGCACTTTGTTTACGGTCGTTGAGCTCGAGCAAATTGATGCACCTAGTTATTGGTTAGGGAGAAGAACTTCTTACCGGTGCACATTGTCATTATCACTAGAGAAAAATAATTTCAACTGGTGCCCGTTCACCTTGAACTCGCCTTTTTCCGGGTGCGAGAGAAGAATTGTCCCGTAGGGCCATACCTCTTTTAAAATAAAGGGGTCGGACCAGCGAGACTTATGTTTTCCCAGAAAAGGACATAAAGGAGAGTTATAGAGGAGGACTTGGTCTCCCGGTTTGTACTCCTTCAGGTGCTTAATTTTTTTATCATGATAAAAATTTGTGAGCTCCTTTTAAATTTTATTACTTTCGTAGGCAAAGGAGTGTCACTCATCAAGCTCATTAAGTTGGAATTTTTGGAGCTCGAAAGACAAATTTTCATCAAGATTTAAAGATTTAAGTGAACAAAAGGCGCGGTGCTCTAGCTCACCCGGTAAGTTACATGCTTTCCCATAGAATAATTGATACGACGTACAACCAATAACAGTCTTGTATGTAGTCTGATAAGCCCACAGTGCATCATCAAACTTAACCGACCAATCCATTCTTAAGTTGAAACCATTTTTTCAAAAATTCATTTTAATTCACAGTTTACTACTTCTACTTGGCCACTAGTTTGAGGGTGATAGGAGGTGTCCAACCTATGTGTAATGCCGTAATTAGATAAAACATTAGCAAGTTGTGCATTAGAAAAATGAGTGCCCATATCACTTATTATTACCCGCAGTGCTCCAAATCGCGAAACGAGATTTTTGAGAAATAGGTTCATGACTCGTTCATCATTGGTGAGAAGGACTTGCACTTCTGCCCATCGTGACATGTACTCGACCGCTACCAAAATATATCAATTTCCAAAGGAAGTCGGTAGCGGGCCGACAAAGTTGATCCTCCTTAAATTGAAAACCTCTACTTCTAAAAATGAATTTAAAGGCATTTCATCAAGACGAGAAATATTACTTGAGCATTGGCATTGTTCACAACAACTTACATGTGCGTGAGCGTCATTGAAGATGCTTGGCCAAAAAAATCCTGCAACAAGTACCTTCCACGCCGTCTGATTGGCTTTGTACTGCCCACTGGTGAAAGTCTTTTTTAAAGGTAGCTTGCAACCTAGGGTGGGTGAATAGGTTGTCACATAATTATTATTCTCTATTTAGTTTTTCCTTTGGCACTAAATTTGTTGGCAGTAGTTTGCTTTCAAGAACCTGCAAAAAGAAAACAATATAAAAAAGCACACACAAATTTAAAGTGGTTACCCAACTTGTGGGTACATCAACTCTACTCCCACCTTGCCAACTTTCTTTTGGTCAAGGAACTTCTCTAAAACACTGCTCTAAGGAGCTTACACCTCAGATCTCTCAAGATATCTTCAGTCTCCTCCAAGACCTACACCTCAGCCATAACGGCCTATAACTCAGTTGTCAGCTGATCACCTACCTCAGGCCAAAGGCCCCACACTAAGGCTAGGAGGACAAACCTACCTCAGATCCAAAGGATCCTACCTCAGAGAGTTACACTCTCCTACAGCTCAGGAAATATTCCCCTACCTCAGGCTTGTGGCCCTATAGATCAGATCCAGTTAGATCCTACAACTTAGAGAGCTTCACTCTCCTACTACTCAGGCAATATTGCTCTACCTCAAGCCAATGGCCATACAACTCAGATCTAGTTGAATCCTACAAAAAGATGAGTATTTGAATGTTTTGACACAGGGAAATTTCTTTGTGTCAAAAGCTAGGGCTGAGTTATCTCAGCACTATCTTGCTTCAAAGCAGCAAGTAGAAGTTTTCCCTCTACTGGAAGAAACTCAGAATGAAGATTCTGATCTTACTAAATAAGCAGATGAACTTGTGTTCTTCAATCATCAAATTGAGCCCATTGGAATGATGGCTCTACTTTATTCCCGTATCTGAAACCTTTCTGATTATGTTGTAGCAGATGAAGAAGCAACATCTCTCTGAACTTTTTGTGTTCCTACAGGAAGACTTCAAGCTCTTTCTCGGGGATAATGGCGAGAGAGATGAAGTCCGACCGGAACCTTTTGAAATTGATAATGCCCTAAAAGTTCTCTTGTGTCTTGGCCCATCTCTTCCGTTTGTAGTTTGCCGATTAACGGCTCTTAGAGATCAGTGGGCCCCACCTGCAGCTTTTAGGTGCACCTTGCGTTAATGGAAGAAGTCATATAGTAGCTTCTCGGCAGAGTTTTCGTGTTCTGTTGCCTCTCCATACTTGATTTGAATTCAGTTGACTTTGTCGATTTTGCCGACGTCAGCACCTGTGGACTTAGCCAAAATTGAGCATCAGTAGAAAAGGCGTTGAGTGAATGAGCTTCACTCAGCGCCAAAACACTTAGATAGAATTCTGTATATCTAGGCGATGACAGCGTTGAGTTAGCACGCCTCACCAAAGCTTTTTTCCATAGCATATTCTTTAGCCTTTTCTGCATGCTTGAAGTTGAGATCTTTGAGTAAGCACGCCTCACTCATTGCTTTTTTCCTTAGCCAATTTTCTGCGTCTGTAACATCTTAAGAGCTAAGAGCATTTAGTGAGCATGTCTCACCAACCACTTTTTGCCTTAGCCAGTTTTACTACTTCTTGGAATTGAGTGAGTGAGCTCCATTCAATGCCAAACTACTTAACAGACACTTCTGTTATCTGGCATTATGTGAGTGAGCTACACTCAACACATTTGGACTTAGCTAAATTTATGTGTCTAAAAAAGAGAACACTTCCTTTGAGAATTAGTCAACGCATTATCACATGGAGTTAAGTGAGCTTGCCTCACTCAATGCCTGTAGATTTTGTAAATATTCACAGTTTTCCTGTGGCGTTGACTGATTGAGCTATACTTAATGATTATGAAGCTATGACATTGAGTGAGTGAGCTAAACTCAACGCCTATGGACTTAGCCATTTTTCTGCTCATTTCTACTTAGGCTATTACAGCATTAGCCTGTCTCATAGCCTTTTGTTGTATTGTATTAAGTGAATTAACTTCACTCAATTCCTGTGGACTTAGCCACATTTCCAGCGTGCCATTACTTTGGCTTCGACTATATAGGCTCCACTCAGCGCTATAAGTCATCTAGTGTTGAGTGACTAACCTTCACTCAACGCTTGTAGACTTATATATATTTTTGTCAATCTACAACTTAGGTAATTTTTTTACTTGACTTAGCCACTTAGGCTACCTGTCCCGTCATTATTACTAGGATAACCTAGATGTATAAACTTGAACATATATTAAACATACCATTGTGTATGCTTATTGACATATTTGACTTCTTCAAATCTAGGACATTGTAGGCAATGGACCTAACAATCTCCCCCTATTTGAAGAAGTCAAAACTCTCCATCAAATATCTGAGTCAATGACATACACTAATAACAGTAGGAAAAGATATGATAAGAAGACAAGTTATAGTAAACTTCCTTATCTACAGGGCATACCTGTACCTGCTCCCCCTTAATAGCTGCCACCTGCTTTTGATGAATTTGATACCACTTGTATCCTTTTCCTCCTGTCCTATGAATTTGATACCTCTTTCAAGTCTTTGAATAGGTAAGCTGATTCAAGTTATTCTCCCCCTTTTTGACTTCTGTAAATAGCCAGGGAGGATATTCTACTCCCCCTCTTTGACTTCTCATAGACAGTAGCTTGAACATCTTGAGAGTACTTAGAGAAGTGTTGGATATGCTCCACCTTAACTCAAGCAGCATCTGACATGTTTCTTGGTATACAGTGTAGTCTGCACTAGTCTGGACAACACTTGAACATGATACCATTGGAGGTACACCACTTGAAATGTCTTCAATCTATGGAAGAGCAATTCCATCTACAAGACATAATATGGCCTGCAATAGTTTAAGGAGAAATTGAAGCTATACTAGGTTTAACATACCATACTCAAACTTGAAGGTGTTAAACTTTGCTTCATCTAGCTCCTTAGTGAAGATGTCAGCCACTTGCTTGTCTTTTGGGACATATTCAAGGATGATGTCTTCATATTCCACATGTTCCATAATCAAATGGTATCTTAACTCAATATGCTTTGTCCTGCTGTGAGAAATAGGATTCCTAGCAGTTGATATTGCACTAGTAGAATCATAAAATAAGGGGCTTCTACTTATCTGGATGTTGTAGTCCTGGAGCTGATGCTTGATTCATAGCAGCTGAGCACAACAGCTACCTGCTGAGATGTACTCTGACTCTACATTTGAGATTGCAATACTGGTTTTCTTCTTGCTGCTCCAAGATACTAGTCTTCCACACAAGAGTTGATGGGTGCCAGAAGTGCTCTTCCTATCCTCTTTGTAGCCGGCAAAATCTGCTTCTGATTAGCCTGTTAGTTCAAACTCCCCATTCCTAGGGTACCATAGTCCAAGATCTGGTGTGCCCTAAAGATATCTCAAAATTCTCTTTTCAACAGAGTAGTGAGATTGTTTAGGGGAAGCATGATACCTAGCACAAACACATATAGCAAACATGATGTATGGCCTACTTGTAGTAAGATAAAGAAGGGAGCCAATTATCCCTCTATACAAGGTCTCATCAACAGGCTTCCCTGCTTCATCCTTGCCTATATGCATATTTGACCACATGAGAGTTCTCATGGTGGAAGAATTCTCCCTGCCAAATTTATTTATTAACTCCCTAGTGAACTTAGACTTGGATATAGACAAGCCATCATCAGTCAGTTTTACTTGGAGACCCAATAAGAACTTAAGTTCACCTGTACTGCTAATCTCAAACTTCCCATGCATAAGTTTATCAAACTTCCTACAGAGGTTGTCATCAGTAGATCCAAAGATTATATCATCTACATAGATCTGGACTAGGATGATCTTACCCTTAGATTCCCTTAGGAATAAGTTCTTGTCTATCTTCCCCCTTGAGAATTTGTTCATAATGAGGAACCTAGACAAGGTTTCATACCATGCTCTAAGGGCTTGTTTCAGCCCATATAGAGCTTTCCTAAGTCTATAAATAGAATCAACAGAGTTAGGTACAACAAAACCTGGAGGCTGCTCAACATAGACTTCTTCTCTCAAGTCATCATTTAGGAAGACTGACTTTACATCCATCTGGTAGGCTTTGAATCCCTTGTGTGCAACATATTCAAGGAATAGTCTGATGGCCTCCAATCTTGCTACAGGGGCAAATGTTTGATCAAAATTAGTACCTTCTTCTTGCCTTTACCCCTTAGCCACTAGGCTTGCTTTATTGTTGATTATAATGACATTTTCATCAAGCTTATTCATGTAGATCCACTTGCCTCCAATGACATTATGTACTTGTGGTCTAGGAACTAGCTTCTGGACCTTGTATCTTTTGAATTAGTTTAGTTCTTCTTGCATACCCAATATACAAAATTGATCTATGTTAGCTTCTTCAAACTTCTTTGGCTCCACCTGTGATAGGAAACTGACATACATAGCTGTATTCAGATACTTGTTTTTGGTCACTATGCCTTGGCTAGCCTCACCAATGATTTGGTGTGCAGGAAGGTCTCTCAATTCCCTGATTGCTGGAGAAAATCTTCTTTTAGATACAGCTTAAGGAATAGCTCTATGCTGATCTTCATCTTCTCCAAGTGTGTCTGGTAGACCTTCTGGTATATCTACTTCAGTTTGCATAACTGGAGCTGCATCCTTGATGGCTAGCTTTTCCACCAACATTTCTGTATCTGTAGTTCTAGAAGATGAGCATGGTAGCTCACTCTAAATCATGGTAGACTCATCAAAGACTACATGAACAGACTCTTCTACAACTTGGCTTTTCAAGTTGTAGATCCTATAAACTTTGCTATGGTTGATATACCCAACAAAAATCCCATCAAAGGACTTGACAACAAACTTAGTTATATAGGACTTTCCATTATGAAGCACATATCACTTACTACCAAAGATTCTGAGATAACTCAGGTTTGGTTTTCTGCCTTTCAAGACCTCATAGGGAGTTTTCTTATGGCTCTTTGTGATAGAGGCTCTGTTGAGAACATAACATGCAGGGTTAACTACCTCATCCTAGAAATATTTTTGGAGAGATGTGTCAGTCAGTAGGGTCCTTCCACCCTCTATGAGAGTTATATTTTTCCTCTCAACAATCCCATTTTGCTAGGGTGTTCTAGTTGAAGAGAATTCTTGATGAATCCCAAGCTCTTCACAAAACCTTGTCATGATATCTGATTAGAATTAAGTCCCATGGTCACTTCTGATTTTGACCACAGAGCTGTTAAACTCATTCTGAATTTGCTTGACAAACTTAATAAAGATATCAACGGTTTCATTCTTTCTCTTGAGAAAGAACACCCAAGCAAACCTGGAAAAGTCATCAACCGCTACAAGTGTGTAGATCTTCCTACCAAGACTATAAACTGGAGTAGGACCAAATAAGTCCATATGCAGGAGGTATAGGCACCTCACAGAATCTTTGGTCCCAATGCCATTAAAGGAAGCTTTTGTCTACTTGCACTTTTGACAAGCAGAATGCATGCCCTCCTTGGAGCACTTCACATTGGGACCATTCCTAACTAGCTATTGACTAAAGAGCTTACCAATAGTCTTATAATTTACATGGGTTTGCCTTTTGTGCCATAGGACACAATAAGAGGCTTTCTCATTTGCCACTAGACAAATAGGAGAGTATGTATCTAAACATAAAAAATCTTAAACAATAAATATTTCCACTCCTAGTGCCTGTCAAAATGACCTCTTGGTCACTTGACCTCCTGATTACGCACTCATCCTTGTGGAAGACAATAACATAGCCAAGATTAGAGAGCTGGCTTATGCTTATAAGGTTGTGTTGTAACCCTTCAACATAAGCCACCTTAGTGATGGTGACTATGTCATTTGTGATCTTACCATACCCTCTTGTTACCCCTCTATCTAAACCACCAAAGATAACTTTGGGTCCATCTTTTATAGGAGAGTACTCCTTCAGGTTGCTCCTTGTCCCAGTCATGTTCCTTGAATAGCCACTGTCCAAGTACAATATAGGGGTATGGCCACTTGGACTGACCTACAATATAAAGTTTACTTTACCTTAGGACCCCAATATCTATTGGGTCCTAGGTGCATATTAGTCTGAAACTGAACATGTCCACCAATAAGTTTTCTGACTGGTGGACTAACTCTGGTCCTGGCCATATTAGGGTCCTGCCAGTAAGTCAATGGCATAATGGCCTACCTTGCCACAGCACCAACAATCTTGTATGTTATATCTTCTTTTCTGTGTAGGCCTTGCAGCTGGATTGACTTCAGTCTTAACAGAAGGAAGAGGTGCAATAGCCATTTTCTGATTTCTTTCATCATGTATTTGACTGAAGGTAAGTATGCTTGCTAGCTTTTGTAGCATGTTATGAATCCTATCAGCAGCACCTTTCTTTTCAGAAAATATGCTCTTGATAGCATCAGAAATAACCATGTTAGGCAAGCTAACAGACTGACCCTTAGTCAGATTCTGTGCTGACGGGTTAAGAGAATGGGCTACAACCACATTCTTGAGAGAAGGGGTTGTAGAACCAAAAATCAATAGTCCATGATAGGACATTTGAATTTCTTCATGGGAAGCCTTAAACTACCGGGGTATTACACCCAGAACCGCCGCTTTGCGGTGACACCAACACAACTGGGAAGGTCATCACTATGAAACGCTGATCCTGCAGGACATACCAATCACAGAAGAGTAGAATAAATATAAGAGTACATGAAAATTCAAATACTGGTCCACAAAAAATCACATGAAATATAATATAAATCTCCACGAAGGGAGAGTCTACAAAAATGAATAGGCAAAGTACTAAAAAGGGATCCTGCCCAATACATCAAAATCCTCACTACAAATCACTCAATCGCGGAAGAAAATCTATAATATCTACTAATGATCGGGACTCACTGTCCCTGCTGCTTGAACTCCAGTGCTAGACTGTCCCGCCTCTATGCGCTCCGACCTCTAGGGCTGCATTTTCGGGTTCGTCTCCACGATCCCCTAAAATGATATGGTCAAAGAAGGTTAGTCTAAAAGACTAAGTCCTATCCTCCTCCACTTCTCCCCTAATTGCTCCTAGGCACCGAGCGAGGAGAAGGAAAGGGAAGGTATTTAAGGTGGAGAGTAACAAAGGTAAGAAGGTGGCGGCAGAACTAGTCTATCAGGTGTTCATAAACATAGCAAGTTTATGTAAGTAGTAGTAGGTAAGCAGTATAAGTATACACAAGAAAAAGTGAGCAAGAAAAGTATGAGAAGGTAAACTAAGTAAGTAACCATGACCTATAGGAGTGCCCATACAAACCTATAGACCAAGGGGTTGTTTTGCAAGGCCTATTGTATAAAGTGTCCCATACCAATTAATACAATAAGTGTCAAGGGCCCTATGCAATGATGATGCTATATCATGCAAGTATGCTATGATGTGAACATGCAAGTGCAACACACACACTCGACTCTATGCATACAGTGAAAGATAGGGTTAGCTCTGAATAACTCTAGAGGGGGGGGGGTGAATAGAGTTTTTAAAATCTTTTGATTTTTGTAGAAATAAGGAGTCTTTTTAACAAAGTATCTTACTATGATATATGTGTAAGAGTGACCTAGTGCAGAAGATGAACTAGAGAAAATATGACTGAGTTACTCAGCAAAATATATCACAGCACAAGCACACAGGAAAAACACAAGCACAGAGAAAACACAAGAATTTATAGTGGTTCCCCAAACTTGGGTACATCCACTCTTCTACCACCCTAGGTAGGAATCCACTCAGGTTTTTGATCAGGTGACTGCCACCAATGACCTTTTGGTAAGGTGCTCAAAAACCAAACCTCAAGTCTTTTGGTAGGAGACTTGCAATCAGAATAATTTTGAAGGGAATTAAAACCCTGTACAGAGGTAGGAAAAGAGGGTGATGGAAGTCTTCTTTTCTCAACTCACAATGAGAAGACTATGTGGATTCTTGATGGTGTCAAAGCTCCCCCTGAGTGGTTGAATGGTTTAGGAAGATGAGAGCTTTGATTCAGGGTGGAGGGCTTTTAGCCTTCAATCTTGACTAGAAAAGCTTCAGGAACAGTTTGACAGATGTAGTAGTATTGTTGTCCTTCAAAGAGTTCCTGTGAATGTGAAGGCAGAAGACGCTTGAATTTTTTGATTGATGTTCTTCTTTTTCTTGTCGTCTGGCAGCCCTTCTTGTTATTATACGTTTTTGAATTTTGAATTTCCTTCTGCAATAAATGCTGACGGCCTTGGAATATTTTCTGCATTGATTTGTTTCCCCAACTGTACCTTATTAAAATGGCATGTAGTAATCCTGATGAAGACCATAATTAATTCTCTTGTCTAACGGTAATATCCAGAGAATATTAGAGCATTAATTACTCAGGAATTAAGCCACATAATAAGGACAAAAGGGAAAAAGAATCGGACTGAATTTAACGATCTGAGTCAACAGTTCGTCGAGCTGAGAATATCTGTTCATCGAGCTGAGATCCAAGATCATCGACCTCTGAATGCTGCTTGATAACTTCCTTCTATGCATCAAGTTCGTCAAGATTAGGTCTAAGATCTTCGAGCTGATCCTTGAGAACAGAGCTAGTACAGTAGAGGTCCAAGATCGTCGATCTGAGTCTGAAACTGGACTTAGAATATTTTCAGAGTGTTGAACCACTTTAACCAGGATTAGTCGATCAGAGAATAGAGTTCTTCTAGCTGATGTTTTAGTTCATCGACTGAGTTTCTGACTAAGGCAGTTAGTACTTTGTCTAGAGTTCGTCGAGCTGGGCTCAGAGAATTCTCCCTTAGTTCGTCTAGCTGAGCTCGACTTTCGTCGACCGGAGTTCGGCGAACGTATAGCTTTTTTTAAGTCTTGAAATCTCTAAGTCTTGAGACTCTTATAGGGTTGGAGGCTGGTCCTTTGTACTGTTGACTCAAGAAATTGACCTAGACTCTAGGATACAACTATGACCCTGATCTATACATGTTGGGTCATATCCTAACTCAGTGAACCTAGCCCAAATCCAACTAGGGGTTCCAACAATCTCCCCCTATTTTGGTGAGGTCACTAATAACAGACTCAATACAAAAGAAATATACAAAGCAGAAACACAATATATATCTAGCAAATAATGATAACAAGTGCAGCAGATATATGTACATAGCTTTGTAACAGAAAAAAAACATAAATTTAACATAGTATACCACATGTAGCAATTTTTCTTTAGGATTGTCTGCTTTTACTTCTTGGATTTTTCTTCCTTCTTCTTTTCTCTAGGGTTTGTAAATATAATTTCCCTGTTAGGATTGGCAGCTTCTCTTTTTGACATATATAAATCAGCTGCTCCAATCATTGTCTGAGTTGAAGTTCTGGTAACAATTGCTTCCGGATGTCTAGTCATATATTCAGTAGGGTCAAAAAGCTTCTTGCTTACCTGAAGCCTTTCAAGTTCTTTTTCTCTGTATGTGGACATTGTAGAGATTTTTGTTAGATCCTGTCCTTCTTCTAAGGCCTTTTTCATCTGTGATAGAGAAATCAATTCTTGAAGCCTGGCCATCCTGAAGTTTGGATCATCATCTTGATTGACATATGATTGATCTTCCTGTGAGGATAGTAGTGCAACAGGCTTGAAATTTGTAGACTATGCTTGAAAATTTGTCTCAGCTTGGCTTTCAGTACTTTGAGTGTATAAGGATTTGGGAGGTGCTGCCTCACTGTATTTTCCTTTAGGTACAGAGTGTCTTCTTTGTTCAGCCTGTGGTTGAGGAGGAGAGAACTCAGGTTTTTGATACACTATCTCTTTTATTTGTTCTGTACAACTAGTATTTCTCAGCTGACTGCTTCAATGGGACTACTGTCTTGATGATCTTTCATGCCTCTGATATGTTCTGGTTTATGAGGGCTTGGAAGGTACATCTGACTTTTGAGAACTAGTTCTAGAAGCACCAGCAGCTTGTGGAGGAGGAGGAGGAGGGTCTCTTCTGAATTTCTGTTAGTGAGGAGAATACCTTCTGCTCTTTTTTCTTGCCTTTTGTTCATTCTTGGATAGCCACATCCAGGCTGGCATACCCTTATATGGAGTTATGTTTTGTAGAATATAGTAGGGTGTGTCATTAGTGTTTCCAGGTTTGGGAGCAGGAGGAGGTGGAGGTTTCCTTTTTTTGAGACTTTCTTTTTCTTGGGTTCCTCATTAGAGTCATCATCATCCTCATCATCATCATCAGACTGTCCTTGAGGATTGTTATACAAGTCATCTATCTCTTTTAGAAACTCAGCAGAAATGGAGGGTTTTCCATGCTGGAAGGGAACTGGAGAAGGAATATCAATTGATCCTGGAGAGTTACTTGTGACAGTGCTTTCAGAAGCTGCCTTATTCTCATCTTCAATATCAGCCATGATCAAGGCATCCATATCAGGCATTGGGGAATCATCCATGATAAATGTTGGAACAGAAAATTTTTCTAGAGGGGAGGAGGCTCTGACTGAATCAGCCTTGATTGTCTCTGCTGGAGTTTCAGAAATCTTGGCAAAACTATCTTTAAGTTGCTTAGCAACATCAGAACTTATTGGGGAGGAGTAGGGGATAATAGCCAATGATGGCTTAGTAAATTCAGCTGGAGGGAGACTTAGATAAGCTGTATCAAAGGTCTTTAACAAACTTACCAAGTCTACTGTGGGATGGATGACAACATCACCAACAGTATTTATTTCTACTATAACTGACTCATCAATATCCATGTCAGTTTCAATAAATTGAATTAGATCAATTATATCGGAATCTATACTATCTGCTGCTGCTTCTGCTGTATCTGATGTATGTACAACTGGTCCTGCTGTTGCTGCTACTTCTTCATGAAATATCTCTCCCTGCCTGGTTTCAGCATTAGCTGAAGCCAGAACCCCAATTGAAGATGGAGCAGTGGTCAGGGCAAGAGATCTGAGCAGCAAGGGATGACGTATAAGCAACAAGAGGGGAAATGGACTATGCAATAAGAGTTTTGAGTAATGGGGTGAGAAGAGGAATGATGGTGGGGGTAAGAGAGGGGTCCAGTGTTGGAGAGGCCGAAACTGGTTGAGTAGCTGACTGAGTAGTTGGTGCTGGAGGATGGATGGGTGGAGGTGGAGTTTCTAAGGGAGAGTCTAGTTGTGGGGATGGAGAGTTCAGGGGAGAGGAAAGCAAGTTGAAAGAGGGAAGGGAGGAGAGGTTAATGTCAACCAGATGAGATGGTAGAGGGGATAAGGGTGGTGTAGGGATGGAAGTGTTAGGTTGAGGTGAAGGATGAGGAGATGGGAGATGTGTAGGTGAAGAGGGAATTGGAGATGCTGGAGGTGTTGGGGTATGGATGTGGATGATAGTGGAAAGTGGGGGGTACTGGACTTGTTGTTGGGATGGAACTGGAGGGACAGGAGGTACTGGAGGAGTGGAAAGGAGCCCTTTAGTGGGGTGGGGAGTGGCTGTAATAGCCCTTGTACTTTTGGAAGCTTGGGTGGTAGAGGATGAAGCCTTAGAGGGCTTTTTGATTGTCCTCTCCCACTTGCCAAACAAGGCACATGTGAGCCTTTTGCTGGCATTAATGAATGTTGTCTGGGAGACCAGTGATTCAGCAGCCTTTGCTATCAAGAAGATGCCTAGGATCTGTCCGAAGTTCACTTCCTTTTTACTGTTTCTTTTCCTGATAAGATCAAAGATGATCTGAGCCCAGTCAACCTTCCTTTTATTTACCACTGCACACATGAACAGAAATTGATGCCTGGTTATATAATCATGTGCAGTGTGCTTGCCCAATAAGACTTTGCCAACTATATCTACGAGAAATTTGAACTCGGCAGATAGGTGTTTCTTCAGTAGTTTATTGGGGTTGTCTCCAGAGTACCCCATTGTATTCAGCATAATATCAAATTCTTTCGAATCAATTTCTAACTCTTCCTCACCATTTTTTAGTCCAAAAAGTTCAGTAAGAATATCGGGGGTAAGAGAGATTTCGTTACCCGCAATGGTGCCGGTCATCTTGTTCTCATCGACGGTAGCTGTGTACACCCATTCTCTGATTTCTGTGCTGGGTAATTTGATTCTCATGGACAACAGTTGTTTCAGTTGCTGGTCTTCCAGCAGTTGTAGGATGGTAATAAATATTGGATCTGAGTGCTGGAATGAGGCAAAATCCATATCGAAACCTGTATCAAATTTCATTACCACAAGAGCGCCTGCTGGAATCGCCATGAATGCACCTGCAAGAGAGAAAATGAAGATAAGGTGCAAGGGGAATTGAAAGCGCGGGACGGAGGTCGAAGAAAACCTAAGATGTAAGGCTTTCCAGAATATGAACCGACAAACTCCGTTCGACGAAAAGTTAGAAGATCTTCGATCTAAGGTCGACGAAATAATTTAGAGTCAACCATTTCGTCGATCTCAGCTGAAGATTTGAAATCATTTCGTCAATCTCAGGTCGAAGAAATGTTTCTGAAGTAAGTTCGTCGAACTTAGATCAACGAAAATTACATCACCAGGAGATTTCGTCGAGCTCAGGTCGACGAGAAATCTCAAGAACTGTTATCAGTTCGTCGATCTCAGGTCGACGAACATAGACAATTCTTTGACCAGGGACAGAGCATTAGATTAAATCCTGACTATTTATCATACCAAGCTGATTTACAAAGAACAGATGCTTGGATGATTCCAATGGCTTAGTGAATATGTCTGCTCTTTGCAAATCAGTAGAGATAAATTCAAGTTTAATATTTTGTTTGTCAACACAATCTCTAATGAAATGATGTTTAATATCTATATGCTTGGTTCTAGAATGCAAAACTGGATTTTGTGCAATTGAAATAGCACTTGTATTATCACATAGAATAGTTGAATTATTTAAGTGGACACCATAATCCAGTAATTGGTTTTGTATCCACAAGATCTCTTAACAGCAGCTGCCTGCAGCCATATATTCAGCTTCAGCAATTGATGTTGAAACAAATGTTTGCTTTCTACAGAACCATGATATAAGTCTGTCACCAAGGGACTGACAAGTTACAGAGGTGTTTTTCCTATCTACTCTGCATCCAGCATAGTAAGCATCAGAGAATCCAGTTAACAAAAATGCTGATTCTGTTGGATACCAGAGGCTAAGATATGAACAACCTTTTATATATCTTAAAATCCTTTTTAATAAAATAAGGTGAGATTCTTTAGGGTTCACCTGGAACCTAACACAAAGACATGTACCAAACATAATATATGGTCTGCTTGCTGTCAAATACAGTAAGGATCCAATAATGGCCCTATACCTGGTTTGATCAACTGGTTTTCCAGATTCATCAGCACTTACAACAACATTGGCAGCCATGGGAGTTTTCATGACAGTGGCATCATTCATCCCAAATTTCTTAATAAGCTATTTAGCATATTTCGATTAAGAGATGAAGATTCCTTCAGGAGTTTGTTTCACTTGGAGACCAAGGAAATATGATAACTCACCCATGCTACTCATCTCAAACCTTGAGTGCATTAAATCAGAAAATCTTTTGCACATATTCTAATCAGTGGAACCAAAAATTATGTCATCCACATATATTTGTACTAAGAGAATTTTATCATGATGTAATTTTGTAAAAAGGGTTCTATCTACCATGCCTCTGGAAAAACCATGCTCTAAGAGAAAGCTGGCTAAGGTCTCATAACAAGCTCTTGGAGCTTGCTTTAAACCATAGAGAGCCTTATGCAATCTAAAAACATAAGAAGAATTAGATGAAGAGATAAAACCTGGAAGTTGTTCAACATACACCTCTTCTTTGAGTTCTCCATTTAGGAATGCACTCTTGACATCCATCTGGTAGACTTTAAACTTCTTGAATGCTGCATAAGCTAGGAAAATCCTTATAGCTTCAAGTCTAGTAACTGGAGCAAAAGTCTGATCATAATCAATTCCTTCCTCTTTCCTGTAACCTTGAGCAACAAGCCTTGCCTTGTTCCTCAATATCACACATTGGGCATCAAGTTTGTTTCTGAATACCCACTTAGTTCCTATTACTGGATAGCCCTTAGGCCTTGGAACTAATTTCCAAACTTTACACCTCTAAAATTGGTTAAGTTCCTCTTGTATTGCAGTGATCCAGTGTGGATCTTGCTCTACATTAGATATGGATTGTTCCTCAATTTGAGAGAGAAAGCAGGTAAACATCACATCAGGGTTGATTTGATGCCTTGTCTGTACTCCTATTGACATGTCTCCAATTACTTGAGATCTTGGGTGATCCCTAAGTGTGACAAGATCATTGGGTGGAGTTGGTTCAGTGACAGTTATATGATTTAATTTCTCTTGTGGAATTGTATCAACTATTGGAGAGGAATTAATTTCTTCCACATTCTCTTCTTCACTTTCAGCTTCTGATATAGCTTGTGGAGAGGAGTGTGATTCAACCTTTTTGGTAAGGTTTAGTTCATCTAAGCTCTCACACAAATTTTGTACCTGCAGATTATTATTGGTAGAGATATCTCTCTCCTTGTAAAACATGTTAGATTCATCAAATGTCACATGCATAGATTACTCAATTTTTAATGTTGATTTGTTGAACACCCTATATGCCTTGCTGACTTGAGAATATCCTAGGAAAATTCCTATTGCAGCCTTAGCTTCAAACTTTCTAAGATGTTTCTTGTCATTATTATGAATATAGCATATACATCCAAATACTTTAAAATAGGTTATTATAGGTTTCTTCCTTTTGAGTAGTTCATAGGGAGTCTTAAGCTTTAGTTTATGAATTAAGCTTCTATTAAGGACATAGTTTCCTGTGCTTACAGCCTCTACCCAATAGGATAGGGGCATGTAGGCATCTGCATGTAATGTACCTGCAGCTTCAATGAGTGTTCTATTCTTCCTTTCAACTACCCCATTTTGTTGAGGAGTTCTTGGAGCTGAGAAACAATGTCTTATACTTTCCTTCTCACAGAACTCTAGCATAAGTAGAGAATTAAACTCAGTTCCATGATCACTTCTGATCAATGCAACTTGAGTAGAGTACTCAATCAGTATGTTCTTGAGAAAATCTGTAAGAACTTTAAAAGTATCTGACTTAGTTCTCAAGAAGAAAACACATGTGAATCTTGAGAAGTCATATACAATAACTAATGTATAAGAGTTTACTCCTAGACTTTATACTGTAATAGGGCCAAAGAGGTCCATATGAAGCAAGTACAGGATTCTGGGTGAATCACTCATATTAATGGATTTGAAACTATATTTAGTTTGCTTGCCTAGTTGACAAGCCCTGCAAAGGACTTCCTTCTTGTAGGGATCAGAAGGTAAGCCTCTAACAAGATTTTCTTTAGATAACCTAGCTATATTTTTATGGTTTACATGTGCTAGTCTTTTGTGCCATAATCTAGTTTGTATGCTGACAGAATTGAATAAGCAGATTTCAGATTTAGCTGATTCTAAATTTACTAAGTAGATATTACCTTGTCTAATTCCTATTAAAACAGTTGTGTTGTTAAAAGAAATAAGACATAAGGAGTTAGTAAAGCTTACTTGATAACCTGTATCACATAGTTGGCTTACTGATATCAGGTTATGCTTAAGACCAATTACATAAGTCACTTTCTTGAATGTAATAGTTCCACATTTGAAATCTCCATAGCCTTCTATCAGTCCAAAGCCTGAGTCCCCAAAGATTACTTTAGGTCCAGTCTTGGCTTTATAGTTGATTAGGCATTCCTTGTTTCCTGTCATATCTTTAGAGCAACCACTGTCTAGGTATCACTTGTTTTGAGTGACAGGGTTCTCTTCTACCTGCAAGGAGGATTAGCAGTTTTTGACCCAGATTACCTTGGGTCCTTATTGTTTAACATAACTAAAACATGAAGTAAATGAGCATTCAGGTTGATCCTTATAACCTACAGGATGATACCTTCTAGGAGGTATGATCCACTGACTAAGGGGATTAAAGGATTTATTGGTCTTTAGGTTACTCTTGTTATGAACTGAGTTTGACGAATTTGAATATGTTCGTCGACCTGAGCTCGACGATCTGGGTTGAGTTCTTTGATCTCTGCTCGAAGAATGGAGGTATTCAATCTTAGGGCCCCATAAACGTTGATCTCTAGTCGGCGAACCATACTGGTTTCGTCGATCCCAGTTCGATGAATAGGTTACACTATTATTTGCGTTTAGAGTTCGTCATTCTGCGTTCGACGAACTATACCCATTTCGTCGTTCTGAGTTCGACAAAATATGCTGAACATAGTTATGTTGTTTATGTTTATTTTTCTGATTGGTTTTACTAAGTTCTAATTGTTTGAGAACTTCATTAACCTTTTCTACTTGTTCTGTATTTCTCTTTCCATTTTAAGAGATGAAGTTAATGGGTTTTGATAAATGATTTTTCTGAATTAGGATTGGTTCACTAGATGAGGCTCCTAATCCTAGTTTGTTATTGTTAGATCTTGTGTTAACTCTGCTGGTTATATCTAATAGTTGTAAACTTCTACCATTTAAGGAATCTTCTAGTTTTTTAGCTTTACTTAATTCAGATTTAAGAAAAAGGATTTGTTGATTTGCTAGGCTTAGTTCTTCAGTTAGCTTTTCATTTTCAGCAATGAGTTTGTCTTGTTCTAAAAGTTTTTCCTTGAGAAGTTTGATTTCCTTCTCAGATCCTATCAGGTCTAAACACAAGAGTTTGAATTCAGATTGAAATTCTTTAGATTCAAAGTCATAGGAAGCAATTACCTGATCCTCTTCAGAGAGGAATTCTTCATCACTTGATTCTTCTGAATCTGATCTGCTGCTTCCAGCATCAATTGCCATAAGGCACATTTCTCTTACCTTCTTTTCTTCTTCATCATCTTCACTGGAACTGGAGGAGGATGTTTCTTCTTCAGTATCACTCCAGGTTTCAGCTACAAAGCCCTTCTCCTCCTTCTTGTACTTGCTGGAGGAGGCCTTACTGTGCTGATGTCTTCTTGAGTCCTTGTCTTTCCTTCTGTCTTTCTTTTGGAATTCTGGGCATTCAGATATGAAGTGTCCAGGTTTCCTGCACCCAAAACAGACAACTTCTTTAGAGGGGGTCTTATCATACCTTGGTTTATCCTCTCTCCTTGAGGGCTTTCTCTTGAAGTCCGTCCTTGCCATTTTATAGAATCTTTTGGCAAAGAGAGCCATAAGATCTTCATTGGCTGGCAAGCTAGGAGATTCTTCTGTAGCTTTGAGTGCTATGTTCTGTTCCTTTCTAGCAGGTGTTGAAGCCTTTGGTTAAACTGCAGCTTCTCTTGACTTGATCAAATGCTCATAAGATTTGAGCTTTCCAAGCAGAGATTCTATTAAGATTTCAGCCATGCTCCTGGAGTCTCTTATGGGCCAGATCCTTGAGTCCCAAGTGCTTGGGAAGCACATGAGGATCTTGTCATTGACCTATGTCATAGTAATTTCCTTGTCTAATATTCTGAGCTCACTAATGATTGAGCTCAGCCTGTTGTACATCACTTCCACAGATTCTGCTTCATATTTCCTGAAATTTTCATATTGAGATATGAGGTTTGATCTTCGATCCTTCCTCTCATCAACAGAGCCTTCTACCATTTGGTTGAGGGAATCCCAAATGGATTTGACAGATGTACATTCAGCAACTTTCTGAAATATGTCATCTGACATAGTTTGGGCCAGTATGTTCATAGCTCTGGTATCAACAATCTTTGCCTTTTTGTGTGCATCAGCTTGATCTGGAGGAGGCACTGCACTAAGATTTACTATGGTTGAAGTAGAGGGCACTGGAGCTGGTGGTCCTGTCAGAATGAAATTAAATATGTCTTCATCAATAGAGTTCATATACAGTTTGATTCTTACCTTCCAGATTCCAAACTTTTGCAAGTTACAAACTAGAAGTCTGGTGCTGGCATAATCCTTGTTTTGTGCCATGATATCAGAAAGATAAAATCTAATCAGTTAGTCTAATAAGATTTATTCAGAGTTTATCCTGAGGATATAAGTTAATCTAGGTGTAAGCCTGTATGATGTGATGAACCTCCTCTGATACCAATTGAAAGATAGGGTAAGCTCTGAATAACTCTAGAGGGGGGGGGGGTGAATAGAGTTTTTAAAATCTTTTGATTTTTTTCAGAAATAAGGAGTCTTTTTAACAAAGTATGTTACTATGATATATGTGTAAGAGTGACCTAGTGCAGCAGATGAACTAGAGAAAATATGACTGAGTTACTCAGCAAAATGTATCACACCACAAGCACACAGGAAAAGCACAAGAACAAAGACAACACAAGAATTTATAGTGGTTCCCCAAACTTGGGTACATCCACTCTTCTACCACCCTAGGTAGGAATCCACTCAGGTTTTTGATCAGGTAACTGCCACCAATGAGATTTTGGTAAGGTGCTCAAAAACCAAACCTCAAGTCTTTTGGTAGGAGACTTGCAACTAGAATAATTTTGAAGGGAATTAAAACCTTGTACAGAGGTAGGAAAAGAGGGTGATGGATGTCTTCTTTTCTCAACTCACAATGAGAAGACTATGTGGATTCTTGATGATGTCAAATGCTCCCCCTGAGAGGTTGAATGGTTCAAGAAGATGAGAGCTTTGCTTTAGGGTGGAGGGCTTTTAGACTTCAATCTTGACTAGAAAAGCTTTAGGAACAGTTTGACAGATGCAGTAGTATTGTTTTCCTTCAAAGAGTTCCTGTGAATGTGAAGGCAGAAGACGCTTAAATTTTTTGATTGATGTTCTTCTCTTTCTTGTCGTCTAGCAGCCCTTCTTGTTCTACATTTTTAAATTTTGAATTTCCTTCTGCAATAAATGCTGACGGCCTTGGAATATTTTCTGCATTGATTTGTTTCCCCAACTGTACCTTATAAAAATGACAGGCAGTAATCCTGATGAAGACCATAATTAATGCTCTTGTCTAATGGTAATATTCAGAGAATATTAGAGCATTAATTACTCAGGAATTATTGCCACATAATAAGGATAAAAGGAAAAAAGAATCAGACTGAATTCGTAGATCTGAGTCCAAAGTTCGTCGATCTGAGAATATCTGTTCGTCGAGCTGAGATCCAAGATCGTCGACCTCTGAATGCTGCTTGATGACTTCCTTCTGTGCATCAAGTTTGTCGAGCTTAGGTCTAAGATCGTTGAGCTTAGCCTTGAGAACAGAGTTAGTCCAGTAGAGGTCCAAGATCATCGAGCTGAGTCTGAAAACTGGACTTAGAATATTTTCTGAGTGTTGAACCAGTTTAACCAGGATTAGTCGATCATAGAACAGATTTCTTCTTGCTGATGTTTTAGTTCGTCGACTGAGTTTCTGACTAAAGCAGTTTGTACTTTGTCCAGAGTTTGCCGAGCTGGGCTCAGAGAATTCTCCCTGAGTTCATCTAGCTGAGCTCGATTTTTGTCGACCGGAATTCGATGAACATAGAGCATTTTCTAAGTCTTAAATTCTCTAAGTCTTGAGTATCTTGTGGGGTTAGAGGCTGGTCCTTTGTACTGTTGACTCAAGAAATTGACCTAGACTCTAGGACACAACTATGACCCTGATCTATACATGTTGGGTCATATCCTAACTTAGTGAACCTAGCCCAAATCCAACTAGGGGTTCCAATACACAGACCTTTAGTTTCCCCTTTCTGGAGCCTAACCTCCCAGGATACCTCCGTAGTGCCAAATAGAAGTGGTGAGTTGGGCCTCGCCCACCTCTAAACCGGCATCACACTAGCAGTCAGGCCTATCATACGCCTCAATGTTGGTGCACTAAGCGGAGCTCCCTTGTACTCTTGTCGGCTGCGCACCAGACTTTATTTGGCCAAGTGCTAAACCACACTTGCCGAGTCAACGTGCTGGTGTTGGTGTGACGACTCTCCAATACCGAAGACCCACCACCTTTTATTTATGCAGATGCAATATTAATATATTCTCCCACCGAGCCAAAGCTCCCCGGACTATCCCGTCCGTCACAATTATCTGCCGAGCCAAAGCTCCCCGGACAAACCCGTCCGTCACAACTATCAACCTAGCCATAAGCTCGTCGGGATAGCCTTCCCATCACCAAAACCACCGAGCCTATCGCTTGTGTGACCAACCTAACTCCCACAAAACCAGGGAGTGTGAGTGTAAGTGTAATCCTATGTATTTCTAATTAATTTTGTAATCCATTTAGTCTTATGGCTTACGTTAACCTTGGACTGCCGAGGGCATTCCCTGTGAAGGGATCTCGGGGGCACTACGAACTACGATGGGCTGAATCCCAAAGCTCCCTTTCGCAAGGCACTTACTATTATTGGTTATTACCCAATTCCCGATCCCTTTTAATATTATTCTTGATCTAACCCTAGTGTATTTTGACTATTTCTTTCTCTCTCCATATGATCGACAATCTTTCGTCGATCCCGAGCACCTCAACACTTGTCTACCCAACAATCTTCTTATAATGACTCAAAATGAAGCTCTATTTTTCTCTTTACCAAGATCAGTAAACCAATAACCTCATCTCCTTATTTCCATTCCTCATATTATCATAATTTCCGCAGTTTTTGCTAAATGCGGACAAACCTAAGCTATATGATGTACATGATAGGAGGTACTCCAAATATTCATCCAAATACCCTGAGATAATTATTGTCGGTCTATCATGACAATTTTAGCCTAAATCTAGAAACTTGTAATTTTCCTAATTAATTTAGCATTTATTATATTTTCCCAAAACTTAGGCCATGAGTAATTTTGAACATGAAGTACGAGATTTCCCTTAAGTTGTGGCCACCCAAAAATTATGAGCACTATATGATAGCAAAATATCCATGAAAACCAAATTTCATAGACTTTTATGAATGTAATAACCTCTAAATAAATAATTCAAAGTAATTTAAATAATTGGAGTTAAAGAAGGGAGTACCATAAATCATAATCCAAAAATTACATAAAAATTACCAGAGTCTTATCATAATCATAAAACACTACTGACTAAGTTTCATACAATTCCAAGGTTAGTAGGCTATATAGAGAAATACTTCAAGTAAATCCATTTAAGTGCACTTTGTGAAGAAACATTCTCATTAACTCATTTAAATAACATGTAATAGTTTTCTAGGACTTATTATGCCATAAAAGATTCTCTGGCCAAATAACAAAATTTTACAATAAGATATTATATTTATTATCTATTTATCAAATATGGTGCACTAGTTCACTTAACACCTGAAGTACTAAGATGAAATGCCCAAATGATCCAAAAAATGTACTAGTGCCTCCAAATGATATTTAATTAACCTTGTTAAAGTTTCATTTCATTATAAGTTAATCTAACCATGGTTAATTCCAAATCATCAAAAAGGGCAAGATGGAGATTATACCTACAAGTATGATCTACTGTTTTCTAAACATCCTATAATAAATTTCAGGGGTCAATAACACTATAAATTTACTCCTGCCAAAATCTCATGAAGATTCAAGGACATATGACCCTTCAATATTTCCCTAAAAGGTGTAGGAGAAAATAATCCCTAAATGATTTAAGTTGTGTGCCTAAGTCTAAATGTTACCAAATTCCTTTCTAGGGCATTTTACAACCCGAAGATCTCATGGATTAAACACCAAGTCCATACAAGGACATACCACCCCATGTCCTTCACAAACCCCCATGGTTCAACCTTAGGGTTTGAACTAGGTCCTGGGGCAAATCAACCCTATTCCACCCCAAACTCCAAGTGAGCGTGATTTAACCAACCTTGAGGCTCTGACCAAAGTCCCAACCCATTTGGGTGAGGATTGGCCCCTCCATGCTCCAAGTACCCTTTTGCCCTAATTTTTCCTTAAGGGACATAATTTGGTCTCACCAAAACCTATTCAATTCAAATCCAATTGGGCTGAGATTTTTATCAGAGTCATAAGTTGACGATAAGAGACTTCCACCAAAATTTTGGTGGGTTTAGAGGTCTTTAGACCCTCTAATAAAATCATACAAGGTTTACTAAATTTTTACAAAACTATAGGAAAATGTTTTCCAAGAATTCCCATTTTTAAATATGTTCTAGGTATAGGTAATAGTGACCCCCATCAAAAATTTCAAGTCATTTGGATGGCTGGATTGATTGGGGCTCTCAAAACAATCTTTGATCTAGCATAAGAATAGACCTCACCAAAATGAGTGATGTGGTCAGACCTGAACTCCAAATTGGTTCAAAACAATTTTAAAATTAACTAGACTTTTAGGGCTACAACTTTCACGTCGACCACTTTTTCGGAAAAGGCCTCTAAGTATTTTAAATTTAAATCCTAAGACAAGAAATTTTTTGTGACAAAATTATACATAAACAAAATTTAATTCATCAAGATCTGCACAGATCCTAAAGCAAGATCTGATGGCGGCGGGCTTTCTTATTCCTCCAGCCAATGCCCCAGAACTACCCGTCCAGGAGCAAACTCCAAGTCCACTTGCCGGCCCTCCGACCACCTCCCCGGCCAACCATCGCCACCACCACCTAAGTTGAGGTTAGGGCTATCAGTCAGAGGTGGTTTGGCCGCCGGAGACGGCGAATTCCGGCGAACCCGACACCCTCATTTTCACAGAAAACTTGTGGAAAAATTTCACTTGATCGTGCTCAATTGAGCCTGATTCTCATCTCTAAATATTCCTAAGATCTAACCCATGAACAAGGAGTAGAGGAGGACCTTATTTATGGCCTAAAGACGCGCGCTCTGCCTCCTAACCATTTCCAGCAACCGAACTTTGGCTCCTCCACAACTTCTACAACAACCTCAATGGAATTGAAAAGGAATCGGGCGAAATGCTTGCCCTTGCTCTGGTGAACATCTCTAAAGAAGGAATTTGGGAGAGGAGGCTTGTAACTCACCAATATCATTAATCTCCACTAATGAACATTATTTTCTTTCCTTCGGTTTCAACCAAATTAAGGGGGCTGAACAAAATTAATGGTCGGACTCCTCTAGAGAAACTTCTCTTCTCCATCAGAGGAGTAAAAGCCCCATAAAAGTGGTGGTTATGGATCCTCCATGGCCATGATGGCCATTATTCTCAAGCTTTTCTCTCTTCCAAATCACCAATTCATGAAGCTTAGTTCGAAGAATTGTTCTATTCGTCAAACTATGATGGTCGTGAAGCCGATTTTTATTTAGGTGGTTGGTTCGATTGGTCGAACGTCACGGACTGCTAAAAAGTGAGTTTTTAATGAAAGGAGGCAAGTGCACCTATAACATGTAGTACCCGATATTCGGTGGGAATATCGAGGTCATTTTGTTCTCGGGGACGAGTTGATTATTTTTACTCTTTCCGAAGTAACTATTATTTTACTGAAAATACGGTGGGGATTTTAATTAACTAAGGCGAATAAAATAAAGGCACAGAAACGAGTTATTAAATTTAGATGAAGGGTTAACGGACGACATCGAATCAGATTAAGACTAATACGACTCATAATAATTTGAGAATCAAATTTTAAAATTAATTAAAGGCAACTTGGTCATGGAGGTTCCACAAACATGAGCTCACCTATCTCCAGGAATATCACTCACCTGAACATTAAGACTATTCGACCGAACTCTCGTCCGACGAAGGATTCTTCTAAATGCCCGCTTTACGCAAAGAAGCCCGCTACTTGGTGGGGAACCTAATCCGGTAGAATTACACTTCTCCTCTCTCGAGGGTATGCACACAACTCCTTTTAGCCAAGGGTGATTAGTCCATACGCACGACCTCTCGGCTAGCTAGCATATGGATAATGGAAATAGATCCCACACATTGATATGTGGTTCTACGCGTCGTATACCCGGGGAAAACCTTATGCTCATTAATTAAAGTGAGAAAAAGATCCTTTAATTATTTAGAGTGATTTCATATGTCCTAATTCTCATCGATGTCGAGGGCTAAGAATTGTTAGCCACTCATTAGTATGGGGATGGCTTATGATTTTAATGAGGCGTGAGTTCGAGACTAGGAGCTAAAGGGTTACAAAAAAGGGACAGAAAAGAACACTACGTTAGAAAATTATAAAACTAACTCAAACGAGAACTCACACCTTTCAAAATCATAAAGTAAAATAAAAAGCTAAGTTACACGAAAAAGAGAAATTACAAGTCCTACTAGAATGAGTAGGCGGGATATAAACGCATTATAAGTCCTACTCAAACGAGTAGGCGGGAAATGAGAAGTCCTACACAAACGAGTAAGCCAGAAATGACAAGTTGTACTCAAATGAGTTTGCGGGAAATTACAAGTCCTACTCAAATGAGTTTGCGGGAAATTACAAGTCCTACTCAAACGAGTAGGCGGTAAGTAAATGCATACACAAACACACTCTACATAATCGAAAGAAAACAACGAAAACTATTTCATACACACACACACACTCTACATAATTGAGAAAGCAATAAAGAAAGCAATAAAAAAGCAAGAAAAATTATCTCATACACTCACACACTCACAACAAAAAGAGAAAGAAAACAAACTTATCTTAAAAATAAAAATAACAACTTTTTCATTGTTATAATTTTATAAAAGAGTTTAAAAAGTGGAAAAAAAGTTGATAAGAACAAAAGTTTTACAAAAAGAAAAAGACTAAGTAAAAAAGGAAATAGAAAGCCACTTTGAAAATACTTGCATAAAATCATAAAAATGAAATTAAAGTACTAAAAAAAACTAAACTAAGAAAATAAAAGTTAGCAGAACAACTAATATTATAAAAGAAAACCTAGAAAAACAAAAGCTAAGCAAATCAAAACTATGAAAACATGAAAACATGAAGTTAAACTCATACACACACACACACAAACACACATTTTTTTGAGAAAGATAAAGAAAAACAAATGATAAAAAGAGAACAAAAGTGGGGCACTCATATCCATTCCAAGACAACATAAGGAGAGAACATCTAACATATTTTATTAAGAAAGAAAACTGATTACAAAGCTAAATCAAACATAAAAGAGAGGGGGAGAAAGTTCTCCTTACATAGCAAGAAGTGCACCCAAGCAGCCCACAACAGCAAAATTGGCCCAAAAGTTTGAACCCTTTGACCTTAAAGAGAAGTTCTATTTATAGACAAAAAATTTACAAGAGGTGGCACGCTGGGGTGCAGGGAAAGCCAAAAATTTAATGACTGGCCAGGTTCTGGAAGCTTCGGGAGCGGGACAGGGAGTGAGCTTTATCTGGTGAAGGTGTTGAGTGGTGAAGAAATTCGTCGAGTGGAGAAGAAACCGTTCAGCGTTGAATTGGCAAAATTTCGTCAAGCTCTAGCTGGGGAAATTCATCGAGCGGAGCAGTCTGGCAAAATTCGTCGAGTGGAGAAGAAATTCGTCAAGCGTCGCACATTTCATCGAGCGCTGGTCTGGGAAAATTATTGTCGAGCGCTGCTCGAATTTCATCGGGCGTTGAGATGGTGGCAATGTTTCGTCGAGCGGAGTAGTCTGGCAAAATTCGTCGAGTGGAGAAGAAATTTGTCGAGCGCCGCACATTTCATCGAGCACAGGACATTTCGTTAACCAGAGTTCTGTAGCAATTCGACGAGTGTTGGTATGGGAAAATTATCATCGAGCGCTGCTCAAATTTCGTCGAGCGCTGAGATGCTAGCAATGTTTCGTCGAGCGGAGCTCGACGAAAGTCGAGCTCTAGCCGACGAATTTTCCATATGATGAATTTTTCCACCGGGTCAAGAGTCAAATCATTGAGCTCAACTCGACGAAATTCGAGCTGAGTTTGATGAAATTTCTTACAAGGCATTTCTGCAGAATGTAGATATTTGCTAAAACGAAAAAAATATAAAAAAGGTTAGAAAATAAAATAAAATAAAGAAAAGGAGCATATTATTTAATTAAAATAACAAAAAGACTATAAAAATACCCTAAAATTACTTATCTAAATTACTAAAAAAAGAATATTTATAACTTATCAAATACCCCGCTACTTAATCTTTTGCTATTTTAAAGAAAAAGTTTGTGCTGAACTTATAAGAAATAAAAAAAATCTTAAATTTAGCTACCGCTTAAATCAATTACAAGAGAGATCAAAATAAACGTACGGGGCATAAGAGTTAAGTCCTAAAATTATGAACATGATTTAAATAGAGGAAAAGTTTTGGCCAAAAGACTTCTTAAAGAAACCAAATAGCAAGCATAATTTTATAATCGTTAGCTTAACAAAAATAGATTGGAATTATAGGAAATTTAGCTTGTGGGAGTTTTACCGGAAATAATGAAATTTAAAAATTATGCTCTCAAAATGATTTTAAATTAAGTCTAGAATCATTGAAATTGGTTGGGGGGGGGTTAATTTGGTTATGAAGAGGGCTTAGATTTAGAGGTGAGGTAATTTTTTCTCGAACCTCTGATAATTTTTTTTGCATTTGGATGTTTTTAGGAAAATGAAATCTTTTTTTCCTTGACATATAATTTTTTGAACAACTTCATATTAACCCAATGTATATGTATAGGAGTAATGAATTTTATCCTCTAACTTCGTAACATATAATCTTTTAAAATATTGGAAGCCTATGTTTACTAAACGAAATCTTGTTCCCATAAACATAGGTTCTTTTAGGGGAAAATTTATTATCATGCTAAGTAAGGCATGATAAATATGGGGAGAAAGGGTTTTTAAAGAGAAAACTAGATTTTAATAAAAAAAGTTTAAGAGCAACCTTTATAAATTCAACGTTCCTATGTTTCAGAAAGCTAGAAGTAAACATAATTGAATCTTATAGTTGTTTATTTCAAACATAATACACATGCTCTATTTTAGATAAATTAGAAGTTGTGCCTAAAATAAGTCCCCTATCTTAAGAACAAAGTATAATAAATTCTTTAAAACATAACCCCGTATATTTAAATTTATCAATATATAATTAATAAACGAATAGTAAACAAAGAATTAATGAAATTCACTTATAAATATACTTGCAACTATATTTTTGGAGAGCAAAAAGGGTTAAGAATGGAATATTCGAATAATTTTTTGGATTATTAAAGTTATCATCTTTTTTGTGTGTTTTTTAATTTATTTCAATAATATATATACATACTGTTGAAACCAAAAACTCGGTCTCGAAGGAGTTAACCATTAGGGAATGGGTAATCACACACTTACTTCTCTCCTTCGAGCTAGAAGACTAAGGAAGAAGAACGGGGGACAGACCTAATGGTTTAGGGAGGAGGACCCACCACACACCCGGAAGATCACAGAGTGCTTCCCCTCCTTAACCAAATGTCGGGCTAACGTACCTCAGTAAGCACTAAGAGATTGGGAGACATGTAAGCATGCCCACTGAGGTACCCCCTTGGGTCTATTTATAGATTTCTGAAAACGACCTGCAAATAACCAATCTCCGCTGGTCTGAAATTATTGAAAACACCCTGGGCTGGCCTACTAATAGCAAAACCTTACTGTTCTGAACAGCTAAATGCAGGCCCTTGAGGGCATCAAGGTAATTTGCCTCTGGGCCCTACTAGGAGAGTGATCTATGAGAGCATCACTCAGCTAAAGGGGGAGAGCGCAGGGAGCTCAACAAACTCGCCGCCTTAAAGACCCATGAAGAGCGAGTGCCTGGCTGGGCGACCACTCGCCTAGCTTTGCGAGAGCTGATCTCGTATGCGCGCCTGCACGCGAGATATTCAGGTGAATGCTGGGTGAGGATGGCACTCGCCGAAGGGCCAAACTGCTCCTCTTCGCTTCGAGCTGTGCGAGTGCCTCTCTTTAGGCCGTGGATGGGTACTGACCACTCGCTAACCCGATAGAGACCACTCATCGAATATGGGGTTGTACACAATCTCCTCTCTTTGCGAGATTTTAACAAAGCTCGAAAAGAAACATCCAACCCTATATATTATATGAGCGGGCGCTGACCTGGAAGAGAATCTATCATGGGCCCCTCCACTGTTATATAAATATCCTGGCAGTGGTAGGCATTCTTCTTCCCTTATATCTCGCGGATGCTTTATCCTCTTATTACGATGTCACTTTCTAAGGAAGCTCTTGACTTCCTCCACGCTTTTCAAGACAAGAAAAAAATCCCTGATGGGCTCACTCGCCCCTGGCTCTCTCGCAAAGCTCCTGGGTCAACCCCGAAGATGAAAAAAGCTAAAGCGGTCTAGCGTGACATGGCGAAGGATGAATTGACTTCTCAGAACCCTCCCTCATCCAAGACAGACTTGGTATTTGTATTCGCTTAGCACTATTTGCCCTTTTTGTCTCCGAGATGAAATGTTTATTTGTCACATCCATTTGTAGATCCCGCTGATGGATAGGGAGGTTAAGGAGGTGAGTGTTATAGTAGTCTCGCCGGAAAATGGGCACGGGCAAGCGGACCGTGATACCACCCCCCCCCCCTCTCCGACTCGATGTTCCCGCGCAGGAGAAAATTAACCCCTCCACTAACTATTAGCTTTTGGTCCATTGGTCTAACAGTCCGTACATTGCAGCTCCCGCTTTTGGAACTTCGGGGGCGGGAGGCCTTGTGCCAAGGTATCCCATTTGCGAGATGCATGCGGATCTTGGCTCTACCCCTCTCTTGGCAGTTGTTATCCCCACACATTTCACAGAGTCAACAATCCATCCACCAGGCCTAGGGAAGTGGAATATATCCTTCGAGACCCCCTTTGAGGGGCGGCTTGGCACTTCTCACTGCCCTCCCTTTATCCTGGGCTTTCGCGAGATTTCCACCGATGTTGATATTGATGCGGAGGAGGTCTCGCCTCTTCCTTCCCCTTATTCAATTGCCAATTACCTAGGCGACTCAGGGGATGCTATCGGGATGAAGCGGTTGGTGGCCGAGACGTTCCGGAAACAATCATTGCTTCGCGGGATCGCCAACTGGGTGAGGGAGAACGAGGAATCTGTCGAGGAGAGGCTTCTCAGCCTGGAGAATAGTTATACACAACTAGTTGCCAATCTGTCGGGAGAGGTCAGCGCCGGGACCGAATATCCCGGCCTTCACATTGCGCGGGCTGAGGATCAACATTTTCTCGTGCAACGGGAACTCAAGAAGATTTCTCTATTCACTTCGCGTGCGTGATGCAGGGGGCGCAAATGGGAGGCTTGGGATGGTGGAGACGACCCCCTGGTGGGCCTACCGGCATCGCCTCCCGCTCCTGTTAATTTCATAAATTCTATAATAAAAACTATCGGCCTATGTGCCGAATGCTGACTATGTGCGGTATTTGTATGTTGTTTGGTCTCGTTTTCTTTTCTGCCCCTTTTTTCTTTAGTTATATGCTTGTCTGTTGTTTGGGTATGCCTTTCCTCGTCGCTTCCGCCACTAGAAAAAACGACGTGAATGAGGCAGCATGAGATCTCGCCAGGGGCAAGGATGGGACTTGGGGCGAGACCTAAAGATGTGCTTTTCCGCACTCCCTAGCGCCTTTGACCATTTCCCGCCCGAATTTTCTTATAAATAGGTCGCTCACCCACCGCATTTATCGATTTCAACCGCTTCGCCTTCCTTATTATTTTCCTTTCTCTCGCACTCGCCCTGCTGCTCTTGCTTTTCCTTCGGGAGAAATATTGGGAGAAGGTGATGGTCTGAACAAGTGCCCCTCTGCATTTGCCGACTACCCCTTCAAGAACTGTAAGCTATCGACGGAGGAATAACATTCGCTTGTTTACCTCTACATCATCCCAGGCTTCAAGGCACGACCTCCTTCTGATGACGAGGCGATGAACCACTTCTCGCCTTGCAAGCTTGTTATCCCTACCGAACACTTCAAGGTCGGACTTCGCCTTCCCATATGGCCCAAGATATGTCAAGCCCTGCGCTACTTTGGCATAGTTCCCATACAGCTCAACCCAAAATCAATAGCCCTGCTAGTCGCATTCGCCTGCTATATGCAGTCTAAGCAAATGGAATTCAGTCTTCTAGTCTTCCGAAAATTGTTTAATTTTCGTGCCAATAAGGACGGGGTCACCATCTTCTCTGGAAACAACCTCAAGGCGAGAGGACTCGCCAACAAAAACCACAACTTGGTGAAGAAGTTTATCTTCGTCTCTGGCGAATTCGGCAACCTCCCTCTATCACCGATCCAGCAAGACGTGTCTACCTACCACCCTCCCAGTCTTGTCGGCCACGAGTCAAACCTTTATCAGTTCCTTCTCGGGAAGGATTTCAACGTCATCTTCTTTAGGAGGAACGTTGACACACTTCTGCCGGTTCTCGCCGGGGAAGGTAAGGAACGCATTAGCCGTTTCAAGGGGTAAAGATTTTTTAGAAACTTTATTTATATCGTTCATGTAGGGGTGCGAGATCTTCCCCTCAATCCTCCATTCGCCAAAACCGCAGTACCTTCATCCCAACTGGTGCGTGTTGAGGTTGCTGCTGAGGCCTGCAAGAGATCCTTGGGACCGCTGCCAAGATCTAGCGGCATAAAGCGAAAGCTCTTCGTGCCGACATCTCTGCCTCCTACCAAGAAATTACCAACACTAGCCATCAAGTCGCCATTGAGAAGTCGAAAGATGTAGAGAGGCCGAAAGCTGCCGAGAAAACTATGATCGCTGTGAAGCCAAAGGCCGTTGATCTCGGCAAGGGCGAGGATATCATCAATAACTCTCCCTAAAGTGGCATCGACGGAGTGGTGAAGAGAGCGGGAGAGGTCGACGGGACCTCAGTACAGGGGATCCAGGACCTAGGGATCATAGGAACTTTGGCCTGAGCTAAGAGGTGCTGAATGACAGGGAAGAGCCCCTGTTTATGTGGGATCGGAATGCTAACAGGGACTCTATCTCTACCTTGCTCCCCTCCTGGAAAGTGGGCGAGACGGTCTCAGGCGAGGCCTATGCGCTGGATTTCTGCATGTACGGGCAGGACAGCACCGCCTACTATGACAGGGTGCTGACCAAGTCACTCACCTATTAGAGCTCGTGGGCTCAATTCCGCGCCTGCGAGATCGCGCACATGACAGCACGTCGCTGCATCTGCCTCGCTCAACAAATTGCGGATGTTAGCGCAGCGCAATCCTCTCTCTGCTCAGACGTAAAAAAGATGAAGGAGGAGCTCGCCACTTCTAAGAGGGATCTCGCCCTGCGAGAGGCTGGAGTGGTAATTTCTTACTCTCTTGTACACGCCCATATCTTTTTACTCTCGCCCTAATCCTTAGTAATTTTGTAGAATTAGGCGACTGTTGCTAAGAAGGATGCGCGTATCGCCCACCTAGAGGATGAGAATAGGCGAATGAGGGCCCAGAATCAGCATTAGATTTACTCGATGACCCCTCTTCCCCTGGGCGAGAAGAAGGGGACCTAAAGAACACCCAACATGAGATTGACCTAATGATGCGAGATTGCGCTATCATGGGGGCGAGGATCGCGCTCCAGATGATGCATCAGGCTTGATTCCATAATAGCTGTGGCGAGAAGGTGATGGCTGAGATCCTGATGTCGGAACTCTTCCAGCCCGTTCCTAAGCCGTGCGGAGTGGAGATGAGGATTCTGGCGAGAGTGAGAGCACGGCCTCGCCATCCTAAGGCTCTCGCCCTTCCCCTTTTTTGTTTTTACTTGTAATTTTTCTTTCGGGCCTTGCCCCTTTTGACAATGTAAAGACTTTTAGACGAGTGACATACATTGTTTTATAAAAAATTCTTGCCTCTTCTTTTCTTTTTGTGATGCCGAGTTACGTGGTACCCCAAAATGTGTTTGATTTGCGCTCTCGCATAGCTCAGGTCCGAAACATCTCGCGACACCTTAGGACGATGTTTCGCTAAGGATTGGACTTCACACTGCTCTTGCCCTTTTAACTCACGCGCGTCCAAATTCTCGGGAATGCGAGAGCTAGTTCTAGGCACCCGCCTTTGCTTGCTCCCTTCAGAGTGGCGAAATCCACTTGACGAGATCTTCCCGAGGGCTTGTTTTTCTTTGAAGAAATCCTTGGACTTTGGGTCTATTTTACTGATGAGACTAGTTAAGGGCTTGTTCTGGAATCTTCATTAACCGAGGACCTAACCTAGTAGGGGGAAAACATCCTTCTGGCCAGCCTCTGGGCGCTACCACCGGCCTAATCTGCTAGGTGAAAGCCTGACGGTGGGTGTTGAGCCTCCACCGGACTCCACCTTTAGAGTCATAATGACGTCACTCGAGGATCCCAGCCCTGCCAGCTTGGTGGGAGTCTTGCAGTGGGAGCATCTCGGGACCTAACCTGGAGGGAGAAAACATCCTTTTGGTAATCTTTGGGGCGCTACCATCGGCCCAATAAGCTTGGTAAAAGCCTGATAGCGGGTGGTGAGCCTCTACTAGACTCTACCTCTAGGTTCATAATGACATTACTTGAGGATCCCATCCCAACCAGCTTGGTGGGAGCCTAGCAACGGGAGCGTCTCGGGACCTAACCCTGGAGGGAGAAAACATCTTTCTAGCCAACTTCCGGCCGCTACCACCGACCCAATCAGCTAGGTAAAAGCCTGACTGAGAGCGTTGAGCCTCCACCGGACTACATATTTAGGGTCATAACGATGTCAATCAACGATCCCGGCCCTGCCAGCTTGGTGTGAGCCTGCAAGCGGCAGCGTCTCGCGACCTAGCCCTAGAGGGAGAAAACATCCTTCTGGCCAACTTTCGGGCGCTACCATCGGCCCAATCAGCTAGGTGAAAGCCTAACAGTGGGTGTTGAGCCTCCACCGGACTGCACCTCTAGGGTCATAATGACATCACTCAAGGATCCAGGCCCTATCAGATTGGTGGGAGCCTAGCAGCGGGAGCGTCTCGGGACCTAACCCTGGAGGGAGAAAACATCCTTCTATCTATCCAATCCCTACCAGCTAAGCGAAAGCCTTATAGCTGGAGTGTCCCAAGTCCCAGCTTTGATAATAATAAACTTGATCTGCAAAAGGGGTGGAGTATCAAAAGTTTTCATAGGTAATGAGGAAGTGAATGTACATATTTTTACGGATAAAAATACTTTAAGTCATCACCACTCCAGGTGTGACTTAGGGTCTCACCCTCCACATTTTGGAGGCGGTGCCCCCCGGACATTTGAGCCTCCTAGACGATACATGAGCCTTCCTAATTTGAGTTGAGCTTCCCCACTACCGCCGACCTCCCTGCTTCGTCCACCTTCTTTAGGACCAAGTCTCTTTCAGTGAAATGTTTGACCCTAACATGCTTGTCAAAGTACTTGGCCATTCTTATTTTCACCACTTCTTGTCGGATGGAGGAGAGGTCATGCATCTCTTACATCATGTTGAGGGAGAGCCACAGCTCCTCCTCATTTTAAACTTACCATTCTTCCCTGCCTGCCTCTACCTCGACAACCCGAGGTGTCCGAACTTCGAACTCTATACGAAGCACCGCCTCACATCCATGAGAGAGCTTGAAGGAGGTCTCTCCTATAGCAGTGTTGGGAGTTATTCTAAGGGCCCAAAGAACTGAAGGAAGCTGCTCCACCCAGCTACCTTTTAAATTTTCCACCTTCTTCTTGAGGAGATTGACGATGATCTTGTTTGCCGCCTCCACCTACCCGTTGTTCCTAGGGTGGTGACCCGAAGCAAACATGAGATCAATCTCGAGTTGCCCGCAGAAACTGATGCACTCAGCGCTATCAAACTGAGGCCTATTGTCCATGATAATGGCCTGGGGCAACCCGTGCCGACAGATGATCTCCCCCCATACAAAGTTCTTGATTACTTGGGAGGTCACCGTGGCCAGTGCCTTTACTTCTAACCACTTGGAAAAATAATCAATCATGACCAACAAGAATCTCCTCTGCCCACTGGCCTGGGGGGAAGGCCCTACCAGATCCATTCCCCAGATTTAAAAGGGTCAAGGTGCTGTGATGCTCCTGAGGCACTGAGCTGGTTGTAGTTGTAGGGGGGCAAACAACTGGCACTTGCTACACTTCTGTGCGAACTCTGTGGCGTCATGGCTATGGGTTGGCCAGAAGTACCTTTGCCTGATGATTCTTCCTTCCAAGGTTTTGCCCCCAGAGTGGCTTTCACAATACACTGAGTGGACTTTCTCCAGAATCCTCTGTATTTCCCTCTCGGACACGCAACATGCCAGCATGTCGGTGAGGGTCTTTCTTTAAAACTGCCCATCACGCATAAGATAGTATGCCGACTTATGCTTGAACTTTTTCCTGTCCATCCCCTCTGGGTACTCTCCTGTGGACAAGAAGGTCGTGAAAGGGTCCATCCATGAAGGGTGTTGGTCCAACTCCATCAGCTCTCCCTCCTCGATGGATGGGGAGAACAGGTCAGTGATGGTACCCTCCCCACCCGGGGTCCATGCTTGGCTAATTGGTCCACCTGCACATTTTCCTCCTACGGGACATGTCGGATGGAGAAGGTCAGGAACATACCGTTGACCCCCTTCACCTTTGCCATGTATAACTATAGGGTAGGCTCCCTTTCCTGAAACTCCCAATTGATCTGGGAAGCCACCACCATGGAGTCAGTGAGGACCACCACATCATGCACTCCTAGCTCCCTGACCAGGCCGGATTATTAGTAATATAAAAATGGATAACCATCGTTTGTTATATCTTTTTCTATTGGGGGCTTTCCAAAATCACCCCTACTCCCGTGGAATGCTTACCTGAGGCACCATCCACCATCACCTTCTAGGGGACTTGGAGGGTGAGTTTCGCCTCCTCCACCTCGACCACATAGTCAGCTAGAAAGTCGGCCATTGCTTGGGCCTTGACCGAGATGTAGGGAACAAAGGAGATATGGAACTCGCTCAATTTCACTAACCACTTGGCCAACCGGCCCGAATTATTTACCCCCTGAAAGATGTTACGGAGGGGATGGTCAGTAACCACCCGAATTAAGCAATCCTCGATGTAAGGTAGCAGTCTCCGTGCCGAGATGATCAAACAATGGCCAGCTTTTCTAAGATAGAGTGTCGAAGTTCTGCCTTCCTCAGGACCCAACTTACATAGTATATGGGGACCTGCTTCTTCCCCTCTTCTTCGACCGGGACGGAGCTCAAGGCTTCTGCTCTGATCCCGAGGTACAAAGACTGATCCTCCCCCTCATTTACCCCGTGGAGTAGGGGTGCCTGAGTCAACTGCCTCCTCAAGGCCTAGAATGACTCCTCGTATTCCCTAGTCCACTCGAACTTCTTGCCTCCTCTCATCGCTTTGAAGAAGGGAGAACACTATTCCCTGACCCGGGAAAGGAACTTGCTCAACCCCGATAGCTTCCCAATCAATTGTTGCCCTTCTTTCGCATTTCTTAGTGATCCCAACTCCATGATCTCCTTGACCTTGCCAGGGTTCAGTTCCACCCATGCTGGGGTGAGAAGATGGCCTAGGAACTTTCCCCTGCTGACCCCAAAGACGCACTTCAAGGGGTTCAGCCTCATCTTATACTCGTGCAGAGTGCTGAAGGTTTCCTCCAGGTCCAGGAGGTGAGAGTCAACATCTCGAGTCTTGATCATAAGATCATCCACATACACCTCAGGGTTTCTCCCCTTTTAATCTCGGAAGATCCTATCCATCATATTCTAATAGGTCGCCCCCGCATTCTTTAGCCCAAAGGGCATCATCTTGTAGTAGTAGCACCTGTCCCCTGTGATGAAGGAGACATCTTTGAAGTCGGGAGGGTGCATCCTGATCTAGTGGTAACCTAAAAATGCATCTATAAAAATCATTATAGGAAAACTGACGGCTGAGTCAACCAGAGCATCGATCCGAGGCAAGGGATAACAATCCTTGAGGCATGATTGTATAAGTAGAGAAAAATCAACACACATACGCCACCGGCCGTCTACTTTTTTAACCATCACTACATTGGATACCCAGCCGGGGTATTGTATTTCGGATATAAAGCCAGCCTTGAGAAGCTTGGCCACCTCCTCCCTGATGGGCCCGGCTAGCTTGTCCGCGATGGACATATTCTTTTGCTGGATGGGGTGAGCTCCTGGGTCCAAGTTGAGGCGATGGCAAACCACGTCCGCATAAATCCATGGCATCTTCGTGGCGCTCCAAGCGAAGATGTCCACATTTTTCTGGATGCATTCCAGCATCCTTCCCCGAGCCTCCGGGGTCAGCACCCCCCCTCCCCCCCGCTGATGTGAACCTTCTCCACCTACCTCCCAAGGTGAGAACCTCCATCTCCACCACCTCTTCTGCAGCATCTAGACGAGACTGCTCCCCCGATTCTTCAACGTGTAAGACCCCCCTCCCAGAACACAACACACGGCACGAGGGGAGTCTTATGCCCGAAATAGCCGCCTTGTAGTAGCACTAACACACGGGTTAGCCTTTACCATAAGACGCCTATTCCGCCGGCTACAATCCATATCACATAAACAATGCCAACCCAACCATAACAGAAAAGTAAAAGCAGTTCAGTTCACAGCTAAGTTAAAGTCCAAAAGTAGCGGAAGATAACAAGCACAACAGGCTTGTACAAAAGAACAAGAGTCTAGAAATGTTTTGCCAAACGGCTACATGAAAACACTCACGACTGTCACTGACGGTGCCGATGGCACCACCACCTCAGGTCCTATCATCCGGGCCTGGCTGTCCTGCTGCATAGTCCGTTGCTGCTCTACCTGCGGGGTTTCCTCCTAAAAAGGAAGACGTAGCAACCGTTAGTCATAAGACTAAGTGGCTTCACATCCGCTCCCCCGGCGACTCCTCGGCACCGGGCGGAGAAAGGAACAAAGGTACAATATGTATATATATAAGCAAGTAAACAAGCAGGTGACTGTAAATATGGAGGAGTATAAACTACGCTACACAACTAGCAATTCTACAAATATCAATAATATATGACAGCAGGTATAATTAATCAAAATAATAACTCAACTTATAAGAGTGCCCATACAAACTTATAAGTTAAGGATCGGGTTAACAGTAAAGTAACTCATCGTATAAGAGTGCCCATACAAACTTATATGATGAGAATCTTGTGTATGCAATGAATGACATGATATGAAGGTTATGCAATTACCGAATCATACGCACGCACATGCAAGTTGCTATGTCGACACAGACTTGAAGTTCCCACTTTTCGAGCAGGTAGCTAACCTCTCAGGCGTCGTCCATCGTGGCCAGACGGCGACAGTGGAGCGGGCGTCTCCACTACTAGGTGGTATCACACTACCTATCCTAGGCCCCCGTACGCCTCAACGCTAAGAACACAACAGCGGAGCTCACATGCGTACTATGGCTCAGAAGGGGTCTTGGGTAAATGTGCACCAAGAACACAGCCCAACCTGGCCTTTGATTTCGAACCGGATGGAACCTCGGAAACGCACGAGGTGCAAGCCCAACCGTTCTCATGGCACGGAGGAGATCTCGGGTTATGGACACCAAGTATCTAACCCTACCGCCCAAGGTCTACCCATTGGCTCCCATCGGTGTGACGACTGGCGAACCCGTAGACCTGCCACAACCATTATCTCAATATCGCGACACGATGAATCGTCGCACATCACATGCCCCAAAACAACTCACTCGATGCTACCCGTAGGGAGACTACAACTCTAAGCATCGGTTGTTAATAAACCCCTTGGGCTCGGATTACGGTTACAAAATACTCTTCACATAGTGTTCATCATGTTCACGCCCACCTATTCAATGAATTCACCTCAACACTACGCATAATAGATATGTTCAACACCAAATTGTATAAATATATCCTATACCAATCCCAACTCCTAATATCTAGCCTTCCCATCCAATCCATTTCTCTACCATTGCATGGTTATTCCTTACTACACAACCAAATGAGTAACCATGCTAAATTATAGTAACAACAACATTATAGATATATGGGAGCAAGATAACAAATGAGCAAATCACAATCATTGCAAGAGTGCTAGCATTATAAATTAACAAGTGCATTAACATAGGATAGCCCGATACTAAAACTGGGATTCCCGGAGCTACAGGAATCCGATCACAATGCACAACCCCTCGTTGGAAAGGTATTCGCGAGGGCTACGACTTTCGTGTTGAGTCGATCGCCCAGATCTGGTCGCAACATACCAGAAATTCAACTCGAATACGTACAGGAAACAGTTTCCTGTACAGGAATTTTCCCGAACGCAGCGGACTCGAACCAGCTTTCCCGTGGCTACAGGTATCGCATGGAAACGAGAGACTACTCGTTGGAAAGGTAATTCCAAGGGCTACGACTTTCGTGTTGAGTCGTTCACCCAGATCTGGCCCGAACACCTCCGAAATTGGCCACGAAGGTCGCCGCGTGCAGAAATCAGATTTCTGCACGCATCTTAAGGCGAGATGAACGGCATCCGTTCATCTTCTTCCTTGCAACGACCTCGCATAAACTTCTCCAGAAATCACACCCAACCTTATTTCTCCTTTCAAAGCCAAACCCTCAACGAAAACCCCTCTCATCTCCACTTTGAATGATGAGAAGGTTGAGGGAGACTAAGCCTAGAAAACCTAGGCATGGCTTATCCTAAGAACTCTCCTCCTCACCATCAAGACTCTATGGAGTCGATGTCTCTCCTAAAATAACTATAGATCTAGCACCAAGGGAGAGGGGAGGAAGCTCACCTCAAGTCCAGCAGTACCACCATGGCCGGCCATGAGCCTCGCACTCCTTCGCGGCGGCATTGTTTTTCCCTTGACGGTGGCGGCGTTTTGATTCCTCCAAGGATGGCTCCGGCAAGCTCTTCCTCCTCCTCCAGCCAAGAACTCTCTCAGAAATTTCGGGGCAGAAGAAAGGGGAATGAATGCTAGGGTTTCACAACTTTTTCCTTTTTATACACCGCGGACACGGGTAGGCACACGGCCGTGTTCCTACCCGTGTTCAGGTGACACGGCCGTGTTGCCTGCCGTGTCTAGGGCCGTGTTCATCCAAGAACGACTTTCTGCCGTGTCTGGGTTGCGGCACACGGGTAGAGACACGGCCGTGTCTCGACCCGTGTCCACGGCACACGGGTAGGGACACGCCGTGTCCCAATACCCGTGTACCTCTCTGACTGGTAAGCCTAATTTTATGAGGCACACGGGTATGGACACGGCCGTGTCCATACCCGTGTCAGCCAGAAATGCCATTTTGCCTTGTTTTCCTCATTTCCCGTACGTTCGCACCTGCTCCCCCACACCCCCATTGGGCTCACCACAGCCCCCTTGACTCAAATACGCAATCAAGGGGCCTAGCGCGAATTGGGACGTTACAAATCCTATAAACAAAATAAAAGATTTCGTCCCCGAAATCAGGGTAAGGCTATGAGAGTGAAACACATAAAAGGGAACTATGCTTTCAAATAAAATTTTTACCTGGGGTAAATAATTCCGGGTAGCGCCCTTGCATCAAATCCCTTGGCTCCCATGTGAACTCCTCCTTCCCATGATTAGACCATAGCACTTTCACCAAGGGAACACTTTTGCGGCGCAAGGTTCTTGTCTCGTTATCAACGATCCGCACCGGCTCCAGTCGCACAGACCTATCAGACGCCACGGCACCATCCGCCGTGGGGATATACTGTTCAGGCCGCAACAAAGCCTTCCGAAGCGACGATACATGGAACACGTCGTGAAGGTTCTCCAGCTCCGGTGGTAACTCCAATCGATAGGCCAGAGGGCCAATCCTTTCCACTACGACATAGGGCCCGACATACCTTGGGCTGAGCTTCTTGACTCCACGTACCCGCGACACTCCGTGCATCGGTCGAATCTTCAGGAACACCTTATCACCCACTTGAAACTCCACCATACGGTGCCTTGCGTTGTAATATTTCGCCTGTCGGCTTTGAGCCTCTAGCATTCGATCCCGGATCAACCTAACCACCGCGTCCGTGTCATCAATATACTCATTTCCCAATGTCTTCGGATCTTCGTCTTGCACCCAGGACAAGGGTGTTCTACACCTCCTTCCATACAAAGCTTCATGAGGTGCCATTCCAATACTGGCTTGATGACTGTTATTATAAGAGAACTCCACGAGAGGTAAGAGTCTCTCCCATGGTTCTCCTTTATCTAGCACACACAACCTCAGAAGGTCCTCCAATGTTCGGATGGTTCGTTCAGACTGCCCGTCCGTTTGAGGGTGAAAGGCTGTGCTAAAGGCGAGGCGCGAGCCCAAATAAGCCTGTACAGCCCTCCATTCTCTTGAAGTAAACCGACCATCCCGGTCGGAGACGATCGTCTTTGGCACACCATGGTACCGCACAAATTGTTCCACAAAGAGACGCACTAAGACGCCCACTTGCGCCTCCTTCTTCATTGGGATAAATCGGGCTACCTTGGTCAACCGGTCAACTATCACCCACACAGAATCATTCCCCGAGCGCGAGCGAGGTAACCCGTGGACGAAGTCCATGGAGATGTCCTCAAATTTCCATTCGGGGATGGGCAACGACTGTAGCATTCCACCGGGGCTTCTGCATTCCGCCTTCACCATTTGACAGGCCACACAATGAGTAACAAAGTACTTGACATCCCTCTTCATGCCCGGCCAACACAATGTCTTTCTCAAATCGGTGTACATCTTCGCGATCCCCTGGGTGCACCGAGTACTTGGAGCAATGGGCCTCCTTTAGAATATCCTCCCGAATGTTGTCACCTTCGGGGATGTAAAGCCGGCCACAAAAATGGACGAGGCCGTCTTTTAGGGAGTATTCTTCCGTAGTCCCATCCTCCATTGACTTGAAAGCCGGGGTTAAAGCCGCATCCTTCTTTTGTTCCGTCCGGATCCGGTCTCGTATGTTGCAAACTATACTCATCGCGGCCAAATATTCTGTATACTCTTCCGATCGATTCTTAAAGACCAAAGTGATTTCCATCTCTTGCAGTGTCCGGATTAACTCCATCCTCATCAAGCGGGATTCCGTGCTCGTTCCCGGTGCCTTTCGGCTCAAGGCATCAGCTACGGAATTAACCTTCCCGGGGTGGTAATTCAAGGTGAATTCGTAGTCGCACAAGAACTCCAACCACCGCCGCTGTCTCAAGTTTAACTCCTTTTGGGTGTGAACGTACTTCAGATTTTTGTGATCCGAGTAGATCTCGCAGTGGACGCCATATAAATAATGCCTCCAAATCTTCAAGGCGAATACCACCGCTCCCAACTCTAGATCATGCACCGGGTAACTGGCTTCATGCTTCTTCAATTGTCTTGAAGCATAAGCGATCACATGCCCATTCTGCATCAACACAGCTCCCATCCCTTGATACGACGCATCCGTGTAAACTTGAAAGCCCTCCTTCCCAGATGGAAGAGCTAGGATGGGTGCAGTCGTCAATCTGTCCTTCAACTCTTGGAATGCAGCTTCGCACTGGGGTGTCCATTCAAACGGCACACCCTTCTTGGTCAGCGTAGTAAGGGGAAGGGCGATCTTCGAGAAGCCTTTCACGAACTTGCGATAGTACCCGGCAAGTCCAAGAAAGCTTCGTATGTCGGCCGCTGACTTCAATGGCGACCACTCCTTCACGGCCCGCACCTTGGCCGGATCTACAGCTAGCCCCGCCCCACTAATCACATGGCCCAAGAACGCGACCTCTCGAAGCCAAAACTCGCATTTGCTGAACTTGGCAAACAAAGTGTGCTCCTTTAGCTTCCTCAGCACTAAAGTTAGATGTTCGGCGTGTTCTGCTTCAGTCTTGGAGTAGACTAGGAT
Organism: Platanthera zijinensis; assembly: GCA_039513925.1. Lineage (NCBI taxonomy): Eukaryota > Viridiplantae > Streptophyta > Magnoliopsida > Asparagales > Orchidaceae > Platanthera > Platanthera zijinensis. The sequence continues at coordinate 124,310,915 of CM077086.1, read as the reverse complement.
ATCATCGATGAACACGATGACAAAGATGTCCAAATAAGGGCTGAACACCTTGTTCATCAAGCTCATAAAGGCGGAAGGGGCGTTTGTGAGCCCAAACGGCATCACGGTGAATTCATACAAACCATATCTCGAACTGAACGCCGTCTTCTGAATGTCATCTTCTTGTATCCTGAGCTGATAATATCCTGAACGCAGATCTAACTTGGAGAACCAATACGATCCCACCAATTGATCAAATAATTCATCAATGCGCGGTAGGGGATAGGTGTTCCGCACCGTTAACCGGTTCAACTCTCGATAATCAATACATAACCGCAAGGTGCCATCCTTCTTTTTGACGAACAAAACGGGCGCTCCCCAAGGCGACGAGCTTGGGCGAACGAACCCTGATTCCACCAATTCCTGAAGCTGGACTCTAAACTCTGCAAGTTCCTTCGGAGCCATTCGGTATGGAGCTCGCGAGACGGGCTTGGCACCCGGAATTAGCTTGATTTGGAAGTCCACTTCCCTATGCGGGGGTAGTCCTGGCAACTTCTCGGGAAATACCTCGGGAAATTCTCGCACCACCCGCACATCCTTAGCCTCTAATGTCAATTTCTTCAACTCGAAGCAAATTACATAGACCTCATCCCCTTCCATATGAGATTTCATAACTTGGATTGAAGATAATAATTTACGGGGTGCGAATTTAATACCTTGGAAGATGACTTCCGAGTCTCCATGCCTCAACATAACTTGCTTCTCCGCACAATTGATCCTGGCGTGGTGCCAGTTCAACCACCTCATGCCCAGGATGAGATCGAACTCCGGGATTCTTAACACTGTAGCCGGAGTTTCAAAGAACTTTCCTCCAATAAGGGTGTCGAAGTCGCAACTTGCTGACGACGTCATCTCAGAGCCGTCCGGAAGGCGCACCCTTTGGGTAGTGCCCGTGAAGTGTTGCACTCCCTCCAAGTCCTTCACGAAGTCCGCCGAAATGAACGAGTGAGACGCACCCGTGTCGAATAACGTATAGGCGGGTCTCCCGCTAACCATGACAGTGCCTAGGTTCCAAAAAGGTAATCACCATTCAAAATTGCGCGTATCATTTGTATCGTAAATCTAACAAGTCATATAATATTAATAAATTTTGCACGTACCGGTGATGACTTCCTGCGGATTTCTCTCCTGAGTCATATCCAATGCGAATACATGCTCCCGTGCATGTCCTTGATTTCTCCCTGGTGGTCCTCTTCCTCGGCCACGCATGTGCCCTCGCCCCCGTGGAGCTACTAGAGGGGGAGCAATAGGAGCACCCCCGATCAGTCGCGGGCAAACTCGTCGGACATGCCCCGGTTGGTTGCACTCAAAACATATCACCTCACGTCGGCCCCCAGGTTGTTGATAATGTTGCTGCTGCGGTGGTGGAGGTAATTGCGGAATTGGGTACTCCACCCGATAGTTCCGGTTGACCCACCGACCGCCTCTGTGGTTTCCCCTTCCTCTGCCATGATCATTCCGCCTTCTATTACTAGGGCCGACTTCAATTACTCCTTCCGCAGGTCTCTTGCCACATCCCATGTGGTCCGCCTCCAGTCTCTTTGCCATGTCGATGATTTCTGCCAGGCTTGCATCGGCTATAAACAAAAGGGCCTGCCTCAGGGGTCCCTTAATCCTTTGTAGAAGCGCCTCGCGTAGCCTCTATCGTCCAAATCATAGGAATCAGCAAACCTAGCGAGGTGTTGGAACTCCCTCTGGTACTCCGTTACCGATTTCGATCCCTGCTTCAGCTGCAGAAATCTTTCTTCAAGTTCATCCCGAGCAGAAGAAGGGATGAAGTGATCCAGAAAAGCCTCGGTGAACTCGTTCCAACTGATGTCCGTGTACAACCGCCCTTGGAAGGTGGAGCCCATGAGGGACTTCCACCACCTTTTGGCGTGCTGCTCTAGCAGCGTCACTACCAATGTCACCGCCATGCTGTTCGGACATCTTATGCCAGCCATCAATTCCTGCACGGTATCAAGCCATTCCTCGGTGCGCACCGGCGATTCTGTCCCAAGGTAGGTAGGAGGGGACAGGGCACGGAAGGTGCTCAACCAGTTGGAGCCTGGCGCTTGTTGTTGCACCTGGAGCTTGCTGGGCTTTAAATGCATCCAATATGGCTGACAGCGTTTGTCCCAGTTCCGACTGCTGGAATTGTGAAGGGACGGAAGGGGTAGGAGTGCCCCCAACCGGCTCCACCTGCGCTGGGACCTATACGCAAGGTACAGATTAGGGTCAGGTTGGCTAAAACTAATGTCAAAGTTGGACAACTTAGTGTGAATTACATATGGGCACACCACTGCTTCCGCTAAGTCGGTTTGTCCCCAAACCGACTAATCGAACGGGAGTGGCCCATTGTTACCTGACTGCTGTAGGCGAAGATCGGCTAAGTCTGATACCATTTGTAAGACCCCCCTCCCGGAACACAACACACGGCACGAGGGGAGTCTTATGCCCGAAATAGCCGCCTTGTGGTAGCACTAACACACAGGTTAGCCTTTACCATAAGACGCCTATTCCGCCGGCTACAATCCATATCACATAAACAATGCCAACCCAACCATAACAGAAAAGTAAAAGCAGTTCAGTTCACAGCTAAGTTAAAGTCCAAAAGTAGCGGAAGATAACAAGCACAACAGGCTTGTACAAAAGAACAAGAGTCTAGAAATGTTTTGCCAAACGGCTACATGAAAACACTCACGACTGTCACTGACGGTGCCGATGGCACCACCACCTCAGGTCCTATCATCCGGGCCTGGCTGTCCTGCTGCATAGTCCGTTGCTGCTCTACCTGCGGAGGTTTCCTCCTAAAAAGGAAGACGTAGCAACCGTTAGTCATAAGACTAAGTGGCTTCACATCCGCTCCCCCGGCGACTCCTCGGCACCGGGCGGAGAAAGGAACAAAGGTACAATATGTATATATATAAGCAAGTAAACAAGCAGGTGACTGTAAATATGGAGGAGTATAAACTACGCTACACAACTAGCAATTCTACAAATATCAATAATATATGACAGCAGGTATAATTAATCAAAATAATAACTCAACTTATAAGAGTGCCCATACAAACTTATAAGTTAAGGATCGGGTTAACAGTAAAGTAACTCATCGTATAAGAGTGCCCATACAAACTTATACGATGAGGATCTTGTGTATGCAATGAATGACATGATATGAAGGTTATGCAATGACCGAATCATACGCACGCACATGCAAGTTGCTATGTCGACACAGACTTGAAGTTCCCACTTTTCGAGCAGGTAGCTAACCTCTCAGGCGTCGTCCGTCGTGGCCAGACGGCGACAGTGGAGCGGGCGTCTCCACTACTAGGTGGTATCACACTACCTATCCTAGGCCCCCGTACGCCTCAACGCTAAGAACACAACAGCGGAGCTCACATGCGTACTATGGCTCAGAAGGGGTCTTGGGTAAATGTGCACCAAGAACACAGCCCAACCTGGCCTTTGATTTCGAACCGGATGGAACCTCGGAAACGCACGAGGTGCAAGCCCAACCGTTCTCATGGCACGGAGGAGATCTCGGGTTATGGACACCAAGTATCTAACCCTACCGCCCAAGGTCTACCCATTGGCTCCCATCGGTGTGACGACTGGCGAACCCGTAGACCTGCCACAACCATTATCTCAATATCGCGACACGATGAATCGTCGCACATCACATGCCCCAAAACAACTCACTCGATGCTACCCGTAGGGAGACTACAACTCTAAGCATCGGTTGTTAATAAACCCCTTGGGCTCGGATTACGGTTACAAAATACTCTTCACATAGTGTTCATCATGTTCACGCCCACCTATTCAATGAATTCACCTCAACACTACGCATAATAGATATGTTCAACACCAAATTGTATAAATATATCCTATACCAATCCCAACTCCTAATATCTAGCCTTCCCATCCAATCCATTTCTCTACCATTGCATGGTTATTCCTTACTACACAACCAAATGAGTAACCATGCTAAATTATAGTAACAACAACATTATAGATATATGGGAGCAAGATAACAAATGAGCAAATCACAATCATTGCAAGAGTGCTAGCATTATAAATTAACAAGTGCATTAACATAGGATAAGCCCGATACTAAAACTGGGATTCCCGGAGCTACAGGAATCCGATCACAATGCACAACCCCTCGTTGGAAAGGTATTCGCGAGGGCTACGACTTTCGTGTTGAGTCGATCGCCCAGATCTGGTCGCAACATACCAGAAATTCAACTCGAATACGTACAGGAAACAGTTTCCTGTACAGGAATTTTCCCGAACGCAGCGGACTCGAACCAGCTTTCCCGTGGCTACAGGTATCGCATGGAAACGAGCAACCACTCGTTGGAAAGGTAATTCCAAGGGCTACGACTTTCGTGTTGAGTCGTTCACCCAGATCTGGCCCGAACACCTCCGAAATTGGCCACGAAGGTCGCCGCGTGCAGAAATCAGATTTCTGCACGCATCTTAAGGCGAGATGAACGGCATCCGTTCATCTTCTTCCTTGCAACGACCTCGCATAAACTTCTCCAGAAATCACACCCAACCTTATTTCTCCTTTCAAAGCCAAACCCTCAACGAAAACCCCTCTCATCTCCACTTTGAATGATGAGAAGGTTGAGGGAGACTAAGCCTAGAAAACCTAGGCATGGCTTATCCTAAGAACTCTCCTCCTCACCATCAAGACTCTATGGAGTCGATGTCTCTCCTAAAATAACTATAGATCTAGCACCAAGGGAGAGGGGAGGAAGCTCACCTCAAGTCCAGCGGTACCACCATGGCCGGCCATGAGCCTCGCACTCCTTCGCGGCGGCATTGTTTTTCCCTTGACGGTGGCGGCGTTTTGATTCCTCCAAGGATGGCTCCGGCAAGCTCTTCCTCCTCCTCCAGCCAAGAACTCTCTCAGAAATTTCGGGGCAGAAGAAAGGGGAATGAATGCTAGGGTTTCACAACTTTTTCCTTTTTATACACCGCAGACACGGGTAGGCACACGGCCGTGTTCCTACCCGTGTTCAGGTGACACGGCCGTGTTGCCTGCCGTGTCTAGGGCCGTGTTCATCCCAGAACGACTTTCTGCCGTGTCGGGGTTGCGGCACACGGGTAGAGACACGGCCGTGTCTCGACCCGTGTCCACGGCACACGGGTAGGGACACGCCGTGTCCCAATACCCGTGTACCTCTCTGACTGGTAAGCCTAATTTTATGAGGCACACGGGTATGGACACGGCCGTGTCCATACCCGTGTCAGCCAGAAATGCCATTTTGCCTTGTTTTCCTCATTTCCCGTACGTTCGCACCTGCTCCCCCACACCCCCATTGGGCTCACCACAGCCCCCTTGACTCAAATACGCAATCAAGGGGCCTAGCGCGAATTGGGACGTTACACAACGTCCTCCCCTCCTAGGGAAAGGACTTCTTCCTCAGCTTCCTCCAAGGACATCGCTTCGACTGACTCCTAGACTTCTTCTGCCACCTCCACCCAAGTGTTGTTCCCCTCTACTTCCATCTCTGCTCCTGTATCCTACTCCTCCTCATCCATCCTTCGATCCATCTCCTTGACTGCTCCTGCCAAGTGATGGAGTTCATGATGGTGATATATCATTCCCTCGCTATCTTGGGGTCCCCCCTGACATGGACCTGGATCCCCTCAGCGTTGAACTTTAGGAATTAGTTGAAAGACAAGGGGATGTAGTGGAAGGGGCTAATGAGGGGTCACCCGAAGATGGCATTGTAGCTATTGTTTGTATCCACGACGATGAACCTGCAAGTGCGAGACTTCCCCCTAGGGTAACATGAACTCCTGCTCCTCCTTCAACCTCCTTCCTCTCCCTTGAGAATCCGAATAAAGATCCATCAGAGGACAGCACTCTCTTGGCCTCCATCTTCATCGCATCAAATGCCTTCTTTAATATGACGTTGACCGAACTCCCATTGTCGTTGAGGATCTGAGAGACGTGGTAAAATTCTCGATGGCCATCTTGATGACCAGCGCATCATAAAAGGGGTCCTCATGACCCGGGATATCCTTGCTTGAGAAGGTGATCTTCTCCTCCATGTGTGGGGTCTAGGATATGGAGCCAATGCTTCGGTAATATATGGTGTGGAGACTTACCTTACGGGAAGCCTTGACCAACAACCCACCATGGATCACTCGGATCCCTCCCTGGGCCCCGACATTTGCCCGGTCCTCACATCTGTCCTCCTCAACCAGAGGCAGGACCTCCTCGATCCACACTTCCCGGCAGTCTTACTGCTGCTGCTCCTTATTCCCTCTAATCTCGAAGAACTTCGGGCACATGGTTGTAACATGTCCCTCCTCTTGATGGAATTCACAATAGGGTAGATCCACCCTAACTTCTATCCTCCTCCTCTCCTGAACCCTCCTCCTCTGCATGGCTAGTGTCATAGCCTGATGCTGGTCGGCGAGAGAGGGCCTCTGCCCTTGCCTCCAGACCGAGGGTTGGATGTGGCCCTGGCCCCCCTAGCGGTAGTCTCCTCCATGAAAACCTCTCTATTGGCCCTGATCCTACCACTTCGTCTGCCTCCAACAGAGCTGATTATTTTGCTCTTGAATCCCCCACCTCGGTTGTTGCTGTTGCACCTGCTGCTGTTGTTCCCGCTATCGGGGTTCAGTTCTCCTTACCTCTTTACCTCAGCCACCTCCTGGCCCCTTCTTCTCTTCTGTGGCCCACCTGGCCAACTTCGCGAACTCGGGGTTCGACGCCTCCCCGCCGACTTCTCTTGTCGCACTCTCTATCAGCTCCTCGTATGACACAGGTGGCACACTCTTAAGTTTTATCCTGAAGAATCCCTTCTGTATCCCCAAGGTGAAGGTCATCATCAGGGTGTGCCCCAGAATATCTTATACCTAGGTGACCTCCTCCTGGAAGCAATCGATATAGCTCCCCAAGGTCACATTCACCCCCTGCTTGATGTGGAGTAAGTACTCTGACTCCTTCCTCTTCTTGGAAGTGGTGAACCTCAACATGAACCGCCGACACAGGTCCTCAAAGCAGTATATTGAGTTGGCTGGTAGCTGGTAGAACCACTCCCTCGCCTTCTCCTAGAGGGTGATGGCGAAGAGTCTGCACTAGAAGGCATCTGATATCTGCCTTATTGAAACTACATCCTGGAACCATTGGATGTGCTGGACCGGGTCGTCCCTCCCAGTGTAGTAAGATATCTTCGGGCACCCTGAACCCCTCGGGAACTGGGGTAGAAGAAACCAACTCGCTAAAGGGGCTGCCTACTCCTACTAGGCGAGCCGGAGGGTCTCGCCCCCTATCTCGCCAAACCGGCCTATACTCGCTGAACTGGGGAACATCACTCGCCCGTGTAGGTCTCGCTCCCTTTCTTCCTCTACAACCTACTTCACGACTTGCCTGCCTGGTGCGTCCTCGCCAAGAGCTGGAACCGCAAGAAAAGGGACTGCTCGTGTCGAGCACTCGGCACACACTCCGAGTGTGAATCTGACTAAGCTGAGTACTTCCTGCTTGAAGTCCTCAAACCTCCCCACCATGGCAAGAGGGGGAGGGGGTGGCGAGACGCCCCTATCTGAACCTTTCCCTTCTCCTCCAGTCATTGAGCTTGCTGAAGATTTTCTGTACTGGCCACGCTCCACGCTCACCGCACAAGAATGTTGAAACTGAAAACTCTGTTTCGGTGGAGTTCACCCTTGGGGAAGTGGTGATCGCACACTTACTTCTCTCCTTTGATCCATAAGACTAAGGAAGAAGAACGGGGGATAGACCCAAGGGCTCGGCAAGGAGGACCCACCATACACTCGGAAGATCAAAGAGCGCTTCCCTTTTTAACCAAATGTCAGGCTAAGGTACCTCGGAAAGTGCTAAGAGATGGGAGACAAGTGAGCATGCCCTATGAGGTACCCCCCTTGGGTCTATTTATAGATTTCTGAAAACAACATGCAAATAACAAACCTCCGCTTGTCTGAAATTACTGAAAACACCTGGGCTGGCCTGTTAATAGCCCAACTTTGCTTTTCTAAAAAGCTAAATGAAGACCTCTGAGGGCATCTAGGTAATTTACTTCTGGGCCCTGCTGGGCGAGTGATTTGTGAGAGCATCACTCGACTAAAGGGGCGAGTGCCGGGAGATCAACGCACTCGCCTCCTTAAAGACCCCTGAAGGGAGAGTTCCTGGTTGGGCGACCACTCGCCTAGCTTGGCGAGAGCTAATCTCGCACGCGCGCCTGCACGCGAGATATTCAGGCGAATGTTGGGTGAGGATGGCACTCATCGAAGGGCCAAACCGCTCCTCATCCCTTCGTGTTGCGCGAGTGCCTCTCTTTATGCCATGAACGGGTACTGGCCACTCGCCAACCCGATGGGGCCCACTCATCGAATATAGGGTTGTACACATACTAAAATGCATATATATATATATATATATATATATATATATATATATATATATATATATTTGAAATATTTTAAGTTTGTTTTCTAAATTTTTTTGTATTTTTGAGATTTTTGAGATTTTTAAGAAAATATTTAGAAAAGAGGAAAAAGAGAAAAGTTATTTACAAAGAGGATTAAGAAAGGAAGAGGGGAGAGAGAAAAGAGTATTTACAGAAATATTTACAAAAAATATATAAAGAAATTATTTACAAAGAATATTTACAAAGTAAAACTAAATATATATATTTTTAGGAATTTTTGTTTTGTAATTTTATTAGAAGATTTTGATGATAAAACAAAAAGTATTTTTGGGGTTTTCATTTTGTCATTTTTTTGTGTGTTTTGTTGTTGTTTTCATTTTTGTATTTTTGAATTTTTTTAAGTGCAAGAAAATGGAAATGCAGAAAGGAAAGCATGAAAACAAGATAATACCCCATACTTAATCCCAACATTGTCCCCAATGTTGCAATATAAATATATGGAACAAAAATGAAATGAAATGCAATATGTACAAAAATAAAAAGGGAGGGTAGGAACTTCCCTGGAATGTGTTCGGGGAGGCCCAATTAGAAACCCTGCGGATCAATCTGTTTTTGATCGACCACCTCCTTATCGCTACGGAGGGATATAGCGTTGGCGTTCTCCCGAGGGTTGGGCTCTGTGTTCACCGATAGTGCCCTGAGCGCGCGCTCAGACATCATTCTCGCCAGCTGTCCAATTTGTTGTTCAAGGGTTTTTATCAATCTAGTGATGTTCCGGATATTTGACTCGTTGGATGCTATACATTTATAAAAAATTTCCTCAATCGAAAAAGGTTTCGGAGGAGGTGGCGGGAAAAATGCGGCCGCTAAAGAATTAAGGGGGCGCTGCGCATTGTTTGCATTGCTCCAAGAGAAATCGAGGTGATTCCTCCAACCTGGATTATAGTTATTACTATAAGGGTTGTTATTGGGGTTGAAGGAAGGACGACCCGAATTTCCCATGAAGTCTACAAACTCTTCGGCCGCACAGACATTAGGTGGAATAAAATACAGCGAAGTGGAGGAGGAATTAGTCATCTCCGCCACCTTCCTTGTTAACCTTTCAACTTGAAGGGTTAAGAGAGCAGTGGAATCCACTTAAAAAAGGCCGGCCGCCGGCTTGGCGCTTCCCTTTTGGACGTTTCCATTGGTAGGCGTTCATATCCATCTCTTCGATAAGAGCTTGGGCAGCCTCGGGTGTTTTATTATTTATAGTGCCCCCGGCAGCCGCGTCAATCATTTGACGCATCTGATAGTTATGCCCAGTGTAAATGATTTGGACCTGCAACCATGAAGGTAGTGAATGGTGCGGACACTTGCGGAGGAATTCTTTAAAACTCTCCCAAGTCTCAAATAGAGACTCAGAATCAATCTGCACAAACGAAGAAATGTTCACGCGTAACTTTGCAGTTTTTACGGGCGGAAAATACTTCGTTAAGAACCGTTCCGCAAGCACGGCCCAGGTGATGATACATCCTCGCGGGAGGGAATTCAACCACGCCTTAGCTTTGGATTTACGGGTAAAAGGAAATAAGCGCAAGCGAATGACGTCCTTAGTGATGCCATTAATCTTAAAGGTATCACATATTTCTAAAAGGTTGGACAAGTGAACATTCGGGTCCTCATCCGGCAGTCTATTGAACTGCACGACATTTTGGATCATTTGAATAACACTCGATTTTATTTCAAAATTATTATTTGCCACCGATGGTCGAACAATACTAGACTCGGTATCATCCAGGTTAGGCCTGGCATAAAAAGACATAGTGCGCTCGGCCGATTGGGCAGGGTTAGGGTCGGTCATAACTACGGCAGAGGGTTCGCCGATAGATTCTTCGGGGTCTAGAAAAGGATTTCGGCATTGAGATCAAATACGCGCAAGGGAGCGTTCGATCTCAGGATCGAAATCAAAATTTTCAAACTCCGAGGGTTATCCACGGGTCATACACTCTAAAATATAAACTAAATAATAAACTCTTTTTTTTGGATTTTTTTTTTAAATTGAGTTTTTAAGTTTTTTTTTAGTTTTTATAAGATAGGTAAAAGTAATAGACTCTGGATTTCAAAATAACAACTCGAAGAGCTCCCCAACAACGGCGCCAAAAACTTGATGGTCGCAAAGCCGACTCTTATTTAGGTGGTTGGTTCGATTGGTCGAACGCCGCAGACTGCTAAAAAGCGAGTTTTTAACGAAAGGAGGCAAGTACACCTATCGCATGTAGTACCCAAAATTCGTTGGGAATATCAAGGTCATATTGTACTCGGAGACGGGTTGATTAAATTTTCTCTTTCCGGTGTAACTATTATTTTACTAAAAATACGGTGGGGATTTTAATTAACTAAGGTGAATAAAATAAAGGCACGGAAACGAGTTAGGAAATTGGATGAAGGGTTAACGCTCGGCATCGAATCAGATTAAGACTAAAATGACTCATAATAATTAGAGAACCAAATTTTCAAATTAATTAAAGGCAACTTGGCCATGGAGGTTCCACAAACATTAGCTCACCTATCTCTAGGAATATCGCTCACCTGAACATTAAGAATATTCAACCGAACTCTGGTCCGACGAAGGATTCCTCTTAATGCCCGCTTTATGCTAAGAACCCCGCTATTGGGTGGGGAACCCAATCTGGTAGAATTACGCTTCTCCTCTCTCAAGGGTATGCATGCACTCTTTTTACCCAAGGGTGATAAGTCCATACGCATGACCTCTCGGATAGCTAGCGTATGGATAACAGAATTAGAGCTCACACATCGATATATGGTTCTACGCGTCATATACCCGGGGCAAACTTTTAGCCCTTTAATTAAAGTGAGAAAAAGATCCTTTAATTATTTAGAGTGATTTCATATGTCCCAATGCTCATCGATGTCGAGGACTAAGAATGATTAGCCAGTCATCGGTATGGGGATGGCTTATGATTTTAATGAGGCATGAGTTTGAGACTATGCGCTAAAGGGTTACAAAAAAGGGACAGAAAAGAACACTATGTTAGAAAATTTTAAAACTAACTAAAATGAGAACTCACACCTTTTTAAATCATAAAGTAAAATAAAAAGCTAAGTTACCCGAATAAGAGAAATTACAAGTCCTACTCGAATGAGTAGGCAGGAAATAAATGCATTATAAGACCTACTCAAACGAGTAGGCACGAAATGACAAGTCCTACTCAAACGAGTAGGTTGGAAATGACAAGTCCTACTCAAACGAGTATGCAGGAAATTACAAGTCCTACTCAAACGAGTAGGCAGGAAGTAAATGCACACACACACACACACTCTACATAATCGAAAGAAAACAACAAAAATTATCTCATACACACACACACACACACTCTACATAATTGAGAAAGCGATAAAGAAAGAAAGAAAAATTATCTCATACACTCACACACTCAAAACAAAAAGAGAAAGAAAACAAACTTATCTTAAAAATTTAAATAACAACTTTTTTAATGTTATAATTTTATAAAAGAGTTTAAAAAGTTGGAAAAAAGTTTAAAAGAACAAAAGTTTTATAAAAATAAAAAGACTAAGTAAAAAAAAAGGAAATAGAAAGCCACTTTGAAAACACTTGCATAAAACCATAAAAATGAAAAACAAAGGATAAAAATAGAATAAAAGTGGGGCACTCACATCCTTTCCAAGACAACATAAGGAGAGAAAATCTAACATATTATATTAACAAAGAAAACTGATTACAAAGCTAAAACAAACATAAAAGAGAGGGGGAGAAAGTTCTCCTTACATAACAAGAAGTGCAGCCAAGCAGCACACAATAGCAAAATTTTCCCATAAGTTTGAACCCTTTGACCTTAAAGAGAAGTTCTATTTATAGACAAAAATTTTACAAGAGGTGGTGCGCTGGGGTGCAGGGAAAGCCAAAAATTTGATGACTAGCTAGGTTCTGGAAGCTTTGGGAGAGGGACAGGGAGTGAGATTTATCTGGTCAAGGCGTTGAATGGTGAATAAATTCGTCAAGTGGAGAAGAAATTGTCAAGCGCTGAATTGTCAAACTTTCATCGAGCTCCAGCTGGGGAAATTCGTCGAGCACAGTAGTCTGGCAAAATTCGTCGAGTGGAGAAGAAATTTTTCGAGCGCTGCACATTTCGTCGAGCGCAGGTTTGGAAAAGTTATCATCAAGCGTTGCTCAAATTTCATCGGGTGCAGAGATGTTGACAATGTTTCGTCGAGAGGAGCAGTCCTGCAAAATTCGTCGAGTGGAGAAGAAATTCTTCGAGCGATGCACATTTCGTCGAGCACGGGACGTTTCGTCGATCGGAGTTCTGCAGCAATTCGTCGAGCGCTTGTTTGGAAAAATTATAGTCGAGCGCTACTCGAATTTCGTCGGGCATAGAGATGCTGGCAATGTTTCGTTGAGTGGAGCTCGACAAAAGTAGAGCTCCAGTCGACGAATTTTCCATATGCTGAATTTTTCCACCGGGTCAAGAGTCAAATTGTGGAGCTTAGCTCGACGAAATTTCTGACAAGGCATCTCTATAGAATGCATATATTTGTTGAAATGAAAAAAATAAAAAAGGATAGAAAATAAAATAAAATAAAGAAAAGGAGCATATTATTTAATAAAACTAACAAAAAGACTATAAAAATACCCAAAAATTACTTACCTAAAGTACTAAAAAACGGAATATTTACAACTTATCAAACTCCGTTTGACAAATTTTCCCCATTCGTCGAACTCCGTTCAACGAATTCATTCAATTCATCGAAATCCGCTCGACGAATTTGCTCGATTCGTCGAACTTCGTTTGACGAATATGCCTCGCTCGACGAAGGCTGAACCTCGTTCAGCAACTTGCTCCGTTTGTCGAACTTTGTTCGACGAACTTTGAACCCAATTAAGCACTTGCTCCGTTCGATGAATTATTTGATGAGTTCGACAAACCCACTCCATTCGACAAAATCTTGCTGAGCTCGACAAAGTATTCTCCGTTCGACAAATTCTTGCTGAGTTCGACTAATATGCTCTGGTTCGACGAATTACTAGCTGAGTTTGACGAAATGGACCGGTCTTTAATTTCTAAGTAAAATGGCATTGAGTGAGCTCAACTCACTCAACGCCAATAAGTCCTTGGAATTGAGTCAATACACCACACTAGACGCTTAAATCGGCCAGAAATTTTCTAAGAAAAATGGCGTTGAGTGAGCTCAACCCACTCAACGCCAATAAGTGTATGGCATTGAGTGCGCGTAACACACTCAATGCCTCGAGCCATAAATACTTCTAAGTATAATAGCATTGAGTGAGCTCAACTCACTAAACGCCAAGCAGTCTATGGCATTGAGTGCGCTTAACGCACTCAACGCCCCGAGCCAGAATCTTGAGTGCACTCAGCGCAGTCAATGCCCCGAGCCCAATTCGACGAATTTTCTACATTCGTCGAATTTGATTGGTTCTACATGAGGCTGAATGTCATGATAACTGCAACTCACTATTTGCATCCCAAGGTGATTCACACTCTAATTCCTAAGTTCACCCCAACCTTTTGGTACTTCATAAGATTTTGTCATGACCCAGTCATGACAAAACCATCCTAGGGTTCTAGGAGTCTGAAGGATGTTACAGGTGATCTTACCATACCCTCTTATTACCCCTCTATCTGAACCACCAAAGATAACTTTAGGTCCATCTTTTACTGGAGTGTACTCCTTAAGGTTACTCCTTGTGCCAATCATGTGTCTTGAATAGCCACTGTCCAAGTACAATATAAGGTTATCACCACTTTGACTGACCTGCAATATACAGTTTACTTTACCTTAGGACCCCAATATCTATTGGGTCCTAGGTGCATATTAGTCTGAAACTGAACATGTCCACCAGAATGTTTTCTGACTGGTGGACTAACTCTGGTCCTAGCCACATAAGGATTATGCCAGCAGTCAATGGCATAATGGCCTCCTTTGCCATATCACCGACAGTCATGTATATTGTATCATCTTTTCTTTGTAGGCCTTGCAGCTGGATTGAATGCAGTCTTAACAGAAGGAAAAGGTACAGTAGCCATTTTCTGATTTCTTTCAGCATGTATTTGACTGAAGGTAAGTATGCTTGCTAGCTTTTATGGCCTGTTCATAATCCCATCAGTAACACCTTTCTTTTCAGACAATGTGCTCTTGATAGCATCAGAAACAACCATGCTAGGCAAGCTAATAGACTGAACCTTAGTCATATTCTGTGTTGACAGGTTCAGAGAATGGGCTACAACCACATTCTTGAGAGAGGGGGATGTAGAACCAAAAACTAATGGTCCATGAAGGGCCATTTGAATTTCTTAATTGGCAGCCTTTAAGGCACTCACCCAACTATGCCTTCCACAATGGCGGAGAGCATCTTTTGTTCCACTTGTGGAAGCACCATTCATATAGTGACCATATATACTTTCCTGGTCATACCTATTTGAAGGGAATATCACTCTCTTTAATGGTATAGGTGTCCTAGATGCCATTGGCAAAACTGGAACTTTTCCTTTCACATTGGGATGGGCTGGTCTTGTGTTACCCTTAAATCCCAACCCCTTCTTACCCATCTATGAGGAGAAGGAGTCTATCAGGGGCAACACTGTATTGGGATGAGAGAAATGACCACAATACTTTTCTCCCTCTATAGCTTTTCCTCAAGATCTCTATTGAGACTGTCTTTAATTTTGATAGCTTCTATCTAGATGCCTGGAAGGATTTTCAGTTGATTGAGTTCCCTCATGGTCTGATTCAGCATAGAAGCTATTTCAGCAAGCTGGGAAGCAACTGGTTGAAGAGATACAGTCTCCTTAGCCTGTTTCTAGTCAACTTCTTGCACTTTTTAAAGGCATCAAGAAGTTTAACATATATGTCAATCTATTGATTGACATCACCTTCTGAACCAGTATCATCTTCACCATTAGGTAAAGAGGCTTATAAACAAGGACTAGTCTCATACCTAGACACAAAATTGGATAGGGAATGTACCTTACTTTGACAAGGCTGATCCTAGCTACCCTCTTCATTTGTCATTGCCATAAGCCCTCTGCAGCTGTGGGCTTCTTCATCTACCTCTGAGTCACTATCTGATAGTGTCAGAGGGGCCCTGATTTATATCCTCACTGGAGGATTGACTTCTCCTACTGCAACATCTTTATCTTTAGCAACAGTAGTAACTAACCCAATGTAGGCTTCCTCTTCTTCAGACACAGATGATGATGAGTCGGTCCAACTTCTCTCTTTCTAAGCAACAAAGGCCTTTTATTTCTTACCCTTGTGTTGTTGGTGAGATTTCTTCTCACCATCCTCCCTTCTCTTCACTGGGCAATCACCAATGGCATGCCTATGTTTGTAGTAATAGTAATAAATAATATTAGTGGAATTATGTTTACTAGGTTTCGATCCATACCTATCCTCCTCGGTTGATTAGTTCCAATGATGAGCCGATGAGGAGGGTCTGCTCTTCCAGTGCTTCTTCTTCATCAGGCTATGGAGCTGCCTAGAGAAGACAACAAAGTCCTCATCATACATGCTATTGTCTGATGCTTCTGATTCAGAGCAGTTTGAATCTGTTGGTCTTCTTGGAGGAGAAGGGGTCTTCCTCCTACTTTTCTTTGGGGCTTCAGCTTTGAAATCCATAGACTTCTCTTTAGCTTGAGACTTGTAGTTGGTCTCTTCCTCTTTTCTGACAGTTAACTACATCTCATATGAGAGCAGTTTACTAAATAGGGTGTGTGGTGGTGTGTCACCCAGCTTGGCCACTTCTCTGATGACACAAATTTTTTAGTCCTAATCTCTGGTGAGTGACTAAAGGAACTTATCATTTAGCTCATAATGACTAAAGATCCTTCCATAGGTCCTTAGTTCATTCATTATCCTAAAGAATTTTTCATAGCAGGTGGCTATGTATTCTCCCTTGGACAGTTTGAAAGCTTCATACTCCTAGTTGAGCATGGAATTTTTATCATCCCTGAATTCCTTTGTGTCGTCCATGTAGATCACAAGAGTGTCCAACATTTCTTTTACATTTGTGCAGTGAATCAGATTCTGAAGGGTAGAATCATCAATTGCACTAACAATGATGTTCTGAGCCCTCTTGTCAATGGTGGCAAGAATGACTTCATCCTTTTTCATCTCATCATATATCTTGGGTGTCTGGACATTTGCATCCAAAACAGACACTTTCATAGGGATGAATGGCCTTCCTTAACTATTATTAAGATTCTAGGGTCAGCTGCTTCCTTGAACACCGTAACCCTTTCCTTCCAGATGCCAAAACCTTCTTTCCTGCAGATAGGAAGCTTTCTAGCACCTAGCTCCATGTAGTTCACTCCTGAACCCATAAGGACTGTCTGTAGCTACCTTGAAGAATCACTCAGATGGTTAGATCCTTTTTGAGCAACGTCCATCTGATACCACTTGAAAGTCTTTATTTTCAAGGTAGCTTGCAACCTGGGGGGGTGAATAGGTTGTTACACTATTATTATTCTCTTTTTAGTTTTTCCTTTGGCACTAAATGTGCTAGCATTAGTTTGCTTTCAAGAACCTATACAAAAAAAACAATACAGAAAAGTACACATAGATTTATAGTGGTTCCCAACTTGTGGGTAAATCCACTCTCCTCCCACCTTGCCAACTTCCTATTGGTCAAGGCACTTCTCCAAAGCACTTCTCCAAGGAGCTTACACCTCAGATACCACAGGATCTCTCAGTCTCCTCAAAGACATACACCTCAAACATAAGGGCCTGCAACTTAATGATCTGTTGATCACCTACCTCAGGCCAAAGGCCCTACACTCTGGCTGGGAGTACAGCCCTACCTCAGATCCAAAGGATCCAAACTCAGAGAGTTACACTAACCTATAGCTCAGGCAATATTGCCCAACACAGGCTAGTGCCCCTACAGCTAAGATCTAGTTAGATCCTACAACTCAAAGAGCTTTACTGTAACGCCCCGAAACTAAAAAGAGTGGCAGGTGGTGTTTTGAGCCAAATCTGGGATTTGGTAGAGGTGACATGGCCTGGGACACGGGCGTGTCCCAGGGCGTGTCGTGCTCGGGTTCGGTGCTGGTCGCGTGGTCGATAATTTTGTAGTAAACGGTCGTCGGGGGGGGGGGGGTGAACACGACCTGGGATACGGGCGTGTCCTAGGGCGTGTCAGGAAATCAAAGAATTTCACTCAATGATCGTTGAGTGTGAACACACGACCTTAGCCAAGGCTTTTCGGGTCAAACACGGGCGTGTCAAATTCGACACGGGCGTGTCAAATACCCGTGTCCTCCTCGGTCGTTTTGGCGAGTTATGTTAAGGGAGCTACACGGCCTGGGACATGGGCGTGTCCCATGGCATATCTAGCATACAGCATGTGACACGGGCGTGTCACATGGCCGTGTCGTGCTCTAGACGTTCTGTACCTGTGTCAATGGAGGCACATGCCAAGCTACACAGGTATGTACTGGCTTACACGGGTGTGTCAAGCCTGACACGGGCGTGTCGAGTGCCCGTGTTCTTTTTGTGATGTGACGGTTTTGACGGCAAATGGGTGACACGGCCTTGGACACAGGCAAGTCGCAAGCCGTGTTCAGCCCAGATCTTGGATTTCAAGTCCGGATCGCAGCCATCTATTTCCTTTTTTTGAGATCCGACGGCTGGGGGTTGTTTCCCTTGGGATATACCCGGGTTTAAGGCTTAGAAACCCTATTTCTCTTGGTTTACTCTCTTTCTAAGATCTAGAGAGAGGAGAGAGCAAGGAGGAATAAGGAAGGCTAAATCCGGCCACCGGCAGAGCTTTAGAGCTCCAAATTGTGAGCCGACATTGGATTTGTGGAGGCAAGGAGATTGCGGTGCTTTTCATCTACGTAGATTTCCATGGCGCCAAGGAAAAATGCTAGGGTAACGATTTTCATCTTGAGCTTGTGAAGCTCTTCTTCCTTTGCATGGGAAAACCCGCTCCCGCGAGTGTGCGGTGAGTTTGCGGTATTCCTTGGGGTAGATATGTAAAGTACCCCTTGTTAGTGTCCGAAATTGTAGTACGGACATAGGCATGGTATGTGAAGCCTACTCGGACCTGTAGGTCTGGATCGGTGATGTTTTGCTATGCATATTGTGCCGGAGAAGACTCCGTGCATTTTGTTTGTTTTCGGGTTACTATGTGTTAGAATGCATCAGGGAATCTTGGGGATTAACCCCAAGGTGCACCCAGAAATCTGGGCGGAAACGTATTTCTACCATTTCGGTGGCCTGGGAGCCAGCTGAGTATATAGCGGGGCTATGTACCGTGTTTTATCGATAGTTGGGACTGGGTGAAGCTTGTCCCACGTCAAAGGCCAAATGGCCATGGCGGGGTGAGCAACAGGCTGGTGGAACCCTACCCGCTCCATCTATTTCGGTTAAAGAGACCTAAAGTTAACGTGGCACTTACTGATGATTTGGAGATCGAGTCTAGGCTACGACTGAAAAGACTAAATACTCACGAGGTTTGCCGCCCTAGGGGTGGTGGTGGAGTTGAGGATCAGACTAGGTTCTAACTGGCTTCGCCGAGTAAGTTCCCTGAGAGCACGGGGTGTATTGCCATGTGTGCGTGCACCTATGATGTGATGTTTATTCGCTATGTTGCTGGTTTTGCTAACAAGTGCAGGGAAGAAGCTTTGTCGCCCTGATTTGGGGGCGGAATCGTTATAATTCGGTCAGCTTTAGCTGACCGTTATTCTTATTTGCCACCATTGCGGTGAATTGTGCTTGTAGGTGCTGCGGAGCCGAGCGGTAAATAGCACGCTAAATCCCAGGTTGTTGAGCCGACCCTTCGAAGGCCTAAATTTTGAGTGTTTTCTTGTATTCTCATGTGTGACCGGCCTGCGTGCCGAGGTTTGGAAGACACTCATATCTGAGCAAACTATTGTAAGGCCTTAAGGCAAGTACTATTGTGTATTTTGTAATTCATTCCTACTGGGTTTTCTGTTAGTGTACATTCATGCTTTTTAGCATGGTTCTTATTGTTGTAACTTAATAGATTACTTCCACTAGATGCTCTGTGTAGGACGTGTGTATTGGTTGAATGGTTTCATTGAGTAACCCACCGGTCTGTCCGTGGTATATGGCGTCGGGACCCGGCCGGACCTACTGTTGTATGTTGTGTGATGGATAGGGGTGTTACAATTTGGTATCATACAACCGATTTTGGTCAGGCTTAAATAAATTTGTGGGCGAATTCACTTTAAGAGGTGGTGAGCACATGTGTGTGCGTTATCGTTATAACATGAAAAGAACCCATGAATGTCCACTAAGGAATGAAAATACATAAGTTTGAGGAACCTGCGTGTTCCTATAATTGCGTTTTGCAATGTTGTTTGGTCGCTTATCGGTGTTTTGTACGACTATAGGTGTCCGGGAGTGGCGCGTGGCAGCCTGAACAAACACTTTCTGAGAAAAGTACTGCACCAAGCGACGTGCCTGAGACTCCTACTTCTTTTGAAACCATAAGAAGGGTAGTTGAAGCGGTGTTCGCTATGACCAATGCACAACATGGAAGAAATGTGCAACCCTCTGTCCCTGAGATGGCCCCAACACCGAGCAGTGTGATGGAGCAAATGGCATGTAGAGGCCCTTTAGGGCAGCAGATGAACATGATTGTGTTACAGGGAGCGCACTCAGTTGACGATTATTTGCAGACATTCCTTATGATAAGGCGTTACCCAGGCTTTGAGTGGGAAAGCGAGCAGTCTATAGTTAATAGATTTTAAGATGGTCTGTGCAGCGAGTTGCACATCCTACTGCTAGGACCAAAGCTATTGGGATTCCGAGCCTTGGTGGAGTCGGCCAGAACTTTGGAAGTAGAGTTGGGGAAAACTAATCAAATACCAATAAATAGGGTATAAAACCCTACTGATCCTAAGGACTGCCTACCGCAGAATGCTGAGCAAAGAAGCTAGATCATCTACTAGCCAGACTACTTACAGTTATCATTCTTGCTGAAAGAAAGGGCACTTTTCCCGATATTGTCAGAAGGGTTCTCAGAAGACATTGAAAGCTATGGCAGGGGCAGTTGAAGACTCTTGTGCAAAGGAGACGGTGTTCAAAATGCCAACATCAAAATCTGGGTACCGTAGGTGGTACAAGAAGGCTAGGATTTCAGGTCTAGTCCCTTCCTCTGGCGCATCCTGAATGACTACATGCCAAACACCAGGTGAATGCTATAACTGTGGAAAGTCGGGACACTATGCCGTAATTGTTGGAGTGGATGCCCAATGTCCGAGAAGAAGTCTGGGGCAACAGCTGAGGAGAAGGGCAAGGCGGTGGAGTCAACCGCATCACCGTATACTCCAGCCCAACCGAGGGTGGACATCCTTAGTCAGCAGGAGGTCTGGTGGCCGACTGTGGGTTGTCAGGTATGGTTTAATTGATACCAATTTAACTTCTTATACCGATTACCTTATGCGTTCTAGCTTAGGAATGGAAGTTCTAGGCTTTGTTTTGGACTTTTGGTCACCCGGCGAGGGCATAGTTTCGATATGGGCACTTCGTACTCCTTTTGTCTGAAGGTCTAGTATTGCACATCGGAGTATCTTCTTCGATGGTAACGGGCAATTTGGATGTGTTGTTGCCTAATGGCCATTCTATGCGCGGAGAGAGAGAGAGAGAGTGTCTGTGTTGTAAGGTTACGGTTTGGGAGTCAAGAGTTCGACTTGCAAGCATCGTTACTGCCACCATGGGAGGCTTTGAAGCCTAATCCTACATCGGATAGTATCTCGGGTGTATCCGAATATCATGATGTGTTTCCCTGATTGTCTCCCTGGAGTCCCACCGTAGTGAGAGATTGACTTCACGATTGAGCTAGTGCCGGGTGCCAAACCTGTGCCATGCTCTTCATATCGGTTAACGCCTAAGGATATATCGGAGCTAAAGGCTCAACTAGAAGAGTTGATAGAGCAATGTTATATGGGTCCAAGTTTGTTGCCTTGGAGTGTGCCGGTCCTCGTTGTTAAGAAGAAGGACGGAAGGTTGCGACTCGGTATCGATAATGGGAAACTGTACAAGTTAACGGAAAAGAGCAAGTACGGGATCCCAAGGGTGGATGACCTTTTGATCAGTTGGTCGGGTCATCGGTATACTTAAAAGTGGACCTTAAGTCTGATTACCATCGGTTGAGGATAAGGGAAAGCGATGTCCCAAAGACAGCATTCGGTGCAAGGTATGGACATTTCGAGTTTACCGTCGTGCCGTTCGGGCTGACTAATGCGCCATCAGTGTTCATGGATTTGAAGAACAGATTGTTTAGGGAGTACCTAGACCATTTTGTCGTCGTCTTCATTGACGATGTATTGGTGTACTCGTAGAGCAAGAGGATCACTTCAAGCATCTGCTTTCGGTGGTGGAAACGCTAAAGAGGAACCAACTCTATGCCAAGTTCTCCAAACGCGAGTTTTGGGTTATCCTAGGTAGCATCCCTCAGTTATAAAGTTTGTAGACTGGGTGTTGCAATGGATCCAACGAAGATAGTTATGATACAGAAGTGGCCTGTGTTGCGTTCAGAAGCGGAAGACAAGAGTTTTTTGGGGCTGACCGGCTACTACAGGCGCTTCGTAGAGAACTTCTCGCGGATAGAGTTACCCCCCTCACAACTTTGATGAGGAAAGATCAAAAGTTTTTGGACTCCTACGTGTGCACAAGCTTTTACGGAGTTGGAGAGTCGATTGACCACGACGCTTATTCTAGGTTCGCCACGTGGGACCGAAGGCTTCGAGATTTATAGTGATGCCTCGGGCAGTGGTTTGGGATGCGTGCTGCTGCAGCATGGAAGTGTTATAGCGTATGGCATGAGTCAGCTCAATGTGCATGAAAGGAATTATCCAGTCAATGCCTTGGATTTGGCGGCCGTGAGTTTTGTGCTAAAGCTGTGGAAGCACTACTTGTACGATGTAAAGGCCGATATTTATACCGACCATAAAAGCCTTAAGTACCTATTGGATCAGAAGGATCTGAACATGAGGCAGCGGAGATGGATGGAGTTCCTGGGGGACTATATGCTCAAAATTCATTATATACCCGGGAAAGGCAATGCAGTTGCGGATGCGTTGAGTCGCAGGGCTCCCGCCCAAGCCAACTGGTTGTCGGTTCATGATGAGAGATTATACGGGAGTTGGAGGCATTAGAGATCTGTTGCGTGGACAAGCATACTAGCGTCAAAGCGTTATTGAACTGGTCGGAAGTTCATTGTGGCCTGGTTGATCGGGTTTGACAGGCTATGGAGTTGGATGGCAGCATAAAGAAGCTCATGGATGCAGCATTGGATGGGTCGAATTCCTAATTTTCAGTTGAAGATGGGCTACTAAGGAAGGACAATCGTTTGTGCATCCATAAATATAGATAAGTTACAGGTGGAGTTGGTGTACAGTCATACCAAGTACTCAATTCATATAGGGAGCACGAAGATATACCGAGACCTAAAGAAGTTATTCTGGTGGCCAGGACACTATAAGGTTATGGCACTAGTTGTGGCTAAGTACCAGACTTGCACCTTAGTGAAGGTAGTGTGCCAAAAGCTAGGGGTTTCTTGAAATCCTTGCCTATTTCAGAGTGGAAGTTCGATGATATTTTGATGGACTTTGTGCACCTCTTGCCAAGGTCGCAGAAGGGAAACTACGCCATCTGGGTGATAGAAGATCGGTTAGCAGAAGTGTCGCGCTTCATTCCGCATAGGAAGGATGATCCGGTGGAGAAACTGGCGAAGATGTTTGTGGATAATCTAGTAAGACTGTACGGTGTGCTACATTATTGGAGATCGATATGGGCATTTTATGTCTAATGATTAGAAGTTGGTGCAGCGAATGCTGGGGAATAAGTTGAAGTTCAGCACAGCCTTTCATCCGCAAACGGATGGGCAAACCGAGAGGGGCAACATGATGATGAAATACGTGTTTTGTATGTACAATCTGGACTTTGGGAAGCAGTGGGAAGACTATCTGTTTTTGGTGGAGTTTGACTACAACAATAGCTACCAAACAAGTATCCAAATGGCGCCCTTCGAGGCCTTATATGGTAGAATATGTCGCACACCGTTGGCGTGGCTGGAAAATGGTGAGGCAAGGTTGTACAAAAAGCAAGAGGTGGTAAAATGCTACTTTATTGGTGCGAACCATTCGAGAGTGTTTGCTGATTTCTCAGGTTAGGTAAGCCAAATACTTCAATGTCAATCCAGAACGTGGAGTTCGCAGTTGGCGTTTGGGTGCACTTTAAGTTAAAGAAGTTCAAGCGTGTTTCACGGGTACGATGCTAGAAGAAGATGAGCCCGAGATACCTTGGACCATTTAAGATTCAGGGGAGGATAGGCGATGCGGCTTATCACCTAAGGCTTTCAGTGTAGTTGAGTGGTCTACACGATGTATTCCACATATCAGTGTTGCGGAAGGCGGTGGAAGAGCCTTCACAGGTGATCGCAATTGATCAGGTACCGGTGGACAAAGAGTTATCGACGCAGGTCAAGCCCGTTCCTATCGAAGACTCTGAAGTCAAGCGAGTTCGTAACAAGGAGATCAGGATGGTCAAGGTCTGTTGGGATAATTGCGGTCGGGAGGAGCTCTCTTAGGAACAGGAGCAGACCATTCTTGAGAAGAACCTAGAGTTATTTCACTCAAGTACCGCTTTTTGGTTTTCCTTTGGTAATTTCATGGACGAAATTATTTTAAGAGGGAGAGAGTTGTAATGCCGCGAAACTCAAAAGAGTGACAGGTTGGGTTTTGAGCCAAATCTGGGATTTGGTAGAGGTGACACAGCCTAGGACACGGGCCTGTCCCAGGGCGTGTCGTGCTCGGGTTCAGCGCTGGTCGCGTGGTAGACGATTTTGCAGTCAACGGTCGTCGGGGGGGTGAACACGGCCTGGGACACGGGCGTGTCCCAGGGCGTGTAAGACACTTAAAGCCTTTCACTCAACGATCGTTGAGTGTGAACACACGGCTTGAGCCCATGATTGTTCGGGTAAGACACGGGAGTGTCAAATTGTACATGGGCGTGTCGAATACCCATGTCCTCCTCGGTTGTTTTGGCGAGTTGTGCTAAGGCAGCTACACGGCCTGGGACACGGGCGTGTCCCAGGGCATATCTAACACACGGCTTGTGACACGGGCGTGTCACATGGCCGTATCGTTCTCTGCACGTTCTGGAACTGTGTCAATGGAGGCACACGCCCAGCTGCACGGGCGTGTACTGGCTGATACGGGCGTGTCAAGCCTGACACAGGCGTGTCGAGTGCCCGTTTCTTTTTGGGATACGATGGTTTTGACGGTGAATGGGTGACACGGCCTTGTACACGGGCGTGTCGCAAGCCGTATTTGGCCTAGATCTTGGATTTCAAGTTTGTATCGCAGCCGTCCGTTTCCTTATTTTGAGATCCAACGGCTGGGGGTTGTTTTCCCAGGGATAAACCCGGGTTTAGGGCTTAGAAAACCCCATTTCTCTTGGATTACTCTCTTTCTAAGATCTAGAGAGAGGAGAGAGCAAGGAGGAAGAAGGAAGGCTAGATCCGGTCACCGGCGGAGCTTCGGAGCTCCAAATCGAGAGCCGACATCGGATCTATAGAGGCAAGGAGATTGCGGTGCTTTTCATCCACGTAGATTTCCATTGTGCCAAGGAAAAATTCTAGTGTAATGATTTTCATCTTGAAAATGTGAAGCTCTTCTTCCTTTGCGTGGGAAAACACGCTCCCGCGAGTGTGCGGTGAGTTTGTGGTATTCCTTGGAGTAGATATGTAAAGTCCCCCTTGTTAGAGTCCGGAATCGTAGTACGGACATAGGAATGGTGTGTGAAGCCTACCCGGACATATTGGTCTGGATCGGTGATGTTTTGCTATTCATATTGTACCGGAGAAGACTCCTTGCGTTTTGTTTGTTATCGGGTTGCTATGCGTTAGAATGCATCAGGTAATATTGGGGATTAACCCCAAGATGAACCCAGAAATCTGGGCGAAAACATATTTCTACCATTTCGGTGGCCTTGGATCCAGCCGGGTATATAGCGGGGCTATGTACCGTGTTTTATTGATAGTTGGGACTGGGGGAAGCTTGGCCTACATCAATTGCCAAATGTCCTTAGTGGGGTGAGCAACGGGCTGGTGGAACCCTACCCGCTCCATCTGTTTCGGTTAAAGAGACCTAAAGTTAATGTGGCACTTACCGATGATTTGGAGATCGAGTCTAGGCTACGGCTGAAAAGACTAAATGCTCTCAAGGTTTGCCGCCCTGGGGGTGGTGGTGGAGTCGAGGATCCGACTGGGTTCGGACTGGCTTCGCTGAGTAAGTTCCCTGAGAGCACGGGGTGTACGGTCGTGTGTGCGTTCACCTATGATGTGATGTTTATTCGCTATATTGTTGGTTTTGCTAACAAGTGCAGGGAAGAAGCTTTGCCGACCCGGTTTGGGGGCGGAATCGTTATAATTTAGTCAGCTTTAGCTGACTGTTATTCTTGTTTGCCACCGTTGAGGGTAATTGTGCTTGCAGGTGTTGTGGAACCGAGCAGTAAATAGCGGGTTAAAGCCCAGGTTGCTGAGCCGGCCCTCGAAGGCCTAAATTTTGAGCGTTTTCTGGTATTCTCATGTGTGGCCGGCCTGCGTGCTGAGGTTTGGAAGACACATATATTTGAGCAAACTATTGTAAGGCCTTAAGGCCAGTACTTTTTTGTATTTTGTAATTCATTTCTACTGGGTTTTTTGTTAATGGACATTCATTCTTGTTGGCAGGGTTCTTATAGTTGTAACTTAATAAATTACTTCCGCTAGATGATCTGTGTAGGACGTGTGTATTGGTTGAATTGTTTCATTGAGTAACCCACCGCTCTGTCTGTGGTATATGGCGTCAGGCCCCGATCAGACCTACAACTATATGTTGTGTGATTGATAGGGGTGTTACATTTACTCTCCTACTACTCAGGAAATATTGCCCTAACTCAGTCCAGTTGCCCTACAACTCAGATCCAGTTGGCTCCTACAGAAAGATGAGTATTTGAATGTTTTGACACAGGGAAATTTCTCTGTGTGAAAAGCTAGGGCTGAGTTATCCCAGCACTATCTTGCTTCACAGTAGCAAGTAGAAGTTCTCCTTCTGCTGGAAGAAACTCAGAATGAAGATTCTGATCTTGCAGAAGAAAAAGATGAACTTGTGTTCTTCAATAAGCCAACTGAGCCCACTGGAATGATGGCTCTACTTTCTCCTCCTATCTAAAACCTTTCTGATTATGCTGTAGCTGACTTAGAAGCAACAACTCTCTTAAATTTTTGTGTTTCTACAGGAAGAATTCAAGCTCTTCCTCGGCGATAATGGCAAGAGAGATGAAGTCCGACCGCCACCTTTTGAAATTGATAATGCCCTAAAAGTTCTCTTGCATCTTGGCCCATCTCTTCCTTTTGTAGTTCGTCGATCAACGGCTCTTATAGATCAGTGAGCCCCACTTGCAGCTTCCAACTGCACCTTGCTTTAACGGAAGAAGATGTATAATGGCTTCTCGGCAGAGTTTGTCGTGTTCTGTAGGCTCTCTGTACTTGATTTGAAATAAGTTGACTTTGTCGATTTTGATGACGTCAACACCTGTGGACTTAGGAAAAATCGAGCATAAGTAGAAAAGGCATTGAGTGATAGCTTCACTCAATGCCAAAACACTTAGACATAATTCTGTCTATCTAGGCGATGACAGTGTTGAGTGAGCACGCCTCACTCAATGCTTTTTACCTTAGCACATTCTTTAGCCTTTTCTGAATGCTTGGCGTTTAGAGCGTTGAGTGAGCACACCTCACTCAACGCTTTTTGCCTTAGCCAATTTTCTGCGCCTGCACCATCTTAAGCGCTGAGAGCGTTGAGTGAGCATGTCTCACTCAATGCTTTTTTGCATTAGCTAGTTTTACTGCTTCTTGGCGTTGAGTGAGTGAGCTCCACTGAATGCCAAATTACTTAACATACACATCTGTTATCTGGCATTGAGTGAGTGAGCTACACTCAATGCATTTGGACTTAAAAAAATTTCTGTGTCTAAATAAGAACATTTCCTTTGAGAATTAGTCAACACATTATAACATGGCGTTGAGTGAGCTTGCCTCACTCAACGCTAGTAAACTTGGTAAATATTAACATTTTTCCTGTGGCGTTTATTGACTGAGCTATACTCAATGATTATGAAGCTATGGCGTTGAGTGAGGGAGCTAAACTCAACGCCTGTGGACTTAGCCATTTTTCTGCTCATTTCTACTTAAACTATTACAACATTAGCCTGTCTCATAGCCTTTTGTTGTATGACATCGAGTGAGTTAACTTCACTCAACGCCTGTTGACTTAGCCACATTTCCAGCCTGCCATTACTTTGGCTTTGACTGTATAGGCTCCACTCTGCGCTATAAATCATCTGGCGTTGAGTGAGTAACCTTCACTCAATGCCTGTGTACTTAGAAAGATTTCTGTCAATCCATAACTTAGGTAATTGTTTTACCTAACTTAGCCACTTAGGCAACCTGTCTCATCATGGTTACTAAGACAACCCACATGTATGAACTTGAACATATATTAAATATACCATTGTGTATGCTCATTGACATATTTGACTTCTTCAAATCTAGGACATTGTGGGCAATGGACCCAACAACCGGCGGATCCCTTGTGGCAATGTTTTAATATTTGGGCGCGCTCCTCGTGATAAACACACCTTCGCACTACTTGGTCCGCACAAACTTGAAAAGAAACGGATACTCCCAAAAATAAATTTTCAAATCACAAAAGAATTTCTTCTTTTCTAGATATGAAAAACCCATTGGGAGAAATCTCGCAGCAAGGTAGTTCGCGAAATCGGCAAACTAAGGAGTGAGGAGAGTTATTACCTTATATAAAGCGAGGAGGCGCTCCTCGGGAAAAGTATTATCAGTATCCTCCTCGTGAAGCTCTTCCGAATTGGGATTCTCCAACCGAGAATGGTGATCCACCGCTAAATTTTCTACTCCCCTTTTGTCCCGGATCTCCAAGTCAAACTCTTGGAGAAGCAAAACCCACCTAATCAATCTTGGCTTTGCATCTATTTTTGTTAGTAAATACCACAAAGCCGAATGATCGGTAAAAACAATAACTTTGGACAAGGTGAGATAAGAACGTAATCTATTAAAAGCAAAATAATTGCAAGAAGTACTTTCTTGGTAGTTGTATAATTTTCTTGTGCGACTGATAGTATTTTGCTCGCATAATAAATATGTTTAAATTTTTTATTAATGCGGTATCCTAAGACCGCACCATTGACAAAACTACTAGCGTAGCACATGATTTAAAAAGGGAGATCCCAATTGGGAGCTATCAAGATAGGTGCGTTTATTAATTGTCTTTAATAATAGAAAAAGCTTGCTAACAAAGTTTATCAAAAATAAATGGTGCAACTTTTTCTAGAAGGTGAGTGAGGGGCTTCGTGATTTTAGAAAATTTTTTAATAAACCGGCGATAAAATCCAGTGTGCCCAAGAAAACTACGTACGGCCTTGACATTCGAAGGGGGATGTAGTTTCTCTCTGGTTTATATTTGGGCTTTGTCTACCTCTATACCCTTACTTGAGATTTTATTGCCTAAAACTAAACCTTCCCGTACCAAAAAATGGCACTTCTCCCAATTTAAAACTAAATTTGTGTCCTCACATCTTCGGAGAACCCAGGAGAGGGTATTTAAACATAGATCGAATGAATCTCCAAAAATGGAGAAATCGTCCAAGAACACTTCCATTATATCCTCCACTAGTTCATCAAAAATCGCTAGCATACACATTTGGAAGGTTGCCGGCATGTTACATTAGCCAAATTGCATCCTCCGATAGGCGAAGGTGCCGAACAGACAAGTGAAGGTTGTTTTCTCTTGGTCCTCAGGCGCAATTAGGATTTGGAAATATCCCAAGAGACCATCAAGAAAACAATAAAAAGAATGCCCGGATAGCCGTTCAAGGATTTGGTCAACGAACGGTAAAGGAAAATGATCCTTTCGGGTTGAATCATTTAATTTGCGGTAGTTGTTGCAAACCGGCCATTCAGTAATGGTTCTAGTAGGTATTAACTCATATTTATCATTTGGCAATACTGTTAATCCTCCTTTCCGGGGCACCAAATGGACCGAACATACCCAAGTGCTATCCGAAATTTTATAGATGATGCCCGCATCTAATAATTTTATAACCTCAGCCTTAACCACCTCCTTCATATTAGGATTTAAGCGGCGTTGAGGTTGAATAGTTTTATGTGAGTTTTCTTCTAATAAAATTTTGTTATTGCAAAAGGAGGGATTAATCCCTTTTAAATCCGTTATTTTCCACGCAATTGTGTGGCAATGACGTTTTAAAACATTTAATAATTTTAATTTTTCATCATCGGATAGATAAGCCGACACAATAACGGGAAGTTTTGAACCCTCTGCTAGAAATAAAAATTGTAAATGATCTAGCAATTATTTAAGTTCTAAAGTTGGACTTTCCTCATAAGATGTTTTTAATCGGTCACTACCTATATGTGTGTGTGTGACCAAATTGTTATTACTATTTTCATGAGAAATTAGATTTAAACTTTCAAAATTTTCGTAATGAAAAATAGGAAAATAAAAATTTTCAAAAAATAAAACGGAGTCTTCTTCGGGAGAAGCCTCCAAAAAGAAACCTGAGTCATTATTATAAAGCGTATTTTTCATAGATGATTTAAAAGTAAGGGTAACTTCTTCATCTCCGACTCTAAGGAGAAGTTTACTGTTACTAAGATCTATAATGGCGCGTGAGGTGGCGAGAAAAGGGCGACCGAGGATAAGCGGAACCTACATGTCTTCTTCTATGTCAAGGATGATAAAATCTACAGGAAAGATAAATTTGTTAACTTTGACAAGCACATCCTCAATAATACCCATAGGGTATTTAATAGAACGATCCGCCAATTGGATGCTCATTCTAGTGGGATTAGGCTCTCCTGATCCCAACTTTTTAAATAATGAATAAGACATCAAATTAATCGAGGCGCCAGATCATCCAATGCATGTTTTACTAACAAATCTCCAAATAGACAAGGAATAGAGAAACTACCCGGATCGGTTAGTTTATTAGGAAATTTATTAAGCAAAACCGATGAACACTCCGCATTCAATTGAACCATGGAGATATCCTCAAGTTTTTTATTATTACATAAAAGATCCTTGAGGTACTTTGCATACTTCAGCATTTGCGCTATTGCTTTGTAAAATGGTAAATTTATATTGATTTGCTTAAATAGTTCAAAAAATTTATCGTAATGCTCATCCATCCAGTCTTTCTTAAATTTAGATGGATAGGGAAGAGGCGGTTGAAATTCTTTAATTTTATTTACATTAAAAATCTTAGGAAGAGGAGGATGATGTAGAAATTGTTACCTCCATTTCAATGGGATTTGAGAAAGTATGTACCTTCTTCCTTCTCTGTAGTGTGATAGCCTTTGCTTTCTCCTTTTGGTTGAGCTCTGTATTGCCCGGTAATGCTCCTTGTTGTCAATCGGAGAGCATTTTTGCTATTTGCCCAATTTGATTCTCCAAATGCGAATATATCCGGTGAGATTCCAGATATTGGCTTCATTAGTATCCGCATATTTGTGGAATACCTCCTCGAGAGTGGGAGGTTTTGGAGCTTGTTGTGGTAAGTAACCGGGTAAAATTGTGTTTGGTGGATGTGTCGTATTCCATGGATTACTCCAAGAGAAGTTGGGGTGATTCCTTACATCCGGGTGATAATTATTACCATAATTATTACCCGAATTAAATGGTGGCCAATTCGAATTACTCATGTAATCCACATGTTCCGCAATATTGGAAGGTTCCCAATATTGGGGTTCATAGGTAGGTATAGAAGAGGAAGCAGACATCTCGTCCATTCTTTTGTTTAGTTTCTCAACATGGAGAGATAAATTAGAAGTCGTATCAATTTCGTACATTCCAGCCAGTTTATGTGGATGAGACCAGGGTGTACTCCACTGATTCCTATTCATGGTCATACCTTCTATAAGTTCTTGGGTGGCCGTCGGTGTCTTGTTGTTTAACTTTCCACCGGCGGTGACATAAATATGTTGCCTCGTTTGAGAATTGAGGCCATTATAAAAGATTTGTATTTGCAACCAATCCGGGATTTCATGATGCGGACAATGGCAAAGCTATTACTTAAATCGTTCCCAAGTATTATATAACATTTCTGTATGAACTTGGGAGAAATATGTAATATCATTGCACAACTTGGCCATTTTAGTAGGCGGAAAATATTTCGTGAGAAATTTTTCTATCATCTTGGCCCATGTAGTGACAGAGCCTCTTGGTAGAGAACCCTACCACTGCTTAGCTTTAATGCGCAAAGGGAAAGGAAAAAGCCTTAGCCGAATGGCATCATCAGAAACCCCATGGATTTTGAAGGTTTCGCATATTTCTAAAAAGTTAGAAATATGCGGGTTTGGGTACTCAACTTGAAGCCCATGAAATTATACAGATTTTTGTAACATTTGAATGATGCATGGCTATAATTCAAAGTTATTGTTCGTAATAGCGGGTCGAACAATACTTGATTGCACCTCATCAAATTTTGGCCTAGCAAAATAGGACATAGTCTGTTGATCGGCAATATTCAGATGTGGGTCACCCATAATAGAAGAAAATTGAGAAGAAGGAGAAGGAGAAGAAGAGAAATTTTACCTATGGATTCCTCAACCAAATTTGGATAATTGAGATCACAGACTCTTAGGCATCTCCGTAAGCTTTGCTCGATCTCCGGATCCAAGTAAAATAGATTTGACGGATTCCCTCTGGTCATACACCAAAATAAAAAAATAAAAGTAAAAGTTTTAAGATTAAAAATTTATAAATAAAATTTCCCGAATTTCCCATGGACTACCCAATGATGGGTTCGTAAGGTATTAGGTGGTATTACAGGATAAAAATGCGGCACGCACCTTTCGCAAGAAATTCTAATTGTAAAAAATTAAAGAGAAAACGCTTAAAGAAAACAAACAAAATAATTTTTTTATTTTTAAAACAAAACGAAAATGATAAAATTAATAGATCCTTGCTTTCAAAATATCAACAAAGATGATCCCCGACAACGATGCTAAAAACTTGATGATTATAATTCACGCTATTGCGCGATTCTAAATCGATAAGGAAATTATACCTATCGTTCTAGTGTATACTGTCAAGTGTTGTATTAGACTTGGGGTTTTGTTGAGTACTTGTACTCACAAGGAAGAACTATTATTTTACCGAACTAAAGTTGGTTTTGCGAATTCGTAAAATCTAAGAGAAACAGTGATTTAACTAAGAGAATATTGATGATTTAAAAACTTGCACTTGATCTAGAATCCCCTTGGATTAAAATAAATTTTCACGAAACTATAAAATACAAGTCTCTAAGATACTAATTTCGACCGCGAAGGTTCGCAAAATACAGATGCGCCCCTCTCGAGAATACGCTATCGACTAAACTTAGGTTGATCGATCAAGACTTCTCAGCTAGTCGAAACCCCTAGATTGATTTAGGCTGTTAACCTCACTATTGGATTTGACTCCAATCCGGAATACTCAAGCCATCCTCTCTCGAGGAGTGCATGCAACTCCTTTTATCTTTGAGTGATCTACTCATATTCTCAACCTCTCTGTAAATTTAAAATACGGAACTTATATCGAAAAATCATATTTGCGGCATGTGAAATCGATGCAGTTGAATTCAAAGATAAATCGAATTAAGTAAAATAGAGAACTTATTTTTATTAGTCAGGAGGTCCTTAAGGTACTTAGCGTACTTTGGCATTTTAGTGATTGCTTCATGGAAGGGTAGATTTACGTGGATTTGCTTAAATATTTCTAGGAAGCGGGACTATTGATCATCCTGACATTACTTGTTAAGTTCAGAATGGTATGGTAGAGTTGGATCCTTTTTAAAGATGGGTGGTGGAGTGAGGTCTTTATCTACAATAGAGAGAGGGGTGATAACTTATTTTTCAACAAAGGGTGGAATTTTTAAAACGGTGGCAGAGCTTGCCTCGGGCTCTTCGCTAACCATACCATAAACTTGCTTCCCACTCCGAAGAGTTATTGCTTTCACTTGTTCTCTCAGGTTGGGCTCGGTATTGGCTGGAAGAGACCCGACGGGTCGCTCAGATATAATTTTCGCGAGTTGTCCTACTTGATTCTCTAGACTTTTAACGCTTCCGGCTAGGGTTCTTATAGTAGGGTCATTTGTGTTTACATATTTATAAAGTAACTTCTCCAAGTTTGGAGGTTTTGGATAATTTTGAAGAGGTGGAGGTGGTGTAGAAAAATCATTTTATGGTAGCGGGAGCATTGCGTTCGAGGGATTACTCCACGAAAAGTTCGGGTGGTTCCGTAAAGCGGGATTTTAAATATTCGGATAAGCGAAACCCGGAGCAAAAAATTTGCAGCAGAAAAATTATGAAAAGCATTTCTTGGCATATTATTAACATAATCCAATTATTCGGGGGCAGGAGTTGCAGATTTCCATACTTGAGGTGTGGAGGTAGCAGTCATCTCCATTATCTTTTTACTTAATACTTCCACTTGCAGAGCTAGCTGGGAGACGTTATCTACTTCAAAGATACCAACAGGTTTGATTGGGCGGGACCTAGGCACATTCCACTTATATGTGTTCATGGCCATGTCCTCAAAAAGATCAAGAGCTGCTTTTGGGATTTTGTGGTTTAAGGTACCACCGGAAGCTGCGTGTATCATTTGTTTTTTGCTTTGATTTAGGCCGTTATAAAATGTCTGCACCTGCAACCATACAGGCAGCGCATGATGGGGGAATCATTTTCAGAGTTCTTTAAACCTTTCCTAGGTTTCATACATGATTTTCAGAATCTATTTGTCCTAAGGCAGAAATATCGTTCCTAAGTTTTGCGATTTTAGATGGCGAAAAATACTTCGGCAAAAATTTTTTAGTTAGTTGATTCCAGGTGGTGATGTTGTGTTTTGGTAGAGTGTTCAGCCATTGCTTAGCCTTAGTTCTTAGGGAGAAAGGGAAGAGTCTTAGCTTAATAGCATCATTTATGACACCATTGATCTTGAAGGTCTCATAAATCTCAAGAAAGCTAGCTATATGCGCGTTCGGATCATCATCTTGAAGTCCGTCATATTGCACATACTGATGCACCATTTGAATTATGCTAGGCTTTATTTCAAAATTATTATTATCTATAGCAAGGCGAACTATGCTTGATTTTTTACCCTCTAGATTCGGCCTTGCATAAAAAGACATAAGCCTATGCAGGGTTTCCTCTACGATAAGCTCTTCCATTCTTATAGAAGGAATAGACTCAGAATCCTCAATCGATAGGTTGAGATTAGGACCTTGAAATCGCGATCTTCTCCGAAGAGTACGCTCAATTTCGTGGTCCAATTCCAAAATATCCGACGGCTTTTTGCGGGTCATGCACTAGCAGAAGAGAAGATAAAGAAAGAGAAAAATGTAAACTAGAAAAAGAGTTACTATTTTTTGAAATAGATTTTTTTAATGTTTTAACTCCCAAACTTCCCAAGGGCTACCCAATAAAGGGTTTGCAAGGTACTAGACAAGATAGTGGTATTTAAGCCACATTTCCCTTTTCGAGAGATTTAGGTGGTGTAGAAAAATTGTGATGTGGGTTTCTATTTAGTGCGTTAATATGTTTTTTTAATTTTTTTATTTTTAAGAAAGAGGGTGAGAAAGAGAAGTGATAAAAGTAATAGATTCGTGTTTTCGAATTATAAATAAAATTTGCTCCCGGAAATGGCGCCAAGAACTTGGTGTCTGCTAATCGCGAAGAGAAAAAGAACCGAACTAGCAATCCAAATAATGCAAGTATACCTATCGAACTGTAACTAGGGGACACAAGTGTCGTATTTAAATCCGGGAACCATTGAGTAATCTTACTCACACGAAGACTATTATCTTATGGAAGAAACATTAAGGGTTGTTAACTAAATTAAAAGAAGAGACTACCAGCATAAAGAAAAGCACTTGCACTTAATCATAAAAGATCACAACTAGCGATTAAAACGAGGGGTTAAACAATAATAAAGAAAAGCACTCGATCGAGAGTCACATCGGCCTAAGTTGATCAAAAATGCGATAATAAACTCTAACTTTATAAGGTAAAGGACCTTGACCATGGAGATTCCTAAAGCATGAACACGCTTCTCTCGAAGACGTGCCCACCTGAGTTTAGGAAGGTCCGACCGAACTCTCATCCAAATCGGAGCCCTAAAGCTCGCTTTACGCTGTGAACCCCGCTATTGGATTCCACTCCAATCCGGGAGATTTAACGTCTGCCTCTCTCGAGGGGTGCATGCAACTCTCTTTAATCTTGAGTGTTCACTCCAAACTACGAGCCTCTCGGCTATCTAAGAGTGGGAATAAAGATGGAAAATATATATCGATGATATATCTCCAAACATAATTAATCAAGAGTAAATCTAGGTCTAAACCTTACATAGGAAAAGTAAACGAGAACATCTTAACTTAATCAACTCGATCTCGGATTTTCAAGATCGAGTACAAGTAGGATTAGTTACTCATGGTGAAGTAGAGGAAGAAAGATGAGTAGGAGTGCATGGGTGCAAAATAGAGACAAATAAAAGTAAACAGACTTTATATTAAATCAAACAGAGATCTTACAACTTGAAATAAAAGATATTACACTTGCAGGGAATGAAAAACTAAGCTAGCACTAAAAGTAAACTACTAAAGGAATTCAAGAACTATTACAGAGGACTAAAACTAAAAATAGAAAAAACTGAAATGAGAAGAGGAGAGAGGAAGAAAACCAAGGAAGAACTGAAAATGACAGCACTTCACCTCCCCAAAGTTCTATCTGGTAACACAAGGGGTTGGGCTTTATTTATAGATTCTTCAAAGCGCAGGACTTTCACAAACATCCATACATGCACAGGAGTTGACCATGGTACAAAAATCTAGCGGGAAATGAAGATTGCCTCGGTACGGGTTACGTGCATTAATGGCGGCAGTAGTCTTTTGTGGAAAAATGGGACTTGTCTCTGGCAATGGGGAAAGTTCGACGAAAGAAGGATGAAGGGCTCGACAAATGGCGAAGAGTAGGAGAAGGAGGATTTTGACGAACTGGGAAGAATTCGTCGAAGGGAGAAGGGAGCTCGACAAAGAAGGGAAGAATTCGTCGAACGGAGAAGAGGTGTTCGACGAATTGGGAAGTATTCATCGAACGGAGAAAAGAGAAGTGGCATTCGACAAATTGGGAAGAATTTGTCGAACGGAGAAAGGAGAAGGGGCGTTTGTCGAATTAGGAAGAATTCGTCGAACGGAGAAAGGAGAAGGGACGTTCGACAAATTGGGAAGAATTCGTTGAATGGAGAAAGGAGAAGGGGCATTCGACGAATTGGGAAGAATTCGTCAAACGGAGAAAGGAGAAGGTGTGTTCGAAGAATTGGGAAGATTTCATCGAACGGAGAATGAAGGCGGAGTTCGACGAACCAGGAAGAGTTTGTCGAACGGAGAATGAAGGCGGAGTTCGACGAACCGGGAATGAATTCATTTTTCGATGAATTTGGAAGAGATCGTCGAATGGAGAATGAAGGCGGAGTTCGACGAACCGATAATGAATTCTGATTTCGACGAATTTGGAAGAGTTCGTCGAACTGAGAATGAAGGCGAAGCTCGACAAATTCCTGATCGGCGAATTCTTTCTAAAAAACTACAAACCTGCAAAGAAAAGATAAAACATTAGTGGCATTAATTTATATACAAAAGGAGGTCAAAATAATGCTTTAAAAACATGATATAATTACAAAAAAAACTAAAAATTCCTAATAGTTTAGACTACAAAATGCACTATCATATCTTCAGAAACACCCAGTCTCCTACATGAAACTCTACCTGACGATGCCGAGCATCGTAATACTTAGCCTGCCTGCTCTAGGCCTCCAACATCCTATCTCGAATCAACCACACCTGAGCATCCGTATCCTCGACAAACTTCAAGCCCAGTGCCTTCGGAACCTCATCCTGGATCCAAGAAAAAGGAGTCCCGCATCTCTGCCTGTTAAAAGCCTCATAAGGGGCCATGCCGATGCTGGACTGGTGACTATTGTTGTTTGAGAATTCGATCAACGGTAGCTGCCTCTCCCATGGCTCTCCGCAGTCCAATATACAAAGACGCAACAAATCCTCCAGTGTCTTATTGGTGCGCTCTGTCTTCCCATCCATCTGAGGGTGGAAGGTGGTACTAAATATAAACCGGGTCCCCAAATAAGCCTGGACCGACCTCTATTCCTTAGACGTAAATCGTCCATCACGATCGGACACTATCGTCCTCAGCACTCCATGGTATCAGACGATCTGCTCCACAAACCTCCACACCAACTCCCCAACCAGAGCGTCCTTCCTGATTGGTAGAAATCTGGCCACCTTCGTTAATCGATTGACGATCATCCATATCGAGTTATTCCCCGCATGTGAATGAGGAAGACCATGTATGAAATCCATGACAATATCGTCGAACTTCCACTTCGGTACCGGAAGTGGCTTTAATAACCCGGTCGGGCTCTTACACTCTGCCTTCACTAACTGATAAGCCTTGTAATAGGTCACGAAGTATGTGATATCCCTCTTCATGCCCGGCTAATACATCACCCTCTTTAGGTAGGCCGTCATTTTGGAGATGCCCGGGTGCACCGAGTACCTGCTACAGCGAGCCTCGATCAATAATGTCCTCCTGAATCATGAAACCAGCAGGTATGTAAACACGTCCTCTAAAGCATATCAACCCATCTCTCTATATATACTCCCAGGCCGTTCCTACCTCCAAGGACCTGAATACTGGCTCTAGCTTGTCATCCCTCCTCTGCTCAACCCTGATACGATCTTAAATATCCTCGGTAGTGCTCATCGCGTCCAGATACTCCTCATAAAACTCTGAGTCATCCGAAGACACCAAAGTAATCTACATATCCTCCATCATCCGTATCAGCTCCATATGTAACACCCATATCCGTCACATGGAATATAACAGAAGGTCCGTCCAGGGCCCCATGCCATATACCACGAACAATTTGTGGAGTTACGTATTAATACCAAAATACCAGCAATAGGGACACACATCCTAACTTAAAGCATTCTAGTAGAAGCTTTTAAAATAGTTATAAGAACCCATATGCAATAGCATGAATGTCCACAAACAACCAGAGTAGGAATGACAGCAAAATACACAAAAGTCTCGGCCTTAAGGCCTTACAAGTGTTTACTTAAACATTACATGTTTTCCAAACTTCGGTACGCAGGCCGACCATACATGAGTATAATAAGGTAAAGACTTCGCTTTGGCCTTCGAGGGACAGCACAACAACAAAGGCTTCAACCCACTATTTGCCACTAGGCTCACTTGTTCCTGCATAAGAACAATCCACCGTACGGTGGCAAAACAAAGCAACTGTTAGCTAAAGCTGACCAAATTATAACGACCCTTCCCCTTACCCGGGGAGGCGGTGCTTCTTCCCTGCAATACATTAGTATAACCAAACAAGTTAGTGAAAGTACAATTTAAGTACACTTCACCACAGGCGTAGGCATACACTGCCCCACACCCCGTGCTCTCAGGGCACATTCTCGGTTAACCCGGTCCACAATCGCCCCCAGGACAGCTACATCGTGAGCTAATAAGTCTCTTTCGGCCAAAGCCTAAGACCCGCCCTCTATGCCTTCAATAGGTCTCTTAAATCGAACCACATAGAGTGGGTACAGTTCCACTCAACCCGTTGCTCACATCGCCATGCCAACTTAAGTCATCAACGCGGGTCAAGCTTCACCGAATCCTGAAGTATCGATCATACAATAGTACATAACCTAGATATGCACAAGGTTGGCTCGCAAACCTAACAAATTGGCCTCCCAGAGCACACAGCCTCATAGTAACAGAACTACCGCCGGCGGTATTAATAACAATGTGTGGTACCTGACAGAAATATGTTTCTGCCCAGTTTTGCGGGTGCTCCTTGGGGTTAGTCCCCAAGGCTCCCTGCTGCAATCTACCGCATAGAAACTCGAAAAACAAACGGCACGGAGTCTTCTCTGGCAATACATGCACAATGAAAACATCACCGATCCAGACCAACATGTCCGGATAGGCTTCACACACCATGCATATGTCCGTACTTCGATTCCGGACTCGAAATGCAAAACGACGGGGATAGACCATATCTACCCGAAGGAATATCTCACACTCATCGCCCACTCGCGGGAGAAGGTTTTCTATGCAAAAAGGAAGAGAACTTCACATGTCCAAGTAGAGAATCGTTACACTAGAGGTTCGCTTTGGCGCCATGGAAAACTAGACGGATGAAAAGCACCGCAACGGACTCGCCTCCACCGATCTAGACTCGGCTTGTGATTTATAGCTCCAAAGCTTCAACACTGGAGGGATTCCTCCTTCTTCTTCATCATTTTCTCTCCTCTCTCTACCTCTTAGAAAGAGGTTGGATCAAAAGAAATGAGTCCTAAACCCTCATTTCCCGACCATATACTAACAGGGAGAAAGTTGGGCCGTCGTATCCCTTAAAAATAAAACGAACGACCTCGATTCACCCTTAAAATCATCTAACTAGGGCCACACACAGCTTGTGACATGCCTGTGTCATTGCCCGTGTCTTTCTTTCATACAAGGAATCGTCGATCTCAGAACAGGACACAGCTTCTATCACGCCCGTGTCATAGGCAGTGTGCCTCAATCGACACAGAAATCGTTATGCCTGAACAGGATACAGCCCTATAACACGCCCATGTTACAGGCCGTGTGCTAGGCATCTTCGGACATGCCCGTGTTCTAGGCCGTGTGCCTCACTCTACACAACACGACAAACACATAGCAGGTCACGGCTTTGGACATGCCCATGTCTCGGGCCATGTTGAAAACACAGAGCAGGACACGGCTTTGGACACGCCCGTGTCCCAGGCCGTGTTGCTCAGTCAACACAGCCCACTCATATCCGAGATTTAGGGCGTTACAATTCTCCTCCCCTTAAAAGAATTTTGTCCCGAAATTAGAGAATGGAAAAGTACACAAACTTAAATAGTACCTGAGTAGAAAAGCTCGGGGTACTCCTCAAGCATGGTCTGCTCTCGTTCCCACGAAAGCTCCTCACAACCGCAATTGTCCCATCATACTTTGACCATCCTAATAGCTTTGTTCCACAATTGCTTGACTTCGGAATCCTTGATCTGAATTGGTCTAACTTTGGTTGTTATCCCACTATCGACCGATACTTGATCCACAACAACCACTTGTAATGGTTCTTTCACGGCTTTGCGTTGGACCGAGATGTGAATACATCGTGTAAACCACTCAGTTCTACCAAAAGAGCCAACCGATAGGCGGCTTCACCAACCCGCTCCAAGATCTCAAAAGGCCAAACATACCTCGGACTAAGCTTCTTTAAGCATCGAATCCTTGATACGCCTTTAAACGGCTTTATCTTAAGGTATACCCAGTCACCCAATGCAAACTCCACGTTCCGATGCTTGGTGTTATAGTACTTGGCCTATCTATCTTGAGCAATCAGTAGCAGCTCCCGAATAAACCGTATCGTTGAAGTAGCATCTTCAACGTAACTTCGCTTGTACAGCTTCGATTCTCCCATTTCTACCCAAGACAATGGCATACGACACCTCCTTCCATACTGATCCTCAAAGGGCGCCATCTGAATGCTGGCTTGGTAGCTGTTATTGTATGCAAACTCAATCATGTAAAGATGGTCTATCCACCTTTTACCAAAATCCAATACAGACATACAAAGCATGTCTTCCATTGTCCTATTCACCCTTTTAGTATGCCCATCTGTCTGCGGGTGAAAAGCAGTGTTGAAGTTCAACTTGGTACCCAACAACTAATGAATGAGCCTCCAATCGTTGGATATGAACCGACCATCACGGTCACTAATAATGCTCCGGGGTACACCATGCAAATGGACTATATTATCCACATAAAACTTCGGCAGCTTCTCCACAGAATCATCCTTCTTATTGGGTATGAAGTGCGACACCTTCGTTTACCGATCCACGACCACCCAAATAACGTCAATCCCCTTATGCGGTCTCAGCAAACCGTGCACGAAATGCATAGAGATGTCATCAAACTTCCACTTTGGTATAGGCAAGGACTTTAGAAATCCTCCTGGCTTCTGGCATTCAGCCTTCACCAAGGCATAAGTCTGACACTTCGCCACGTATAGCGCTATGTATTTCTTCATACCGGGCCACCAGAATAGCCTCTTTATGTCTTTGAACATCTTTATGCTCCCAGGATGAATTGAGTACTTGGTAAAATGCGCCTAGTTCATCAATTCTTCTCATAATTTTCCAACATTAGGGATGCACAACCGACCACCTTTCCAAACATGGCCATCGTCAACAATGAACTGGTCATTCGACCCATCCATGGACTCTGCCACGCGACGTTTCAAGCTTACGTCCAACTCTGAATCTTATCGAATCTTGTCCGTGAGGTCATATTGAACCTCTGTCCAACTCAAACATGCATTAGCACTAGATCCCTTGTCAACAAACGAGATCTCCAAAGCCTCCAAATCACAAACGAGCCGCTCGTCATGCATTTGTAACCAGTTGGCCTATGTAGGGGTTCTACGACTCAGTGCATTTGCCACAATATTCCCCTTCCTGGGAATATAATGAATCTTGTAGGTGTAGTCCCCAAGAAACTCCATCCATCTTCGTTGACGCATGTTCAGGTCCTTTTGATCAATCAGATACTTCAGACTATTGTGATCTCAATATATATCGACCTTTACTCCATAAAGGTAATGCCTCCAAAGCTTGAGAGAGAATACCACGCCCGCAAACTCCAAATCATGGATCGGGTAGTTCCTCTCATGCACCTTGAACTGACGTGATCCGTAGGCTATCAATGACCCGTGCTGAAGTAGAACACAGCCTAAACCACTCCTAGAGGAATCACTATAAACCTCAAAGCCTTCAGAACCGCAAGGCATACTTAAGAAAGGTGTCATGGTCAAACGACACTTTAGTTCTTCGAAAGCTTGTACGCACTCAAGCGTACAAACGAACTTCTGATCCTTCCTTATTAGAGTAGTGAGGGGCAATGCTATCCGTGAGAAGTTCTCCACGAAGGGCCTTTAATAGCCGGCAAGCCTTAGAAAACTCCAGACATCTGCCACCGTAGATATTACAGGCCACTCCTGTATAGCAACTATCTTTGTCAGATCTATCGCAATCCCTTCTCCACTAACTATATGACCAAGGAACGCGACTGAGGACAACCAAAACTCGCATTTGGATAACTTGGCATACAGTTGGTCCGCCTCAATATCTCCAACACCATACGCACGTGCTTAAAATGATCCTTCTTGCACTGCGAGTACACCAGTATATCGTCGATAAAGACTATCACGAACTGGTCAAAGAATTCTCTGAACGTTCTATTAATCAAATCCATAAACACGGATGGAACGTTCGTTAGCCCAAACGGCATGATGGTTAACTCATAATGCCCATTTTGTGTGCTGAAAGCCATCTTGGGGATGTCACTTTCCCATATCAACAGCTGATAGTATCCGGATTTAAGATCCAACTTTGAGTACACAGTCGACCCCACAAGCTGGTCAAACAGATCATCAATCCTTGGGATCGGATACTTATTCTTCTCCGTTAGCTTATTCAACTCTCAGTAATCAATACAGAGTCTTAAGCTTCCATCCTTCTTCTTAACAAAGAGGACCGGCGAGCTCCAAGGCGAAGAACTCGGACGCACATAACCTTGTTCCAATAGCTCTTGAAGTTGTACTTTCAATTCCACCATCTCCTTAGGTGCTAACCGATATGGAGTGTAACGCCTCCATCTGTCACATAAAATATAACAGAGGGTCCGGCCGGGGCCCCACGCCATATTTCACAGACAAAAGGCAGAATCACGTATGAATATCAAAAAAAAAATTCTACTCGCATCTTAACTCAGAGCATTCTAGTAGAAGATTATAACATGCAAGAACTCATCACATTGAATGTCCACTAAATATATAAATAACACATTTATATATATCACTAGGAATGTATACAACCACAAACGCTCATGGCCTTAAAGCCTTACATGTTTCTCTTTACAAGTGTGATTTCATACATCGGCACACAGGCCAGCCACACATGAAAAATATAATTCTTCGCACGGCCTTCGAGGGCCTACAAGAAGAACAGGCTTTAGCACGCTCAATCCAATTCAGCCCGTCAGCACCTGTATATGGACATCCACCCCAAGGGTGATAAACAAAGCAACGGTTAGCATTCAGCTGACCAATTATAACGACCATATCCCTTACTTGGGGCAGTGGTTCCTTCCCTGCATGCATTACAATCACAATATATATATTTATAAATCACAACATGT
This sequence comes from Platanthera zijinensis, assembly GCA_039513925.1. Lineage (NCBI taxonomy): Eukaryota > Viridiplantae > Streptophyta > Magnoliopsida > Asparagales > Orchidaceae > Platanthera > Platanthera zijinensis. The sequence continues at coordinate 124,267,049 of CM077086.1, read as the reverse complement.
GCTCTCACGCACAGCATCATCACAAATGCCGGCCTTAGTGTCAGACACTCCATGCACTTAGGGCATGATTACGGTGTACCGAATCATCCTTAGTACCACCATCGATTAGAGGTTCCTAACTTGTTGGCTCTGGGCATTAGTCTACTACAACACGCATGCTGGAGACATCCTCGCCCATCCCAATCAAAGGTGTTCACCTCACGGTAACCATTGAGCATTTCAGATCGACCCACCACTGTGGTGTAACAACCCAGGATTGGCCCGCAGCCCCCCATTTGCATTGCCAACCAATCGATCTCTCATAACAAAGGTACAGGTTAGCAATTTCCCATTGCTCAACTCGCCAATAGCGCACATCTTGATGCGGGTCGGCTTTCCCTTTCCTATTCAGCCCACAACTCACGTAGAGCCGCTTTCTCTAGTTCAACACACAGCTCACGCAGAGCATACAATTCACGCAGCACACACAACACAAGGAGCTCACACAGAGCTTCCTAGGTATTTTGGAAGTACTCACAATTCATAGGCATCCTCACAAGCTCCGTAAACTACACGTTTCTTATACGTAGTCTTCTCTGATTCGTAATATAAACATCACCAATCAAGACCAACCATTTGGATGGACTTATCACAGCATGCCGATTCCGTACTACACATTTTCGGATCTAGATGCAGACTCAATCGGGGATATTAACTATCAACCCGCTGGAATCACTTGCGCTTTCCACCTCTTGGTGGATGATTCCATGCTTATTGATGGAGCCCACGCGTAGACTCTTATTTGGGTTGTTGGTTCTATGAGTCGACCGTCGCGGACTGGCTAGAAAATCGAAGTTTCTAACGAAAGGAGGCAAGTGCACCTATTGCATATAGTACTCGATATTCGGGAGAATACCGAGGTCGTATTATTCTCGGGGATGGGTTGATTATTCCTACTCCTCCAGGAGGACTATTATTTTACTGAAAGTAAGGAGGGATTTTTTGTTTGTCACTTAACAACAAAAATTAAAGTAAGCTGAAAATTACTAGATTAGTTCGATGATGGGTTAATGCTCGGCATCGAATCGGATTATGACTAAAATAATTCTTAATAATTATTGAACTTAGTTTTCAAATTAATAAAAGGCAACTTGGACGTGGAGGTTCCAGAAGTATGAGCACACTTATCTCTAGGAATATTGCTCACCTGAACGCTAAGACTATTCGACCGAACGTTAATCCGACGAAGGATTCCTCTTAACGCCCGCTTTACGCTAAGAACCCCGCTATTGGGTGGGGAGCCCAATCCGGTAGAACTACGCTTCTCCTCTCTCGAGGGTATGTACGCAATTCTATTTACCCAAGGGGAATCGGTCCATACGCACGACCTCTCGGCTAGCTGGTGTATGGATAACGGAAATAGATCCCACACATCGATTATGTGGTCCTACGCGTCGTTAACCCTGGGTGAACCTTAAGTCCCAATATTAAAGTTAAAATAAAGAACTTTAATTAATTCAAATCATTTTATATGTCCCAATGCTCTTCGATGCCAAGGGCTAAAGACGATTAGCCACTCATCGGTATGGGGACGGCTTTATGGTTTTAATGAGGCGCGAGTTCGAAACTAAACACTAAACGATTATAAGAAGAAGAAATAAAATAACAAACATTTAGATAAAGTTGAAAAGCTAATTAAAAATGAGAACTCACGCACACTTCGAAACCATAAAATAAAGTAAAGACAAGTCCTACTCGAATGAGTAGACGGGAAATGAAAACACGCCATTTAACTCTTAACGAGTAGGCGGAAATAAATGCGTGTACAAGTTCTACTCAAATGAGCAGACGGTAAATGACAAGTCGTACTCGAATGAGTAGGCGGTAAATGAAAACACGTCATTTAACTCTTAACGAGTAGGCGGAAATAAATGCGCATATGCACACACTCTACATAATTGAAAGAAAGCGATAAAAGAAAGCATGAAATAAAGTATGAAAATTTATTCTCATACACACACACACTCTACATAATTGAAGAAAGCATCAAAATTATTCTCATACACTTACACACACAACATGAAATTTTTAAAAGAACAAGGTCAAAGTTACCTAAAAATTAAAACAACTTTTCTACAGTTTGGATTTTCTAAAAACACATAAAAAGATGAAAAAAAAATAAAAAGAGCAAAAGTTTTGGAAATTTAAGTTAAAACTAAAGTTGTTTAAAAATTAAAATTATAACTTTTTCATTCTTAAGAGTTCATAAAAGTGATGAAAAAGTAAAAATTAAATTTAAAAGAGACAAAAAATTTTACAACCTAAACAAAAACTAAGTTAAAGAAAATAAAAAAAAAATCACTTTTGAAATCACTTTTACAAGTTCATAAGGATGAAGAAGATATACTTTTAATGTAACACAAAGCTTGAAGAAAAACTACCATAATAACATTTCATTTTTTGAAATAAAAAGAGTGTTATTATGTGCAGATCAAATATGGCTATGTGCAGATCAAAAAAAGTACTTTTTTTATTTTTCTTATTTGTTCTCAATGTTTAGGTGCGTCTTCTTTGACGAATTTACCTGTGAAGCATTCGGGTTTTTTCCCGTAGTTGCAAGGAGAAGAAGTGGCGCAACATCGCCCAAGAGGCGCAACTTCCGCCGCAGACGCAGCAGGGCCTCCACAACTTCGTCGGGCGTTTCTTTGATTCTTTTGAATGGAAGAGATGCAGCTACGTCCCGTAGCTGTAGCAGGGCATTATTGACCTCGTCAACGCCGACAAGGATAACTACCTCAACTACCACCGCCTCCTCATCGACCTCGTCAAGATCGGCGACGTTATTGCCTACGACAACACTCTCTGGAAAAGCTTCGTGGCATCGCCGGCCGACGCGCCCATGCGCAAGTACATCCGCTACTACCGCCACTTTGTGCTCGAGCTCAACGAAGACCTCGCCGCCGACCACCGCATTGAGATCTGCCAGCTTCCCGTCAGTGATGGCGTCGCCCTCTGCCGCCGCATCAATTATTCTCTTCTACTTTCAAACGCATTTTTAGTGATTTGTTTTGCTATTTTTTTGCATCCGGTGGGATTAACAGTGCAATTACAATGCATTTTTTGCAGTTTTTGCGAGTTAACCCTGCTTTTTTGCTGATTTTTGGATTGCCAATACACTCAAAGTTCCAGTTTCAGTGATTATTGGTTGATATTTCTTCTCTTTGTAGCTTAATGGAGAACAAATCACATGATTTGGAATTACCCGTTGATGTAGTTTCTCCCCAAAAATCTTTAGATTAATGAATTTTTTTTTATATAATTGGTCTGCACCTAACATTTTTGTTTGCACTTAAATTTTTTGGGTTTGCACTTAACCGTGGTTTGAACATAACCAATATAGGTTTGCACTTAACATTGCTCAATAAAAACTATATTAAAATCTAACATAACAACTAATTAAGAGCATGAAAAAATTAACTAGTTAAACTCATACACACACACACTTTTCATAAAGAGAAAAAACAAAGAGGTACAAAGGGATAAAAAGAGGAACAAAGTGGGCACACAAGTTCATTCCAAAGTCATTTAAGAAGAGAAAAACTAACATATTTTATTAATGAAAGAGAACTATTACAAAGTTATTACAAAGCTAAAGCTAAAGCAAAAGCAAACATAAAAAGGGAGGTGGAGAAATCTCCTTACATGACAATGTAATCACCAAGGGAAGCCCACAAAACACACTAAATTTTGGCTCAAAAAAGTGAACCCTTGGATCTTACAAAAAAGTTTTATTTATAGACAAATTTCGAGTGTGACACGCCCTAGTCACGGGCGTGTCGGGAATATTGATGTGGAGGTTCCACAAGTATGAGCGCACTTATCTCTAGGAATATTGCTCACCTGAACGCTAAGACTATTCTACCGAACGTTAGTCCGACGAAGGATTCCTCTTAATGCCCGCTTTACGCTAAGAACCCCGCTATTGGGTGTGGAACCCAATCCGGGAGAACTACGCTTCTCCTCTCTCGAGAGTATGTACGCAATTCTATTTACCCAAGGGGGATCGGTCCATACGCACGGCCTCTCGGCTAGCTAGTGTATGGATAACAGAAATAGAGCCCACACATCGATTATGTTGTCCTACACGTCGTTAACCCGGGGAAAACCTTAAGTACCAATATTAAAGTGAAAATAAAGAACTTTAATTATTTCAAATCATTTTATATGTCCCAATTCTCTTCGATGCCAAGGGCTAAAGACGATTAGCCACTCATCGGTATGGGGGCGGCTTTATGGTTTTAATGAGGCGCGAGTTCGAAACTAAACACTAAACGATTATAAGAAGAAGACATAAAATAACAAACATATAGATAAAGTTGAAAAGCTAATTAAAAACGAGAACTCACGCACACTTCGAAACCATAAAATAAAGTAAAGACAAGTCCTACTCGAATGAGTAGGCGGGAAATGAAAACACGCCATTTAACTCTTAACGAGTATGCGGAAATAAATTCGTGTTCAAGTTCTACTCAAATAAGCAGACGGTAAATGACAAGTCCTACTCGAATGAGTAGGCGTTAAATGAAAACACGTCGTTTAACTCTTAACGAGTAGACAGAAATAAATGCGCACACGCACACACTCTACATAATTGAAAGAAAGTGATAAAAGAAAGCATGAAATAAAGCATGAAAATTTATTCTCATACACACACGCACTCTACATAATTGAAGAAAGCATCAAAATTATTCTCATACACTGACACACACAACATGAAATTTTTAAAAGAACAAGATCAAAGTTACCTAAAAATTAAAACAACTTTTCTACACTTAGGATTTGCTAAAAACACATAAAAAGATGAAATAAAAACAAAAAGAGCAAAAGTTTTGGAAATTAAAGTTAAAACCAAAGTTTTTTAAAAATTAAAATTATAACTTTTTCATTCTTAAGAGTTCATAAAAGTGATGAAAAAGTAAAAATAAAATTTAAAAGAGACAAAAAGTTTTATAACCTAAACAAAAACTAAGTTAAAGAAAATAAAAAAATTCACTTTTGAAATCACTTTTACAAGTTCATAAGGATGAAGAAGATATTCTTTTAATGTAACACAAAGCTTGAAGAAAAACTACCATAATAACATTTCATTTTTTGAAATAAAAACTATAATAAAATCTAACATAACAACTAATTAAGAGCATGAAAAAATTAACTAGTTAAACTCATACACACACACACAAACTTTTCATAAAGAGAAAAAACAAAGAGGTACAAAGGGATAAAAAGAGGAACAAAGTGGGCACACAAGTTCATTCCAAAGTCATTTAAGAAGAGAAAAGCTAACATATTTTATTAATGAAAGAGAACTATTACAAAGCTATTACAAAGCTAAAGCTAAAGCAAAAGAAAACATAAAAAGGGAAGGGGAAGAAATCTCCTTACATGGCAATGGAATCACCAAGGGCAGCCCACAAAATACACTAAATTTTGGTTCAAAAAAGTGAACCCTTGGACCTTACAGAAAAGTTTTATTTATAGACAAAATTTCGGGTGTGACACGCCCTTGTCAAGGGAGTGTCGGGGGGCGTGTCACAGTTGTCGTGTTTGACTTGGCGAAATCTGGCGAGCTTGCTTGTTTCTGGAAGCTTCGGGATGGGACACGTGTCCAACATGGTCGTGTCATGTTTGGACACGGGCGTGACATGCTGGCATTGAGTGTCGAGTTGATGGCGTTGAGTGGCGTCGATAGGTGACCAGTAAAAGCATTGAGTGGCTTCAAGAGGTGAAAAGTAAAAGCGTTGAGTGGTATTGAGTAGCTGACACGGGAGTGTCGGTCATGATACAGGCGTGTTCTGCTCAGGTTGATGAAGGTGTTGAGTGTTGAGTAGATGGCGTTGAGTTGAGCTAGTGACACGGGCGTGTCGGTCATGGAACACGGGCGTGTCAGGTCAATTTTTCACCATTTTCTGAAATTTTTCTAGATTCAAAATTAAGTCAAGTTAGAAATAGTATTTATAAAAAGGAAGCAATTCATTGAATAAAACTAACAAAAAAGGCAAAAAATAAACTAAAATGATTTAATAAAAAATACTATAAAATCGGTATATTTACAACTTATCACTTATGCATAAAGGAGGACTTCAGTTGTCCAAGAAGGAGATCGTTACCCTTGACGATCGCTTTGGAGCCATGGAAAACTAGCCGGATGGAAATCACCGCAACAGCCTTGCCTCCACAAATCTGAACTCGGCTCTTGATTCGGAACGCTGAAGCTCCTCCGGCAGCCGGATTCCTCATCCTTCTTACTTTCTCTCCCCTCTCTCTATCTCTTTAGAAATAGAATGGACAAAGATAAATGAGAGTTTATCCTTCAACTCTCAGCCTTATAACAACAGGAAGGTCTCTAGACTGTTGGATCCTAATTGAGGGAAATGAATGGCCACGAATCGCCCTGAAACTCAATTTCCTGGGCATAACACGTCTTGTGACATGCCCGTGTCACAGGCCGCGTGCCTTAAGCGGTAAACGAACCGACTCTTCCAAACCAGGACCCAGCCATGGGACACGCTCGTGTCCCAGGCCGTTTGCCATACACGGCTTCGGACACGCACGTGTCCAGCCCATGTTTATTTGTCTACACAGACCTGGCCACAACCCAAGAAGGACACGACCATTTACACGCCCGTGTCACAGGCTGTGTGCCCCACCGACTTGCCTCTCGAGGATCGTCGACTGCATTTCATCGAGATCATTTTGTCGAACACATAGGACACGGCCCTGGACACGCCCGTATCACAGGCTGTGTGCCACACTCGACACCTACTCGAGACCCACTCGAGACCCACTCGAGTACACAGAGCAAGACAATGCCTTTGGATACGCCCATGTCCCAGGCCGTGTTGCTCAGTCTACAGTCCAAGGATTTTTGGGGTGTTACACGGAGAGCGTGACACAGGTTTGGCACCTGGCACTAACTCAATGGTGGAGTCGATCTCTCACTGAGGTGGGGCTCCAGGGAGATCTTCAGGGAATATGTCAGGAAACTCAGATACAACTAGGATGCTGTCCAAACCAGGCTTGGGCTTCGAACCCTCCACTAAAGTGAGAAATAGCTCCGCACTACCACGAACTGCCTTAACCACCTAGAGAGCAGACATCAAAGTCTTGCTTGACCCCTTCAAGCCTGAGAATGTCGTCTCACGATATGTATCCAGTCCCAATCTGATCACCTTACAGTTGCAATCAATGTACGCATACTGCTTTGATAGCCAGTACATTCCAAATATCACATTGAACTCCACTATCAGAAGTAGCGACGCTCGCAAGTCATAAACATGACTCCTAATCCTTACCTTCACACAACAAACTCTATCCGCGCGCATAGAGCACCCGTTAGGCAGCAACACATCCAATTTGTCCCTTGCCATCGAAGAAGGTATTCCGATGTGCGATACAAAATCTTGGGACATAAAGGAATGCAAAGCTCCTGTATCAAACATTGCTCTCGCCGGAAAATCAACGATCGATACAAAGTCTAGCACAACCAGTCATAAGCTAATACGCATAAAGCAATAGGTATATAAAGCTAAACTTCTTTTAATTTAAACTGTACCTGTCACCACGTCAGCTTGTTTCAGGGCCTCCTGCTGGCAAAGGTTTTATATTCTAGGTTGGGCTGGGGTATAATGTGATGCGGTTGACTCCACCGCCTTGCCCTTCTCCTCATAAGTTGCTCTAGGCTTCTTCTCAGACTTTGGGCGTCCACTCCAACAATCTCGGGCAAAGTGTCCTAACTTCTTACAGTTATAACATGCGTCCGGAGTTCGGCCTGTAGTTTCCCCAGATACACCAGAAGAAGGTGCTGTACCCGAAGTCCTAGCCTTCTTATTCTGCTTACGGAACACAGATTTTGAGGATGTTGGCACCTTGAACTCCATCTTCTTTGCACTAGAGTCCTTATTCTCTTGTACTCTCTTCAGATCTTTCTCCAATGATTTGGATGTATTGACCAGGGTTAGGAAGCCCTACATCATAGGCCTCGAGAGTAGTAGCCTTAGGTCATCACGCAAACCCTCATAGAACCGGTTGGTCTTACGCTCCTCATTTGTCAAAGTAGAGCTAGCATAATGACCCAATCGCGTAAACTCGTAGAGGTATTCATCCACGCTACTATATCCCTGCGTTAGTCTTTGGAACTAATTCTCCATAGTGATCCTCTGTGCTGAGGGGAGGTATCTTGCCAAGAATTACCTCGAGAACTCCTCCATCAAGACATCCGTGAGTTGCCTTCAAACCAAGTGATACAGCTCCAACCCTTCCCACCACAACCTCGCCTCTCCATCCAACAGGAATGTGGTATGGTGGTCTTTTGCCATTCCTCCGTTTTCGTGGCCGTTAAGACACTCTTCACCCGAGAGAGCCAATCTTCGGCCTAGGGTGGGGTTCCAGTCCCCAAAAATATCGGAGGATTAAAGCTCATAATATGTTTGAGTTGCTTCTCTGTCGCTCTTCTAGGTATCACAGGCTCTACCGCCACTTGTTCAACCCTTCTATGTCCTGCTTCTCGAAGAGGTACCTGCTCCCATACGGGGGCAGGCTGGTGCACTTGCCTTCCTGGTTGGGCATTTATCATCGCAAACACCGCCTAGCCACAAGTCTTATAGTTTTTTTCGAAGGAGGGGTTGCAGGCACATCATTGGGTGCACTGCTTGCCTCAGAATGAGGGTGTTCTGACGGCCTCGCGCAACTCCTGGTCACCTATAGTCATACAAAACCCCATTAAGCGACCAAAAAAAATTACAAAAAGAAATTATAGGAACACGCAGGTTCCTCAAACATGTGTATTTTCATTCCTACATGGACATTCATGGGTTTTTTTCATGTTATAACGATGACGCACATACATGTGCTCACCACCCCTTAAAAGAATTCGTCCACAAATTCCAATTAGCAAGACCGATGTCTTAGTCTGATTCCAAATTTTAAACCCCCATCCGTCACATGGAATATAACATAAGGTCTGGTCGAGGCCCCACGCCATATACCACAGACAGTTAGTGGAGTTACGTATTAATACCAAAATACCAGCAATAGGGACACACATCCTTACTCAGAGCATTCTAGCGGAAGATTTTAAAACATTTATAAGAACCCAAATGCAATAGCATGAATGTCCACAACAACATGAGTAGGAATGACCGCAAAATACACAAAAATCTCGGCCTTAGGGCCTTACAAGTGTTTACTTAAACATTACACGTTTTCCAAACTTCGGCACGCAGGCCGGCCACACATGAGTATAATAAGGTAAAGACTTCGCTTTGGCCTTCGAGGGCCAGCACAGCAATAAGGGCTTCAGCCCGCTATTTGCCACTAGGCTCACTTGTTCCTTCATAAGAACAATCCACCGCACGGTGGCAAAACAAAGCAACGGTGAGCTCAAGTTGACCAAATTATAACGACCCCACCCCTTAACCGGGGCGACGGTGATCCTTCCCTGCAATACATTAGTATAACCAAACAAGTTAGTTAATGTACAATTTAAGCACACTTCACCACAGGCGTAGGCACACACGGCCCCACACCCCATGCTCTCAGGTCACATTCTCGGTGAACTCGGTCCACCGCCGCCCCCAGGACAGCAACATCGTGAGCTAATAAGTCTCTTTCGGCCGAAGCCTGAGACCCTCCCTCTATGCCATCGGTAGGCCTGAAACCGAACCACATAGAGCGGGTACAGTTCCACTCAACCCATTGCTCACATCGCCATGTCAACTTAAGTCATCGACGCAGGTCAAGCTTCCCCGAATCCCGAAGTATCGACCATACAATAGTACATAACTCGGTTATGCACAAGGTGTGCTCGCAGACCAAACAAACTGGGTTCCCAGAGCACACAGGCTCACAATAATAGAGCTACCGCCGGCGGTATTACTAACGCCCCGCGCTACCTGGCAGAAATACGCTTCTTCCCAGTTTTCCGGGTGCTCCTTAGGGTTAGTCCCCAAGGCTCACTGCAGCAATCTACCGCATAGAAACTCGAAAAACAAACGGCACAAAGTCTTCTCCGGCAATAAATGCATAATAAAAACATCACTGATCCAGACCAATATGTCCGGATAGGCTTCACACACCATGCCTACGTCCGTACTTCGATTTCGTACTCTAAAAGCAAAACGACGATGATAAACCATATCTACCCGAAGGAATATCTCACACTCACCGCCCACTCGCGGGAGAGAGTTTCCTATGCAAAAAAGAAAAGGACTTCACATGTCCAAGTAGAGAATCGTTGCACTAGAGGTTCACTTTGGCGCCATGGAAAACTAGTCGGATGAAAAGCACCGTAACGGACTCGCCTCTGCAGATCTTGACTCGGCTCGCGATTTGGAGCTCCGAAGCTTCAACAACCATAGGATTCCTCCTTCTTCTTCAACCTTTGCTTTCCTCTCTCTACCTCTTAGAAAGAGGTTGGATCAAAAGAAATGAGGCCTAAACCCTCATTTCCCAGCCATATACTAACAAGGGGAAAGCTGGGTCGTCGGATCCTTAAAAATAAAACGAACGACCTCAATTCACCCTTAAAATCATCTAACTGGGGCCGCACACGGCATGTGACACACCCGTATCTCATGCCATGTCTCACTTTCGTACAAGGAATTGTCCATCTCATAACAAGACACGGCTTCTGACATGCCCGTGTCATAGGCCGTGTGACTCAATCGACATAGAAACTGTCACGCCCGAACACGACATGGCCCTGTAACACGCGTGTGTTATAGGTCGGGTTCTAAGCACAGATTCAGACATGTCCATATCCCAGGCTATGTGCCTCAGTCGACACACCCCAGCAAGCACAGAGCAGAACACAGCTTTGGATACGCCCGTGTCCCGGGCCATGTTGAAAATACAGAGCAGGACACGGCTTTGCACACGCCCGTGTCCTAGGCCGTGTTGCTCAGTCAACAAATTCCACTCATATTCGAGATTTGGGGCGTTACACCATAGTCATCAACTGGGGCTCTGCTCCTGAAGTGGTAGTCCTCCAGTTAAGTGCGTCCTCTACCACATTCGCCTTATCTGGGTGATAGTGTATCGTGTACTCATAATCAGATAGAACTCCACCCATCGTCTCTAGCTGATGTTCAAATCCTTCTGCGTGTCGACATATTTCAGATTCTTGTGATCCAAAAATATTTCGTAGTGCACACCATAAAGATAATGCCGCCAAATCTTCCTAGCGAACACCACTGCTCCCATCTCTAAGACATGCACATGGTAGTTCTGCTCATTCTTCTTTAGCTGTCGGGAGGCGTATGCTATCACATGTACATGTTGCATCAGTATAATGCGCATCCCATGAAATGACACATCCGTGTACACCTGGAAGCCCTCCTTCCGAGTCGGGAGAGCGAGGATAGGGGACGACGTAATCCGACCCATCAACACTTGGAAGGCCGCCTCACACTGTGGCATCCTAATGAATGGAGTTTCCTTCTTCATCAAAGAAGTGACCGGAAGGGCTATCTAAGAGAATCCCTTTACAAACTTTCGGTAGTACCCGACCAATCCCAAAAAACTTCAGACATCCATGGTCATCTTTAACTGAGTCCAATCTCACACTGCCTGAATCTTCGCGGGATCTACCGCAAATCCTGAACCACTGATGATGTGGCCTAAAAAGGCCACCTCCATCTGCCAAAACTAGTATTTACTGAACTTGGCATACAACTGATGCTCCCCAAGCTTCTCTAGAGTGAAGGCCAGATGTTGTGCATGCTCTTCCTTCATCCTTGAATAAATGAAGATGTCATCTATGAACACAATGACAAACCTATCGAGGTACGTCTCGAACACCTGGTTCATCAAGCTCATAAAATTCGATGGCATATTCATGAGCCCAAAGGGCATTACGATAAACTCGTACAGGCCATATCTGCTGCTAAATGCCGTCTTCGGGATGTCTTCTTCCTGAATTCGTAACTGATAGTATCCTCACCTCAGATCCAGCTTCGAGAACCAATATGCTCCCTCTAGCTGATAAATAACTCGTCGATCCTTGGCAGTGGATATTGTTCAAGACTGTCAACTGATTTAGTGCACGATAGTCGATGCATAACCTGAGAGTCCCATCCTTCTTCTTTACAAATAAGACCCGAGCTCCCCAAGGCGATGATCTTGGCCTAACAAATCCAGCCTCAACCAGCTCTTTCAGCAGGCTCCTAAACTCCACCAGCTCCTTTGGAGCCATCCGATAGGGATCCTATAGACACTAGCTTAGCTCTAGGAATCAACTTGATATGGAAATCCTTCTCCCAATGCGGCGACAATCCTAGTAGCTTCTCTGGAAACACATCCACAAAGTACCGCACCACCGATATATCGGCGATCATCTTCTTGGCCTCTACCATCTCGAAAAACACCTGATAGACCTCATCTCCCTGCATGTGGGCCTTTACGGACTGAGTAGAAGATAACATCCTATGGGAGACGGCAGTAATACCTTCGAAGGTCGTAAAGGTGCCATCATAACTCAATACAACCTTCCTTGCTGGGAATTCTATCTAGGCATGGTTCCAAGTAAGCCATATCATGCCCAGAATCAGGTCAAAGTCCGGCATCCTCAAGACCGTAGTCGGGGCCTCGAATGTCAGACCATCAATTGTCACCCTTGGGAGGCACTTAGTAGTAGCTAAGAACTCCGTCTGGTTTGGGAGATGCACCCTCCTAGCGACTCCATAATAATGTATGACTCCCACTAGTCCCTTTACGAACTCCTCAGAGACGAAGTTGTGTGACGCCCCCTTATCCACCAAGGTGTGGGCTGGTTTGCCGCACACCATAAATATTCCCGTTTATTTAAGTATGGTTAAGTAACTAGGCCTATGGTTTCTTTTTCTAGTATGCTACTGTTATTTGTTATTTCAAAAATTACAAAAGTAAATAACAATATAAAATTACTAGCATACCTGCAATCACCCTGGCCGGGTCCCGAGGTGGCGCCAAGTCCATATCATACACCTGCTCCCTCTCTTGCCTCCGATATCTACCTTGTAAACCACGTCCTCTTCCATGGCCTCGACCTACAAACTGCTGAGTGGGCGTGGCAGCTTGTGGTGCCGGTAAACGTGCCCCTCTCATAGAGTAGTTCCTCCGGATATGCCCTACCTGATGACAGTTGTATCAGTCGGGCAAGGGAAGTGCTACACCGCTGGGCCTCTGTATCTCCCGCATCTGAAGAGGTTTAGGTGCCAATACCACCGGCTCCCTCGGCTCCTGTCTCACCTCTTGGCGGGGTTGGTCCTCTGCCCTTCTCTAATCAGCAAAGTGTCCCCTTCGCTGATAATTCCTGCCTCCCTAACCATAATCCTCAGTTGGCCTCTTCCGGCCTGGACTCGTGTGCCAATCAGCCTCCACCCTCTTTGCCATCTCCATAATTTGAGTTATAGGCCCGTCGAATACAAACAGAAGAGCCTATCTCAGGTAATCTCAAAGGCCCTTTTTAAACCTCTTGGTATACCCCGCTTCGTTCAGCTGATAGGAGTACGCAAACCAGGCTAAGTGGTTGAACTCCCGGTGGTACTCCATGATGTGGTTTACGCCAAGTGTACCGGTCGCACAAGTAATATAAAATGGGCGAATTTTCCCAAGTATCGATCTCTCAAGGAACACGGTAAGGTGGAGTTAATTTTTAGGAGGACTTGAGATTAAATTCCTTAGGTCCGTGTTTACAAAGGGGGTTTTAATTGTTTGCGGAAAAAGAAAGTAAAACACTAAAACACTACTCCTATGCAATGCCGCTATGCAATGCTTCTCCAGGAGGATGGAAAACTACACGGGTCGCTATGCACCGAAACGCTGGGCAGATGGACTAGTAGGCTTGCGGATGAGGTGGTGAGAACGGCGGAATGAGGGTCGTGAGCACCTCTTCGCTACGCACACCACTAGCAATTACTAGTGCGGCACTGTGTGGTGGAGGATGGATAATGGCACACCTCAAACAAATAATGTGAATATAAAATCACATATACATGATTGTACACAAACGTATATCAAATTAAACATACTTCATCAAATACACAGAGATCAAACTTCACTATAAAAACCAAGAGAAAAAGAGAGTGTGAAATCGACCGGATCCAAAGTCTTGCTGAGGATTCATGAAAGGAATCACCGGGTTTTCAGTCCGCATCCAAGCTCAGTCCTCAACTACTTCTGGGGTAGAGGAGGCTATCACTAACTCCCAATGGACCCGTCTTCTTTGTGTCATGATCCGGTGGAGGATTGCATAAACTTTTCAAAGCTTGAAGGTGAAAGCTAGTTCAAACCCTTCTTGAAGCTCAAGGATGAAAGAGGAGGCCGAGAGGAAGCTCCGGCTTGAATTTGGCATTGAAAGCTTGCCCGGAGTCCCTCCCTACGGTGGAGGATGAAGGAGATCGGCGGAACCCTCCTTGGAGACGAAAACGGCGGAGAAAAAGTCCCGTTACCCGAATTAGGGTGGAACCTGTGAGTTTATAGATTGTAGAAATTACAATGTGCATGATCACTGGCGCACGACCAGTGGTCTATAGCATAATGTCCAGTGATCGTGCGTATTAGCATGACCGAACCTGGAAAAAATTGGAATCAATGCACACGATCAGTGGCACACGGCCAGTGGTCGTGCGAACTAGGGCTAGTGATAATGCGTTTGCCCCAGACAGAACTTGGAAAAATGGAGAATATCGCGTGCGATCAGTGGCGCATGACCAGTGGTCATGCGCAATAGATCCAATGATCGTGCGCAGTGTTCTTGTACTATTTGGGAATTCGATGGACAGACCGCGCACGACCAGTGGTCGTGCGCTAAGGAGTCCACTGACCGTGCGCGTGTAAAAATTCACAATCAGTTGCCCTTAGGCGGAAACCAATCCCAAACAATCTCGGAACGCACACCACCATTTTACCAGTAGGAAAAACAAACCACTGATATGTGCAGATATTCCAGGCAATTACAATAAGAAGTAAAATCCATAAAATTAACAAAAATACACATCCACGGGCCTAAGAGTTCACTTCCTATGGAGATAAAGATTAGATGAAATATATATGATAACGAACAAAAAGTGAAGTGCTTGCGAAAGAAAACTAGCCCAGATGAGTCCAAAAATCACTATATAAATAGGAATCATCACACCCCCAGACTTACCTGTTTGTGCATCCCGAGCAAAAAAAATCTATGCAGATAGGGAAAATAAACTAGCTAACAAAGAAATTGAGATACAGAGTACCATGCGAAGTTGCATGCACGCGTGCGTAAAAATATTATAGAGGAAATTTCTAAGTATTCTAAATAGTTTAAACTTTTCATAATGCGTATCAATATTTTATTACTACTCAAAAATGGAATCATGGTGAATCTTCCAATCACGGGTAGGGAGAAAGTAGGCAGGCCACTAAGGTGAGCATTGCCAAAGACCGGGGCTCAGGATCACCTACAAAGAAATCCATCAATGTCGGGGACCATACACTTGCCCGTTCACACTCTTTCCACGGTACTAGTTCTACTCAAGCGTGAAACCGTAGGAATTTAGGAGAATCATGGGGCTTGGGTTTCGCTGAGGTAAATAAAGATAAATAAGAAGGCTACGCATCTAACCCAAATGAGCTAGCATAAAAAAGAATCCATCCGCTAACAAAAATACATGCGGGTACACCACACCCCCAGACTAAATTTTTAAAATATGGGTGTGTGCACCGCCTACTCCAAATACAATCTCATCTTAAATAGAATTTTCAATTATACTTTTTCTTTTCACTTTTTTTTTTCATAATTTAATTTTCATATATTTTCTTTTCAAATCATCTTTTTCTTTTAACAATTTCAGCAAATAAAAACTTAGGAGCACATCCACATATTCACAAGGAATATCACCACATCAACACCCCAAAATGAAAATGTAAAACACTAAAGCTTGGCCTGGGTGTGCGACTACGATCGGCTATAAGGCTTTGGTGAAATAATGGTGGAGCTAAATCAAAAGAAGGGGTAGGTACAATGTGGCTAGCGAGGATAAGACGTTAGGAACGGTACAAAGCTCAACCGGGCCAAAATGATGTCCTACATCACACTCACGCTTGAATAACCATGCACCAATGCTTTGATAGTAGCTTGGGGCAAGTTCTTAGCCATCAAGAAAGATGATCTTTCCTCCCGATTCGAGCAAAACGAGTCTTGGGCAGGATGCTAAGGACATGTGTCCATTCTATTGATTCCGAAAATTCTGCCCAGTCTGCGTGGGCGGTACCCTCGGGCTCGCGTATGCATAGAGAGCGTATTTCCTGGAGGTAAAAATGGGCATTCTTGTAGCCGAGCTACAAAAAATGGGTGCAACCCGAGGACTTCCCAGGATGTCACCCATCCCAGTACTGTTCTCGCCCAAGCACGCTTAACTGCGGAGTTCTGATTGCATCCGTTGCTCTAGTGCTGGTATGGTCGCACACGTTGGAATACTCCGACACATTTTATTTTAGCCAAGGTCCCCGACGCCCGATTTTCTGTATTGCGGGCTCTGTTTTCATTCGGATTAAGCAATTTTGGCAGCTCAAATTATTACGCACGGCAACGACCGCGTCTCCACTCCGCCGCCTCTACGCGGGATCCCGAAATGGGAAGTGGTGGCAATTTCGCCGCCTGAGCACACAAATATGTCGTGGCCATTACTGTATGCTTTGAAGTTTTTCCCGAAGCAAGATTTTGTTGGCATAACCATTGGGAAGCAATTGATGAAATGAAAACCCTGGGAATACTTTAAAACCGAGCAGAATATACGAGATCTGATGCCACAAAATGAGCTCGAACGGGTTCACCCAGTTCCCCAGTGGATGGACAACTCCGAGAGCTTTCTGAAATGGTATTGTGCGTGAAAATCAGAAGACATGATAAAAATTTATGTCTGTTTGAAGTGCCTTGCATTTGGAAACTAAGTCACGTCTTTCTTTTGATTTCTTGCCCATCACCTACGCAGGATTTTAAGGCCACATGTCCGTTCTGTTGATTCCAAAAATTCTGCCCAGTCCGCGTCGGCGGTACCCTTTGTCCCGCGTTCGCAGAGAGAGTGCGTTCGCCGAAGGTAAAAATGGGTATTCATGCAGCCGAGTGGCAAAAAATGGGTGCAACACGACTTCCCAAGAGTTCACCCATCCCAATACTACTCTCTCCCAAGCACGCTTAACTATAGAGTTCTTATTGGATCCGGCGCTCTAGTGTCGGTATGGTCGCACATGTTGGAATACTCCGGCATATTTTTTTAGCCTAGGTCCCCAATGCCCAATTTTCTTGATTGCGGGCTTTGTTTCCACTCCGATTAAGAAATTTTGGCGGCACAAATTTTTATGCGCGGCATCGACCGGGTCGCCACGCCGCCACCTCTACGCGGGATATCTGAAATGGGGAAGTGGTGGCGATTTTGCTGCCTGAGAGTGCATATATGTCGCGGACATTACTGTATCCTTGGAAGTTTTTCCCGAAGCAAGCTTTCACTGGCATATCCTTTAGGAAGAAATTGACAAAATGAAAACCCTGGGATAACTATAAAATGGAGCTGAATATACACAATCTGAGGGCACAAGACGAGCTCTAATGGGTCCACCCAGTTTTCTAGTTGATGGACAACTCTGAGAGCTTTCAGAAATGGTATTGAGCTCAAAAATCAGACGATCTGATCAAAAGTTATGCTGTTTGAAGTGTCTTGCATTTGGAAACTAAGTCACGTCTTTCTTTTAATTTCCTGCTCGTCGCTTGCACAGGATGTTAAGGCAACGTGTCCGTTCTGTTGATTCCGAAAGTTCTTCCAAGTCCGCGTGGCCGGTACCCTCGGGCCCTCGTACATAGAGAGAGCACGTTTGCCGGAGGTAAAAATGGGCGTTCATGCAGCCAAGCAACAAAAAATGTGTGCAATATGGGGACTTGCCAGGAGGTCGCCCATCCCAGTACTACTCTCAACAAAGCACGATTAAATGCGGAGTTCTTATGGGATCTGGTGATCTAGTGCTGGTATGGTCGCACACGCTAAAATACTCTGACACATTTTATTTAATCCAAGGTCCCCGACGCCCGATTTTCTAAATTGTGGGCTTTGTTTCCATTCGGATCAAACAATTTTGGCGTCTCAAATTTTTACGCTGGGCAACAACCGGGTCGCCACGCCGCCGCCTCTATGCGGGATCCCCAAAATGGGGAAGTGGTGGCGATTTTGTCGCCTGAGCGTGCAGTTATGTCGCGACCATTACTATATCCTTGGAAGTATTTGTCGAAGGAAGCTTTCACTGGCATATCCATTTGGATGAAATTGATTAAATGAAAACCCCGGGATAACTATAAAACAGAGCTAAATATACGAGATCTGAGGGCGAAAAACGAGCTCGAACGGGTTCAAACTATTCCTAAGTGGATGGACAACTACGAGAGCATTCCGAAATGGTATTGTGCGCAAAAATCAGATGGTATGATCAAAAGTTATGGCCATTTGAAGTGCCTTGCATTTGGAAACTAAGTCACGTCTTTCTTTGAATTTCCTTCCCGTCGCCTGCGCGGAATGTTAAGGCCAGGTATCCATTAGTTTGATTTCGAAAATTTCGCCCAGTCTGTGTGGGCGATACCCTCAGGCCCGCATACGCAAAGAGAGCGCGATCGCTGGAGGTAAAAAGGGAGTTCTTGCAGACGAGCGGCAAAAAAATGGGTGCAACACGAGGGCTTCCCTGGAGGTCACCCATCCCAGTACTTACTCTCACCCAAGCACGCTTAACTGTGGAGTTCAAATGGGATCCATTGCTCTAGTGCTGGTATTGTCGCACACGTTGGAATACTCTGACACCTTTTATTTTAGCCAAGGTCCCCGACGCCCTATTTTCTAGATTGCAGGCTCCGTTTCCATTTTGGATTAAGCAATTTTGGCGTCTCAAATTTTTACGCACAGCAACGACTAGGTCGCCACGCCGCTACCTCTATGCGGGATCACCAAAATGGGGAAGTGATGGAGATTTCGCCGTTTGCGCACGCAAATATGTCGAGGCCATTACTGTATCCTTGGAAGTTTTTCCCAAAGCAAGCTTTTGCTGGCATATCCATTTGGGCAAAATTGACAAAATGAAAACCACGGGATAAATTTAAAATGAAGCTAAATATATGCGATCTGAGGGCACAAAACGAGATCGAATGGGTTCACCCAATTTGCCAGTGGATGGACAACTCCGAGAGCTTTCCGAAATGATATTATGCTCGAAAATTATACGGTCTGATCAAAAGTTATGGCCGTTTGAAGTGCCTTGCATTTGGAAACTAAGTCACGTCTTTCTTTTGATTTCATGCACGTCTACTGCTCAGGATGTTAAGGCCACGTGTCCGTTCAGTTGATTCCGAAAATTCTGCCCAGTCTGCGTGGGCGGTACCCTCAGGCCCGCGTTCGCAGAGAGAGCACGTTCACCGGAGGTAAAATTGGGCATTAATGCAATCGAGCAGCAAAAAATGGGTGCAACATGAGGGCTTCCCAGGAGGTTACCCATCCCAGTACTACTCTCGCCCAAGAACGCTTAACTGCGGAGTTCTGATGGGATCTGGTGCTCTAGTGATGGTATGGTCGCACATGCTGAATTACTCTGACACATTATATTTAAGCAAAGGTCCCCGACGCCCGATTTTATAGATTGCGGGCTCTGTTTCGAATCAGATCAAGCAATTTTGACGGCTAAAATTTTTACGCGCGACAATGAACGGGTCGCCACGCTGCAGACTTTACGCGGGATCCCCGAAATGGGGAAGTGGTGCCGATTTCGTCGCCTGAGCACGTAGTTATGTTGCGGCCATTACTATATCCTTGGAAGTTTTTCCCGAAGCATGTTTTCGCAGGCATATCCGTTAGGAAGAAATTAACGAAATGAAAACCTCGAGATAACTATAAATGGAGCTGAATATACAAGATTTGAGGGCACAAAATGAGCTCGAACGGGTTCACCCAAATCCCCAGTGGATGGAAAACTACGAGAGCTTTTCGAAATGGTATTGTGCGCGAAAATCAGACGGTCTGATCAAAGGTTATGGTCATTTGAAGTACCTTGCATTCGGAAACTAAGTCACGTCTTTCTTTTGATTTCCTGCCCGTCACTTGCGCAGGATGTTAAGGCCACGTGTTTGTTCTGTTGATTCAAAAAATTCCTCTCAGTCTGTATGGGAGGTACCCTCGGGCTCGCGTTCGCAGAGAAAACACATTTGCTGGAGGTAAATTGGGCATTCATTCAGCCGAGCGACAAAAAATGGGTGCAACACGAGGACTTCCCAGGAGGTCACCCATCCCAGTACTACTCTCGCCCAAGAATGCTTAACTTCAGAGTTCTAATGGGATTCAGTGCTCTAGTGGTGGTTTGGTCGCACACGTTGGAATACTCAAGCATATTTTTTTAAGCCAAGGTCCCCGATGCCCGATTTTCAGGATTGCAGGCTCTGTTTCCATTCAGATTAAGCAATTTTGGCAGCTCAAATTCTTACGCGGGGCAACGACCGGGTCGCCATGCCATCGCTTCTATGCGGGATCCTCGAAATAGGGAAGTGGTGGCTATTTCGCCGCCTGAGCGCGCAGTTATGTCGTGGCCATTACTATATCCTTGGAAGTTTTTCCCAAAGAAAGCTTCGCTGGCATAACCATTATGATGAAATTGATGAAATGAAAACACCAGGATAACTTTAAATGTTGTTGAATATATGCGATCTGAGGTCACAAAATGGGCTTGAAACGGTTCACCCAGTTCCCCAGTGGATGGACAACTTCAAGAACTTTCTGAAATGGTATTGTGCGCAAAAATCAGACAGCCTGTTCAAAAGTTATGGTTGTTTGAAGTCCCATGCATTTGGAAACTAAGTCACGTCTTTCTTTTTTATTTCCTGCCCGTCGCCTGCGCGAGATGTTAAGGCCACGTGTCCGTTTTATTGATTCTGAAAATTCCGCCCAGTCGGCGTGGGCGGTACCCTCGGGCCCGCGTTCGCTGAGAGAGCGCGTTCGTCGGAGGTAAAAATGGGCGTTGATGCAGCCGAGCGGCAAAAAATGGGTGAAACAAGAGGACTTCCCAGGATGTCACCAATCCCAGTACTACTCTCTCCCAAGCACGCTTAACAGCATAGTTCTGATGGGATCCGTTGCTCTAGTGCTGGTATGGTCGCACACGCTGAAATACTCCGACACATTTTATTTAAGCCAAGGTCGCCGACGCCCAATTTTCTAGATTGCGGGCTCTGTTTCAATTCAGATCAAGCAATTTTGGCAGCTCAAATTTTTATGCGCGGTAATGACCGGGTCGCCACACTGCAGCCTCTACACGGGATCCCCCAAATGGGGAAGTGGTGCCGATTTCGCCACCTGAGCGTGCAGTTATGTCGCGGCCACTAATATTGTTGAAAATTATGAAGTGAAAGTGTTAGATTGCGCGACTTGGGAGTTCTATCCGCGTGGCATGTGCTGTTTGGATAGGCGGAAAGGTAGGTCGGCAATAAGGCAACGATTAGCTATTGGTCAGGCAACTCTATCTGCGTGGACTGCGCGGACAGGACTGACAATTATTCAAGTCAGCGGGTGTGCTGGAAGTGGCGGACTTGGCGGTCTGTTCACGCGGTTTGTGCGAAAAGAGGAGGCGGCCATCCAGACCGGCTTTTTCTCAGACAGCGGTATGTTCCCAGATGGAAACCGAGAGGATAACTCCTCTATCCGCGGAGTCCGGCAGGTGCGGACTGGACTGGAGCTCGACATACCGACATGGTATATGCCTTGGTCTAGCTCTTGTGGTGCGGCTAGTGGTAACCGCAGGGTTCGCCGGTTAGAGCGGATTGGTGCTGGAGTTCGTCAAGCTTGGCAGACTGGTACCAGTGTCCGTCAGTAAGTGTGGGCTTGCCCTGGTGGCTAGTGGTGTGTACTTGTTTGATTCTTAACCAAGTCTATGGTTGGCACTGTCCGAGGAGATCGCGCATTGATGTTCAGACTGCTTCTCAGTCCGCCAAGCTCGGCAGGTGTTGCTTTTTGGGTTGGCTGTATGCTTGGCGAATATACACTGGAGAAGTGTACGCCTCGGCGCGTGGACTGGAGCCTTGTCCGCTGAGTCCGGCAGCTGTCAGCTTGATTCCTAACTATGGACTCAGAGTTATACGGACTGATGCTATGTTTGCAAGGCAGGCGGACTGCTTTTATTGTCCGCCGAGTTCGGCTGTTGGCTTGGTGCCTTGGCTACGAACTTGAGTGGGAGCGGACTGTGCTGTCTCCGCGGGATGGTGGACAGGCGAAGTTGTTGCAGATTCTTGAGGGATGACGACCAAGTCTGACGGCCCTTTGGCGACAAGGCGGACTAGGAAGTCAGTCCAGCATTTATGATGATGAGGCGGGTTGGCAATCGCACAAGGTCGCGACAGACTAAGCGGACTGCTTGGTGTTCGTCACGGGATGGTTGCGGTGATCCTATCGGCTAGGGCGGTGACCACACTCCTCATCGTGCCTATAAATAGGACCCCTCCGTCACGTCAAGTGGTAGAGAGAATGAACAGTAAGTGATCCCGCGAACAATTGCTACAAACTGGATTTTGGTATCCGCCCGGGTTAATGGTGTTGACCAGTTTTTGCTGTGCAGGTTGTGTAGATAGCGCTGGAAAGCCAAAACTTGGCTCTGATTGCGGTCAGGGACAGTGCGAACTCTGCGGTTAAGCAATAGACAGTAAATAGCAGGTCGCGGACAGCGATCAGGCGGTTATCTCTTTTGCCACTTGTTACGGGATTCAATAAGTCGTCTGCTTCAGGCGGCCTGTTCAGTTCGGCAGTAGTAGATCACGCTGTCAGGCAGCTAGGCGGCTTGCTGATCGGCGAGTAGAGCTTGCATTGGAATAACGGTCTGTTCGCTCGGCTTGTTCGCTGTTTGGCGGACTAGGAGGTCTGTGCGGACTCCGTAGTGAAGTTGTAGAATCGGCGGCTACTCTTTGAGTCCGTGCGGTTAGATTTGCCTTGTATTTTATTCTGCTTGGTATATTGGCGAAATCATGTCCCGCAATATATGTCTCATCTTGTAAGAAGATTGATGTGATCAATAAGTTTTCTTGTTACTGCATGTGTCTCTGGTTGTGTTTAGCATTCTAAGTTGAGATAACCCCTGCTCATTCCAAGATCAGGAAAATTCAACATGGTATCAGAGAGAGGTTGGAATGGATAAGAAGTGATCAACTAGAAGTTGTTATTGCTCTTGTGAAGAGGAAACCAGTGTTGGACCATGGAAGCAGGACTAGCAAGAAATCTTGGTATTGATCTCCTAACTCAAACGAACTTTAAGAAGTGGATGTCTTGTGTGGAGAGCTTTCTTCTAGGTGAGGACCTCTGGGAGATGGTTTGCGGAGCAGAAAGGAAAAGTATTACTACTGTCACTTGCAATGTTGAAGCGATGAGAGCTTAGGAGGAGAGAAACGCGAAAGCGGATGGGATCCTCAAGCAGTTGATCTCATCAGAGCTCTTGGAGCACATCGACGGATGTCGGTCAGCTGCGGAGATGTGAACTTCTCTTATTGGGTTGTTCAACAAGGAAGGGAAGGTGGCTGCAGAGGTTGATTCTTCTACTTTAGATCAACAAAAGAGGGGTGTTTCTCCTAGGTGTTATTCAAAGAGGAAGGAAGGATTAAGGTGCTATAAGTGCAAGTAGCTAGGCCACATTAGGAAGGAGTGTAAGGTTATCCTTCACTCCGTGAATGTTGCTCATTTTGGGAGTAAGGGGGAGAACTTAGTTGAGACGTCAATAAGTTATGATCGGATAAAGACCATTGATAGTGCAGCTATCTGGCATGAAAGACTTGGGCATGTGGGGATTGACAAGCTGAAAGCAATGGCGGTGAAAAGTCTTGTAGGAGGCTTGCCTAACTTGTTATTTTTCGAGGACGGTCGTGGTTGCACGGAATGTTAACATGGAGAAGCTAATTGCTTCAAGGTTGATAAGGCACAGACAAGGTGCAAAAGGCCATTGGAGATTATCCATGGGATGTTGCTGGGGACGACCGTCACTGCCAGTCTTGGAGGCAGCAGGTATATGCTATTATTGGTTGATGACTACTCAAGATATGCTTGGGTATACTTCTTGAAGGAGAAGTCTAACATGTTTCACTTATTTGTGGAGTTCAAGAAGCTTGTGGAGGGTCAGCTTGGCTTGCAGATCAAGAAGTTGAGAGCAGGAATCAGAGGTGATTTCGGTTCTGCCGAGTTCTTTAACTTCTGCAGAAAGCATGACATCTGGAGAGAGTTATCTTGTGGAGATACTTCGCAACAAGGTTGTGTTACAGATTAGATGATCCATTTGTTGACAGAGACCTGCAAGTGTTGGCTTCGATGAAAAGGCATTCCTAAGACCTTTTGGGCAGAAGGGATGGCCTGCGCGGTACATGTCTTCAATCAGATGCCTCTAGATCCAATCAACGTGAAGATTTCGTATGAGCTGATGTTCGGGGTAAAGCCCAGAGTGAAGCACTTTTGAGTGTTTGGGTCTACCTGCTATATACAATCTCTTTATGCTCTCAAGACGAAGCTAGACTTCGTTGGGTATGATGAGTGGAAGAGGAGATGGAGGTGCATGGATCCAGTAACAAAGAAGTTTATCGTGTCAAGAGACGTTGTCTTCGATGAGCTGACGTCATACTAGGATAACTCACATGTTGAGCTAAAGGTGAGCAGGTTAGATAATGGGCATGAGGAGGCTGCTGCAAAGGTACAGTTAAAGCTGTCTGAGTCACTAAGAGCTCCAGGATGTTCTAGCTCCAAGCAGAGACGTCAGGTTCTGGAAGCAGGGGGAGCGATGCTCCAGGTGCTTCTGGTTTGAAGATGGTGCCTTCTGGTTCAGGAAGCAAGGGGAGTTGTACTCTTGGGTCCTGTGATTTAGGAAGCAGGTGGAGCGATGCTCCAGGTGCTTCTAGTTCCAAGGCGGTGGCTTCTTATTCAGATAGTAAGGGGATCAATGCTCCAGGTTTGCCCGAGATTGGAGCTAGTTCAGAAGTTGCAATGGAGGTAGTTAGCCGTGATTAAGGTCTTCGGAGATCGAAGAGGATCACCAACCCACCAGCTCGATACAGTGAATGAAATTCGGTGAGCTTCATCTCATATTTCCTTGCAGGCCCTCAGATCGAGCAAGGATCTTCTAGCTGTGAGGACACCACTGGAGTTAAGGAGGTGGTTGACACCAAGGTCTAGGAGGTGACTATTCTCAAGGGAGACGAGGCTTGGGACCTTGTGCCCAAGTTCGTTTGTGATACTCCTGTGATATATAAGTGGAGGTCAAAGAAAAAACAATAGAGGGAAGCATGGCTCCTTTTGGGAGATGCTGGAGGGTTCCTTTATGGTTCAGGATAGGCAAGGCGTGGACTATGTCTTAGACATCTTCTCAGAGGCACTATCAGAGGGACCAGGTGTAAGTTTATGGGAACTGCTGGGGTTGCTTGCCACTTCTCACTTCAAGGGGGTGTTGAAAATTGTGAAGTAAAAGTGGCAGATTGAGCGACTTGGCAGTACTATCCGCGCAACCTGTGCGATTTGGATAGGCGGATAGGCTGGTCGGCAATAAGACAGCAGTTAGCTGATGGTCAGGCAACTATGAATGCGTGGACTGTGCGGACAGTACTGGTAGTTATTCAAGTCAGCGGGTGTGCTGGAAGTGGCTCCCTTGGCGGTCTATTCGCGCGGTCTGTGCAAACAGAGGAGGCGGCTAGCCAGACTAGCTTTTGTTCAGACAGCAAGATGTTCCCAGAATGTAACCGAGCGGATAACTCCTCTATCTGCAGAGTCCGACAGGTACGGACTGGACTAGAGCTTGGCAGACCGGCATGGCAGATTTCTTGGTCTAGCTCTTGTGGTGCGCTGGTGGTGGCCGCAGGGTTCGTCAGTTAGAGCGGATTGATGCTGGAGTTTGTCGATCTTGGCGGACTGGTACCATTGTCCGTTAGTAAGTGCAGACTATCCCTGGTGTCCAGTGGTGTGGACTTGGTTGATTATGAACCAAGTCCATGGTTGGCTCAGTCCGGTGAGATCACGCAGTGATGTGCAGACTGCTTCTCTGTCCGCCAAGCTCAGTAGGTGTTGCCTTTTGGGTTGGCTACATGCTTGGTGAATATACACTAGAGAAGTGTCTGCCTCGATGCGCGGACTGGAGCCTTGTCCGCTGAGTCCGGCATTTGTCAGCTTGATGCCTATCTAGGGACTTGGAGTTATGCGGACTAATGTTGTGTTTGCAAGGTGGGCAGACTGCTTTCATTGTCCGCCGAGTTTGACAATTGGCTTGGTGCCTTGGCTACAAACTTGGGCCGAGCAGACTGTACGGTCTACGCGGGATGGAGGACAGGTGATGTTGTTGTAGAGTCTTGCGGGATGCCGACCAAGTCTGACGGCCCTTTGGCGACAAGGCGGACTGGGAAGTCAGCCCGGCCTTGGTGATGCTGAGGCGGGCTGGCTATCGCACAAGGTCGCGGCGGACTAAGCATACTGCTTGGTGTTCATCACGGGTTGGTGTTGATGATCCTATCGAATAGGGCGGTGACCACACTCCTCATCGTGCCTATAAATAGGACCCCTCTGTCACGTCAAGTGGTAGAGAGAATGAATAGTAAGTGAGCCCGTGAACAAATGTTGCGGACTAGATATTGGTATCCTCCAAGGTTAATGAAGTTGACCGGATTATGTTATGCAGCTTGTGCGGATAGCGCCGGAAAGTCAGGACTTGTCTCTAATTGAGGTCAGGGACACTGCGGAGTCTGCGGTTAAGCAACAGTCGGTAAACAGCAGGTTGCGCACATCGATCCGGTGGTTTTCTCTTTGGCAACTTGTTTCGGGGTTCAACAAGTCGTCTACTTCAGGCGGCTTGTTCAATTTGGTAGTAGCAGATCGCACGGTCAGGCAGCTAGGTGGCTTGCTGATCGGCGAGTTGAGCTTGCATTTGAATAATAGTCTGTCTGCTCGGCTTGTTCGTGGTTTGGCGGACTAGGCGGTCTGTGCGGACTCTGCAGTGAAGTAGTAGAATCGGCAGCTACTCTTTGAGTCCGTACGGTGAGATTTGCATTGTATTTTTTTTCTGCTTGGTACATTGGCGAAATCATATCACGCCATGTATGTGTCGCCTTGTAAGAAGATTGTTGTGATCAATATAGTTTCTTGTTACTGCATGTGTCTCTTGTTGTGTTTAGCATTCTAAGTTGAGATAACCCCTGCACATTCCAAGATACAGAAAATTCAACAACTATATCCTTGGATGTTTTCCCGAAGCAAGCTTTCGCTGGCATATCCATTAGGATGAAAATGACGAAATGAAAACCCCGGGAAAACTTTAAAATGGAACTAAATATATAATAGATCTGAGGGCACAAAACGAGCTTGAACGGGTTCACCCAGTTCTCCAGTGGATGGATAACTATGAGAGCTTTCATAAATGGTATTGTGTGAGAAAATAAGACGGTCTGATCAAAAGTTATGGTCAGTTGAAGTGCCTTGCATTTGGAAACTAAGTCACGTCTCTCTTTTGATTTCCTTCCCGTCTCCTGCGCAGGATGTTAAGGCCACGTGTTTGTTCTGTTGATTTCGAATATTCTGCCCAGTCCGCATGGGCGGTACCCTAGGGCATGCGTTCGCAGAGAGAGCGCGTTTGTTAGAGGTAAAATGGTCGTTCATTCAGCCAAGCGGCAAAAAATGGGTGCAACACAAGTACTTCCCAGGAGGTCAACCATCCCAGTACTACTCTCTCCCAAGCTCTCTTAATAGTGGAGTTCTTATGGGATCCGGTGCTCTAGTGCTAGTTTGGTCGCACACGTTGGAATACTCTAGCACATTTTATTTAAGCTAAGGTTCCCGATGACCGATTTTCTTGATTGCGGGCTCCGTTTCCATTCGGATTAAGCAATTTTGGCGGCTCAAATTTTTACGCGGGGCAATGACCGGGATGCAACGTCGCCACCTCTACGCGGGATCCCCAAAATGGGGAAGTGGTGGTGATTTCTCCGCCTGAGCGCGCAGTTATGTCGCAGCCATTACTGTATCCTTAGAAGTTTTTCCCAAAGCAAGCTTTCGCCGGCATATCCATTAGGACAAAATTGACGAAATGAAAACCCCTGGATAACATTAAAATGGGGCTGAATATACGCAATTTGAGGGCACAGAACGAGCTCAAACGGGTTCACCCAGATCCCCAGTGGATTGTCAACTCCGAGAGCTTTACGAAATGTTATTAGGCGCAAAAATTAGACGGTTTGATCAAAAGATATGACTGTTTTAAGTGCCTTGCATTTGGAAACTAAGTCACGTCTTTCTTTTGATTTCCTGTCCATTGCCTGCGCAGGATTTTAAGGCCACGTGTCCATTCTATTGATTTCGAAAATTCTGCCCAGTCCGTGCGGGCGGTACCCTCGGGCCCGCGTTTGCTAGAGATAAAAATGGGCATTCATGCAGCCGAGCTGCAAAAAATGGGTGCAACACGAGGACTTACCAGGAGGTCACCCATCACAGTACTACTCTCGCCCAAGCATGGTTAACTGTGGAGTTTTGATGGGATCTGGTGCTCTAGTCCTGTTATGGTCGCACACGTTGGAATACTCCGGTACATTTTATTTAAGCCAAGGTCGCCGAGGCCCGAATTTATGTATTGCGGGCTCCGTTTCTATTCAGATCAAGCAATTTTTGCGGCTCAAATTTTACGCGTGGCAACGACCGGGTCACCATGTCGCCGCCTCTATGCGGGATCCTAGAAATGGGGAAGTGATGGTGATTTTGCCGCCTGAGCACGCAGTTATGTCACTGTCATTCCTATATCCTTGGAATCTTTTCCCGAAGCAAGCTTTCCCTAGCATATTCATTAGGACGAAATTGACGAAATGAAAACCCCGAGATAACTTTAAAAAGAGCTGAATATACGTGATTTGAGGGCACAAAATGAGCTCGAATGTGTTGACCTAGTTCACCAGTGGATGGACAACTCCGAGGGCATTCCGAAATGGTATTGTGAAAGAAAATCAAATGGTCTGATCAAAAGTTATGGCCATTTGAAGTGTCTTGCATTTGGAAACTAAGACATGTCTTTCTTTTGGTTTCCTACCTGTCGCTTGCACAGGATGTTAAGGCCACGTGTTCTTTATGTTGATTCTAAAAATTCTGCCCAATCCGCATGGGAAGTAACCTCGGGCCCGCCTTCGCAGAGAGAGCATGTTCACCGGAGGTAAAAATGGGCATTAATGCAACCGAGCGGCAAAAAATGGGTGTAGCATGAGTACTTCCCAGGAGGTCACCCATCCCAGTACTACTCTAGCCCAAGCACGCTTGACTGCGAAGTTTTTATGGGATCCGGTGCTATAGTGTTGGTATGGTCGCATACGTTGGAATACTCCGGCACATTTTTTTTAAGTCAAGGTCCCCGACGCCCGATTTTCTGGATTGCGAGCTCCGTTTCCATTCAGATTATGCAATTTTGGCAGCTCAAATTTTTACGCGCGGTAACGACCGATTCGCCACGCCGCCGCCTCTACGCGGGATCACCGAAATGGGGAAGTGGTTGCAATTTCTCCTCCTGAGCGCGCAGTTATGTCTCGGCCAAGTCTGTATCCTTAGATGTTTTTCCCGAAGCTAGCTTTCACAGGCATATCCATTAGGACGAAATTGACAAAAAGAAAACCCCTGGATAACTTTAAAATGAAGCAGAATATACGCAATTTGAGTGCACAAATTGAGCTCGAACGGGTTCACCCAGTTCTCCAGTGGATGGACAACTCCAAGTGCTACCCGAAATGGTATTGTGCGCGAAAAGAAGGCGGTGTGATCAAAATTTGAAAGAGAGGGATATATATGTTTTACTCTAGAGGGGGGGGGGGTGAATAAAGTATTTAAAAATTGTTTTGATTTATAGAGGAATTAAAATACTGATAATTATAACTAGTGAAATAAGATAGGCTAGACTACCACAGCATAACACAACACACAAAGAAATCACAAAGCAAACAAACCACACAAGAAAATTTATAGTGGTTCACCAAATCGGGGTACATCCACTCTTCTACCACCCAGGTATGAATCCACTTAGGTTTTTGATCATGTGCCCTATCATCACAAGATCTGTAGCAGGTAGATCTAGAGACCCTTTGAAGTTTTGATGAGGAGCTCAAAATCCAATAGGTTTTTGATCAGGTGCCCTATCACCACAAGTGTTCACTTTTGAATGGAGAGATAACCATGTACAGATGGAGGTAAAAAAATAAGAATGTTTGGAAATCTTCTCTTTCTCAAGCAAATGAGAAGACTGTGTGGATTAAAGTTGAATGTCCAAGCTCCCCCTGAGATGTTGTATATATTCAGGAAGAGGAAACTTAGGCCTGGGTGTAGGTCTTCAAAATATGTTGCAGAGCTTTTTTGAATCTGTGAACTATTATTGATTTTTGGCTCTCTGTAAATCTTTGAAGATCGAAGAAAGAAGAAGACTGGAGAGAGTTGTTTTTGAAAAAGTTCTTCTTCTTCGACTTTTCAGCAAAACATGCAAGATCCCTTATGAGCAATATTCTTCTCTGACTACTGATTGATTACTGTCTCTTTCTCTTTTTGTTTTTCTAAGATATATATTTAGTTAGAATGAAGAAAACGGCATCAATTTGAATTCCCAAGACAAAACATAATTCTCTGCAAGAATTGAGGAGCCCAAACGGCTAGAGTGGCTGGCAATCATAAATGCATTTCCATAACTGTCTTGATAAAATATTCTGTGAATATCATAATTAATGCTTCATGAATACGACTATCAGCCTTGAGAGTATCAGCATTAATTATCAGAATATATTTGCCTTAAAATACTTTATCATAATCAAAATAAATAACTCTGACCATTCTGAAGAACTGATAACTAAAAGAAGTACGAAATCATAGAGCTCCGTTCAGAGATCGTCGAACTGAGTTAAGAGATTGTCGACCAGAGAACGACTATTGTAGAACTGAGATCACTGCTGAGAAAAACGAAATCGTCAACCTGAGCTTGTAGATCGTCGAGCTCAGTTCAAAGTAGAAGACTCTGAGATCATCGATGGGAGATCGACGTTCGTCGAGCTCAGTTCATAGTAGAAGACTCTGAGATCGTCGATGGGAGATCGACGATCGTCGAGCTGAGTTTTACTATAGTCGAACTGATATAGATAGTCCACAACATTTTTTCTAAATCTAAGTCTGAGTCCATTGCAATGCTGATTTGCATAAAACCTGACCTAGAGGGGACCTAACTATGACTTAGACAGATACCCTAGCTATACATGGGGGTCAAGACATCCTAAGAGTGAACCTAGCACAAATCCAAACAAGGTTTCCAACAATCATCCACTATTTGTGTGAGGTCACTCAAAAAGAAAACTAAAAAGAAATAAAATATAAAGATCATAAATATCTGAAGGGATGAAATAACATCAGCAGATATGTTATAGCAGTGCATTGTACATAATCAGTAAAGAAATAGACAAAGAGTACAAACTATAATCTATCAGATTGAGAACCAGATGAGGGTTTAGAGAAGATTATCTTCCTGCTCTGGTCTGGTACATTCTTCTAAGATGTCGTCAAGTCTTGTCCACTAAGAGATGTCTGAGTGCAGGTCCTGGGCACAATTTCTTCAGGATGCAATGCCATATATTCAGCTGGATTAAAAACTTTCTTGCTGACTTGAAGTTTATTCAGCTCTTTTTCTCTGTTGGAAGACATAGTAGAGAATTTAGATGGATCTTCTCCTTCTTCTACAGCTTTTCTGATCTGAAAGAGACCAATAAGTTCCTGAAGCCTGGCCATCCTAAAGTTTGGATCAAGTTCCTGTTCAACAGTGGCTGTTCTTCTTGAGGAGGCAACATTGTAACTGCTTTGAAGTGATTGGATTGATCTTGAAACTTTGTTGAGCTTTATTATTTATCACTTTGAGAATAGAGATATCTTGGAGGAGCAGCCTCACTGTTCTTTCTTTTATGAGAATCAACAGGTCTTCTTGACTGATAAGTAGCTATCTTCTGATCCTTGGGAGGAACTTGTTGTTGAGGAGGAGAGAAGGAGGGGTTCTGAAAAATCACTTTTTTTACTTGTTCTGAGGAACTTTGACTTCTATGTTGATGGCTGTCTCCTTGGGAATGAGTCCTGGAAGATCTATCCTTTCTTTGATATGATCTTGAGAAAGAGGAAGGCTGGGAAGATGCACCAGATGCTTGAGAAACAACACTTGAAGCACCAGCAGCAGCAGGAGGATGAGGAGGACCTCTTCTGAATTTCTGAGGAGGAGGAGAATATCTCATGCTCTTCTTCCTGGCTTTCTGTTCATATTTGGATAACCACATCCAACATTCCATGCTAGGGTATGGAGTAATCCCTTTCAAGATATAATAAGGGGTATCATTTGTATTTCCTGGCTTGGGAGCAGCCTGGGAAGCAGCTTTTCTTTTCCTTGAAACTTTCTTTTTCTTAGAATTACCATCATTTGAATCATTATCATCATCAGAAGAACCCTGAGGATTTTCATACAACTTATCTACTTCCTTCATCTGTTTGTCAGCAATATTTTTGGCAGCTTTTTCTTTGGCTTCTTCCTGAATATCAATAGTAATAAAATCATCCGGAGAGGGAAGTGTACTATAAGGCTCACAGAGATTAACTAAACTTGTTTCTAGGGCTAAGGCCAGATTTCCCGAGGCCACTAAATCAAGTAGTTCATCAGCAATTAAGATAGCATCAAACTCATTCTTTTCTTCTGACATAAGCATAGGCTCCACATCCAAAGGGGATGGTATATCTGTACACACTGTAACTGATGGAATATCTGTATAAACTGGGGCTGATTAAATCTGCAGAAGTTATTTCACAACACAAGGACTCATGGGTCTGGTATAACAGACCATGGCCCTGGAAGAATTGATCTCAATTGAAAACAAAACTGATCTAAATAGAGAGAATGAATGTAAAAGAATTTGTAAATCAATGGAGGGATTAAAAAAATAGTAACCACTGGAAATCCCAGGAATTGACACATCAGTGTCTTCATCTGACATCAGCAAATCTGAATAAAGAACTATGTTTGCACAAAATTTCTGAAACACTTCTTCTTCCTGCACTGCTGGAGGAGACTGTGCCTGAAGTTCTGCTGAGACTGAACCTGCAACATCTTCATTGGACATCTCCCCATGCCTGGTTTCAGTGAGAACTGGAACCAGGCCCCCAGATGAAGAAGCGATAGTGGAAGCAGAAAGTGAGGCAGAAAGAGTGGAAATAGAGAGAGCAAGAGGTGAAATAGCCTCTGCTATCATGGATTTTAGGGTAGGAGTGAGGAGTTCCAGAAGATGAGAGATGAGTGTTTGATCAATTTGAAAAAACTCAGTTGGAGTCTGAGTTGAGAGGGAGTTTTTTGAGGGAGGAGGAGTGAAATCGGTCATGATTTCATCCTGAATAGGGGAGTTTCTGGAGGAATGAATATGAGAAATTTTTGGTGAGGCTTCACTGTTAATGGGTGAATCATGTTGGTGAGAAGGAGATGAGAGAGGTGAGAGGAGGTCAAAATTTGGAAAGGACAAGGTGTGGAGGTTTTGAGGTTCAGTAGGGTGAATGGGAGATGGTGGCTTAATAGGAGAAGAGATGGTTTGGACAACATTGGTGGGTAGAGAAGGAACACTGGGAATGATTAGAGGAGGAGGAGGAAGAAAAGGAACTTCTTCATTAGGTTGAAGAGTGGCTATGACAGTCCTTGTGTCCTCAGATATAAGGGAGGAGGTTCCAGCCCTGGAGGGATTTTGAATCATCCTCTCCCACTTCCCGAACAGAGAGGAATCCAACCTCTTGCTTTCTTTAATAGCTATGGTTGTAGAAACCAATATCTCTAGAGCTGTTTTTTGAAGGATGATTTTCAGAATCCTTCCTAAGCAGACTTCCTTCTTAGTTTTCTTCCTCTTAATCAAATCAAAGAACAAGCTGGCCAAATCAATGGCCTTCTTATTTACCAGAGCAGACATGACGACAAACTGTTGCCTATTGATGTTGTTATGGGCCGAATGCTTGCCCAGCAGAACCTTTCCCACGATATCCGCAAGGAACTGAAAACCTATGGGTAAATTTTTCTTTAATAACTTAGATGGGATGCCCTCAGCATGAACCATCTCCAATAGCATCCTGCTATACTCTAAACTATCCTGTTCCAGGTCATCTTATTCATTCTTTAACTCAAAAATCTCTGTAAGAGTTGCAGGGTTTAGATTCACCTGCTGTCCTGAGACGAAACCGATCATTGAAGAGTAATTTGTAAAGGAAGTGTAAACCCATTCTTTAATTTTAGCAACAAATAGTTTTATCCTTGTATTCATGAACTTCTTCAATAACTGATCATCGCACAACTGTAACATTTCCTGAAAAACGGGATCACAATGACTGATCGAGTCGAAGTCGACGTCGAATCATGTGTCGAACTTCATCACTGCGAGAACTGCTGTAGAAATCGCCATGGAAAACCTGTAGACTCAAGAGAGAAAGGAGATCAAGAGCAAAGAGAAAATGAAAGCACGGGATAGAGATCCAAGAGAAACCTACATATAGGTTTTCTTTTTGGAATATGAAGAGACGATCTCTGTCCGACGATGAAACAAAAAAAACGTTGATCTTAGGTCAAAGATTTTATTTATAAACAAATAATATCTTTGGTCTCTGATCTCGGTCAAAAAATCGATAGTCGAGCTAAGGTCAACGATTGATTTACTGAAGCAAAGTCATCGATCTCCGGTCGACGATTTTTGTCTTCACACAGAGCTATCGTCAATCTCAGGTCGACGATTTGGCTCAAGATGAGTTCGAAGATCGTCGATCTCTGTTCGACGTTCGTTGACCACATCTTCACAAA
The DNA here is from genome assembly GCA_039513925.1 of Platanthera zijinensis. Lineage (NCBI taxonomy): Eukaryota > Viridiplantae > Streptophyta > Magnoliopsida > Asparagales > Orchidaceae > Platanthera > Platanthera zijinensis. The sequence continues at coordinate 124,232,177 of CM077086.1, read as the reverse complement.
GACAAAAGTCAATTTTAATCCATGCCATTTATCATTCCATGATGATTCAAAAAGAATAGATGTTCTTGCACATCTATAGGCTTGGTAAAAATATCTCCTCTTTGAAAATCAGTGGAAATAAACATGAGGTTAATCTTGTTTTTCTCAACACAATCTCTAAGAAAATGATGCCTTATTTCTATATGCTTGGTCCTAGAATGCAGGACTAGATTTTGTGCAATAGATATGGCACTGGTACTATCAAAAAATATGGTGGAATTTTTGAGAGAATACCCATAATCCAGTAGCTGATTTTGAATCCACAAGATCTGTGAACAGCAACTCCCAACTGCTATATATTCAGCTTCTACAGTTGATGTAGACACAGATGATTGTTTATTGCAAAACCAGGATACCAATCTATCACCCAGGAATTGACAAGTTCCTGAAGTGCTTTTTCTTTCAACTCTGCATCCAGCATAGTCAGCATCAGAATATCTAGTTAATACAAATTCTGACTCTGGTGGCTGTTCCACATATACTTCTTCCTTAAGTTCCCCATTGATAAAGACACTTTTGACATCCATTTGATATACCTTAAATTTCTTGTGAGCAACATAAGCCAAGAAAATTCTGATAGCTTCAAGCCTTGCAACAGGTGCAAATGTCTGATCATAGTCAATACATTCTTCTTGCCTGTAGCCTTGTGCCACTAGTCTTACTTTGTTTCTTACAACTATACCTTGAGCATCCAATTTGTTTCTAAAGACCCATTTAGTTCCAATAACTAGTTGTCCTTTGGGTCTGGGAACCAAGTTCAAAACTATGTATCTTTCAAACTGATTTAGCTCCTCTTGCATTGCAATAATCCAGTGTGGATCTTGCTCAACATTTTTAATGGATGAGGGCTCACTTTGATATAAGAAGCAGGCATGCATCACATCTTCATTGAGTTGGTGCCTAGTCTGCACACCCACTGACATATCTCCTATCACTTGAGATATGGGATGATCTCTAAGTGTAACCTAGTCAGGAGGTGGAGTTTGTTCAACAACAGCAACATCATGAACTAATTCCTCTTGTGGAATTAAATTTGCTATTAGAGAAGCTTCAACAATTTCCAAAGATTTTTCTTCACTATCTTCATCAATCTATGAAGAGGGATGAGATATCACTTTTTGGATGAGATTAAAGTCATCCAATTTCTCACATAGATTAGGTACCTGCAAATAATTACTGGTAGAAGTTTCCTTCACCTTATAAAACATATTAGCTTCATCAAAGGTAACATGAACAGATTCTTCAATTTTCAAGGATGATTTATTGAAAACCCTATATGACTTGATAACTTGGGAATATCCTAGAAAGATTTCCATTGTATCTTTGGCTTCAAACTTTCTAAGATAATCGTTGTTGTAATTGTGAATAAAACAGATACAACCAAAAATTCTAAAGTAATATATTTTAGGTTTCTTCCCTTTGAGTAATTCATAGGGAGTCTTGCCCTTAAGTTTGTGTATCAAACTTCTATTCAGGACATAATTTGCTGTGCTTACAGCTTCTGCCCAATAGGATAGAATCATGTGAGCATCAGCAAGCAATGTGCCTGCAGCTTCAATGAGTGTTCTATTTTTCCTTTCAACTACCCCATTTTGTTAAGGAGTTTTGGGAGAAGAGAAGCAGTGCTTGATACCTTCCTTCTCACAGAATTCTTGCATAGGAAGAGATTCAAACTCAGTGTCAAGATCACTTCTGATCAATGCAACTTGAGTAGAGTACTCAATCTTTATGCATTTTAGAAAGTCTGTAAGAACTTTGAAATTATTAGACTTGTTTCTCAAGAAGAAAACCCAAGAGAACCTAGAGAAGTCATCTATAATAACTAAAGTATAGAACTTCCCTCCCAGGCTCTGTACAGCAATTGGTACAAAAAGGGCCAAAAGAAGTAGATACAAAATCCTAGGTGAATCACTCTTATTAACTTATTTTAAGCTATTTTTAGTTTGCTTTCCTTCTTGACAAGCCTTGTAAAGGTTTTCCTTCTTGTAGGGGAAAGTGGGCAATCCTATAATAAGATTGTCCCTAGACAACCTAGCAATGTTTCTAAGATTTACATGACCTTCCCTTTTATGCCACAATGTATTATTATTGCTAACTTGGTTAAACAAACAAATTTCTGAACAAGCAGAATTAAAATCAACTAAATAGATATTGCCTAACCTAATACCTGATAACACAATGCTATTATTTAAAGAAATGTTGCATTCGGATTATGTAAAACATACCTCATAACCTGCATCACATAGCTGACCTATGGATATCAAGTTATGTTTCAGGCCACTTACATATTCCATTTTCCTGAATGTGACAGCTCCAAGTGTGAATTCTCCATAGCCTTCTGTCTGACCAAAGCTTGAGTCTCCAAATATATCCTTTGGACCTAGCTTTGCCTTGTAGTTATTTAGGTTGGCCTTATTTCCTGTCATGTGCTTGGAGCACCCACTATCCAGATACAATTTATCCTGTATGGTAGGATAGGTCTTCACCTGCAAAATAACAGCTTATAAATTTTGGAACCAGGTAACCTTGGGTCCTGTCTTCTTTTCATACTTAAAACTGGAAATATAAGAGTATTCAGGTTGACTTTTATAACCTAAGGGATGAAATCTCCTAAGTGGGATTATTCAGTTAGTTAAGGGATGAAAAGTTTTAGAGTTAGAGTTTTTATTGAAGTTTCTGTTGAAATTATAATTTTGATGAAACAGATTTGGGTTCGATGATTTAGGTCGAGATCGTCGATCTGCGTTCGATGACCAGCATTGATATCGTCGATCTCGGTTCTCAGTGTAATAGTAGCTACTATATGGGTTCCACGATCGTCGATCTCTGTTTGATGATACATAATGATATCGTCGATCCCCGTTTGCAGAGTGTTTAGGCTCAAACTCTGGGTTCTGAGATCGTCGATCATCGTTCGACGCATAATGCTGAGATCGTCGATCTTGGTTCGATGATTTTTGTTGAGACTTAGTTTTTTATTTTTCTTTATTTTTCTCAACTTCTTTTAAAACTTTATTAACCTTTCTAATTTGTTCTGTATTTTTTTTACCTTTATCTGATATAAACTTTATAGGTTGTGAGAGATGGTTTTTCTGAATAACTTGTGGTTCACTAGATGATGCACCTAATCTTAACTTTCATTTATTAAGTCTAGCATTATGTGTGCTGGTATTTTCTACTAGTTGTTTGCTTCTCCCATTTAGTGATTCCTCTAGCTGTTTTGCCTTACTTAATTCCATTTTCAGAAAAATGATTTGTTCACTATACATGTCTATTTCATTTTTCAATTTGTGGTTTTCTGATACTAAACATTCATAGTTAAATTGTCTATCTCTGAGAAGTTTGATTTACTTCTCAGATCTAATCAGATCACTACACATAGATTTAAAGTTTGATTTAAAATCTTCAAAGGTAAAGTCAAAGTATTCCAATACCTGTTCACAATATGAACATTCTTCAGATTCTTCTTCTTCTGAGACATGTCCTAAAGCATTGATGGCCAGTAAGCAAATTTCTTTGGCCTTTGCTTCTTCTTCATCCTCACTGGAACTGGAGGAAGATGATTCTTCAGTTTCACTCCATGTTTCTGCAACAAACCCTTTCTCCTTCTTTTTGTGTTTGTAGGAGGATGGTTTGCTGGAGTGCTTCTTGGAGTCTTTCTCCTTTCCTTGTGCTTGTTTTCTGGACATTCTGGAAGAATATGTCCAGCTTTCCTGCAAACAAAACAGATAATCTCTTTAGAAGGGGTTTTATCATACCTTGGTTTATCATCACTCCTTGATGATTTCCTTCTGAATTCTTTTCTCCCCATCTTGAAAAATCTCTTTGCAAAGAGACTCATCAACTCTTCATTTGATGGAGAAGTTTCTGATTCTTCTGAAACTTTGAAAGATATATTCTGTTCCTTCCTTGTTAGTATAGCAGTCTTTTATTGCTCAGCTTCTCTTGTCTTTAGCAGTTGTTCGTAGGATTTCAGCTTTCCTAAGACTGATTCAGTAGTCATCTCATGTGTTCTTCTGGTCTCTTTGATAGGCCATATTTTCGAGTCCCATGAGCTGGGGAAGCATATGAGAATCTTGTCATTTATTTCTCTGACTGAGATGTCCTTGTCAAGGATTTTCAGTTCATTAACAATGATACTGAGTCTGTTGTAAATCTCAGAAACTTGCTCAATTTCTTCCTTTTTAAAATTCTCATACTGGGAGATGAGATGAGCTCTCTTGTGCTTCCTTTCATCTGCTGATCCTGCAACCATCTTGTTTAAGGAATCCCAGATGTCCTTAGCTGATTCATATTCAGTTACTTTTTAAAATATGTCATCAGAACATTATTTGTGCCAGTATATTCATGGCTTTTGCATTAGCAATCTTTGCTTTCTTGTATGCATCATTGTAGTCTGGAGGAGGTACTGCAGTCATATTTGTGGAAGTACTTGGAGTGGCAGCTGGCGATGGAGGTACTACTGTTAAGAAAGAAGCATAAATGTCTTCATCAATTGAATTCATATAAAGTCTGATTCTTGCTTTCCAGATTCCAAACTTTTGCAAGTTGCAAATTGGAGGTCTGGTGCTTGCAAAGTCCTTGTACTGTGCCATGGTATAACAAAAAGAAATATAGTAAAAAAAATATCTATCAGCGATCTTAGGTTCAGGTGTTATCGTGTACAACCTTAAATACACACCCTCTGATACCAATTGTAAGAGAGGGATAAATAGGTTTTACTCTAGAGGGGGGGGGGGTGAATAGAGTATTTAAAAATTGTTTAGATTTATTGCGGAATTAAAATACTTATAATTATAACTAGTGAAATAAGATAGGCTAGACTTCCACAGCATAACACAGTAGATAAAGAAATCACAAAGCAAACAGACGACACAAGAAAATTTATAGTGGTTCCCCAAATATGGGCACATCCACTCTTCTACCACCTAGGTAGGAATCCACTTAAGTTTTTGATCAGGTGCCCTATCACCACAAGATTTGTTGCAGGTAGATCTAGAGACCCTTTGAGCTTTTGATCAGGAGCTCAAAATCCAATAGGTTTTTGATCAGGTGCCCAATCACCACAAGTGTTCACTTTTGAATGGAGAGATAACCCTGTAAAGATGGAGGTAAAAGAAACAAGAATGTTTGGAAATCTTCTCTTTCTCAGGCAAATGCGAAGACTGTGTCGATTAAAGTTGAATTTCTAAGCTCCCCTTGAGATGTTATATATATTTATGAAGAGGAAACTTGGCCCTAGGTGTAGGTCTTCAAAATATGTTGCAGAGCCTTTTTGAATCTGTGAACTGTTATTGATTTTTGGCTCTCTGTAAATCTTTGAAGACTGAAGAAAGAAGAAGACTGGAGAGAGTTGTTTTGGAAAAAGTTCTTCTTCTTCCACTTTTCACCAAAACATGCAAGATCTCTTAAGAGCAATATTCTTCTCTGACTACTGATTGATTACTATCTCTTTCTCTTTTTGTTTTTCTAAGATATATATTTAGTCAGAATGAAGAAAATGACATCAATTTGAATTCCCAAGACAAAACATAATTCTCTGCAAGAATTGAGGAGCCCAAACGGCTAGATTGGCTGGCAATCATAAATGCATTTCCATAACTGTCTTGATAAAATATTCTGTGAATACCATAATTAATGCTTCATGAATACGGTTATCAGCCTTGAGAGTATCAGCATTTATTATCAGAATATATTTGCCTTAAAATACTTTATCATAATCAAAATAAATAACTCTGACCGTTCTGAAGAACTGATAACGTAAAGCAGTACAAAATCGTAGAGCTCCGTTCAGAGATCGTTGAATTGAGTTAAGAGATCGTCGACCAGAGAACGGCTATCGTAGAACTGAGATCACTACTGAGAAAAATGAAATTGTCGACCTGAGCTCGTAGATCGTCGAGCTCAGTTCAGAGTAGAATACTCTGAAATCATTGATGGGAGATCGACGATCTTTGAGCTGAGTTTGACAATAGTCGAACTGATATAGATAGTCCACAACATTTTTCTGAATCTAAGTCTGAGTCCACTGCAATGCTGGTCTGCACAAAACCTGACTTAGAGGGGATCTAACTAAGACTTAGACAGAGACCCTGGCTATACATAGGGGTCAAGACATCCTAAGTGTGAACCTAGCACAAATCCAAACAAGGGTTCCAACAAAATTTATGGCCGTTTAAGTGCCTTGCATTTGGAAACTAAGTCACGTCTTTCTTTTGATTTCTTGCCCGTCATCTCTGCAGGATGTTAAGGCCATGTGTCCGTTATGTTGATTCCAAAAATTCCGCCCAGTCCGAATGGGCGGTACCCTCCAGCCCGCATACATAGAGAGAGCGCGATCGCCGGAGGTAAAAATGGGTGTTCTTGCAGCCGAGCAGCCAAATATTCATGAAACACGAGGACTTCCCAGGAGGTCACCCATCCCATTACTTGCTCTAGCCCTATCACGCTTAACTGCGGAGTTTTGATGGGATCTGGTGCTCTTGTGCTCGTATGGCCATACATATTGGAATACACCGACACATTTTATTTTAGCCCAGGTCCATTTCCATTTGGATTAAGCAATTTTGGCGGTTCAAATTTTTACGCACGGCAACAACCGGGTCGTAACGCCACCGCCTCGATGCGGGATCCTAGAAATGGGGAAGTAATGGTGATTTTCGCCGTTTGAGAATGAAAATATGTCGCGGTCCATTACTGTATCCTTGGAAGTTTTTCCCGAAGCAAGCTTTCGCTGGCATATCCATTACGACGAAATTGACAAAATGAAAATCCCGGGATAACTTTAAAATAAAGCTGAATATATGCGATTTGAGGGCTCAAAACGAGCTCGAATGGGCTCACCCAGTTCGCCAGTGGATGGACAACTCCTACAGCTTTCTGAAATGGTATTGTGCACAAAAATCAGATAGTCTGATCAAAATTTATGGAAGTTTGAAGTGCCTTGCATTTGGAAACTAAGTCACACCTTGAAAGAAATGGGGACTAGACTCTGATTAACTCGAGGGGGGGGGGGTGAATAGAGTTCAATACAATATTTTTAAACTTTTGCGGAATTAAAATATCTTTTGTAAAATAGGTGAGTAGGATATATGTGTACAAGTGTACAAGTACAGCAAACTAACAGAAGAGATAAATCTAAGCTACACAGAACAAATATCACATCATAAGCACAAAAGAAAATGCAGCCACACAGACAACACAAGAACTTTATAGTGGTTCTCCAACTAGGTACATCCACTCATCTACCACCCTAGGTAGGAATCCACACAGATTTTTGATCAGGTGTCTGACACCAATGAGCTTTTGATCAGGTTCTCAAAAACTAAACCTCAAGTATTTTGGTTAGGTGACTTGCAACTAGGAATCACTTTTGAAGGGAGAGATAACCCTGTACAGAGAGGGGAGAGAGAGGTTGATGATGACTTCTCAATTCTCAAAGCAAATTGAGAGAAGCCTTGTGGATTCTACTGATTGTATCAAAGCTCCCCCTGAGATTATAATATATTCAGGAAGGGAAACTTTGTTAGGGATTCTAGGTCTTCTATTACAAGATCAAATCCAGGATTCTCTTGACTGATTGAAATGGTTTTTCCTGAAGATCCTGGAATCAGAGATAAAAGAAAGAAAAAGACTCTTGATATATGATTGGTGTTCTTTTCTTCCTCTTCTTAAGAGAGAAATGTGATCCTGCACATAAAGAGTATTAGAAAGTCAGGAAGCTTTTTCTCTAAAAACTTTTTTCTGTCACTGTGTTGTTCTTCTTGAGAGCTGTAAGCACAATTTTTTTTTCTCTTTCAGTGTGTGATTCTCTGCGTCTCTTGTCCTTGCCGAGAGTATACTATATTAATAATTATTCCACAATTCCAATTTGAATTCCTGCCATTAAATCTAAGCAGAAAATCTGGGAATAGAAAACGTCAAGAATGTTAATTAAAATATTCTATTCCCCAACTATCCCGGGATATTTGTCAATTTCATTTACCGATGAAAACCATAATCAATGCTACCAAATAACGGCTATAAAATGAGTATTAATTACTCATTAAAATCATTACTTATAATAGAAATAAATCGAAACAGATAAGGAAAGAATAAGTCAAAAACATCTTACAGTTTTCGTCGACCAGAGATCAGAGATCGTCGACCTCAGAAAACACATTCTTCGACCTTGGCTTTGCGAATAAACTTCTCAAAACTTTGGCTGAGTCTGAGCTGGAAGATCGTTGAGCTTAGAGCAGCACTACACTAGAAGATCGTCGACCTTAGAACAGATAACTTCTTTGCCAAGTTCGCAGACCACAGAACTCTTGTCTTTCACTTAGAGTACGTCGACCTGAGCTCTAAGAATGTCGAGCTCAGAAATAACTTCAACACATAACTTCTAGGGCTGATATCTGATACTGTCTTCAGACAGGTCCTTGATGCTGCCAGCTGTAGGACTGAACTAAGACTAGCAAGATAAAATACTTACCCAAGTATACAACATGGGTCACACCCTAAGAAGTGAACCTAGCCCAAATCACCTAGGGGTTCCAACAATCTCCCACTATTTGGGTGAGGTTACTTCAGAAGATAAGAAAGCAAATAATCATAGCAAGAAAAAATAGAGAACTGATAGAATAAATAAGCAATCAGCTTCTTTATAAAGCTATGCATAAATTGTTCATAAGCAAAACAGACAGAAAATAAATAAGCTATTTGTCTTGGGAGAATTAGAAGATTTAGCAAATTTTATTACTCTGTTTGGATCCAGTGCTTGTTTGAGAGTCATGGTCATGTCTACATCTCCCAAAGTCTTTTGAGATATGGCTCTGGGAACTATAGCTTCAGGATGCAGATTCATGTACTCTTCATCATTAAACAGATTTCCAACTTGATATCTTTCTAGCTCTTTCTTCCTATAGGATGATATTGTAGAATACTGAGAGATGTCCTGACCCTGTTCTCTTGCTTTTCTGATCTTAGATAGTGCAATAGATTCTTTAAATCTGGTCATTCTGGTATTACGATCAGTCTCAGGATCATATGCTTGAATTGGAGGTCCTTCATATCTAACTTCAGGACTAACTTCACTGGAAGGGGAAGGAGAGAATGTTGACTTAGAAGGATATTGCTGAGAACTGAGAGAGCTTCTGGAGAATGAGTGATATTTCTTTTGATATTGATTAACTCTTGAAGCTTCAGAGGATCTACCATGCCTTTGGTAAGTCTGAGTAGTGCTTTAAAATCTCAGATGGCCACTACCTGAAGAGCTACCACTGGGAGGAGGAGGATCTCTTATATTCATCCTTGGAGAAGAGGGAGGGGAGTACTTTCTTTTCTTCCTTGCTTTAAGCTCATTCTTTGACAAATTCATCCAATGATGCATATTAGGATATGGATCAATATTATGCCTAATATAGTATGGAGTGTCATTATGAGGATTTGGAGCTTTAGTTGGAGTCTTCTTTCTCAATTTCCTTTTCTTTTTCTTGGGAGAATCATCACTATAGATTTCTTCACTACTTTTACTGTCAAAGTTTTACAAAGCATCAATTGCTTTTTTATACTCGGGAGTTACCTTGGGAAGAGGAGAAGGAGCCTTTGGTGCTGGGATAGGAGTAGGAGCATAGAATGGAGGGATGGGGTCAGTCATATACTCAGACTCTAATTCAACAGACTCTGATTCAACAGACTCTTTAACGGCCTCTTTGGTATCATCTACTGAAGCTTTCTCAGTAATCATAGCTTCAGTCTTAGAGCTTTCTTCAAAACTAGCCCTTATTGTGGCTATCACCTCTGAGGAAGCAGGTGGAGTATATCACACAATGGCCTTAGATGATGATTCATCAGAATGTAAAGTAATTTCCATAGAAGAATGATGGAGTATGCCATCCATATCTACTGATGGAGGTATAAAATAAAAATAAATTTCACCAGTGAGAACTTCTGGCATAGATACAACCATCTCATCATCAGCTACTGCTGCAAGGGCTTCTTCACAGAACATCTCCCCTTGCATGGTTTTAGAAGGTTCTGAAGCCATTCCCTTGGCTGAAGAAGGGGAAGGGAAAGAGGAGGCAGCAAAGAGAGATGTAAGGGAATTTATTGATTTTAAAAGGGGGGGTATCTCTGCTGTAATAAGCTCCTTGAGGATGGGAGTCAACTGAGATATGAGGGTAGCAATGAAAGCATTGTAGGGGGTTAGAGGAGGAATAACTAGGGGGATGGTATCAAGTATGATATCATCTTGGTTAGTAGGTGAGGATGGGTTCTGAGGAGAGGGAGTATGAATAGGGGATTGGAGGGGAGAAGCTTGAGAAGAAATTTTAACTGTTATCAATTCCAAGTTTGGAAAGAGGAGGGTGGTTGAGGGAATGGTTATAAGGTGAGAGGTAAGAGGTGAGTCAAGAGGTGTGAGGTTATGAGCAGGAGAGGGTTGATGATCTGGAGTAGGAGAGGCAGGAGGGATAAGGGGAGGGGTTTGTTCAGCCAAGAGAGGAGTGGTTATTACAACCCTTGTGTTCTCTAAAGCACCTGCAGAGGGCTTTTCTTTAGGGGGATTAGGAATTGTCCTCTCCTATCTGCCAAATAAGGCAGAGGTTAGCCTCTTGGAGGCATTGATGAACGTAGTCTGGGGAATTAACAGTTCATCATCCTTTGTCTTAAAGAACAGGCCCAAAACCCTGGCAAAACACACTTCTTTCTTGTTGTTCCTCTTCCTGATCAAATCAAAAAAAATCTGTCCCCAATTGACTTTCCTCTTATTCACCAGCGCAGCCATCACAAGAAACTGCTGTCTGGAGATGTAGTCATGGGAAGTGTGCTTTGCAAACAACACATTCCCCACTATATCTGCAAGAAACTTGTACGCAAGAGACAAGTTCTTTTTCCATAGTTTGTTAGAGTTTTCACCAGAGTGACCCACATCAACTAACACATTCTCAAACTCATCATCATCCATATCAAAGACTTCTATACCATTCTAAAGTTCAAAAATTTCTATAAGAACTGCGGGAGAGAGAGTAACCTGAGTCCCGCTGATGAAAACCTTCATCTCTTCCTCTATAGAGGACGATGAGAATACCCACTCCTTGATTGCGGCGGCTGACAGCTTGATGCGGTTGGTCATAAATGATTTCAGCATTTGATCTTCACATAGTTGCAGAATATCCTGAAATATTTGATAAGATTGCAGGAATGAATCAAAATCAACATAAAATCCCATGTCGAACTTCATTCCTGTTGAACCAGACGCAGCCATTTCTTAATACTTTTGTGAAATGAGAGTACCTGAGAAGGGAAACAAACGATCAAGTGCAGGAGGGGAATTCTGAAAGCACAGGATATAAGTCGAAGAAGAAAGCCTATAAAGGGTTTTTATAATACGAAACGACATTCTCAAACCGGCGAAAGAATAAAATTCTTCGATCACAGGTCAACGAAAATTTCATTAAGGGATATGTTCGTCGATCTCAGAACGAAGAGATGGAAAGTTTTCGTTGTTCACAGAAAATTTCTTGAAACAGAGATCGTCGTTCTCCGGTCGATGAAACTGCTTCAACAAGAGATTTCATCGATCTTAGGTCGACGAAAAATCTCAAGAACAGTAACCAGTTCGTCGATTTCAGTTCTGACGAACAGAAACAATTCTTCGACCACAGACAGAGCATTAGATTAAATTTTGACCATTTATCATTCCAAGCTAATTTATAAAGAACAGATGCTTAGATAGATCCAATGGCTTGGTGAAGATGTATGCTCTTTGCAAATCAGTAGAGATAAACTCAAGTTTAATCTTTTTCTTGTCTACACAATCTCTAATGAAATGATGTCTAATGTCTATAAGCTTTGTTCTTGAATACAGTACTGGATTTGGTGCAATGGAAATATCACTAGTATTATCACACAGTATGGTTGAATTATTTAAGTTGACACCATAATCTAGAAGTTGGTTTTGTATCCACAAGATCTGTGAGCAGTAACTGCCTGCAGCCATATATTCAGCTTCAGCGGTGGATGTTGAAACAGATGTTTGTTTCTTACAGAACCAAGATACAAGTCTGTCACCCAGGAATTGGCAAGTTCCAGAGGTGCTTTTACTGTCTACTCTACATCCAGCATAGTCAGCATCAGAAAATCCAGTTAACTCAAATGCTGACTCTATTGGATACCAGAGTCCTAGATCTGGGCAACCTTTTATATATCTCAAAATCCTTTTTATAAAAATAAGGTGAGATTCTTTAGGGTTCACTTGAAACCTAACACAAAGACATGTGGCAAACATAATGTCTGGTCAGCTTGGCATTAGATATATTAGGGATCGAACAATGGCCCTATACCTAGTTTGATCAACTGGTTTTCCAAGTTCATCAGCATCTACAACAGCATTGTCAGCCATGGGAGTCTTCATTGAAGAGGAATCATTCATCCCTAACTTCTTAATAAGCTCTTTAGCATATTTAGACTGAGAGATGAAGATCCCTTCAGAAGATTGTTTCACTTGGAGACCAAGTAAATAAGATAGTTCTCCCATGCTACTCATCTCAAACCTTGAATGCATTAGATCAGAAAATCTTTTGCATAGTTTAGGATCAGTAGAATCAAAAATTATATCATCCACATATATTTATAATAATAATATTTTATCATGATGTAGTTTTTTAAAAAGAGTTCTATCTACAAAGCCTCTTGAAAAACCATGCTCTAAGAGAAAGCTGGCTAAGGTCTCATACCAAGCACTTGGAGCTTGCATTAAACCATAGAGAGCTTTATGAAATTTGAAAACAAAAGAGGGATGAGTTGGAGAAACAAAACCTGGAGGTTGTTCTACATAAACCTCTTATTTGAGTTCTCCATTTAGAAAAGCACTCTTCACATCCATCTGGTAAACTTTGAACTTTTTATATGCTGCATAAGCTAAGAAAATTCTTAATGCCTCTAGCATGGCAACTGGAGCAAAGGTTTGATCATAATCAATACCTTCCTCTTGCCTATATCCATGAGAAACAAGCCTTGCCTTGTTCCTCACTATCACACCTTGGGCATCAAGTTTATTCCAGAACACCCACTTAGTCCCAATTACTGGATAGCCCTTAGTCCTTGGAACTAAGTCCCAAACTCTACATATCTCAAATAGATTGAGCTCCTCTTGCATTGTAATAATCCAGTTTGGATCTTGCTCTGCATCAGTTATGGATTGATGCTCAACTTGAGTGAGAGAAAGCAGGCAAGCATCACATCAGGGTTGATTTGATGCCTTGTCTGCACACCCACTGATATGTCTCCAATCACTTGAGATTTAGGGTGATCTCTAAGTATGACAAGATCATAAAGTGGAGTTGGTTCAACAACAGTTATTAGATTGAACTCCTCTTGTTGAATTGCATCAACTATTGAAAGAAGTTGAACTGCTTCCACAGTTTCTTCATCACTATCAGCTTTTGCTACTGATTGTGGAGGAGGATGTGATTCAGCCTTTGGGGTAAGGTTTAGATCATCCAAATTCTCACACAAATTTGATACCTGCAAAGTGTTATTGGTAGAAATGTTTTTCTCCTTATAAAACATGTTAGTATCATCAAAAGTTACATACATAGACTCTTCAATCTTCAAAGATGATTTATTAAACACCCTGTAAGCTTTGCTTACTTGGGAATATCCTAAAAAATTCCCATTTCAGCCTTTGCTTCAAATTTTTCTAAGATACTTCTTATCATTGTTATGAATGTAGCATACACAATACTTTAAAATAGGTGATTATTGGTTTCTTCCCTTTGAGTAGTTCATTGGGAGTCTTAAGCTTTCGTTTATGTATTAAACTCCTGTTCAGGACATAGTTTGTTGTGCTTATTGCCTCTGCCCAATAGGATAGAGACATGTAAGCATCTACAAGCAATGTACCTGCATCTTCAATGAGTGTTTTATTTTTCCTTTCAACTACCCCATTTTATTTAGGAGCTTAGAAACAGTGCCTGATACCTTCCTTCTCACAGAACTCATGCATAAGAAGAGATTCAAACTCAGTGCCATGATCACTTCTGATCAATGTAACTTGAGTAGAGTACTCAATCTGTATGGTCTTGAGAAAATCTATAAGAACCTTAAAGGTATCTGAATTAGATATCAGAAAGAATACCCAAGTGAATCTGGAGATGTCATCTACAACCACTAAGGTATAAGATTTCCCTCCTAGGCTTTGTACAGCAATGGGCCAAAAAGGTCCATATGTAGCAAGTACAATATCCTAGGTGAATCACTCTTATTAATAGATTTGAAACTAGATTTAGTTTGCTTGCCTAGTTTACAAGCCCTGCAGAGGCCTTCCTTCTTATAGGGGCTAGAAGGTAAACCTCTAATAAGGTTGTCCTTAGATAGCCTAGCTATATTCTTATGGTTTACATGACCTAATCTTTTATGTCATAAGCTAGTTTGACTATTAACAGAATTAAATAAACAAATTTCAGAAATAGCAGATTCAAAATTAACTAAATAAATGTTGCCTTGTCTAATTCTTATTAAAATAGTTTTGTTGTTTAAGGAGATAGTGCATAAGGAGTTAGTGAAGCTTACTTGATAACCTGTATCACACAGTTAGCTTACTGATATCAGGTTATGCTTGAGACCATTGACATATGTCACCTTATTGAATGTAACATCTGCACATTTGAAATCTTCATAGCCTTCTGTCAATCCAAAACCTGAGTCCCCAAAAATTACTTTAGGGCCAGCCTTGGCTTTATAGTTGATAAGACACTCCTTGCAACCTATCATATGTTTAGAGCAACCACTGTCAAGGTACCACTTGATTTGAATGACAGGGTTCTCTTCTACCTGCAAAGAAAAAGATTAAAGGTTTCTGACCCAGGATATCTTGGGTCCTTATTGTTTGACAAAACCATAACTTGAAATAAAGGAACATTCAGGCTGATCTTTATATCCTAGGGGATGATACCTTCTAGGGGGTATAATCCACTGACTAAAAGGATTAAAATTTTTATAAGCTTTTAAGTTTCTCTTATTATGAACTGGGTTCGGTGAAGTCAAGTCAGTTTGTCGAGCTGAGTTTGATGATTTGGGTTGAGTTCTTCGATCTCTGCTTAAAGAATGGAAGTATCAATTCTCAGAGCCCCTGAAACATCAATCTTCAGTGGACGACCCAAACTAATTTCGTCGATTGTAGTTCGAAGAATAATTTGGGCTATTATTTGCGTTCAGAGTTCTTAGTTCTGAGTTCGACGAACCGTGCCCATTTCGTCGTTCTAAGTTCGACGAAATTTTTTGAACATAGTTATTTCTATGATTTCTCTTTCTCTCCTTGTTATGGTTGGTTTTCTTAAGTTCTAGTTGCTTAAGAATTTCATTAACCTGGTTAACCTGTTTAGTATTTTTCTTGCCTTTATCAGATATAAAATTTACTGGTTTTGACAGTTGATTCTTCTGAATTAGAATTGGTTAACTGGAGGAAGCACCTAATCCTAGCTTACTATTGTTTATTCTGGCATTTACAGTGCTAGTTATATCTAACAGTTTTAAGCTTCTTCCTCTAAGGCTTTCTTCTAATTCTTTAGCCTTACTTAATTCAGATTTTAGAAAGGTTATTTGATGGTTAGAAGATTTTAGTTCTTCAGACAGTTTGACATTTTAAGCAATGATTTTATCTTGCTCTAACAGCTTTTCCCTGAGGAGTTTGATTTCCTTCTCAGATCCTATTAGGTCTAAACACAAGCTTTTGAATTATCCTTTAAATTCTTTTGATTGAAAATCATAAGAAGCAATTACCTTATCCTCTTCAGAGAGGAGTTCTTCATCATCTGATTCTTCTGAATCAGATCTGCTGCTTCAATCTTCTATAGTAATGAGGAAAACTTCCTTTGCCTTATTCTCCTCTTCATCTTCACTGGAGCTGGAGGAAGTTTATTCCTCTTCAGTGTCACTCCATGTTTCAGCAACAAAGCCCTTTTCCTTCTTCTTGTAATTGTATTTACTGGAGGAGGCTTTGCTGTGATGACTTCTTCTAGAGTCCTTTTCTTTTCTCCTATCCTTCTTTTGGACTTCTGGAAATTCAGAGATGAAGTGTCCTGGTTTCCTGCAACCAAAACAGACAGCCTCTTTAGTAAGGGTCTTGTCATACCTGGGTTTGTCTTCACTTCTAGATGACCTTTTCCTGAAATCCTTTCTAGCCATCTTGTAGAATCTCCTAGCAAAGAGACTCATAAGTTCATCATTCACTGGCAGACTTGGTGATTCTTCTACAGCTTTGAATGCTAGGCTATGCTCCTTTCTTGTTGGTGTTTGAGCTTTTGGTTCTGCAACTACTTCTCTTGATTTCACCAACTAATAATAGGACTTGAGCTTACCTAACAGATATTCAGTTGATATCTATGCCATGCTCCTTGCTTCTCTGATGGGCCATATTCTGGAATCCCATGTGTTGGGGAAGCACATCAGAATTTTGACATTGATCTCGGTCAGAGTAATCTCGTTGTCCAAGGTTCTTAGTTCACTGATGATGGAACTAAGCTTATTGTACATTGCTTCAACTGTCTCTGCTTCATCCTTCTTGAAATTTTCATACTGAGTAATGAGGTTTGATCTTTTATCTTTCCTCTTATCTACTTATCTAGTCACCATTTGGTTCAAGGAGTCCCAAATGGCCTTAGCTGATGAGCACTCAGCAACCTATTGAAAAATTTCATTAGACATTGTTTGAGCCAATATGTTCATGGCTCTGGCATCAGCTACCTTTCCTTTTTCTATACATCTCTCCATCCAGGGGGTGGGACTGCAATCATGTTAGTTGATGTGGATGGCGGTTAAACTACTGGAGTTGGTGGTTCTGTTAAGATTGAGGTAAAAATATCTTCATCAATAGAGTTCATGTATAACTTGGTTCTTGCCTTCTAGATTGTGAACTTAGACAAGGTTCACACTAAAGTTCTGGTGCTAGCATAATCCTTGTTTTATGCCATGATATCAGAAAAACAAAATAAAACAATGAGTTATTCAGAGTTTATCTGGAGGTTCTTGGTTTGCCCAGGTGTAAGCCTGTGAGGGTGAGAAAGCTCCCTCTGATACAAATTAAAATAAATGGGGACTAGACTCTTATTAACTCTAAGGGGGGGGGGGGGTTAATAGAGTTCAATCCAATCTTTTTAAACTTTTGCGAAATAAAAGTATCTTTTGTAAAATAGGTGATTAGGATATATGTGTATAAGTGTACAAGTGCAGCGAACTAATAGAAGAGATAAATCTAAGCTACACAGCACAAATATCACATCATAAGCACAAAAGAAAATAAAGACTCACAGACAACACAAGAACTTTATAGTGGTTCCCCAACTGGGTACATCCACTTTTCTACCACCCTAGGTAGAAATCCACTCAGATTTTTTATCTGGTGTCTGACACCAATGAGCTTTTGATCAGGTGCTCAAAAACCAAACCTCGAGTCTTTTGGTTAGGTGACTTGCAACCAGGAATCACTTTTGAAGAGAGTGATAACCCTGTACAGAGAGGGGAGAGAGAGGTTGATGATTACTTCTCTATTCTCAAAGCAAATTGAGAGAAGCCTTGTGGATTCTACTGATTGTATCAAAGCTCCCCCTGAGATTAGTATATTTTCAGGCAGGGAAACTTTGTTAGGGATGGTAGGTCTTCTGCTGCAAGATCAAATTAAGGATTCTCTTGACTGATTGAAATTGTTTGTCACTAAAGATCCTGGAATCAGAGATAGAAGAAAGAAAAAGACTCTTGATATATGATTGGTGTTCTTTTCTTCTTCTTCTTAAGAGAGCAATGAGATCCTACACAGAAAGAGTATTAGAAAGTCCTGAAGCTTTTTCTCTAAAAACCTTTTTCTGTCACTGTGTTGTTCTTCTTGAGAGCTGTAAGCACAAAATGTTTTTTTTCTCTTTGAGTGTGCGATTCTATGTGTCTCTTCTCCTTGCCGAGAGTATACAATATTAACAATTATTCCACAATTCCAATTTGAATTCTTGCCATTTCAGCTAAGCAGAAAATATGGGAATAGAAAACGTCAAGAATGTTAATTAAAATATTCTATTCCCCAACTGTCCCGGGATATTTGTCAATTTCATTTACTGATGAAAACCAAAATCAATGCTGCCAAATAATGGCAATAAAATGAGCATTAATTACTCAGTAAAATCATGACTTATAATAGAAATAAATCGGAACAGATAAAGAAAGAATAAGTCAAAAACATCTTACAGTTTTCGTCGACTAGAGATCAGAGATCGTCGACCTCAGAAAACACATTCTTCGACCTTGGCTCTGCGAATAAACTTCTCAAAACTTTGGCTGAGTCTTATCTGGAAGATCGCTGAGCTTAGAGCTGCACTACACTGGAAGATCGTCGACCTTAGAACAGATAACTTCTTTGCCAAGTTCGCAGACCACAAAACTCTTGTCTTTCACTTAGAGTACGTAGACCTGAGCTCTAAGAACGTCGATCTTAGAAATAACTTCAACACATAACTTCTAGGGCTAATATCTGATACTGTCTTCAGGCAGGTCCTTGATGCTACAAGCTGTAGGACTGACCAAAGACTAGGAAGATAAAATACTTGACCCAACAATACAACATGGGTCACACCCTAAGAAGTGAACCTAGCCCAAATCACCTAGGGGTGCAACATGCCTTTCTTTTGATTTCTTGCCCGTCGCCTGCTGTAAGACCCCAACCTTGGAGTTGATCGCGGGGCGATCAATCAGCACTTTTGGAGGTCTGAACAGGGGCACACGGCCAGGCACACGGCCGTGTGCCTACCCGTGTTCAGTGGTTTTGTGCAGTCTCGAGTCAGAGAAGTACACGGCCTGAGACACACGGCCGTGTCTCAAGCCGTGTGTGGGGCACACGGCCTCGAACACGGCCGTGTTCGAAGCCGAGTTCTGGAAGCCCGACGATCGTTCTGAAGCTCCAGGTAACACGGCCCGTGGCACACGGCCGTGTCAGGACCCGTGTCGATCGGCGAATGAGCTACACGGCCAGGCACACGGCCGTGTGCCAACCCGTGTTCGGCCCAGATTTTGTTATTTTGGATCTAATCTCGGCCGTTCTTTCCCTTGGATCTGGATCCGACAGTGGGGGCTGCTCCTGGGGGGTTATTAGCCGGGAAATGGGGGGAGAAACCCTCATTTCAACTTGAGTTTCTCTTTCTACATCCTAGAGAGAGGGGAGAGCTCCATTGGTGGTGTGAGGCCAAAATCCGGCCGCCGGAGGAGGTTCGAAGCTCCAAATCGCGATCCGAGCCCAGATCCGCGGAAGGCGACAACGTTGCGAAGCTTTCTAGCCGCGTAGTTTGCGATGGCGCCGCGGAAAAACGCAAGGGTAACGATTCTTTATCTTGGGCATGTGAAGCCCTCTTTTCCTTGCATAGGAAGCCCGCTCTCGCGAGTGAGCGAAGAGTTGGAGCGCTCCTTGGGGTAGATATGTGAAGTCCCCCTTGTGTAGAGTCCGTATGCGTAAACGGACATAGGCATTGTGTGTGAAGCCTATTCGGACGTGTTGGTCCGAATCGGTGATGTTGCATTGCATTTGAACCGGGCAAGACTCCGGATGTTTGGGTGTTTTCGGGTTTTTCTACGTGGTAGATTGCATCAGGGAATCTTAGAGATTAACTCTAAGGTGCACCCGGAAAACTGGGCAAAAGCGGGTTTTGCCAACACGGAGGCCGGGGAGCCAACGTGAACATAACTGGGTTATGTGATTTTGTAGCGGAAACGGGACTCGGCGAGTCTTGACCTGCGCATATGGCTTAAATTGTCGTTGCGGTATGAGCACGGGTCAAGCGGAACCGTACCCGGTCTATGTCGTTCGGTAGGACCGTTGGCATGGACGAGGGTCTTCGGCGGTCTATGGCTTAAATTGTCGTGACCAAGGCTAAGGAGACAAATTGCTCATATGGATGACCGTCCTAGAGGCGGTGGTGGATCGGGAACGTCTATGGCTTGAATTGACGTGACGTTGGCCGGTTCGCCGAGAATGTGCCCTGAGTGCACGGGGTGTGTGGCCGTGCGAGCCTACGCCTGTGGTGATGTGCAATTACCCTTTTATAAATGCCTATACTAATAAAGTGCAGGGAAAGAGCATCCCCGCCCCGATTGTGGTGGCGGGATCGTTATAATTTGGTCAGCTTTGCTGACCGTTGCTATTGTTTGCCACCGGGCGGTGGTTTGTTGCTTGCAGGTGCTGCGGAGCCGAGCGGGAAATAGCGGGCTAAAGCCCTTGTTGCTGTGCCGGCCCTCGAAGGCCTAATTTGTTATGTTTTTCCCGTTCATTCATGTATGGCCGGCCTGCGAGCCGATGTCTGAAAACACTATTTTGTTAAGTGAACAATGTAAGGCCTTAAGGCCAGTTCTCTTTTGTGTATGTACTCATTCCTGGGTTGTAGTGGACATTCATGCTCTGTGGCAGGGTTCTTATCTTTTTGCAACTTAATTAAATTGCTTCCGCTAGGTGTTGTGTAGGACGCTCTGATTGGTTGTATGGTTTCAACGCGTAACCAACCGGTCTGTCCGTAGTATATGGCGTCGGGCCCCGGCCGGACCTACTGCTATATGCTATGTGACGGATAGGGGTGTTACAAATTGGTATCAGAGCCAGGTTTCGATCCTGGGACCTGTGGGTTATGGGCCCACCACGCTTCCGCTGCGCCATTGGTATCAGACTTCTGGTTTCGGTCACGCTTAAATGAATTCGTGGACGAATTCACTTTAAGGGGTGGTGAGCACATTGTGTGCATCATCGTTATAACATGAAAAGAACCCATGAATGTCCACTTAGGAATGAAAATACACATGTTTGAGGAACCTGCGTGTTCCTATAATTGCTGTTTGCAGTAGTGTTTGGTCGCTCATCGGTGTTTTTGCACGATTATAGGTGACCAGAAGTGGTGCTGGGCCGTCTGAACGGCCAGGTTCTGAGGCGAGCAGTGCGCCAAGCGATACGCCTGCAACACCTTTGTCTGCCGAGACCATTAGGTTGGTGGCAGAAGCGGTCATGGCAATGATTAATGCGCAGCCTGCAAGGCAGGTGCAGCAGCCTGCTCCTGCTGTAGAGCAAGTACCGCTTCAGACGGCAGAGCAAAGGAGGGTTGAGCAGGTGGTGGTGGAGCCAGAGTTGCCTCGGAGAGCAACTGAAAAACAACTGAAGCATGTGATGGGCTTTCATCCACCGGTGTTCACGGGGGCAGAAACCCCGACCCAAGCAGAGGATTGGCTCTCAAGGGTCAACAGGGTGATGACTGCGACGGAAACTGAAGAGTGGCAGAAGACCACTATAGCGACGTTCCTTTTGGATGGGGACGCAAAACTGTGGTGGGAGGGCCTAGAGCTGCATCAATTGAGGGGAAGGCCATTGGCCGAAGTCCCGATGGAGGAGTTTGCGAGACTATTTATGGCTCGATACCTCCCCTCGGCGCAGAGGATCGCGCTAGAGAGCGAATTCCAGAAGTTGGTGCAGGGTGATAGCACCGTTGACGAATACCTCCACGAGTTTACTCGGTTGGGGAGATATGCCGGCGCTACCTTCGCAGACGAGGAGCGCAAGACGAGCCGCTTTTATGAAGGGCTAAGGGATGATTTGAGGTTGCTGCTGTCGGGGCCCAAGGCGCAGGGTTTCATGACCCTGGTCAGTTCGGCCCGGTCCTTGGAGAAGGATATGAGAAACGTGCAAGCGAAGAAGGAGAGGGAATCTGGTGGCAAGAAATCAGAGTTCAAGGCGCCGACTACATCGAAGTCGGGCTACCGTAGATTCTTCAAGAAGGCTAAGACTTCGGGTTCAGCTCCTTCTGCAGGTGCCTCGGGGACAACTACCAATCGAACCCCGGGCGCTTGTTTCACGTGTGGAAAGCCGGGGCACTTTGCCCGTGACTGCTGGAGTGGACGCTCAAAGTCCGAAAGGAAACAAGGAGCTACCTACGAGGAAAAGGGCAAAGCGGTGGAGTCGACCGCGTCCCACTATGCTCCGACTCAGCCTAGAGTCTACAACTTGGGCCAGCAGGAGGCCATCAAGCAAGCGGATGTGGTGACAGGTATGAGTTAATTTATGCAAGTTGACTTGAGAATACTATTACCTATTGCTTGTTAAGCTAATGTCTTTTGCTTAGGCTTTGTGGTGATTAGCGATAGTCCGGCACGGGCACTGTTCGACACTGGTGCTTCGCATTCTTTCTTGTCCGAACAGTTTATATCGCGCATCGGAGTCCCCTCTTCGATGGCGAAGGACAAGTTAGATGTGTTGCTACCGAATGGGTGCTCGATGCGTGCGGACAGAGTGTGCGCCGTGAAGGTTCACATAGGGAGCCAAGAGTTCGACTTGCTAGCGTCATTATTGCCGTTAGTAGAGTTCGATGTTATCTTTGGAATGGATTGGCTGTCAGAGCAGAAGGCTTGGATCGATTGCGACCGTAAGGAGGTCAAGCTGGGTGTAGGGCGGGAGACTACTTTCGAGGGGCTTAAGGGGTCGAGCAAGACACTGATGTCTGCTCTTCAGATGGTGAAGGCAGTTCGTGCTGGTGCAGAGCTGTTCTTTGCAATAGTGGGGGCTGTGGAGCCAAAGTCTCCGTTGGATAGCATCCCCGTGGTTTGCGAATACCCCGATGTGTTCCCGGATAGCCTTCCCGGAGCCCCACCGCAGCGAGAGATTGATTTTACGATCGAGCTCGTGCCGGGTGCCAAACCCGTGTCACGTGCTCCTTATAGGCTGGTGCCAAAGGAGATGGCGGAGTTGAAGGTTCAGTTGGAGGAACTGATGGAGCAAGGTTATGTGCATCCAAGTTCGTCGCCTTGGAGCGCACCGGTCCTCTTCGTTAAAAAGAAGGACGGTAGTATGCGGCTGTGCATCGACTACAGAGAATTGAACAAGTTGACGGAGAAGAACAAGTACCCGATCCCGAGGATTGATGATCTCTTTGATCAGTTAGTCGGATCGTCTGTATACTCCAAGTTGGACTTGAAGTCGGGGTACTATCAGCTGAGGATCAGGGAATGTGATATCCCAAAGACGGCGTTCAGTACGAGGTACGGGCATTTCGAGTTCACGGTCATGCCGTTTGGACTGACAAATGCGCCATCGGTGTTTATGGATCTGATGAACAGGACGTTCAGAGATTTCCTGGATCGCTTTGTGATCGTCTTTATTGACGATATTTTGGTATACTCGCAGTGCGAAGAAGACCACTTCAAGCATTTGCATTTGGTGTTGGAGACTTTGAGGAGGAATGAGCTTTACGCAAAGTTCTCCAAGTGCGAGTTCTGGCTACCCTCGGTAGCATTCCTTGGTCATATAGTGAGTGGGGAAGGTATAGCGGTGGATCCGGCGAAGATTGTTGCGATACGGGAGTGGCCTGCGTTATCTTCTGTCGCGGAAGTCCGTAGTTTTCTCGGGCTTGCCGGATATTACAGGCGCTTCGTAGAGAACTTCTCGCGGGTAGCGTTACCTCTCACGAAGTTGACAAGGAAGGACCAGAAATTCTTGTGGACGCAAGAGTGCATGCAAGCTTTTGAGGAGCTGAAGAGGCGGTTGACCACGGCGCCAGTGCTTAGTTCGCCGAGTGGGACCGAGGGCTTTGAGGTGTATAGCGACGCTTCGGGTAGTGGCTTGGGCTGCGTGTTGTTGCAGCATGGAAGTGTGATCGCGTATGGATCGCGTTAGCTGAAAGTGCATGAAAGAAATTATCCGGTGCACGACTTGGAGTTGGCGGCCGTGATTTTTGCACTCAAGTTATGGAGGCACTACCTATACGGCGTAAGAGTCGATATATACACCGATCACAAGAGCCTAAAATACTTGTTGGATCAAAAGGACCTTAATATGAGGCAGAGGAGGTGGATGGAGTTCCTGGGGGACTACACCTTCAAGATACATTATGTACCCGGGAAGGGCAACGCAGTTGCGGATGCGCTGAGCCGCAGGGCTCCCGCCCGAGCCAACTGGTTGTCGGTGCATGATGAGCGGCTAGTGCGGGAGTTGGAGGAGCTTGAGATCTGTTGCGTTGACAAGCAGACGAGCGCCAAAGCAATGTTAAACTGGACAGAGGTGCAGTATGACCTTGCTGACCGGGTTAGGCAGGCATTGGAGTTAGATGACTCCATGAAGGAGCTTATGGAGGCCGCTCTGGATGGGTCAAATTCCCAGTTCTCGGTGCATGATGGTTTGTTAAGAAAGGATCATCGGTTGTGCGTCCCGAGTGGGGGTAACCTCCGGGCGGAGTTGATGTACGAGGCTCATCAACCAAGTACTCAATCCACCCAGGGAGCACGAAGATGTATCGTGATCTCAAGAAGCTGTTTTGGTGGCCGGGGCTTAAGAAAGATGTGGCGTTGTACGTGGCTAAATGCCAAACGTGCGCCTTGGTGAAGGCGGAGTGCCAAAAGCCAGGAGGATTTCTGAAATCCTTGCCTATACCGGAGTGGAAATTCGATGATATATCTATGGACTTTGTGCACGGGTTGCCAAGGTCGCAGAAGGGAAACGACGCCATTTGGGTGATCGTTGACAGATTGACGAAAGTGTCGCATTTCTTACCAATGAGGAAGGATGATCCAGTAGAGAAGTTGGCAAAGCTCTATGTGGATAGCATTGTGCGCTTGCACGGGGTGCCCCGCAGTATTGTGAGTGATCGCGATGGGCGTTTCACGTCCAATGACTGGAGGCTAGTGCATCAATTGTTGGGCTCCAAACTGAAGTTTAGCACGGCGTTTCATCCGCAGACGGATGGCCAGACCGAGAGAGTCAACAGAACCTTGGAAGACATGCTCCGCATGTGTACGTTGGACTTCGGTAAGAGGTGGGAGGACCACCTATACTTGGTCGAATTTGCTTATAACAATAGTTATCAAGCAAGCATTCAGATGGCGCCGTTCGAAGCTCTTTACGGAAGAAAATGTCGCACGCCGTTGTCGTGGTTAGAAACGGGTGAGTCCAAGCTTTATCAGCGTCAAGACATTGAAGATGCCACTTCTTTAGTGCATACTATACGGGAGCGGTTGCGGATTGCCCAGGATAGGCAAGCCAAGTATTATAATGCCAAGCATAGGAACGTGGAATTCAGTGTTGGCGATTGGGTGTACTTGAAGATCAAGCCGTTCAAGGGTGTCTCACGGGTTCGACACTTGAAAAAGTTGAGTCCGAGATACCTTGGGCCATTTGAGATTCTGGAGCGGATCGGAGAAGCAGCTTATAGGTTGAGGTTATCAGCAGAGCTAAGTGCTTTGCATGATGTATTCCACATCTCGGTTTTGCGGAAGGTAGTGCAAGAGCCTTCGCAGGTGTTAGCGGCCGACCAAGTACCGGTTGAGGAAGGGTTGACAACGAAAGTCAAGCCCATATCTGTTGAGGATTTCGAAGTCAAGCGGCTTCGGAACAAGGAAATCAGAATGGTGAAGGTCCGTTGGGATAACTGCGGACGCGAGGAGCTCTCTTGGGAGCGAGAGCAGTCAATGCGCGAGGAGTACCCCGAGTTGTTCCCCTCAGGTACTCGTTATGTTTATCTTTTTGTGTAGTCTCTGTTCTTAATTTCGGGACGAAATTCTCTTAAGGGGGAGGGAGTTGTAAGACCCCAACCTCGGAGTTGATCGCGGGGCGATCAATCAGCACTTTTGGAGGTCTGAACAGGGGCACACGGCCAGGCACACGGCCGTGTGCCTACCCGTGTTCAGTGGTTTTGTGCAGTCTCGAGTCAGAGAAGTACACGGCCTGAGACACACGGCCGTGTCTCAAGCCGTGTGTGGGGCACACGGCCTCGAACACGGCCGTGTTCGAAGCCGTGTTCTGGAAGCCCGACGATCGTTCTGAAGCTCCAGGTAACACGGCCCGTGGCACACGGCCGTGTCAGGACCCGTGTCGATCGGCGAATGAGCTACACGGCCAGGCACACGGCCGTGTGCCAACCCGTGTTCGGCCCAGATTTTGTTATTTTGGATCTAATCTCGGCCGTTCTTTCGCTTGGATCTGGATCCGACGGTGGGGGCTGCTCCTGGGGGGTTATTAGCCGGGAAATGGGGGGAGAAACCCTCATTTCAACTTGAGTTTCTCTTTCTACATCCAAGAGAGAGGGGAGAGCTCCATTGGTGGTGTGAGGCCAAAATCCGGCCGTCGGAGGAGGTTCCAAGCTCCAAATCGCGATCCGAGCCCAGATCCGTGGAGGCGACGACGTTGCGAAGCTTTCTAGCCGCTTAGTTTGCGATGGCGCCGCGGAAAAACGCAAGGGTAACGATTCTTTATCTTGGGCATGTGAAGCCCTCTTTTCCTTGCATAGGAAGCCCGCTCTCGCGAGTGAGCGAAGAGTTGGAGCGCTCCTTGGGGTAGATATGTGAAGTCCCCCTTGTGTAGAGTCCGTATGCGTAAACGGACATAGGCATTGTGTGTGAAGCCTATTCGGACGTGTTGGTCCGAATCGGTGATGTTGCATTGCATTTGAACCGGGCAAGACTCCGGATGTTTGGGTGTTTTCGGGTTTTTCTACGTGGTAAATTGCATCAGGGAATCTTAGAGATTAACTCTAAGGTGCACCCGAAAAACTGGGCAAAAGCGGGTTTTGCCAACACGGAGGCCGGGGAGCCAACGTGAACATAACTGGGTTATGTGATTTTGTAGCGGAAACGGGACTCGGCGAGTCTTGACCTGCGCATATGGCTTAAATTGTCATTGCGGTATGAGCACGGGTCAAGCGGAACCGTACCCGGTCTATGTCGTTCGGTAGGACCATTGGCATGGACGAGGGTCTTCGGCGGTCTATGGCTTAAATTGTCGTGACCAAGGCTAAGGAGACAAATTGCTCATATGGATGACCGTCCTAGAGGCGGTGGTGGATCGGGAACGTCTATGGCTTGAATTGACGTGACGTTGGCCGGTTCGCCGAGAATGTGCCCTGAGTGCACGGGGTATGTGGCCGTGCGAGCCTACGCTTGTGGTGATGTGCAATTACCCTTTTATAAATGCCTATACTAATAAAGTGCAGGGAAAGAGCATCCCCGCCCCGATTGTGGGGGCGGGATCGTTATAATTTGGTCAGCTTTGCTGACCGTTGCTATTGTTTGCCACCGGGCGGTGGTTTGTTGCTTGCAGGTGCTGCGGAGCCGAGCGGGAAATAGTGGGCTAAAGCCCTTGTTGCTGTGCCGGCCCTCGAAGGCCTAATTTGTTATGTTTTTCCCGTTCATTCATGTATGGCCGGCCTGCGAGCCGATGTCTGAAAACACTATTTTGTTAAGTGAACAATGTAAGGCCTTAAGGCCAGTTCTCTTTTGTGTATGTACTCATTCCTGGGTTGTAGTGGACATTCATGCTCTGTGGCAGGGTTCTTATCTTTTTGCAACTTAATTAAATTGCTTCCGCTAGGTGTTGTGTAGGACGCTCTGATTGGTTGTATGGTTACAACGCGTAACCAACCGGTCTGTCCGTAGTATATGGCGTCGGGCCCCGGCCGGACCTACTGCTATATGCTATGTGACGGATAGGGGTGTTACACCTGCTAAGTATGTTAAAGCCACGTGTCTGTTCTGTTGATTCTGAAAATTCTGCCCAGTCCGCGTGGGCGGTACCCTCGAGCCCGCATTCGCAGAGAGAGCTCGTTCGCCGGAGCTAAAAATGGGTGTTCATGCAGCCGAGCGGCAAAAAATGGGTGCAACACGAGGACTTCCCAGGAGGTCACCATCCCAATAATACTCACGCCCAAGCACGCTTAACTGCATAGTTCTGATGGGATCCGGTGCTCTAGTGCTGCTATGGTCGCACACGCTGAAATACTCCGACATATTTTATTTAAGCCATAGTCCCTGACGCCCAATCTTCTAGATTGCGGGCTCCGTATCCATTCGGATCAAGTAATTTTGGCGGCTCAAATTTTTACGCACGGAAATGACCGGGTTGCCACGCTGCAGTCTCTACGCGGGATCCATGAAATGGGGAAGTGGTGCCGATTTCTTCACCTGACCACGCAGTTATGTCGAGGCCATTACTATATCCTTGGAAGTTTTTCCTGAAGCAATTTTTCGTTGGCATATCCTTAGGATGAAATTAATGAAATGATAAAACCGGGATAACTTTAAAATGGAGCTGAATATACGAGATCTGAGGGCACAAACGAGCTCGAATGGGTTCACCCAGTTCCTTAGGGGATGGACAACTACGAGAGCTTTTCGAAATGGTATTGTGCGCGAAAATTAGACGGTCTGATCAAAAGTTATGGCCATTTGAAGTGCCTTGTATTTGGAAACTAAGTCACGTCTTTCTTTTGATTTCCTGTCTGTCGCCTGCGTAGGATGTTAAGGCCACGTGTTTGTTCTATTGATTTCGAAAATTCCGCCTAGTCCGCGTGGGAAGTACCCTCAGGCGCTCGTTCGTAGAGAGATCGCGTTTGCTAGAGGTAAATTGGGCGTTCATTCAGCCGAGTGATAAAAAATGGGTGCAACACGAGGACTTCCTAGGAGGTCACCCATCCCAGTACTACTCTCGCCCAAGCAAGCTTAACTATTGAGTTTTGATAGGATCAGGTTCTCTAGTTGTGGGTTGGTCGCACACTTTGGAATACTCCGACACATTTTATTTAAGCCAAGGTCCCTGACGCCCGATTTTCTTGATTGCGGGCTCCATTTTCATTCGAATTAAGCAATTTTTGCACCTCAAATTTTTATGTAGGGCAACGACTGGGTCTCCACGCCGCCACCGCTACGCGGGATCCTCGAATTGGGGAAGTGGTGATGATTTCGCCGCCTGAGCGTGTATTTTTATCGTGGCCATCACTGTATCCTTGGAAGTTTTTCCCAAAGCAAGCTTTCGCGGGCATATCCATTACGACGAAATTGAAGAAAAGAAAACACCGGGATAACTTTAAAACGGTGCTAAATATACACAATCTGATGGCACAAAACGATCTTGAACGGGTTCACCCACTTCCCTAGTGGATGGACAACTTCGAGAGCTTTCTGAAATGGTATTGTGCGTGAAAACAGACAACCTGAACAAAAGTTATGGCTGTTTGAAGTCCCTTGCATTAGGAAACTAAGTCACGCCTTTCTTTTTATTTCCTGCTCGTCACCTGCACCTGATATTAAGGCCACGTGTCTGTTCTATTGATTCCGAAAACTCCGCCCAGTACGCGTGGGTGGTACCCTCGGGCACGCGTTCGTATAGAGAGTGCGTTCGTCGGAGGTAAAAATGGGTGTTCATGCTACCGAGTGGCAAAAAATGGGTGCAACACGAGGACTTCCCAGGAGGTCACCCATCGCAGTACTACTCTCGCCCAAGCACGCTTTACTGCAGAGTTCTGATTGGATTCGTTTCTCTGGTGCTGCGATGGTCGCACACGCTGAAATACTCTGACACATTTTATTTAAGCCAAGGTCCCCGACGCCTGATTTTCTAGATTGCGGGCTCCGTTTCCATTCGGATCAAGCAATTTTGGTGGCTCAAATTTTTACGCGTGGCAAAGACCGGGTCGCCACGCTGCAGCCTCTACGCGAGATCCCCGAAATGGGGAAGTGGTGCCGATTTCGCCGCCTGAGCGCGCAGTTATGTCGTGGACATTACTATATCATTGGAAGTTTATCCCGAAGAAAACTTTCACTGGCATATCCATTAGGATGAAATTGACGAAATGAAAACCCCGGGATAAATTTAAAATGGAGCTGAATATACGAGATCTGAGGGCACAAAATGAGCTCGAACGGGTTCACCTAGTTCCCTAGTGGATGGACAACAATGATAGAGTTCTGAAATGGTAGTGTGCGCGAAAATCAAACGGTCTGATCAAAAGTTATGGCCATTTGAAGTGCCTTGAATTTGGAAACTAAGTCATGTCTTTCTTTTGATTTCCTGCTCGTTGCTTGCACAGGATGTTAAGGCCACGTGTTTGTTCTGTTGATTCCGAAAATTTCGCCCAGTCCGTGTGGGCGATACCCTCGGGCCCGCGTTGGTAGAGAGAGCGTGTTTGCCAGAGGTAAAATGGGCGTTCATTTAATTGAGAGGCAAAAAATTGGTGCAACACGAGGACTTCCCAGGAGGTCAACCATACTAGTACTACTCTCGCCCAAGCACGCTTAACTGCGGAGTTCTGATGGGATTCAGTGCTCTAGTGCTGGTTTGGTCGCACACGTTAAAATACTCCAGCACATTTTATTTAAGCCAAGGTCCCCGACGCCCGATTTTCTGGATTGCGGGCTCCGTTTCCATTCAGATTAATAAATTTTGGCGGCTCAAATTTTTATACGGGGAAATGACCGGGTCGCCATGCGGCCGCCTCTACGTGGGATCCCTGAAATGGGGAAGTGGTGGCGATTTCGCTGACTGAATGCGTAGTTATGTTACGGCCATTAATGTATCCTTGGATGTTTTTCCCAAAACAAGCTTTAATTGGCATATCCATTACGACGAAATTGACGAAATGAAAACACCGGGATAACTTTAAAACGTT
The DNA here is from genome assembly GCA_039513925.1 of Platanthera zijinensis. NCBI lineage: Eukaryota > Viridiplantae > Streptophyta > Magnoliopsida > Asparagales > Orchidaceae > Platanthera > Platanthera zijinensis. Next base: position 124,201,722 of record CM077086.1, on the reverse strand, counting down.
GATAAATATACGTGATGTGAGGGCACAAAATGAGCTCCAATGGGTTTACCCAGTTCCTCAGTGGATGGACAACATCGAGAGGTTTCCGAAATGGTATTGTGCGTGAAAATCAGGCAGTCTGATCAGAAGTTATGGCCGTTTGAAGTGCCTTGCATTTGGAAACTAAGTCACGTCTTTCTTTTTATTTCTTGCTCGTCGCCTGCGCAGGATGTTAAGGCCACGTGTCCATTCTATTGATTCCGAAAATTCCAACCAGTCTGCGTGGGCGGTACACTCGGGCCCGCATTCGTAGAGAGAGAGCGTTTATCGGAAGTAAAAATGGGCATTCATGCATCCGAGTGGCAAAAAATGGGTGCAACACGAGAACTTCCCAGCAGGTCACCCATCCAAGTACTACTCTTGCCCATGCACGCTTAACTGCAGAGTTCTGATTGGATTCATTGCTCTAGTCTTGGTATGGTCGCACATATTGGAATACTCCAGCACATTTTATTTTAGCAAATGTCCCGGACGCCCGATTTTCTTGATTGTGGGCTCCGTTTCCATTAAGATTAAGCAATTTTGGCAGCTCAAATTTTTACGCACGGAAAAAACCGGTTCGCCACGCTGCTGCCACTACCCGAGATCCCTGAAATGGGAAAGTGGTGTCGATTTTTCCGCCTGAGCGCGCAATTATGTCGCGGCCATTACTATCCTTAGAAGTTTTTCCCGAAGCAAGCTTTCGCTGGCATATCCATTAGGACGAAATTAACAAAATGAAAACCCCTAGATAACTTTAAAATATGGCTGAATATATGCGATTTGAGGGCACAAAACGAGCTCAAACGGGTTCACCCAATTCTCCAGTGGATGGACGACTCTGAGAGCTTTCCGAAATGGTATTGTGCGCGAAAATCAGGCTGTTTGATTAAAAGTTATGGTCGTTTGAAGTGTCTTCAATTTGGAAACTAAGTCAAGTCTTTCTTTTGATTTCCTTACCATCGCCTGCGCAGGATGTTAAGGCCACGTGTCATTTATGTTGATTCCAAAAATTATGCCCAGTCCGCGTGGGCAGTACCCTCGGGCCCGCATACGTAGACAGAGGGTGTTCACTTGCGGTAAAAATGGAGTTCTTGCAGCCGAGCGACAAAAATTGTATGCAACACGAGGACTTCCCAGGAGGTCACCCATCCCAGTACTGCTATCGCATAAGCACGCTTAATGTTTAGTTCTGATGGGATCCGGTTCTCTAGTCCTGGTATGGTCGCACATGTTAGAATATGATGTTTTTAGTTGTCTGCCAAAATCTCCTAGTAGGGGGTTGAATTGGTGAGGTCTGCGTCTTTTGCGGAATAAAAATTGAAAGAACGAAGCGTAGAAAATAAGCAAACAAATCACAGAGAACACCAGATCTATGGTGGTTCCCAAATCTTGGGTACGTCCACTCTCCACCTCACCTATCTAACAACACGCTAGACTCGGCTTCTTCACTATTATCTCAGATTGAAAACCAATCCTATAACTCGGAACAAAGTTCCACCAACTCAGAGCAAAAAAAACACTCCTACAATAACTCGGAGAATATCTCCTACAACTCGGAGTAAAACTCATACAAGACTCAGAGAATAACTCCTACAATAATATAATGAATTTACAATCAGAAAAACTATCTTATCTTCACAGATCTGGTTGAACTACCCTTCTTCCTTCTTGAAAAAATTGAACATCACTTATCAGAAAAGTTGAGGAAGAAATCTGAGAAACTTTGGATCTGAGAACTTCAGTGTCACTACGATTAAGGAATAAATATGGAGATGTCGAAAATCTTGATCTGCTAAAACTTCTTATTCTGAATCTCTGGATCGAGAGAGAAGATCGGCGAAGAAGACAGAGCGGTAACATCGGTGGTTCTCGATTTGGAAATATAAGAACGATTCAGAAACTTTGATATTCATCTTGTTAGGGTTAATCGTATTTGATAAGACCTTTTATAGGACTTGCCTAACGGTCATAATCACATTAAATGCATGCCACGTAGTACAATCAAGTGCTAATCATATTTGAAATTACTTCTCTCAGGACTTAGAGAAATTTTCAAAAAATGATCTTCATTTCTCGAGTGGATTATAGACTACTCGAGTAATAACTTTTGTTTCTCGAGAATAGAGTATAAGGTTCTCGAGAACAAGACTTGGATAAAACATCTGAAGTTATTTCTTGCTTCTCGAGAAGTAACTTCTGTTTCTCGAGAAATAGAAACTGACTTCTCAAGAACTAACTGGACTTCTCGAGAACAAGTTATACTTCTCTAGGACTAGACTTTTATTTCTCGAGACAATGTCTTGGCCTTCTCGAGTAATAGCCTTAGCTTCTGGAGTACTAGACTTAGAAAAATTCTGAGCTAGATTTTTCAATTGACTCGAGAACGAAGCAAGTCTTACCCGAGTACTGCATAGCTTCTCGTGAACTAGGTTAAGCTTTCTCGAGAACTACTTCTGTTACTCGACAATTAGACTAAGCTAACTCGAGAAATGGCTACAATTCTACTCGAGTACTTATTGGTCCTTCTCGAGTATAACACTTAGAAAAATTTTGTCTTTTTGAAAATTTTCTTTCTTCAAGGAATTCAGCAACTAGTCTTTCTCCTATAACTATAGTGCTTTGAAAATGAAGTGTGCCCCAATAGAGAGGCTACACATGAGTCAACACCATGGATCACACAATAAGGGATTACATTGTATGGTCCTTTGTTTGGTGACTCATTATAGACTGATATTGGTCTACACTTAGCAATTATATCCTACAAACACATAACTCAAACATGGCATCAAATACAACTTAACTCATCTTAGTTCAAGGGTGAATTCATCCAAATCAAGGTTATTGTGGATATAATACCCAACAATCTCCCCCTATTTGTAGAATTTAGAACCCTCTATACTAAGGTGAATTATATCAAGATAAATAAATAAAGTAACTAGTGAACACTGTGATAATAATGATAAAAGCTATGCTAAGGAGAAAATCAGATCATCAAAATTAAAGATTTTTATTTATAGATTTGTCAAAGAATTCCAATTCCACAAAATCTCATAAAGCAATCTATTGATCATCTTCAATTTCTACAAGCTTTGTTGTTATTTCTCCTTCTTTTCTTGTTGTCTCTTCTGCTAGCTGAAAGGTTTAGGATAGTATTTGGGAGGTTTAGGAGGAGCCTTGGTATTGTTCTTTCCATACTCTTTGTCATATATTCTTCTCTTGGTTAAAGATTTCTCATACAGTTCCCATTCAAAGGAGCTATAATGATCACTTCTTCTTTCATTGAAGTCTCCAATAAGTTTGAGAGTATCAAGAATTAGGGATTTGGAAGTTGGGCTCCATATTTCAGCAAATTCTTAGGTTCTTATCTTTTTTGCTTCTGGATTAGGAATGGACCTGCTGGCAGAGGCTCCATCACCATATTTTATTCTCTTAGGAATTTGTATTTTAGGAGGTGCCTGATGAGGCATATCTGTCTGTTTAGATTCCCAAAATTGAGCATAAGTATCTATAGGTGGTGCATCTAAGCCTTCAAGTCTTGGAGAGAAAGTTTGATGTTGGGCTAGAGGATGTTGAGTAGTTGGATTCAGATGATGGGAATAACATTAGGATCATCTTGGAAATCAGGGAAGATCTGATTGTGCATCCAAACAGCTGTATCATACGTGTGAAACTTGACACAATCTATCTGGTTCTGAACATTAGCATGAATTTCAGTCAACTTTTCTTTCCAAAGAGTTTTCATGTTGTTATCACATTTTTCGAAGTATTCTTTCACTAGCTCCTCCCCCATTCTTACTTCTATGGATAGGGTGTCTATTGCATCCTCTTTGATTGTTCCAACTTCTTCACATAATTTGAAGGTATCCTCTTGAGCTTTCTTTTCAAGTTGGATTTGATTGTTTGCTAAGCTTACTGACTGATCCATCACCTGACCAATATTGGTGATGGTGTGGTCTAGAGCTTTCTCACCTATTTGGAAGAGGTGTTTAAGCTCATCAGTATGGTGATGTATCTCTGCAAATCCTCTGCTCATCTCTTTCTCTAGAGTAGTTACTTTCTCAGTTACAACTTTAAGAGATTCATCAAAATAAACTCTTTGTTGTGCTAGCATTAGGTCTATCTTACCCAGAAGGGTATCATCAGTAGTAGTTGTTTCAACTTGAGAAGATGGAGGAGGAGGAGGTACTAAAGGAGCTGGCCAGGGAGGGATTTCTTCAATGTGAACTGAGCTCTGGGCTCTGGGTGTTAAGAATCAAAATATCTCCTTCCTCACCAAGAATGGTAGGAAGGTAGAAGTCCAGACTCTTAAGAGGAGCCTCAGCTGGTTCAGGAGTTCCTTCTCTTTCATCAGAAATCAAAAATGTTTCTTCTTCTTATACATCTGCAGGAGGAGACTGATGATTAGGGGATTCTTATTCAGAATGGTGTTTAGATGGAGATGGTTCTTGAGGAGGAGATTTCTCTATATGGATAGGGAAAGGAGGCTCTTTGGAAGAGAGTTCCTCTATCATTCTACAGATATCTTCCTTTGTAGATAAGATTTGTTCTTGAACTTGAGCATTTGTTAGAAGATCTTCAGTAGGAGGAGTAGTAGGTGGAGCAACATCTGGAGGAGGATTAGAATGGCTTGCCACTGGGATTGAAGAAGCAGGCCCCCCCTCAGTAACTACACCAGATGTGCCAGCTACTTGATGTAGAGGGGAAGATGGGGTCCTGACCTTATCCTCAAGGAGATCATGGGCTTGTGTAGCTTGAGCAGGGTTATTTAGCTTGGGTTCCCATCTTTGAATTGTGGATATGGAAATTTTCTTCATATGATGTAGAGTTGTACCTTTGGAGAGATCAAAGACTTCTGGGTTGAATTCATGAAGTAAAAGAGATATAATCCTAGCATAATTTGGTACTTTTATGCTTTCCTTGATCTTGTCAAATAAAATCATCCCAAATATAAAATTCTTTCTGCAATTGACAACTGTCATTATGTTAAAGAAATTTGCAACAATGAAGCTGATAGAACTAGTCTTGCACGGAAAAACTTTTCCAAGTATATCCACAAGCAGCTTGTTTTCTGGATTCAGATCAGGGTGCCGAATAGTGTTCATACCAACAGAAATACCACAAACACAAAAATCCCTATCATAATCGTCTGTTAGGTCATCTTCTTCGTCAATGACTAGTAATCGAAGAATTTTTTAAACAACTGGAGTAGTTAGCTTAACTTTAATCCCACTGACTTTGGTCTTTAGAATCCTCTCATTTCTCTTCAATTTGGCATTTTAGAAAAATTCTTCAACCTCTGGAAATAAAATCTTGCACGGGTGCTCCAAGATGAAAGAGAGTCAGGCGGTTTCTAAAAGTAGTAGAAGATTGTGAAAATCGACTGACAAATCGGCAATCCCTGTAGAGACAAGTTCACTACCGATTCCAATCTTTGACGGAGGGGCCATCGATTAAGAGAGATGAATGGAAATCTTCTGCTTAAGAGAAAGAGCTGAAGCGGCGGCAAGATGTTGATGGTGATAGGAAGACGAAGGGTTTTCTTATTTTCTCTCGAGATAGGGTTTTAGAGATCGAGTGATTTGGAATTTCCTTACTCATTCTATTTATATAAGTATTAATTTATGATGATTAAGGAAATAATAAAAGTAACATACCTGAAAATATGGCGATATAAAGTTCGGGTGCGAATATCAGAAATTTGAACTTGAAGACAAAAATCTATATCCGACTTCTCGAGTGGAAAGGCATTACTCGAGTGAAGATAATGTTGTTCTCGAGTAGAAGAGTACTGTCTCGAGAGGCAGACTTGAAGTTCTCGAGAAGAAGTCTGATAGTTCTCGAGAGGCAGACTGGAACTCGAGAAGTATTCCTCGGGATATATTCTTGTTTCTCTTGAAATTGCGACACAATTCTGCCTTTTGTTGCTCTAGGAGATGAGCCTTTTTCCTATGAATTGGCAAGTCATGAAAGTTCTCTTCATATCATCTTTGCTTCCTGCAAAATCTGGGTAACATCCCATTTCCAGCTAGACCCCTAGGAGTGGTTTTGTCATGACTAGGTCATGACAAAACCCTAAGAAGCCCAAGAAGACCAAGTGAGCTCAGGCATGAAGGTGGAGATCACCATGGTCTGCAAATTGTAGAATTATAAACACTAGTTTAGGATGACCATAGGGCTTTAACATGACTACATGACCCCACCACAATATCCCTAAACCATTGGAAGGTCCATTAGAGCCCTAAGGGTCCATTGAAATCAACCAAGGGTGGCCAAGTTGACCTAGGATCATCCTAGGCCTAAAATTGGCAAGGTGCCCTAACTAAGGTCAATGTGCCACTAATGTGCCCAACCAACCCTACCTAGGTCTTCCCAGACCTAGGGTGAAGTCAATGGGTCACCAAAGACCCATTGGGGACAACTTTAGAGGCTGAGTTGACCCAAGTCAACCTTAGCCCTAAAAATGTCAAAGTGCCCTAACTAAGAGGCAGGTGACTTCCAATATGCCCAACCAACCCTACCTAAGTCTTACTAGACCTTAAGTGAGGTCGATGTGTCACCAAGGATCCATTGGGGACAACCATAGAGGCAAAGTTGACACAAGTCAACTCTAGCCCAAAAGTGGTCAAAGTGCCCTTACTAAGGGTCAAGTGACCTCCAAGGTGCAAAGTTAACCCTACCCAACCCTACCTAGACCTTAGAGGAGGCCAATGGGTCACCAAGGTCCTATTGGGGTCAACCCAAATGGTCAATTTGACCAAGGTCAACTCAATCCTTGAAATAGGTCAAATTAGCCCAAATGGCCTAACTCAAGCTCAATCCCATTTCCCTCACTTGGGCTAACCCCATCATAATTATTAATAATGATTTTATGGGCTGCTAATAGGCTAGGGAGATGAGAAAATTCGTTCATGGTGAGTAGGAGAGAGAAAATGGGAGTTTTCTCTTTAATGGAGGAGAGAGAAAGAAGAAAGAGAGAGTGGAGTTATGGAGGGAGACCATAGGTCACTCCATTCATCTCCTCATTGCTCCCATTAATATCCCTTGCCTCTTGTGATGAAGATGCAATTAATTCCAGCCACCCAACACTAATGAGAGGAGCCCAACCACCATGCCCAACCACCCCTTCACCTTCCCTCCCATGAAAAAATATAAAACTCCATATGCAACCCCTATTCTCATTTTTGACTAATCCATCTACTTCAAAACGTCCTTGTCAGTAAAAATAGCATATGAGATCAATGGTTTTGGTGGAAGAATGAGGAATCAGGCAAGTTCGCCGGAGAGGAAAAATGCTACAGCAAACCGCCGCCGCCGCCGTCGTCGAACCCCAAACAAGGTCCTCCTCTACTCCTTCTTCTATGGATAGATCTTAGGAATCAAATAGGAGAGAAATCGGGCTCAAATGAGCCTGATCGTGTGAACAAAATTTCAGATTATTCATGGTTTTTATACAACTCTGGTTCGCCGGAAATTTCCCCTCCAGCGGCCGTGTCGTGGCCCGGCGATATCCCCCACTTCAACGAAGGTGGTGGCGGTGGTGGCCGGCTAGGGAGGTGGATGGGTGGCTGGGAAAAAGGGCTAGAATACGCTCCAGGTCAGGCTAATCACAGCCCATGGCTGGAGGAAGAAGATGACCACGAGGCGTTGGATCTGCTTTAAGATTCGTGCTGGATCATGTTTATTAAACTCTGAAATTTCTGTCTTGCTTATTGGACTCTTTTAAATTAAATATTAAAAATACTTAGGCCCTCTTACAGAAAATATGGCCAATATCAAAGTTGTAGCCCGTGAAGTCTAGTTTAGTGTAAAATTTGTTTGAACCCATTAGAGTAAGTGGTTTGACCACAACACCCAATTTTGTAGGGTCTATACATAGGCTTGACCAGAACTTGGTTTGAGTTCTCCCACCAATCCAGACATCCAAATGACTTGAAATTTTGGATGGGGATCACTCTTAACTATACCTAGAAAATATTTAAAAATGGGAATTTTTGGAGATCATTTTTCTATAGTTTTTGTAAATATTTAATAAACCATGATTAAATTAATTAAGGGGCCTAATTATCTCCAAGGGCTCCCAAGTTTTGGTGAGTGGTCCTTAGGGTCAGTATAAGTCTCTGGATAAAATTTCATCTCATTTGGATATGATTTAGTTTGGAATTTTGCAAACCTTAGCCTTGTCATAATAAGGGTATTTTTGTCAAAGTGTTCTTTTTGGTGTTTGAGTGGTCAAATCCCCTCAACAGAGACTGATATGTAGGCCACTGATTTTATATGGCATGGAACACCCTCAAATGGGATTTTGGGTGGTTTGGGGTAGGGTAGCCCTAGAACCCTAGGGTAGGCTCCTTTTGTGGAGATTTATAGGGTTTGAAGGTCTTGGGGTCAAATGTCCTTGGAATGACTTGAGACTTGGTGGAATGGATCCTAGGGTGGCTATGGTCCTCTGGTTGAAGTTTTATTGAATTTGGAAGCCTTTAACACCCTCAAATCCCAAATTCTTGTTTAGGGAACAAGCCCAATAGTTGGGTTTAGGCAATCAAAACACCTCACAACAACTTGAAACATGGGCAGGGTATTTCTATAATAAAAAGAGTCCTATAATAATTTGGGTGGAATTTTTGGGCTAATAAAATCAGTACTTCCTTAATAACCCTAGTTGTGTCCTTAAGTTTATTGTGCTTCTTATGATATTGTTGTCCACTGAAAAGTTATGAAATTTAGTATTTGGAAGTTTTACATTATGCTAGTTCCCTCTGTATTTTTATTGGAATTTTTAGATGATTATATTAAGTACTTGTTTCATACATTATGAATTGTGGATTTCTGATCAAAAATAGATATAAAGCCCAATAACACTACGAAAATTATGAAACTTAGTGAGTGAGTGTTTTATGTCATTATGTTGGCTCTAGAATTTTCTCATAGTTTTTAGGAGAATATAAACAGTACTTATTTCACAAAGCTATAAATCTAGAAGAATACTTTTAATTAGATTCAGAGCCTCTCATGTTTTAGAAAAATGTAAAACTTGGTTAGGGTTAGTTGTAGATCATTATCTATCTCTTGGAATGTTTTCATAATTATTAGATGAATTTTTACAGTACTTGCTTCAATAACCAATGGCTATGGAATTATTGATTTAAAATTAAATTAGGGGTTACTGTTCACTGGAAAATTGGGAGAATGCTTCTAGATTGTTTTTAGGCCATGATGGACTTACTAGATTTTTATTATAATTTTTAGAACAATATTGCTGGCCTTTGCTTCTTAAAATGGTAATATTGACTTTATGTTCTAAATTGTGGATTTGGGGCCTAAAAAATTCTGAAAATTCTTAGACCCTGGATTTATTGTAGAAATGTTACCTAGTATTTATAATAATTTTGTGGGGATTTATTTCTTATTTAAAAGTGCATTTCATGTTCAAAATAGGGCATTCGGAGTCTTAGGTTAATTAGATTAAATGCCCAAATAATTAGAAAAATTATGAAACTCTAGAGTTAGTCTAAATAGGTTATGGTAGACTCCCAAAAATTGTTATGGATCTGTTTGATGAGTAAATGGAGTACCCCCTAGTGGGAGAACCATGTAGCTTAGCACGGTCTGCATATAGTACATAGAACTGAAATATGTTATCTCGGAGAGCTTAAACACACTTAGGGGAGTCACACTGAAATAAAAGAGAGGATTGGTCATATATAGAAATCAATAATATTAAGTGCCTTGCGAAAGGGAGCTTTTGGATTCAGCCCATCATAGTTCCTAGTGCCCTTTGAGAACCCTTCACTGGGTATGCCGGGGGCAGTCCTGGGCTAACCTAAACAATTGGAATAATAAATGTTAAAAAGTAACTAGTATAACTACGTGTTCACTTTCACACACAACGGTGTCTCGGGAAGATAGGGTGACTAGGATGTTTGGGCGGTAGGCTCGGTGGTTGTGGAAAAGGGTAGGGTAGCCCGGTGAGCCAATGGCTCGGTAGATATTTGTGACAGGCAGGATAGCCCCGAGAGCTTTGGCTCGGTTGTTGGATGCGATAGACAGGATAGTCCGGGTAGCTTTGGCTCGATGTATAATACATTAATATTACATGAACATAAGATATAAGGTGGTGGGTCTTCGGTATTGGAGAGTAGTCGCACTGACACCAGTACGTAGACTCGGCGGGTGTGGTTTTACACTTAGCCAAATAAAGTCCGGTGCACCAGCCGGCAAGAGTATGCACGAGCTCCGCTTAGTGCACCAACGTTGAGGCGTACGATAGGTCTGACTGGTAGTGCTGATATCGGTTTAGAGGTGGGCGAGGCCCAACCCACCGCTTCCGTTTGCCACTACGGAGGTATCCTGGGAGGTTCGGCTCCAGAAAGGGGGAACTAAAAGTCTGTGTGCACAGAGTCGGGTGGGTGAGTTGCACTTGCATGATCACATCATAGCATATTTGCATGTCACAACATCATCATTGCATCAACCCCTGACACCTATTATATAAAGTAGTTTGGGACGCTTTATACAATAGGCACTACAAAATGACCCCTTGGCTTATAAGTTCGCGTAAGCATGCTTATAAGTTAAGGTTTATATTCTGTATATAGATATTGCTTGCTTGTAAACCAACACCTCATCGTATAAATTGGTATGGGACTTTTTATACGATGGGAGCCTTGTAGAAGATCCTTTAGCTTATGTGTTTTCATATAAGATAAGGTTACATATATCATGTTGTCTTTCATATTTTTATTACTGCTGCTTATTCTCATAGAACTGCTAGATTAGTTCCGTCGCCACCTGCTTACATTTGTTACTCTCCACCTTCATAGCTTCCCTTTCCTTCTCCCCGCTCGGTTCCTAGGAGCCATGGGGGAGGGGTGGGGGTTTATAGGACTTAGTCTTTTAGACTAATGCTTTTCGAACCAAATCATTTTAGGGGATCGTGAAGCTGAACTTGGAGATGCAGTTCCAAAGGTCAGTGCGTGTTGAGACGGGACAGTATAGCACCAGAGTTTAGACAGCTAGGACAGTGAGTCCCAATCATTAGTAGTTGTTCTAGTTTTGCTTCCGCGATGAGTGACTTGTAGTGAGGATTTGTTTGTATCGGGCATTAGCCCAATTTTCAGTACTTTATATATTAATGTTGTGGACACTCCCTTCGTGGAGAATTATTTTATATACATGTGATTCTTATGGACTAGTTTTGAGTTCATTCTTACTCTTATACTTTATTCTACACTTATGCGATCGATCGACCGACAGGATCAGCGTTTTGTAGTGGCGACCTTCCCGGGTGTGAAGGTGTCAGCGCAAAGCGGCGGTTCTGGGCCTAAGACCCCGGTGATTTTAAAAAGGTAAAAATGGGGTCTTACAAGTGGTATCAGAGGAAACCTCGATCGGAAAAGTAGAATTCCACTAACCCTGGGTCACTCCCGCGCGAGCTTAGTTTGAGGACAAAGTAGCAGTGGAAGCAGTGGTGTTCCCATAAAGGAAATCATATGTAAAAGTCCACTTCATCATTAATTGGAATTCTTCTTTGTAGCCTAAGCAAACCCTTCCCCAGCAGGGAGCACCTCCGGCTCGAAGATCTCATTTTATAGTTCTCTAGCCAACGAGTTATACTCAACCCATTAGGACTCATGACTAACCATGACAACTTATAGTATGCCCTAGTAAGAAATAGACCTTCGGTCTAAACTTAGTTAAGGTAAGGAGATACCCAAAGAGAATAAATGAGGAGTTTAACACGAGAATGACAACCTAAAACATAAACTTAGGTGACCCTACGGTCCATTACTCAAACTAGTAGGATTGCTTTAAGAAGAATTGAGACCAATAACCATTAGTAGAATGGTAGAAGACACATAATATCTGTAACACCCCTATCCGTCGCATAGCATATAAGAGTAGGTCCGGCCGGGGCCCGACGTCATATACTACGGACAGACCGGAAGGTTACGAATATGGACAACCATTCCAACCAATTTAACAACAACGTCCTACACAACGCATTCTAACGGAAGCATTTTTAAGAAAAGCAAAGAACCCATATAGGCATGAATGTCCACTAGTAATAAATACCACAAAGGAATGACGAACAAGAAAATACACAAAAGAGTTCACGGCCTTAAGGCCTTACAAAAGTGTTCGCTTAACAAGATAGCGTCTTTCATACATCGGCGCGCAGGCCGGCCATACATGAATATGAAAAAGCTAATAACTAAGCCTTCGAGGGCTGGCGCTGCAACTTGGGCTTTAGCCCGCTATTTACCGCTTGGCTCCGCAGCAGCACCTGTAGAAAGCAATCCACCCAAGAGGTGGCAATACAAAAGGGCAACAGTCAGCAAAGCTGACCAAATTATAACGACCCCGTCCCGTTACTCGGGACGGCGGTGCTCCTTCCCTGCATATAAAACTACCATAGCAATTCTATAAAGTATTCTATTCGCCACAAGTGTCGGCACGCACGGCCGCACACTCCGTGCTCTCAGGGCACTAATCGGTGAACCCGGTCCGGACCCAGCCCGACCCCGCGATTCCACCACCATTCCTCGGATGGCAACACTCGTGAGCATTTAGCCCTTTCAGCCGAAGCCTAGGCCCGTTTCCAGCCCCCCGGGAAGACCCATGTACTTTAGGTCGCTTCTACCGAGACCACTTGGAATGGGTAGAGTTCCACCCGCCCGTTGCTCACTTCACCACGGCCATTTAGCCATCGGTGCGGGCCAAGTTTCTCCTCATTCCCACAATCGATCAAAACACGCACATAACCCCGTTATGTACCGATTTGCCCTCCAAGGCAACATCGTGGCGGCAATGCGATTCCGCCCAAGCTTTCCGGGTGCGCCTCGAGGTTAACCCCCAAGGATCCCTGTATGCAATCTACCGCGTAGAAATTTCGGAAAACTGAAATCATCGGCGCGGAGTCTTCTCCGGCCATGCAATGCAAACATCACCGATCCGGGTTAAACCCGAATAGGCTTCACACACAATGCCTACGCCCGTACTCCGATTCCGGGCTCTAACAACGGGGACTTTACATATCTACCCGAAGGGATTCCGCGCCTCAACGCTCACTCGCGAGAGGGGGGATTTCCCCATGCATAGAAAGAAGGGCGACTACACATGCCCTATGAAGAGGATCGTTACCCTCGAAGATTTCCGCGGCGCCATGAAGATGTGGTCGGATGGAAAGCTTCGCCTCGCCCTTGCCCTCGAGGATCCGTACTCGGATCGCGAATCGGTGCTCCGGTGCTCCGCCGGCGGCCGGAACTTTGCTCCTCCTCCTCTTGGCTCTCACCTCTCTCTAAGAGTTTAGAAAGAGAAAGGGTTGGGTTGGAATGAGGGAATTCAGCCCCAAACTCAACCCTAATACCCCCTAGGTTAACCCCCAGCCGTTAGATCCAAAATAAAAGATCTGGACGGCTCGGATTCAACCCAAAATATCAGTTACGCCGATCCACACGGGTCCTGACACGGCCGTGTGCCACGGGCCGTGTTACCTGGAGCTTCAGGACGATCGTCGGGCTTCATGAACACGGCTTAGAACACGGCCGTGTTCGAGGCCGTGTGCCCCACACACGGCTTGAGACACGGCCGTGTGTCTCAGGCCGTGTACTTCTCTGACTCGAGACAGCACAAAAACACAATAAATCACTGAACACGGGTAGGAACACGGCCGTGTGCCTGGCCGTGTGCCCCTGTTCAGACCTCCAACAGTGCCGTTTGATCGCCCCGCGATCATCTCCGAGGTTGGGGTCTTACACTCCCTCCCCCTTAAGAGAATTTCGTCCCGAAATTAAGAACAGAGACTACACAAAAAGAATAAACATAACGAGTACCTGAGGGGAACAACTCGGGGTACTCCTCGCGCATTGACTGCTCTCGCTCCCAAGAGAGCTCCTCGCGTCCGCAGTTATTCCAACGGACCTTCACCATTCTGATCTCCTTGTTTCGAAGCCGTTTGACTTCGAAATCCTCAATAGATATGGGCTTGACTTTCGTTGTCAATCCTTCCTCAACCGGTACTTGGTCGGCCTCTAACACCTGCGAAGGTTCTTGCACTGCCTTCCGCAAAATCGAGATGTGGAATACATCGTGCAAAGAACTTAACTCTGCTGATAACCTCAACCTATAAGCTGCTTCTCCGATCCGCTCCAGAATCTCAAATGGCCCAAGGTATCTCAGACTCAACTTTTTCAAGCGTCGAATCCGTGAGACACCCTTGAACGGCTTGATCTTCAAGTACACCCAATCGCCAACACTGAATTCCACGTTCCTATGCTTGGCATTATAATACTTGGCTTGCCTATCCTGGGCAATCCGCAACCGCTCCCGTATAGTATGCACTAAAGAAGTGGCATCTTCAATGTCTTGACGCTGATAAAGCTTGGACTCACCCGTTTCTAACCACGACAACGGCGTGCGACATTTTCTTCCGTAAAGAGCTTCGAACGGCTCCATCTGAATGCTTGCTTGATAACTATTGTTATAAGCAAATTCGACCAAGTATAGGTGGTCCTCCCACCTCTTTCCGAAGTCCAACGTACACATGCGGAGCATGTCTTCCAAGGTTCTGTTGACTCTCTCGGTCTGGCCATCCGTCTGCGGATGAAACGCCGTGCTAAACTTCAGTTTGGAGCCCAACATTTGATGCACTAGCCTCCAGTCATTGGACGTGAAACGCCTATCGCGATCACTCACAATACTGCGGGGCACCCCGTGCAAGCGCACAATGCTATCCACATGGAGCTTTGCCAACTTCTCTACTGGATCATCCTTCCTCATTGGTAAGAAATGCGACACTTTCGTCAATCTGTCAACGATCACCCAAATGGCGTCGTTTCCCTTCTGCGATCTTGGCAATCCATGCACAAAATCCATGGATATGTCGTCGAATTTCCACTCCGGTATAGGCAAGGACTTCAGAAATCCGCCCGGCCTTTGGCACTCCGCCTTCACCAAGGTGCACGCTTGACATCTGGCCACATACAACGCTCAATCTTTCTTAAGTCCCGGCCACCAAAACAACTTTTTAAGATCACGATACATCTTCGTGCTCCCTAGGTGGATTGAGTACTTGGTATGATGAGCCTCGTACAACAACTCCGCCCGGAGGTTGCCCCCACTTGGGACGCACAAACGACGATCCTTCCTTAATAACCCATCTTCTACCGAGAACTGGGAATTTGACCCATCCAGAGCGGCCTCCAAAAGCTCCTTCATGGAGTCATCCAACTCCAATGCCTGCCGAACCCGGTCAGCCAGGTCATACTGCACCTCTGTCCAGTTTAACATTGCCTTGGCGCTCGACTGCTTGTCAACGCAACAGATCTCAAGCTTCTCCAACTCCCGTACTAGCCGCTCATTATGCACCGACAACCAGTTGGCTCGGGCGGGAGCCCTGCGGCTCAGCGCAACCGCAACTGCGTTGCCCTTCTCGGGTACATAATGTATCTTGAAGGTGTAGTCCCCCAGGAACTCCATCCACCACCTCTGCCTCATATTAAGGTCCTTTTGATCCAACAAGTATTTTAGGCTCTTGTGATCGGTGTATATGTCGACCCTTACTCCGTATAGGTAGTGCCTCCACAACTTGAGTGCAAATATCACGGCCGCCAACTCCAAGTCGTGCACCGGATAATTTCTTTCATGCACCTTTAGCTGACGCGATCCATACGCTATCACGCTACCATGCTGCAACAACACGCAGCCCAAACTGCTACCCGAAGCGTTGCTATACACCTCAAAGCCCTCGGTCCCACTCGGCGAACTAAGCACTGGCGCCGTGGTCAAACGCCTCTTCAGCTCTTCAAAAGCTTGCACGCACTCCTGCGTCCACAAGAATTTCTGATCCTTCCTTGTCAACTTCGTGAGAGGTAATGCTACCCGCGAGAAGTTCTCTACGAAGCGCCTGTAATATCCGGCAAGCCCGAGAAAACTACGGACTTCCGCGACAGAAGATAACGTAGGCCACTCCCGTATCGCAACAATCTTCGCCGGATCCACCGCTATACCTTCCCCACTCACTATATGACCAAGGAACGCTACCGAGGGTAGCCAGAACTCGCACTTGGAGAACTTTGCGTAAAGCTCATTCCTCCTCAAAGTCTCCAACACCAAATGCAAATGCTTGAAGTGGTCTTCTTCGCACTGCGAGTATACCAAAATATCGTCAATAAAGACGATCACAAAGCGATCCAGGAAATCTCTGAACGTCCTGTTCATCAGATCCATAAACACCGACGGTGCATTCGTCAGTCCAAACGGCATGACCGTGAACTCGAAATGCCCGTACCTCGTACTGAACGCCGTCTTTGGGATATCACATTCCCTGATCCTCAGCTGATAGTACCCCGACTTCAAGTCCAACTTGGAGTATACAGACGATCCGACTAACTGATCAAAGAGATCATCAATCCTCGGGATCGGGTACTTGTTCTTCTCCGTCAACTTGTTCAATTCTCTGTAGTCGATGCACAGCCGCATACTACCGTCCTTCTTTTTAACGAAGAGGACCGGTGCGCTCCAAGGCGACGAACTTGGACGCACATAACCTTGCTCCATCAGCTCCTCCAGCTGAACCTTCAACTCCGCCATCTCCTTTGGCGCCAACCTATAAGGAGCACGTGACACGGGTTTGGCACCCGGCACGAGCTCGATCGTAAAATCAATCTCTCGCTGCGGTGGGGCTCCAGGAAGGCTATCTGGGAACACGTCTGGGTACTCGCATACCACGGGGATCTCATCCAAAGTGGACTTCGGCTTTGCGGCCTCCACTAATGCGAAGAACAGCTCTGCACCAGCACGAACCGCCTTCACCACCTGAAGAGCAGACATCAGTGTCTTGCTCGACCCCTTAAGCCCCTCGAACGTAGTCTCCCGCCCTACACCCAGCTTGACCTCCTTACGGTCGCAATCGATCCAAGCCTTCTGCTCTGACAGCCAATCCATTCCAAAGATAACATCGAACTCTACTAACGGCAATAATGACGCTAGCAAGTCGAACTCTTGGCTCCCTATGTGAACCTTCACGGCGCACACTCTGTCCGCACGC
The DNA here is from genome assembly GCA_039513925.1 of Platanthera zijinensis. Lineage (NCBI taxonomy): Eukaryota > Viridiplantae > Streptophyta > Magnoliopsida > Asparagales > Orchidaceae > Platanthera > Platanthera zijinensis. Next base: position 124,184,654 of record CM077086.1, on the reverse strand, counting down.
ATCGAGCACCCATTCGGTAGCAACACATCTAACTTGTCCTTCGCCATCGAAGAAGGGACTCCGATGCGCGATATAAACTGTTCGGACAAGAAAGAATGCGAAGCACCAGTGTCGAACAGTGCCCGTGCCGGACTATCGCTAATTACCACAAAGCCTAAGCAAAAGACATTAGCTTAACAAGCAATAGGTAATAGTATTCTCAAGTCAACTTGCATAAATTAACTCATACCTGTTACCACATCCGCTTGCTTGATGGCCTCCTGCTGGCCCAAGTTGTAGACTCTAGGCTGAGTCGGAGCATAGTGGGACGCGGTCGACTCCACCGCTTTGCCCTTTTCCTCGTAGGTAGCTCCTTGTTTCCTTTCAGACTTTGAGCGTCCACTCCAGCAGTCACGGGCAAAGTGCCCAGGCTTTCCACACGTGAAGCAAGCGCCCGGGGTTCGATTGGTAGTTGCCCCCGAGGCACCTGCAGAAGAAGCTGGACCCGACGTCCTAGACTTCTTGGAGAATCTGCGGTAGCCCGACTTCGACGTAGTCGGCGCCTTGAACTCTGATCTCTTGCCACCAGATTCCCTCTCCTTCTTCGCTTGCACGTTTCTCATATCCTTCTCCAAGGACCGGGCCGAACTGACCAGGGTCATGAAACCCTGCGCCTTGGGCCCCGACAGCAGCAACCTCAAATCATCCCTTAGCCCTTCATAAAAGCGGCTCGTCTTGCGCTCCTCGTCTGCGAAGGTAGCGCCGGCATATCTCCCCAACCGAGTAAACTCGTGGAGGTATTCATCAACGGTGCTATCACCCTGCATCAACTTCTGGAATTCACTCTCTAGCGCGATCCTCTGCGCCGAGGGGAGGTATCGAGCCATAAATAGTCTCGCAAACTCCTCCATCGGGACTTCGGCCAATGGCCTTCCCCTCAACTGATGCAGCTCTAGGCCCTCCCACCACAGTCTTGCGTCCCCATCCAAAAGGAACGTCGCTATAGTGGTCTTCTGCCACTCTTCAGTTTCCGTCGCAGTCATCACCCTGTTGACCCTTGAGAGCCAATCCTCTGCTTGGGTCGGGGTTTCTGCCCCCGTGAACACCGGTGGATGAAAGCCCATGACATGCTTCAGTTGTCTTTCAGTTGCTCTCCGCGGCAACTCTGGCTCCAACACAACTTGCTCAACCCTCCTTCGCTCTGCCGTTTGAACCGGTACTTGCTCCACAACAGGAGCAGGCTGCTGCACCTGCCTTGCAGGCTGCGCATTAATCATTGCCATGACCACTTCCGCCACCAACCTAATGGTCTCGGCAGACAAAGGTGTTGCAGGCGTATCGCTTGGCGCACTGCTCGCCTCAGAACCTGGCCGTTCAGACGGCCCAGCACCACTTCTGGTCACCTATATTCGTGCAAAAACACCGATAAGCGACCAAACATTACTGCAAGCAGCAATTAAAGGAACACGCAGGTTCCTCAACAAGTGTATTTTCATTCCTAAGTGGACATTCATGGGTTCTTTTTCATGTTATAACGATGACGCACGTGACCGTGCTCACCACCCCTTAACAGAATTTGTCCACGAATTCAGTTAAGCTTGACCGAAACCGGTAGTCTGATACCAATTTGTAACACCCCTATCCGTCGCATAGCATATAAGAGTAGGTCTGGCCGGGGCCCGACGTCATATACTACGGACAGACCGGAAGGTTACGAATATGGACAACCATTCCAACCAATTTAACAACAACGTCCTACACAACGCATTCTAACGGAAGCATTTTTAAGATAAGCAAAGAACCCATATAGGCATGAATGTCCACTAGTAATAAATACCACAAAGGAATGACGAACAAGAAAATACACAAAAGAGTTCACGGCCTTAAGGCCTTACAAAAGTGTTCGCTTAACAAGATAGCGTCTTTCATACATCGGCGCGCAGGCCGGCCATACATGAATATGAAAAAGCTAATAACTAAGCCTTCGAGGGCTGGCGCTGCAACTTGGGCTTTAGCCCGCTATTTACCGCTTGGCTCCGCAGCAGCACCTGTAGAAAGCAATCCACCCAAGAGGTGGCAATACAAAAGGGCAACGGTCAGCAAAGCTGACCAAATTATAACGACCCCGTCCCGTTACTCAGGACGGCGGTGCTCCTTCCCTGCATATAAAACTACCATAGCAATTCTATAAAGTATTCTATTCGCCACAAGTGTCGGCACGCACGGCCGCACACTCCGTGCTCTCAGGGCACTAATCGGTGAACCCGGTCCGGACCCAGCCCGACCCCGCGATTCCACCACCATTCCTCGGATGGCAACACTCGTGAGCATTTAGCCCTTTCAGCCGAAGCCTAGGCCCGTTTCCAGCCCCCCGGGAAGTCCCATGTACTTTAGGTCGCTTCTACCGAGACCACTTGGAATGGGTAGAGTTCCACCCGCCCGTTGCTCACTTCACCACGGCCATTTAGCCATCGGTGCAGGCCAAGTTTCTCCTCATTCCCACAATCGATCAAAACACGCACATAACCCCGTTATGTACCGATTTGCCCTCCAAGGCAACATCGTGGCGGCAATGCGATTCCGCCCAAGCTTTTCGGGTGCGCCTCGAGGTTAACCCCCAAGGATCCCTGTATGCAATCTACCGCGTAGAAATTTCGGAAAACTGAAATCATCGGCGCGGAGTCTTCTCCGGCCATGCAATGCAAACATCACCGATCCGGGTTAAACCCGAATAGGCTTCACACACAATGCCTACGCCCGTACTCCGATTCCGGGCTCTAACAACGGGGACTTTACATATCTACCCGAAGGGATTCCGCGCCTCAACGCTCACTCGCGAGAGGGGGGATTTCCCCATGCATAGAAAGAAGGGCGACTACACATGCCCTATGAAGAGGATCGTTACCCTCGAAGATTTCCGCGGCGCCATGAAGATGTGGTCGGATGGAAAGCTTCGCCTCGCCCTTGCCCTCGAGGATCCGGACTCGGATCGCGAATCGGTGCTCCGGTGCTCCGCCGGCGGCCGGAACTTTGCTCCTCCTCCTCTTGGCTCTCACCTCTCTCTAAGAGTTTAGAAAGAGAAAGGGTTGGGTTGGAATGAGGGAATTCAGCCCCAAACTCAACCCTAATACCCCCTAGGTTAACCCCCAGCCGTTAGATCCAAAATAAAAGATCCGGACGGCTCGGATTCAACCCAAAATATCAGTTACGCCGATCCACACGGGTCCTGACACGGCCGTGTGCCACGGGCCGTGTTACCTGGAGCTTCAGGACGATCGTCGGGCTTCATGAACACGGCTTCGAACACGGCCGTGTTCGAGGCCGTGTGCCCCACACACGGCTTGAGACACGGCCGTGTGTCTCAGGCCGTGTACTTCTCTGACTCGAGACAGCACAAAAACACAATAAATCACTGAACACGGGTAGGCACACGGCCGTGTGCCTGGCCGTATGCCCATGTTCAGACCTCCAACAGTGCCGTTTGATCGCCCCGCGATCATCTCCGAGGTTGGGGTCTTACAGTATCAAACCTCATACTAGTAACATAATTACCTGGAGAAAACCACCACAACAAACACTGAGGGTTTGATAGGAATTCAAGTTCAGAAGAGACACAGTTGGGATTGGGAACATGTTTATTTGGATAAGGTTATCGTAAATGTGACTCGGAGGGTTTAGAGTATGGAGTATATCAACAGGTTTCAGGTTGGAACCCCAAGTCAAAGATTGATTCCCTAGGGATTGTGCACCCAACTGGGACGAATATAGCATGGTAATTTCAAAGATACTTAGCCCAAGGTAGGTAGGGGCTTATCTTTTGTTTATTGGGGGCTTACCTTTTATTTATTGGGGACTTGTCCTTTGTTTATTGGATGAAATAGTATTGACTTGGGTTTCCTTAGACCTAATTTAGAGAATGAGGCATAACAAACATAGTGAGATTGAAGTCGATATAATTCGACATTATTCGGGCAAAGATAAGATTTTGTAAATACATGTTTGGAATGATGACCTGTAGCATTACCAAGATAATGAATTGGTTATAAGACGAGGATTAACTATGATCACAAAAAATTAGATGATGGGTAATAAGATTCAGGATATCTGAGAAGGTAAAAATTTAATCGCTATGATGTATCACCGGAAGTATGGTGTATCTCAGAACATGTATCTCCCCGGAGTGAAGAAAGAGGCACTGGTGGTCGCTAAGCTTCGAAGAAAATAAAAGCAACCGAACCAGCAGTCCAATGAGGCAAGTATACCTATCGAATTGTAGCTAGGGGACACAAGTGTCGTATTGAAATCTGGGAACTGCTGAGTATGCTTACTCACACGAAGGCTATTATCTTATCGACGGAAAATAGGGGTTTAGAGAAACTAATTGCAATTAAGGAAGTAAAGCTAATGCTGGAAAGAGAGATATTGAAGTTAATTAAAGATCATAAAGTAAGCGATTATAACGAAGGGTTGAAACTAAGAAATGGAAATGCACTCGATCAAGATTCACCTCGACTTAAGACGACTAAGAAAATGCGATAAAAACCTAAACTTAATAGGATAAAGGTCCTTGACCGTGGAGGTTCCTAAAACTTAAACATGCTTCTCTCAAAGTCGTGCCCAACTGAGTTTAGGAAGGTCCGACCGACTTTCGTCTAAATCGGAGGCCTAAAACTCGCTTTACGCGGTGAACCCCACTATTGGATTTTACTCCAATCCGGGAGATTTGGACGTCTGCCTCACTCGAGGGGTGCGTACAACTCCCTTTACTCTTGAATGCTCACTTCATTCTATCGGCCTCTCGGCTAGCCCAGAATGAAAGCAGATGTGGAGAGTATATATCGATAATATACCTCCAACCCATGAAAAATCAAGAGTAATTCAAGGTCTAAACCTAAAAAGAAAAGGTTAATTAAAACATCATAACTTAATCGCTCGAACCTCGAATCGTCAAGATCAAGTACAAGGACGATTAGTTAATCATAATGGAGTAGAGGAGGGGGGATGAGTAGTAGAGCATAAAAAGAACACAAGTAGAGAAAAAGCACTTTTATTAATAAAAAGGAGAGCTACACTATTTGAAATTAAAATCACAAGTGCAAGGAATTAAAAACCTATTCTATCCCTACATTAAGCAATAAGAATAACTAAAGATTACAAGGAAAGCTAAGGCAACTAAATATTAAACCATGGTTAAGCAAAAATTACAAAGGAAGAGAGAGAGAGAGAAAACTAAAAACATGAAAAGGGAAGCTAGAAATAGAGGGGCAGCACCTCCCCCTCTCAACAAAAACTTGCTGAAATTGAAGGGGGAGTCTTAATTTATAGAAGATTTCCACGGGTTGGTCACGCCCGGCGACACGCCCAGGGAGGACGTGTCAGGGGGTGTGATAGGTACGACATTGACCTCGGGCTCTGGACTCTAGCGGGAAGGATGATTGCTTTTGTACGTCGGTGGTCACTCCCTGGGTCACGCCCATTTAGGAGGGGCGTGACACGTACGTCGCACCGAAATCATTGGTCGAAAATCCGTCAATCGTCGGAAAAGTTGATGTCACGCCCTAGGTCACGCCCGTGAAGGGGGGGGGGGGGCGTGACAGTACTGGTGCGTGCTGAGACGGAGCCTGCATTAAATGCAGTGGCAGGCTTTGCGGCAGAGGGCGACACGCCCCGTGTCACGCCCGGTGACACGCCCGGGGAGGGCATGTCGGGGGGCGTGACAGACGTTTTTCCTGGTTTTCTGTCACTGTCGTCAGGAGTCCTCTGGATTGGGTGACACGCCCTAGGTCACGCCCGGGGAGGGCGTGACAGGGGGGCGTGTTAGATCATTTTTGACCAATTTTCTGAAAACCTGCAAAAGGACAAGAAAATGCTAGTGGCAATAATATTTATATAAAAAGGGTAAAAGATAAACTAAAAGGACATGATTTGTACATTATAAACTAGAAAAATACGATAATAGTTTAGGCTACAAAACGTATTATCAAATTCCCCCAAGCTTAAACTTTGCTTGTCCCCAAGAAAAAAATATAAAAACTAGATATTTATAAAAAAGGACTAATAAAAAAGTTCTAATTATGCCTATACAAGTACTATGCGAAATTCTTAGTAGGGAAAAGGTGAAATATAAATCTAAAACAATTATTTAGGTATGGTAAAACTTTATAAACTTTACTTAATAAAAATAAATCATCCAAAATTTTGAAAAAATTCTTTAAATAGATTTAAGCAAAGCAACAAAATGAAAAAAATGCATTGATTTATTACTAGATCCAAGCAACGTATTATAATTATATCAATTTAATAAACAAAAATCTAAGTTTAAATCAAAAACTACAACTGATTTACTTTTCTTCTTTTCTTAGTTGTTAAATAAGATTCAAGAGGCGTGAATCAAAAGGACTTAAATAGGACAAAAACGTTTGGTTTAGGAATATGATTAGGAGTGGAATTCAAAGATAAATGTGAAGGCTTAAAATCACACTAAACCAAAGCAAAGAGTTTCAAAAACTTTCATAAAAATATATATACATTTTTTTTATCTTTTTCTTCTTTTTTCCATTTTTTTTCTTTTTTCAAAACAAAGGCCATAAATATTTTTATTTTCCATTTGAATTGGCCAAACAGAAATAAACATAACTTTTGAGCATACTTTTTTCATAAACCTTTCTCCCAAAAAAATCACAAAATATCCTATCAAAATCGTAAAAATAATTTATGAAACTCAAAAAGGCTAGTGTGATTCGATAGGTTGGAAATTTTGGCTTTGGTGAAAATGAAATAAAAAGAGGAGCTATCAAATGAAATCGGAAAAAAGGCTCAAAAGCGGCTAGCTAGTGGTAAAAGATTTTAGGTTGGCAGAAAAGATCAAACAAAAACAAAAACGGACTAAATCATTTTCACGCTTTTAAATTTATTTAAAACAAAGGTTTGAAAAATTTCAAAAAGCGAGCCCTAGATAATAAAAGAAGATTGATGAAATTAACTTGAAAATAGAAATAATAGGCGACTTGGATCGTTGACATCTACTACGTTATTCAAAAGTTGACTTTACAAAAATTATTCAAAAACGAAAAAGAAAATAGTGGATGATAAATTTTTGAGAAAGTAAAGGAAATAAAAAAACAAAAAACCATAATAGAAATGCGAGTTTTAGAAAAATATTTCACCTTAACATGCTACCGTGAATAAGAAACAAAGCATGGCCAACATTTTACTTGTGAAACATAATTAAAAAGGATGATTAGAAATATTATAATTAACTACGTTGTTTATAGGAGATTTTGAGTAAAACAAAATAAAAACTAGGGGTACTATTGAAATACCAAAATGTCTAAACTATATAAAAAACACATTCTTTTTTTAATTTTGTGAAATATTCTCTTTTTTTTATTTGGGAATTTTTTTCTCTTTTTTTGGAATTTTAAGATATTCATTTTTTTTGGAAATATTTAAGATATATACAAAACAAAAAAAACAAAAAAAAAGGAAAGAAAAAGTATTTACACTAAACAATAATGAAGGAGGAAGTCCTCCCCCAAGCTTAAAATCGACATTGTCCTCAATGGCAAAAGAAGGGGATTGGAGAAGGAGAGAAAAATAAAATACAGAATTGAAATACAGGTACTTCCCCGGATTTATTTACTGCGAAGGCTTAGTGATGCTGCTCCCCTGAATGTCTTCTTTGGACTTCATGATGGATCCAGCAAAGTTGGAGTAGGCGATCGCAGAAGCTTCAGCTTGTCGGAGCCGTCCGAGGCAAAAATTGTAAAATAAAGAGAATAGAAAAAGATAACTTGGGTTGCCTCCCAAGAGCGCCCTTTGTTTAAAGCGTCGTTTAGCTCGACGCATTAAAAAAATAATATTGTCCAAAAATATTATTGTCCAGAAATAAAATTGTTTTTAACAAAAATTAAAAGTTCAAAGTTAGAGTTCGTGAAGCAGAAACTTAATAATGTTTGGACTGACATCATCATCACCAGAAAAAAAGAGTTTAAGACGCTGACCATTCACTTTGAAATTACTCTTATCAGGGTGAGAAATCAAAACAGTACCATAAGGAAAAACTTCTAAAACAGAAAAGGGCCCAGACCAGCGAGATTTAAATTTGCCCGGAAATAAACGTAAATGTGAATTATACAAAAGAACCTGGTCGCCCTACTTAAAGTTTTTCGGATGCCTTAAGTTTTTATCGTGTAAATGCTTCGTCCGCTCTTTATAAAGTTTGTTATTTTCATAAGCGTAAGAGCGCCATTCGTCGAGTTCATTTAGTTGAAATTTTCTATGGTCACCGACAGAATGGGGATCGAAGTTTAAGAATCTTAAGACCCAAAAGGCAGTGTGTTCTAATTCTACGGGTAAATGGAACGATTTTCCATAGACAAGCCTATACAGCGTACATCCGAGGGCGGTTTTGTACGCTATTCGGTAGGCCCATAGAGCATCGTCTAATTTGGCTGACCAGTCTTTCCTAGAAGTTGAAACAGTCTTTTCTAATATTCTTTTTATTTCTCTATTTACTACTTCGACTTGTCCGTTTGTTTGGGGGTGGTAGGCAGTTGAAAGCTTATGTGTAACGCCGCATTTGGTAAGGATTTTTTAAAATTGTGCGTTACAAAAATGGGAACCCCTATCGCTAACGATGACGCGCGGCGTACCGAATCGAGAAAATAATTTTTTCAGAAACGTGACTACAACTCGGGAGTCATTCGTAGGAAGAGCTTGGGCCTCTGCCCATCATTAAACATAATCAACGGCAACTAAAATATACTTGTTTCCGAAGCTAGAAGGAAGGGGGCCAACAAAATCGATTCCCCAGAGGTCGAAAATTTCGCACTCATGGAAATAATTTTGCGGCATTTCATTTTTATTTGAAATATTTCCCAACCATTGGCAACTATCACACCTACTCACAAAGGCTTGCGCGTCTTTAAACAGGCTAGGCCAGTAAAAACCCGCGCAAAGCACCTTGTGAGCGGTGCGAGCAGCTTGATAGTGCCCACCTGTCGGACCTTCATGTAAATGTTTTAAAATATCAATTCCTTCTTCATAAGAAACACATCTCCTTATCACTTGATCTGCATAGATTCTGAAAAGATGCGGGTCTTCCCAAAAGTACTTCTTCAGCACAGAAAAGAATTTCTTCTTTTGCTGAGAGGAGAACTCTTTTGGGAGCACCAAAGCCACTAAATAGTTGGCGATGTGCACGAACAAAGGAGAATTAGATGCGCTAATTGAAAGCAGCTTCTCATCAGGAAAATAATCATTAAAAGATTTTTCATTTAATTTTTCTATAAAGGGATTGTCTAATCTGGAGAGATGGTCGGCGGCCAAGTTCTCGGCTCCTCGCTTATCACGGATCTCTAAGTCAAACTCCTGGAGGAGTAAGACCCAGCGAATCAAGCGCGGCTTGGCATCTGTTTTAGCAAGAAGATATTTTAGGGCCGAGTGGTCTGTAAAAACTATGATTTTCAAAAGTGTAATATAAGGACGGAATTTATCAAAAGCGAATACTACAGCTAAGAGCTCCTTCTCGGTCGTGGTGTAATTTTCCTGTGCAGATGTTAGGGTTTTACTAGCGTAATAGATAGGGTGGAATTTTTTAGATATGCATTGACCTAATACGGCTCCCACCGCGAAACTATTCGCATCGTACATTATCTCAAAAGGAAGGTCCCAAATCAGAGCTATCATAATCGGTGCGTTAATTAACTTTTCTTTAATTGATTCAAAGGCAGAAATACAAGAGTCATCAAAAATGAATGGAGCGTCTTTTTCTAAGAGATGGGTGAGGGGCTTAGTGATCTTGGAGAAGTCCTTTATAAAACGACGGTAAAAGCCAACATGGCCTAGGAAACTTCTTATAGCTTTTATGTTTGTAGGCGGCGGCAACTTCTCGATAACTTCTATCTTGGCAACGTCTACCTCAACACCTTTAGCAGAAATTTTATGGCCCAAAACTAACCCTTCCCTCACCGTGAAATGTCATTTTTCCCAATTCAGGGCAAGGTTAGTCTCTTCGCATCGTTCTAAGACTTTTTTGAGGTTTTCTAAACACCTATCGAAGGAATCACCGAACACGGTGAAATCGTCCATAAATACCTCCATAATGCTTTCTACGTACTTGTCAAATATAGCGAGCATACATCGCTGGAATGTAGCTGGCGCATTGCACAATCCAAACGGCATTCTTCGATAGGCGAAGGTGCCGAAGGGACAAGTAAACGTAGTTTTCTCTTGGTCCTCGGGAGAGATGGGAATTTGAAAATACCCCGAGAGGCCATCAAGAAAACAATAAAAGCTATGGCCGGAGAGACGTTCTAAAATCTGGTCGATAAACGGCAAAGGAAAGTGGTCCTTGCGGGTGGCATCATTCAACTTACGATAATCAATACACATACGCCAACCCGTCACCGTCCGTGTCGGGATTAATTCATTATTCTCATTAATAACTACTGTTATCCCTCCTTTCTTCGGCACTACCTGAACAGGGCTAAACCACTTACTATCGGATCTCGGATAAATAATTCCTGCGTCTAATAATTTCATAACCTCGCCCTTAACTACTTCTTTCATGTTCATGTTTATACGGCGCTGAGGTTGAATGGAGTTACGCGAATTATCTTCCATTAAAATTTTATGAGTACAAAAGGATGGGCTTATGCCCTTGATATCCGATATCTGCCACGCAAAAGCTCGGCGATGTTTACGTAAAACTAAAAGAAATTTTTCATGTTGGACATCCGTGAGGTAGACCGAGACTATAACTGACAGCTTGGAGTCTTTTTCTAAAAAAGCATATTTGAGATGTTCAGGAAGTTCCTTAAGTTCTAGGGTAGGGGGTTCTTCATAAGTGGATTTGGAAATTCTTTCTTTTTCAAAAATAAGATCTTCATAAACTTTTTTATAAGGAAAATTAAAAGGGGTGGGGTTAGCAGCCAAAGTGGCTTCTTGCAAAATTTAAGTCAAAAGAGTAGAAGAAGAAGAACAAAAATAAGAAAATTTGTTCTCAAATTCAGAACGACAATCAGAAGATTCATCACTTTCTTGCAGCGATTCAGTTGGAAGAGAAGAGGAGCAAAAAGCAGAAAATTCTTTTTCAAAGTTAGATATACAGTAGGAGGATCCATCACTTAAGGTGTCTACGAAAAAGCAGGAGTCATCGTTTGCTAAGGTGTTCTTCATTGAAGGGGTGATAGAAAATGTGACTTCGTCGTCGCCTACTCGAAGAAAGATCTTACCATTTCTTACGTCAATAATGGCTCGGGAGGTGGCAAGGAAGGGTCAGCCAAGGATCAGGGGAACCTCGACGTCTTCTTCGATGTCCAAATTGACAAAGTCCACCGGGAAGATGAACTTGTCGACTTTTACTAGAACGTCCTCCACTATTCCTAACGGGTACTTGACGGATCTATCGGCTAGCTGGATACTCATACGCGTGGGGTTAAGGCTACCAATCCCTAGCTTTTTAAACAACGAAAAGCCATCAGGTTTATACTCGCGCCTAAGTCGGCTAATGTGTGCTTGACAAACAGATCGCCGAAGACACACGGGATAGAGAAACTACCCGGGTCACTGATTTTCTTCGGCAAAGCGTTTGTTAAAAAAGCAGAGCACTCGGCATTTAGCGTGACGTGCGAAAGGTTCTCTAACTTCTTCTTGTTGGTGAGGAGGTCCTTAAGATACTTGGCGTATTTCGGCATCTGCGAAATAGCTTCGTGGAAGTGGAGATTAATGTTGATTTGCTTGAAGATCTCTAAGAAGCGGGAGTATTGATCATCTTGACGTTGTCTATTAAGTTCGGAGGGGTATGGAGGAGTTGGATGATTTTTGAAAATAGGTGGTGGAGTGAGATTTTTTTCTAAAGCGGGGGTGATAACTTCTTCACCAGAGGGTCGAATTTTTAAAACAGGAGCGGAGCGTTGATTTTTAGAGGCGGGAGCGGAGCTTGCCTCAGGCTCTTCACTTACCATACCGAAGACTTGCTTCCCACTCCGAAGAGTTATAGCTTTCGCCCTCTCTCTCGGGTTGGGTTCGGTATTGGAAGGAAGAGACCCTGTGGGTCGCTTAGAAATTATTTTTGTGAGCTGTCCTACCTGATTTTCTAGACTTTAACGCTTCCGGTTAAGGTTCTTATCGTAGCGTCATTTGTGGTGATGTATTTAGAAAGTAATTCCTCCAAGCTTGGAGGTTTTGGATAATTTTGAAGAGGTGGTGGTGGTGGTGCAGAAAAATCATTTTGCGGTAGTGGGCGTATAGCATTCAATGGATTACTCTACGAAAAATTTGGATGATTTCTTTAGGCAAGATTATAACTATTTGGAAAATTAAAACCAGGAGAATGAAAATTCGCAGCAGAAAAATTATTAAAAGCGTTTCTAGGCATATTGTTAACAAAATCTAATTGTTCGGAGGTAGGAGTTAAAGATTCCCATACCTGAGGGGCAGAGGCAGAAATCATCTCCGTGATTTTTTTTTCTTAGAATTTCTACTTGCAGAGCGAGCTGGGAGACGTTGTCCACTTCATAGATACTTGCAGGCTTGTTCGGGAGGGACCTAGGCACATTCAACCGATAAGTGTTCATGGCCATGTCCTCAAAAAGATCAAGAGCTGCTTCCGGGGTCTTATGATTTAAAGTATCCCCAGAGGCCACGTCTATCATTTGCTTTGTATTTTGATTTAGCCCGTTGTGGAACGTCTGCACTTGTAACCATACAGGCAGTGCGTGATGTGGGCATCGTCTTAATAATTCTTTAAATCTCTCCCAGGTTTCATATAGGGTTTCAGAGTCTATTTATCCGAAGGCAGAGATGTCGTTCCTAAGTTTTGAAGTTTTAGCTGGCGGAAAAAACTTCGCCAAAAATTTTTCAATTAATTCATTCCAAGTGGTTATGCTACTCTTAGGTAGAGTGTTCAGCCACTGCTTAGCTTTAGTTCTAAGAGAGAAGGGGAAGAGTCTCAGCCTGGTTGCATCATTTGTGACACCATTTATCTTGAAGGTGTTGCAGATTTTAAGAAAGCTAGCAATATGTGCATTCAGATCTTCATCTTGAAGTCCATCAAATTGCACATACTGCTGCACCATTTGAATTATGCTAGGCTTTAATTCGAAGTTATTATTTTCTATAGCAGGGCGGACTATACTATATTCTGTTCCCTCGAGATTCAGTCGTGCATAATAGGACATAGTCATTTTCACGGCCTCATCTACGTTGGGTTCTCCCATTCTTAAAGTAGCAAATGACTCGGAGTCCTCAACCGGCAATTGGATAGTAGGACCTTGAAATCGCGATCTTCTTCGAAGAGTACGCTCAATTTCGTGGTCCAAGTCCAAAATAACCGACGGACTCCCGCGGGTCATGCACTAAAAGAACAGAAAAGAAGAAAAGAAGGAGAAATAAGATAAACTAGAAAGAAAGCTAGATTAGAAATTTTTTATTTTTTTGAAATAGATTTTTTTATAGATTAACTCCCGAACTTCCCAAGGACTACCCCGTGAAGGGTTCGCAAGGTACTAGACAAGATAGTGGCGCTTAAAGCCCTTTGCCCTTTTCGAGAGAATTAGGTGGCGTAGAAAAAATGTGAAGTTGGTTACTATTAAGAGCGGGGATAAAATTTTTTTTATTTTTTTTATTTTTAAAACTTTAAAGAAAGAGGATGAGAAAGAGAAAATATAAAAGTAATAGGTTCGTGTTTTCAATATATCAACGGAAGTTGGTTCCCCGGCAACGGCGCCAAAAACTTGGTGGTCGCTAAGCTTCGAAGAAAATAAAAGCAACCGAACTAGAAATCCAATGAGGCAAGTATACCTATCGAATTGTAGCTAGGGAACACAAGTGTCGTATTGAAATCCGGGAACTGCTGAGTATGCTTACTCACACGAAGGCTATTATCTTATCGACGGAAAACAGGGGTTTAGAGAAACTAATTGCAATTAAGGAAGTAAAGCTAATGCTGGAAAGAGAGATATTGCAGTTAATTAAAGAGCATAAAGTAAGCGATTATAACGAAGGGTTGAAACTAAGAAATTGAAATGCACTCGATCAAGATTCACCTCGGCTAAAGACGACTAAGAAAATGCGATAAAAACCTAAACTTAATAGGATAAAGGTCCTTGACCGTGGAGGTTCCTAAAACTTAAACTTGCTTCTCTCAAAGTCGTGCCCAACTGAGTTTAGGAAGGTCCGACCGACTTTCGTCTAAATCGGAGGCCTAAAACTCGCTTTACGCGGTGAACCCCACTATTGGATTTTACTCCAATCAGGGAGATTTGGACTTCTGCCTCTCTCGAGGGGTGCGTATAACTCCCTTTACTCTTGAATGCTCACTTCATTCTATCGGCCTCTCGGCTAGCCCAGAATGAAAGCAAAGGTGGAGAGTATATATCGATAATATACCTCCAACCCATGAAAAATCAAGAGTAATTCAAGGTCTAAACCTAAAAAGAAAAGGTTAATTAAAACATCATAACTTAATCGCTCGAACCTCGGATCGTGAAGATCAAGTACAAGGACGATTAGTTAATCATAATGGAGTAGAGGAGGGGGGGGGGATGAGTAGTAGAGCATAAAAATAACACAAGTAGAGAAAGAGCACTTTAATTAATAAAAAAGAGAGCTACATTATTTGAAATTAAAATTACAAGTGCAAGGAATTAAAAACCTATTCTATCCCTACATTAAGCAATAAGCAAAACTAAAGATTACAAGGAAAGCTAAGTCAACTAAATATTAAACCATGGTTTAGCAAAAATTACAAAGCAGAGAGAGAGAGAGAGAGAGAGAGAGAGAGAGAGAGAGAGAGAGAAAACTAAAAACATGAAAAGGGAAGTAAGAAATAAAGGGGCACCACCTCCCCCTCTCAACAAAAACTTGCTGAAATGGAAGGGGGGGTATGAATTTATAGAAGATTTCCATGGGTTGGTCACGCCGGCGACACGCCCAGGGAGGGCGTGTCAAGGGGCGTGATAGGTACGGCATTAACCTCGGACTCTGGACTCTGGAGGGAAGGATGATTGCTTTAGTATGTTAGTGGTCACGCCCTGGGTCACGCCCGTGTAGGGGGGCGTGACACGTACGTCGCGTCGAAATCATTGGTCAAAAATCTGTCAGTCGTCGAAAAAGTTGATGTCACGCCCTAGGTCACGCCCGTGACGGGGGGCGTGATAGTACTGTTGCGTGCTGAGACGGAACCTGCATTAAATACGGCGGCAGGCTTTGCGGCAGAGGGCGACACGCCCCGTGTCACGCCCGGTGACACGCCCGGGGAGGGCATGTCGGGGGGCGTGACAGGCGTTTTTCCTGGTTTTCTATCCCTGTTGTCAGGAGTCCTCTGGATTGGGTGACACGCCGTAGGTTACGCCCGGGGAGGGCGTGACAGGGGGGCGTGTCAGGTCATTTTTTACCAATTTTCTGAAAACCTGCAAAAGGACAAGAAAATGTTACTGGCAATAATATTTACATAAAAAGGGTAAAAGATAAACTAAAAGGACATGATTTGTACATTATAAACTAGAAAAATACGATAACAGTTTAGGCTACAAAACATATTATCAGGCACAATTATCATACACTGCCTGAGTTAGAGTCGAAGTTCAAGGGTATAATTAAGGATTTTCATACACAGGATTCCTCATCCCCACTCCAGGCATAATTATAATAGGAACATCGAGGATAGAATGATCGAAGAAGCTAGGGTCACCCCGACCCGGAAGAAAACTCCCGTGGTTATTTCTTGAAGTTTGGGAGTAGAAGTCCGTTATCATGGTATGCTTAAGGTGATCATGTCAAATCAGGATGGATAGTGTACGTCCAAGGAGAAAAGGTCAGTCCAAGCTTATTTGTACTCTCGGCCGACATTCAACACAACTCTCCACCCTCGTACGGAGGTACAGGATTCCACTATCATGGATCTAGGACGAGGATCCAAAGGCACTCGACTCGGAATTTATGAAGAACCCAGACACCTGGGTGTGACTAATTCACGATAGGATGCTGGAAGCCCAGAGCAGACCAGCCAAATATTACGATGCGCGACATTTCCAAGTAGAGTCTCAAGATGGAGACCATGATTCCTGAATATATGTCTGATGTATGGAGTCTCGCGGGTACGCGAGCAGAAGAAGCTCAGTCCATCGAATATGGGGTGTTATAGGATCTGGGAGCGGATCAGCCCTTTGGCTTACAGGCTGGAGCTACCGCCGGAGTTAGCGGGTTTACATGACGTCTTCCACGTCTCCTCTCTTTGGAAGGCTCTACTATGGCCAGAAAAGTAGGTTCTTGGTATAGATGGCTCGGTAAATTTTGATCAATCGATAACAAGATGAGCCGGTCAGGATAGATGATAAAGCGGTGCGGGTCTTGCGGCGTAAGAAGGTCCCAGTGGTCAAGGTCCTATAGACGAACCATGGGAAGGAGGAGCATACCTGGGACCCACTTAATCTAATGAAGCGGAGGTACCTAGATCTCTCCGGGTATGGTATACATTCAACTTCCTATGGGATGTTATTAGCAGATACCCTCAGAAGAAACCCCGTAGGCCTAACTTGAATTTCGAGGACGAAATTTTTGTTTTTGTTTATTGGGATTTGTAATATCTCATTTATAGCTAGACCCCTAGGAGTGGTTTTGTCATGACTAGGTCATGACAAAACCCTAAGAAGACCAAGAAGACCTAGTGAGCTCAGGCATGAAGGTAGAGATCACCATGGTCTGCAAATAGTAGAATTCCAAACACTAGTTTAGGAAGACCATAGGGCTTCAACATGACTACATGACCCCACAATAATATCCCTAAACCATTGGAAGGTCCATTAGAGCCCTAAGGGTCCATTGAAATCAACCCAGGGTGGACAAGTTGACCTAGGATCATCCTAGGCCTAAAATGGGCAAGGTGCCCTAACTAAGGTAAATGTGCCCCTAATATGCCCAACCTGTAACATACCATATTACTTCTAGGCCCATTAACTTAGATTGGGTTAGGCATATGGTGAGTCAGGGGGAAATTAGCTAGGTTTGATCCTAGGTGGTGAGTTGTCCCAAGGTGGGGCCCACTATAGGACCAAGTCAAACTATGACTAAATAAGGACCCTAGCCACACCATGACCCTCACCACACTGCCCTAACCCTAATTGCAATCTAAGTAGACCCAAGGTCATGCCCTAGGTCAACACTTTGACCATAGTTGACCCAGGTCAACCTTGGATCTAAAGTGGTCAAACCCCACACTCATGAGCCCAATTGGATCAAGTAGGGCATCACCATGACCCAAGCCATGTTGGGTGATGGTTTAGACCTCATGACCACTAAGTGGGGTCAATCCATTCACCCATTTGACCAAGTCAACCCTAAGGTCAAACTTGGTCAACCTTAAGCCTAATTAAGGGTAATTGAAGACCAAGCCCATTCCTAGTGGGCTAAGACTTTCACCATGGCTTAACCCATGTTAGGTGATGACATGGAGTCCATGGCCATCATGTGGGGTCAGCCTACTCATCATGTTGACCAAGTCAACCATAAAGTCAACATGGTCAACATTAGGCCTAAAAGAGGAAAAATGGACCCAAACCAATTCCCTAGGGCCAAGCCCACCAAATATGGCCCATAGGTAGCCAAAAGAACCAATGACCAGCCCTACCCCTCTGGTTGAAGAGAGAGAGTCCATGCAAGAGGGCAATTTGGGGAAATTACCTAAAAGAGGAGAGAGAAATGGAGTGGTGATGAGAAGAGGCCATATGGCCTTCACTTCTTCAGCCCAAGGCTTGCTGGCCGACCACCCCACTCCTCTACAGAGAGAATTGGTGCATGGTAGCAACCTGGCAGCCATGGTGAAGCAACCAAAGCACCAAACCGAGTTCACCTCGGCCATAGCTCCTTATACAGCCACTCCATGCCAAATCCAAGCCCACCATCAGCTTTAGAATGTCGAGAGGAGTGGAGAACGTGTGCTGGAGCAGAGAAAACGGTGAAGAAATGAGAATTCGGGCAGGAGAACATCGGAGCAGCTCGGCCATGGCCAACCACCGCCACCACCGCCGCCGGGCTCGGATCAAGGTCCGTTTCACCTCATCTCTACCCGTACTAGTATCCTAGATCGCATAGGGGAGATATCGGGCTCAATTGAGCCCGATTCCATGGGAGAAAAACTTGGAAATTCCGTGAATTTCGCACCTCTCGGGATCGCCGGCGCCGCCACCTCCCGCCGCCTCATTGCCGGCAAAAGCCGGCCACCACCACCGTGAAGGTGGTGACACTGTTGTCCGGCCACGGCGCCGCCTCCGTTGGCCGGAATCCTCCCCGCAAGGTGGCCCAGGCAAAATGCATCGGGGCCGTCGGTTTGTTGGGGAAGATGAACGGATCCCGTCCATTAGTGCTTTAAGATTCGTGCATTAGATATATTAACATTATAAATAAATGAAATAAATATGTATTATTGTCACACATTTTTAGTCACCTTGCATGTGACATTTAGGGCATATAGAGGCTTCACCTAAGGTTGTAACCTGAATGAAAATTGTAGATGAACGTCTTACCTTTACAAGGCCACCCTAAACATGAGTTTTGGTCCAGTGGTCTGTCCTGCAGGTCATTTTTCCTAGGACTAGTCCTAGGCTAGGGCAGAAATTAAAAATGAAGCCCATGCCAAACCAGGTGTCCTCATGACCTGAAATTTGGTCATGTGCATGTTTAGGGCATATCTAGCCCCTGCCAAAAATTGGGAATTTTTGGGAAACATTTTCTTATAGTTTTAATCAAAATGTCATAAATTAAATAAATGAAATAAATGGAGTGTTAGGCATCCAAATGGCCCCAAATTTTGGTGGCAAGTCCTCTGGGACATTTTTAGGGTCTGACAAAAATTTCAGCCCATTTGGACCTCTGCATGATGGGTTAACCCACTTGCAAGTGTAGGCTAGTATTAGCCTTGGGGTGCCAATAGCAAGTTCTACTATAATGTGAATTTATTCTTTATGGAGCTTTTGCAGACCATGAAATTAATTCTAGAGGGTATTTAGGTCAAATGTAGTCCCTCAAAATTTTTATGGGATTTTTGGGATCAAAAATCCCATTATTTGGATTTTTGGAAATTATGGCTCTATTTATAAATTAAAAAGAAAATTGGAATTAATTAGGTAAAAATCTTCAAATTTGGCCCTGTTGTATAGTGGATCATAATTGACTAGGGGTAATTTTAATTTCTCTGTTTGAAGCCTTTTGAGGTAACATGACATGAAATGACCACTTTACCCCTATCCTTTCTATTTCATAAATCAATACAAATATGGGTCAGAAAAATTTGTGAATATTTCCAGAGGTATATATAGGTATGAGACCACTGAATTATTTATTTCAGAATTTTTGAATGTACCTATAAATTTTAAATCATCATAATGGCATTTTGGTAATTATCCAATATAATGATTTGCAAGTTTATAACTTTGTTAAAACTGATGAAACTTGGTCAGTAGTATTATTTTTATGAATTAGATTCCCTGTAAATTTATTGGAATTTTTGTGATTAAATTTCATATACTTCATTTGAAAAGTAGTAATTATGATGGTTTATGAAAATTAATATTTAAATACATAAATTTGGGGAGAAATTATGAATTTTGGAAAATAGTGATGATTCATCAGGATAATGATAAGATAACTATTTTGCATCATTAGGACTATGCAACAACATATTTCATGTGTTAAACGGCCATAGAAAATATTTGGAGAAAAATAAAATAAATATAAAAGTAATAGAGAAAAATATAAAAATTACCATACACATTCTAGATGGTCATACCACCCTAGGATAAATATATGGGGTCTATGGGTCCAAAGATTTGAAAGTTCGATTTCGGGGTGGTACAAGGTCGTGGGGTGCGCATAGTAAAAGTAGGTTGTACAATAGGCCACCAGGAAATGAATCAACAATTGAGTTAGAGTCTAAGATCGGGAATATGACCGTGGGTGGCAGATGTTTTCTAGAGACGAGAGTAAAAGTGCAACCTTAGCCTACCCAAGAGGGGGATGACAGAAGACCGCCATTCCTTAACCCTTACTTTAAGTCACTAGGTCACTCCACGTAACAGGAGAGAGTAAGAAGGGTTCTGGGTAGACATCAACTAAAGTAAATATCCTTGAGAAAGGGAGCTTTGGGATTCAGCCCATCGTAGCTTCTAGTGCCCCTGAGAGCCCTTCACCGGGAATACCTTGGGCAGTCCTGGGATTAACCTTAAGACTCTAAGTATGATAATCTGTAGGCAAGAGTAGTCTAATAGGTTAAGTGAACTGGACATATGCTCACTCGTGCCGGGTTGGAGGGACTTGGGGTCTTTTGACTACTTGCTCACCCGTGCAGAGTTGGAGGAAAGAGATTGGCTTATATACACTCACCCGGGCAGGGTTGGAGGTTCTGTAGCACATACTCACCCGTGACGGGTTGGAGAGAGTTGGGGCTGGTTAGTCCTTCGAGCTGGAGGCTCAACATATAATACTTGCATGTGCATATATTAGTGGCGGGCCATGCAGTACTGGCCAGTCGTCACACCGACGGCAGTACGGTGGACCAGGCGGGTGCGAGGGTTAGAAGGACCAGTAGGATGTTTATACTGGAGTCTGGAGGACTTTTCCTAATAACGCGCACCCGGCCCAACAAGACTGACGAGTAGTCAACAAAGTGGTACGCAGAGACTCTAGAGTGCAATGTCGGTGTACAGAGGCGTACAAGAGAGGTCTAGGCCTGGTAGTGTGTATACCCGCTTAGAAGGCGGAGATGCCCGCTCCGCTGCTGCCGTAGCCACAACAGTAGTACTTGAGAGTGATGCTAGCTCTCGAAAAGTGGGAACTAAAGGTCTGTGATCACGGAGTCGTGTGTGTGTGTTGCACTGCATGTTCATATCATACCCACCATATAGATGCATATCATAAATATACATAACAACCTGTGACACCTAATGTATAAGTGGTATGGGACGCTTATACATTAGGACCTGCTAAATGATCCCTTAGCCTATAAGCTTGAGTGGGCAAACTTATAGGTTGAGGTTACTTTCCTTTTTATACATATACTGTTTATGATACCTGACACCCCATCGTATAAAATGGTATGGGACATTTTATACGATGGGAGCCTTGCAGAAGACCCCTTGCTTATGCATACTCGCATAAGTGAAGGTTACTTTTCATTACTTACTTGGTTACATATTCTGCTTAGTTTCCTGTCACCTGCTCCGCCTTTGTCACCCCTTGTTGTCCTCCGCTTCGTCCTCCCGCACGGTGCCTAGGACTTGCGAGGCGAGGTGTGGAGGAAATGACTTAGTCTTTTTGACTAATGGTTGGTGACCATACTATTTTTAGGAGCTCGAGGAGATGGACCAGCACGACGAGGAGGCAGGACTCGAGGAGCAGTTACATGCACTGACTACTACTACTACTACAGCGCGTCCTCAGGAGGGACGAGATGTCCGTGATAGTTTAGACTTCCGCTCTTTGCTTTGTGATGAGAGATTCATTGATATAATGTATTGGGCGTAGACCCTTATTTCTCTCTTTTGTTGTACTCATTGTGGACTATATTTATGTACTCATCATTTCTTTTATATGATATGTACTCTGTGGCTGTGGACTTATGTAGTTTTGTTTACTATACACTTTACTTCTGTTTCTCATATTGGCCGAACATGTTATGATCGTACTAGCCGGCAGGATCGGCGTCTTGCGGTGTCGACTATCCTGTGAGTTAGTGTCACCGTAAGGCGGCGGTTCTGGGCATAAGATCAGGGCTCCCTTGGTAAGGGGGAGGATCTTACACAACCAATCCTACCTAGGTCTTCCCAGACCTAGGGTGAAGTCAATGGGTCACCAAAGACAAATTGGGGTCAACTTTAGAGGCTGAGTTGACCCAAGTCAACCTTAGCCCTAAAAAGGTCAAAGTGCCCTAACTAAGAGACAGGTGACCTCCAATATGCCCAACCAACCCTACCTAAGTCTTCCTAGACCTTAAGTGAGGTCAATGGGTCACCAAGGACCCATTGGGGACAACTCAAGCGACTTAGTTGACCCGCGTCAACTCTAGCCCCAAAGAGTTCAAAGTTCCCTTACTAAGGGTCAAGTGACCTCCAAGGTGCCAAGTCAACCCTACCCAACCCTACCTAGACCTTAGGGGTGGCCAATGGGTCACTAAGGACCCATTCGCGTCAACCCAAATGGTCAATTTGACCAAGGTCAACTCAATCCTTGAAATAGGTCAAAATAGCCAAATGGGCTAACTCAAGCTCAAGCCCATTTCCCCCACTTGGGCTAACCCCATCCTAATAATTAATAATGATTTTATGGGCTGCCAATAGGCTAGGGAGATGAGCAAATTCATTCATGGTGAGTAGGAGAGAGAAAATGGGAGTTTTCTCTTTAATGGAGGAGAGAGAAAGAAGAAAGAGAGAGTGGAGTTATGGAGGGAGACCATAGGTCACTCCATTCATCTCCTCATTGCTCCCATTCATCTCCCTTGCCTCTTGGTATGAAGATGCAATCAATTCCATCCACCTAACACTAATGAGAGGAGCCCAACCACCATGGCCAACCACCCCTTCACCTTCCCTCCCATAAAAAAATATAAAACCCCATATGCAACCCCCTATTCTCATTTTTTACTAATCCATCTCCTTCAAAACATCCTTGTCAGTCAAAATAGCATATGAGATCAATGGTTATGGTGGAAAAACGAGGAATCATGGAAGTTCGCTAGAGAGGAAAAATGCTACAGCAAACCGCCGTTGCCGCCGTCGTCGAACCCCAAATAAGGTCCTCCTCTACTCCTTCTTTTATGGATAGTTCTTAGGAATCAAATAGGAGAGAAATCGGCTCAAATGAGCCGGATCGTGTGAGCAAAATTTTAGATTTTTCATGGTGTTTATACCACTCGGGTTCGCCGGAAACCGCCCCTCCGGCGGCCGTGCCACTGCCCGGCGATAGCCCCCACCTCAACAAAGGTGGTGGCGGTGGTGGATGACCAGGGAGGTGGATGGGTGGCCGGGAAAGTTGGATGGAATACGCTCTAGGTCGGGCTAATCACAGCCCATGGCTGGAGGAAGAAGATGACCAGGAGGCGTTGGATCTGCTTCAAGATTCGTGTTGGATCATGTTTATTGAATTCTTAAATTTCTTTCTTGTTTAATGGACTCTTTTAAATTAAATATTAAAAATACTTAGGCCCTCTTACAAAAAATATAGCCAATATTAAAGTTGTAGCCCATGAAGTCTTGTTTATTTTTAAAAAATTTTTAACCCATTTGGGTAAGTGGTTTGACCACAGCACCCATTTTGGTGGGGTCTATACATAGGCTTTACCAGAACTTGGTTTTAGTACCCCCACCAATCCAGCCATCCAAATGACTTGAAATTTTGGATGGGGGTCACTCTTTCCTATACCTATAAAATATCGAAAAATGGAAATTTTTGGAGAACATATTTCTTTAGTTTTTGTTGTTATTTAATAAAGCATGATTAAATTAATTAAGGGGCCTAATTACCTCCAATGGCTCCCAAGTTTTGGTGAGTGGTCCTTGGGGTCAGTATAAGGCTCTGGATAAAATTTCATCTCATTTGGAGATGATTTAGTTTGGAATTTTGCAAACCTTAGCCTTGTCATAATAAGGGTATTTTGGTCAAAGTGCTCTTTTTGGTGTTTGAGTGGACAAATACCCTCAACAGAGGCTGATATTTTGGCCACTGATTTTATATGGCATGTAACACCCTCCAATGGTATTTGGGGTGGTTTGGGGTAGGGTAACTCTATAACCATAGGGTAGGCTCCTTTTTTGGAGATTTTTACGGTTTGAAGGTCATGGGGTCAAATGTCCTTGGAATGACTTGAGACTTGGTGGAAGAAATCCTAGGGTGGTTATGGTCCTCTGGTTGAAGTTTTATTGAATTTGAAAGCCTTTAACCCCCTCAAATCCCTAATTCTAGTTTAGGTCACAAGCTCAATAGTTAGGTTTAGGCAATCAAAACACCTCACAATAACTTGAAACATGGGCAGGGTATTTCTCTGATGAAAAGAGTTCAAAAATAATTTTGATGGAATTTTTGGGCTAATAAAATCAGTACTTCCTTAATAACCCTAGTTGTGTCCTTAAGTTTATTTTGCTTGTTATTATATTGATGTCCACTGAAAAGTTGTCAAATTTAGTATTTTGAAGTTATACAACATGCTAGTTCCCTCTGTATTTTTATTGGAATTTTTAGATGATTATATTAAGTACTTGTTACATACATTATGAATTGTGGATTTCTGATAAAAAGTAGATATAGAGCCCAATAATACTACGAAAATTATGAAACTTAGTGAGTGAGTGTTTTATGTCGTTATGTTAGCTCTGGAATTTTCTCATAGTTTTTAGGCGAATAAAAATAGTACTTGTTTCACAAAGCTATAAATCTAGAAGAATACTTTTAATTAGATTCAGAGCCTCTCATGTTTTAAAAAATTGTAAACCTTAGGTTAGGGTTTGTTTTAGATCATTATCTATCTCCTGGAATTTTTTCATAATTATTAAATGAATCTTTACAGTACTTGCTTCAATCACCTATGACTTTGGAATTATTGATTTAAAATTAAATTAGGGGCTACTATTCTCTGGAAAATTGGGAGAATACTTCTAGAGTGTTTTTAGGCCATGATAAACTTACTAGATTTTTATTATAATTTTTAGAACAATATTGCAAGCCTTTGCTTCTTAAAATGGTAATATTGACTTTATGTTTTAAATTGTGGATTTGGGGCCTAAATAATTCTGAAAATTCTTAGACCTTGGATTTGCTGTAAAAATGTTACCTAGTATTTATCATAATTTTTTGGTGATTTTTTTCTAATTTGAAAGTGCATTTCATGTTGAAAGTAGGGTATTCGGAGTCTTAGGTTAATTAGATTAAATGCCCAAATAATTAGGAAAATTATGAAACTCTAGAGTTAATCTAAATAGGTCATGGTAGACTCCCAGAAATTGTTATGGATCTATTGGAGAGTAAATGGAGTGCCCCCTAGTGGGAGCACCATGTAGCTTATCACGGTCTGCATATAATACATAGAACTGAAATAGGCTTGCTCAGAGAGCTTAAACACACTTAGGGGAGTCACACTGAAATAAAAGAGAGGATTGGTCATGAGTAGAAATCAATAATATTAAGTGTCTTGCTAAAGGGAGCTTTGGGCTTCAGCCCATGATATTTACTAGTGCCCTTTGAGAACCCTTCACCGGGTATGCCAGGGGCAGTCCTGGGCTATCCTAAACCATAAGAATAAAAAATGTTAAAGAGTAACTATGAAAGTGAGGGTAAGATTCTATCTCAACTCT
Source organism: Platanthera zijinensis (assembly GCA_039513925.1). NCBI lineage: Eukaryota > Viridiplantae > Streptophyta > Magnoliopsida > Asparagales > Orchidaceae > Platanthera > Platanthera zijinensis. The sequence continues at coordinate 124,159,335 of CM077086.1, read as the reverse complement.
AGAGGGGGGGGGGGGTGAATAGAGTTTAATTAAAGTAAATTCACAATTTTAAACTTAGCAAAGCTTTTAAGATTTGATTTATATATATGTGTAGGGTGCCTAGCTATAGAATTAAAAAGGCAGTAAAAAGGAAGAGCATAGCACACAGGAAAGAGAACACACAAGCAAACCAGAAAACACATGGAGCTATAGTGGTTCCCCAAAAACATGGGTACATCCACTCTTCTACCACCCTTGGTAGGAATCCACTGAAGGATGAGTTGATCAGGTGTCCTGGGCACCAATGTGCTTTTGATAAGGTGCTCAAAAACCAAACTAGATTTTTTGATCAGGTGTCTTGCCACCACTGAGTTTTGACAAGCTTCTCAGAACCAGACTCAAAACTTTTGAAGGGAGTTTTGAAAACCCTTTTACAGGAGGAAAGAAAAAGGAAAAGAAAAAGGATGAAGTTGTCTTCTCTGTCTCAATCAAAGAGAGAAGCAACAGTGGATCATTTGTTGTCAAAGCTCCCCCTGAGATGTTGAATGAATCAGGAATGGAAGCTTTGCTCTAGGGTGATAGGTCTTCAGAAAATTCAGATCTCCAGCAGAAGATTGTTTCAGCAGAGGCTGAAAGATGAGTTGTCTGGAGTCCTTGAGATGAAGCTGTGATCACTTTTTGATTACACAAAATTATTCAGCTAAATCTCCTTTTTCTGTAACAGTATGTGTGTCTCTTGATTCGATTGATTGTATTGACTCTTGATTGATTGTTGAGAGAAGAAAAGAGAAGAAGTTCTTATTCCCTGAAGGTTCTTCATCCAAGATAGCCGTTATCAGGCATTAAATGCCTTCCATAAAAAATTTGTCTTCTAGAGGAAAGTCCAGCAAAACATTCTCTTGATAATTCCTTGAAACTTGCTCCAGAATAAATGAAAAAGGCTGGCAGATCTTCTTGATATAAATGCTGAGAGAATTCAAAAACATTCCAAAGACTGACAGAATTTGAATCCTTAAAAACGTTGATCTCTCAGAAAATCGTCGATCTGAGCTCTACGATCGTCGAACTGAGCTCAGAGATGGAATAAGATCAACAGACAGAAAACGTCGAACTGAGCTCGAAGATCGTCGAACTGAGCTCAGCGACCTGGAGAATAAGTGAAGAAGGATCGTCGACCTGAGCTAGAAGATTGTCGAACAGAGCTCGACGTCTTAACTTAGTTGAGCTCAGAGAGCGTCGAATGGAGTTCGACGTTTCGTCGACCTGAGCTCGACGAAAGGTGTCTTATTCTTGGCTCTATTTCTGAAATCTTGGAATGGTCCTGGGGGCAGCTTCAAACCTAAGTTTTAAGCCCTAGACACATTCTAATGTTGACCTTTTCAACTATACATCTAGGTCAACCTGATTTCCTAAGAGAAACATAGTGATCCTTACCCAAATTAGTAATAGGGTGTTCCAACAATCTCCCCCTATTTGGGTTAGGATTACTATTTATATATTTCAGAAATAAAAGATACAACAACATACAGAAGAGCAGTAAAATAAAACAGAATAGAAAAACAAGAAAATATTGCCGCAATTATGTGGAGTTTTAGCAAATTTTCAGAGGATTGTACTGTCTGCTTACATATGTTACTTCTTTTCATTTTCCCTTCTTAAATATAATTTCTCTGTTCGGATTGAGGGCTTCCTTCTTTGACCTTCTGTCATCTTCTGCTCCTAAGGAGGTTTGAGATCTAGCTCTTGGAACCACAGCCTCAGGATGCAGCTTCAGGTAGTCTACTGGGTCAAAGAATTTGCTTGAAGAATACCTTTCCAATTCAACTTTTCTTTGTTCTGACAGAGTGGTAATATTGGAGGTATCTTTTCCTTGCTCTCTTGCTTTCTTCAATTGATCTAGAGCAGCCAATTTTTTCATCCTTGCAGTCCAAGATAATGGGTTGTTCTCTGGGTCTTCAAATGGCACTGTAGGCTCATATCTATTGATAGTTTCTGATACAGTAGTAGTTCTGGTTTGAACCTTTTCTCTGAGCTTGTAGGGGAAAGGACCTTGAGTAGAGTCTGTGAACCTTTGTCCTTCCCTAGATTGAAATCTATGCTCTCTTTTGCTTCCTCTATACTGTCCTCTTCTTGATTGATAGCCCCTTTGATATTGTCCCCTTGGCTGATATCTTTGATAAGACTGGGAAGAACTTTGTTTGGAAGCTGGGGCTTGAGAAGCTGAGCCTCCACCTATCCCTGAATCTGGAGGAGGAGGAGGAGGAGGCTGAAAATGAGAGGATCCCTTTTCATACTTGTCCAGCTTCCTTCTCTTCTTCATAACTTTTAGTTGGTTCTTGGAGAACTGCATCCAGGGCTCAGAAATGGGGCAGTCATGCAAAATATAATATGGAATGTCATTTGAGTCTTTAGCTTGAGCTGGGGGTACTTTCATCATAGCCTTGCTTCTGGCCTTCCTTTTCTTGGCAATTGTATTAGAAGAATCATCAGATTCAGTTTGAAACTGATCACTCTCTGAACTTTGTGGTCTATCATACAAGTCATCAATGCTTTTTATATACTTTTCTTGTTGCTTGATTTGAGCAGGAGTGAGAACAGGAGCAGCATCAATAACAGGAGCAGAGACAGCAGGAGTAGAAATAATTGAAGCAAAAATAGATTCAGATTCTTCTAGGTAGGTAGTAAGTTCTTTAGCAGCAACAGTATCTTCAATCACAGAGACCATTTCAGTATCTTCTGAAGGCAAACTTATTGTAACAGCAGCAGCAGCACTTAAAATATCAGCATCCACAACTTTGAAGGAATTTACATATATTTCAATCAGCCTGGGATCACAGTAATTGATAGGCACAATGGCCTTAGTGAGGTCTTCAGATTGTTTAACTGGCAGAGAGCTGAAATATACAGTATCAAAAGTAGAGAGCAGACTCTGAAGGTCCACTGCAAAATAGGAGCAGAACTGGAACCTTCAGCAGTCTCAGGCACACCCACTGCTTCATGAGGCATCTCCCCCTGCCTTGGTTCAGAGACAATTGAATCAAGGCACCCAGATGAAGGTGTTGCCTGGGAAGAGATGAAGGAGGAGAGCTTGGTAGACAACTCCTGAACTTGTTTCAGGAGTGGAGCCAAAGAGGTCTCCAGCAGAGATGTTAGCCGGGGGGCTAGCAGGTCATAGAGCTTGTCTGCCAAAATAGGAAGATCTACATACTCAAGATGGGCTTGAGCAGAGGTAGGAATAGAAGGTACTGGAATGAGGGTGACTGGGACTAATGGGATGGAGGATATGGTGGTAGGAGGTGATGGGATAGATGGCTCTGAAAGAGGAATAGTGGGGATAGAAGTTGTTGAGATGGAGATGGATGAGGCAAGAGATGGGGTGAAGGATGGTTGGGAAAGAATATCTTGGAGAAGTTGTTGATAGGAGGATATTGAGGGAAGCTCAGGAGGAGAGGGAGGAGAAACATCCATAAAGGAATCATCTATAAGAGAGAATGATGGAGAGGTGAAAGTTGGATAAGAGAATAGAGGATGGAATTCTTCAGGTTGGAAACATCCTTCGTAGATGACGGGCTCAAATTTTGACGTGCGGCAACGACCGGGTCGCCACGCCGCCGCCTATACGTAGGATCCCCGAAATGGGTAAATGGTGGCGATTTTCTAACCTGAGCACGCAGTTAGGTCGCGGCCATGTCTGTATCCTTGGAAGTTTTCCCGAAGCAAGCTTTCACTTGCATATATGTTAGGACGAAATTGACAAAATGAAAACCCCTGGATAACTTTAAAACGAAGCTGAATATACGCGATATGAGGGCACCAAACAAGCTCGAACAGGTTTACCATGTTCGCTAATGGATGAATAACTCAGAGAGCTTTATGAAATGGTATTGTGCGCGAAAATCAGATGGTGTGATCAAAAGTTATGGCCGTTTGAAGTGTCTTGCATTTGGAAACTAAGTCATGTCTTTCTTTTGATTTCCTTCCCGCCGCCTGCGCAGGATGTTAAGTCAACGTGTCAGTTCTGTTGATTCCTAAAATTTCGCCCATTTTGCTTGGGTGGTATCCTCAGGCCTGCATTCGCAGAGAGAGCAGGTTCGTCGGAGGTAAAAAGGGTCGTTCATACAGCCGAGCGACAAACAATGGGTGCAAAACAGGGAATTCCCTGGAGGTCACCCATCCTAGTACTACTCTCTCCCAAGCACGCTTAACTCCAGAGTTTTGATGGAATCTGGTTCTCTAGTGCTGGTATGGTCATACACATTGAAATAATCTCACATATTTTATTTAAGATAAGGTCCCCGATGCCTGATTTTCTAGATTGAAGGCTTCGATTCCATTCAGATCAGGAAATTTTGGCGGCTCAAATTTTTACGCGCTGCAACGACCGAGTCGCCACGCATCCTCCTCTACGCGGGATCCCCAAAATGGGGAAGTGGTGGAGATTTTGCCGCCTGAGTGCACAGTTATGTCGCGGCCATTACTATATCCTTGGAAGTTTTTCCCGAAGCAAGCTTTCACTTGCATATCCATTAGGATAAAATAGATGAAATGTAAACCCTGGGATAACTATAAAATGGAGCAGAATATACGATATCTGAGTGCAAAAAATGATCTCTAACGAGTTCACCCAGTTCCCCAATGGATGGACAACTCGGAGTCCTTTCCGAAATTGATTTGTGCGTAAAAATCAGACAGTCTGATCAAAAGTTATGGCTATTTGAAGTGTCTTGCATTTGGAAACCAAGTCACGTCTTTCTTTTGATTTCCAGCCCGTCACCTACGAAGGATGTTAAGGCCACGTGTCCATTCTGTCGATTTCGAAAATTCCACCCAGTCCACGTGGGTGGTACCCTCGGGTCCGCATTCGTAGAGAGAGCGCATTCGCCGAAGTTAAAAATGGGCGTTCATGCAGCCGAGCCGCAAAAAAGGGTGCAAAACGAGGACTTTTTCTGGAGGTCACCCATCCCAGTACTACTCTCGCCCAAGCACACTAAACTGCGGAGTTTTGATAGGATCCAGTGCTCTAGTGCTGGTATAGTCGCATACGTTGGAATACTCCGACACATTTTATTTAAGCCAAGGTCCCCGACGCCTGATTTTCTTGATTGCAGGCTCCGTTTCCATTCAGATTAAGCATTTTTGGCGGCTCAAATTTTTACGTGCGGTAACGACCGGGTCGCCGCGTAGCCGCCTATAAACAGGATCCTGAAATGGGGAGGTGGTGGCAATTTCGCCTCCTGAACACGGAGTTAGGTCGCAGCCATGTCTGTATCCTTGGAAGTTTTTTCCAAAGCAAGCTTTCGCTGTCATATCCTTTAGGACGAAATTGATGAAATGAAAACCCCTGGATAACTTTAAAATGAAGCTGAATATATGTGATCGAAGGGCACAAAACGAGCTCGAACAAGTTCACCCAGTTCGCCTGTGGATGGACAACTACTAGAGCTTTCCGAAATGGTATTGTGCGCAAAAATCGGGCGGTGTGATCAAAAGTTATGGCCGTTTGAAGTGCCTTTCATTTGGAAACTAAGTCATATCTTTTTATTGATTTCCTGCCCGTCGCCTGCACAGAATGTTAATGCCACGTGTCTGTTCTGTTGATTCCAAAAATTCGCCCATTCCACGTTGGTGGTACCCTCGGGCCCACGTTCGTAGAGAGAGCGCGTTCGTCAGAGGTCAAAATGGTCGTTCATGCAGTCGAGCGACAAAAAATGGGTGCAATACTAGGACTTCCCAGGAGGCCATCCATCCCAGTACTACTCTCTCCCTAGCACGCTTAACTAGGAGTTCTTATGGGATCTAGTGCTCTAGTGTTGGTATGGTCGCACAAATTGGAATACTCAGGCACATTTTATTTTAGCCAAGGTCCATGACGCATGATTTTTTGGATTGCGGGCTCCATTTCCATTCGGATCAAGCAATTTTGGCGGCTCAATTTTTTACGCGTGACAATAACCGGGTCTCCACGCCACCGCCTCTACTCTTGATCCCCGAAATGGGAAAGTGGTGGCGATTTTGCCGCCTGAGCACGCAGTTATGTTGCGGCCATTACTATATCCTTGGTTGTTTTTCTCGAAGCAAGCTATCGCTGGCATATCCATTAAGACGAAATTGATGAAATGAAAACACCGGGATATCTTTAAAATGGAGTTGAATATATGAGATTTGAGTGAACAAAATGAGCTCGAACGGGTTCACCTTGTTCCCCAGTGGATGGACAACTTTGAGAGCTTTCCGAAATGACATTATGCATGTAAATCAGACGGTCTGATCAAAAGTTATGGCCGTTTGAAGTGCCTTACATTTGGAAACTAAGTCACGTCTTTCTTTTGATTACCCGCTCGTCGCAAGCGAAGGATGTTAAGGCCACGTGCCCATTCTGTCGATTCCGAAAATTCCGCCCTGTCCGCATGGGCGGTACCCTCGCTCACGCGTTCGCAGGGAGAGCGTGTTTGCCAAACTAGCTAATCACTGAAGAGCTGACAAATGGTCTTATAATTCGAATGAACTAGTCTCTTGTGTCATTGGACACAATATGAGACTTTGTAATTTGCAACTAGTCATATAGGGGAACAACTATCTAAGCAAGATAAGTTTAAATAATAAATATTCTCACTCCTAGTGCCTGTTAAGATTACACTTTGGTCAATTAACCTCTTCATGTGACACTAATCCTTGTGGTAGGAAATGTCATAACCAAGGTCACATAGTTAGCTTATTCTTATAAGTTTGTGTTGCAACCCCTCCATATAAGCTATCTTTGTGATGGTGATTATGTCATTTGAGATCTTACCATAACCTCTGATTATTCCCTTGTCAGAGCCTCCAAAGATGACCTTAGGTCCATTCTTTACTGGAGTGAACTCCTTCAACAGCTTATTTGTTCCAGTCATGTGCCTAGAACATCCACTATCCAAGTACCATTAAGGGAATTGGTAATTGAACTAACCTGAAAAAAACACAATTCATCTCACCTTAGGACCCCAATTTCTATTGGGTCCTAGGTTCACATTAGACTAAAAATAAGCTTGCCTTCCTGAAGTATTCCTGACAGGTTAGCTACCTCTGGACACTAAAGGATTGTGCCAGCAATCTACAATATAGTGGCCCACTTTGCCACAACACCAGCACTAATGGACATTATATCTCCTTTTCTTTTTAGTACCAGCATTTGGCGGGACTGTTCCCTAAACTTTGGGAAGATGTGTTGATGTATATCTCTAATTTTTTTCAGCAGTCATTTGACTGAAGGTAAGTCTTTCAGCTGACTGTTTTTGTCTTTTCTGAGAGACACCAGCTGCATATTTCTTTTCAGCTAACATGCATCTGATAGAATCAAAAAATGCCATTCCAGCCTTGCCAGAAGACTCACCTTGAGTCACTACTTTTACTAGATGACTGAGATTTCCTACAACAGCATTATCCTTGAGTTTTGGGGCTGGGCACAAAAAATAAATGGTCCAGGATGGTCCATTTGAATTTCATCATGGGCAGCCTTAAAGGCCTTCACATGGCTATATCTTCCACCTCGGCTATGGTCATATAGGTACATACCAGTGGATCTATCATTCTCCTAGTGACCATAACAGCGTATATGGTCATACCTGTTAGAAGGCAACAAGACTTTCTGAAAAGAAATTGGAGGCAATGATGCTAGAGGCACAACTGGTGCCTTCCCCTTTCCCTTTCCTTTTGGATTGGGAGGTCTAGCAGGTCCCTTTTTTATTACCCTCTTGGGTAAAAAGGGTGTCGATTAAGGGAAGTACAGTGCTAGGCTTAGAAAACTTGGCCACCAGTAATTTCTCATTTAGGAGATCATCTTTAAGTTTTTGGATAAGTTTCTCATTTGAGACTCTTACCATAGACTACATATCAATGATCCCCTTGAGCTTGGCAGATTGTGCAGATATATTATTGAGATCCTTTTCTTGGCCCTCACACTTGCTCTTAAGACTGAGAATCTCTATTGTGTGTCTCTTGGCAAGGAGATTACACTTCTTGAATGCTTCAAGAAGTTCTCCATACTTGTCAATTATAGAATTGACATCATCCTTAGAATCTGAATCCCCTTCATCTCTTGATGATTGAGCTTCAGAATCTAAGCTAGCCTCATGACTTGAAATAGAAGGAAGAGATTTAGAATTTACCAGAGCTTGTCCAGGTTGATCCTGACTTCTCTCTTCATCAGTCATTGCCATCAATCCATGGCATTGAACCTCTTCTTCTTCATCTTCATCCACCTCTTAGTCATATTCTGATTGTCACAAAGGGGCCCTGATCCCTATCCTAGAAGTAGGATTATCTTAAGGTTCTTCAGCAAAAGCCATTAGCCCAATATAGGCTTCTTCTTCACTATCTGACCCAGAGGAGGAGTCAGACCAGGTCTTTTCCTTCTTGGCCACAAGGGACTTCTCTCTCTTCTTCCCCTTGTGGTGCTTCTTCACTCCTTCATCTTTCCTCTTCATTGGGCAGTCATCAACTATATGCCCAAGTTTGCTGTAGCAGAAACAAATAATATTTGAAGAAGTTTGTTTGCTAGAGTTAGGAGCATACCTGTCCTCCTTAGAGGATTTCCTTCTGTGGTGTGAGGAAAAGGAAGGCATGTTGTTCTTCCAATTCTCCTTCTTTATGAATTTCTGAAATTGTTGGGAGAAGGCAGCAAAGTCCTCATCAGACATATGCCTTTCTGAGGTGCTAGTCTTTGAGCTCTCAGAATCTGAATCAGCAATTCTCCTGAGTGGAGAGTTCTTCTTTCTGCTCCTGGTTGGGGAATCAGCTTTGAAGGCCACAGACTTCTCCTTGGCCTATGATTTACTGGTCTTCTCTTCTTCCTTTCTTGCAGCAAGCTGCATCTCATATGACAGTAGCATTCCAAACAGGGTTGAAGGAGGTGTGTCAGCTAACTTGGACATTTCCCTAATGTCACAAATCTTTGTGTCTCAATCCTTTGTAAGGGACCTGATAAATTTGTCATTCAGCTCATAGGTGCTGAAGACCCTTCCATATGTTCTCAGTTCATTCACTATTCTGAAAAATCTCTCAAAGCTCTCAGCAATGCCATCAGACTTTCCTTATCTGAAGGCCTAATACTCCTGGTTGAGCATGGATTTTTTGTCATCCCTCACCTCCTATAAACCCTCCATGAACAAAACTAGGGTGTCCCACATCTCCTTGAGGATCTTGCAGTGCACCAAATTTTGGAAGGATGAATCATTTATTGCACTGGCAAGAATGTTTTGAGCTCTCCTGTCTATGGAGGCGAGTAGGATCTCATCTTTGTTCATTTCATCATAACATTTAGGCGTTTGGATGTTGGCATCCAGAATTGAGGTCTTCATAGGGATGAAGGGCCACTCTTTAACTATGATGTATATCCTAGGGTCATCAGCTTCCACGAATAACCTAACCCTTTCCTTCTAGAGGCCAAAGCCTTCCTTTCTACAGATTGAAAGCTTTATGGCCCCCAGTTCCTTGTAGTTTACACCAGACCCCATTCTTATATCTTATAGCTAACCTTGGAGGTATACTCAGATTGTTAAATCCTTTTTGACGAACCTCCCTCTGATACCACTAGAAAGTATTTAACTTAAGGTTAGCTAGTCAACTAGAGGGGGGTGAATAGGTGTTTGAAAATTTCTATGTCTATTTGTTGTTTTCTTACTAAGTGATCTAAGCTTGTCCTTAGTACCTACAATATAAAAGAAGAAGAAACAACATAGCAAAGCACAAAGATATTTATAGTAGTTCCCCAACTAGGTACATCCACTTTCCCTCCCACCTATCCAACTATCTTGTTGGACTAGGCACAAACTCTTCCAAAATGCTCATCAAAGCTTACACCTCAGGCCTTCAGCCTTACACTCAGGTTCTCTTCAGATCCCTAAGATATACAGATTAGTCTTTTTTGCCCTACAACTTCAGGCACAAGGCCCTACTCTCAGAGTGTTGCAACACTCCTACAGCTCAGTACCCTTCCAAATACCTACCTCAATGCCCTTCCAAGTACCTACAGCTCAGTGACAAACTTGTTACCTACCTCAGGCCAAAAGAATCTACTCTCAGTCTCCTCCCAGACCTACACCTCAGTAACACACTTGTCACATACAGCTCAGTGACTCAACAGTCACCTACCTCAGTCATTAGGCACTACTACTAAGGCTGGGAGGACAACCCTACTCTTGAATCCACACTTGGATCCTACCTTAGTATGCTAGAAGGGCACCTACCTCAGTGACTAATTAGTCACCTACAACTTAGGCATAAAAGTCCCTACAGATCAGATTCAGACAACCTGAATCAGACATGAATTTAATCAAGAAGTTGAAAAAAATTAAAACACTGACTCAGAGATAAATCTCAAAGTCTACCTTGCTGGACTGAGCAGATATCAGTCCATCCCACTTGTTGTAGAAGTAATTAGTCTTCTTCTACAACTAGCTACTTCTATGTTGCACTGAAGAACAACTATCTGTTGTTGACGGCTGACGACCCTTCACACAACTATCTCTCCTTGCTGATTAGATGAATCAGCCACCTTGTTCTTTAAAGAACAAACTTGCTGAACTGGAAAAACTTCAGCTATCTTTCCTTTGCCTGTTGGCTTGCACTGCAGGACTTTGCTTTTAAGCTCGTCAAAGAAGATGAAGTCCAGCAGCCTCTATTTTCCGTAACCCTAAACCCCTTATCTCTCTTCTTTTTATATCTGTTGACTTGAATTAACGACACAATTTGAGTGTGGGCCCAAGCAAGGATGGTGAGTGCCACCTCCCTCAGAAGAGGACAAATAGTAGCTTCCAGTGCTACTATATCTTTCCCGCAATGGCATGAAATATTTTGACTTTGTTGTCTTCTGGTGATATCAGTAGTGGTCATAAATTTCTGAACATAGAAAAATTTTAGAAATCATTAAGCATTGAGTGATGTTAAGTCACTCAACGCATGCTGACTTGGCTCTTCATTAGAAGCGTTGAGTAAACCTGCTTCACTCAATGATTTTGGACTTAGAGAATTTCTAATGGCTTTGTCTCAGCGGTTCTTCTCAACTGTCTCAGTAGTTTCATCTTCACAGCTGAGACAAACTCCTGTCTCAGCGGTTTCTTCTTCACAACTGAGACTATCTTCTGTCTCAGCAGTATCTTCTCAACTGTCTCAACGCTTCCTTCTTCACAGCTTAGTCTATCTCTTGTCTCAGTGGTTTTGCTTAGACAAACACTTCTCTCAACGTTTTGCAGTGAGCTTCTCAACTGTCTCAGCTGTTATGCTGAGACATTCTTCTCAGTTGTTTTAGCTGTCTCGACGCTTTTGCCTTAGTCAAATTATCTTATTTCTAGCTTACTCTTTTGGTTCACATGTCCAATCAAGGATAACCTGCATGCATGAACTTAAGCACACATCAAATATACCTATCGGTGTATGTCATTTGACCAGTTTGACTTCTTACAAATCTTGGACCTTAGGATCAATGGACCCAACACCTGCACAGGATGTTAAGGTCACGTGTCCATTTTGTTGATTACGAAAATTCCGCCCAGTCCACGTGGGCGGTACCCTCGGGCCCGCGTTCGCAGAGAGAGGGCGTTCGCCGGAGGTAAAAAATGGGCATTCATGAAGCTGAGCCGCAAAAAATGGGTACAACACGAGGACTTCCCAAGAGGTTACCAATCCCAGTACTACTCTCGCCCAAGCATGCTTAACTACGGAGTTCTGATGGGATCCGGTGCTCTAGTGCTGGTATGGTCGCACACATTGGAATACTCCGACACATTTTATATAAGCCAAGGTCCTCAACGCCTGATTTTCTGGATTCTGACCTCCATTTCCATTTGAATTAAGCAATTTGGGCGACTCAAATTTTTATGCGCAACAATGACTGGGTCGCCAAGCCATCGCCCCTATGCGGCATCCCCGAAATGTGGAAGTGGTGGCGATTTCGCTGCCTAAGCGTGTGTCACGAACCGCATTTTCTCAGCAATAAAATTATATTAGAGTAAGAGAAAATACTTGCCATGATGCCATGCCATGAAGGGGATAAATACAGACGCTCAGGCAGGGCACCAACCTAAACAAGTTATACAGAAATCATAAGTTATTATGAAGAAAATCTTTCAATTAGATGGTTGTATCTCTCGACACAGTGTATCAACTAGTCCACTAGTAAAATATAGTTATACGCTGTAGAAAAATACTTTAGTTAAGATTGTTTGACATCCTATATGAGCGTAAACGTTCCCGAAGGACAACTCATGAAATGCAGGACTCTAAATTTAGTATAATATGAAAATAGTCTTTACGTTACTTTGGAAAGTAGTGTTTTAGGTTTAGAAATATGACATGTATGAAGTACATATAGTAATGCTTTTATGAGATAAAATACGTAACATGCATCCTAGCATAAAGCATTCCCAGAGAGCAAGTAAACAACCTTCAAAAATAGGCAAAAACTAGCAATTTAAGTCACATACTTAGCATCACAAGGAAAACTACCAGTGGGCGTCAACAACCTTACACGAACCGACTAGTGATTATGTATGTCTATACAGAAAGGAAACAAGAAAAGAACTACCTAACTGAGATGAGGGAAAGAACCCTCAGCAAAATAGCAGATCACTAGCAAGCTCCAAAAGAAAACTAGCCGCTTAATCGACTATAACCCTCTTCCTGAGGCATTCAAAGAAAGAACACCTCATCAAGAGAAAAACAAGCAGTAAAGGAGAAGTAGATCATAAGCAATAAAACAAAAGGGGGAGTTACCAAACCCTACCAAAGAATGCTGATAAATTCGGCAAAAAGGAAGAAAATTTGATAACAAAAGTAAAGTACTCAAAGAAAAAGAGTAATCAAAGTGCACCAAGTGCGAGAATAACAACATGCTCCGCTAAAACCTGCAGAACAACAAAGCCACAAAATACCCAAATAATATGGAAAGAAAGGAACTAACAGTCCAAACCTGTGAATCATTAGCAGTGGTAAAACCATGGATCTGGGTTGGTAACTAAAAATAGCCCTCATCCAAACAACTAGATCCAAATAACTCAGGGGCCACCTTTGCAGCCTTGGGGTCCAACACACAGGCCCAAACAGGGGCTAAAATGGTGGTGGCCACGGCTCATCACCCAAACATCCCTGCCAAGAAAACCAAAGTAACCACCTGTCATGATTCACGATTCGGCCTTCAAAACTAGCCAAAAACATCACCAAAACCCTATAAAAACCCACACTAAGAGACTTAGGAGATAACTACAAGTCTAAGGGAAAAGCGTCGAGTACACTCGAAGACGCGTCGGGTATACTTGACACCGCGTTGAGTGAGCACCACTCACTCAATGCTAAAATGCCAAGCGGGAAAAGCGTCGAGTTTACTCGACGCCGCGGTGAGTGAGCACCACTAACTCAACGCCCAAACACTTAGTCGCAAAATCGCTTACTCAACCTGCTAACGCTAAACCGCCAAAGGCATTGCGTGAGCTCCCCACGCTCAACGCTTTTTCCTTAAACTATCAAGCTAAGCAGACGGCGTTGAGTGAGTTCACCACACTCAACGCTATCAATGCCAAACAGCCAAAGCCGTTGAGTGAGTTCACCACACTCAACGATTTTGACTTAGAAAATCTTCCTGACTAGACGGCGTTGAGTGAGGTCAACTCACTAACCGCCAAAAGACTTAGAAAAGAACTGATTGGCAAGATGGCATTGAGTGAGCTTAACTCATTCAATTCCAAAAGACTTAGAAAAGCTTGAATGGCAAGACGGCGTTGAGTGAGCTCAACTCACTCAACGCCAAAAGACTTAGAAAAGTCTGACTGGCAAGACGGCGTTGAGTGAGCTCAACTCACTCAACGCCAAATGACTTAGAAAAGTCTGACTAGCAAGACGGCGTTGAGTGAGCTCAACTCACTCAACGCCAAAAGACTTAGAAAATTCTTATTGGCAAGATTGCGTTGAGTGAGCTTAACTCACTCAACGCCAAAAGACTTAGAAAAGTCTGACTGGCAAGATGGCATTGAGTGAGCTTAACTCACTCAATGCCAAAAGACTTAGAAAAAAACTAACTGGCTAGACGATGTTGAGTGAGCTCAACTCACTCAATGCCAAAAGAATTAGAAAAGCTACCTAGGCAGACGACGTTGAGTGAGCTCACCTCACTCAATGCTGTCAACGCTTTTTACTTAGACTCAAGACGAAAATAGCTAGGCGTTGAGTGTGTGCACCACACTCAACCCTTTTGCACTTAGCCTAAAAACTGGACTCCTGTACTAAGATACACTCAACGCTAAAAGACAGAGACTTGGCAAAAGAAGAAAAAAAACTTATTTTATTAAAACTTTGTTGGGAGAGGTATGACAACAGCAATAACTAGAAAGATTCCACTATTAAACTTAGCCAACTTGAAGGAAACATGCTACCACTGACTCTACAAATACTAACTGAACATATCTAGCCTAAAACCAGGCTTAAACCAACCAACAGAAACATTATTCTACCTACAGAAAATTGAACTGGGTAATTTTCCAGCAAACCCTAGGTTCTAAGAAAGGAAATAAATGGCTATAATACAAGGAAAAAAAAGAAGAAAGTCAAACTTGGCAAGTGCAAAAGAGCACCACTTGCCTCAATTCCAGAAAAGCTTGGCCAACACCACTCCTCCAGTCAGATCTGGCAGCAAGAACAACTAGCCAAGGAAATCTGAAGCTTTTAGGAAGAAAACGAAGTCAACCTGCAAAACCCTAACCTCCAAAAATCCAAGAAACTTGAAAAGCTAACCTTAGGGAGGTATATCTGGGCGAGAACAGTCCAAATCTAGACTCAAACAAAATTTTCAAGTTCTATACCTCAAGAAATCTGCGGCCGGAAGCTCCAGGTTTTTCGTCGCCCTCTTTCTTTTGCAAGAAGCTAGCCGCCGGGTTTTGGGGAAGATGAATGAGATAGAACTAAAATAAACTATATATATAAAGTCTATTCAGCCACTGGCTAGATCTAATATAATATATCTTAAGTAATATAAAATTCAGCCACTAGCTATAATAGTCACTTACAGTCACTTCTATTATGACAGAAAAAATAATAATAGCTTATATACTAACTAATATAATAATATATTTCATTAGTTACTTATTTTAAACCACACAGCCATACAACACAAACAATTAACATGATATAATATTATATCAATTAATTAAAATAAAACATCAAAATGATGCGAAGACCGAACAACCTCGGAATTCGACGAAATTCACACCGTAGATAAATACCCATGCTACAAAAACAACGGCGAAGTCGAAATCAACATCTGACGAACAAAACTCATGCTAACACCTCCCGAGGACAAAACACAAGCATTCCCGGAGGGGCTCCACCGAGTCACCAAAACAAACTCCGGCTAGCTTGGGAATCTTGTAAACAGGCTACAATACAAGCCTAAAGAGCTAAGACCATGCTCTAACAGCGACACAAGCCGGACACTCATCAATGTTATGCCAAATAAAGATTAAATAATCAAAGAAAAACCGGGGGCGTTACAGTCACTCCCCATAAAATAAAGTTTTGCCACGAAACTTTACGCACAAAACTTCTACTATAGAAGGAAAAGAATAAATAACCAAGGGTTATAAAGAAGAATACATACCAAGCAAAATAAGGGGAACACATTAGTGTGAGCCTCCCTCATAGCTGACTCCAACTCCGAAGTCGCGCTTTCCACGCCTCAGTTTCTCCACAAAACATTAACCATCGGAATGGTCCTCTTCAGCAATACACGATCTTGAGTTTCCTAAAAAATGCGGACAGGCATCTCAACATAAGAAAGATTAGGCTCCAACTGGGGCACGTAATTCAAAACTTGTTTGTCGCTTAGTACGCACTACCACAATTGGCTCACGTGAAAAACATCGTGCACACCAGGGAAAATTGCGGGCAAATCCACCTGCAAGCTGACACACCAATTCAAACAACAATTTATAAATGACCCTATATATCTTGGATACAACTTTCGATTCTTACCGAACCTCTTAACTCCAACCATCGTGGAAAACTTAATAAAATACCAACTCCCCTACTGCAAACTTTAAATCAGATCTACGCTGATTGGCGTTCTTCTCATAATGTTCCTGAGCTATCTAAAGCTTCTCTCGAATAGCTTCATAGAAACTTCCATTTCTTTGAGCGCATCTGGACCCAACAAAGATCTCTTGCCAACCACAGTCCAAAATATTGGAGTTCTACAACGTCTCCCAAACAGAGCTTCAAAAGGAGCCATTTGCAAGCTTTCTTGATAACTGTTATTATAAGCAAACTCCATCAGGCACAAACACTCGTCCCACGTTCCTCCGTGTTCTAAAATACAACATCTGATCGTATCCTCCACGATCTGGTTAACTCGCTCTGTCTGACCCCTTATCTGCGGATGATAAGCGGTAGAGTACCTTAAATAAGTACCCAAAACCTCTTGCAAACTCTTCAAGAAGCGAGACGTAAACCTGGAATCTCGATCTGATATAATACTAACTGGAATTCCATACAATCAGATGACTTAATTCAGATATAGCTCTGCTATCTTCTTCATGGAGTAATCAATCTTGTAAGGTATGAAGCGAGCACACTTCGTTAATCTGTCCACGATAACCCAAACTGAAATCATGCCCTCGAGGAGATCTTGATAAACCTGTGATGAAATCCATCGAAATGCTCTCCCACTTCAAACTCAAAATCTCCAAGGGAGTCATCTTGCCTCCAGGCCTTCCATGATTGACCTTAACCCTCTTACAATCAGAGCACTCAGATACAAACTTGGCTCTAACACCTATCATCCCAAACTACCTGGCAATCTGCTTCGAGTCTTTATACATCTTAGTAGAACTTGTGTGGTGGGCAACACTGTAACCGTGCGCCTCACTGCACAATATAACTCGTAGACTTTCAACATTGGGGATTCAAAATTTGTCACGGTACTTTAAGGTACCCGTGTCATTGATCGAAAAAAAAATCCAACAACTTCCCCATCTCAGTTCTATTATGAAGGTGTAGTACTTAAGGATCATCCTTTTGATGAAGCCTCGTAAGAGAAATCCATGAAGACTCGGACACCGCCAAACTACTTGGCGTGTCACTACTTCACACCGAAATGTCCATTAAAAGAAATCCTTCTATCAACAACTTAGCGGAGAGATTGGAAACTTTCCATGTCTTCCTCAAGTCTCAACCTCAAAATTAGCAACACACCCTAACCATTGCCGCTAGCGCCAATTCAATTCTTTCTGAGTGAAGACATACTTTAACTCTTATGATCAGTGTAAATCTTGCATTGCGCATCTTACAACAGGTGTATCCACAACATTAGCTCATAATTCACGGCTGCGAACTCTAGATCATGAGTATACACTATCACCCTTTTTTTCATCTTGCATCAACATGCATCCAAGCCCAACATGAGATGCATCCATAAATACATCATAATCCATGCCCTCCGTAGGCAATGCCAAAAACTGGAGCAGTGCATAACCTATTCTTTAGTTCTTTAAAAGCTTCCTCGCACTTCTCGCTCCTAATGAAGGCAGCATTCTCCTGCGTCTACTGAAATCCCTTGTCCATTCCATAACAGCAGCTACTTTCTTTTGTTTGACTGAAATCCCATTCTTGTTAACCACTTGACCCAGAAACAAACCCTGAGGCAACCAAAACTCGCCCTTGCTCAATATGGCGAACAACTTGTGGTCACTCAAAGCCAATAAGGCTAAACACAGATATTGGTCATGCTCCTCAGCATTGTGGGAATATACCAAAATGTCTTTTATAACCATAACTACGAGTCGGTCTATAAAATCTTTGAATACTCTGATCATCATATTCATAAAGGCAGAGGGTGCGTTGGTCAAACCAAACGATATGACCAAAAACTCAAAATGTCCATGACTGGAATGGAACCCATTCCGTGGGATACCTGATTCATGAATCCTGAACTTGTGGTAGCCTAAAAGAAGATCAATCTTTGACAACTCAGTGCTACCACTCTACTTAATCAAACACATCATCGATGATGCAGGCTATTGAGACAACACACGTCGATTACCCGTTAACCCGACACAAACATCCACAGGCAAACACACAAAATTAAATCCAAGACTACTCCGACCAAAGAGAGATTGAGAAGGGGTCGGGTTGGCTCCCAAATCCGAACAAGATTAATCCAAGAGTACTCTGACCAAAGAGCGATCGAGAAGGGGTAAGGTTGGCTCCCAAAATTCCGTTCAAACAAAATTAAATGGCTTGAAGCAATAAAGCGACTTGAGCATTGCGACGAAGTTCCATGTTTCCAAAATCACACCAAGTCTTCTCCACCCAAAACGACACGAAAGTAGAAGAAATCACTCAATAAGGGTGGAAGAAATTCATTACCCTAAAATAAAGAAGAAGGAGGCGTAGGGAACACGTCCACGGAAGCACAACTGTGTTCTCGAGCAGAGGATGAGGTGCGATCCACTAGAGTTCACACCACGAGCACATTTCCCAGAGGGGAAGGGGCTCGGGGTGGCAGCGGCTCAGGAAAGCCGAGTTTGGGGTAGATGGAGGCTTGGAAGCGACGGAGCGGTAGCAGCGCAGGGGCGGCGTGGAAGCAGCAGTTTAAGATGGTGGTGGTTGGCCGGAATCGCTCCGACATCGAAGGAGAGGCGATTCTTACGCCGAGCGGACGGGCAGCGACAGTGTCGTGCTGCATGCAAGGATTGGGTCGATCCCTAGGAAGAGATGCACATGCTTGCTTCTTATTTTTCTTGTCCAAATCTCCAATAATCATATAAATCAGAGTTTAGGAGTATATATACTCCCTTAGGATTACAACCCTATCATAACACACTAGGTCTCTTCTGGACCGTACAAATTAAAATAGCCAACAGGAAATTAAAACTAATTATAAAGTGCAGGAAAACTAAAATTCGCAAAAGATTAAGATGATGGAGGTGGATGTGGGCGCAGATTGTAGCAAACGAGGTTGCGACGAATATCCACATGATGTCGTGCTGATTTGTCGTTGCGGCGCGCATATTTAAGTAAAGGCGGTTCCGGATTATCATCCTCGTCTGCTCCAACCGTGGCTCCATCAATTTCGGCTCCATCCGTCGTTTCTCCATCAATTCTCCCCCGCTCGAAATCACTCATCATTGATGAGTGGCCCGATAGATAGCAGTGGAGGAGATCAGCATCCAAGCGGAGTAACTCTTCCTCGGTCACCCACGAGTCATCAGAGGTAGGGCGGTCGCGGCATTGGACTAGAAAGCGGCGCGTATCGCCCTCGTTGGAAGAGAGGACTTCATCTGCGGCAATCCTGTCAGGTAGGACAAGAGACTGGGGAAAACAGGGAAATGGATTAGTTTGAACATCAGATAAAACAGTGTCGTCATCAATTGACATAATTACAATAGGATATGTGACTGTGTGTCCCCACTCACTCCCAACCCCATAAGATGAAGTAGGAATAGAAGATGTAGACGAAGGGGGGTTCGCTGGAAGTGGAGAAACATATGGTGTTAAGTTAGAAACATTAAACGTAGGGGAAACACCCCAATAAATCGGCAAATCCACAACCACCGCATTATTACCATAACATTTAATAATCTTGAAGGGACCGACTCTCCTAGGGGCCAACTTTTTAATGGTGCCCGAAGGTAACCGCTCCGGAATTAAATGGACCAAAACGAGATCGCCAACATTAAAAGTAGAAGGACGCCTATGTAAATTGGCATGTGACCGGTAAGACTCATATTGATTAGCTAACTTTTCTTGAATATACTTGTGCAAATCATGAATGTGTTGGGTAATTGTTTGAGTAAAGTTGCTCGATTTATAAGTGGGCGGCAGTGGTACTAAATCAAGCGGCACGGGAGCCTTATATCCATGCACAATTTCATTAGGCGATAATCTCGTAGATCGATTCTTAGAGTTGTTATACGCTAGTTGTTCATATGGAAGGATCAAATCCCATGTGCCTTTGTGATCGCCCACTAGGCAACATAGTAAAGATCCCAAACTTCTATTGATGAATTCCGTTTGGCCATCCGTTTGTGGGTGGTAGGCCGTCGAAAATAGGAGCTTGGTACCCATGAGTGTCCATAACGTCTTCCAAAAGTAACTCATGAATCAAACATCATGATCCGAGATAATGGTCTTCGGCACTCCCCTATGGATAACGACCTCTTTTAAAAACAGCTTGGCGATGTGGGAGGCATCGCTAGGCTTGCTATAGGGAATAAAGTAGGCCATCTTGGAGAAGAGGTCTACCACCACAAGGATGGAGTCATGTCTCTGCATCGTAGGTAGCAGACCCAACACGAAATCCATACTAACATCTTCCCAAGGAATAGAAGGGATCGGGAGGGGAGTATATAACCCCACATTTGTCTTGTTCCCCTTGGCTAATTGACATGTACGACGACTTTTAATAATCTTAGTAATGAGAGACTTAAGGTGTGGCCAATAGAATTTATCTTCAACTAACGTAATAGTCTTGTCGCATCCAAAGTGACCTCCAAGACCACCTCCGTACAATTATCACACTATGAAGTCGCGAAGGGAAGAGCGCAGAATACACAGCTTAGAATGCCAAAAAAGATAACCATTCCGAAGGGAATACACAGAAATGGTAGTGGGGGACTCGTCAAGGGTAGCTAGATAGATATCTCTAAAGTCGAGGAAGTTCGCATACTCCTCTTTAATGCGCTCAAACCCTATGACCTTTACCTCCATCATGGTCAACAATAAAGAAATGCGACTAAGGTTGTCATCTATGTTGTTCTGGGTGCCCTTATTATGTTTCAGGACAAAGGTGTACTCTTGTAAGAATGATACCCATTTTGCGTGTCGGGGGCAGATTTTTGTTTGGGAATTTATAGAACGTAAGGCTTCGTGATCCGATAATAAAACAAACTCCTTGGGTAGGAGGTAGTGGCGCCAATGGTGAAGGCATCAGATCAAGGCATAAAATTCCCTATCATATATCGAGTAATTTAATTTAGGGCCGGACAATTTCTAAGTAAAATAACCCACCGGATGGCCCTCTTGGCTAAAGACTCCCCCAATGCCTACTCCGGACGCGTCACATGCAAGCTCAAAATCCAAACTAAAACTAGGTAGGCGAAGTACGGGTGCTTCCGTCTCTTTATCCTTCACCAGATGGAAGTCATGTGCAGCGTATTTCGTCCAAACAAACTCGCCTTTCTTTAGGCATTCGGTGATGGGAGCCATAATATCACTAAAGTCCCTAATAAAACTGCGGTAGAAGGTAACTAAATCATGGAAATTGCGGACGTCCCGGGTAGTGGACGGCTCGGGCCAATCCCGGATGGGTTGGACCATTTTTGGGTCGACGTGGATATCCTCTGAGCTGACAATATACCCCAAAAATTTGACCGTCCGCACACTAAAGGTACATTTCTGGAGATTCAGATATAGGGTCTCCTTATGAAGGGTAGTGAATATGAGGCATAAGTGAGACGCGTGATCAGCCAGAGACGTGTTATAGACTAAGATGTAATCGAAGTACACAATAACAAATTGGCCCATGTAGGGTCTGAAGATATGGGTCATCATGCAAGAAAACGTGTTGGGTGTGTTGGATAGCCCAAATGGCATGACCAACCATTCATACAGCCCATCTTTCGATTTGAAGGCCGTCTTCCAGTCGTCCCCTTCCCAAATCCGAATCTGGTGGTAGCCACTCCTAAGATCCAACTTCTAAAAAATCATGGCTCCCGCTAACATATCCAATAAGTCATCTAATCGGGGAATAGGGAAATGGTACTTTACTGTGGTCTTGTTGATAGCACGGCTATCAATGTACATCCTCCACGTCCCATCCTTCTTGGGGGCAAGCAAGGCTGGAACCGCACACGGGCTCACGCTATGTTTAATGAATCCCTTCAGCAGAAGGTCCGAGATCTGGGTTTGTAATTCTTTGTGGGCGGCGGGGTTCAGACGGTATTAAGGGAAGTTCGGTAGGGATGAGCTCGAAACCAAATCTATGGCGTGCTGAATATCACGCAGTGGTGGCAACTTCGAAGGTAATTTGTCCGGGTAGACGTCCTTATACTCTTCCAACAACTCCCTCAACTCTACGGGTAAATTCCCAAATTCAACAGTCTCATCTGTGGCCAACAAGCAAACGAGCGAATACATAACTCTGCCAACAAATGACTCTTGCATGAATTCTTGTCGTCCTAGCAAACTCAACATCTTCCGCTCAACCGGAATGATAGTGTCCTTCGAGGAGCTAGATGTTTCCCTGGGTGGAGTAGGTTTTAGAGAGACCTTCTTCCCTTTGTGCTGAAACTCGTACGTGTTGGCTCGCCCAATATGAGTAACGTCTCAATCATAAAGCCATGGGCGTGCCAAAAGGATATGACACGCATCCATAGGGATGACATCGCACTAGATCGGGTCGGTATAAGACTTGACCGAAAGGGGAACCAAACACCTCTTGGTGACTGGTAGGGACATCTAATTTATCCAGGCTACCTGATAGGGTGTAGGGTGGGGCTCCGTAACCAACGACATACGAGAAATCACGGCTTCAGAAACTATGTTTATGCATCTACCATTATCTAAAATCAACTTGCATAATTTCTCACCACTCTTAAATATTAAAGAGAAGATGTTGGTCTGATTCCAATCATTAAGAGAGTGAGGTGTAGTGAGTATACACCGCATGACCATCAAATGTGAATCGTCCTCCAGATCACTAGGTACGCCGTCTAAGTCAAACTCATCCATAGCCTCGTGGACATAGTCGGGTCCGTCTTCTGTAGGCTCAACTAGTGTTAAGGTCCGAGTTTTGGTGGGCACTAGAAGGCATAATGGCCGGTTTCTCCGCACTGTTAACACGTAGCCTTGTCTTTACTAATTTTCCCTACGGGAATGCATTCCACGGTCGGGTTTCTAGCATATCTAGCGGTGATGAGAATGTTAGAAGAATCCCGGGTTTTAAATTTACCCTTATCCTTGTAGGTGGTGGTGGAGGTGGTGGCCGTGGCCTTGCCCTTATGCTTGCACATCGACTTGGAGGCGATGTGCTTCTCGATATCAAGGGCAGCATTAAATGTAGTGTTTAGGTCCGTGTGGCCGTAACGCAACAACTTCTTTTGGATATCGTAACTCAGACCCTTACGGAACCTAGATAAGGTGACTACGGTAATCTCCTAGACCTCACAACGGACCATCTTGTCCTTCAGATCACCCATGTATTCGACGACAGATCGATCACCTTGGCGAAGGGATGCCAAATCATCAAACATCTGGGTGTGATGATAAGCGGGGACGTACTTGTCTTTCAAGAGATTTTTCATTACGTCCCAACCGATCGGAGGAACGCCGTCAACGGTTCCCAAGCATCGCTCCTCATTTAGCCAAAATATTTTGGCCCTCCCCGTTAGCTTCATCCGTGCTACTTGGACCTTTTGCGGGTCCGTCAAGTGATGCCACTCGTAAAGCACTCCATGTCTAACACCCAATTCAAAAAGACTTGGGGCTCTCCTAGACCGTCATAGATGGGGGAATTAATTTTAATGGCGTGGGTAAGGTCGACTTCACATTCTGGACATCGATGTTGTGGACGGGCATGTGGAGACAAGTCATCCCGGTTGTCATCCTCATGGTGGAGGTGGTGACGGTTGGGTGGCCTATAACCTCTAAGCGGTGAGTGGGTTCGGTTGGCCAAAAGTTGGGCCATCATTTCCAGAAGTTTCCCCAATTGTTGAGTCATCTCATAACGAGGTTTATCCACCGGAGTGGGGTTTTGATTTGGGTGTCGTTCCTCGGCCATACTTGACGAGGATGTGTGATACTCGTGTACGGAATTAGTGTAATACTCATGACTGGATCTAGTGGGCCTACGAAGCGTGGAAAATAATTTTTATCGCCAAAATATATATATATCTTTTTTTGGTAAACGATACTTTAGAAAATTCTTCATTTTGGGGTAGATGGCGGCTTGGAAGCGACGGAGCGGCAGTAGCGCAGGGGCGGCGTGGAAGCAGCAGTTCGGGATGGTGGTGGTTTGCCGAAATCGCTCCGACGTCGAAGGATATGAGAGTCTCACGCCGAGCGGACTGGCGGTGGCAGTGTCGCGGTGCACGCAGGGATCAGGTCGAGCCCTAGGAAGAGAAGCACACGCTTGCCCTTTTTTTCTTGTCCAAATCTCCAATAATCATATTAATCAGAGTTTAGGAGTATATATACTCCCACAGGATTACAACCTTGTCATAACACACTAGGTCTCATCTGGACCGTACAAATTAAAATAGCCAACAGGAAATTAAAACTAATTATAAAGTGTAGGAAAACTAAAATTCGCAAAAGATTAAGATGATGGCGGTGGCCGCGGGCACATATTGTAGCGAACGTGGTTGCGGCGAATGACCACATGATGTCGTGCCGATTTGTCATTGTTGCGCGCATCTTTAAGTAAAGGCAGTTCCGGATCATCATCCACGTCGGCTCCAACCGTGGCTCCATCAATTTTGGCTCCATCCGCCGTTGCTCCATCAATCGATTCTTGCCTTATAAAACCATTCTCTAACAACTCATCCAGCTCACACGGGCCATATGGTACAAGGCCTTAACAGTAGGATGAGTACCCAGATCCAGATCTATGACAAACTCAACGTATCTCTCAGGCGGAAGACCAGGAAGATTGGCTGGAAAGACAACCTCAAACTCGCGCACCACAAGGATCTCCTCTAAATGCGACAAACTAACCTTTGTATCCAACACCGAATCCAACAAGCAAAACATCCTGAATCTAAAAGCTTCCTAGCACAATTGCAGAAACAGCTGGGGAGACCTGGCATGGATAATTTTACTATATCGAATCGACAAAAAACTAGGAAGTCATATATAGACTCGCACAATCTGAAATATTTTGGCCCCGAAATACCCAACGACCAAAGGGAAACTCGACACGAAGCGCGTGCCATAAGATCGAGGGCCAAACGAGGGTCCTAGCCACAAACGAGCGGGTAGTACCAGAAATCTTCCTAAATAATCGTTCACGCAATTAAGAAAGTGAATACTAAAACTATAAATACCACTAACAATTAAGACTAGATGAGGACTTAACCTTATATTACTTGGGTAGAAGTCTGAGCTTCTTCTGATGATAACACATTCAGCTTTCCTTTTCCTTTGTCCAATTGTTGTGGCGGTGGCAATGCCTTAAGTGGGACCGACCGTCGTACGGGCTGGAGCTGCGGGAACTTAGACTTAACAAGCCCTTTCTGTCTACACTAAAATCAAACCTTATGCTTTAACCAGTAACGGGCAACATCATGCCCTTCTTCTTGCACAAAGTACACACCAAGTCTTTCTTAGGAGCACCCTGAATCGCATGAACCTGCTCCTTCTTCTGAGCTCGAATTCTCTGGTAACATATTTCAAAAGGGTGGCCCGGTCGGCCATAAAAACTACACACTTCCTTACTCCTCTTCCTTGGAGAAGCCCTGGATACCTGGGTGTTCTTACCCTCATCGGACTTCCTCTTTTCCTTCCTTAGTATCATGCCCCGATCCTTAGCATATCCCACAGACTAAACTTTAAGAGCAACTTACACTATCCTCTCATTTGTCTCGAGCTGGTAAGTATTGGCGAATTGCTGAATGTCATTTGGGAGGCCACCCAAGAAACCTTTAAGTCTGCACTCTTCAACAACTAACAATCCAGAAGCAATCTTATTCAATTTGCTGATCTCGCTCTCATTCTACCCCACTGTGGGGGTTTGCTCACTAGTCTGCCTTCCTAAGGTTGCAACCAACAATGCCTGTAACTGCGCTTGCATCACCACAATCTTGCCTATAAGGGTCTCCATGCTCTGGCATAGTTCTACAATAACCGCCTCATCCAACACACCTGACGACTCACCCTCAAGCTAGGGAGTCAACCTTTTTGCATCACACTCAAGCGACATTGTAATAAAACAATAAACTGCTAAACAAAACCTAGATTAATGTCTAGAACTCAAACGATACAGTACAGACAAAACATACTTAAGTATTAGCTTCAACTACAAACTTGTTCTGGGATTTTTTCAATAATGATGTTATGCTTAACCTAGGATGATTCACCATCATCACGCTAACTCATGTGCTTAGGCCATGAATGCATTAATTTATATTCCTTTTGACTCAAAACAAGGTGTGTACATATGTCATCGTATAAATCTTTAGCTTGGAACGTTGTGCTTATGCTATGTTATGCTATGCAGGTTATGCTATGCATGTTGTGCTATGCATTCTAAAAGGCCTTAATGAATTTTATGAGCTGCGTATACATGAAAATGTTATGCATCCCATACTACATAACATTGCATGCAACGAAAAGAGAAAATGTGCTAATGGGCATTCATGTGGTGAGGTTATGCATCCCATACAACATAACCCTCACATATTGCCACCTATGGTGGATCCATATACAAACACATTATGCATCCCATACTACATAATATGCCCCGTGTACTTCTAATCATGCTTATGAGTGTAGTGTTCATGCTTCAGCCAAGATGTACTGATGACACATCGGTGTGTGTATTATATGACACTAAACTACTAACACTAACAAGGGAAGGTTGCCCGGCCAGTTGTCAAGCAACCTCCCTTTGATACCAACTATCACGACCCGCATTTTCTCAGCAATAAAATTATATCAGTGTAAGAGAAAATATGTGCCGTGATGTCATGCCATGCTGGGGATAACTGCAGACGCTCAGGCAAGGCACTAACCTAAACATGTTATACAGAAATCATAAGTTATTATGAAGAAAATCTTTCAATTATATGGTCGTATCCCTCAGCATAGTGGATCAACTAGTCCACTAGTAAAATATAGTTATACTCTGCGGAAAAATACTTTAGTTAAGATGGTTTGACATCCCACATGAGCGTAAACGTCCCCGAAGGACAACTCATGAAATGTAGGACTCTAAATTTAGTATAATATGAAAATAGTCTTTACGTTACTTTGGAAAGTAGTGCTTTAGGTTTTGAAATATGGCATGTATGAAGTTCATATAGTAATGGTTTTATGAGATAAGATTCCTAACATGCATCCTAGCATAAAGCTTTCCCAGAGAGCAAGTAAACAACCTTCAAAAATAGGCAAAAACGAGCAGTTTAAGTCACATACTTAGCATCACAAGGAAAACCGCCAGTGGGCATCAACAACCTGACACGAACCCACTGGTGAGTATGTATGTCTATACAGAAAGGAAACAAGAAAAAAACTACCTCACAAAGATGAGGGAAAGAACCCTCAGCAAAAAAGCAGATCATTAGCAAGCTCCAAAAGAAAACTAGCTGCTTAATCGGCTACAACCCAGAACCTGAGGCATTCAAAGAATGAACACCTCAGCAAGAGAAAAACAAGCAGTAAAGGAGCAGTAGATCATAAGCAATAAAACAAAAGGGGGGTTTACCAAACCCTACATAAGAATGTTGATAAATTCGGCCAAAAGGAAGAAAATTTGACAGCAAAAGTAAAGTACTCAAAGAAAAAGAGTAATCAAAGTGCACCAAGTGCGAGAATAACAACATGCTCCACTAAAACCTACAGAACAACAAAGCCACAAAATACCCAAATAATATGGAAAGAAAGGAACTAACAGTCCAAACCTGTGAATCATTAGTAGTGGTAAAACCATGGATCTGGGTTGGTAACTAAAAACAACCATCATCCAAACAACCAGATCCAAATAACTCAGGGGCTACCGTTGCAGCCCTTGGGTCCAATACACCGGCCCAAACCGGGGCTAAAATGGTGGTGGCTACGGCTCATCACCCAAACATTCTTGTCAATAAAACCAAAGTAACCACCTGCCATGATTCACGATTCAGCCTTCAAAACTAGCCGAAAACCACACAAAAACCTATAAAAACCCACACTGAGAGACTCAGAAGAAAACTACAAGTCTAAGGGAAAAGCGACGAGTACACTCGACGCCGCGTCGGGTAAACTCGACGCCGTGTTGAGTGAGCACCACTCACTCAACGCTAAAACGCCAAGCGGGAAAAGCATCGAGTTTACTCAATGCCGCGGTTAGTGAGCACCACTCACTCAACGCCTAAACACTTAGTCAAAAAATCGCTTACTCAACCTGCAAACGCTAAATCGCCAAAGGCGTTGAGTGAGTTCCCCACACTCAACGCTTTTTCCTTAAACTATCAAGCTTAGCAGATGACATTGAGTGAGTTCACAACACTCAACGCTGTCGACGCCAAACAGCCAAAGCCGTTGAGTTAGTTCACCACACTCAACGCTTTTGACTTAGAAAATCTGCCTAACTAGACAGCGTTGAGTGACCTCAACTCACTCAACGCCAAAAGTCTAAGAAAAATACTGACTAGTAAGACGTCGTTGAGTGAGCTCAACTCACTCAACGCCAAAAGACTTAGAAAAGAACGGATTGGCAAGATGGCATTGAGTGAGCTCAACTCACTCAATGCCAAAAGACTTAGAAAAGTCCGACTGGCAAGACGGCGTTGAGTGAGCTCAACTCACTCAACGCCAAAAGATTTAGAAAAGTCTGATTGGCAAGACGGTGTTAAGTGAGCTCAACTCACTCAACGCCAATACACTTAGAAAAGTCTGACTGGCAAGACGGCGTTGAGTGAGCTCAACTCACTCAACTTCAAAAGACTTAGAAAAGTCTGACTAGCAAGACGGCATTGAGTGAGCTCAACTCACTCAACGCCAATACACTTAGAAAAAAACTAACTGGCTAGACAGCGTTGAGTGAGCTCAACTCACTTAACGCCAAAATACATATAAAAGCTACCAAGGCAGATGGTGTTGTGTTAGCTCACCTCACTCAATGCATTTTACTTAGACTCAAGACCAAAATAGCTAGTTGAGTGTGTCTACCACACTCAATGCTTTTACACTTTGCCTAAAAACTAGACTCCTCTACTAAGATACACTCAACGCTACCAGACAGAGACTTGGCCAAAGAAGAAAAAAACTTATTTTATTAAAACTGAGCTGGGAGAGGTCTGGAAACAGCAATAACTAGAAAGATTCAACACTTAAACTTAGCCAACTGGAAGGAAACCTGCTACCACTGACTCTACAACTACTAACTGAACAAATCCAGCCAAAAACCAGGCCTAAACCAACAAACTGAAACATTATTCTACCTACATCAAATTGAACTGGGTAATTTTCCAGCAAACCCTAGGTTCTAAGAAAGGAAATAAATGGCTATAAAACAAGGAAAAAAATGAAGAAAGTCAAACTTGGCAAGGGCAAACGAGCACCACTTGTCTCAATTCCAGAAAAGCTTGGCCAACACCACTCCTCCAGTCAGATCTAGCAGCAAGAACAGCTAGCCAAGGAAATCTGAAGCTTTTAGGAAGAAAACGAAGTCAACCCACAAAACCCTAACCTCCAAAAATCTAAGAAACTAGAAAAGCTTACCTTAGGGAGGTAGATCTAGGCAAGAGCAGTCCAAATCTAGTCTTAAACCAGAATTTCAAGTTCTACACCTCAATAAATCGGCCGCCGGAAGCTCCTGGTTTTCCGTCGCCCTCTTTCTTCCGCAAGAAGCTAGCCGCCGGGTTTTGGGGAATATGAATGAGATAGAACTAAAATAAACTATATATGTAAAGTCTATTCAGCAACTAGCTAGATATAATATAATATATCTTAAGTAATATAAAATTCAGCCACTAGCTATAATAGTCACTTACAGACACTTCTATTATGACAAAAAATATAATAACTTCTATTATAATAATAGCTTATATACTAACTAATATAATAATATATTTCATTAGTTACTTATTTTAAACAACACAACAATACAACACAAACAATTAACATGATATAATATTATATCAGTTAATTAAAATTAAACGTCAAAATGACGCAAAGACCGAACAACCTCAGAATTCGACGAAATTCACACCATAGCTAAATACCCATGCTACAAAAACAACGGCGAAGTCGAAATCAACATCTGACGAACAAAACTCGGGCTAACACCTCCCGAAGACAAAACACAAGCATTCCCGGAGGGGCTCCACCGAGTCACCAAAACAGACTCCGACTCGCTAGGGAATCTTGTAAACAGACAACAAAACAAGCCTAAAGTGCTAAGACCACGCCTTAACAACGGTACAAGCCGGAAATGCGTCAACATAACGCCAAATAAATATTAAATAAACTCAGAAAAATCAGGGGCGTTACAGCGTGCAGTTATGTCGTGGTCATTACTGTATCCTTGGAAGTTTTTCCCGAAACAAGCTTTCGCTGACATATCCATTTGGACGAAATTGACGAGATGAAAACATCGGGATAACTTTAAAACGGAGCTGAATATATGTGATTTGAGGGCACAAAACAAGCTCGAACGGGTTCACCCGGCTCGCTAGTGGACAGAAAATTCTGAGAGCTCTCTGAAATGGTATTGTGTGCGAAAATCAGACGGTCTGATCAAAAGTTTTGGACATTTGAAATGCCTTGCATTTGGACACTAAGTCATGTCTTTCTTTTGATTTTATGTTCGTCGCCTGCGCAGGATGTTAAGGGCACGTGTCTGTTCTGTTGATTCTTTAAATTCTGCCCAGTCCGTGTAGGTGGTACCCTCGAGCCTGCGTTTGCAGAGAGAGCCCGTTCGCCGGAAGTAAAAATGGGCGTTCATGCAATCGAGTGGCAAAAAATGGGTGCAACACGAGAACATCCTAGGAGGTCACCCATCCTAGTACTACCCTCGCCCAAGTACGCTTAACTATGGAGTACTGATGGGATCTGGTGCTCTATTGCTGGTATGGTCGCACAATTTGGAATGCTCCAACACATTTTTATTTAAGCCAAGGTCCACGACGCCCGATTTTCTGAATTTTAGGCTCTGTTTTCATTCGGATTAAACAATTTAGGTGGCTCAAATTTTTACGCGCGGAAACGATCGGGTCCCCACGCCGCCGCCTCTACGTAGGATACCCGAAATGGGTAAGTGGTGGCTATTTTGCCGCCTGAGCGCACAGTTATGTCGCGGCCATTACTGTATCCTTGGAAGTTTTTACCGAAGTAAGCTTTTGCTGGCATATCCATTAGGACGAAATTGACGTGTTAAAAACACTGGGATAACTTTAAAATAGAGCTGAATATATGCGATCTGAGGGCACAAAACGAGCTCGAATGGGTTCACCCGATTCGCCGGTGGATGGACAACTTTGACAGCTTTCCGAAATGGTATTGTGCGCGAAAATCAAACAGTCTGAACAAAATTTATGTTCATTTGAAATGTCTTACATTTGGAAACTAAGTCATTTCCTGCCTATTGCCTGCGCAGGATGTTAAGGCCATGTGTCTGTTCATGCGTGGAAAATACGGCAAGTGCACCGGTTGCACAAGTAATAAGGTTTGGGAATAAATCCCCGAGTGTCGGTCTCTTGAGGAACACAGTAAGGGATGAGTTAATGTCGAGGAGGACTTGAGATTGAAGTCCTTAGGGCGAAGGTAACGATGGGGGTTTTGATGGTTGCGATAAAAGAAAGTAAAAATCTATCAACTACTCCTATGCAATGCCGCTATGCAAAGCTTCGCTAGGCGGGATGAAAACTAGTCGGGCCGCTATGCACCGATTCGCAAGGCAAATGGACGAGTAGGCTAGCGGATGAGGTGGAGAGAACGGCGGAATGAGGGTCGTAAGCACCTCTTCGCTACGCACGCCACTAGCAATTGCTAGTGCGACAAGGATGGATGGTGGTGGACGGAATAAGGCGCACCTCAAGAAATATATAACGAAAATACAAATCACATAGACCTGATTTCATATAAACGTATTCTACAATTAAGCGTACATCATCTATAAATGAAGTTTACAACAACACATAAACATCAACAAAGGAAGAACAAGGCAAGAGATCGACCGAATCCGAAGCCTTATTGAGGATTCACGGTTGGAGTCGTCGAGTTGTCAATCCACGCCCAAGCTCGGTCCTCAACTGCGTCCGGGGTAGAGAAGGGCTGTCACCACCTTCCAATGGCCCGTCTTCTTCGTCTCACGATAGCGGAAGAAAGTTGCAAGTTTCCCTTTGCTTGACGGCCATGACGTTGAAGCTTGAAATAAGCCCAAGAGATGATGGAGGAGGCCGAGGGGGTGCTCCGGCTTTGATTTGGCGGAGAAAGCTTGCGGAACAACTCCCTAAGGTGGAGGATGAAGGGAAATGGCAGAACCCTTTGTCGGGGACGAAAAACGGCGGAAGAAATCGGGCCCTCCGAAATAGGGCGAAACCTGCGCTATTTATAGAAAGCATAATTAAACACTGCCCACGATCACAGGCGCACGACCAGTGGTCGTGCGCGCTATGGCCTGTGACCGTGCTATATGGAGGCAGAAAAGTGGAAAAAGATGTCATGACTGCGCACGACCGGTAGCGCACGAGCAGTGATCGTGCGCGGTATAGCTGGTGATCGTGCGATATGGCAGGGGCAGAACTTTCATAAAAGAGGGCAGACTGCGCACGACCAATGATCGTGCGCCAAAGAGGTCGATGTTCGTGCGTGAGTAAAAACGCAAGACCACTGGCTCCTTTGTCAAAAATGGTGAAAGCCCTAACCCAGACGCCCACACGATCCCAGAACCTGCAGGAAATCTAGACGGGATGTCGACATAGCAGTCACAGACATAAATATAATGCACAGCAAAGGGAAATACACACATGCACAGAAATAGGCTAAAAAGGTGCACAAGACGTGGAATGTCGTAGCGAACCAAAAAAAAGTGCTAATGGCGCTAAATGGTAGTGCAAAGACATGCAAATGAGCCTAGGTGAGTCCGGAATTCGGTATGAAATAGGGACTCATCACACCCCCAGACTTAACTGTTTGCGCGTCCCGAGCAAACACAACCTAAGCAGACAAGGAAAAAGAACTAGCTAACAAAGAAATTGCAGAACGGAGTACCATGCGAAGTCGCATGCCCGTGTGCATAAAAATATAGTAGAGGAAATTCTTAAGTATACAAAATATTTTATATTTTTCACAATGCGTATCAAAAAGTTATTACTACTCAAAAATAGAATCACGGTGAATCATCCGGTCCTACGTAGGAAGAAAGTAGGCTGGCCACTATGGTGACCTTTGCCAAAGATCGGGGCGCAGGATCACCTCCAAAGGAATCCACCAATGTCGGGGACCATACGCTTGCCCGTTCACACTCTCTCCATGGCAGTAGTTAGACTCAAGCTCAAATCCGTAGGACTTTAGGAGAATCATGGGGCTTGGGTTACGGTGAGGTAAGCAATGATAAAAAGAATGGCTATGCACCAAACCCAAACGAGCTAGCGTAAAAGAATCCCTCAGCAAACCACAATATAACCAGGTGCACCACACCCCCAGACTTGATTTTTGCAACATGGGTGTGTGCACCGCCTACTCCAAATCAAAATCATCTCCATAAAGATTTTCATTAAAACTCTTTCTTTTCCTTTTCTTCTTTCTCATTTTCTTTGTATAAATTTTTCTTTAAAAACTTTTTCTTTTCACAATACACAATTTCAGCAAATAAAACTTGGGGGCATTTCCACATTTTCACAAATAGTATCACCACATCAACATCCCAACATAAAATGAAAAATACTATAGCTCGACTTGGGTGTGCGACTAGGATCGGCTATGAGGCTTTGGTGAAATACTAGTGGAGCTGAATCAAAAGAAGGGTAGGCACAACGGGGCTTAGCGAGGACAAGACGTTTGGAACGGTACAAAGCTCAACCGGGCCAAAATGATGGCCTACATCACACTCGCGCTTGAGTAACCATGTACCCATGCTTCAAGAGTAGCTTGGGGCAAGTTCTTAGCCACCGAGAAAGATAATCCTTCCTCCCGACTCGAGCAAAACGAGTCTAGTAGCGGCTACACACATTCCTACGCTACCGTTTGATTCACACCGGATTCACCAACTTTTGAGTAGAATAAAAAGTATTTACGCAAATAGAAAAATATAAAACTATAAGCATGCAGAAAAATTAAATCTACACAAATTTCTACACAAAACGAGAGCAAATGACTAGGAACACAGCAAGGCCAACATTTTACTCTATCGTGCAATCCTAAACTAGCACAATAATTTTCCAAATCTAACAAAGATACAAGTTCAACTCGTGGCACGCTAACAGCTAAGCTCGCGCTCATGTGGGGGCAGTGGTGTGCGATGCAATGAACATAAACAAAATAAAATACGAAAAGCTTCTAGTATGCAAAAGAAATGTGCACGTGCAAAAGGTAAACATGCTCTCCACCAGACTTAAACTACACGATACAACATAGCATAAGATATTGAATTAAAATCAAAAGGAGAAAAGGTGAGAGGTTACCCAATGCTCAGCTAGTGAGCATACCAGAAGATGCGTGAAAATTAGAACAGCTCCACCATACGTAGAATCACAACCCCACCAATAAGAATGTCAAGAAAACCTGCAGGGGTGAGCTCCGCAAAAACAAAACAAAAGAAAAACAAAATACATATAAATTCTAAACTAAGCTAGACATAAAAAAAGAAAAATGCAGAAAATGAAAGATAAGCACTGGGGTTATTGTCATCCCAGCACGACTTATTAAATTCTAAACAGTTCTAGCTAATGGGCCTATGAAATAGAAAATGCACAGGTAACTGTCCAAATATCCGTGTCGGTAATGGGTACCGATACGGTGATAGAACAATTACCCCTCTACCTGAGTAATAATACCTGCGATGCACAGGTAGAGGAAATAGGAAGTAAGATGAGGAGGAGCACTTGTCCTCACTCATCTCACCATAAAACAAATCCTTGCCTAGCAAGGTATCGTCCACCACAAGCTCGTTGGGGGCGAAGGTGAAGGTAGAGGCTTCAACTGCAAAAGGAGTAGGAAACTCCTCATGCAAGCTGAGGCACTCGCCGACAACCTGAGCGCAAGGCTCAATGTCAACCCAACTCACCTACAGGGAGTCAACCCGCACAGGCGCAGAAGGAGAAGGGGGTCAAGGAATAAAGGAGAAGAAAAACTAAAAGAAGTGGAAATAGGGAGAGTGATCCCGGAATCACTCTCAGCAGGATCCAAACATAGATCACTGTTAGTGTCATGTGAGTCATGCCGAGGGGAAACTGAGACCACGAGGTCCTCGGTGGTGGTTTGGACCTCCTAATCCAACAAGGAAGTAGAAACCTCCTCACCGGCAAGGATTTCCTCATCACACCTCGGTACGTCACGGTGTTCCAAGACATAGTACTCACCATTGATGAGAATAATGTCCTCGTCACACCATGGCGCATCCACATGTTCCCGATTCCCACAGGGCACAACATCATCGACTGACTCACTAGAAAGGGGAGTAGGTAATTCATGCAAAGAAAGCGGAGGAGCAACATCATCAGAGATAATATGCGCAGGTTCCTCCGGGGGTGAATCAAAAATAGGGGAAGAAAGCACAAGGAGAGAAGGTGCCGCAATGTCGTCGCACTGACTAGTGGAGGGTCTGATGGGTGTATCCACTGTAACACCCCTATCCGTCACATAGCATATAGCAGTAGGTCCGGCCGGGGCCCGACGCCATATACTACGGACAGACCGGTTGGTTACGCGTTGAAACCACACAACCAATCAGAGCGTCCTGCACAACACCTAGCGGAAGCAATTTAATTAAGTTGCAAAAAGATAAGAACCCTGCCACAGAGCATGAATGTCCACTACAACCCAGGAATGAGTACATACACAAAAGAGTTCACGGCCTTAAGGCCTTACAAAAGGGTTCGCTTAACAAGATAACGTCTTTCATACATCGGCACGCAGGCCGGCCATACATGAATATGAAAAAGCTAATAAATAAGCCTTCGAGGGCTGGCGCTGCAACTTGGGCTTTAGCCCGCTATTTGCCGCTTGGCTCCGCAGCAGCACCTGTAGAAAGCAATCCACCCAAGAGGTGGCAATACAAAAGGGCAACGGTCAGCAAAGCTGACCAAATTATAACGACCCCGTCCCGTTTCTCGGGACGGCGGTGCTCCTTCCCTGCAATAAAACTACCATAGCAATTCTATAAGGTATTCTATTCGCCACAAGTGTCGGCACGCACGGCCGCACACTCCGTGCTCTCAGGGCACTAATCGGTGAACCCGGTCCGGACCCAGTCCGACACCGTGACTCCACCACCATCCCTCGGATGGCAACACTCGTGAGCATTTAGCCCTTTCAGCCGAAGCCTAGGCCAGTTTCCATCCCCCCGGGAAGTCCCATGTACTTTAGGTCGCTTCTACCGAGACCACTTGGAATGGGTAGAGTTCCACCCGCCCGTTGCTCACTTCACCACGGCCATTTAGCCATCGGTGCGGGCCAAGTTTCTCCTCATTCCCACAATCGATCAAAACACGCACATAACCCCGTTATGTACCGATTTGCCCTCCAAGGCAACATCGTGGCGGCAATTCGATTCCGCCCAAGCTTTCCGGGTGCGCCTCGAGGTTAACCCCCAAGGATCCCTGTATGCAATCTACCGCGTAGAATTTTCGGAAAACTAAATTCACCGGCGCGGAGTCTTCTCCGGCCATGCAATGCAAACATCACCGATCCGGGTTAAACCCGAATAGGCTTCACACACAATGCCTACGCCCGTACTCCGATTCCGGGCTCTAACAACGGGGACTTTACATATCTACCCGGGGGGATTCCGCGCCTCAACGCTCACTCGCGAGAGGGGGATTTCCCCATGCATAGAAAGAAGGGCGACTACACATGCCCTATGAAGAGGATCGTTACCCTCAAAGATTTCCGCGGCACCATGAAGATGTAGTCGGATGGAAAGTTGCGCCTCGCCCTTGCCTTCGAGGATCCGGACTCGGATCGCGAATCGGTGCTTCAAAACTCCTCCGGCGGCCGGATCTCGGGCTCACACCACCAAGGGGGTTCTCCCCTCTCTCTAAGATGAAGAAAGAGAAACTCAAGATGAAAATGAGGGTTTCTCCCCCCATTTCCCGGCTAAAAACCACCCAGGAGCAGCCCCCACCGTCGGATTTAGATCCAAGGGAACGAACGGCCGAGATTAGATCCAAAATCCCAAAAACTGGGCCGAACATGGCTTGACACACGGCCGTGTGTCTGGCCGTGTAGCTCATTCGCCGATCGACACGGCTCCTGACACGGCCGTGTGCCACGGGCCGTGTTACCTGGAGCTTCAGGACGATCGTCGGGCTTCCAGAACACGGCTTCGAACACGGCTGGGTTCGAGGCCGTGTGCCCCACACACGGCTTGAGACACGGCCGTGTGTCTCAGGCCGTGTACTTCTCTGACTCGAGACAGCATAAAAACACCATAAACCACTGAACACGGGTAGGCACACGGCCGTGTGCCTGGCCGTGTGCCCCTGTTCAGACCTCCAAACGTGCCATTTGATCGCCCCGCGATCATCTCTGAGGTTGGGGTCTTACAACTCCCTCCCCCTTAAGAGAATTTCGTCCCGAAATTAAGAACAGAGACTACACAAAACAAAAACATAACGAGTACCTGAGGGGAACAACTCGGGGTACTCCTCGCGCATTGTCTGCTCTCGCTCCCAAGAGAGCTCCTCGCGCCCGCAGTTATTCCAACGGACCTTCACCATTCTGATTTCTTTGTTCCGAAGCCGCTTGACCTCGAAATCCTCAATAGATATGGGCTTGACTTTCGTTGTCAACCCTTCCTCAACCGGTACTTGATCAGCTGCTGTTGGGTACATTGGAAAATGTGTACCTGATTTGAAGAAGCCCAACTTAGCTCAATGATATACATCAAGGTGTATTTGATGTTGTTTTAAGTTGACATGTGCAGGTGGAGAATTGATAAAGTATGCAGAAAAAATTCTAAGTCCAAGTGTCGACACAAAGGAAGCAGTGTCGACACACAGAAGAAGAGAGTCGACACAACACTGGGAAATTGTGTCGACACAGAAGAAAAGAGTCGACACAATACTGGGAAATTGTGTCGACACAGAAGAAAAGCGTCGACCTCAAACATTGGGAGAATGTGTCGACACAGAAGAGTATAGTCGATCTCAAGATTGTCGACATCATCTGAATGTGTCGATACAGAAGAAAATAGTCGACCTCAAGTTAGTCGACACCAGCAGAATGTGTCGACACATTGTGATTAAGTCGACACATTATAGCAGAGTTAAAAAAATGAATGTGTCGACACCTGAAGGCTAAGTCGACACTTACTAAAGTTATGATTCTACAACAATTGTGTCGACACACAGGACTTGTGTCGACACACTGAAGAGTCAAGATCAAGTTATTTGCAGAAGAAGCTGTGTCGACTCAAAGGCAACTTAGTCGACATCACTGAAGACTGTGTCGACACCAAAGTCAATTATGTCGACACAAATAGACAGATTGTCTCGACACTTTCTGACAGACTGTTTCAACAACTTGTGATTCAAGACTAAGGCACAGGACTTGTTTGAAGACTTGACAGCTGTGGGTTATCACCGGTTAACTGAAGTTGTCAGACTTGTCAGAAAACGGTTAGAAACCGGATCAGCCGGTTACCATGAAGAATGTCTATAAATAGACAGATTCAGAAGGAGAAAAAAAACAACATATAGAACTGACCTTTTGAAATACATTGGATCAGAAAGTGGAGAAGGATTACAATTCTACTCATTTCAAGAAAGTGCTAGGCACCTAAGAAGATCTTCTCCGGGAGATCTAAGAAGACTATCTAAGGATAGATCTAAGAAGAGTTCTAATCAAAATTCAGAAGAATCATTCAAAGTTCTGGATAGAGAGAGATCAAGTCAGAATTTGAAGAAGAAGAAAGAATCCACCAGTGGATTCTCAAGAAGCTGTTTGGAATCAACTCAGCTAAGTACATTTTCAAGAAGCTTTGAAGAAGGCTAAGAAACAGTTGATTGCATCAGCTGATCAAGAATTGTCATTGTCCTTTCTCTCTCAACTTTGGCAAGACAATTAAAACAATCTTTTCTATATTTCTGTAGGATCTGTTTATACAGATCTGAGTTGTAAGCCTAGGTTATAAAGGCTGAGTGTAAGAGTGTTGAACTCTGAGTGGTAGGGCTGTTTGCCTGAGTGTAGGAGAAGGATATTCTCTGAGTTGTAGGCCTTGGGGCAAGGCTGAGGTAGGGCAGTTGTGCCTGAGTTGTAGGAACCAGTTGGGTTCTGAGTTGTAAGATCTATTGATCTGAGATAAGTGGAAGGTTGGCCGAATCTAGCATACTGCTAGATAGGTGAAGGGGGAAAGTGGATGTACCCAGACCTTGGGGAACCACTATAAAACATAGTGCAATCTGTGATGTTTTGTTTTCTGTGATTGCTGTGTTTATTATATTAGTTAGTGAATTGAATTCTGCCTAGAAGTTTTAGAAAGAGAAGCAGAACCTATTCACCCCCCCCTCTAGGTGTTTAGGCTGCCTTGAAAGTTAAACTATCAAGTGGTATCAGAGGGAGGTTCCTCAAAAAGGACTTAACAGTCTGAGGTAGATCTGATAGGCAGATTCAAGAATCAAGAAGATGGGTTCTGGAGAGAATCATAAGGAGCTAGGGTCAATGAAATTACCCATATGCAAGAAGGAAATCTTTGGGATCTGGAAAGAAAGAGTCAGATTGTTTATGGAAGCATCTGACCCAAGGATTTACATCACAGTACAGGAAGGCCCCTTCATACCAATGAAGATATCTGTTCTTGATGCAAATATCCAAACACCAAAGACTTATTCTGAAATGACCAAGGATGAAATCATCTTGGCAACCATGGACAAAAGGGCACAGAACATCATTGTCAGTGCCATAGATGATTCAACATTTCAGAATCTGATTCACTGCAAGACCTCCAAGGAGATGTGGGACACATTGATTGTCTACATGGAGGGATCAGAAGAAGTAAGGCTGGACAGAAAATCTATGCTAAATCAGGAGTATGAAAGTTTTAGACAAGGAAAATCTGATAGCATAACTGAGTGCTATAAGAAATTCTATAGAATTGTGAATGAGCTAATTTCCTATGGAAGAGTCTTCAGTACCTATGAACTGAATGACAAATTCTTAAGATCCTTATCAAAGGATTGGGATACAAAGATCTGTGCCATAAGAGAAGTGGCAAAATTGGCAGAGATATCTCCTCCAACTCTGTTTGGAAAGTTGCTATCCTATGAAATGCAACTTATGGTAAGGAAGGAGGAGGAAAGAAACTCAAGAGGAGAGCATAGAGAAAAGACTGTGGCATTTAATGCTGAAGCCACTAGAAAGAATAGGAGGAAATCACCATCTCCTCCTAAGGAAGTTGAAGAAGGTAGTTCTGAAAATTCAGATAAGGGTTCAGTCAGCTGTGATTCAGATGCAGACTTTGCTGCATTCACTAGGCAATTTCAAAGGTTCTTGAAAAAGAAGCAATGGAAGTCTAGGCCTTCCTCATCACAGCAAGTATGACTATTATCAGAAGAGAAGGTCATCAAGGAAAGAGAAAAGCAGGTCAAAGCCCAGCAAAGCCACTACTTCAAAGATTGTCTGCTATTGTTGCAATAGGCCTGGACATGTAGTGGCTGATTGTCCTGACAAAAGGAAGGAATCTTCAGAAAAGAAGAAGACTTATCAGAAAGGCAAGAAGGAGAAATCCTTTGTAGCAAAGAAAGATAAAAGTCTGTCAGACCAGTCAACTTCAGAATCAGGATCTGAAGCTGAAGCATATATTGGATTATATGCTGCATCTGAGGAAGAGGAGTTTATGCAGTTGCTAGACTCCATCAATGAACATCAATGCATGGGTTTGATGACAAGATCAGAAGAGGACCTATGCCAGAATCAGTCTGGTTCTAATGAGGTAAACTGTCCTTCTTGTACATCTGTTTGTAATACAAGTGAAGAATCAGCTACATCTGCATCAAGTGATGAAGATGCATCTGGATCTGAAGGAGATGTCTATCAATTGATAGACAAGTATGGGGACTGTTGCAGGCCCTTAAGAAAAGCAAGAACCTGGTTAAATCACAGGCTCAGGAAATTGCTGATCTAAGGGTTGCAACAACTGAGTTAGAAAAAGTCCTTGATCAAAAGTTAGCTGAAATTGCCAAGCTGAAGAATATAACTATTATTCAGATGGGCACAATTAATTATACTAATGATCAAGTAAAGAGTCTGGAGGACAGACTTAGAATTGAAAGGGATTTAGTGGCTAGTTACTCTAAGCCAAAATCTGTCTTACCCTTGATAGATGAATTTGTCACTCAGAAGGGTAAGGCTGGATTAGGATTTAAGGGTAACTCCAGGGCTGGCAGATTCAAGAGGAAAGGCAAAGCCCCTATTCAGCCACTAAACCTTTCAGTCCCCATAAGGTTTGGTAAGGAGAAAGTGCCTTCTAACATATATGATCATGAAGACATTCAGGATCATATTAAGACAAATGTTCTGAAGAACAAGGGTGTTAAGGCAAGCAGGCCTACCTATGGTCATAAACCCTATGGTTTTAAGAAATCAGTAGGTGAAGTTGCAACAGCACCAGCAATGAACAGAAATGCTTCTGACAAGGATGTATCTAGATCTAGATACAATAAGTTTGAATGTTGGTGCTGTGGCAAGAGGGGTCATTTTGCATTGGACTGCTGGTATAACACAAGTGTTATAAAGAATAAGAGTCTACCTGTTAGAAGAGGTTATGATAACTTTATTAAGGCTAACCTGAACCAAGGACCCAAGACTTACTTGGGTTCTAAGGGTAAGTAATTCTGTATTGCAGGTGAATCCAAGTTACCATGCCCCTATATGGTACTTGGATAGTGGTTGTTCCAGGCACATGACTGGAACAAAGGGGCTGCTGAAGGAGTATTCATCTGTCAAAGATGGACATAAAGTGATCTTTGGTGGATCTGAAAAAGGAGTCATCAAAGGATTTGGTAACATCTCTTCAAACCTAATTACTATCACCCAAGTGGCCTATGTAAAAGGTTTGAAACATAATCTAATAAGCATAAGCCAGCTGAGTGATCTAGGATATGACATTTCATTTGGTAAGGATGGATGTCATATCAAAAGGTCAAGTGATCAAGAGATCATATTGACTGGGTATAGGAAGAGAAATGTGTATTGCCTTAATTTTGAATGTGAGAATAAGGCATCCCCCATTTGTCTTGTAGCTGATGACAATGCTTCTCATTGTGTTAAGTGGCACAAGAGATTGGCTCATCTAAACTACAAGACAATTGGCCAACTCTTTAGTAAAGAACTAGTGAGGAATGGGCCTCAAGTTAAGTGTATAAAGGAAGGGGTATGC
The DNA here is from genome assembly GCA_039513925.1 of Platanthera zijinensis. Classification (NCBI taxonomy): domain Eukaryota; kingdom Viridiplantae; phylum Streptophyta; class Magnoliopsida; order Asparagales; family Orchidaceae; genus Platanthera; species Platanthera zijinensis. The sequence continues at coordinate 124,117,103 of CM077086.1, read as the reverse complement.
TCAGCTTGTCAAAAGGGCAAGCAGACAAAAACCTCATTTCAAAGCCTTGAAAACAAGGATTCTGTGAGGTGCTTATACCTCTTGCATATGGATCTTTTTGGTCCTATGCCAGTTCACAGTCTAGGTAGGAAGGTCTACACTCTAGTGGTTGTAGATGACTATTCTAGATTTACATGGGTGTTCTTTCTGAGACAAAAATCTGAAACCCCAAGTGTATTATTTAATTTTGTAAAGCAAATTCAGAATGAACTGAATAGTACAGTGGTCAAAATTAGAAGTGACCATGGTACTGAGTTTCAATCTGAAAGCATAACAAACTTGTGTATAGACTTTGGGATTTTCCAAGAGTTCTCCTCACCTAGAACACCTCAGCAAAATGGTATTGCTGAAAGAAAGAATAGAACATTAATTGAAGCTGGTAGAACTCTATTGAGTGACACCTCTCTCCCAGAATATTTTTGGGCTGAGGCAGTTAACACTGCTTGTCATGTCATCAATAGGGCTTCTATCACCAAAGGCCACAGAAAGACTCCCTATGAGATTGTGAAAGGCAGAAAACCAAACCTATCCTATTTTAGGATCTTTGGTTGCAAATGCTATATACTTAACAATGGCAAGTCATATTTGACTAAGTTTGCTGCCAAATCCCAGGATGGGATATTTGTTGGGTACAGCACAAATAGTAAGGCCTATAGAGTCTTCAACTTAACTACTCAAGTTGTTGAAGAATCTGTGCATGTTGTATTTGATGAAACAAGATTAATCAATTGTGAGTTGTCTTGTAGATCAAATGACTCAACAGGTATAAGCAAGAAGATGGACAAGCTCTCCATTGCTGAAGCTTCAAAGGAAGAGGGAGCATTGGAAAATGAAGGCTGCTGTCCAGGGGGAGTACAAGAGATAATGGAAGCTGATGAAAACCAAGAGGAACAGCAGAATGAAGAAGCTGGAGATGCACAACCTGAAGGGAATCTACCTCCAGCTATAAGATATCTAAGAGATCATCCTACTGATCAGATAATTGGTGATCCAAGACAAGGAGTGCAAACTAGAAGCAGAAATCAAAGCACAGTTTTGCATTCTAGTTTCTTGTCCCAAATGGAACCTAAGAAGTTTGAAGAAGCTATCCAAGACCAGCACTGGATTGATGCTATGCAAGAGGAGCTGAATCAATTTAGAAGGTGCAAAGTCTGGGAGCTTGTTCCTAAACCAAGAGGCCACAACATAATTGGAACTAAGTGGATCTATAGGAACAAGCTAGATGAAAGTGGAATAATAGTAAAGAATAAAGCAAGATTGGTTGCAAAAGGATACAGGCAGGAAGAAGGGATTGACTTTGATCAAACCTTTGCTCCAGTAGCAAGGCTGGAGGCAATCAGAATGTTCCTTGCCTATGCAGCCTACCAAGACTTCAAAGTATACCAGATGGATGTGAAGTCAGCATTTCTGAATGGTGATCTTAAAGAAGAAGTATATGTAGAGCAGCCATCAGGTTTTGTAGATCCTCTTAAACCTGATTCTGTGTATAAGCTTAGGAAAGCTTTGTATGGGTTAAAACAAGCTCCAAGGGCTTGGTATGAAACCCTGTCTACCTTCCTCATTGAGAATAAATTCTCAAGAGGAAAGATAGACAAAACTCTATTCCTTAGGGAATCCAAAGGAAAGATCATCTTAGTCCAGATCTATGTTGATGACATAATCTTTGGATCTACTGAAAACAACCTTTGTAAAAAGTTTGCCAAACTTATGCAAGGGAAGTTTGAGATGAGCAGTATGGGAGAACTTAAGTTCTTCTTGGGACTCCAAGTAAGACAGACTGATGATGGATTGTCCATATCCCAGTCTAAGTTCACCAAGGAATTAATTAAGAAATATGGTATGGAGTCATCCTCCTCCATGAGAACTCCTATGGGGACAAGTATGCCAATATGCAAAGATGAGGCAGGTAAACCTGTTGATGAATCATTGTATAGAGGAATAGTTGGGTCTCTACTATATCTCACTGCTAGTAGACCTGACATTATGTATGCAACATGTGTCTGTGCTAGGTACCAAGCCTGCCCTAAAGAATCTCATTATACTGCAGTCAAAAGGATTCTGAGATATCTAAAGGGCACTCCTACTCTAGGTCTTTGGTACCCTAGGAATAGAGATTTTCAACTAACAGGCTATTCAGATGCAGATTTTGCAGGATGTAGAGAGGATAGAAAGAGTACTACAGGTACTTGTCAATTCCTGGGAGGAAGACTAATATCTTGGAGTAGTAAAAAACAGACTAGTGTGGCAATTTCCACAGCTGAGTCAGAGTATATTGCTGCTGGAAGCTGCTGTGCACAGCTATTATGGATGCAGCATCAGCTTAAAGATTATGGTATTCAGGTAAGTAGAACACCCCTTTTATGTGATTCTAAGAGTGCTATTTCTATTGCTAATAATCCAGTTTCTCATAGTAGAACTAAGCATATAGAAATCAAATATCATTTTCTTAGAGAACATGTAGAAAAAGGTGACATCTCATTGGAATTTGTAAAAACAGATTATCAAATAGCAGATGTATTTACTAAGCCTTTAGATGAAACCAAATTCAATAAATTCAAAATTGAATTAGGTATGTTAACCATTGATTAATGTATTAAACAAAATCATTAACAATGCTATTGAAATGGTTTATAAGTAAGTAAAAGTAGTAACAACATAATCAAGTGTTAAAAAGGACACATTGAAGTTACAGAAATTGGCTAAGTAAGAATGTGTCGACACATTCAGTAATAATGTGTCGACTCAGAGAAATTATGTCGACAAGTCAGAAATATTGTGTCGACACAGAGAATATGTGTCGACACTTAAGAGTTTTATTGTCGACTTAACCAGAAATGTAATGTCGACTCAACCAGAATTATGGTGTCGACACTTACAGAATATGTGTCGACACTTGTCCTTAGTGTCGACACAGAATTTCTGTCTTTCTACTATGTATCCAAGGTGTCGACATAACCACAAATTGGTGTCGACACATAGTAGGCTGAAGAAATGTCGAGTTAATAGAAGCTTGTGTCGACACATTCCGTCTGTGTCGACACATTTAGACTGTTTTTGGCGCCTTTTGAACTTCTTTCAACAGAAGCTATAAATAGGTCAAAAGCTCTTTGTGTCGACACGCTTTCAAGGTTTTCGAGACTCAAACCCTGTGTCGACAGTCTTTCTTTCTCTCTTCTCTCAAGCTTTCTCGACACAACGATGGCGCCAAGGATTGAAGATAACATCAATGAAGGATATGAGTTAGTGCGCCAGGCCTTTGCAGAGGCGCCGCCTGATGTTCAAGGAGTTATCACCCTTCTCTCTGCATCAGGGTTAGAATTTCTCATTTCAGAACCAACTAAGATCTGGAAGAAGGAGGTGCACGAGTTCTTTATCTCTGCATCAGTCCATTCTACTGGCCTCAAGATTAAGTCCACTGTTCAAGGGACGAAGGTAAAGATTAATCAAAGAAGTTTAAGAAAGATCTTCCAACTGCAAGTGGTTGAGAATGAAGAGGAAGTTCCTATATCTAAGACAAGGGAAGCCCTTCAATGGTGTGGCCTGGATTCAGGATTGAAGATTGGAGCTGCATTCAACAGAAAGGGAATGAATCAGCAAGGGAAGTTCTTGTCTGAAGTAGTTGGAAAGGTAATCCTCTGCAAGACAGGTGGACATGATAGGATTTCTGCCTATATGTTCAGCCTGATGACCAGGATAGTTTTTACTATTCCTACTGATTGGTCAGGAGTGCTCTTTGACAAGATCAAAGAGGGAATCAAGAAGCCTAACATGGCTAGGATCATGAGCCTGTACTTCACTGGAGTGATTCCTGATGTGATGCAGCAGCTGCAAGGGAGTAAGATTAACCATATGAGAAGAATGGATATGAGACTATTCTCCAGGTGGGATAGGGTGCTGTCCAAGGATGTGCCTGAAGAGAGCAGGCCAGACACCCCTGTGCAATCCCCTACACCAAATCAAGAATCTGAACAAGTACAAGAAGGGACACAGCTTGACTCAACTGTGGTCCAAGAAGTATCAACACCTGCACAGATGCAGGGGGAGCCAGTTTCCACTCCTGCTCCAAAGGTATCTACTTCTGCTCAGGTATAGGGGGAGCTAATGTATTTTACTATAAAAGACATTGCTCATATTCTTATTACTGCACAGGTTCAGGGGGAGCTAGTGTCCACACCTACTCCTGCCACTACAAATATTGAGGTGCAAGTCCAAGAGGAAGCACAGTTAAACATATCTCAAGATTTAACTGCTGTAGAAGTGACCACTCAACTGGAATTTACTATGGAGGAGTTATTCCCAGATGTTGATACTACTGCTGATAAAGAAGGAGGTGGACCAGATATTGAGAAGTTCATAGGAATGGACATTGATCAGGAAGCTGCTGTGGAAACACAGGTTGAGGATGAGCCAGTGGATGTTGAAGCTGAGCAACAACTCCCTGGAACAGATACAATTCATCATCCACAAGAAAGAATTCATGTAGATACTTCCTCTGAAACAGAAACTGAAGAAGCCAGGGTGGCAAAGAAAAGAAAACTTGTTGTCTTTAAGAGAAGAAGCAAGAACTATAAGCAGGCATTACAGACAACAACTCCACAAGTTTCTCCAGCCTTTGATTACAATAAATTTATGGTAGATCTTCAAGTAAAATTGGATGACCAAAGGATGGCTCTGGAGAAGTATGTTGATGAAAATAGCAAGTCAGTTCAGTTTGACTTAGCTCAGGATATCAAGTCCATCCAATTTCAAGTCAACTTGCATAAAACTGAAATGACAGATTGCTTCCACAAGGGTGGCAATGCTGTAGTTTATCTGGCTAAACAACAGGAGGCTATCTCTACAAAGGTGGATGATATTGCTTTGAAGCAAAGTTATGTTCTGGAAAATCAAATCAGAATGAATGACAATTTAACTGAATCTCATAATGAGATCATTAAAGAGGTGAAGAAGATTGTTCCAGGTATGCCTGCAGATAGAGCCAAAGAAATGGAAGAATTTGATAAGAATTTTCAGGCTGCTATTGCATCTGTTAAGACTGCCATCACAACCTCTCAAAAGGAAATATCTGAAAAGCTTCAAAAGTTAAGACCATTTTTCAAGGAGGGAGTGAATTATTTGGATGGCCAAATTCGATTTCAAAAAGAAGATCTTAGAGATCATGTATCAAGAGAAGCCATAAAGGGGGAGAGGATGCTAATTCATGCAGGCTCTGAGCACACCAAGTGGGTGACCAATAGCATACGAGCCACTTTGGGATATCCCCCATTGTGTGATGATGCTATGGTAGCTGAGTCAGGAATACAATCTAATCTACTTGAAGGCAATCAACCTGAGGTTGCCCAAGTCATATACCCCCCTCCAGATTTTGACTTGATTGATCAGAAAGTTCAAGGAATGTATAGTCCTCCAAAGGAGGTTACTAATATTGTCTTTGGAAAAGTTGATAAGCCTGAGGCTACTCTGAAAGAACAGCAGGATGCTCTATTGGCAAAGAAGAAATTCAGAGAGCAGGCTGTACTGAAGCCAGATTATGAGCAGTGGAGTCCTACTTCAAGGAACATCATACTCACTGCATGGAAAGCTGTACAAGATAAAGTTCATGAGAGAGGAAAGTGGTACAATGAAATTGAATGGCAGAAGTATGAGGCAAGGCAAGAGGCAATTGTACAATTCAGAAGGAAAGCCAAGCTGGGAAGACTGCCATCAGATGCTAAGGAGCCAAGCAAATACTTCCCAAAGCCTTTTCATTATTTTGAAAGGCAAAGGATCAAGGAAGAAGCTCAGAAGAAGGCTGATCTTAAAGGAAAGAAGATAGCTGAAGAATCAGAAGCTCCTGTGACAGCTACAATTCAGTCTGGCAAAGGGATTATGATTAGAGAGCCTGATCAATCCTGATTTTGTTTTAAATATTTTGTAATGTTGTGATGTACTCATCAAATGTAAAACTTTGTAATCAAACATTACCCTGTTATAAACAAAATGTTGTTTGGCATATTATAATGTGCATTCTGTGATGAATTATTCTATGTTATGTTCTGTTTATATTAAAGTATTCCTGCTATGTCATTAATCATCATTTAGTACTGTTTATAAATGGTGTATATCATTGGCTATAGGGGTTATGACTTCTCCAAATAGGGGGAGATTGTTGGGTACATTGGAAAATGTGTACCTGATTTGAAGAAGCCCAACTTAGCTCAATGATATACATCAAGGTGTATTTGATGTTGTTTTAAGTTGACATGTGCAGGTGGAGAATTGATAAAGTATGCAGAAAAAATTCTAAGTCCAAGTGTCGACACAAAGGAAGCAGTGTCGACACACAGAAGAAGAGAGTCGACACAACACTGGGAAATTGTGTCGACACAGAAGAAAAGAGTCGACACAATACTGGGAAATTGTGTCGACACAGAAGAAAAGCGTCGACCTCAACATTGGGAGAATGTGTCGACACAGAAGAGTATAGTCGATCTCAAGATTGTCGACATCATCTGAATGTGTCGACACAGAAGAAAATAGTCGACCTCAAGTTAGTCGACACCAGCAGAATGTGTCGACACATTGTGATTAAGTCGACACATTATAGCAGAGTTAAAAAAATGAATGTGTCGACACCTGAAGGCTAAGTCGACACTTACTAAAGTTATGATTCTACAACAATTGTGTCGACACACAGGACTTGTGTCGACACACTGAAGAGTCAAGATCAAGTTATTTGCAGAAGAAGCTGTGTCGACTCAAAGGCAACTTAGTCGACATCACTGAAGACTGTGTCGACACCAAAGTCAATTATGTCGACACAAATAGACAGATTGTCTCGACACTTTCTGACAGACTGTTTCAACAACTTGTGATTCAAGACTAAGGCACAGGACTTGTTTGAAGACTTGACAGCTGTGGGTTATCACCGGTTAACTGAAGTTGTCAGACTTGTCAGAAAACGGTTAGAAACCGGATCAGCCGGTTACCATGAAGAATGTCTATAAATAGATAGATTCAGAAGGAGAAAAAAAAAACAACATATAGAACTGACCTTTTGAAATACATTGGATCAGAAAGTGGAGAAGGATTACAATTCTACTCATTTCAAGAAAGTGCTAGGCACTAAGAAGATCTTCTCCGGGAGATCTAAGAAGACTATCTAAGGATAGATCTAAGAAGAGTTCTAATCAGAATTCAGAAGAATCATTCAAAGTTCTGGATAGAGAGAGATCAAGTCAGAATTTGAAGAAGAAGAAAGAATCCACCAGTGGATTCTCAAGAAGCTGTTTGGAATCAACTCAGCTAAGTACATTTTCAAGAAGCTTTGAAGAAGGCTAAGAAACAGTTGATTGCATCAGCTGATCAAGAATTGTCATTGCCTTTCTCTCTCAACTTTGGCAAGACAATTAAAACAATCTTTTCTATATTTCTGTAGGATCTGTTTATACAGATCTGAGTTGTAAGCCTATGTTATAAAGGCTGAGTGTAAGAGTGTTGAACTCTGAGTGGTAGGGCTGTTTGCCTGAGTGTAGGAGAAGGATATTCTCTGAGTTGTAGGCCTTGGGGCAAGGCTGAGGTAGGGCAGTTGTGCCTGAGTTGTAGGAACCAGTTGGATTCTGAGTTGTAAGATCTATTGATCTGAGATAAGTGGAAGGTTGGCCGAATCTAGCATACTGCTAGATAGGTGAAGGGGGAAAGTGGATGTACCCAGACCTTGGGGAACCACTATAAAAAATAGTGCAATCTGTGATGTTTTGTTTTCTGTGATTGCTGTGTTTATTATATTAGTTAGTGAATTGAATTCTGCCTAGAAGTTTTAGAAAGAGAAGCAGAACCTATTCACCCCCCCCCTCTAGGTGTTTAGGCTGTCTTGAAAGTTAAACTATCAGCTCGATCACCTGCGAAGGCTCTTGCACCACCTTCCGCAACACAGAAATGTGGAACACATCATGTAATCCACTCAACTCCACTGATAGCTTCAAACGGTATGCAGCCTCGCCGACTCGCTCCAGGACCTCAAAAGGTCCAAGGTACCTTGGGCTCAGCTTCTTCAAGCATCTCACCCGCGAAACCCCCTTGAACGGCTTCACTTTCAGGTATACCCAATCGCCTACCGCGAACTCCACGTTCCGGTGCTTGGCATTGTAATACCTCGCCTGCCGGTCCTGAGCGATCAACAAGCGCTCCCGAATGATCCGCACTAACGAGGTAGCACTCTCCACCTCCTGCTTCTTGTACAACCTTGCCTCACCCGCTTCAAGCCACGATAACGGCGTGCGACACTTCCTACCATACAGGGCCTCGAAGGGCGCCATTTGTATGCTCGCTTGGTAGCTGTTGTTGTACGCGAACTCCACCAAATAAAGGTGGTCTTCCCAATGCTTCCCGAAGTCTAGAACACACATGCGGAGCATGTCCTCCATCGTTCTATTAACCCTCTCGGTCTGCCCATCCGTCTGCGGATGGAAAGCTGTGCTGAACTTTAACTTTATTCCCAACATCTGCTGCACCAACCTCCAATCATTTGACGTGAACCGCCCATCGCGATCACTCACAATGCTACGGGGCACTCCATGCAGCCTAACAATATTGTCAACGTACAACTTTGCCAATTTCTCGACTGGATCATCCTTCCTATGCGGAATGAAATGCGACACCTTAGTTAGCCGATCTATGATCACCCAGATGGCGTCGTTCCCCTTCTGTGACCTTGGCAACCCGTGCACAAAGTCCATGGATATGTCGTCGAATTTCCACTTCGGTATAGGCAAGGATTTCAGAAATCCTCCTGGCTTTTGGCACTCCGCCTTCACCAAGGCGCACGTTTGGCATTTAGCCACGTACAACGCCACATCTTTCTTAAGCCCCGGCCACCAAAACAACTTCTTGAGATCGCGATACATCTTCGTGCTCCCTGGGTGGATTGAGTACTTGGTATGATGAGCCTCGTACATCAACTCCGCCCGGAGGTTACCCCCACTTGGGACGCACAAACGATGATCCTTCCTTAATAACCCGTCTTCTACCGAGAACTGAGAATTTGACCCATCCAAAGCGGCCTCCAAAAGCTCCTTCATGGAATCATCCAACTCCAATGCCTGCCGAACCCGGTCAGCCAGGTCGTACTGCACCTCTGTCCAGTTTAACATTGCTTTGGCGCTCGCCTGCTTGTCCACGCAACAGATCTCAAGCTCCTCCAACTCCCGCACTAGCCGCTCATCATGCACCGACAACTAGTTGGCTCGGGCGGGAGCCCTGCGGCTCAGCGCATCCGCAACTGCGTTGCCCTTCCCGGGTACATAATGTATCTTGAAGGTGTAGTCCCCCAGGAACTCCATCCACCTCCTCTGCCTCATATTAAGGTCCTTTTGATCCAACAAGTATTTTAGGCTCTTGTGATCGGTGTATATATCGACTCTTACGCCGTATAGGTAGTGCCTCCACAACTTGAGTGCAAAAATCACGGCCGCCAACTCCAAGTCGTGCACCGGATAATTCCTTTCATGCACTTTCAGCTGACGCGATCCATACGCGATCACACTTCCATGCTGCAACAACACGCAGCCCAAGCCACTACCCGAAGCGTTGCTATACACCTCAAAGCCCTCGGTCCCACTCGGCGAACTAAGCACTGGCGCCGTGGTCAACCGCCTCTTCAGCTCCTCAAAAGCTTGCACGCACTCTTGCGTCCACAAGAATTTCTGATTCTTCCTTGTCAACTTCGTGAGAGGTAACGCTACCCGCGAGAAGTTCTCTACGAAGCGCCTGTAATATCCGGCAAGCCCGAGAAAACTACGGACTTCCGCGACAGAAGATAACGCAGGCCACTCCCGTATCGCAACAATCTTCGCCGGATCCACCGCTATACCTTCCCCACTCACTATATGACCAAGGAACGCTACCGAAGGTAGCCAGAACTCGCACTTGGAGAACTTTGCGTAAAGCTCATTCCTCCTCAGAGTCTCCAACACCAAATGCAAATGCTTGAAGTGGTCTTCTTCGCACTGCGAGTATACCAAAATATCGTCAATAAAGACGATCACAAAGCGATCCAGGAAATCTCTGAACGTCCTGTTCATCAGATCCATAAACACCGACGGCGCATTCGTCAGTCCAAAAGGCATGACCGTGAACTCGAAATGCCCGTACCTCGTACTGAACGCCGTCTTTGGGATATCACATTCCCTGATCCTCAGCTGATAGTACCCCGACTTCAAGTCCAACTTGGAGTATATCGACGATCCGACTAACTGATCAAAGAGATCATCAATCCTCGGGATCGGGTACTTATTCTTTTCCGTCAACTTGTTCAATTCTCTGTAGTCGATGCACAGCCGCATACTACCATCCTTCTTTTTAACGAAGAGGACCGGTGCGCTGGAAGGCGACGAACTTGGACGCACATAACCTTGCTCCATCAGTTCCTCCAACTGAACCTTCAACTCCGCCATCTCCTTTGGCGCCAATCTATAAGGAGCACGTGACACGGGTTTGGCACCCGGCACAAGCTCGATCGCAAAATCAATCTCTCGCTGCGGTGGGGCTCCGGGAAGGCTATCCGGGAACACATCGGGGTATTCGCAAACTACGGGGATGCTATCCAACGGGGACTTTGGCTCCACAGCCCCCACTATCGCAAAGAACAGCTCTGCACCAGCACGAACCGCCTTCACCACCTAAAGAGTAGACATTAGTGTCTTGCTCGACCCCTTAAGCCCCTCGAAAGTAGTCTCCCGCCCTACACCCAGCTTGACCTCCTTACGGTCGCAATCGATCCAAGCCTTCTGCTCTGACAGCCAATCCATTCCAAAGATAACATCGAACTCTACTAGCGGCAGCAATGACGCTAGCAAGTCGAACTCTTGGCTCCCAATGTGAACCTTCACGGCGCACACTCTGTCCGCACGCATCGAGCACCCATTTGGTAGCAACATATCTAGCTTGTCCTTTGCCATCGAAGAAGGGACTCCGATGCGCGATATAAACTGTTCGGACAAGAAAGAATGCGAAGCACCAGTGTCGAATAGTGCTCGTGCCGGACTATCGCTAATCAACACAAAGCCTAAGCAAAAGACATTAGCTTAACAAGCAATAGGTAATAGTATTCTCAAGTCAACTTGCGTAAATTAACTCATACCTGTCACCACATCCGCTTGCTTGATGGCCTCCTGGTGGCCCAAGTTGTAGACTCTAGGCTGAGTCGGAGCATAGTGGGACGCGGTCGACTCCACCGCTTTGCCCTTTTCCTCGTAGGTAGCTCCCTGTTTCCTTTCGGACTTTGAGCGACCACTCCAGCAGTCACGGGCAAAGTGCCCCGGCTTTCCACACGTGAAGCAAGCGCCCGGGGTTCGATTGGTAGTTGCCCCCGAGGCACCTGCAGAAGGAGCTGGACCCGACGTCCTAGACTTCTTGGAGAATCTGCGGTAGCCCGACTTCGACGTAGTCGGCGCCTTGAACTCTGATCTCTTGCCACTAGATTCCCTCTCCTTCTTCGCTTGCACGTTTCTCATATCCTTCTCCAAGGACCGGGCCGAACTGACTAGGGTCATGAAACCCTGCGTCTTGGGGCCCGACAGCAGCAACCTCAAATCATCCCTTAGCCCTTCATAAAAGCGGCTCGTCTTGCGCTCCTCGTCTGCGAAGGTAGCGCCGGCATATCTCCCTAACCGAGTAAACTCGTGGAGGTATTCATCAACGGTGCTATCACCCTGCACCAACTTCTGGAATTCGCTCTCTAGCGCAATCCTCTGCGCCGAGGGGAGGTATCGAGCCATAAATAGTCTCGCAAACTCCTCCATCGGGACTTCGGCCAATGGCCTTCCCCTCAACTGATGCAGCTCTAGGCCCTCCCACCACAGCCTTGCGTCCCATCCAAAAGGAACGTCGCTATAGTGGTCTTCTGCCACTCTTCAGTTTCCGTCGCATTCATCACCCTGTTGACCCTTGAGAGCCAATCCTCTGCTTGGGTCGGGGTTTCTGCCCCCGTGAACGCCGGTGGGTGAAAGCCCATCACGTGCTTCAGTTGTCTTTCAGTTGCTCTCCGCGGCGACTCTGGTTCCACCACAACTTGCTCAACCCTCCTTCGCTCTGCCGTCTGAAGCGGTACCTGTTCCACAGCAGGAGCAGGCTGCTGCACCTGCCTTGCAGGCTGCGCATTGATCATTGCCATGACCGCTTCTGCCACCAACCTAATGGTCTCAGCAGACAAAGGTGTTGCAGGCGCATCGCTTGGCGCACTGCTCGCCTCAGAACCTGGCCGTTCAGACGGCCCAGCACCACTTCTGGTCACCTAAAATCATGCAAAACACCGATAAGCGACCAAAAATTACTGCAAACAGCAATTATAGGAACACGCAGGTTCCTCAATCATGTGTATTTTCATTCCTAAGTGGACATTCATGGGTTCTTTTCATGTTATAACGATGACGGACACAATGTGCTCACCACCCCTTAAAGTGAATTCGTCCACGAATTCATTTAAGCTTGACCGAAACCAGAAGTCTGATACCAATTTGTAACACCCCTATCCGTCACATAGCATATAGCAGTAGGTCCGGCCGGGGCCCGACGCCATATACTACGGATAGACCGGTTGGTTACGCGTTGAAACCACACAACCAATCAGAGCGTCCTACACAACACCTAGCGGAAGCAATTTAATTAAGTTGCAAAAAGATAAGAACCCTGCCACAGAGCATGAATGTCCACTACAACCCAGGAATGAGTGCATACATAAAAGAGTTCACGGCCTTAAGGCCTTACAAAAGGGTTCGCTTAACAAGATAGCGTCTTTCATACATCGGCACGCAGGCCGGCCATACATGAATATGAAAAAGCTAATAAATAAGCCTTCGAGGGCTGGCGCTGCAACTTGGCTTTAGCCCGCTATTTGCCGCTTGGCTCCGCAGCAGCACCTGTAGAAAGCAATCCACCCAAGAGGTGGCAATACAAAAGGGCAACGGTCAGCAAAGCTGACCAAATTATAACGACCCCGTCCCGTTTCTCGGGACGGCGGTGCTCCTTCCCTGCAATAAAACTACCATAGCAATTCTATAAGGTATTCTATTCGCCACAAGTGTCGGCACGCACGGCCGCACACTCTGTGCTCTCAGGGCACTAATCGGTGAACCCGGTCCGGACCCAGTCCGACACCGCGACTCCACCACCATCCCTCGGATGGCAACACTCGTGAGCATTTAGCCCTTTCAGCCGAAGCCTAGGCCCGTTTCCAGCCCCCCAGGAAGTCCCATGTACTTTAGGTCGCTTCTACCGAGACCACTTGGAATGGGTAGAGTTCCACCCGCCCGTTGCTCACTTCACCACGGCCATTTAGCCATCGGTGCGGGCCAAGTTTCTCCTCATTCCCACAATCGATCAAAACACGCACATAACCCCGTTATGTACCGATTTGCCCTCCAAGGCAACATCGTGGCGGCAATTCGATTCCGCCCAAGCTTTCCGGGTGCGCCTCGAGGTTAACCCCCAAGGATCCCTGTATGCAATCTACCGCGTAGAATTTTCGGAAAACTAAATTCACCGGCGCGGAGTCTTCTCCGGCCATGTAATGCAAACATCACCGATCCGGGTTAAACCCGAATAGGCTTCACACACAATGCCTACGCCCGTACTCCGATTCCGGCTCTAACAACGGGGACTTTACATATCTACCCGGGGGATTCCGCGCCTCAACGCTCACTCGCGAGAGGGGATTTCCCCATGCATAGAAAGAAGGGCGACTACACATGCCCTATGAAGAGGATCGTTACCCTCGAAGATTTCCGCGGCGCCATGAAGATGTAGTTGGATGGAAAGCTTCGCCTCGCCCTTGTCTTCGAGGATCCGGACTCGGATCGCGAATCGGTGCTTCAAAACTCCTCCGGCGGCCGGATCTCGGGCTCACACCACCAAGGGGGTTCTCCCCTCTCTCTAAGATGAAGAAAGAGAAACTCAAGATGAAAATGAGGGTTTCTCCCCCCATTTCCCGGCTAAAAACCACCCAGGAGCAGCCCCCACCGTCGGATTTAGATCCAAGGGAACGAACGGCCGAGATTAGATCCAAAATCCCAAAAACTGGGCCGAACACGGCTTGACACACGGCCGTGTGTCTGGCCGTGTAGCTCATTCGCCGATCGACACGGCTCCTGACACGGCCGTGTGCCACGGGCCGTGTTACCTGGAGCTTCAGGACGATCGTCGGCTTCCAGAACACGGCTTCGAACACGGCTGGGTTCGAGGCCGTGTGCCCCACACACGGCTTGAGACACGGCCGTGTGTCTCAGGCCGTGTACTTCTCTGACTCGAGACAGCATAAAAACACCATAAACCACTGAACACGGGTAGGCACACGGCCGTGTGCCTGGCCGTGTGCCCCTGTTCAGACCTCCAAACGTGTCGTTTGATCGCCCCGCGATCATCTCCGAGGTTGGGGTCTTACATCCACAACAGTCCCCCATAGACAAGGTGGTACTGCGGATACATCATCAGAATCAGAAGGAGCGGCCATTTGATAGGTGGATGAGATGATCCGGATATCCGGTTCATCATCCGCCTCCATCTGGCGCTGAAATTCTGCGCAATCTTTCAACACATGGTCGGTGCTATGACAACACAAACACCATTTTCCATTACCACTCGGTCCAGAAGGGACCGGGGAGGAATATGAAAAAGGTGGAGGCGGAGACGAGTAGTGACCATAAGACTATGGTACCGTGTATGGAGTACCGTGAGACAGCAGCGCTGCATACACGGGACCATGAGAATTATACTCAGTACCGTCAGTGGGGCACTCATCACTACCATGCCCATAATCCCCGCACCAATGGCACTTGATATACCAATTTGAATACATGGTGCAATAGAAAAGAATTCACCACAAGAAATTTTCTAAGCAGAAATTAAATACTCGCAAGCAAATAAAGAGTGGAACAGCCTGCTATAGCAAAATAAAAATTAGAAAGGGAATAAAAAAAACAACAACAACTAAAAACCAAAACAAAAATAAAACATGAAATATACAAATGGAAAGGGCAACTATCTCAAATCTTCCTCTCCAAAAACTCAAACGACTGTGTTCCCCGGCAACGGCGCCAAAAACTTGATGCGTGGAAAATACGGCAAGCGTACTGGTCGCACAAGTAATAAAGTTTGGGAATAAATCCCCGAGTGTCGGTCTCTTGAGGAACACAGTAATGGATGAGTTAATGTCGAGGAGGACATGAGATTGAAGTCCTTAGGGAGAAGGTAACGATGGGGGTTTTGATGGTTGCGATAAAAGAAAGTAAAAATCTATCAACTACTCCTATGCAATGCCGCTATGCAAAGCTTCGCTAGGCGGGATGAAAACTAGTCGGGCCGCTATGCACCGATTCGCAAGGCGGATGGACGAGTAGGCTAGCGGATGAGGTGGAGAGAACGGCGGAATGAGGGTCGTAAGCACCTCTTCACTACGCACGCCACTAGCAATTGCTAGTGCGGCAAGGATGGATGGTGGTGGACGGAATAAGGCGCACCTCAAGAAATATATAACGAAAATACAAATCACATAGACATGATTTCATATAAACGTATTCTACAATTAAGCGTACATCATCTATAAATGAAGTTTACAACAACACATAAACATCAACAAAGGAAGAACAAGGTAAGAGATCGACCGAATCCGAAGCCTTATTGAGGATTCACGGTTGGAGTCGTCGGGTTGTCAATCCGCGCCCATGCTCGGTCCTCAACTGCGTCCGGGGTAGAGGAGGGCTGTCACCACCTTCCAATGGCCCGTCTTCTTCGTCTCACGATAGCGGAAGAAAGTTGCAAGCTTCCCTTTGCTTGATGGCCATGGCGTTGAAGCTTGAAATAAGCCCAAGAGATGATGGAGGAGGCCAAGGGGGTGCTCTGGCTTTGATTTGGCGGAGAAAGCTTGCCCGGAACCACTCCCTAAGGTGGAGGATGAAGGGAAATGGCGGAACCCTTCGTCGGGGACGAAAAACGGCGGAAGAAATCGGGCCCTCCGAAATAGGGCGAAACCTGCGCTATTTATAGAAAGCAGAATTAAACACTGCGCACGATCACAGGCGCACGACCAGTGGTCGTGCGCGCTATGGCCTGTGACCGTCCGATATGGAGGCAGAAAAGTGGAAAAAGATGTCATGACTGCGCACGACCGGCATCGCACGAGCAGTGATCGTGCGCGGTATAGATGGTGATCGTGCGATATGGCAGGGGCAGAACTTTCATAAAAGAGGGCAGACTGCGCACGACCAATGATCGTGCGCCAAAGAGGTCGATGGTCGTGCGTGAGTAAAAACGCACGACCACTGGCTCCTTTGTCAAAAATGGTGAAAGCCCTAACCCGGACACCCACACGATCCCAGAACCTGCAGGAAAACTGGACGGGATGTCGACATGGCAGTCACAGACATAAATATAATGCACAGCAAAGGGAAATACACACATGCACAGAAATAGGCTTAAAAGGTGCACAAGACGTGGAATGTCGTAGCGAACCAAAAAGAAGTGCTAATGGCGCTAAATGGTAGTGCAAAGACATGCAAATGAGCCTAGATGAGTCCGGAATTCGGTATGAAATAGGGACTCATCATCTGTTCTGTTGATCAAAAATTCCGGGCAATAAGTGTGGGCAGTACCCTTGGGCCCGCGTTCGTAGAGAGAGCGTGTTCGCCGGAGGTACAAATTGTCATTCATGCAGCCGAGCGGCAAAAAATGGGTGCTCTAGTGCTGCTATGGTCGCACACTTTGGAATACTTTGACACATTTTATTTAAGCTAAGGTCCCAGACGCCCGATTTTCTGGATTACGAGCTCCGTTTCCATTCGGATTAAGCAATTTTAGCGGCTCAAATTTTTTCGCGAGGTAATGATTCGGTCGCCACGCCGCCGCCTCTACATGGGATCCCTGAAATGGGGAAGTGGTGGCGATTTCGCCACCTGAGTGCACAGTTATGTTGCGGCCATTACTATATCCTTGGTAGTTTTTCCCGAAGCAAGCTTTCGCTGGCATATCCATTAGGACAAAATTGATGAAATGAAAACACCGGGATAACTTTAAAACGGAGGTGAATATATGTGATCTAAGGGCATAAAATGAGCTCGAATAGGTTCTCCCGATTTGCCAGTTAATGGACAACTCCGAAAGCTTTACGAAATGATATTGTTCGCGGAAATAAGACGGTCTGAACAAAAGTTATGTTCATTTGAAGTGTCTTGCATTTGTAAACTATGTCACGTCTTTCTTTTGATTTCTTGCTCGTCGCCTGAGTACGATGTTAAGGCCATGTGTCCGTTCTGTTTATTCCAAAAACTTCGCCCAGTCCGCGTGGGCAGTACCCTCGGGCCCATGTTTGTAGAGAGAGCGTGTTTGCTGGAGGTAAAAATAGGCATACTTGCAGCCTAGCGACAAAAAATGGGTGCAACACAAGGACTTCCCAAAAGGTCACCGATCCCAGAAATACTCTTGCCCAAGCATGCTTAACTTCCCAATTCTGATGGGATCCGGAGCTCTAGTGCTGGTATGGTCGCACACGTTGGAATACTCCGACACATTTTATTTAAGCCTAGGTCCCCGATTACCGATTTTCTGGATTACGGGATCCATTTCCATTCGGATTAAGTAATTTTGGCAGCTCAAATTTTTACCCGCGGCAACGAACCAGTCACCACGCCGCCGCATCTACGCGGGATCTCCAAAATGGGGAAGTGGTGGCGATTTCACAGCATGATCACGCAGTTATGTCACGTCCATTACTGTATCCTTGGAAGTTTTTCCCGAAGCAAGCTTTCGCTGGCATATCCAATAGGACGAAGTTGATGGAATGAAAACACTGGGATTACTTTAAAACAGAGCTGAATATACGTGATTTGAGGGCACAAAATAAGCTCGAACGGGATCACCCGGTTTGCTAGTGGATGGACAACTCCGAGAGTTTTCCGTAATGGTATTGTTACCGAAAATCAGACAGCCAGATCAAAAGTTATGGTCGTTTAAAGTGCCTTGCATTTGGAAACGAAGTCACGTCTTTCTTTTGATTTCCTGCCCGTCGGCTAGGCTGGATGTTAAGGCCACATGTCCATTCTATTGATTCCAAAAATTCTGTCTAGTCCTCATGGGCGGTACCCTCAGGCCCGCATTCGTAGAGAGAGCGCATTTGCCGGAGGTAAAAATGGGCGTTCATGCAGCCGAGCGGCAAAAATAGGGTGCAACACCAGGACTTCCCAGGAGGTCACCCATCCCAGTACTACTCTCGCCCAAGCATGCTTAACTGCGGAGTTCTGATGGGATACGGGGCTCTAGTGCTGGTATGGTCGCCAACGTTAGAATACTCCGGCACATTTTATTTAATCCAAGGTCCCCGAAGCCCGATTTTCTAGATTGCGGTCTCCATTTACATTCAGATTAAGCAATTTTGGCGGCACAAATTTTTACGCGCGGCAACGACCTATTAGCCATGCAGCCGCCTCTACGATGGATCCCCGAAATGGGGAAGTGGTGGTGATTTCGCCGCCTGAGCACGCAGTTATGTTGCGGCCATTACTGTATCCTTGGAAGTTTTTCCCGAAGCAAGCTTTCGCTGGCATATCCATTAGGACGAAATTGACGAGATAAAAACATCGGGATAACTTTAAAATGGAGCTAAATATACGCAATCTAAGGGCCCAAAACGAGCTCGAACGGGGTCATCCAGTTCTCCAATGGATGGACAACTCTAAGAGCTTTCCAAAATGGTATTGTGCGAGAAAATCAGATGGCCTGATCAAAATTTATGTCCTTTTGAAGTGTCTTGCATTTGGAAACTAAGTCACGTATGTCTTTTGATTTCCTACTTGTCGCCTGCGTAGGATGTTAAGGACACGTGTCCATTCTGTTGATTCCCAAAATTTCGCCCAGTCCGTGTGGGCGGTACCCTCGGGCCCACATTCGCAGAGAGAGCTCCTTCGCCAGAGTTAAAAATGGGTGTTCATGCAGCCGACCGACAAAAAAATAGGTGCAACACGAGGACTTCCAGGAGGTCACTGATCCCAGTACCACACTCTCCCAAGGATGCTTAACTGCGGAGTTCAAATGGGATTTGGTGCCGATTGATGGTATGGTTGCACTATTTGAATACTCCGACACTTTTTTTTAAGCCTAGGTCCCCGATGCCCGATTTTCTGGATTGTGTGCTCCGTTTCCATTGGGATTAAGCAATTTTGGCGGCTCAAATTTTTTAAGCACGGCAACGACCGGGTCGCCATGCCGCCGCCTCTACATGGGATCCCCAAAATGGAGAAGCGATGGCAATTTTGACGCTTGAGTGCGCAGTTATGTCACGGTCATTACTGTATCCTTGGATGTTTTTCCTGAAGCAAGCATTCGTTTACATATCCATTAGGACGAAATTAAAGAAATGAAAACACTGGGATAACTTTAAAATAGAGCTGAATATACGCGGTTTGAGAGCACAAAATGACCTTGAACGGGTTCACCCTGTTCCCTAGTGGATGGACAACTCCGAGAGATTTGCGAAATGGTATTGTGCGCGATAACCAGACGGTCTGATCAAAAGTTATGGCTGTTTGAAGTGCCTTGTATTTGGAAACTAAGGCACGTCTTTCTTTTGATTTCCTGCCCGTCACTTGGGCAGGATATTAAGGCCAAGTGTACGTTCTTTTGATTCCAAAAATTACGCCCAGTCCACGTGGGCGGTACCCTCGGGACCGCGTTCGCAGAGTGAGCGCATTCGTCGGAGGTAAAAATGGGCGTTCATGCAGCCGAGCGACAAAAAATGGGTGCAACACGTGGACTTCCCAAGAGGTCACCCATCCTAGTACTAATCTCTCCCAAGAACGCTTAACTATGGAATTCTGATGGAATCCGGTGCTCTTGTGCTGGTTTGGTCGCACTGTTTGAATACTCCAGCACATTTTATTTAAGCCAAAGACCCATACGCCAGATTTTCTGGATTGCGGGCTCCGTTTCCATTCGGATTAAGCAGATTTTGGCAGCTCAAATTTTTAAGCATGACAACGACCGGTTAGCCATGCCACTGCCTCTACGCGGGATCCCAAAAATGGGTAAGTGGAGGCGATTTCGCCTCCTGAGCGCACAGTTATGTAGCGACAATTACTATATCCTTGGAAGTTTTTCCCGAAGCAAGCTTTCACTGACATATCCTTTAGGACAAAATTGACGAGATGAAATCACCGGGATTACTTTAAAATGGAGCTGAATATACGCGATCTGAGGGAAAAAATCGAGCTCGAACGAGTTCACCCAGTTCTCCATTGGATGGAAAACTTCGATAGCTTTTCAAAATGGTATTGTGCACGAAAATCAAATAGTCTGATCAAAAGTTATGGCTGTTTGAAGTGCCTTGTATTGGAAACTAAGTCAAGTCTTTATTTTGATTTCCAGTCCGTCGCCTACGCTGGATATTAAGACCATGTGTCCGTTCTGATGATTCCGAAAACTATGCCCAGTCCGCGTTGGCGGTACCCTCGGGCCCGCTTTCACAGAGAGATCACATTCGCCGGAGGTAAAAATGGGCGTTCATGCAGCCGAGTGACAAAAAATGGGTGCAACACAAGGAATTCCCCGGAGGTCACCAAACTCAATACTACTCTCGCCCAAGCACGCTTAACTGCAGAGTTTTGATATGATGCAGTGCTCTAGTGCTGGAATGGTCGCATACGTTGGAATACTCCGGCACATTTTATTTAAGCCAAGGTCCCTGACAACCGATTTTCTGAATTATGGGCTCCATTTACATTCAGATTAAGAAATTTTTGCGGCTCAAACTTTTATGCATGATAACAACCTGGATGCCACTCCGCCACCTCTATACGGGATCCCTTAAATGGGGATGTGGTTCAGGGCAAATGGAACTCCAGAGGAGAAGTGCCTGAGAAAAAGGGTGGCGATTTCGCCGCCTGAGCGCGCAGTTATGTCACGGCCATTACTTTATCCTTGGAAGTTTTCCCGTAGCAAGCTTTCGTTGGCATATCCATTTGGACGAAATTGACGAAATGAAAACACCAGGATAACTTTAAAATTGAGCTTAATATACGCGATCTGAGGGCATAAAATGAGCTCGAATAGGTTCACCCAGCTCGCTAGTGGATGGACAACTCCAAGATCTTTCTGGAATGGTATTGTACGCAATAATCAGACAGTCTGATCAATAGTTATGACTGTTTGAAGTGCCTTGCATTTGGAAACTAAGTCACATCTTTCTTTTGATTTCCTACCCGTCTCTTGTACAGGATATTAAGGCCATGTGTCTGTTCTGTTGATTCCAAAAATTCTGCCCAGTCCTTGTGGGTGGTACCCTCGGGCCCCCGTTCACAAAGAGAGCGCGTTCTCCAGAGGTAAAAATGGGTGTTCATGCAGTCGAGCGGCAAAAAATGGGTAAAACATGAAAGTGAGGGGGTAGATCTGACTAACTTTAGAGGGGGTGAATGGAGTATTTTAAAAACTTGATTAGTTTTTATAGCGGAATTAAAATAAGTGATATCAGTATATGTATAAAGAGAAGTAAGAAAAAGAAAACTATCACGGCACAGTATAAATAAAGAAAAGAACAACCAGACGACACAAGAAAATTATAGTGGTTCCCCAGAACTGGGTACATCCACTCATCTACCACCCTAATAGGAATCCACTAACAAGTTTTTGATCAGATGCCCTGCCACCACAGGTTTTTGCTCAGGTGTCCTGTCACCACAAGATCTATTTCAAGGGAGATCTCACAACCCTCTAGGATTTTGATCAGGTGCCCAAAAACCAAATCAAGTATTTTGATAAGGAGACTTGTCTACCATGTGATAACTTTTGAAGGGAGTTAGAAACCCTTTTTATAGTGGTAAATGAAGAGTGATGTTGTCTTCTCTTTCTTAAACAACTGAGAAGACTTTAGTGGATGCTATTATCAAAGATACCCTTGAGATGAAGTATGGTTCAGGAAGACAAGAGCGTTGTTCAGGGTGTAGACCTTGATGAAGGTCTTCAGAAACTTAATGAAATGGTGTTGATGAGTTGTCCCTTTGAAGCCTGAAGTAGAAACTGAAGAAGACTAAAGATATGTGTGTGATGTTCTTCTTCAATTTTCTATAAGAATGATAATAGTTCTTTTTCTCTTAAAAACTTTTGTATCAGTTGTTGTAAAAAGATCTGAATTTTGAATATTATCCTTGATTTGCTGCTCAGAATCTGGGAGTTGAAATGGCTGGAAATTGTCTTTAATGTATTTCCTCAACTGTCCCAGTAAATAAGTCAAGTAATTAACTATGTGAAATCCATAATCAATACTGCCTTGGAACGGCTATATTCTTGAGAATATAAAAATTAATTATCAGAGAATTACTGCCTTAGAATAATACCAATTGAAATCAAAATGATAGAGAAGTTGTCAAACTGATACTGACAGAAATCGTCGAACTCGAGACAGATTTTGTTGACCTGAACTCCAAATTTGTCGAGCTGAGAAATTGTCTTCGTTGAGCTGAGCTCAGAGAAAATTGATCTTTATAAAAACTGGCAATGCGGAGCTCCAAGTTCGTCATCCTGAGGTAGAATTTCATCGACCAGAGAAATTGAGTAGAGGAGGGAGTTTGTCAACCATAGCTCGGATATCGTCGAGCTCATCTCAGAGTTGAAACTCTGAGTTTGTCGATCAACGATCGATGATCATCGAGCTGAGTTTGAAGAACTTTGAACTAATTTTTGAACTCTATAAAAACTTCATTTCTTCTAAGTCTGAGTCTCTAGAGTCTTCAAAAGGCTGGAATAAGAGAGTCTAACCTAATCAGACTGACCTAACCTAAGAACCAATAAATTGACCCTAAACTATAAATAATGGGTCAACAATCGTAATATGACTTAGGAGGACTGCATTGAATATATTTCCCAGATGGTATAGAGGACTTGTAGGAAGCTGGACTTTGAGATTGAGAACTACTTGAGGATGGCTTCTGAGTTTTAGAGACATTTCTTGAGGATTGAGAAATATTCCTCGGAGCACCTACAGCAGGAGGAGGAGGAGGAGGAGGTCCTCTCCAGTTCCCTTGAGGAGGAGGAGAGTATCTCCTGCTCTTCTTCCTAGCCTTTTGCTCATTTTTATACTACCACATCCATTTAGGCATTCCTGGATATGGAGTAATATTATTCAAAATATAATAAGGTTGTCAGTTGTAGGATTAGGCTTAAGAACATCCTTAGGAGGAGCCTTTCTATTCTTAGATTTTATCTTCTTGGAATTTGATTCATCAGAATCATCAGAATCATCATCCTCATCATCATCAGATGATTCAGGAGGATTATCATAGAGATAATAAATTTATTTTAACGCTTCTTTAGAAATTTGCTTCTCAGTTTGAGGCTGTTCTAGATTTGTTGGCTCTGCAGAACTTTCAGTAACAATCTGATTGCCTTCTTCTTCTTTCATGTCTGCAAACATAAAATCATCCAAGTCTTGCATAGGAGACTCAGCGCACATAAGAGGTGGAGGGGAGACAGCCTTGGGCTTAGAAACAGAAACTGGCTCACAAAAATCTTCAACAACTAATATTTCTATAACTTCTGGGACTACAAAACTTGCCCTTAGTTAATCCACAACTACAGGACTTATTAGAGCAGTATAACATACAATAGCCTTAGAGTAATCAACATCAAAACTAGATAAAGCATTTCTATAAACTGAATTGAAAGAATCATGTAAAGAGTCCAAGTCAACTGTGGGATTATAATGAAATCACCAACAGTTATAATTTCTAGAAAAACTGCTAGAGGAGGAGATGGAGGATAAACTGCTACTGCTGCTAAAACTATAGCTGCTAGAACTGGAGCTTCTTCATTTAACATCTCCCCCTGCCTAGTTTTAGATGGTCTTAAAGTCAGGCCCTCAGAAGAAGGGACATAATGGAGAGTAGCAATTTGAGTAGAGAGAGAGGAAATGGAGGCAGAAAGAGGAGCAATAGCTTCAGCTATTAGCTGCTTAAGAGATGTAGTAATAAATGTAAGAAGATCTTTGGTAATATCAAAGAAATTTAAATATAGAGGTTCATGAACAGAGGGAGTGTAAGATGTGTGATGGCACAATTGGAACATACAGAAAAAGCATGGGAGAAGTCCGTATGAGAATATTCAGGGAATATGGAAGTAGGGTTAGAAGGAATGGTAGTAGAGGTGGTTGGAATTATGGTGGTAGTTATTGTTGTAATGGTGATTTCCTGAGTGGGAGATTGACTTGGGGAATGGTGGATTGAAGAGTTTTGTAGAGATGGTTGAGGAGACAACAGATTGAAGTTGGGCTGTGGAGATGTGGATGGAATGTCATCCAGATAAGTTTGAGGTAGAGATAGAGGAGGAATGAAATCTGTCATAATTTCATCTCATGAATGATGATTGTTGATTGTGGATGTGATGGTGGTGGAAGAGGTGAAGTTGGAGGGGTAGTTGAGGATTGTTGTTGTGGAAGAGCTAATGGAATATTAGTTTTAATTTTGATGAAAGGGGTAATTTCTTCTATAGGTGGAGGAGTTGTTGTAACTGCCCTTGTGTCCTCCGAAGTACAAGAAGAGGAGGCCCTTGAGGGTTTAGGGATTGTCCTCTCCCATTTACCAAACAAGGCAGATGTAAGCCTCTTGGAGGAATTTATGAATATGGTCTGGGAGACCAATAATTCAGGTGCCTTGGTCTGGAGGAAAATTCCTAATATCCTCCAAAAAGAAACCTCTTTCTTAGAATTCTTCTTCTTAATTAACTCAAACACTATCTTTCCCCAATTTACAACTTTCATATTTACCAGAGCACAGATCACCAAGAATTGGTGCCTGGTTATGTTGTCAAGGGTTGTGTGTTTGCCCAGCAACACCTTCCTAATAACATCAGAAAGAAATTTATACTCTGCAGATAAATTCTTTTTCATCAATTTATTAGGGTTTCCCTCGGTGTGACCCATCTTAATCAACATTGACTCATACTCATAACTATCTATTTCAATGTCCTCTTCTCCATTATCCAAACCAAAATTTGGGGGTTAGGGTAACCTATTTGCCTCCGATGGTACCAGTCATAGTGTCTGCATTTGGAGTAGTTGAAGTATAAACCCATTCCCTTATTTCAGTTACTGGGAACTTTATCTTGGTGGTCATGATTTTCTTCAGTTGCTGTTCTTCAAACTGCTGTAGAATGTCCATGAGAATCTGATCGGAATGACAGAAAGAATCAAAGTTGATGTCGAAGCCGGTGTCGTACTTCATGCTGGAGAGGGAAGTCGCCGGAATCGTCATTGTTTTCATGCAAAATAAGAGAGAGATCAAGTGCAAGAGAACTAGAAAGCACGAGATGGAGCTCGAATAAAACCTATTTATAAGGTTTTCAGAATATGAAGCGGTAGACTCTGTCCTGCGAAAAGAAAACAAATCTTCTTTCTCAGGTCGACGAAAATTTTCATGAAGAAATGATATCGTCGATCTCAGTTTGAAGAGGGGAAAACTTTTCGTCATTCTCAGGTTGACGAATAATTTTTTGAAGTAAGATCGTCGATCTCCACTCGACAAAAATAACTTCACACAGAGAGTTTGTTGATCTTAGGTCGACGAAATTTCTCAAGAATAGTTCTCAGATCGTCGATCTTCATTTGACAAACTGTGACCAATTCTTTGACCTCAGATTGAAAATTGAATTAACCTTCTCCATTGATCATACCTAGTTGATTTAGAAATAAAAGATGTTTCTTCTCATCTAAAGGTTTAGTGAAGATGTCTGCTCTTTGGAAATCAGTAGAGACAAAGACAATGTTATTTTTTTGTCCACACAATCTCTAATGAAATGATGTCTTACTTATATATGCTTTGTCCTACTATAATGTACTGGATTTTGTGCAATGGAAATTGTGCTGATACTATCACAAAATACAGTTGAATTATTCAGATTGTAACCATAATCTAGGAGTTGGTTTTGAATCCACAATATTTGTGAATAATAACTGCCAGCTGTAATGTATTCAGCTTCTGCAGTTGAGGTGGACACAGATGTTTGTTTCTTACAAAACCAAGACACATGCCTATCACCAAGGAACTGGCATGTTCCCTATGTACTTTTTCTGTCAACTCTACATCAAGCAAAGTCAGCATCTGACAATCCAATTAATTCAAATTCTTACTCAGTTGGATAAAAGAGTCCTAGATTTGGGCAATCCTTTATATATCTCAAAATTCTTTTTAAGAAAATAAGGTGAGATTCTTTAGGGTTCACTTGGAACCTAGCACAAAGACATATAACAAACATTATGTCTGGCCTACTAGCTGTGAGATACAACAAGGACCCAACAATAGCCATATATGTTTTCTAATCAACTGGCTTGCCATGTTCATCAGAATCAATCACAGTATTGGAAGCCATGGGTGTTTTCTTGGCTGAGGCATCAGTCATCCCAAATCTTTTAACTAATTCCTTAGCATATTTGGATTGGGAGATGAAAATGCCATCAGGGGATTGCTTCACTTGGAGACCAAGGAAGTAAGAAAGCTCACCCATGCAACTCATTTCAAACTTGGAATGCATCAGTTCAGAAAACCTTTTGCAAAGCTTGGAATCAGTAGAGCCAAAAATGATGTCATCTACATATATTTGAACAAACAATATGTTGCTATTATGATGCCTAGTAAAAAAAGTTCTATCTACAATGCCCCTAGTGAACTTATGCTCTAAAAGAAAGCTAGCTAGGGTCTCATACCAAGCTCTTGGAGCTTTATTTAAACCCTAAAGAGCTTTATGCAATTTGAAAACAAAAGAGGGATAAGTTATGGAAATAAAACCTGGTGGTTGTTCAACATATACTTCCTCTTTATGTTCACCATTCAAGAAAGTACTCATGACATCCATTTGTTTAACTTTAAACTTTTTGTAGGCTGCATATGCAAGAAAAATTTTGATAGCTTCCAGTCTTGCAATAGGTGCAAAGTTTTGATCATAGTCAATTCCTTCTTCATGTTTGTAACCTTGAGCTACTAGCCTTGCTTTATTCCTTATGATAGCTCCTTATGCATCCAATTTATTTTTGAATACCCATTTAGTTCCAATAACTTGTGAGTCTTTGGGTCCAGGAACTAAGTCTCAAACTCTGTATCTCTCAAACTAATTGAGCTCTTCTTGCATTGCAATAATCCAGTGTGGATCTTACTCAGCATCTTCAATGGATTGGGGATCAAGTTGAGATATGAAGCAAGCATGCATCAAATCTTGGTTGAGTTGATGCTTTGTTTGCACACCAACTAATATTTCTCCAATCACTTAAGATACAGGGTGATCTCTAAGTGTGACAAGATCAGTTGGAGGAGTTGGTTCAGAAACAACATTGGGAATTAATTCCTCTTGTGGAATTAAATTTGTTGTTGAAGGTTCAACAATTATATCACTAACCTCTTTTTCACTATCTCCATCAATATGTGGAGAAGGATGTGTTTCAGCCTCATTGGTAAGGTTCAGATCATCCAATTTCTCACATAGTTTCGGTACCTGCAATAAGTTACTAGTAGAAGAATCCTTCTCCTTATAAAACATGTTAGCTTCATCAAAAGAAATATGAGCAGATTCTTCTATTTTCAAAGTATATTTATTAAATACCCTATAAGACTTGCTGACTTGAGAATACCCAAGAAAAATTCCCATTGCAGCTTTAGCCTCAAATTTTCTAAGGTGTTTCTTGTTATTATTATGAATGTAACATACACAACCAAAGATTTTAAAATAGTCTATTTTAGGTTGCTTATCTTAGACTAATTCATAGGGAGTCTTGCCCTTAAGTTTATGTATCAATCTTCTGTTCAGGACATAATTTGTTGTGCTTACAGCCTCTTCCCAAAAGGATAGTGGCATGTGAGCATCTGCAAGCAATGTTCCTGTAGCTTCAATAAGGGTTCTATTTTTCCTTTCTGCTACCATATTTTTTTAAGGAGTTCTAGGAGCAGAGAAGCAATGCCTGATACCTTCCCTCTCATAGAATTCTTACATAGGGAGAGATTCAAACTCAGTACCATGATCACTTCTGATAAATGCAAATGGAGTAGAATACTCAATCTTTATGCTCTTAAGAAAATCTGTAAGAACTTTAAAGTTATCTGACTTGTTTCTCAAGAAGAACACACAAGTGAACCTAGAGAAGTCATCTACAATGACTAAGGTATAAGATTTCCCTCCCAAGCTCTATACAGCAATGGGTCCAAATAGATCCATATGTAGAAAATACAGAATCCTGGGTGAATCACTCTTATTAATAGATTTTAAACTATTTTTGGTTTGCTTACCTAATTGACAAGCCCTACAAAGGCTTTCCTTCTTGTAGGGGAAAGAAGGCAATCCTCTAACAAGGTTATCCCTAGAGAGTTTAGCAATATTTTTCAGATTAACATTTCCTAATCTTTTATGCCATAATTCATTATTATTACTAATTTGATTAAATAGGCAAATTCTGACCTAGCTGATTTGAAATTTACTACATAAATGTTTCCATTCCTAAGGCCAGTTAAGACATTTTTATTATCTATAGAAGTAATAATGCAGGAAATTTGATTAAATGTTACCTGATAACCTTTATCACATAATTGGCTTATGGATATCAGGTTATGTTTGAGACCATTTACATATGCTACCTTCCTGAAAGTGACAGCTCCAACTTTAACATTCTCATAGCCTTCAGTTTGGCCACAGTTGGAGTCACCAAATATCACTTTTGGACCAAGCTTAGACTTGTAGTTTGTTAAGTTGTCCTTGTTGCCTATCATGTGCTTTGAACAGCCACTATCCAGGTACTACTGTTCCTCTGTGGTAGGATAGTCTTTTTCTTGCAAAATTAAAATTTTGGTGTTCTTGACCCAGGTAACCTTGGTTCCTTGATTCTTTTTAAATTTAAAACTAAAAATGTAAGAGTATTCAGGTTGGTTCTTATACAGTAGAGGGTGAAATTTCCTAGGTGGAATTATCCATTGGGTAAATGGGTTAACAAATTCTTTTGGTTGATTAAATGTTCTGAAATAATTTGACTTTCTGTTTAAATGTACTGGGATCGACGAATTCTGATAAGTTCGTCGATCTGAGTTCGACGAATAGGGATGGGTTTATCGAACTCCGCTCAGAGAATGGAAATATTCATTCTTTGTGCCACAATATCGTCGATCTCAGCTCAAAGAACCATATAAATTTCGTCGATCGCTGATCGAAGAATAATTATAATAGAAATCTGCGTTTGGAGTTCGACGACTTGAGTTCGACGAACTGTAGACATTTCATCGATCTTAGTTCGACGAAATCTGTTGAACATTTTTATGATTAAGGTTTTTCTTATTCTTTCTCATTTTCTTAGGTTTCTGTTTTAATTTAGTTGGTTTAGTATTCTCATCTACCTTTTCTTTACCCTTTTCTGATATAAATTTTATGGGTGTAGAAAGAATGTTTTTCTGAATCAAATGAGGTTGGCTTGATGAAGCACCTAAGCCCAGCTTGCCATTGAGCCTTCCATTTACTATGTGTGTGATGTTCATCAATTTGATGCTTCTCCTATTAAGGGATTCTTCAAATTGCTTAGCCTCATTTATTTTAATTTTTAAAGAATTAATCTGTTCAGAAGCTATAACTATTTTATCTTTCAATTCAATGTTTTCAGATAACAAATTTTCATGTTCAGTTAGCTTATCTCTGAGAAGTTTGATTTCCTTCTCAGATTTGATTAGGTCATTATATAACAATTTAAATTCAGTTCTGAAATGTTTTGAATTGAAATCAAATGAAGATATTACATGGTCCTCTTTAGATTCAGATTCTTCTTCAGATTTCTCAACTTCTGAAAGATTGCCTGAGGCATTGATGGCCATCAAGCAAACTTCCTTTGCTTTAGCTTCTTCTTCATCTTCACTGGAGCTGGAAGATGAGGATTCTTCTTCTATCTCACTCCAGGTTTCTACAACAAAACCTTTCTCCTTTCTCTTATGCTTGCTTGAGGAGGGCTTGTTGTACTTCTTTTTAGAGTCCTTATCTCTACTTTTCTCCTTAATCTGATTCTCATGACACTCAGGAAGAATGTGTCCAGGTTTTCTGCAACCAAAACAGACAATTTCCTTGGTAGGAGTTTTGTCATATCTTGATCTGTCCTCTTGTCTGCATGACTTCCTTATGAAATCTTTTTTGGCCATCTTGTAAAATCTCTTGGCCAGTAAGCTTATGAGCTCATCGTTTGCTGGTGGAGCTTCTGATCCATCGTATTCTTTGAAAGCAATGTTTTGCTCTTTCCTTCCTAATGAGGAGGTCTTCTGCTCAGCTTCTTATCTTTTCTTTATCAGCTGCTCATAAGATTTGAGCTTTCCTAGAAGAAACTCAGTGGATATCTCATTCAGGCATCTGGCCTCCTTGATTGGCCAGATCCTAGAGTCCCATGTGCTTGGGAAGAAAATAAGAATATTTTCATTTATCTCAGTTAGTGAGATGTTTTTATCTAGGTTCTTTAGTTCATTAACAATTAAGCTGAGTTTGTTGTACATGTCAGCTACTTACTCAGATTCATCTTTCTGGAAATTCTCATATTGAGAGATGAGATGAGATCTTCGATCCTTTCTCTCATCAGCTGATCCTGCAAGTGATCTCAAAATTTTCCTTACTAAATCTCCATTGGAAAAGGTATTTCTAAGGACTTTTGAATCACTTACGATCTTTATAAATCGTGTGTACATTGTGTCAATGTCTTCATCCACTTCCATTTTGAACTTTTTAAATTCGGACTCCAGTTGGAATTGCTTTAAATCTTTTACTTACGAAGCACCTTCATGAGTAACTTATAATTAATTCCTAATTTCAAAATCTATTTCACACACACAAACTTTATTAAATTCCGTTATAACTAATGCACGGAATAATGCATTCATTTCCTTAGCATTATTTTTACATCTAAGTTTTTCATTTTCGTCCCACTTGTCTTTTGAATTTTCCATGGTTATGTTGCCAACAATTAATGTCGATGGAGTGTAACTAAGTTCTACCATGTTCCATACATTGGTTTAACACTATTAGAAAATAATGCATCCGTGTTTTCCAATAGTTGTAGTCAGTTCCCTTGAAAAGTGGTTGTCTACCAATGCTTTAACCCTCTACAAAAGCATCACTGTGTTGCGCCTTGACTCCCGGTGGTGAAACCAATTTGGAGTAACCTGTGCTTTGATACTAAGTGTTGGATCATGAGGCGCCCTTAGAGGGGGGTGTGAATAATGGTTAACAAAAATTTAGCTCTTAATCAATTCTACTTGGTGAAATAATTACAAAAATTAAACAAATTTTCTTAACTAAAGATAAACACTTAGAAAATCATAAGAATACAAAAGATTATATTTTATTTAATAAGCGTTAAAAACAAAATAAAAGATTCTATATAAAGCTAGAGATCAAGGCAATAAAAAATAAACTCCTTTTGATTTCACTAGTCCTTCTACCGAGAATCGGCCAGCTATAGCGTATCTCTCCCTAGATCTTGTTACTAGCCTCTCCTAGATCTCACCACGATCTAGTTGTTGCACACAAGGCGCCAAAAACTCTTTAAGTCATATAAGGACCTAGACGCCACGAACAAGGTTGTAATTTTCTCCTATGCCACACAATGACTTAGATGCCACGCATAAGGAGGCGATTTCCTCTAATAATTATAATGGTGAAATGAAGAATTATAAAGAATAACTTTCAGAATAAAAATTCCCTCTAAATGAAGTACCGAAGATGATGACGAATCCTCGCAAAGGTTACTTGAGATATCGCATACCGAGTGGTCACTTTTTTGCTCTTGAACCTTCTTGGGAAGATAGAGTTTTCTGGATGCTAGATCTCTCTAAACAAGTTGCACGGGAAGGAACACTCCAGAATATTAAAGACATAATCTCCACAGAAAAATGAGCTAAATTTATACTTTGGAGCTATCGCCGGCAATACTGGCTATCGCCTGCCAGCGATATGATATCTGTCTGCCATGTGTCCCATGATTTTGAGGATTCTTCTAGATGATCTGGTCGTGGAAAATCATGCGCTATAAATTGGGCGATATCGATATCGCCGAGAAATATCATATTTTAACTGAACTTTGTGGAGATCATGCGGTAATTGTCTTATAAGCTATCGTCTGGTGGCGATACTAGATATCGTCAGGCGATATCAGCTTAACATCTCTTCTCAATCCTGAATCCAAGATGAAATGATTGTATTATTAGACCTGTTTTCTCTGCACACCATAAACACACTATGATCAAATACAAATAGGATTTGTTATTAACAAACTAAGAAATGTGGAACGCATGCTCCAACAGTTTCCACCCATATAAAGCCTTTCTTAAAGAAATACCTTGTTAGGGAGAGAAGGATTGATAAAACCAGATGGTTGCTCAACATAGGCCTCCTCTATTAGGTCATCATTCAGGAAACAAAACTTTACATCCATTTGGTAGAGCTTAAATCCTTTGTAGGCAATATATGCAAGGAATAACCATATGTCTTCAAGTCTAGATACTTGTGCAAATGTTTGATTAAAGTCAATACCTTCCACTTTCTTGTATCCTTTAGCAACCAGTCTAGCTTTGCTCTTGATTATAATACCATTCTCATCTAGTTTGTTTCTATATATTCATTTGATTCCAATGATGTTATATCCTGAGGTCTGGGAACTGGCTTCCAGACATTACACCTTTTAAATTGGTTAAACTCTTCTTGCATAGCCACTATCTAGAATGGGTCTATGTTCGCTTCTTCAAACTTCTTGGGTTCTATCTAAGACAAAAAGATTGAACAAATAGTAATGTTATGAGTTCTGCTCCTTTTGGTTACACCCTTGCTTGCATCCCCAATAATTAGATCTCTGGGATTGTCTCTTAAGTGTCTTATGACTGGTGGCATCCACTCTTCAGCTTCTTAAACTTCATCTTAAGTGCTTTGAAGTTATCTGCTCTCTGCATATCACCTGGACCTTCTTCTTGGATGAACATATCTTTATCCTTTTCTTGATCAGTTGAAAGTGTGTCATCAATACTTAGTTTGTCCATTCTTAATTCTGCCCCAGCATCACTAGAAGAGCTTGGCAACTCATTATGAATCATATAGGTTTCATCAAAAATAATATTAATAGACTCTTCTACAACCAGATTTTTCAAGTTGTAGGTCCTATAAGCTTTGTTGTGGCTGCTGTACCCAACAAAAATACCCTCATAATATTTTTCAGCAAACTTTGTCAGGTGGGATTTCCATTTGTTCAGCATAAAGCACTTGCTTGCAAAAATTCTCAAATGCGCTAGATTTGGCTTTTTGCCTTTAATAAGCTCATAGTGAGTCTTATTGTGATACTTGTTGATAGAGGCTCTATTTTATACATGGCAAGTTTTCTTCACTACTTCGGCCTAGAATATTCTGGGAGAAAAGTATAACTTAGCAAAGTCATCCCAAACTCTATGAGAGTTCTATTCTTCCTCTCAGTAATGCCATTTTGCTAGGGTGTTCTCGGAGAAGAAAATTTCAGAAAGATACCTTGTTCTCTACAAATTTTTGTCATGCTTTCAGATAGAAATTCTATGTCATATTCACTTCTAATTTTGACCACAGTGCAACCTTTCTCATTCAAAATCCGCTTGACAAAAATCATAAAGTTGTCTAAGGTATTAGACTTTTTCTTAAGAAAGAACACCAAGGTAAATCTGGAATAGTCATAAACAATCACAAAGGTATAGACTTTCCCACCTAAACTATGAATTGACATACGACCAAATAAATCCATATATAGGAGGTATAGACACCTCTCTGAATCCTTGGACCCAATGCTTTTAAAGGAAGCCTTTGTTTGCTTGCCCTTTAGCATGTAGAATAAATGCCCTCTTTAGTGGATTTATAGTTGGGTTCATTTCTGACTAACTCTTCAATGAAGAGCTTGTTGATAGCATTGTAGTTCAAGTGAGCAAGCCTCTTATGCTATTGCACTCAATAAAAGTCTTTCTCATTTGCTATAAGTCATACTAGAGAATTAACATCTAAGCATAGAAAGTTAAGACAATAAATATTTATACTCCTAGTGTTTGTCAGAATAATCTCTTGGTCACTTGACCTCTTGATTAGGCACTTATCAATGTGAAATATAATGATATAGCCTAGATCATAGAGTTGTCTTATGCTAATCAGATTGTGTTGCAATCCATCCACATAAGCTACTTTTGTGATGGAGACTATGTCATTGGTGATCATACAATAGCCTTTAGTTACTCCTCTATCTAAACCACCAAATATGACTTTGTGTCCATTCCTCATAGAAGTGAAATCTTTTAGATGGCTCCTTGTTCCAGTCATGTGTCTTGGAGTAACCTGCAATCACAAAATTTATTTACCTTAGGTACCCAAAGAAATTTGGTTCCTTGGTTCATGTTAGCATGATAGGAATTTTTCTCCCAACTGCAATCTTGATAGAAAGGCTTCTCTTTGCACTTAGCACACAAGGGTTGTGCCAACATTCAATGGCAAAGTGTCCCACCTTACCATAACATCAGCACTCCTGTATATTATAACTCCTCTTCTGAACAGGCTTTAATGTGTGTGAACATCAGATTTTTTCTATTCATTAAGGAGTGCAGCAGACTTCTTCCTATTTCTCTCAACTAGAACCTGGCTGAATGTAAGCCTACAAGCTAGTTCTCTTGGCTTATTCTGTCTGACAACAATATGTGTCTACATTGTAGCTAAAAAAGTGTTGATGGCATGATAAATATCTAGGTGAAACTTGATTATAGTATTTCTCACAGCCTTATTCTTTATTGAAAGATCTTAAGAGGAGGCCACTTCCTTATCCTTGGGTGTGGGTGTTGGGAAACCAAACACAAATGTTGTATAGTGGACCATTTAGATTTATTCATGGGGAGCCTTCAAGGCACTCAACACCATAACCTTTCTTCTCCCATTGTAAGGTGCACTAGTGCTCTTATAAGAAGAAATTTCATTCTTCTAGTGATCGTACATGTTGTCATGGTCATACCTATTAGAAGGGAATACAACCTTATGAAAGGTGGTTTGAGGCATAGTTGTAGCCATGCCTTTCCTTTTGGAATGGGCTAATTTAGCATTTCACTTGAACCCCAATCCCCTCTTATTATTTTTATAGGATAATGAGTCTATAAGTGTAGTACTGACTTAGGCTTGGAAAATTTCTGCATTAGCATCCTCTCCTTGAAGAGCTTCTCTTCAAGAACCTTAATGATCTTGCATTTCTGGCTTATGGAGCCCACTTGAATAATAGTGATTATTTTCAACTAACTAATTACTTTGCTCATCTGAGCTAGCAGTGAAGCTGACTTAGATTCCATGGACTTAGCCTGCTGTAGAGAAGCAATCTCTTCAGCTTGCCTCTTGACAAGCTTTTTGCTCTTCTTCAAAGCATTAAGGAGAGCACCATAACTGTCAATAAGTTGATTGACATCGTCATCAGGTCCTAATCCATACTCCTTATTTGATGAAGAGGATTCCTTAGAATGTGGTCCAGCCCTATAATTAGAATTAGAAGGAGAGATTGGGTGAGTAAGCACCTTATTAGGACAAGAAGTATCCTGATTTTCTTCAATTGTGGCCATGAGGCTGTACTCTTCTTCATCCTTACATTCATTATCAGTAGAGGACAGTAGTGCTCTTATGCCCACCTTGGTAGTAGGATGATCAGTATCCTCTTCTATGGAGATTAGACAAATGTAGGCCTCTTCATCTTTAGATTCTGAAGTATCAAATAACTATTTGACAAGCATGACTACTTCTTAGCTAAGAAGCCCGTGTCAAACTTTTTGTCTTTATGATATCTCTTATCATTAGACCTCATGATCTCTTTCCTTTTAATAGGACAGTCAGTAATGACATGTCATGACCTTTTGCAGCAGTAACACACTACATCAGTTTTAAAGTGTTTTTTCCATTTGGAATCATACATGTCCCCAAAGGGGCCTTTTCTGGACTTCTCTAGGTTGGCAAGTGGCTTTCTTGAGCTAGAGCTATATGAGCCCTTATTCTTCCACAACCTTCTTTTGCTCAGCATCTTTTTGAACTGCTTGGACAATAAGGTTAGTTCTCCATCATTCACTACTTCTCCTAATGTGATGTGATCTGAGCATTTTGACTCAGTAGCCCTTCTTGGGGAGAAAGAGTCTTCTCCCTGCTCTTCCTAAAGGTTTCAATGCTGAAAGCCACAGACATTTCTCTAATGAGAGACTTGGTCGCATCCTCTTCATCCTTTATGGAGTTCAGCTGAAGTGCATGTGACAGGAACTTTCCAAACAGATTTTGTGGCAATGTGTTGGGCAAGTTACATACCTTCCTTATGGCACAGATTTTGATGTTCGGTTTTTTGTTGGGTGATCTCAGGAACTTATAATTCAGCTCATAATTGGAGAACTGGTTGTTATAGGTTATCAGATTGTTCATAATCTTGAAGAACTTATCATATCACTCTACTATAGAATCCTTCTTGCCTTGTTTGAAGGCCTCATACTACTGGTTAAGAAGAGATTTCCTGTCATCCCTTACTTCCTCAGTCCCATCCATGTAGACTACTAGAGATTCCCACATCTCCTTTGCAGTCTTACAATGAACATGATTATGAAAGGTTGAGTCATCAATGGCACTCGCTATAATGTACTGGGCCCTCTTAGTGGCCAGTACCACCTCATCTTTTATCATTTTAGAATATCTCTATAGATTCTTGATGTTAGCATCAATAGCTGAGATATTCATAGGAATGAATGGTCCCTCTTCCACTGCAATGAACATTCTAGGGTCTGAAGCTTCCATGAACAACCTCACCCTTTCCTTCCATATTCCAAATTTCTCATTTATACATAATGAAAACTTCATGGTACTGATCTCTTTATGGTTCTCACCAAAAGTTATCTTGATATACTCGTACTACCCTTTGAAATCTTATTCAGACTATTAAGTCTTTATTGAACGACCTCCCTCTAATACCACTTGAAAGTCTTTAAAGGGTAGCTAAACACCTAGAAGGGGGGTGAATAGGTTTATTTTAGAATCTTTACTATCTTTTTAATGTTGATCTTGTTGTGTATATATGTGATCTTTGGATCACTGAGTTGTAGGGACTTGTGCCTGAGTTGTAGGTCTTGGAGGAGACCGAGTGGTCTTGCGAGATTGTGTTGTAAGCTTTTAGGAGCTGATATTTGAGAAGTGTCTTGTCTAATTGGAAGTTAGAAATGTGGGAGGGAAAGTGGGCGTACCCATAATCTGGGGAACCGCTATATATTATTTGTGTGCTTTCTTGTGTTGTTTCTTTGTTACAGGTTGTGGGTATCTTGAAAGCAGTAAATTACTAACAGCCAAAGCACCTAAAGAAGAAAAATTAAAGATAGTCAAAATAGACTAAGAAACCTATTCCCCCCCCCCCCGCTAGGTGATTTAGCTATTCTTGAAAACAAAGACATTCAAATTCCTTCCTATATGGTGAGTTGTAGGAAGTGGTTTACGTGGAGCAACATCCTTGGAATTTTGCTTAGGAGTATCAGGAATGCAAGCTTTGGAAGGCGATTTATGGTTTAAAGCAGAGTCCACGAGCTTGGTGTGACAAGTTTAGTGGTGGTGTTTCTCTTATTGTGTTCAATCAAAGTTTTGCTGATCATTCATTGTTTATACGTAAGACTACTAATGACCTTGTTGTTCTTGCTATCTATGTGGATGATATCCTTCTTACTGGTGATGATAAGGAAGGCATTGATCTGTCAAAACGACATCTTCGACGACATTTAATTACTAAGGATATGGTAACTCCGAAGTACTTTCTAGGAATTGAGATTTCAAAAAAGCGCAACTCTATGGTTCTTTTGCAGCAAAAGTATGCGCTAGATCTCTTAAAGGAAACTAATCTTCTTGGCACAAGACCTGCACATTGACTGATGGTTGTTGGGGATGATAAGGTGTGGACTGAAGATTCTCCTCATCACCCAGATTGTACTTTGTACAGGTGATGTTAACCCTAGAGTCCGCAAGACATCCTCAGACTATTCGGCAGGTCACCGCTGACTCATTCTTGAGGCCGCTGATAAGTTTTAGATATTCATATTTTGACATACTTTATTTCGATCGTTTTAGTTTATTTTCATTGTTTTTAGTTACTTTTGTTCAATAAAATGTTAATTTTTTGTATATACTCTTCTAACTTAGCTTTACTTTGTTTTATGAAATTTTGCAGAAAAAGTCGAAAAATCAAAGTACATGTCCGTGACCGCTCAGTCATGTCCGTGTCATGCCATGTACTCGATGCCAGCAAGCCAACCACTCAACGCTTCCAGTCAAGGACTCAACACTCCAGACACGCCCGTGACCTTTCCAACACGCTCGTGTCGGTCCTAGAGTTTTCAACCTGGTTCAAATAGTTATTGCAGACATCATGTAACACCCCGAAACTCAAAAGAGGGACGGGTGACGTTTTAAGCCCAGTCTGAATTTTGGAGCAGGTGTCACGGGCATGACACGGGCATGTCACGGGCATGACACGGGCGTGTCATGGGAGTGACACAGACGTGTTCGGCCACGGGTCATGTGGTCGACGTTTTTACGATCGGAAATCGTTGAGTTGAGGCACACGGCAAGGGACACAGGCGTGTCCCAGGGAATGTCACTTTGGGCAGTTTTCGGAGTCATGCACACGGGCCATGACACGGGCACAGACACGGGCATGTCACATGCGACACGGGCGTGTCGGGTTCCGTGTCGCAGGTCGTGTCCTCCTCGGGTTGGAAAGCTGGCCGATTGCACACGGGGGGCGTGACACGGGTCTCGACACGGGCGTGTCACAGGTGACACGGGCGTGTCGGAGGCCGTGTCGAATGTCGTGTGCTGGTTTTCGAGTCGGTCGAGACGGCGAATGGGTGATACGGCCAGGAACACGGCCGTGTTGCAACCCGTGTTCGGCCCAGATTTTATAATTTGAGGCCTAATCGCGGCCGTTCATTTCCTTGGCTTTGGATCTGACGGTGGGGGATGCTCCCTGGTGGTTTTAGCCGGGTTAAGGGTTTCAAAACCCTCATTCTCTTTTTGCATTCTCTCTCTGAGGGTTTAGAGAGAAGGGAGAGCAAGTAAGAGGTTGGAGACCAAGATCCAGCCGCCGGTGGAGCGTCGGAGCTCCGAATCGCGATCCGAGTCCAGATCCGCGAAGGCGATGCCGTTGCGGTGCTTTCTAACCGCGTAGATTTTTCATAGCGCCGCGGAAGAACGCAAGGGTAACAATTTCTCATCCTTGGGCATGTGAAGCCCTTTTTCCCTTTGCATAGGAAGCCCTCTCTCGCGAGTGAGCGAAGAGTTGGAGCGTTCCTTGGGGTAGATATGTAAAGTCCCCTTTATATAGAGTCCGTATGCGAAAACGGGCATAGGCATTGTGTGTGAAGCCTATCCGGACTAGTAGAGCCGGATCGGTGATGTTCCATTGTATATGAACTGGGGAAGACTCCGGGTGTTTGGGCGTTTTTCGGGTTTTCTACGTGGTAGGTTGCAGCAGGGAGCCTTGGAGATTAACTCCAAGGTGCACTCAGAAAACTGGGCAAAAGCGGGTTTTGCCAACATGGTGGCCGGGGAGCCAACGTGAACATAACCGGGTTATGTGATTATTGTGGTGGAAACGGGACTCGGCAAGTCTTGACCTGCGCATATGGATTAAATTGTCGTTGCGATATTAGCACGGGTCAGGCGGAACTGTACCCGATCTATGTCATTCGGTGGAACCGTTGGCATGGATGAGGGTCTTTGGTGGTCTATGGCTTAAATTATCGTGACCAAGGCCAAGAAGGCAAAATGCTCATTTGGTTGGCCGTCCAAGGGGCGGTGGTGGAACGGGAACGTCTATGGCTTGAATTGACATGACGTTGGCCGGTTCGCCGTGAATGTGCCCTGTGTGCAAGAGGTGTGTGGTCGTACGAGCCTACGCCTTGGTTGAAGTGTGTTTACACTATATATATATTATACTAATAAATTACAGGGAAAGAGCATCGCCGCCCGATTACGGGGGCGGGATCGTTATAATTTGGTCAGCATAGCTGACCGTTGCTTTTGTTTACCACCGGGCGGTGGATTGTGGCTTGCAAGTGCTGCGGAGCCGAGCAGGAAATAGTGAGCTAAAGCCCATGTTGCGGTGCTCGCCCTCGAAGGCCTACCTTTCTTTATGTTTTCCGTTTATCTCATGTATGGCCGGCCTGCGAGCCGAAGTATGAAAGACACTCTTGTTGAGAGAACTATTGTAAGGCCATAAGGCGGTACTTTTGTATTAGTCATTCCTATTTTATCTAGTAGTGGATATTCGTGCTTGGCAGGGTTCTTTTATTTGTGCAACTTAAGAAATTGCTTCCGCTAGAATTTCTCTGTGTAGGACGTTGGTGATTGGTTGTATGGTTTCAACGCGTAACCAACCGGTCTGTCCATAGTATATGGCGTCGGGCCCCGGCCGGACCTACTGCTATATGCTATGCGACGGATAGGGGTGTTAGAAATTGGTATCAGACTACTGGTTTCGGTCAAACTTAAATGAATTCGTGGGCGAATTCACTTTAAGGGGTGGTGAGCACATGTGTGCGTCATCGTTATAACATGAAAAGAACCCATGAATGTCCACTTAGGAATGAAAATACACATGTTTGAGGAACCTGCGTGTTTCTATAATTGCTGTTTGCAATAGTATTTGGTCGCTTATCGGTGTTTTGCACGTTTATAGGTGACCAGAAGTGGTGCTGGGCCGTCAGAACGGCCAGGTTTTGAGGCAAGCAGTGCGCCAAGTGAAGCGTCTGCAACACCTCCGTCTGCCGAGACCATTAGGTTAGTGGCAGAAGCTTTCATGGCGATGATTAATGCACAACCTGCAAGACAGGTGCAGCAGCCTGCTCCTGCGGAGGAGCAAGTGCCGCTCCAAGCGGCGGAGCCTAGAAGGGTTGAGCAGGTGGCGGTGGAGCCGGAGTTGCCTCGAAGAGCAACTGAGAGACATCTTAAGCATGTGATGGGCTTCCACCCACCAGTGTTCTCGGGAACGGGAACCCCAACTCAGGCTGAAGATTGGCTCTCAAGAGTCAATAGGGTGATGATAGCAACTGAAACGGAAGAGTGGCAGAAGACCACAATAGCGACGTTCCTATTGGATGGGGACGCAAGGTTATGGTGGGAAGGTCTAGAGCTACACCAGTTGAGGGGAAGGCCGTTGGCCGAAGAATCTATGGAGGAATTTTCGAGACTGTTCATGGCTCGATAACTCCCCTTAGCGCAGAGGATCGCACTAGAGAACGAGTTCCAAAAGTTGGTGCAAGGAGATAGCACTGTAGAAGAGTACCTCCACGAGTTTACTCGATTGGGGAGATATGCTAGCGCTACCTTCGCCGATGAGGAGCGAAAGACTAACCGCTTCTATGAAGGGTTAAGAGATGAGCTAAGGTTGCTACTATCAGGGCCCATGGCGCAGGGTTTCCTAGCCTTGGTCAACTCGGCCCGGTCCTTGGAGAAGGACATGAGAAATGTGCAAGCTAAGAAGGAATCTGGTGGGAAGAAATCAGAGTTCAAGGCACCGACTACGTCGAAGTCGGGCTATCAAAGATTCTACAAGAAGGCTAGGACGTCAGGTCCAGCTTCTTCTACAGGTGCCTCGGGGGCAACTACCAATCAAACCCCGGGCGCTTGTTTCACATGTGGAAAGACGGGGCACTTTGCCCACGATTGCTGGAGCGGCGCCCAAAGTCCAAGAGAAAACAAGGAGCTACTTACGAAGAGAAGGGCAAGGCGGTGGAGTCAACCTCGTCCCACTATACTCCGACTCAGCCTAGAGTCTACAACTTGGGGCAGCAGGAGGCTATTAAACAAGCGGATGTGGTGACAGGTACGAGTTAATTTATAGCAAGTTAACTTAGATACGGTTGTTTATTGCTTGTTAGTCTAATATGGTTTGCATAGGCTTTGTTTTGATTAGCGATAGTCTGTCACGGGCACTGTTCGATACGGGAGCTTCACACTCCTTCTTGTCCAAAAATTTTATATCGCGCATCGGAGTCCCTTCTTCGATGGCGAAGGACAAGTTAGATGTGCTGCTACCGAATGGGTGCTCGATGCGTGCGGACAGAGTGTGCGCCGTAAAGGTTCACATTGGGAGCCAAGAGTTCGACTTGTTAGCGTCATTGTTGCCGCTAGTAGAGTTCAACATTATCTTTGGGATGGATTGGCTTTCGGAGCAGAAAGCTTGGATTGACTGCGACCGGAAGGAGGTCAAGCTGGGTGTTGGGAGGGGGACAACATTCGAGGGACTCAAGGAGTCGAGCAAGACGCTTATGTCTGCTCTTCAGGTGGTAAAGGCAGTTCGTGCTGGTGTAGAGCTGTTCTTTGCAATAGTGGGGGCTGTGGAGCCAAAGTCCACGTTGGATAGCATCCCCGTGGTTTGTGAATACCCCGATGTGTTCCCGGATAGTCTTGCCGGATCCCCACCACAGCGGGAGATTGATTTCACCATCGAGCTCGTACCGGGGGCCAAACCGGTGTCACGTGCTCCGTATAGGTTGGCGCCTAAGGAGATGGCAGAGTTGAAAGTTCAGCTAGAGGAGATGATGGAGCAAGGTTATGTGCGTCCAAGCTCATCGGCTTGGAGCGCACCGGTCCTCTTCGTTAAGAAGAAGGACGGGAGTATGCGGTTGTGTATCGACTACAGAGAATTGAACAAGCTGACGGAGAAGAACAAGTACCCGATCCCGAGGATTGATGATCTGTTCGATCAGTTAGTCGGATCGTCGGTATATTCTAAGTTGGACTTGAAGTCGGTGTACTATTAGTTGAGGATAAGGGAATGTGATATCCCAAAGATGGCGTTCAGCACAAGGTATGGGCATTTCGAGTTCACGATCATGCCGTTTGGACTGACGAATGCGACATCAGTGTTTATGGACTTGATGAATAGGACGTTCCGAGATTTCCTGGACCGCTTTGTGATCGTCTTTATTGACGATATATTGGTGTACTCGCAGTGCGAAGAAGATCACTTCAAGCACTTGCATCTTGTGTTGTAGACTTTGAGGAGGAATGAGCTGTATGCGAAATTCTCCAAGTGCGAGTTCTGGCTACCCTCAGTAGCGTTCCTTGGTCACATTGTTAGTGGGGAAGGTATATCGGTGGATCCGGCGAAGATCGTTGTGATACGGGAGTGGTCTGCGTTGTCTTCTGTCGTAGAAGTCCGTAGTTTTCTCGGGCTTACCGGATATTATAGGCGCTTCGTAGAGAACTTCTCGCGGATAGCGCTACCTCTCACGAAGTTGACAAGGAGAGATCAGAGATTCATGTGGACGCAGGAGTGCATGCATGCTTTTGAGGAGCTAAAGAGACGGTTGACCACGGCGCCAGTGCTTAGTTCGTCGAGTGGTACCGAGGGCTTCGAGGTTTATAGTGACGCCTCGGGTAGTGGGTTGGGCTATGTGCAGTTGCAGCATGGGAGCGTGATAGCTTATGGATCGCATCTGCTAAAAGTGCATGAAAGGAACTATTCGGTCCACGACTTGGAGTTGGCGACCGTGATATTTGCACTTAAGCTGTAGAGGCACTACCTATACGACGTAAGAGTCGATATTTATACCGATCACAAGAGCCTGAAGTACCTGTTGGATCAGAAGGATCTTAACATGAGGCATAGGAGGTGGATGGAGTTCCTGGGGGACTACACCTTCAAGATTCATTATGTACCCGGGAAGGGCAGTGCAGTTACTGATGCGTTGAGTCGTAGGGCTCCTGCCCAAGCCAACTGGTTGTCGGTGCATGATGAGCGGCTGATACGGGAGTTGGAGGAGCTTGAGATCTGTTGCGTTGACAAGCAGACGAGCGCCAAAGCAATGTTGAACTGGACAGAGGTCCAGTATGACCTGGCTGACCGGGATCGGCAGGCATTGGATTTAGATGACTCCATGAAGAGCTTATGGAGGCAGCGTTGGATGGGTCAAATTCCCAATTTTCAGTGGAAGATGGGTTGTTAAGGAAGGATCATCGGTTGTGCGTCCCAAGCGGGAGTAACCTATGGGCGGAGTTGATGTATGAGGCTCATCATACCAAGTACTCGATCCACCCAGGGAGCACAAAGATGTACCGTTACCTCAAGAAGCTGTTTTGGTGGCCGGGGCTTAAGAAAGACGTTGCGTTGTTTGTGTCCAAATGCCAAACGTGCGCCTTGGTGAAGGCGGAGTGCCAAAAGCCAGGAGGATTTCTGAAGTCCTTGCCTATACCAGAGTGGAAGTTCGACGACATATCTATGGACTTTGTGCATGGGTTGCCAAGGTCGCAGAAGGGGAACGACGCCATCTGGGTGATCGTAGATCGGTTAACTAAGGTGTCGCATTTCATTCAGCATAGGAAGGACGAATCGGTGGAGAAGTTAGAGAAGCTATATGTGGACAATATAGTTAGACTGCATGGTGTGCCTCGCAGCATTGTGAGTGATCGCGATGGGCGTTTCACGTCCATTGATTGGAGGTTGGTGCAGCAGATGCTGGGGACAAAGTTGAAGTTCAGCACAGCCTTCCATCCGCAGACGGATGGGCAGACCGAGAGAGTCAATAGAACGATGGAGGACATGCTCCGCATGTGTGTTCTAGACTTCGGGAAGCATTGAGAGGACCACCTATATTTGGTGGAGTTCACGTACAAC
This sequence comes from Platanthera zijinensis, assembly GCA_039513925.1. Classification (NCBI taxonomy): domain Eukaryota; kingdom Viridiplantae; phylum Streptophyta; class Magnoliopsida; order Asparagales; family Orchidaceae; genus Platanthera; species Platanthera zijinensis. Next base: position 124,072,402 of record CM077086.1, on the reverse strand, counting down.
AATAGCTACCAGGCGAGTATCCAAATGACGCCCTTTGAGGCCCTATATGGTAGAAAATATCGCACGTCGTTGTCTTGGTTAGAAACGGGTGAGGCAAGATTGTACAAGAAGCAGGAGGTGGAGAGTGCTACCTCGTTGGTGCGGATCATTCGGGAGCGCTTGTTGATCGCTCAGGATAGGCAGGCAAAGTATTACAATGCCAAGCACCGGAACGTGGAGTTCGCGGTAGGCGATTGGGTATACTTGAAAGTGAAGCCGTTCAAGGGGGTTTCGCGGGTGAGACGCTTGAAGAAGTTGAGCCCAAGATACCTTGGACCTTTTGAGGTTCTGGAGCGAGTCGGCGAAGCAGCATACCGTTTGAAGCAATCGGTAGAGTTGAGTGGGCTACACGATGTATTTCACATCTCTGTATTGCGGAAGGCGGTGCAAGAGCCTTCGCAAGTGATCGCAATTGATCAAGTGCCGGTGGACGAGGGGTTAACGACTAGGGTCAAGCCCGTTTGTATTGAAGACTCTGAGGTCAAGAGGCTCCGTAACAAGGAGATCCGGATGGTTAAGGTCCGGTGAGATAATTGCTATCGGGAGGAGCTCTTTTGGGAACGGGAGCAAACTATGCTGGAGGAGTACCCGGAGTTATTCTGCTCAGGTACCGTTAAAAGCCTTCAGTTCCTGTTGTTTTCCTTTAGTAAATTTCGTGGGCAAAAATCTTTTAAGGGGGAGAGAGTTGTAATACGCCAAAACTCAATAGAGGGACGGGTGACGTTTTAAGCCCAGTCGGAATTTTGGAGCAGCTGTCACAGGCGTGACACGGGCATGTCACGGGCATGACACGGGAGTGTCACGGGCGTGACACAGGCGTGTTCGGCCACGGGTCATGTGGTCGACGTTTTGACGATCGGAAATTGTCGAGTTAAGGCACACGGCCTGGGACACGGACGTGTCCCAGGGCATGTCACTTTGGGCAATTTTCGGAGTCATGCACACGGGCCATGACACGGGCCCAGACACGGGCGTGTCACATGCGACATGGGCGTGTCACATGCGACACGAACATGTCGGGTGCCGTGTCGCAGGCCGTATCCTCCTCGGGTTGGGAAAGCTGGCCGATTGCACACGGGGGGCATGACACGGGTCTCGACACGGGCGTGTCACAGGTGACACGGGCGAGTCGGAGGCCGTGTCGAATGCTGTGTGCTGTTTTTCGAGTCGGTCGAGACGATGAATGGGTGACACAGCCAGGCACACGGCCGTGTTGCAACCCGTGTTCGGCCCAGATTTTCTAATTTGAGGCCTAATCGCGACCATTCATTTCCTTGGCTTTGGATCCGAGGGTGGGGGGCTGCTCCTGGGTGGTTTTAGCCGGGTTAAGGGTTTCAAAACCCTCATTCTCTTTTTGCATTCTCTCTCTAAGGGTTTAGAGAGAAGGGAGAGTAAGGAAAAGGTTGGAGACCAAGATCCGGTCGCCGGTGGAGCGTCGGAGCTCCAAATCGCGATCCGAGTCCAGATCCGCGAAGGCGACGCCGTTGCGGTGCTTTCTAACCGCGTAGATTTTTCATGGCGCCGCGGAAGAATGCAAGGGTAACGATTTCTCATCCTTGGGCATGTGAACCCCTTTTTCCCTTTGCATAGGAAGCCCTCTCTCGCGAGTGAGCGAAGAGTTGGAGCGTTCCTTGGGGTAGATATGTAAAGTCCCCCTTGTATAGAGTCCGTATGCGAAAACGGGCATATGCATTGTGTGTGAAGCCTATCCGGACTAGTAGAGCCAGATCGGTGATGTTGCATTGCATATGAACCGGGGAAGACTCCAGGTGTTTGGGCGTTTTTCGGGTTTTCTACGTGGTAGGTTGCAGCAGGGAGCCTTGGAGATTAACTCCAAGGTGCACCCGGAAAACTGGGCAAATGCGGGTTTTTGCCAACATGATGGCCGGGGAGCCAACGTGAACATAATCGGTTTATGTGATTATTGTGGTGGAAACGGGACTCGGCGAGTCTTGACCTGCGCATATGGCTTAAATTGTCGTTGCGATATGAGCACGGGTCAGGCAGAACCGTACCCGATCTATGTCGTTCAGTGGAACCGTTGGCATGGATGAGGGTCTTTGGCGGTCTATGGCTTAAATTGTCGTGACCAATGCCAAGAAGACAAAATGCTCAAATGGTTGGCCGTCCAAGGGGCGGTGGTGGAACAGGAACGTCTATGGCTTAAATTGACGTGACGTTGGCCGGTTCGCCGTGAATGTGCCCTATGTGCACGAGGTGTGTGGTCGTGCGAGCGTACGCCTGTGTTGAAGTGTGTTTACACTATATTGATGCTATACTAATAAAGTGCAGGGAAAGAGCATCGCCGCCCCGATTACGGGGGCGGGATCGTTATAATTTGGTCAGCATAGCTGACCGTTGCTTTTGTTTACCATCGGGAGGTAGATTGTGGCTTGCAGGTGCTGCGGAGCCGAGCGGGAAATAGAGGGCTAAAGCCCATGTTGCGGTGCTGGCCCTCGAAGGCCTACCTTTCTTTATGTTTTCCGTTTATCTCATGTACGACCGGCCTGCGAGCCGAAGTATGAAAGACACTCTTGTTGAGAGAACTATTGTAAGTCCATAAGGCCGGTACTTTTGTATTAGTCATTCCTATTTTATCTAGTAGTGGACATTCGTGCTTGGCAGGGTTCTTTTATTTGTGCAACTTAAGAAATTGCTTCCGCTAGAATGACTCTGTGTAGGACGTTGGTGATTGGTTGTATGGTTTCAACGCATAACCAACCGGTCTGTCCGTAGTATATGGCGTCGGGCCTAGGCCGGACCTACTGCTATATGCTATTCGACGGATAAGGGTGTTACACATCAAATTTCTTCCAGATATCCAAACACGCCCCCGCTACATGCCTGTGACCGTCAAACATGACCGTGACCGCCACATGGACTTTCCTGACACTTCCAGAACTTCTCCAGTCACCAGGTTTTCGGCTTCACCAGCATGTCAGCCCGACATACCCCCTGTCACGCCTGTGACCAGGGCGTGTAATCCAAAATTTTTGCCTATAAATAGAACATTCCTATAAGGGACAAGGGTTCAGTTTTTTTGGACCATTTTGGTGTTAGTGGGATGCCTAAGTGGATTTTCTTACTATGTAAGGAGATTTTCTTCCCCTCTCTTTAAGTGTTTGTTTTAGATTTTTGTATCTCCTTTTGTCTTAATAAAATATGTTTTTTCTTTCCTTATGTTGGAATGGATTTCATTTGAGTGCCCCTTATCTTCCCTTATTATCCTTTGTTTATCTTAGTTTTCTATGGGTGTGTGTGTTTATTAGAGTAATTTTATGCCTTTATTTTTTGAAGTTATTTTCTTACTTAGCTTTGTTCTAATTTTTCTATTAGTTTAGTGTTGTTATGCTAGATTTTCGTAGCTTTTCCCTTAGCTTTTATGTTTTATTTTTAGTGCTTTTCATTCATTCTTATGAATTCATAAAAGTGTTTTTATTTTTTTAACTTAGTTTTTCTCTTTATTTTTGTAAAACTTTCCGTTCTTTTAACTTTTATTTTAACTTTTTATGCACTTTAATGAAGTTATAAGAATGGATTTGTAATTGTTTTAATTTGTGTATCACTTTGATTTTGCTTTTATTTTGAAAAACTTTTTCCTTCTTTAATTTTTATTTCTTCCTTTTATGCATTTTTAGCAAGTTCTAAGGGTAGAAATTAATTGTTTTAATTTTTCGATCACTTTGTTTTTCCACTTTTTTTGTGTGTGTGAGTGTATGAGTTAGGTTTTCATTGTTTTACTTTTTTATGTAGAGTGTGTGTGTGTGTGTGAGATAGCATTTATTTCTTTCATTTCCAGCCTACTCGTTTGAGTAGGACTTGCCTTTTATTTCTTTCATTTCCCGCCCACTCGTTTGAGTAGTACCTGCCCTTTATTGCTTTCATTTCCCGCCTACTCATTTGAGTAGGACTTGCAATTTTCCCGCCTACTCGTTTGAGTAAGATTTGCAATTTTTCCGTCTACTCGTTTGAGTAGGACTTGCAATTTCAATTATGTATTTTTTTTGTAACATAGCTTTTTCCATTATTATGGCTTTGATGAGTGTGTGCGTTCTCTGTTTAGCTATCTTTACCTTTTTCTAATGTTGTATTATTTTTATATACTTTTTTATAACCCTTCAGCCCTTAGTTTTGAACTCACGCCTCACCAAACTCATAAGTTGTCCACATCCCGATGAGTGGCTAATCACTCTTAGCCCTCGGTATCAAAGAGCATTGGGATATAAAAATCTTTTTAAATAATTAAAGGTCCTCTTTTTCTCTTTAATTAAAGTACTTAAGGTTTAACCCAGGTATACGACGCGTAGAACCACATATCGATGTGTGGGATCTATTTCCATTATCCATTTGCTAGCTAGTCGAGAGGCCATGTGTATGGACTGAACGCCCTTGGGTAGAAAGATTTTTCGCGCTAAACCTCGAGAGGAGAGCGGAATTCTTCCGGGTTGGGTTCTCCCCCCCCCCCAATAACAGGTTCTTAGCGTAAATCGGGCATTACGAGGAATCCTTTGCTGAACGAGAGCTCGGTCAAATAGTCTTAATGTTCAGGTGAGCAATATCCCTGGAGATAGGTGAGCTCATACCTGTGGAACCTCCACAGCCAAGTTGCCCCTTTAATTGAATTGAAACCTAGGATCTCTAGTTAAATAAAATTATTTTAGTCTTAATCATTTTGATACCGAGTGTTATTTCTTCATCAATTTTTCTAAGTCTATTTTCAGCCTTTTCTTATAACCGCCATAGTTACTTAGTTAATCCAACACCTTTATTTTTGGTAAAATAATAGTCCCTCCAGGAGGAGTAGAAATAATCAACCCGCCCCAAGAAATATACGACCTCGATATTCCCCCTGAATATCCTGTATTACTCGTGATAGGTGCACTTGCCTCCTCGCATTCCCTCTACGAAACTCGACCCCCGCACTACTGATCAAAAGAAAGGTCGGGTGATGTGGAGGGCCATCATGTTTTTGACATCATTGTCGGGGAGTTTCGTGTTATTATTTTGAATTCCATAGTCTATTACTTTTACCTTTTTTCTAAAAAATTTAAAACTTAAAAACTCTACTAAGAACCAAAAAAAAGAGAGTTAATTATTAAGTATATATTTTAGGGTGTATGACCCATAGACAACCTTCGAAGACTGAAAGTTTTGATTTTCATTTTGAGATCAAACGCTCTCTTGCGTGTATTTGATCTCAATGTCGGAATCCTTCTTTAGACCTCGAAGAATCCGTCGGAGAACCCTCTGTCGTAGTTATGGCCGACCTTATCCCAAATGCGGTCGCGGAGCGTACAATGTCTTACTATGCCCGACCGAATTTGGATGATACTGGGTCTAGTATTGTTCGCCTGACTATCACGAATAATAATTTTTAGATAAAATCCAGCGTTATTCAAATGATCTTAAATGTCGTGCAGTTCGATAGATTGTCGGATGAGGACCCGAACGTCCATTTATCTAGTTTTTTTAGAAATATGCAACACTTTTAAAATTAATGGCATCACTGATGACGCCATTCGTTTGCGTCTTTTTTCCTTTTTCCTTAAAATCCAAAGCTAAGGCATGGTTGAATTCCCTCCTGCGAGGAAGTATCACCACCTGGGCCGAGCTGGCAGAACATTTCTTAACGAAGTATTTTCCGCATGCAAAAATTGCAAAGTTGCATTCTAAGTTTTCTATTTGCCGTTCAAAATAGAAAACTGCAACTAAATGAGCTCGATGAATGTCATGCAAATGCTTAAGAGAGTAATTAATTCTATAAGGAGCGTTCTAAGTTTTATCACGATCGAAAAATCAAGCCCCAAAAAAAATTTTCTCTGGGCGATCTTGTCTTTCTTTATAATTAACTTCTTAGGCTTTTTCCAGGTAAACTAAAATCATGATGGTATAGCCCCTTAAAAGTTGAAGAGGTTTGGTCATCGTTTAAAATTATATATAGCGGGCGATCTTGTGGGTGGTAATATCGAAACCATAACCCTCCTCGAAATATAAACTCGCCAAAATAGTCAAGCTACACGACTATAAACAAAGCGCTCCTAGGAGGCACTCCATGTTTATCTTTTTCGCTATTTCTTTATTTTTTTCCTTTGGTTTTTGTTCTTAACAATGCAGGGTTTTTAAACGGGCCTCCCCGAACACGTTTCAGGGAAGTTTCTACCCTCCCTCTTTATTTTTGTATATATTGCATTTTATTTTGTTCCATATACTTACATTACAACAATGGGGACAATGTTGGAATTAAGTATGGGGGTGTTTTTGTGCTTTCATTTCTGCACTTCTATTTTATGCACTCCAAAAAATTTGAAAAATATAAAAAAAAAATTATAAAATGAAAAATCCAAAAAAAAATTTCTTTTAACATCAAATATTTCAAAAATAATTATAAGAAAATATTCCAAAAATATTTAGTTTTACTTTGTAAATATTCTTTGTAAATATTTTTTGTAAATATTTTTCTTTTGTAAATTATTTTGTAAATATCCTATTCTTTTTCCCCTCTTCCTTTCTCTCTTAACTTTGTAAATAATTTCTCTTTCCTCTCTTGTAAATATCCTATTCTTTTTTTACTAAAGAAAAATGTAAAAAAGAAATTTTTTGAAACAAATAATTTACAAAAAATTACTTTATCACTAAAAAACCAAAAAAAAATTATTATTATGAAACAAATAAATTGAATATACCATTCTTAATCTATTTACTCTCCAAAAATCTTGTTGCAAGTTTATTTATAAGTGAATTTTATTAATTCTTTATTTACTATTCGTTTATTAATTAGAGATTGATAGATTTAAATATCTGTGGTTAAGTTTTAAAGAATTTCTTATGTTTTTTTATAAAGATAGGGGACTTTTTTTTAGCACTACTTCTAATTTATCTAAAATAGAGGCACGCACATTATGTTAGAAAAAATAATCTTAGACTTCAACTATGTTTACTTCAAGCTTTTTGAAACACAAGAACGTTTAATTTATCAAAGTTGCTCTCAAATTTTTTTTTTATTAAAATTTAGTTTTCTTTTTGAAAAAACCTATCTCCCCATATTTATCATGTCTTACTTGGCATGATAAAAAAATTTTCCTTAAAAGCACCTATGTCAATGGGAATAAGATTTCGTTTCGTAAGCATAAACATCCAATATTTTCAAATATTATATGTTATGGAGTAAGAGGATAAAATCCATTACTCCTATACATATACATTGGGAAATATGAAGTTGTTCCAAAAATAATTTTACATGTCATGGAAAATAAGATTTCATTTTGCTAAACATCCACATTCAAACAGAAAAATTCATTAGAGATCTGGAAAAATATATATATATATACCTTAGCTCTAAATCAAAGCCCTCTTCATAAACTAAAACAAACTCCTTTGTCATATTCAATGATTCTAGACTTAATATAAAATCTTTTTGAGAGTATAATTTTTAAATTGCATTATTTCCTTTAAACTCTTATAAGTTAAAGTTTCTATAATTCCAA